>JAQIZX010000004.1:4167979-5557306 GCA_028827385.1 Penicillium freii | reverse complement strand
GAGAGGACTCGAAGCGGGCGTAGTTGATCCATACCTTGACGTGATCGGTCTTCTGAAGGAGACGTTCGTACAATTGTCGAACTCGCTCATACTCGTATTCCGCCTCTTCAAAGTCGATGTAATGCTTCCACACAAGCTCGGGCATGTCAAGTATCGATTGCTCGATGGCAAGTTCGTAAATGGCCCTCGTCCGTTCCGCGTCATCCAAACTACGCTCCAGCTCCGCGAATTCCAACCACGACTGGGTGTTGGAGGGGTTCCATTCAATTCGTTTCTGGAACAAAGTACGGCACCGCCCGAACTCATACATCCGGTGTTCCATGTCGATATAGCCACGGAAAATTTTGTCTTTGGGACACATTCCAATCGCCTGCCCCAGGGTCTTCCGTGCTGCCTGTAGCTGCATCTGACGAACCTCAAAGTGTGCCTTCATGAGCCAGACTTTGCCAAATGTGAACTTTTTGTGCGGGATAATCCTTAGGCATTCCTGATAGATTTGACCGGCGCGTTCCATGTCCTTCGCTTCCATTTCTTCCCACACGGCGTAAAAGATCCAGAGATAGATGTAGCGGCGCCAATGTCTTTTCTCTTGTGATGGGGGAATCTGTGCAATGGCCCGTTCGTAGATGTCCCGCACCCGCTCTGGGTCGCCCGAAGTTTCCTCCAATCGTGCAAAGTCGAACCAGATGTCATAGTTGCGAGGGTTCTCTTTGAGTTGCTCCTCATACTGCACTCTGCGCTTGGACAGAATCACATCCTCCACACCTTCACGATCACCGTATTGCTTTTCGAAGGTCGTGTAGGCCTTGTGAAGGGCCATAGCCTTGGACCGCGGAAGTCGGTCTAGGGCATACTTGTAAATTGCTCGTGCGCGCTCATACTCCTTCAACTTGGCCTCGAATTTGGCGTATGCGGAAAAGAGCTTCTCGTCCATGAAGTCCTCGCCTAACGTTTCGATAGCCACACCATAGACTTCACGAACCAAGTCACTTGTGCCATACTCCTCCTCGAAGCGGGCCCATTTGATCCAGTTCCGGGGTTCGGGGTGGACGACCGTAAACCGCTGGAAAATACCGCGTGCTCGTTCGAATTCGCTATATCTCTTTTCCATTTTGATGTAGGCGCCCCACGCACCCTCTTCCGGCTCCCATGACATCCATCGCTCGAACACTTGACGGGTACCGGGAATGTTGCCTAGTGTCTCCTCCATGTAGACATACTTATACCAGAGCTTGTCGATGCGGGGGAGAATAGTCACGGCACGGTCGAGGAGGTTTCGTGCGTGGTTGATATTCCGCGTCTTCATCTCAGCTTCGATGTAGCGAATCCAAAGTACCACCGAGGTCGGATCGACATCGAGCGCACGCTCGAAGATGGATCGCGCCCGGCGGAATTCCTTTTGTTCGAGCTCCCAGGCGGCATAGCGCATCCAGTTGTTCATGTTAATGCGATTGCGCCGCACATAGTCTTCGAAGTCCTTTCTTTTCCGGCCTTGGTACTCGTGTAGTTCTTCAAGATCGGCAAAACGTTGTGTCGGCGCCTCAAGGCCAGGCTCTTGCCGGTCAACGGCCTCGCGGAGCAGTTGCTCCGCAGAGATCTGAACCGGCGCAGCGGCCTTGTTCTTGACCCGGGGAGGTCCACGGGAGGCCTCCATTGTGATGGTACTGTATTGACTGGTCCCGGTAAAGATGTGGTCCGCAACTCAAATATGAGGTGAAGTTAGGGAAGGTCGAAATTGTCGGACAAGTAATGAGGGATGGGCAAGATGAGGGGTTTGAAAGATGAAGGTGACTTCACCAATCCACCGCGATCGCTGAAGTCGGAAATTGGCAGGGAAATTTCTCACGCCCAATCCAGTGACGCCGAGAGTAGCTTGGACCCGTAGCTCAAGAGAATCCGCGCTGAAATCGCCGAACTGCGTGATTGGTCTTTACCGCCACCCGCGCACATAGCTTCCTTCTGACTAAGCACAACTTTTCTTCCCAACCCGAAGACTGGGAATATTATTGCTCTTTTTCTATTTACCCAGTGGCGTCCTGGGACTCCGATCACACACACCTCAGTATACCGGAGCGCACCTGTCACACAACTTTTGAGCCAAAATGTCGACCGCCGAAGAGCTTCTGCGCGACTTTGAGGATGACGAGGAG
The DNA here is from genome assembly GCA_028827385.1 of Penicillium freii. Classification (NCBI taxonomy): domain Eukaryota; kingdom Fungi; phylum Ascomycota; class Eurotiomycetes; order Eurotiales; family Aspergillaceae; genus Penicillium; species Penicillium freii. The sequence goes on along the minus strand of JAQIZX010000004.1, from coordinate 5,555,156 downwards.
GACTTCGAGGTGGGCGAAGACGAGGAAGTCGACGAAGAGCCCGAGCAACAGGAAGAGTCCAAGGAAGGCGCCGGGGTTTCCAACGACTTCGACCGCTCTATTTCTACGGCTGATGAGCTGACACGCCTACACAAAGTCCTGCGCGACCATTACTCCATCCGATTCCCCGAGCTCGAAAGACTCGTCACCACTCCCATCAAATACGCCAAGACAGTTGCCATCATTCAAAATGGCCCTTTCAACGACATCAAGGCACTGTCTACATCATCGGAGAACATGGCCGGCGTCCCGCTCAAGTCGGTCTTGGACGGGCCGTCTCTGATGGCAATTGCGATGGAGGCAACTATCACCAAAGGCCGAGAGATGACCGAGTCCGAGCTCAAGCTCGTTCTCGATACATGCGAGAGGATTCTAAAGCTTGACCATGAGCGCGCTGTTCTTACCGCGAGCATCCAGTCTCGCATGAACCAGATCGCCCCTAACCTGGCAGCTCTCATCGGGGCCGAAACGGCTGCACAGTTCCTCAACCAAACCGGTGGCTTGCTTGAACTAGCTAAGATCCCCTCCTGCAATTTGGCTGCACAAGGATCACGCCGATCAGAGGGATTGGGCTTTGCGACCAACCATGGTGTTCGAGCGCAAGGTTTCCTCTACGACTCGCCACTTCTCCAAGAGGTTCCTCTGGACCTCCGGAAACAAGGAATTCGAATTGTTGCGGCCAAGATGGTACTTGCCACCCGCGCGGATGTCTCCAATTACGCCAAGGACGGCTCTCTGGGCGAAGAACTCAAACAGCAATGCTACACGCGACTCGAGAAACTGACCGAATCTGCGCCAAACGCCGGCACAAAGGCTCTCCCTGCGCCCGATGACAAACCCTCCAGAAAGCGAGGTGGTTGGCGAGCCCGAAAGGCCAAGGAGGCTGTCGCTATGACCGAAATGCGGAAGGCACAGAACCGTCTCGCATTCGGCAAGGAGGAGTCAGAGGTGGGTTACGGCACGGGCTCTGGAACCGTTGGCTTGGGTATGCTGGGACAACAGGACGACGGTCGCATCCGCGCAACTCAGATCGATCAGCGCACCCGTGCCCGACTCAGCAAGAACAACAAGGGCTGGGGCACAAACACCCCCGCTAGCGGCACTGCCTCGTCGTTGCGTGGCTTTGGCCAGGGCGGTGCAAGTGGCACCGCAAGCGTTCTTCAGGCACGAGGTATTCGTGCCTCTGGTGTCGGGTCATCTCTACCTGGCGCTGCTGGTACCTCTAGTACTATTGCATTCACACCCGTTCAAGGCCTAGAGCTGGTCGATCCGAAGGTGCAAGCGGAAATGAAGCGCAAGCGTGATGCCGAGGAAAATCGGTGGTTCAAGTCTGGCACTTTCACTCAAGCTCCTAACCAGAACCCCGGCAATCCCCAGGGCGGTGAGAATGGTGGCTTCAAGGTGCCTGCTATCCCACTCAAGAGGAAGGCTGATACGGGCGAGGGCAAGATGGGTCCTCCACCCAAACGTTGAGAGTTATGTTTTTTTTTTTGCCAGTCCTGCTTTGCTTTTATCGGATCGCAGCATTTTTACGGCGTTTCAAGGGGAAGATCAGGAGGCCTGAGCTTCTATGATTTACGTGATACCAAACTGATTGTACATTAGATCTGACTACAGACCTCCAAATGACATTTTATTAAGACAATCCATGGATCCCATGGATCCCATCCATGGATGGATACCACAGTAGTTAAACCTTGGAAGCGGTTGGGGTTTCTGGTTGCCAAGAAATTGCACCATCCCGAGTCAGTTTGTGGCTCACAGCACATGTTTCAGGATTCCCTAATAACTCAGAGCAGGATGCAATCCTGTAATCCTTCAGTCCTTTGGGACAATATAGATTGGGTGCCAGTAGTAGATCTAACAGGCCCAATACGCCCAATCAATCCAATCGGCCTACCTGAAAGGAACAGTAACGGCCTAACCCTAAATCTCAAATCCGCCCACATTGCGTGCACTGTCTTGTCTAGCACACAATCACTGTGGAATGTGGTACAGCATCCGTATAGCGGTCAGAGGATTCTACTATATATAAACCGTCTGCAAATATCTTTTCGGTATGGCGTATATCGTATAAAATTTGTCTATATAAAACTCAGATTCGCCTCCTTATTCCGAATTTTTGCCGATATTATTTCTCCCGCTACTCGGCTTCAATTTCTTGCTTTTCTCAAATTTGGAATCTTTTCAGTCATAAACTAGATTCACGAAGACCTTGGAACATGACGTTTACTATAGACAACCCGGTGCCCAGCAATGCAGTCCCAGCTACCAAAAGCCTCCCAGACAAGGGCAAAGACCAAAAAGTCCCAAACTTGACTCGACTCATGCATCATAGCCATGTCACTACAGAATTCGATCCCTTGAGATTCGAAGCTGCCGCATCATTGCAACTTCAGTTGCAGCTCGAGAAGCAATATCCAGATACAGAAACAGACACGCGACTCATTGCATCGCCCTACAACAGCGTCCCCCACCTGCTGGACATTTCTGCACTAGAGAGACAAGACCGACTCTTCGCATTGGCATTGGCATATCTCAAGCCTATCCGCGACGACTATGCCACCGCTGAATATACCGAATCATTCAATTGGACAGAGGTGTATGATTTGTTGAGAACTTTCTCACAAGCAGAGAACCACACGTGGAAATCGCAGTCGTATTACGTTGTCATCTTCCGATCAATTCTGTTGCCGGATATCGATTCGGGCCGTCTTTATGACCTTGATGCGCATTCGCACCAGGAGGCTATTGCTAGTGGGGGGTTGTTGAAGTATTGGTTTGGGGCGAAGAATGATAAGCATCGGAATCTGGCGACTTGTGAGTGTTTGACTATTCTATCCCCGGTTTTCCTATTTCTAACGATGGCTAATCAATTCAAACAGGCATTTGGCGCAATCGAAATGATGCGAGACTCGGTGGTCGTGGACCTTGGCATGCTCAAGCAAGAGCGGCTGCTACAGTCATGTATGAGGAGATTAAGTTCACTACGCTGAGATTGGATATTGAGGATGGAGTGCAGTCTTGGAAGTTGAGCGATTGGAAGGAAGCTGCATAAAGAGCATTGGCATTAGCAAGATTAGATTATTGCATTTGACTGGAGTCTACGGAGTAGGATGGCATGTTATTATGGGCCTGTACATCTTTATATATAGAGTTTTGTCACAACCACCCGATATGTTCACACGAAGGTAGTACGCCTTTTCTAAATGCCTTACATTACTTTACAAACTTCCTATACCCACATACTTCCTCTATTCCAGGTCAGAATACCAATAAAGACACCACTACGGAGTAAAAGTGTACCAACTTGCCCGTTGCATTATGTTGCATTATGTTTATCTCGTAGGTTTGGATGTCCCCCTGATCTTGCTAAAGTGATACCCGCCTATTTATCAACGTAGTACTTGAGGAGGTTGTCCGTGGATGTGGCGGGCATTTAAAAAGGCAAACCGGTAGTTCTTGATTTTGGGAGTTACTTGTAAAAGAGCACGCTATTTATAGTCGTTCAAAAACTAAGGCTCCGAAAAGTTGCTTATTTAGGATAACTAATAACTCTGGAATATACGTATGACAGTATCCCGATAACAAGCAATACGTACTACTGTTGCAGTGAGGAATTTGCTGCTCGGTCATTATGCCAGACCTCTCTTTACCTCTAGGTGGCTTTGTTTCTTTGTCCCCACGAAGCTATATAAATGGCTCCATGGTAGACTGCGAGACTGCCCTCTCCTTTAGCAATATACTTCTTGCTCCACACACTGTCTACGTATTGTCTGTTTATATACAGATATTTATATTTTTGAGCACCAAAAAGACATCCCAGACATGCGGAGCCAAATTATCCACATATATTGAGGTTCTAGAAATGGGGCTTATTATATTGTTCCGTACCTACATCATTTCATCTTCAACACGTGAGATCGTCTACCCGACTTTTGGGTGGTTGTTATTAACCTCATAAGATTCCAAAAGTCTTGCACGTGAAAAGAATACCATTAAATAGTCTTGCCAGCAGATCGTTCTTCGACAGCAATGCCCTGCAATTTTTAGCTGATTCACCTGACGTTTTGGTTAGCCTATTCTCGGCAGCAACATCGAAGTCCAAGGATCAATACGCCCGCGGGCACCTTCAAAGTTGACAGCCAATGATGTTGGCTCCGAGCCCAATGGCTGGGCACAAGCAATGGCATGCGTCGAAAAGGACAAATGGTTAGCAGCGGCGCATAAAGAACTGTTGGAGAATCACGTGACCAATCACATGCATGTCACATGCATATCACATGCCTGTCACGTGACTCCGTTCCCCAGGACTTCCAAATAGACAGTCGAGGGAGCTTCTCTCTCTCTCCTTCTCTCCTCTCGAGACACAGAGAGTCAATAATACATTTTCATCATTCCTGCATAGCCTTCTTCTTCGCTGACAAGAACTCACTCGTCAAATAAAGAATGGAACTTGGCGGCGGATCCCCCGTGAATGTGCTTCACAAACTGGTCGATGGCCTCTCTCTCTCTACGCTGGTTGTTCAAGATTAAGCATGATGGGACATACAAGGCAAGACTTGTTGCTCGAGGCTTTCGCCAAATCAAAGATCTTGACTTTCATGAAGTGTACGCCGTCGTGGCCAAGCCGATGTCATTCACAATCTTTGCAGCTATGTTGACAAGATCCTCGCTCGCTTCGGACTCGAAAATTGCACGGCAGTTGCAACGCCTATGGACGAGAAGCAAGTCCTAACTGCATCAGATGGCACTGCGTCCAAAGCAGAGATTAAGGAATACCAGACAATGATTGGCACGTGTCTGCGCTTAGTGTTTGCTATAAATATTGTCTTCCTCTTTCCTCATTCTCTATTCTTTTCTCCCTCTTCCACCCTCTCTTCTTTTGGCGCTTCTTTCCAAAGACCATCTTGACTATCGCCACAAGTAAGTGATGGAAATCAAAAGAAGATCTCGTCCATTGGATTCATCACTAGGCCACATAGTCTCGATGGCGGCGGACTCACCCCAGCTGAAGTGCCCACTGGAGAATCATTCCCAGGTGAATGCCGCTGAGGAGCAATGCTACTTGATTGATATTAAGCGTCTCATCAAGGAGTTCCACAACCCCTTCGCTACTGTGATAGCCGAGCCTATCGAGCCCAAGGGTGGTGACAACCACGCCTCGCCTGTCTTCATCTATGGTCTTCGCACTAACGTCCTCATCGTCGACGAGGTGCAGACTGGTGTCGGTGCCACCGGTAAGTTCTTGGCCACGATCATTAGAATATATCCTCTCCTCGCCGAGGACGCCTACATGCGTTTCTCGCTCAACTATCTGAAAAGTACCCCCAGCACTTTCAGAAGCTCCGTGGTAAGAACACAGGTACCTTTATACCCTTGGGACACATCCACTGACTAGTTCGTCACTAAGGTCAAGTCCTTCGATGTCAACATCGGTAGCTCCTCCCACCGAAAACTCCAGCACATGCACCAAGGCCTATGACATGGAGATACTTTGTTCATCCTCTTTGGTTCTTCTCGTTTCCGGCCTCTGCATAATATTCTACATATCAATCGCGAAGAGGAGAATGACCTATGTTCTGTCTCCGACCCCAGCGGTGTCCCAAACAAAGAGAGCGGCCTAGATGACCTTGAGCATTATCGGAACACTTGCCCATATGGGCGTCCAGCCGACGTTTTCGACTACCAAGGCATGTGCTTTCACTCTGCCTTCAGAGAGACATTCGACTGTTAGGTGGAAGCTAGTCCCATACAATCCTGGAGGGACGAACCGCGATATATCCTCGATAGTACCTACGCAATGAACACTCTAGAGCGAGTAAGTATATATATACTCTTCATATACTAAACATATGCTAACCACGAGGTTATATTATAGCCACGATGCCTACCCGATCCGCCAAGTCTCTCGTCGAAATTGCGGCCGGGCAAAATGCTATTAAACGGTGGATTCTTACTAAGGGCTGGCAGCGGGCCAGCTACATGCATGAGCCCGGCCGTGGTCCTGCCGGTGGCCTGCTGAACTTCTGGTATCCCGCAATGGAACGGATTACGTGAGTTAAGCATATGTTCTACATATGAAATCGCTGTTGTTAACATATGTGTAGGGAAAATGATGCTCAATTTGCTGCCCATCCCCTTCATGGGCAATGACGAGCTGGAGCAGCTCAGTCAGCTCCGCGAAAGAAGGCTTGTACAAGAGTCCGGCTATATGCCCAGGAACTGTTTGGTTTTCGGTACTTTATCAACCAGCTGAATCAGTACATGCTCTACCCAAGCTAAATGAAGCCCGTCCTATCTTGGATGGCGGAAATTCCAGAGATACTATTAATACCTGGCTTTGAAGGGAATGAGATTTGGAGGTCAAAAGAAATTGACCTCAAGATGAATCAAAGGTGGTTATACGCTGTTTTAATGTCTTCGTATACACCTAAAAAGAGATTTTTGAGCATCTGCACAACAATGGGTTGAAAACTATCTATCTACACGACGTAGAGGCAATGAACCTAGCAGCTTTTCAGCAGTCACCTATTCCATGCCATCCCCAGTCTGAAAACAACCTCATCACCAATCCATTCCGACACGACATCCATCTTTAAATAAATCATAAAATTCATGGAAGAGCTTTTTTTGGAACCCAAACCCTCCAACCTAATGCAAACACAAGAACTCCGTTGGAACAATAAGCCATGCCGAACCCAATCCACCATTAAAATTTAACAGGTGCTAGTGGAAGATCTGTAGACATGTGTTCCCAACCGGGGGCCGATGACTCTGGATATTATATACAAACCCAGAGCAAATCAAGGCAGGTTGCAAGGCGAATAACGATATAGGCATTTGTTGATAGACTGACGAATGGCAACAGGTCGCAGAAGTGAATGAGCGTACTAGACCAAGGATATCATGGGTGTGAAGCAGGTCACTACCGTTTAGTCGGGGTCACTGTTGCCATTTAAATCGTCATCATCGCCATCGTCGTCCGCGAGACCGTCGTCGGCACCGGAAGAGGGCCCGGCGCGGTGACGGAATCCCTTGCCCTGAACCGCCGAGGCTTTGCATACGCCTGGGATCCCCATTAACCACATGATCTTCCAATCGCCACGGCGCCTGTTGCGCCGCTGCTCATAGTCGCGGCCATCATGTTTGTGACGGCGGCGACGATGCTCGTTGTGGACGCCCTTTTCAGTTCTCTTCTTCCAAGAAGTACTGTTGAATATAGTTAGCACAGCATTTATAAATGGAATTGACAGCATCCATGGATGAGGTAGAAAACTTACGAAGTTGCCTGCCAGCTTCTGCTCCTGGTCCATTTGACTGTTGTACTTGTTGATACGGGGGCGGTAGCTGTTGGGGTCACGACGGAAAGTGACATCCAAGCTCTTCAAGAACCGGTTGCAACCACCGACCAGAGACTCGGGCGTCTGGGCACGAGCGTCCACGGATGGCTGGCCGTCGAAGACAATGACACGATCAGCCAGGTAGGTGGCCATGATGAAATCGTGCTCGACGATGAAAGCGGTCTTCTTGGTGTGCATAATGAAACGCTTGATGACACGAGCAGCAACAATACGCTGCTCAGAGTCCAGGTAGGCACTGGGCTCGTCAATCAGGTAGATATCAGCGGGCATACCCAGAGCCAAGACAATAGCGACACGCTGCAATTCACCACCGGACAGGTTCTGAACCTCCTGGTCGATGAAGTCATCCATCTTCAAGGGCTTGTACACATCGGTCTGGAACTGAGGAGACAGGAAAGCAGTCTTGATACGCTTGAAGAAGAGTTGGCGGACGGTACCCGTGAACTTGGGGGTAATCTTCTGGGGCTTCATGCTGATGTTCATCTTAGGAACAGAGATGAGGCCATCGGGCTTCAATGCACCAGCAAGCATCTTACAGAAAGTGGTCTTTCCAGTTCCGTTTTCACCCATCATGACGACAATTTCGGAGTCGGTGAACTTTCCAGCATCAACCTTCAGGTGGAAGTCACCCAGAGTCTTCTCCATCGCGGGATAGGCGAAGGCACGATCCTTGTCCGCAATGAACTCCTCGCCGGCTTCAGCAAGACGGAAGGTGAGAGATTCCTCACGGAATCGCAGGTTCTCGGTAGGGATGTGACCGTCCAAGAAGATGTTGATACCCTCACGGACGGAAGAAGGCAGAGTGACGACACCGTAGACAGCAGGACGACCATACAACACGCAAATGAAGTCGGACAAGTAATCGAGGACGGACAAATCGTGCTCGACAACGATGACATAGTCATCGGGGCGGAGGAGACTGCGGATGGTACGGGCAGCAGCCAGACGCTGCTTAACATCGAGATATGAGGAAGGCTCGTCGAACATGTACCTATATCAATCAGTTTAGTAACGGACAGGACTCCATGGCATGTATATAACGAAGGAAAGAACATACACGTCGGCCTTCTGCACGCAAACCAGACCAATGGCAAAACGCTGAAGCTCACCACCGGAAAGGTGACCGATATCACGGTGCGCAACTTGTCTCAGCTCTGGACGAATATTAGTAACTGAATTCCGAAATATTGGAGTACGGAAACTTACCGAGAACGTCCATGATCTCCTCCTCGTTACCTAGCGCAGCGCGCGCCGAGATGAGCTGCTGAACCTGCTGAATAGGTCCCTTCACAGCACGGGGAATCTGATCGACATATTGAGGCTTCACAACCGCCTTCAGGTTGTCTTCCAGGATCTTGGTGAAGTAGTCTATCACAGTTAGCAACGTCGAATAGAAATCGTGGTACTTGGGGTATGCTGCTTACTCTGCAAATCGGAACCACGGAAGTACTTCAGGATCTCCTCCCAGTCAGGAGGGTTGTCATAACGACCGAGGTTAGGCTTCAGCTTGCCACTGAGAATCTTCAACGCGGTACTCTTTCCGATACCGTTTGTTCCAACTAGACCGAGAACCTGACCGGGACGTGGCATGGGAAGTCGGTGAAGCTTGAAGCTGTTGGCCGAGTAGCGGTGGGTGACTTGGGTCTCGAGGTTGGTGGGCAAGTTGATGATGTGAATGGCTCCGAATGGGCACTTCTTGGGACAGATACCACAACCAATGCACAGGCGCTCGGAGATGAAGGCGATCTTCGAAGTGGGATCGACTTCAATGCAAAGCTTGCCAGTGCGGACCACAGGGCAAGACTTCTTGCACTCTTGACGACATTTCTGTAACTAATTAGCCTCCCTGAACACCATGAAGTATCATATCGAATCGCGTACCTTCGGTTTGCACTGTAAAGTTGGAAAGATGTGGTGTGAGCCAGGCATTCATGAATCGGGGAGAAAATCCTATTAGTGGGGGTATTTCGCGACGAACCTTGTCACTGTTGATGATCGCAATACTATAGAGAGAAATATATCGTTAGCTAGTGATACGACACTTCAAAGACGCTAAAAACATACCGAGTAAGCTTGTCAGACATGGTGGCGGATGTGGTTCAAAGAAACCGTGTGTATGAAGCGGAGTGAAAAAAAAAAGATTCAGCACCAAGTGGAGGGGGGGTGGAGGGTTGGAATTCGTGGAATAAGCGCTGTCGCAGGTAAATGAACCGGGCTCAGCAAAAGCACCAAGTATCTCTGCGCAGACTCGATTAGAAGTAAGACAGGAAGAAACACTACTATCAACGAACGAGGGGCGGCAGAATTGAATGCACTTTGCTTTCTGTGGGCTGTGATGCCTTAGGCCACAGCTGCGTCACTTATTTATCAAGGCAGTGATTGGCTGTTGGCCTGGGCTCGGATTGGTGGTTTATCCGAGGTCCGCAAGCCACGTGATGAGACGCTGTGTCAGGCGCCAAGCGAATGCGCTAGTCTCAATAAGGTCAAGCTCTATTCATGCCTGATAGATCGGGTGTCTACTTTCCCTGCAAACCAAACCGAAGCAAACCCTCCAGTCAGTCCCCATCTCTTAGTTCTTCCAAGTCTCTCGTCTCCTCCTCCCCCAAGATTCCAAGTTCACGCCTCCCCCCCACCATTTACTTTCCCACATTGATCGACAGATCCCCCGCTTTCGGGGTCACCACGCTATGGAGTGTAAGTGATTTAATCTTTTCCTCAAGCACAGACGTGCCGACCGAAGCCTTCGCCGCGGTACTTCTCCGCGCCTGTCGACCCACTGCACGAATCCTTGAATCCCTCTATTCTGTTCCGATCGGGACAGTTTTCAACTGTCATCGATCAAGCTGCGTGTTATTGCATTCTGCGAGTCTGGTTGCGTGTACCAATCTGTCCATTGCTTTGGTTTCTAGCCTGGCCGCGTCCATCCCACCCGTTATCAAAAAACATACTCTTTCATCAAAGTCAATATCCTGTTCCATTCCGCTAGGTTTTAGGCTCTATTTGACCGCAATTTGGGTCGCGTGCCATTGTTTTACCCGTCCCTGTCTCTTTCATGCCTCTCCTAGCCTAAATCGAGCTTCAATGCTGACTGCCCCTCGGTAATAGCCTCTGGCATGGTGATCCCATCTGCTCAAGAACATCCTTCTACCTCGACGATGTCTAACGGCTACCCTATTTCGCCCGTCGCCGACGATACCCACGTGGATGGCGATGCGGTAACCCAACGTGAACGCAGTCCGTCCGAACCCATTGAGTCCCACCCCGTCTCCGAGTCCTCCCCCGAACCCGACGCCGCGGACGACTCATATGACGGCGCGTCTGCCGATTCAGATGCGGAAGATGAGGACGTAGCGGAGGACAACAGCGATTATGACGGCAACACATACAGCCGTGAAAACTCTTCATCCCCTCACCCCGACCGCGGTGCGAAGCGCAAATCGTCACCGGTTAGCGAAACCGACCTGATTAGACAAAATCCCGATCTGTATGGACTTCGACGAAGTGGTCGCGCTCGTACCACGCGCCATCTCGCCGACTCGTCTGATTCAGACTCAGATGATGTTGCACCACGCACCAAGCGTCGGCGCAAAGATGCATCCCAACAACCATCTAAGGCCTCCCGATCGGCTACTGTGTCGTCACTATCCGAGTCGGACAGTGATGAGTATGGTGGAAAGAGTGCTCGTGCTAGCAAAGCGAGAAGGCGACGTCTCCAACAAACTGCTAGCTATGAACCTTCAATGAACGAGGTTCGCTTCTCAACGCGAACTGCGAAGAAGGTGTCGAATTACAACGAGGATGATGAGGAAGACGAAGCCATGTTTGAAGAAGACCCAGAAGATCTTCCACCAAACTACTGGGCGGAGAGTTACGTGGAGGACACTCGCCCTGCTGTCGATGTCGTCCTGAATCACCGCCTCAAGGAGGGGATCGACCCAAAATCTCATGATCTCAACCGCAATGACTTTGAGTTTTGTATCAAGTGGCAGGATAAATCACACTATCATGCTACATGGGAAAGCAATGAATCTATTTCCAACTTCCGCAGCACGCGGCGCGTGGATAATTATGTTCGGAAGGTGCTCAATGAGGATATTCGGTTGCAGTATAGTGTCGACGCCCCCCCTGAAGACCGCGAAAAGTGGAATCTCGATCGCGAACGAGACGTCGAGGCCATAGAGGACTACAAAAATGTTGAACGAGTCATCGGTGTACGTGATGGTGATGATGGCACCACGGAATACCTTGTCAAATGGAAACGTCTCTTCTACGATTCCTGTACTTGGGAACCCGAAGACCTGGTTAGTGAGATCGCACAGCGTGAGATTGACCGATTCTTGGACCGCACTGCTCGCCAACCCATCTCCGACAAGAACGAGATAAATGTTGCCACACGTAAATCCTTCGAACCCATCCACGGCACCCCTAGTTTCTTGCAGAATGGAGAACTTAAAGACTTCCAAGTCAAAGGTCTAAACTTCTTGGCTTTCAACTGGGTCAGAGGTCGCAATGTGGTTTTGGCAGATGAGATGGGTCTTGGAAAGACGGTACAAACCGTTTCATTCATTAACTGGATGCGCCATGTCAGGCGGCAGCAAGGGCCATTCATTGTCATCGTTCCCCTGTCTACTATGCCAGCATGGGCTGATACCTTTGATCACTGGACACCGGACCTGAACTACGTTGTTTACAACGGTAGTGAAAAGGCGCGCTCAGTTTTGCGCGATTATGAATTGATGGTCGACGGCAATCCCAAACGCCCAAAGTTCCACGTTCTGTTGACAACTTACGAGTATGCAATGAATGATTCGCCGTTCCTCGGCCAATTCAAGTGGCAATTCATGGCAGTGGATGAGGCACACCGTCTCAAAAATCGCGACTCACAACTTTATATGAAGTTGTTCGAATGGAAATGCCAGGCACGCCTCTTGATCACCGGTACTCCAATCCAAAACAACCTTGCTGAGCTTTCAGCACTAATGGATTTCCTCAATCCGGGCCTCATTGAAGTCGACGTCGACATGGATTTGAATGCCGAGGCAGCATCTCAAAAACTTGCGGAATTAACAAACGCCATTCAGCCTTACATGCTGCGGCGTACCAAGTCCAAGGTTGAGTCGGATCTTCCCCCGAAGACTGAGAAGATTATTCGAGTGGAGCTCTCCGATGTCCAATTGGAATACTACAAGAACATCTTGACGAAAAACTACGCTGCGCTAAACGACGGGAACAAGGGAATGAAGCAGTCTCTTCTGAACATCATGATGGAATTGAAAAAGGCTAGCAACCACCCATTCATGTTCCCCAACGCAGAAGCAAAGATTCTCGAAGGCAGCAGCCGTCGTGAAGATATCCTTCGAGCCATGATCACCAGCAGTGGAAAGATGATGCTTCTGGATCAACTCCTCCGTAAGTTGAGCGTTGATGGCCATCGAGTTCTAATCTTCTGTCAGATGGTTGGCATGCTTAACATTCTGAGTGAGTATATGGAGTACCGTGGTTACAAATATCAACGGCTTGATGGAACTATCCCGTCTGCCGCCCGTCGCTTGGCAATTGAGCATTACAACGCTCCTGGTAGCACCGACTTTGCATTCCTTCTCTCAACCCGCGCAGGTGGTCTCGGTATCAACCTTATGACTGCAGACACCGTCGTTTTGTTTGATTCGGATTGGAACCCCCAGGCTGATTTGCAGGCTATGGCGCGTGCTCATCGAATCGGTCAAACAAGACCTGTAAGTGTTTACCGTCTTGTCTCAAAGGACACGATCGAGGAAGAAGTCATTGAGCGAGCTCGCAACAAACTCTTGCTCGAGTTCATCACCATCCAGCGTGGTGTCACAGACAAAGAAGCTTCGGAGATGCAAAACAAGATGGCCCGGGTGGTTGCCGAGCCTAATTCCACAGACGATATCTCTCGGATCCTCAAGCGCCGCGGTCAGAAGATGTTCGAGCAAACCGACAACCAGAAGAAACTAGAGCAGCTTGATATCGATTCCGTCCTTGCAAATGCAGAATTACATCAAACTGAAGAGGCCGAGCAAATCCAAGCCGACGGTGGTGAGGAATTTTTGAAAGCGTTCGACTTCGTTGACATCAAAGTTGACGATCTCACCTGGGACGATATTATTCCCAAGGAACAGCTCGAGGTGCTCAAGGCCGAGGAAAAGCGCAAAGATGATGACCATTATCTCGCTGAAGTCATTGAGCAAAATCGACCCCGCAAGCGTCACGCCCCTACGGATACGACAGATTCACGAGAGGAACGTAAGGCGAAACGCCTCGCAAGGGCTCAAGTGAACATCGATGATGGCGAGGAAGAGAGTACCTCATTGGATCCCAAGCGCCCCCTGGGAGAAAAAGAATATCGTGCGCTTTCTCGAGCTTTCCTTCGCTACGGCGATCTGGATGACTCTGAAGATCTCATCCTCGAGGATGCAAGGTTGCAAACTCGCGATCGGGGCACCGTTCGTGACGCTCTTCATGAAATTACCGACAAGGCAAACTCGCTTGTCCAGGCAAGTCTGGATCAATTAGAGGCTATGAAACAGTCAGGTAGGAACCCGACGAAGAAAGAGCAGAAGGCCGTCCTGTTCGATCACCACGGTGTCAAGCGACTCAACGCGTGGACTATCGTGGAGCGTCCACCGGATATGCGCCTTATCCGCGGCATCATCAAAGGATTGCCTGATTTCAGAACATTCCGCCTCCCTGAGGCTACCAAGTTGGCGGACTACAGCTGCCAGTGGGGTGCACGTGAAGACGGAATGCTTCTTGTGGGTATCGCACGCCATGGGTTCGGTGCGTGGACCCAGATTCGCGATGACACTGAGCTTGGCCTCGGTGATAAATTCTTCCTTGAGGAACACCGAGTGGAGCGAAAGACACAACGCCTGCAGACCGAGGAAAAGGCAACAAAATCACCGGGCGCTGTCCACCTTGTTCGACGAGCTGAATACCTCATGTCTGTTTTGAGAAACAAGTTCAATAACAATGCTACAGCAAGAAGGGCAGTCGACAACCACCACCGCAACAATAAGCGTGGCTCACGGGTTTCCGGTAGTGGCAGTGTCTCTGCCTCTCCGGCGCCCTCCAGTTCTCGCAGGCCTGAGAATCCCCGCAAGGGCCACCGTGAATCTGATCGATCACGGCCCCGCCCCCACACGCATGGCAGCCGGGAGGGAGACCGTCATAGTACTCCTAGCCATGATTCTCGTCCCCGGTCTGGCCTTGATATTGATCGTCCACGCCATCGTCTATCTGACGCCTCTAATGACGAGCTTCGTCGCCGCAAAGGTCATGAGAACGGCGGTTCTAATAAAGAAGATATGGCGTTCATGTTCTTCAAGCCTATTGTTGCCAATTTGAAGCAAGTGTCAATGATCACTGCCAAAAATTACCCAAGCAAGAACGAGCGGGCCCAAAAACTCCGTCTTACCCTTGTGAAGATTGGAGAATTCATTCGCAATACTCTGGAGGGCTCGCAATCGATGCCCTCCTTGGAGGTCCGACTATGGTAAGTTCTCTTTTCTGTCACATTTATCTTTTACGTTCTGACTTGACTTCTAGGGATTACGTTTCACTCAACTACTGGCCGAACAAAGACGCTAGTGGTGCTAAGCTGCAGCAGATGTTCAATAAGGTCATGGAAGCCAGTAAAGCTTCCAAGGCCTCTAATGGCAGCTCGGCTTGAGTTCCCTATCTCATGGGCTCAATGGGTACAGGTGTTCTTTGTTTCAGTTCAACTTCACTTTAGCACGGTTTGATGACATGCATGTTCAGCGTTTCTGATATCAGATATCTACCTATCCTTTTTCTTTTTTGTTCTTTTTGATGATAGACACTCAGCGTATCTCTTTGCAATCTCTGCTCCCTCTCCTCCCTCTACAATATTCCCACTCCCAATCTTGGACTACGTTATTCCGGTATTCTTTCATTGGACTCGAGGTTTTGCAGTCGTTGTTATTGTCATCTTCCGACATCTCGCACAATTCCTTGAGCTGCCCTCGTCAAGGTGACCTCCATCTCTCTCTTTGCTCTTTGTTCGTTGAAGGTACATATGGATGCAACTTGTTGCATGGCATTGCGAATGGCGTCGACTTCTTTGCGTGAGCCCCAAAAGCACAGAAAGAAGAATTTTCAAAATGAGCATGACCTACGGTCTTGGATGATCACTGCATGGCGTGTTTGGGGTTTCTTTTCTTTTTCTTTTCAATACTTTCAATGGGGGAGTTTTGGACTGGCTCTCCATGGTCTTTTTTACCTGGATTGAGCCAATCATATCATATCCCCTTTGCTTTAGTTTGCTTTTTATTGTATGTCGTGAGCATACCAGGACTCTTCCTATGGAGGCATCTGTAATCAAGGGCAGTTTGTTTTCTTTCTCACCACATGTATCTTATGGAGTGGCTGCCATGGCGTCGATTTCCTTAATCTTTCTGTGATCATTCAGTGAGAGCGAGTTATTTGACATTTCTCGCTTTTTATTTTCGGTTAGTACTAGCGTAAGACAAAGGCCTTTTGCCTTCAGTATGAATTATCCATTTAAGATTACAAGTACAAGAATAGTCGGCCGCTCATGTGGTCTTTGTCCTAGACGCCGTAAGACTCTAATAATCCCTCAAGATGATCTATTTGGCCCGAAACGATAGTAGGGACGTTATATGCAAAACACTCCAATGTGTTTTTTAGATAGATGTGAAGGCATGTGCAGAGAACTGTTTTATATATAACCAGGGATTTTGAGCGAATTTGGCTGGTTCATGCATGGCAGGCTCGGGGGGCCAGGGTGATAAAAAAAGAAAATGAAGATGCACTTTAGGAAAATACATGTCCCTATTAATGACTGTCGCATGGACTCCCATGTCTAGTTTTGCATTGTAATGCCCATATAAGACGAAAACCATGATTATTGACAATATACTTGTAGTGATCACCCACAGTGGTGAACTGACATTGAGCGAGCGAGTCCTGCAAGCCATACCAAAAAAAAAGTAACAAACAAAAAAGACTATTCATACATTCCGTTGCAAGATATCTCTCTTCTGCCTGGGTTTGAAAATACAAATAAATAAAAAACGTAACTCACCAACACCATGCACGCCGGGATATGAGGGGACAACAAATGAAACGGTAACTGCAAAGTGACGCAGAACAGAGGCCAAGCTAACCGAGCATGGCCTCAGAAGGTTGAGGAAGAAGGAGGAGCAAAGTAGGAGAAGGATAAAGAAGAGAGGAATAGAATACGCCAGCTAAGTGCTGCCCTCGATAGTCGGCACCTCCGCCGACTTCACCAGCTGGTCCTGTTGATTTTGGAACTGCTGCTGCTGCTGTTGCAGCTTTTCAAGACTGGTTGTTAGGTGTGCGGGTGGTACCGAGCCAACCATTGCACTGAACAGCCCAATCTCGGCGTCAATGAGGTCGTCAAAGATAGCTTCCTTCTCGCGCCATGCGCGTTCGCGCTGTGGGCGAATTGTCTCCCACTCGGCTTGCAGCTGTGTAGCCTCCTTGCCAGCCCACGCGATCTGTCGACGGAGAAGACGGTAGAGTTCGCGCGGGGGTAGGACGAGCTCCGATTCGTCGAAGTCGAGCTCCGGGCCAAATTCTGGCATCGAAGTCTCTTCAGGATCATGTGTGTCGGTTGTGACGGGGTGTGGAACAATAGTGATTGCTTCGGTGTGTGGCTCGGACTCGGTTCCCGGCTCCCTGGGCTGGGTCAGCTTCAAGCGGATGCGTTGCAGCTTCGAGGCTGGGGTGCCGGTAGTGCTGCCCGGGGTGCCGTGGACTTTTGAGATGGAGTCAATTGGGCGCATGGTGTCGGTTTCATGAACAGAGCGCATGTGCTTGGTCAGGGCGTCGGAGCGGGTGAAGTTGCGGTCACATTCTGTAGTTCAATGTTAGTACTCGAGATCTATCAACATCATACTCTGTTTCGAGGGCTCAACGTACCGGGTAGAGTGCAGTAGAATGGCTTCTCGCGGGTGTGACTTCTCATATGTGCGCGAAGGGCATAAGCACTAGCATGGGTTTGACCTTTGCGGGTGCAATCGCTCCACTCGCACGAGTACCGCTTCTGTCGGCTCCCGATGTGCTCGTTGTGGAGGTGCTGCACCAACCCATCCATGTTGCCGAGGTCGCCAGCGCTACATCCATCCCATCGGCAGATAGTGACCTGGTCGGTACTCTGGCCGCTGTAGTCATCTTCTTGATTGGTGCCAAGGAGGCTAAGGATGCTGGGGGAGTTGGGAATATCGCCAGAGCTATCGGAGGAGATCGAGGCAGTCGGGGATGGAGGTGGGTGGATTTCGTCTTGAGCAGAGGAGAGAGGAGTCTGACGATCCCAGGACGCGACGCCGGTGCGACGACGCTTGGAGGGCGGCAAGTTGGACATCGAGGGCGAATGCGCGCGGCTTTCATGTTTCATGGATTCATGATCTGAAGTCTCGAGGGATCCCACTGAGGAGAGAGGAGAGCCGGGAGAGTCTCGTGAAGCCATTGTGGATAGTATAGCTCTACTGAAAAAGGGAAGTGGCAACAAACAAATTGGATCCGTCTATTAGCTATGTCGTAGATGTCGCGCGAGGGAGGCCATCGTATCACATCACGTGTTTCGACCGAGGAGTATGAGCTTGATCACGTGATTGTCTTGGAGCTGGCCACAACTGAACACCCTTTCTCTCCCTCTAGTGTTCCTTCGTCGTTCTTACATGCATGGATTGACCATGTTTATCGTCTTTCTAATCCTAGTTACCATCTCCTAGGACCCCACGTTGATTTATTTACTAATGCACAGACCTCCTATCTCTATTGGTGGACCGCACTAACCCAATGGTAAGCTTGCCTTTGCCCTCTATGCACAATACCGAATATCCTCAACTGCCCTACATACCACATGATGATCAGAGTCTAATGAATTTGCAATACTGACAATCACCAATTACATGTGCGATTGTATGTTGACTCTTCTACACTTGATCTGACCTCTACAACAACCCATTGGCATACAAACATCTCTCATTTGCTATGATCTGTGTCTAATGAATCGAAGGATATTCCACAGGAAATTCCTAGTATCGAGGCCCGGAAACCGTGTGTTCCTCCAAAATCGCATCGATCTCAGCCATCTCAGAATCCGTTAGCGCCTGTGCACTCCCCATGTTCTGAACCACCTTATCCTTCGTAGTACCGCCAGGGATGGGAATAATAGTAGGCATGCCAGGCTTGTCACTCTTGGTCCGGATCCATGCCAATGCAATCTGAGCGGGAGCAACACCTTTGCGAGTAGCAAGGTCATTGACCTCGTTGATGAGTTTCAGGTTGTGTTTGAAGTTGTCTTCCTGGAACCGGGACATGTGGTGCCGAATATCATCGTGGGGGATATCGGCCAGCGAGGTCACAGCTCCGGTCAGAACACCTCGGCCGAGTGGCGAGTAAGCGATGACGGGGATGTCGAGCTCCGCACAGGTTTTGGCAATGTCATTTTGGAGAATATCAGTAGACCATAAGGACATTTCAACCTCGACGGCAGCAATTGGGTGCACCTTGTGTCTAGAGAAGCAGTTAGAGAGTCGAGTTTGTCTATAAGAAGTCCCCATGAAGACTATAGAACCAAGAATAGAGACACATACGCTCGGCGGATCGTCTCGGCATCAACCTCGCTTAATCCAATTCCTCCAATCTTGCCCTCCTTGACATACTCTACGAGAACCTTGATGGTCTGCTCAACGGGGAAAGCAGAGTCTTGCCGCGCGCATTCGAAAATGTCGAGCTTCTTCTTGCCATCAAGCAGACGCAGACATTCGTCCACGCTACGACGGATGTTCTCTTCCGAGCCATCCGGGATAAGCTCACCCTTCTTCAAGCCACCCTTCACACTGAGAACTACCTTGTCTGCGTTCTCAGGGTACTTGGCGAAGTACTTGTTGAGCAGGTGCAAAGAGTTGTACTCCGGAGTGCCGTACAGCTCGCCAGCGTTCCAGAAGTTGGCACCCAGTTCCAGGGTGGTGTTAAGTGTCTCAAAGCACACCTCATGGGATGGAGGCTGCGCGTTCCAGGTCATTCCTGATTTGATGGTTAGTATAAATATCCACCAGTTGTGGTGTTTGCGGGGGGAATCGTACTCATGGTGCCATAGCCAATAGGGCCGATTTCCTTTCCAAGTAGAGAAGGCATTATCAAATATAAAAGGTGAGTTTGGAAACTTTAGTGAGATGAGACAGTTGGTTGAATGTTGAACTTGGTGGCGGGTTGGTTTTTTATGGTTTTGTAGTGCCCCGCCATCGGGTTGGATTGATCGCAGTTAAGGGTATTCCCAGGTTGTTACCGCGAGTTTTGTGCGATCACTTAATCCGTCTAGGTAAATCCTCATGATAATGACTTCTAATCCGGCCTTCCTGTGTGTTCTCCGGGCATAGCCTGCGGAGTTGTACTGCTGATGTTCGGAGTTGTGACCGGGATACGAACGGAGTTAAGGGAGTTTAGCGCATGATGTCCCGCGAGCTGCTATTACCACTACAGAACATTGCTAATTGACGGGAAATCAATTAAAATAAGAAAAAATTACCCCGATATAAGGCTATAAACAAGGTCTAAACACAAGGTAATTGATTTTTCAATGTTTGCATTGCCTAATGGGCGCTTACCCGGGCCCAATGCCCACGAGGTGGGCTTTGCGGAGGGCCTACTTTATACAATTTGGCCTGGATGGCCGCAAATTCGAGAATGACCAAAGTCATGAACTAAACTTGAATTTCTTTCTCTGGCAAAGACAGGTATTTTGTTCGGCCAGAGCATGTAGGTTCCGGGCCGTGCCGTCAACGGGTTGGTGGCTGGCTGAGCGTAGAATACATACTTCCCCATACTTCCATATATATTCATCAGGAGGTCATGGCACCATGCTTACAGCTGCTGATCAATTGCGGTGTGATTCTTATTGATACATCAGGTCGAATTTCTAACGGTAACCTACTGTGAATAAAGGATAACTGGTCCACGTTGCTTGATGTCCTTGATTTCGTACGCGAAGTCTGGGTTTACATACATAAGATATATACACTCTGATGTTTGATGTACCGCGCAAGACCACTTTGTGCAACGCGATAGATCTAAGCATCCTACCTGGGTAGTGATGAGTCTTCCTACGTGGTGGTCGGGCCTCAAAGGAATAGTATATATATGGGGACAGATACCACAGAAGATATCCCCATTGCACTCTCTCAACCATTGAAAATCTCATACCAACTCAAGTTTCAAAATCCTCCAGGCTTCTGCCATCACCTAAATCAACAAAATGGTCACCGCCGTCATTCCCAAGCCAGGCCAAGACAGACAGTTTTACGTCTTCTCTGGCATAAAGTATGCCACCATCGAGCTTGGACGTAACTTCGACGACAAGCTTATTGCGGGCCCATCCTTCGTGCGCGAAAAATGGTCCACATTCAAAGAAGCAAACTGGGGCAGTGCCGACGCTGTGGTCCAAGTACCTGGCCGGAACTCCTTCTACGTCTTTGTCGGAGGTCACTATTTCCGAGCCACCATCAACTCCGATAACCTGAAGGACTCCATGCTATACAATGGTGTCAAGACCATCGAGTCGGAATGGAAGCCTTTGGTGGATGTCGGATTTGATACCGTGGATGCGGGCATTCCTGATCCTAGCAATGATGACATTCTGTTTTTCTTCCGGGGCACAAAGTCTTTGAAGTACAGCTACAAGGAAGGCAAGGTTGTCGCGGGCCCTAAGCCAATCTCCTCCTACTGGCCTGCTATTGGTGAAGCCGGCTTCGACTCCATCGATGCCATCTTCAAGACCCCCAATGACGACAGCTATCACGTTTTCAAGGGTGATCAGTATGCAAGGATTTCGTGGAACGGAGGCTGGGATACTCTGGAGGTTAACCGAAAGATCATCCGTGAGAACTGGCCTTCTTTAAGCTGGATTTAATACGGAGGCAGCCCTTCAAAGCGGAGGCGATATTTTTTACCTTGGCTGTTTATATTGCTTTCATTATGGGATAGGCGACAGGCCCTTCCAACAAGGACCGCTGCGATCCTTTCAAGGATTTCTCCTTGCTCCTGAAGATATATTCTATGTATCTAGTCCATTCGTTTTACGCTCACTGAAAAATAAATATAACCTGCATGTTGTGTATTACTTATACTGCCCTTTGGAGACAGCTAGCCATTGGCTTTATAGTATATTTAAATTTTTGTTCAAATTCTGCTCTTACCTGGAGGGAATCTATGTGTTTGACTAGAGTGTTTTAGAAATAAAGGACGAAAGCATGTATGTTGGATTTGCTTGTCTATTCTAAGGCAGCCATAACAGTCGGAGCTCGATTCCTATAGAACGTACTTTCTATGTAGCACTAAGAACTAGAACTAGGGCTATAACCTTTTCATAGGATATCATAGTGATGAGCATGACATCGCGCTCTCCAGTAAAACAACAGCAATTATGGCCGGGAAGGTCTTTGCTAGAAACGAATAGAATTACACCCAACATAGTAGTACCAAGTATAAAATCAGAAACAAGCATAGCCTTTTGAGTTCACATATTTTTCAAAATCAACATCAATATCCATCTTTCCTTCTGTATTTGTAGCACTCAATATCCTCATCACAGGAAGCCATCCAATCCAATCTCATCAGAGCTGTCAATCATATTATTCAATCGATGCTCCAACTCCCTATACAAGGTATCAAAGACAACAGGGATATCCTCAGTTGTAATTTTCTTATCCCCATTCCAACCCTGCCCAATCTGGACATTCTCGATTGGCCTGTCGTTGCTGTGTACATGTTTCACGGTATGAGTGTAGCCCGCCTCATTGCTACTATAAGTGGGTGTGTAGATGGTGGAGCTAGAGTAGATAATGTTCGTGGTTTGTGTTGGCTTCATGCTATCCAAGTCCTGTTTGGTCTCCACACTGGCAGTGGCAGTGGCAGTGGGCGTGGGGGTAGGAGTTGATGTTGCGGTTGCCGTTGGGGTTGGCTCTTCCAGGCCCAACCCTTGCAAGAGGTCATGGACGTACTTCTGGGTGTCTGGAATAAGTCTCTGTGTTTTTGTTAGAAGTGTGTTCTTTCAATGACAGAGTGCCATGTCTGAGTGACTAACCGGTGACCGAGATTCAAGCTTGCTAGCCTGTCCCTTTTCCATCGCTTCTTCTGTCTGGTGGATTGGATGCGCGTTGACAGTAGACACTGCCAGCAGTGCTACCACCAGGATTGAGAGCCATGATGTCCTTGGAATAAATTGCGGCATATTGTATGGATTCAAGCGTATTTTGTGATGAAGTGGGTGCTTGAAACGGGGTACTTCCTTGCCAATATGGAATAGGTAAATACCAGGCGCTACGACTATTATAAGATTCAACACCTAGGATGTCGATCTGCGACCCTATTTTGGTGACTACCGAAATTACCGAAATGCCAGTGCCAGTCTTTTATCGTTTGGAATGAGGCTTTATTGTACTTGAATGGTGATATTCATATCCCTGGTGTATCTTCCACTTTTTTCCTGTAGATCAATTCAAACATTGTTTCCTTCAGCTGAGAGAGCCTGAGGGAGCTGCTTATCTGTTCAATTGTTTTGACACTGTATCAAAATATTGATTTCTTGAGCAAAGCGTTCCTTGTTGGATCTAGGGGCCTGTGTCGATCCCCAACAATGACAGAACACATTCCAGAGACAAATTCTCCTGCGAATCAAGTGCGCCCCTGTTAGATCATAAGGATTCTGCCAAGAAAAAATGACTCTGGAACTACAATCTAGAGTGACTGGAATGAGGGAATAATACTGCGCTGTTGTCTCAACTTGTTCCCTATGCAACTTCTGCCGAATTAGCGCGTTCTTTTCTACAGTCTTCCAAAATCCGTATCAAAAATAAAAATTATATTGTGATTGAAGGCTTACATAGTCTACTTCAATGTTCAAACTGTCGAAGAAACCGTTCATAATACAACAGAAACCCTCTTGACCCTGGGCTTGATGTTCGCTCTATTCCAATAACACCCTATACGCCGTCGTTGAACGTATAAGAGTTCATCCATCTCTGTAAAAAAAGTATTAGTCACTGTATCTCATTGCTTAGGCTTACAGTAGATATTCAATAAAACTTACCTCATCATAAGGCTTGGACGAGTCGCAGAACCGTAGATCTGTCGCAAGACGGATGACATTATCCGGATCATTGTTGACAGTGGAAGCATGGATCTTGCGCAAAGGGTCAGTAAAAATAGGCTTTCCATGTAAAGAATAAGAAACTTACCATATGAGGCTTGTGCAAAACCGCATCACCTGCCTCATACGCCGACACCATCCATCGTCGACCATGTTCCCGAGCAAACTCAGTCGGGAACTCTGATAGCAGGCCCGTAGACATCATGTTGGAGTTGAAAGCTGACTTAGCCTCTTCATCGGTCAACCCAGCCTGCTTTGCTTTGGCAAAGAAGGCTTCTTCCATTCCAACACCAAGTTTGTCACCTTTTGCGCAAATCCAATTAGTATACAAAGGTTTCTCCAAGAAACCTTAAATCAAGGACAGGGGGCCAAAACAAACCATTTTCCAAGTAGATCAATCCACCCCCGTTGAGCTTGATATCTCCCATGGGGACCCAAGCAGTGATACTCGTCGGATCTCCATACCGGAGGAAAATCTGATCATAGTGCACACCAATCGGTTTCGATCCAGGGAGGTTGTTCCTAAGGAGCGTGCGACGCAAGCTCAGTGTATCCTTTCCCCAGTCCGAGAAGCGCGCAATGAAATCATACAGCGCTGGATGGTTACAGAATTTCTCCGCGTACCAGTCCTGGTAGTGTGCATCAAGAGCAAGGTCAACAAAAGCCGCCGCTTGCTCACCACCGGGCCTGCCGTTCCCGCCAATATGTCCTGCTCCAATACCAGGGTAGTCTAAATGGTTCTTGGCGGGGTCGAAGACACCTTCGACAGGCGCTGTGCCGGGCTTCAGGACTCCTGTTGATTCCAGGGAGGAGAAGTATGCATCGCGGGCGGCGAGAACATCCTCGCGGGGGAGGATTCCTTTTAGTAAGAGGTAGCCGTCCTCATCGTATCGTTTGCGGAGCTCTTCGAGGGGGAGAGTTGGTTCTGAGGGGCGGAGGAGGGTGGCATTTTCTGATGTCAAGGGGCCGTCATTGACAGCGAGGTTGTCTACTTGGACGCCGACCATGTTGTATGTGATGAGGAAGTTGAATTTAAATACTCGGACGGGTAGGACGGTGCCATCTTATATCCCCCGCACGCCGGTTGTCCGTGGTTATGGAGGGGTATACTATGGGTATCACGTAGTGACATCCAACCAGAATCCAAATAATCAATGCTGACACTGATACCCCACATAGTTTGATTGTACGATTGCATTGATGTCAGAAGGCATGGAGATTCAATAGTAAAGAGTAATATTCCCCGTGATTGGGGAGGATGACAGAAATCTGTCTGTATTGCAAATGTATGGTACAACTGGCAGATGTGGATGACTCTAACTAACATAAATGACAAAAACCCGCTATTTCAACAATCTGAGCGGTAATGATGACTAAGCGTAATATATGGTATGCCGAGTACTCGAAATCATGTGATCTACATGGTATAATACCATGTAAAATCTATATATTCAACCTTGCACTTTGATATACCCCCCAGCTCTTAAAGCCTTCGTGTTCCTAGCTTCAAGAGCTGCTGATTCTTTCCTTTCTCTTCAAACAACCTCTATTTTACAGATCAGATAACTGATCTCTCTTATCCCAATCATCTCTCTGAAGAGATGCTGCTTCTGTTTCGGAAGCGCTTTCGTAAGGCCATCTACCGGTATAGCCGCAGTTAGAACCCAGTCTACATTGACTCTACCTGCACTAACTTCTTGCTTTATCCAGCATCAATTGATATCGATATGTCGAAGCTTTGTATGCATCGTGGCTCCCTCCTTTATTAACAAATCGACAGTTTGCTGGTTGTCGTATATAATAGACAAGGGATGGTCTGGTTCGAAGCCTAATACAGTAAGGACTCGGCGCCACTATTATACAGTTTTACCTGCTTCTGCTAAAGTAAGGAGTTCTGCCTCGGTAGTCGACGTTGTTACTATCTTTTGCTTCGTCGCTTTCCAGTCAATTGGGCCGCCGTATAGCTTGCAAATATAGCCTTCGGAGCTCTTCCTATCTTTATTGTCTCCAAATAATACATCGCTTACAAATTTAACGGATTTTGCAGCAAGCTAGAGACCTTAGTTTTTGTTATATTAATCTCGATAATCTCTAGTGCTATATTTGATAGCCTAGTACCTGGTTTCGTATAGGTATTGAATAATACGGTCGATAGCATCAATATACTTCGGGCCAGGGTTTGTCAAGAATTCAGCTAGTTTAGCTATCGCCTTTGCAGCATCTGGCTAGGTGATAGTAGTAACATACTAAGCAGATCCTACCTTAGCCTAGAAACTATAAATCTGACTCGGTGATACCACTCTATCGTACGGAATCAGTTGTTCAGTAGCAGTAAAAGGAGATCCCACTTTCCTAGTAGTGACCAAGTTGTATTTAGCTACTATACTCTTAATATAGCTATCTTGACATAACTACAGCTTCTTCTATTTTCTGTCTCGGAGAATATATATATTCAAGAACCAGTTAGCATCTAGTTCACGCAATTCCTATTGCTTCTTGATCTCTTGATCTAGCTGAGCTGCTTGCTTAGCATATTTAGGGTGATTTACGATAATAATATTGTTAACGTAAAAGAAGATGATGATACCCTTAGTAGTAAAGATATATAGGTCTTCTGGCACTAGGGTAAGGCCTAGTTTGACTAGTACCCTTATTGCTTCTTACTACCATAGCCTAGGTGATAGGCGTAAGCCGTATAGTGCTTTGTAGAGTAACCAGCATTAATCTAATACTTCGAATCCTAGTAGACACTTCGTATAGACCTCACTTTATAGTATTAAATTTAGAAATACAGTAATAATATCTCTCTGCATCATATCTAGATCGAAGGCTGCAACTAGTACTAGTACTACTTATACGGCTTTAACAGTAAGGGTAGCTGCTCTCTTTTCTTCTGAAGATAACTATTATAGATCTCCTCGAACGCAGATTCGTACTTTAAACTTCTCAAGCACCCCGTCGGTATCACATTTATATATAAATACCTACTTTAATAGTAGTACTTATATGCTTCTATTATTCGGGATTGGAATCTATAAGAAGGTCTCTTTCTTAATTAGCGTCTATATTTCGAATCTAGCTACCTCTGTGAATTCTTTAGCAAATTAATAGTTCTTAACCTAGTTCCAGTTTTCTAGTGGCAGAGGTAATTCATCACGATAAAGCTTATTGTCGAATCATTTGTTTATACCTATAGTAAAGGTATAAAGCAAGCTTAGTGGTTTATTATATATAATATCATTAAGAGATAGGTATACGGCGTAGTCAGGATCTGCTCTAGGTCTCCTAGATCTAGTACCGACGATAATATTTAACATATTGACGTCTCCAGATATATCTCTTGGTACTCTGTAGGACAACAACGACGATATTTATAAGTACGCTCGATAGGACGACGATAATAGTAGTAGAGCCAGCGAGGTAAGGGACGGCGTATATACCATCTCTTATTATAGCTGTCGTTCTAGCTCTTCTTCTTTATCATCTCTTACTTCGTCATCTCTTACTTTATCATCTCTCACTTCGTCATCTCTCACTTCATTATCTCTTACTTCTGCATTTACTCTCCTAGCTTCGATCGACGGTATAACAGAAATCGGATCTAGCAATAATGATAGTACTTCTCGGGGTACTAGATTTGATAGAAATAAAGGATTTGATAGGTTTAGGGATAGTAAGGCTATTTATAGTGATAGTAATAATAATCTTAGTAGTAATAAAGGTGAAGATAATAGAAAGCTTCCTAGTAGGCCTCTCTAGGGCCTTATTTACTCTCCCATTGTTTACTCTCTTAATCTAATAATAGACTGTGGGGTAGGCAATCCAACTGCTTCCTTTATAACTGACTACAGTAGAGTTCTCTCCCTAGCTTCTTCATCAACTTCCTTATCAACTGCTTCATCAACTTCTTCATCAACTGCTTCATCAGCTGCTTTATTAGCTACTTTATCAGCTGCTTCATCAACTACTTGCTTGGTATACTCAGTTTCATTACTAAGCACTATCCTAGCTATTAATTTTGGTATCTCCATCTAGGTAGAGATCTCGACCTAGGCTTCTTCACTAGTAAGCACCTATAGCCAGTTATTCTAGATACCTAGTCCATCTATTATAGTACTAATAGTATCTTCTTTACTAGGTATCGGCTTCGTCTTCGAATACCGTCTCGTCTCGTCGAATACAGCATCTCATACAACCTCTACCCTTCCTATACCAGTACGTCCTTTATAGGGGAACCATACTTTATATAGGTTCTTAGAGATATACCTAACAAGATATCCTATCTCTGCTCTAGATACTATCTTGTCTAACTGCACTCTCTTCATAATTCTCGAGTACGTCAAGCAACCGTATAACCTTATATTTGATAGGTTAATCGTTTGATATTAGATACCATCTAGTACGGCCTGCTTTATAAGCTCTTTCTAAGGTATAATCCACTAGGTACTGCTGGCATTGCTAATTTATATTAGGGTCCTATTTAGGATATATACTACTGTATACATTGCTTCAGACCAAAGAGCGTAGGGGAGCTCTATATCATTAATCAATACTCTAGTAGTACGTACTACCATCCCCCCAGATCTCTCAGTAGGGCTGTTCATTTCTAGTAAGCCAGGTGGTAAATACTCAATTATACATCCTTCGGCTTCAATTATAGTTTCGACTTTATGACTAGCACTTCGCTCGTTGTTATAGTAGAATACCCTAATTTCGATTTTTAACTAGTTCTTAACTAATACTAGGAACTTCTTAATAACAATCTAACAGTCATTCTTCTTTGTATAGGTAAACGCGAAGTGACATTTAATACTATCAAGATAAAAATACATCAACCAATTATAACCATTATACACTAGCTGATTCTGTACTAGGTCGAAGTAAACCCATCTAAATATACCGTACGTTTAGCCTATCTTCCAGCGAGAGATCTGCTTCGGGGCGTCTACCAATTGACAAGCTTCACATACCTACTTCTCTTTGCCAAGGTTACTTTCAATGGTTATCCCCTTAGTCATCTCTGCTAGCTTAGCAATACACTGTTAGCCGATATAGCCTAGGCGCCTATACCAGGTTTAGATTGATACTTCTAATTGTGATTCTTTTGCTAACTTCTTAATCTTAGTTGCAAATACCAAGTTATTTAGTATCAATTTCAGGTACTAAAGCCCCTTTAGCTACATTAACCACATCAATTTCTAATCCTAGTACACTCGGTATACCGGTTTTCTATCAGTTATTTTAATACAGTTCTTCCTAAAATTCATCAACAGCTCCTCTTTTATCATTAATCTATTAGATATCAGATTACTATAGAAATTAGGAGAGTACTTAACGTTATATAACTCCATTCTAACTGCTTTACTATTAACTACGCTGACACCATAGATTACTACAGTGCCTACACCATCGACAGTTATCTCTGTATCCCCTACCTTAACACTGCTTCGTACGTCTTCGAAGGTCACAAATAACCCCCGATTATTGCATATATACATTTGCGCACCAATATCGACTACCCATCGGTTTCGTACGGGTTCAATATCGTCGATTCGGGTAGACATAACAGTGGTTAAGATATCAATTTACTTACTAGCCTCTGGCTTCTTAGCCTCTAGTTTCTTAGCCTCTAGCTTCTTAGCCTCCATAGAGAAGAAGCCAAATATTGGTTCGTCAAAGGTAGCATATACTTATTACGATGCTTTCCCTTGATCTTATCGTTTCTTATCAACCCAGGCCTTCCAGGCGGGGTCAGCCTTCATAGCTTTGTCCTATTTCTGCTTCCTTACCTAGTTTCTCTCGTACGTTGCAGGTTTATATTTATCATACATCTCCCAGCATCTCCAAGATACATATTTGCCTCCGTTTACCCCGTATAGGCATAGTTTTGTGCTAAATAACACCTACTCAGGCTTTACTTCTTCGTACCCTTGCTATATCGAGAATGTAGCTTTAGAAATACCTCTTTAACTAGCAACTAGCTTACTATAGGTGATTTTCCAGTAAACTCTATACCAGTTAAGTAACTCGGTAAACGTGATATCATTCTTATCTTAGAGCCTTAGAGTCTATATTTCATAGAATCTAGGTGACATAACAGAGATAGCATCAAGAAACTAAGTCGAAGCATTATTTGCTTCCGGCATCTTTGCTCTCTTACACCTTACTTATACGGTTTCCCAGTTCAATAACCACTTATCAATATCGGTATTCCGTTCTAACCCCCTATCTAGGGTTCGCCACAATTGACAAAGCCTAGCTGCATTTGTTAGGTTATATTCAGATACGAAACGTTGACAAAAGTTACAAAGCAATTCGTATAGAGTTTTATAGTCGATAATAAAGGGTTGATAGTTAGTGTAGACACTATTCCGAATAGCTATCACCACTATATTTAACCCTTGTCTCTTCTTGATATAGCGAGAGTTCTTACTTATCTATTGAAGATGAGTTGCTTGATAGACTTAAAACCAGTCTTCTTTATATTCCTCCTTTATTTTCTTAATATCTAGTTCTTTGGGTTCCTCTAACAGCTTTAGTGCAGCCTCCAATTCAGGATTACAGAGGTCCCAAACTTCGTACGACAATGCAATTGATTCAATATTGGCTAACCATAAATCCTATGTCATCGAATCCTTTAGTATAACGCGAGAGGATAAACCCGCGGAGAGGTATTCGGCTATATTGTTGATATTTGTTATAGACAGATCTCCGATTTTTCTTCGATTTAGGGGTTACTTCGTCGCTAGGCAGTTGACTTCTCTTTATCAATTCAACCTTAGTTTCGGCGATAGCAGGGTTAATCTTTTCTTAGATCTTTTGATGGAACAATTCCGGGCTTATAACTGACAGAAATCTGTCTGTATTGCAAATGTATGGTATAACTGGCAGATGTGGATAACTCTAACTAACATAAATGACAAAAACCCGCTATTTCAACAATCTGAGCGGTAATGATGACTAAGCGTAATATATGGTATGCCGAGTACTCGAAATCATATGATCTACATGGTATAATACCATGTAAAATCCATGTATTCAACCTTGCACTTTGACAGAGGAGTTCATTACCCTTTGTGACGAAATGTGGAGGCGCCAATGTTCATCCGCGGGGAAACTTGCTCCTTTGCTTTTCCGACATGCTCTTCCATGTCTTAACCTATGACACGCTTTTTTTTTCTTTTGGAAGGCCCTCCTTTATCTTCAAAATAAAACTCAAAATAAAACTTTGCAATTGAACAACACTATGAGATCAGGCTAACCTGGGTGATATCAACGCCGTTCATCATCACGATCCCTTGCTGGATCGATAAATCTGGTTAAAGCCAACGCGAGTGACGACTTTCCCGCCCCAGTTCGCCCTGTAATACCTATACGCTGTCTTGGCAACGCTTGGAAAGTGACACACTCGAGGACAGGCGGTAATTCGGGTGAATAGCTTGCCCTCAGTCCTGTCACCTCAAGCCTTAAGGCGACCTTCGGCCACCGGACGCAGTGAGCAGGGCTTTCATCTTCGGTTTCGATACTGCAATAGTCAAGCATCCACTCCAGACTATTCAGATCCATCTCCAGACTGGTATACGAGCTCAGTAAAGAGCTCAGATGACCGGTCAGTCTGATAGTGAAACTGACAACAAATCCAACGCTGGGGGCATCCATACCCCCGGTGAAGACAACCACGCCGGCGATGGATGCAAAGAATGCACCGATCAACTCCATACGGAAGCCAACCCACTGATCAAGGAGCCGTGCGGCATCGACGGCTCGAGAGCACAGATCGATGTGGTGGCAAGCAATGTCGCGAGACCTTTCCGTGCGTCCAAAAGCCCGAATGATAGGTCAGGCCTGTGACGGCCGTCGCGAAATGATCAAATATGGGACTGAGTGCAATGCTCTCGAGCCGTTTGACCTCTCGTGCTGTCTTCAAGTAGTCGGCGGCATACCACGGGATGAGCAATGAAACCGGTATGGTGCAGACGACGGAAACAGGGTTAACAACAATGGACGATGTGATAGCCATTATAGCGTTTAAACCGAAACTCAGAACTAGTCTTACGTCCTGGCCAATTCGTGTGTCTAATACAGCAGTCTACAGAGAGCCATGAAGTTTAAAGTAAACCTCACTCCTATTGGTTCATGCTCCGCGAAGCATCTCTAATTTATGTTCCAGGCCTATCTCGATTACTGAATCTATAAATGCTTCGTGGTGGATAGCCATTTTTGCTGTGCCAACAGTGTTTACCATTATTCGTCGGGCTTGAACCCTGCGGACACGAGTGTGATGCCACTTATTCCCTGCCAATGAGAAGAATGGGCCATTTCAATGATTTCATAGAGGTAAGGTTTATGCGGAGAGAAAAGGTTGTACAAAGTTTGCGTCGGACCGCGCCGTCCGAGCGTCCACGGGTACCTAGATTGGACCCCCAGACAGCCACCTGGGCACCTGTACCACCTGAACACCCGTGGACACCTCTAACTGCGGGACTTCACGCCGCCCCACTCTAGTGGATTTATGCAACCAAGTACTCCGTACTCCGTAGATGGATGCGTTTTCGTCTGGGGCTTCCCGTCAGCCCGGTGTAACTGACAGGTATGCAATGGGGACCTTGCTGTGCTTCATTTGGCCCTGTTACTAGTCAGTACCAATTCGTGCCGTAATACAGTATCCGTACGTAGTCAGGAAAACGCCCCCAGTGCGACGATCCCCTTTCACTTGCATATAGGACATAGCGGGGCCTTTATGGCTGGCTGAAGAAGGACGAGAGGGAACATTCATCTATGTGATTTAGGTGCAGATTATACTCGGTGAACTTTCCAAATTCTGATTGTCTACCGGTTGCTCTGGTTCAGCACAACTAACCGCGGGGTAGTATGGGCCCGGGCGATGAGAGATGACCGGTCGCTTGGAGTTTGTCATGCATCGAACATTTCCATGTCCAAATGGATGTGGATGTTTTCTTGATCGGTAAGGTGAATCCGAAAGGGCTGGGACTTTGGAAGGCTCACGTTTCACCCAGCCAGATTGCCATCCGTTCGTAGATAATCAACCTTGTTCAAGCCCTGACGTGCCGTGCCCTAAAGGCTACACAATAGATTATTCATTACACACCGATGGGTTTGAACATATTTAGCACATTCTGCTCTGAAGATTCCTTGACATGCCCAAGATGTCAAAAAGACTCTGCGTAGCTCTGGTTACCTTCGGGGAACTATCAATGACCTAGACTAGGTGTCTTAATAGCCGTGGCCGCGAACTGAATGACTGATACTTACCAACTGGTCTTTAGCTCTACTTTTTAGCTATCAAGAGGATATCCCTATTGGCGATTGGACAACGGTGGCAAGGCTGACCTGATTCGCAGTCAGCTTGCACGCAATCTTTGGGTACCCCGCGCGTGATAAACAACCTTGGGAGATACTTCGATTACCCATCAATGTCCATCTCTCCTTGCAACAAACTCTTTATATGGAATTATTTTGTCTACCTTACCCTTTTCCCAACACCCGTCATATTTTGGATTTTTTTTCTTTTTCTTTTTCTTTTATCAGAATGGGCGCAGCAGTTTCTAAGCCTGCACCGCTCAACGAGAAGGCTTCCCCGACTGAAAGAGAGCCAGTCAGGACTGATATGACTGAACAAGCATTATGGGAATCATGTATGTCAAAGTATAACGAATTGTCCTTTTTTCCTTGATATTTGTAGCTGACGGGACCACAGCCCTACCGCCTTATCCAGCCCAGGAACGAGTCATACCTCTGACACTTCCTCGCATAAATGATTGGAACCAGACTCTACTAAGCGATCCAAAGGTTTGAATCACGTTACACTATTACCAACACGAATAGACTCTATTTACTAACGACAGCCCACCGGGCAAGCGAGATAGAACCGCCTGGCGATCTCAAGTTTTGCAGATCACTCTTTTGCAGACATCCTCATCAATCACAAAGCCCTTCAACTGGATCAACATATTTTTAACCTGACTGTACCGGTAGAAGGTACACCCATCACCAACCAGCGGTCCTCCGGACGCTGCTGGATCTTCGCGGCGACCAATATCTTCCGTCTGCCGCTGATCAAAGCCTACCAACTGAAAGACTTCGAGCTCAGTCAGGCATATCTTTTCTATTGGGATAAGATCGAGAAAGCAAATTGGTTCTTCGAGCAGATCATCGCCACTGCCCACGAGGACCTCTCTAGCCGATTGGTACAGAAACTATGCCAAGATCCGGTCACTGATGGTGGCCAATGGGATATGGTAGCCAACCTGGTGCAAAAATACGGATTGGTTCCGCACACGCTCTATCCGGATGCCTATCACGCGCAGAATAGTGCGAAGATGAATTGGCTCCTTACTACTAAGCTGCGAGATCAGGCCTTCGTCCTCCGCGAATTGGCAGCTAAAGACTCGCACTCGTTAGCCGCTGTGAAGGAACAATTTCTGCAGGAGATCCACTCGCTGGTTACTCTCCTTTTGGGATCCCCGCCGAGCCCGGACAAAAAGTTTGTCTGGCAATTCTCAGACGCTAATGGAACAGCTCGCGATGTACAATTGACCCCGATGGAATTCGCCCAGCAAGCCTTCCAGCCTCGATCAATTTCTTGGGGCCATCCAACTGTTAGTACAGGGCGACTATTCAGTCTGGTTAATGATCCGCGGCACGAGTTCAACCGGCTGCTGACGATTGAGAGACTCGGGAACGTGGTAGAAGGGAGACCTATCACGTATGTTAATGTAGAGATACATACGCTCAAGACTGGAATCATCGCGATGCTCAAGGCTGGATATCCAGTCTTTTTTGGCTGCGACGTGGGCAAGTTCTACGATCGCGAGCGTGGAGTCTTGGATACCGACCTCACCGATCTGGCGCTCGGGTTCAATATCACGCTGAGTATGAGCAAGGCCCAGCGGGTTGCCAGTGGGGCCTCCTCGATGACCCACGCCATGGTCATCACGGGTGTGCATCTAGATGGCGACCGGCCGGTTCGATGGCGCGTGGAGAATTCTTGGGGCGAGCAGGCCGGGAAGGATGGGTGGTTTGTTATGACCGATCGATGGATGGATGAGTACACCTTCCAGGCCGTTGTTGATTTCAACTTCGTCTCGGCCGACGTACAAGCTATCCTGAAGCAAAGCCCGAAGGTTTTGCCTCGGTGGGATCCTATGGGGGTGCTTGCTTGAAGGCAACAGCACCATTTGAAGTAATATTCAATCAGTAATTTGGATAGAAATCACCATTTTGTTTATTCTATCTTCTTTTCTGTCGATACTGTTTGAATATCTCCCAATGCCGCATAATCCCCACAGTCGCTTCACCATCGTGATGGCCCAAACAACGCAGACTGGTACTGCTCCAGAGTAAGGCCTAGGAGAGACATACGTTCCTCTTTTGTGACCTTTCCCTTAGGTTTCAACCCACGGTTCTCCTCTAACGCAAGCATAGCAAGCCTCCTTGCAACCTCCGGCATCCCAGCACTGCGTCGAACTTGACCGTTCGTACGATTTTGATGGCTGTCGTGACCTGGCCTGATGTTGTTCATGAAGAAAAGCACACCTGTCTCTGTAATAAATGCCGGCCTGTCGAGGACCACAGCAAATTCCTCGCATATGACGGAGGGAAGTTCTCCAACGTCATGCGGCTGCAAGGGTGCGATTCGGCGCTTTGATCCGATTTCCGAGCTATACAAGGCACCCACTGTGATATCTTTGGGGAATGGTAGTATAGAGGATAAGCTTGCACCAGAGGTTCTGAAGTCAAACCGAACGGTCTTCTCCGAGTCAAGCATGGAAAGGACATGTGATGTGAATAGGCGGCCTATGATTTCTAACGGTTCTGGGTCTGGAATTTCCGCGAGGAATTGAACGAAGATCACATATTGGAGATCGCTTTCTTCGGAGGAGTGGTTTTTGACCGTGATTCCTATATCCTGGGGACCTCGGGTCACGGATAAAGTGTCGTCACTCACGGATCCAAGGGCTTCGGAACGTTGCTCGTCCAGAATCCTCCTGACTTGTTGAGAATCCCAGGTAATTTGCTCGGAAACCGGGTCGTCGATTCCATAGCCCAGTTCCCATTCACCATCCCCCGTCCTCTGCGTCTGTAAACTACTAAGCATTGCTTGTATATATTGATACATCTCGCGTTGATCTTAATAGAATATGACATCAATATCAGTAGCCTCGGGAAGCACTTCAGTCCCATATTCAGCAAAGGACCGCAGATCATCCAGTTCGTCAAAGCCAACGCGGTCAACCAAATCAAGCTCTTGTACTTGGCTGGGAAATTTACGAGTGAAATGGATGAAAAGTGGACCTGTTCCCAGTTGGTTTCTTTTCTCCCGGTCCCCGCCAGCACGGTAGCTGTCCGAGGTCAGGAGAAGACAAGTACCCGTGTCGTAGTTGGGCTCGGGGTCGTCCACATGCCCACTAGACGATGCGTTGGGATTGAAGGTTGGAATCAATGGAGGGAAAGAGTTTGATGGCTGCTCGGAATCCGCATACAGACGCTTGCGGTGAGCGATCTCGCGGCGTTGGTGCTCAACGCAGGCAAAGGCATCATTTTGAGTAGATGTGTAGAGCTCTATGAATATACAGTCGTGTAATGAAGGGGAGAGGTATTCATAAAGGCTTTCGAAGTCCGCGGGTTGAATCGGAGTTTTGCTGTGGATTTGAATTGTATATTTCTCCTTACCTTCTGGCGCGTCAAACGACTGCGTTCTCGATACTTTGCCGCGAATGACAGGGTTGCCTTGATGATCCGAGTACTCTCGCTGGCGCCATTGGTAAGGACTAGGATTGGGACGTCCATTTTGGGCTGTTCTAGCCATGATGAAGAATGTTTATCGTTTGGAGTTGAGAAGTTGGAGTTTTGATGAGGTTAGGAACGCCCACCCGGGCAGGGGGTTCGGCTGACTTAATGGGCTCGACGTTGGGGCCCCGGGGGCGCTACAAGTACCCTACCCAGCCGCCCCTCTCCACCACCATCCACTACCCCACACCTTATGCTATCGATCCGAAGACTTTGAGCCCGAATGTCCTTACCCTAATGATATCCAGGTCTTAGAATTCAATGAAACCATTTAATTTAATCTAGCGACGACAGTTACAGCGTACCACGCAGATTAAAGGACACTACCCGGCCCTTGAGGACGCTTCGAACGACACAAGGATAGAGACCATTCACCTATAATAAATTCCCTTCCTAAGTGAAATAATTAGGTGAAGCTCAAACCTCGCATTCATAAACCTTAGTATGTCACAGAGGAAACGCAGAATCACTTATTCAAACATAGTGGTAGCTTGCACAGGGATCAGCGATGGGTCTGGATACAGCAGTGCATTACGCCCAAAACGACATCTGGATGGCGATAGCAATGCCAAAGAACACTATCCCAAGGTACTCGTAACAAAACACTTCCCAGATAGTTTTCAGATAACGATACCAGTTCTGCAATGCCATACCCCTGAACGCATCAATGATGGTAAGGCAATGTGTCTCATTGTTTCCGGCTCGGCCTCCAAAGCTGCGGTCGAAAGGTACAACGGGTTCATCATCGTCGGGTAGCATTGACGCCGCAACCCTGATATATATCGCTCGTGTGAAAATCGAGGCCAAGTATTCAAATACAACCGCAATTGTAAGAAAAGCGATGCTTCCGAGTTTTTCCTGTGAGAAATGAAGTTCTCCAAAAGCCTGGTGACCCATTGATACCCCAAATTTCTCCGTCAAATGGTAGACACAGTTCGGCAGGACTATATCCAGAGATGCTGCTGGGATCATTGCGATCCACTCTCGCCGGCCAGGAAGTCTCTGCCAAATCGATTTCTTACTAGGCTTCGAAATGACGGCATGAACCCAAGCCGTATGCAGATTTGTTAAAAGAAGCCCGAAAGATAACCTGGAAAGAGTTGAAACAAAAAGGTTGTGTCCCTCTTGTGCAAAGATTGGCCTCGCCGGGATTATGATCAAAAATGTCACAAGGATATATACCAAGAAGACATTGAGCCCAGGATAAATGGACCAGGATCCTTTTTGACTATGTAAATGCCGACGGGCAAGGTTTCGTTGGTTGGTGAAAGCATTAGAGCCGGGTTTAATAGAGAAGATTGACCTCATCATCAAGAATCCCGTGATGAGATACATGGCAATACCATGCCCAATGTTGAAGTTGAGGCCAATGAACTCAACGAGCGATATGAGGTAAAGACTGGCGAGCATGAGGAGTCCACCACCGAGACAAGGTATAACGTCCCAGAGGAACTTCTGCCTCAGATTCCAGACGAGTTGCCTTGTGTCTTCTGGTCCATCTCTTGGTGTAACATGACTCTGGTCCACGCGGCTGTTTTCAACTTTGTCGCTGACTTGCTGGGGGTGTGAAGCATTTATGGAGGTTGGGGTCTCCAAGACGGCGAGCGCTGCTATCACGCTTCCATCTGTATATTCGAACTGAGAATATCGCGATGAATTAGTTTCAGTCGAACAAAGAAGCGGCAGGTTTTGTGGATTTTTACTTTAAAGAAGACAGCGGAACATATTAGTGTTGTGATTACCACACTCATTGGTATATCGATCTGAAGATACGATGTAGTATTCGTGAACGAAAGAACACTTAACAGGGTAGATTGCCATCGTGCCAGTGATCCTAAAGACATTGCGCCAAAGAATGAAAGGAATGTAGTAGAGATGAATCAGTTATGGGAGTAGACAGATATTCGTGGGCAAGTTTCGCTGGGTTAGGTGTAGGTATATGTAAAGGATGGGGGCTATGCGAATGCAAGCATCATTATAGGCGGCTGTGTATATTGTACTCTAGATTCCCCGAGAATGTTGGCGGAGTTGGCGCAACGCTTATGAAATCCACTCCACAGGGGGCCTCCAATGAGAAACCCAGCGGCCACGCCCCAGTGGAACACAAACCTTAGGCTTGCACCCCTCAGCCCCACCCCCCCCCCTGATGATATAATATACTGCCTGTCAAAACCCCGATGGCATGAATCTCACATGTACGTGAACGGATAACTAGCAGGAGTAAGATCTTTAACACATACCACTAAAACGAGGGAGAAGGGAGGGTAGTATAAAGGGTATAAGTTGTAAAAACAACCGTGGTTTGAAAGAGATAAATCCTAGGTTTTTGACAAAAGCGCAGCTGCACGTACTACTTCAGTGTGGTTTTATACTACGCCTTTTGGGTAGGCGGTATAAATATATAGTGTGAGCTGGATGGGGCTATAGTTAGGGGGCGCAGAACAAGGTTGGGTCCACTGGGGACTTTCTAGCCCGATATTTTTCAGCGCCCCGAAAATATCGGCTATGATTGTAGATCTGAGAAGTCACGGGGAGTGCTACTGGCCAGACTCGAGGAGGCTCTGGTGCTTCACATTCCGTCATAAGGTCGGGCGAGGTCTCTATTCGAGCTGCCGAACAATGCCATAATTGCCGTTCAATGATCTGCATTCAATATTGACTGACGTCACTCCAGTGCACTTGGCGATTGAGGGGACTATGGTAGTTTGGAGAATGCGTCGACTTCCAAAGTTTAACGTAGACACAACATACAGCGGATAAGATACTGGACTCCTAGTCAACATGACGACTTAGTCGCGCAGTCCTATGGATTTCAAGTTCGCTGAATTGGCCCCAACCAGCAGGGAATCCATTTGGAAGCCTTGGACTACGAGCAATTGCGTTGACGGCAGGAATTTATCATGATAGAGGAAGGCAGGAATCCGTACTAGAAGAGCAGTCCGGAAGCCTAGTTAGGGCTATAAAACAAAAACATACAACAGCATGTGTAAGGTCATGTTCACCTAACGCCCACGGTTCGGGCATGGGCGGCTCGCCGCTCTAATCCAGCCCTCCTCAGGGCACTCCGGGCAGATATTCACCTGCCTGACTATTCTTCACCCGAATATTCGGCCCGTACAGCAAAAGGTACATTCTCCCATTCTGATCGAAAAAGTTGTAAGTAACCTTCGTTTTTCCTCCGCTTTCATCTCTCCAGCCTCGCTTTATCACTCCAACCTCGCTTTTGTCACGAGCAAGATGCGTACCAAACATGACCCGACGTTGAAATATATGGCCAATGTTATGGATTTCGGGGAGCATAGTAACAATGAAATCTAGCATACAGTGCTACCTAGAC
Organism: Penicillium freii; assembly: GCA_028827385.1. Classification (NCBI taxonomy): domain Eukaryota; kingdom Fungi; phylum Ascomycota; class Eurotiomycetes; order Eurotiales; family Aspergillaceae; genus Penicillium; species Penicillium freii. The sequence continues at coordinate 5,515,426 of JAQIZX010000004.1, read as the reverse complement.
TTCCCCAAAGCTCGCAGCGGGCTTCGGGCTTTTAGCTTGGGCCTATAGCTCGAAGGGGGGCCGACGAGCCCCCCTTCTAGACTGCGGCACGATCCGCAATATCCGCGGATATCCACAATCCATATCCGCAAAGTGCGGATTTGGATATTTTTTGATATCTAAGATCCGCAGACTTGAGGATGTGGATATCAAACAGAGCAAATATGCCAGGAAATGCCAAGGAATTGCCTATTTGGGCGATTATATAACTAGAATTTTAGAGATAATGTGGGAATAAATACGGCGTATTTTCCACTAGACCATAACAAAAACCTCGGTTTCTGTTTAGGGCCTAGGGGGGCCATATCCCAGTCTGACAGATAACTATGTATAACTAAAAATTACTAGATATAGTAATTTTAGCGAGATTTGACTAGTGTGGATATAAGGATCGACCTGATATCCATTGGAGCGGATATGCCGCAGTCTACCCCCCCCCCCCCCCCCTATTTATCAGGGAGTTTTGGTTGAGATAAATGCATTTAAATTAATACTATGTTATGTTGGGGGTGGCCCACTGGCTTGTGTGGCCCACTCGCTTGTGAAATACGTTATAGACTGCGCCAAAACCCGAGAATGGGTAAGAGAAGTCGACCCGCAACCCGAACCCGCAAACCCGATGGGTAGAGTCGACCAACCCGTAATATCTCTGATCGGCTGGCTTGAATGGCACAATGGATCTACTGGGTATCACACCCCCCATAGACACTGTCTGACTTGCTGGCCTACGATGTATCCTATAAATGTCAGTACATTAGAAATTCTCGAAGAAGCAGGTTGATTGGAAATCAACTTGTTCTTCTCGTTGTATATATATATAGCCTAAGGTTTCCCTCCCAATAACAATACAATCAATGCCTCTGAACTACAACAATATTAAAACCTGGCACCGTCCCTCCGGGGAAAAGAAAACAATCGATTTTCCTAATTCAGACACATTACAGACATATTCTTCAACAAATTTCATCGCCGCTGATTTACTCCTGCTTCTAGATAGCGCCTGCTCACCTAAATTTCTTCACAGAGCACAGCATTCTCGGCCATGGAGAACCAGGTATCCTCCTTGCGCGTCTTCCAGTCCTCTTCCTTAGCCAGTCCCCCCGGAATAGACACCTTGTATCTTGCAATAATGTGTACTATCAGGCCCTTCAGCATAGTGTCCGCCAAAGCCTGGGCCAAACACTGCCGCGCGCCGAACCCAAATCGCCACAACCGATATCGGTGCTCACTGCCAGGCCTATTCATGAACCGGCTGGGCTGGAACTGTTCCGCGTTATCACCCCACCCTGGATCCCGGCGGTTGAGAGCATTGGTGTCGATGATGAAATACGTCGACTTGGGGATGGAATAGCCCGCGACAACGCGGTCCTTCGGGAGGTATTGGGGATACGTGTAGTTGGCGATGGGTCGCAGACGCCCGGACTCCATGATACAGCAGGCTAGCAGGGTAGTGTTGCTGGATAAGTAGCGATGCCAGGCCTCGGTCGTGCCCTCAGCTTGGGCCTGGTTGATCTCTTCGCGAAGCTCGGTTTGGATTTCTGGGTGGATTGCCAGCAGAATTAGGATCCAGGTGTAGGTACCCATTGTGACGTCAATGTTTGTGAAGAGAGACTCGCTGAGGGAGTGAAGGAACTCGCTGCGTTTGACTCGGCCAGCATGTTCGGCTTTGTAGAGATCCTGGATGGGCATTGAGGTTTTCCCTTGGGAGCAGACGTGGTCATACGCGAGGTCGTTGAATTCGTCCCATCGACGGTCGAACATCTTCAATTTGTTCCTGATACCTGGCGAGCATAGTTTGCTGATCGAGAAGAGAGACCATCCGCCCTTGAAGGTGTATGACCAGAGCTCGTTACGCAGCTTAATCATGTCTGTGAGCTCGGCTTCCATCGCAGACGGTAGCTGTCCGTACACAATGTCACTCATGATCCAGAAGGGAATGGCGTTGAGATCTTCCGCTGTCTTCAGGAGAAATTCTTTGCGGGGTCCTTGCATCCGGGTTTTCTCGATGGCTGTGAAGTGGCGTTCAACCCGGGCCATCACGGTGGGGACATAAACTGAGGCCTTTTGGGCAAAAGCAGGTGCCACAACAGTGTGAACGCGCTTCCAATCAGGGCCACTTAGCATACCAACACCATCTCCGATCAGCTCTCCGAGGACCCATCCTGCATTCAAGTCTCCAGCCTTCAGGTGGGTATCGGAGTCTCTGTAAGTGGTCTTGATGTCCTCTGGCCGGGTCAAAACACTGGAGAGCTTTGTCAGTCCTCTGCGCAGGTTAAAGGAAGTGGAAAAGTCGAATGACATACATCTCTGGCTGAAGCCCTGTCCAGATGCGATAGATCGGGCCGTACTTCTTAGCCCACTCGCATGAAACAGTCTCGCCATGGAGGAACTTGGCACTTTCTTTCCCATTGGGGAATTTATAGGACACGGTTGGGATTGGTCTTGTGCCGTCAGCCGACCAGATGGGGTATCGCCAGTTCAGATATTTCTATGCAATGTTAACCTATTGACCGACATGACCCCTTAGTTCATGTAAAAGAATACTGACGTTAATCACGTAGGAGACAATGGAATTTGCCACGGTGTTTGGATCAAGAGCTCGAAAGATGAAAAGAGCGATGGAAGCCAAAACCACCGATGGCAGAACCAGCTCACTGTTGGCTATCATGTGATCCATGGTGCAGTCTAAGTCTCTTGGTCAAAACGATGGCCTATGGTTGCGACTCAGTCTTAAAGAATCTGGTTCATCTTACACCGCCGCCTTCTCGCTCGATGCCACCAATTTACTAGTTGATTTCTTGCAGAATTACTGCAGAAGTAAAGAGGAAAGGAATGAAGTTCATCGGATGTAACCCTGCAGGCCTGAGTACAACCAAACAGAGGCTAGACATGCAACAGAGGCATTCCATTGACAATTACAATGCAGTTGCTTCTCTCAGCTAGCCACCTCGATGAAGATATGTATTCCTGGGATCTCTGGAAAAACCCCTTACTGAAGACTGAATCACAAGTTCATCCAATTGGTAAATGCAAGAATATGACCTGTGTTAGCTATTTACCCCGATGTGTATGTTCCTATTGAAGAGGGGAACGCTCAAGGCTGTATGCTCTTTGGCATACGGGTCGATTCAGCACTCGTAATTAGGCTTCATGCTCAATCTTGCATACAAAAGGGTCCTGAAGCACTGTCCAAGAAGTGGATTCAGAGAGGTGTAGGAGTGTATATTCTCAATCTGTATCTATCTGCTACTTGTAACCTCAAAATCACAATGCTCGCTTACATAACGTATTAACAGCATAAAGCAACATAAGGCAAACAGGAGCACTGGTGGTAGTGGGGAGCCTATCTCCCCACTACACTATGTAGGAACTATGCAGCTTCCGGTGAAGCGTCTTCACTTCCAAAAAAGGAACTAAAGTGTAATTAAACAGGCCATCGGCGTGATCTACGTCTGTGCCACGTTGAAAAACACAATGATTCATCACATTCTTCAAGAAAGGTTAAAAAAATGAAGACGAAACGCCATTCGGTCCAGGCCGATGCAAGGGTTAGCCTTAGGGTAGGAAGACGTTAAAAATAATCTCCTCTCGCGTATTTTAGCTAGCCACAGTCCTGCGTTGATTATCAAGGTGTAGCTGTTTGTGCTACTTTACATTGAATGCGGGGTCCCGGATGCAAGGGCGATCCTCAATGCGTTGAGGCTTTTGGCAACCTGCTACCATAGATACTCTACTTAGCCATTTCGGCGTAGATCATCCGGCCTTGGCCACTACGGTGGTGCGCAGGTAGTCTAATAATACGTAATATTATTTATTTTAGTCTATCTGAAAGTATGGTTTCTTGTGTTCAATTTGGAATCTCGTTCTCTGTGTACCACCTTTGGCATGTTGCTCCGCATTATTGCGAATATACTCATCTTGTAGACTGTGACCGTAAGCTTCCCTTGCTTGCCATAGCTCATAAGGCGGTTTTGTGATCAAAATGGTGCAATTCTAGTAATGTGGCACTACGTAAGGACATCACAGGTGAAATATATTTAACCATTTGGTTGGGTATTGGAAGATTGATGCCCACCACATAATCTTGCTAAGTTTTACCCTGGTATGGAGATTCATCCTAGTATATTCCCCGTTTTGAACGGCGAAGGTGAATCTAGTGATACTTCGTTCAATGTCATTCGTTTACCCTTGAACAAGAACCTGGTTGCAGAACGGCAAGGCAACGATCAACCTAGCTTGTCACATTTTGTCAAACAGGCATGGGCGCTTCTCGTTTCGCGATACATCGACAGCCAGATCGTGAGTTTTGGGGTCCTCGAGGACAAAGAAGATGTATCGCCCCCCCGGTTATGTCAAGACGTCCATTGTCAAACGGAAATTTGCATGGAAACTTGGGAGACATCTGATGCCTCCAGCGGCTGTTTGTCAAAAATGGCTCGGAAACTCGAAACCGAGCCCTGGCCACAGCCAGAATTAGCTGGCAAGGCATCACCAATGTTTGATACCTGTGTCAGTATTAAAAGTCAAAGTTACCTTGAGGACATCGATGTGTCCCTTGCAGTAAGTTCTCGCAAGGCTTCTCAAGTAGAATATGTGTCACTGACAGCGTTTAGTTATCTCAGGACTGCAAGTTGCTTGTGACACTAGAGCGTGGTCACCCCGCTGTCAATTTGGCTTTGTGGTACTCCAGCCGACACGTCAGCAGCAATTTTGCCCACTGTATCTTGGACACCCTGATGCACATTTTTCAATCTTTGCAGCAAAGCCTTAGCTCCCACGTCAGCCGTCTTAGCTTCTTAGGGCCACACGCTAAAAATTTGATTGCGGATTGGAACGCTCCAAAGCTACTCGGGAGACCAAGGACATGTATACATCTGTTGATTTTGGATCACTGCCAGACACACCCCAACGATGAGGCAGTTTGTGCGTGGGATGGCTCTATGACATATGCTGAATTGGATCGTGCTTCTGCACCTCTTGCTCTCCAATTGACGTCATCCGGTGTCAGGCCCGAGACCATTGTGCCCTTGTTATTCGAAAAGTCGATGTGGACGATTGTTGCCATTCTAGGGGTCTTGAGAGCTGGGGGTGCTTTTACCCTTATAGACCCCTCCCAGCCCAGCACGCGCCTGGCAGAGATTTGTACAACTGTACAGGCCAGTATCATGATAGCATCTAAGTCTCTGGACGAAAAGGCCAGGTCTTTAGGCTGTGCGGTGGTCTTACTTCCCAGCGCGCTTTCCAGTGATGAGAGCTCGTTGGGGTATGCCGCTGTAACCTCACCAGCCAATGCGGAGAACGCTGCATATGTTGCGTTTACATCCGGCTCAATGGGTAAGCCGAAAGCGATTGTCATTGAACATGGGTCGTTTTGTGCCAATGCCTCGGCGCAGAATGAAGCTCAGAATCTCAACCGCCGCTCACGGGCATTCCAATTTGCCTCTTATGCTTTCGACAGTAGTATACTTGAGATGCTAATGACCTTGATTGCTGGCGGTTGTGTGTGTATACCATCCGATGCACAGCGCGTGAATGAATTAGCTTCCACTATCAACGCACTTCGCGCAAACTGGCTGGAGCTCACGCCTTCGGTGGTACGGATACTTAGCCCAGCGTCAGTGCCCACTGTTCAGTCACTGCTTCTTGTCGGAGAGCCGTTGTCACAGGAGAATATCGCAACTTGGGCTGGAAAGGTCCAACTGATCAATGCGTATGGCCCAGCAGAGTGCAGTGTCGTCTCGACGATCCAGCCCTGTGTCAATGCATCGGACCCTCTAAATATCGGTCGATCTCATTCTGGTCACTGCTGGATTGTCAATCCCCGAAACCATGACCAACTTCAGCCAATGGGGGCAGCGGGCGAGCTTTTCATCAGTGGCCCGCTTGTAGGACGAGGCTACTTGAACTGTCCCGACCAGCAAGGCTATATCCAAGCGCCTTCTTGGGCAGCTGAATACGGGGTGTCTCAGACAGAGCGGTTTTATCGAACCGGAGACATTGTCTCATGTAACATTGATGACGGCTCACTCAGATATATTGGTCGCAAAGACCGGCAGATCAAACTACATGGGCAGCGCATCGAGCTTCAAGAGGTGGAACACCATGCGCAGCAGTACCGGGATGGTCTTGTTGCCGTGGCAGATGTGGTTCTACCGGGTGGTGATCCATCTGGTGCAGTTCTTACACTGTTTGTAGCACCCGAAACTCACACACTTGGGTCAAATCACGACCAAAAGGATCTCATGGCTCAGATTGATGATGATTTTCGTGCCCTCTGGCAAGGAATGCAGGAGTTTCTCCGAGAGCGATTACCATCATTCATGGTACCAAACAAGTTTATCCCAATGCATCGATTCCCCTTGTCACATACGGGCAAACTGGACCGAAAGACTCTGGTTAATCTGGCATCCCAAATTAACTCCTATTCAAGCTCTCCAAGCTTCTCAGAGCAGCTTCCTCCCACACCGGATGAGATGAATGAAGAGGAAATGTCTATGATAGCAAAGGGTAGATGTGAAATAGAAAAGATACTTCGCACTCTTTTTGCCGGGGTTGTGGGGATTCCCAGAAGCCAAGTCAGCTCGGGGAGTGACTTCTTCTCCCTCGGTGGAACATCATTGCGAGCAATTGAACTCGTGGCTCGGGCACGATCCCAAGATCTTGCAATCACCGCCACCGATGTGATTATGCTGAAAACTCCGGCTAGGATTGCCAGTGTAGCAACTCGGTGTGACGAGCTTCCTTCCATCTCTCCGTTCACCCTCCTGAGTAATGCATGCCTTCAACTCGTGGAGAGAACTACAGAGCAGCTCGGGCGGGAGGGCATCAAGGTAGAGGACATGTACCCATGCACTCCTCTCCAGGCTGGCATGATGTCTTTATCCGTCAAGATCCCTGGCTCTTTAGTTGGAACATTTGTATTCAGTCTGCGGAGTACAATCGACTTGGATCGATTCAAACTCGCTTGGGAGCATGTTGTCTCAACCAATCCCATCCTACGGACCAGAATCATGAAGTTCGAAAGAGAGATAATTCAGGTGGTCACGACTGAAAAGGTTCAATGGGCAGACTCATACCCTACATCGGAATTTTGCGCATCCATGACTCTGGGGAACCCTCTCTTGCGCCTAGCCGTGGTCGACCGATCCTTTGTGATGACTATGCATCATGCCATCTTCGACGGCTGGTCATACAGTCAAATTATGGAAGAAATGGAGGCTGCATACAATGCCCGGCCATCTCCACCACAGTATTCCTTCAAAAGTGTCATCAGCTACATATCTCAGATCAATGCTCAGCAAGCCCAGAGCTTCTGGGCAGCAGAGTTTGCCGGTCTTTGTGAAGGGCCTGCTTTCCCTTTGCAACCAACTGGGTTGCCATCAGCATCTCGTCTCCCTCAATTGAGAAGGCGTACTGTCCCATTCCGAGCCTCCGATCATGACTGGGCATTGCCATTCAAAGTTCAGATAGCATGGGCCATGGTTATTGCCTCACATTCCAGTACAAATGATGTTGTATTTGGGTTGACCGTCTCAGGAAGAACAGCCCCAATAGACGGTCTTGACCGCATCACTGGTCCAACAATTGCCACCATTCCTTGTCGTGTTCATATTCGACCAGATAAGTCACTCCAAGAGACCTTAATCCAGCTCCAAGACAAAGAGATCGCCCGCGTCCCCTTTGAGCATACGGGACTCGCTCGTATTGCTGAATCTAGTCCCGAAGCCACTGTGGCCTGTGGTTTCCAGAGTCTCCTGACTGTTCGCCTTCGTTCGGCAGCACAAAGCCCCACTGCGATAATGGTGGATGCCCCGGACAACGCAGATGAGGAGCAAAAGTTTGGCACTTACCCCTTTACGATGACAGTTCAGTTACATAATGACTCCCTTCAACTGAACGCTCTCTTCAACGGCGCCACCCTGGCCATCGATCGAATTGAATTGATCTTGGAATCTTTCACATCCGCCTTGAATGCTGTTCTACGTCTGCCGATCGAAACACCGCTCGGTGATTTGATGGCTCATTCAGATATCGATACACAGCAACTTAAGGTATGGAACAAGCGAGATGTTCCAGCCCCACGGGATTGCATTCATGAAATCATCCGAGCCCACTGTATCAATCGGCCAAATTCCGACGCTATTTGTGCATGGGATGGATGTTTCACATACCAAGAGTTGTTCCAAAATGCACAGTCTGTGGCTGCTTACGTGCAAGCCCAAGGTGCCCGTCCCGAGGTCATGGTCGGAATTTGTATGGAGCGTTCGCGATGGTTCCCTGTTGCGATCTTGGGGGTGCTCATGTCTGGGGCTGCGATTGTGCTTTTGGAGCCCAATTTCCCAGTTGCGCGATTGCAAAGCATTTGCCACGATGTAGATGTGCATATACTCATTTGCTCTCCGTGCCTACACGAAAAGTGCTCCGAACTTGGCGATGCCACTATCCTGACTCTTGCCGAAGAGACAGTTGCTGATTTGGACTTTACCAGCTATCGGATATCTTCAGTCAACCCGCAAAACGCAGCATATGTCGCGTTTACCTCTGGGTCTACTGGTGTTCCCAAAGGAGTCATTATCGAACATGGCATGCTTTCGCTAGTGTTCTATGGACATGCAGAAACGATGTGTTTGTCCCAGGCATCTCGGGGCCTTTTTTTCGCTTCGGTAGCCTTCGACATCAGCATCGGGGAGAACATCTTTGTTTTGGCAGCAGGAGGCTGCGTTTGTATACCATCTGAAGCTCAGCGAATGAGCGATCTGGTTGGGGTCATATCGGATATGAAGGTGAACTGGGCACTTCTCACGCCTACCGTCGGGCGAACTCTGGACCCTTCCAAGATTCCCTCTCTCAAAACTCTCGTCCTTGCGGGCGAGCCAATGTCCAGAGCTGACATTGCCATGTGGACACCGAGTGTGCAATTACGCAATGCATATGGCCCAGCCGAGTGCAGTATTTTAACGACAACTGCTGACTGCATGGCGGAGGGCTATACTGGAAGCAATGTCGGATTCCCTCCCAACGCATCTTGCTGGATTGTGGATCCAGACAACCATGACAAGCTCCAGCCTGTGGGCAATGTCGGTGAACTGGTGATTGGCGGATCTATCGTCGGGCGAGGGTATGCGAATCGACCGGATGAGACTCGAGCGGCATTTATTCACGGACCAGCCTGGGCCGTGGATTTCCCATTCCTCCAGTCTCATCGATTCTACAAAACCGGAGATCTTGCCTTCCAGAAACCCGACGGTAGTCTCTGGATTGTCGGCCGCAAAGATAACCAAGTGAAGTTAAACGGCCAGCGCATTGAGTTGCGCGAAATTGAGCATTGTGCTGAGTCCTACCAAGATGGAGTGACGGCGATTGCCTCACTAGTCAACCTCCGGAACTTCAATGGAGGTGCTCGTATTTTCCTCTTCACATGTGCAACTGAATCTGTGGATTGCCGAGTGGATAAGGGCAAGACAAGCCCCTCGGGTGCTGATACTTCATCCTCCTCACTGTTTGTGTCGGCTACTGACCGGGATCCTGCTCACCTTAAGGGTTTGATGGACCATATCCGCGAGAGGCTTCCGCATTTCATGGTTCCCTCAACGATCGTCCCCTTGTCCTATTTGCCCCTCACCCCGAGTGGAAAGACAAATCGCAAGTACTTGCGTGAACAAGCTCAGCAGATGACCAGAGAGACTGTGGACGGATACAATCTCTCCAGCTCGGCCCCGAAACGGGAGCCCGTCACTACCGAAGAAGCTGTGGTTCGCCGAGCCTTCGCAAGGGCTCTTTCAGTGGACAATGAACTTATTGGTATTGACGATAATTTCTTTACATTAGGAGGTGACTCAATTTCTGCCATGCGACTGTTGAATCTTTGTCGAAAAGAGAACATGAGCTTGACGATGACGGAGTTCTTGGAATATAACACGATTGCCCTGTTTTGTCGCAATTCTCACCTTGTCAAGCCACGACAGACCCCGACAGACCCAGTTAACGCTCCGGTGGAGAAGGCGAACGGACAGAACAATGAATATTTCAACACAGAGCTAAATGGAGAGACCAAAAAGCAACTCAGTCTTGAAACAAACGCCACCCCATCGATCAAGCTGACCCATGGACAATGGGAGAAGCTCTACACTTTGCTGAATTTGAATTCGGTGTCCATGATTGAAGACGTCTACCCTTGTTCCGATGCTCATGCGGGGATCCTTGAAGTTTATACTCCAGAGTATCGGGGGAACTTGACATTCGGAATTCAATCTTCAGAGGTCATCTGTCCAGCTCAAGTGATATCCGCTTGGCTTCAAGTTGTTCAGCTACACACTGCTCTCAGAACCGTAATTGTCCAAGACCCTACTTTTGATCCACCCGTCATCCAAGTTCTCATGAAGAAAGCCACCCCGGCCGTCCTGGTTCTCCGTCCGTCGGACAGTATCATTCAAGACCTAAAATCACTGCCACCGTGCTCATGGAACAGTTCTGCCGCTCACCGCTTGGTCGTGGGCCAGAACCTACGCGGAAAAGTCTTTGTCAAGTTAGAGACTGGCCGTGCACTTATTGACGCCATGTCAGTGTCTATCTTATTGACCGAGCTCCGAATGGCGCTGGGCGGTTGTCTTCCCCTTCACACGGGATCTACCTACAGTCAATATCTGTTCTATCTGCAACGTCAATCCCGGGACCGAACTCATGATTACTGGCAAAAATCTCTATCTCGAGCCCGGCCCTCCAACCTCTTCCGCAATCCTGATTCCAAGCCGAACCCGGATTCTCTTCTCACGAACCGCGAGTCGCGTTGTCAGGATGGACTACTTCCTAAGGAATATTTGGACCGGTTCCAAGCTTTTTGGCGGTCTTACCAACTGACAGCGACCAATATCTTCCAACTAGCATGGGGATTAGTCCTGCGCCACTACATTGGCTCAACTGATGTCTGCTTCGGCGGTATTGTGTCTGGGCGCGATGTTCCCTTGGAACAGATTTGGCAGATGGTTGGACCCTTTTTCAACATCCTTCCCTGTTCCATGACACTAGATCCGCAAAAAACAGTGTTGCAGATCTTACGACAGAACCAGCAAAGCATCCAGCAACGGAACACTCATCAACACTGCTCAGTCCCTGAGGCTGTCCGTCGCGCAGGGCTTGATGTCCAGGGTGAAAAGCAACTTTTTAACACGGTTTTGACGGTACAACCTGAATTTGAATCTGAAGATTCATCGACCGACATCAAGTTCAACATTATTGACTTGGACGATGCAACTGAGGTCGGAATATCTCATCCCTTTTGATCCCATTCAGTACAAAACTAACTCTTTTACGCTTCATAGTATGACATGTGTGTGGCTGTTGTATTCTCTGATCGACAAATTAATGTGGAATTACGCTATTGGACATCAACCTTCACAGATGCACTCGCCGCCGAGATTTTAAATCGCTTTTTCCGGGCTGTTGTACAAATCCTCGAACATGCGGAGGACTCCATTGCTATTATTAAGTTGTAAAATGGTTTATATTTCTTGTCATTTCGTATTTTCAATTGAAACATGGGTTAAAATATATGCAAAAAGACTCCCAGACTAAAATTTATTAAAATACTGACAATAATTGAAGTGATTGAAAAAAAGAAATACACAATATACATCGTTCAAGCAATATAAAACAGTCTATATGATTTAAATAATTCTAATAATACCCACGAAATAAACCATTTAACTATTCCAAATAATGACCCGCTGATCTTTCATGAACGCAAGGCCTAGCCCTATGTTGTACATACTCCCTTCCCTCTCAGGCTCCTCCGGCTGATCCCTTCTATGTTCCGATCCTGTTCACTCCTTGTCATGGGAGTGGCTGGATTTTGTTTTCTTTTTCTTTTTTCCGCCTTTTTTGGGGGGGGCGTTTGTTTCTTTAGAATGAGCAGGGTTTGACCCTACATTTAGTCTACCTACCCTTCCTCTTTGTTGCATACTGCATACTAGGTCCGTCTTCGCAACCCATCCCTTATGGTCCTCGCATGAGAAGTCGACCATCTCTGATTTTCTGGATTAAACGAAATGAATTCTCATCAACCACTCACGGATGTCACTTCAAGCGATACAAAAGATGAGAATATCATCACCACGCCTTCTTACGATCCAACCCAAGGACTATCCGATACGGGCGGCAAAGAGGAAGCGGAGCAGACGCAGTATCCCGTCCAAATACACAAGTTAATTATTAATGTTGCTGCTCTGGCAATTGGCCAGTTTCTACTGGGACTGGACAGCACTATTGTCTCGACTGCGGCCCCCAAAATCACAGATCAATTTCATGCCTTGAGTGACATCGGCTGGTATGCCAGCGTGTTCACCTTGACATTCTGTGCATTCCAGTTGATGTGGGGGAAGCTGTTCACCTTCTTCCCAGGAAAATTGGTTTACTTGGCTGGTTTTCTTGTCTTTGAGGTGGGGTCGTTAGCCTGCGCAGTTGCTTCTTCGTCGAAGGCCTTCATTGTCGGTCGTGCGCTTGCCGGTCTAGGGGCAGGCGGCGCTGGCGCTGGCTCTCTATTGCTTATTGCACATCTGGTGCCTCCACCCCGTCGTCCAACGCTCGTTGGTATTCTTTGCTCGACCTTTGGATTTGGAAATGCGATTGGGCCGTTATTGGGGGGTGCATTCACCGATAATCCGGCGCTCACCTGGCGCTGGTGCTTCTATATAAATCTGCCATTGGGGGCAGTCTCGGGCTTGATCGTGATTTTTTTCATTCCCATGTGCAAACCTAACGGTGCTGCAACTATCACGTGGCGTGAGCGCCTGTTACGGATGGATTTCCCGGGTGCTGTGTTGCTTGTCCCAGCCGTTGTTTGCTTGTTAATGGCCCTTGAATGGGGTGGAAGCAGATTCACCTGGAGCAATGGACGCATCATTGCTTTGTTTATCCTGGCGGGTATCTTGGGAATTGGCTTCCTTGTCAGTCAGGCCTATCGCAAGAATGAAAACCACGTTATGGTTGTGCCACGCCTGTTCAAGGATCCACGCATTTGGGCATCTTCTATATTGGGAGGGTCGACTACAGCCTCCTTTTTTACTATGCTATACTATGTACGCTCATCCCTCTCACACTCGTCGATTGTATCCTTACTGACTAATTGGTGATATAGATTCCGGTCTGGTTCCAAGCTATCAAAAGCGCCACTCCTGTCGCCTCGGGCATCTTGAATCTTCCAATGACGATCAGCTTCCTCATTGCCTCAACCCTCGGAGGAGCATTGAGCTCTACCTCCTCGCAAGACGCCAAAGTTTATTGCCTTAGCCGAGTCCAAGAACGCCTTTCCTCCCTCGCAATAGTTCGCAAGTGGAACACAACTACAACACTGGCAACTTTCGCCTTCATTACTCCTCTCCTGCTCTCTGCCGGGTCTGCTCTCCTCACAACCTTGAGACCAAATACTTCCTTGGGAAAGCAGATTGGCTATCAGATTATATTTGGCTTTGGCGCAGGACTGGGCATGCAAACAAGCCTTTCACGTCCGCAGTCTCTGCCTACCCACAACGATGTCTCCACGGGTACCGCTATTGTCTTCCTGTTCCAAAACCTTGGCGCCAGTATTATGATATCTGTGGCACAACTGGTCTTCAACTCAACACTGCATGTGCAACTCGAAAATATCCCTGGGTTGGACCCGCTGGTCGTCACTAGTGCTGGAGCGACGGGATGGAGGGATGTTGTGCCACCCGAGATGGTTCCGCCGGTACTGGGGGCATATAATAAAGCCCTCACAGCAACATTCCTCGTAGCAGTGGGTGCAGCTGCGATAGGAATTTTGGGGATAATTTGGGTTCCTTTGAGGTGGTGGAACGGAAGAAAATCCGGAATCAAAGATGGCACTGGTACGAGTGTTGGTACTGGTGGTGATTGGTTTGTTGCTTTCCATTCTAGTTGATTCGATACGTTCAGCTCTTAACTTTGAAGCCTCTTTATCTAAGCATGTTACCCATGTCAATGAGGATTTAAAGTCGTCATATTAATCAGTGATGTGTACTGTATTCCCTTAGCATTGGCCTCCAAAGCTCGTGATCATGCACCATGTCCTAAAATGTATCAAATACCCCATAAGATTTTAGATGCTCGTATGACAGCAAGGTGATATGTGATGTATACAGGAAGGCTACTTGAAGCAAGGGGACACCAGCTGGGCCATAATGCATGGTTGTTGTAGCATCAGCATTCCAATACCAAGGAAAATACCGGGCTCTTTGCATGTACTGCTCAATATTACGTAATTTCATTGTCTTCAGGTCATCCGTCATGCGGTGTCTTGCATTAGTATGAGAAAATGGACGACTGCATACTGCAAGGAGATATCCGGGGTTCTTTCCAGGATTTTTCAGCTAGCCACCAAGCTTGGGTGCTGATCTAGACCGCCAGATGAACCACATGCTGAATGCATATGTATTCTGTATGTGACATATGTGATCTGGATCTGAATTCGATCATCTCCATACAGTAGGTAACCCCAGGTACTGGTTCACCAATCTAGATCCCCATATTATGGTATATATACTGCAGTTATTTCACCATCGAAATTCCCTATCGAAATTCCCTATTCCCTAACATTCACAAGTTTTATAATTGAACATCAGGATGACCGTGGAGCACGCTCAATTAACCTCCAATGACCTTTTGGTCAAATCAATTTCCTCTTCCCCATCTCCATCTCCATGGGACGTCCTCGGTCGAGTCTTGCAATTCCAACATGGCGACCACAAGCGGTGGTGGGATATATTGGCCCCTGTTTTTGGAATCAGCATGGCCTCTATCGGATACAAACTTGACGTTCAGTACCGACATCTCCTAGTGCTCTACGATGCTGTTATCCCTAACATGGGCCCGTTTCCCAACGCAAATGCGTCCAACATCACATGGACTAGTCCCTTCCCACCAGGTCCCTTGGAGGCCAGCGTCAACTACCAATCGGGGGGATCTAGCATGTTCCGCTTTACCATAGAGCCCGTCGGCCCGCATGCTGGCACCCCAGCTGACCCTGTTAACGAACTCGCCGCCAAACAGTTGATGCAACGTTTGGGCCAGCTCCAGCCTGGTGGTGTTGATTCCACCATGTTCGACCATTTCTACCCTCTTCTCTGTGTTGATGGCCCAGAGGCCCGCAGGCAATGGGATTCCATTGCGCATATCTATCACAAATGCCACACTGTCACGGCGCTGGACATGCAGCGGAGCGCTGCCTGCACCTTGAAGACCTACTTCCCACCTCTCCTGCGCTCTACCATTATGAACACAAGTATGGTAGAAATCATATTTGATGCTGTGGAGTCCTTCCACAAGCAAAGTGGCCTCTGTTTCGACTACACCAAGATAAAGGAATTCATGAGCGACGGCAAGACCCATGAAACCATGATGGTGGGCCGCTCCTACCTCTCCTTCGACTGCTTGGATCCAGCTAAGTCCCGCATCAAAGTCTACACCGAGGCTAAGGTCAAGACTCTAGAAGAGGTCTACAGCTTCTGGTCACTAGGTGGACGCCTTAAAGGTCCTGAAATTGACAACGGATTCAAAATTGTCTCACAGATGTGGGATGCTATCTATTCAAATGAACTGCCTGGTGGGAAGCAAAGGGAGAACAACCATATTCAAATCAACTGGGAGATGTCGGCCAAGGATTCTAGCGTTGCGCCAAAGCTGTATTTCACCGTGATTGAGGACTATGATGCGTATGTCTCCAGAGCCATCGTGGATCTCTTTAAGGGTTTTGGTTGGGCGGAGCATGTTCAGACCCATAAAAAGATTGAGAAGGAGGCATAGTAAGTTTGATTCCGTTACCAAAATGATGTTTAAAACCTTGCTGACGAATGTGGTATCTAGCCCCATGTGCGATGCCAACCCCCAGAGCACACATACCTACGTGTGGATTTCAATCGCCTACAAGAAGACCGGCCCTTACATTACCGTGTACACTAACCCGGGCGCCAGTATATTGGAAAAGGCATAAACTAGTCTTTACTTTTGAGAGACGGCGCTAGATTTATATTCTCGTTATTCGCACTGGCCTCGTGCAAAGTTTTTTCCACATAGTTTAGCACTTAACGCCGAGATCCTCTATCTGTTGGTTGACAGCTACAGCCGCTGAAATGGGCCACTCAGATTGTTGGAATAGCGGGTTTTTGTCAATTTAGTTAGTTAGAGTTGTTAACATCGGTCATCTATACCATACAGCATTTATGTCAAGATATGGAGTTTTGGAGCAAGCTTAGCAACTAAATGAATGAAATCCTGATCCTTAAACTCCACAGGGCACTACGCGACCGTTTCACGTTGGCAAGTTCTAGATGTCAATGCGCCTAAAAATGCTATTCGCATTTTGCTTTATTTTAGATATTTCTTAGTTCGAGTCCGAGTGCCGGAAGATAAAGCGCATGCAGCATCATAAATGACGGCGGCGGCCAAAGCAAATGCCGATGGCGAGTGCAGCTAATGGATGTTTGTGTAACCATGTATTGGATATAGTCTGAATTGTAAAGCCATCTTATAATTTTAAAACAGGTATCTTAATTTTCTGCTAGATTTCAAATAAGGCATCAACGCATTTTAAGGCAGCAATGCATAACTATAACTAGTTAACTAGTTAGTTAGTTAATACTAGTTACCTAAGTGATACTCTGATAAGTTTAACGAGCTAGCCTTCTATAGGTAATTTTCTATAGTTAACTAGAGGTTTTTATTGCTATATAGTAGGTATTAGACTGCGAGATCGCCCATGGACGGGCGGGTGGGCACTGCCCACGGGCCTTATGTAAGCGGGAAATGGGCCCTATGGATAGGCCCATGGACGGGCCCTACCCTTAGGTCCCACGGGCCGTGGGCGCTGTAGGCGCCTATAGGCCTTTTTAGTAAGCAAAATTAGCGTAACACATGATTTTTTTGGACAGATTTCAAAATATTTCAACTAAATTTGTATTTTTTATATATTTACAATCATAATTCCGGATTTTTAATAAGATATATATAGTTTTATATATATTTAAGACAAATTTATATAACGGTGGGCATAGTGGGCATGCCTACGGGCCGTGGGTGTTATGGACGGGCACTCGAAAATCTAAATAGCCCACCCCCCACCGTGGACGGGCGATGGGTACCCCCTAGGTGCCCATGGACGGGCGATGTCGCAGTCTAAGGCTAGTAGTATAAGGATTTAGGAGAATAGGCCCCTTCTTATACTAGCTATTCCTATTACTTTTATTAAAATCTTAAAGTTAAGATACTATTTACTTTATATTTTTTTTATTTATACTTTACTTTATTAAGCTCTCTAAGTTTAAGATACTATATTAGACCTCTAGTTGTATTATAAAAGTAGACCTAATAAGGAAAAACTGGCAAATAGTGGGATTCCGGTATCTAATAATAAATGTCTCGAACTACTCGCTTAGATACTAGATTGTTATATTATATAAACCTAGAGGGAAATAATAGGTAAGGTATACGGTATTATACGCTTCGCCTATATGATTGTTACTCGATGTTGCAATGATCACGAGGCCGCTCGTGTTATTTCCTACCCACACTAGAGACGTAAATAAGGGTTCTTAACCAGAATCCTAGGCCTTTTGGATAAGGAGGTTGACTATGACTTGAAGGAAGGCATCTGGTGCTATGTAGAATGAAATCCTAGCAATGATATTCGCCCGTGATTGATAGATTTCGATATGTCAGCCTTGTTACCAGCCAGTTCTTCAAAGTAAAAGAGTGCATTAAACGAGAATACTAAGTACAGAGGGGGAAAGGGAGAAGAAGAGAGGAAACCTGCCTGGCAGGACCTTTGTGGGTCCTGTCCTGTCTCCTCATGCAAACCATGCAAACATCTACGAGGCGAGGCGAGGTCACGTGACGGAAAACTAAGGCGGCCAGTCGCGGCAGAAAGTACAGTCTAGTCTGGATCGTCACATAACCCCCGACTAAAACTACATTCAGTCCCTGAATGCGGGCTTGTCGTTATCAATATGATCCTCGAGGACTCGATCTTCTTCGTCAGCATCCAACCATTCCTGTAAGCGTATTGGGGGACTAGGCTTCGCAGGATATTGTGCATAGAATTCCTGTAATTTCTTCGGCGCATACTTCATATTACTAGCAGGATACCATTGTAAATCAAGGTCATATCCAACCCATTGTACTCTGTACTGCAGCTTCCGGTAATACGTCCTAATATCCAGGACTTTTTCGACTTCCTATTTATCTGCCTCCCTAACCTATATTGGCGGAGAAGGGTCTATATACTGTCTAGTTAGGGGCTCTGTCGTCACTGCTCTCCGTAATTTGCTTAGGTAGAAGATAGGGTGTACCCGAATAGCCTTAGGAAGATCCAATTTATAGGAATTACCTACTTTCTCGATAATCCTATACGGCCCGCTAGCTAGGTGCGAAAGCTTCCTACTTGGTCGATCTTGAAGCTAGTCCCTTATCGTAACAAACACTAAGTCACCGACTCCGAAATCCTCCTTATAACAATGCCTATTCGCCTATCGAATCTGTAATTCCTATAACTTCGCAATTTGTTCCTTCGTCTGAGTCTAGATCTCTTATAGATCCGAGAGTATCTGGATCGCCTCTCGTTTATTCGGTGTTGATATTCCCTAATCCTTCTAGTCGAATGTTATTACTAGCTTGTAGCCCCGCTCTACGAAGAACAGAGACTTCTTCGTCGTATCTTAGAGAAGGATTGAGGCTATAAAGTCAACTATTAGTAACAACTTAGACCAGTTATCTTAGTTCTGTTCGACGTATAAACGTAGTCTTTAGGCCATATATTGGTTTGCGATCTCACTCTGTCCGTCTGTTTGCGGATAATACGCAGTCGAAAGTTTCTGTTTGATCCCTAGGATCCTACAGAACTCAGTCCAGAATTCTGAGATAAACTGTCCTCCGCGATCCGATACGATCGTCTCTAGGATCCCTAAGATACGCATAATATAATCAATGAATAACCGGGCCATCTGCTTAGCCTTTGTTTCCTTCTGATATAGAATAGAGATTAGTCGCTTACTTAGACGATTAACAACCACAAACACTACATTATATCTATAACAATCTCTTAGGAACAAACGGAAATCCATTGAAAGATACTGCTAAGGACGCTCTGGAATCGGCAGAGGTCGCAATAGTCTAGGCGTGCGATCTCTCCAAGCCTTCGTACGTTTACAGATTAAGCAATTATCGATATATCGCTTTATATTAGTTACCTATCTATACTAATAGTATCTTGTCGCGACTAGCTTCTTTATTTTCTCGATTCCTAGATACGCTATTAAGGGCTGTCGGTATATCTTATCGAGTAGACGAGCACACAAATCTCTGTTATCCGGCACCTCGAGTCGTTCTTTATAAAGGAGCAATCCGTCCTGTATCGTCTATCGAGAACTCTCTCCTACCTGAGCTATCTGTCGGAACCTATCTAGCTCTAGACTTTGACGATTAGACTTATAGACTCTTTCAATAATCTTAACCGTCTCGTTAACAGTCTCTTTTAGCGTTAAAGAAGCTAAGTGAGCTAGTAGTACTCCTTTATCTAGGCAAGCTGTCGGCAATATTGTAAGCCTACGACTCTCGTCTACGCAAGGAGTCTCCTTCCTTAACAAGACGTCCGCAATAATATTCCTTTTTCCGGGCCGGTACTTAATCATAAAGTAGAATTGCGATAGGAATTTACTCCATCTCACTTATCGCTGATTTATCTGCCGAGTTGTTATAAAGTATTCTAATAACTGATAATCAGTAAGGATCTCAAAGCGATCCTTCTGTGATAGTCCTTCAAGCTCGGGTCTCTATTCCTATAATGTACGGATGATTGCTAGGAGTTCTTTGTCTCGGACTTCGTAATTCAATTCTGTTAGCTATATTGACTTCGAGTAGAACGCTACCGGATACCAGAAATCATCTTATTCGTAGTACTAAGTAAGCACTGCTCTAAGAACTTTATCTGATACGTCTGTCTTAACTCTAGTCCTCCGTACTGGATCATAATGTCGGAGAATCGGTATGTTAACCAGATTCTGCTTTAGGTATAAGAAAGCTTCTTTACACTATATTGACTACTTAAAGGGAATGTCCTATCTTATTAACCGATATAATAGCTTCGAGATCATACTGTATACCTTAATAAATCGTTAGTAGAAGTTATAGAATCTAAGGAATGACTATACTCCTTTCACTATAGTCGGCGCTGACTATAACTAGATCACTTTAATCTTTGCTGGATCCACAGCAATACCATCAGTACTCACAATGAAACCTAAGAACTTAGTCTTCTTGACTAAGAATTTAGATTTTGGTAAAGCAACCTATAGTCCTGCTTCCTATAGACGACGGAGCACTCCCTTAACTTATTGTTTATAATCTTCGATATTCTCGCTATAGATCAAGATATTATCCACGAAAGCGACTGTATATTTATCCAAACACTCTCGGAGTATATCATTCATAAATCTCTGGAACGTAGCTAGGCTATTTGTTAGTCTAAATAGTGTTACTTTGTACTTAAAAGATCTATATTATATACGGAATGTAGTAAGATCTTCAGCTTCTGGTGTCAGTCGAATCCGGTAGAATCCTTGCTAGATATCAAGCTTTGTATAGATCTTCGCTTTACTTATTCGTTAGATCACTTCGTCAATTAGTAGCAGAGGGTAGTAGTCTTTCTTCGTGATTACATTCAACCTTCTGAAATCGATATAAAAACGTAGTCCTCTACCTAGCTTCTTAGCTATTAAGATTGGCGAGGTATATAGAGAGGAATTTAGAACAATAAAACCCTTCTGTAGGTTTTCAAGAATATATTTCTTTGCTGCTTTTAGCTCTTCTAATAACAGCTTGTAGAGAGGATAGTATCCCGGTTAGGCTTTAGCTTTAAGCACAATTTCATAGTCGACTCCGGGTCTATAAGGTAGCAATTCGTCTGACTTCTTCTTCGAGAAAACTTCTGCAAGCTTATAATACTCTCTTAGCAGTGTCCTCTTAATCTCTTCGATCTCTATATCCTGGATTTGAGAGCTCTTAACGTCAATAATATAGTCAATCTCGTAAAGCGAGGTAGAAAAGGTTTTGGTCTCTTTATCAACCTTTCTACACTAATGCAATCGGTTGAACCCTATACTACCAATAGCACTAATATCAATTGTCGGTAGTGTCTTCTCTGGACGTTAAGTCTTTGAAATCATCGTCTTGCTTTTATCGTTCAGGTTCCGGCTTATCTTTCTTTGTTCCTCGACTTGCCAGTATCCGTACTAGTGCTTATGTATATACTTATAACTGTCCTTTGTCTTTGATTCTTTTCGACCGAAAAGACGGTCTCGTCGATCAGTATTAACTTGATGATTAGGATTTGGCTTCGGTTTCTGGAGGATAGCAGTGGGCGTTGGTACTGCTATCTTGCTTAACACATTGTCAAAGAGCGTCTTCTTATCTAGCCAGATCATTCGGTACCGACGACAGTCTAGAAAGACGTTATAATCTGTAAACTATTTCCTTCTAAGAATTATGTTATATTTCCCGAGGTCAGCGATCAATATTGGGACCTACTACTGCACTCTACTATCTATGTATATCGTAAGAAAAGTGATATACGTGATCGGCTTGCTAAGCTTTCCGTCAAATCCTCGAATAGGACACTCTTATCCTATACTTTCTGCTTTCAATCCAAATCGTTTACCGAGGAGTACACTTAATCCTCGATTTAAGAATATATATCTATCTACTCCAGTATCACTAAGCGCTAAAATAGAGAAAGAGCGTCTATTATACATCAGTCTAGTATTGAAAACTAAACTATCTCTAGGACCGCTAATCAACTTATATAAATCTAGCGAGTACAATAATACCTTCTGTCTACCTAGGTAGGAGACTTAGCCTAGGTATCGGCTTTTCCCTGGTTATTATCTTTATCGTCAAGTTCAATAATACAGAGAGAAGGGCAAGCTGCAGTAACAGTACTAGCTAGCTTCTTCTTCGGGCAGTCGCGGGTCATATATCCTTACTCCTTACAGTTAAAGTATCGACCTTCCTTTATCAAGGTGTCTCGTTCGGTATTCGAGAGTCTTCCGAGGTTAATACTTTCTTCGCGTTTTATACAGGGAGTATATATCGATATTAACGTCGGCTTTACGCTTGTTCCTACTCCTATACCTACGCTACTGCCGGTAGTAACAGTAGATCGTATATAGGAGGTAATCTTTGCTTCTTACTGAAGATTGATCTCGTAAGATATACTTTAGTAGGTCTTAGTAAAAGATTCAAAGGTCACAATATCCTAGTTAACAGCCTATATCACCTGACTCTATAACAGGTATAGGAGCTTCGAGTATAAATCACGCTTACGGTTTTCTTCGATTATAACAGCTTCTTCAGCAAGCTACATAAACTCGGCAAGGAAATCAATAAAGCTATCCTTCGGCTTTATTATCAACTTGTAGTACACAGTATATACTTCAGCGCGTCGGTTCGGATTGGCGAAAACGGTCTTTAGGTAGGTAATCATATCCTCGGCGTCTATGTATAGATTGCTAGAATCGGAACTTATCCGCGGCGCAATGTGTAACTGGGCCTTACCCTCGCAGCGACTCTGTACATAAAGCTTACAGTGTATAGGCAACGGGTAATAGTCCACATTGGCCTCCAGCTTCTGGCGTATAACTGTTTCCTAAGTCTCAAATCGGACCTCCTTGCTATCACTAAGCATTGGAGTATCTAGCATCTTCGTAGTCTTTCTATTAGCAATAGCCTCTACAATCGGTACGCTAGAGCTATTGCTTCGGTTCAGGAGTCGGAATGCGAGATCTCCTCGATCTCTGATTGCCAAGTCACGGTAAGCGATTGCTTTATCACGCTCGATCTTAAGGTTCTTAATCACAGGATCGAAATCAACTCTCTCAGCTAGAAGGACTGTAACTTCGTCCTTAAGCTCTTAGCACTTCTGCTCCAGTCGCTTATACTAGCAAGCAAGTTCCTAGAATCTCTCCTTCGACGGAGTGTTCAACAGTCGTTCGCGCAGAGAGGACGATCCTTCTTCAGCGTTATCTTCATCCTCATTCTCATCATATTCGTGTTCGTGTTCATCAGTCTCAACTGATCTCATCGGGGTCTTCGGTTCCTAAACATCTGTCTCATATTCGGGAATTTCTTCATCATCAGGCATAGCAGCAACCGGCTGCTTGCCACGGTTCGTCGGGTTTCGTCGAGTCTCAACCATCGTGATTGGTCAGACTTACTTCGGTTCGGTTCGAGTCTTGGCTTGTACGGTGCCAAGGAACGGGAAGTAGGGTAAAGCAGGACCGGGACCAATCGCAATAATGGTCCGTACAGTCGTACTGCTTCGTGGAAATTGAGAATGGTACTTAGTATTATGTTACCAGCCAGTTCTTCAAAGTAAAAGAGTGCATTAAACGAGAATACTAAGTACAGAGGGGGAAAGGGAGAAGAAGAGAGGAAACCTGCCTGGCAGGACCTTTGTGGGTCCTGTCCTGTCTCCTCATGCAAACCATGCAAACATCTACGAGGCGAGGCGAGGTCACGTGACGGAAAACTAAGGCGGCCAGTTGCGGCAGAAAGTACAGTCCAGTCTGGATCGTCACAAGCCTATTATGTTAGGTTGTAGCTGAATATTCAAATATTTGTGAGATTGTCCCTAGCTACCTAAACAACTGCCATAACTCGAACAAAGTCTAGTCGGCCCTGGGCGCTTGTTGGCAATGCTCTCTGGGAATTCATGGCTGTAAGACCTATAGTCTAGATGGGAATTGCCGCCCTGTTCACACCTCTCTCACTTTAGTCTCTAGACTTTGCCCCCATATCACCTACCCTAGAGTGCCGCTTGGCTGCTGGGCGGCATTTAATTGGTTGTGGCAGTATAGGGTAAAAAACATACAACAGTAAGGATTCGCTAGTGATCACCTACCCAACTACTAAGTCACCGGCGTGTGCCTTAAGTACGGCTGAGCGGACAGGAAGCCCTGTTTTCCACACCCTATGGTCGTATGTATCATCTTATGTGTGTAAGGGACTTATAAAGTGTGTGTAGATTGGGTTGTGAAACGGAGGGTGACCGTTGCGTGAGTGCAAGATAGGGGCGAAAATGCTTGCAGGAGGATCACCTTGCCCGTAAGATCTATGACTGCGTACATACTTACATTTAGGGCTGGGGAGCGATCTCAATGATTATACCGTATAATCGGTGTAACCTACATACTCATCGAACCAAAGGCAGTGAGCACTAACACAGAGAGGGAAAGCCAAAGTTTGGTAGAAATTGTACTATCTAACTATATGTATGTACTTTGTAGAGCTGCAACTTGTTAAACTACACAGCTATTCGGAAGGACTATTGGAACATAACATCAGCAGGCCCTAAGCCAAGAATACCTGGGCGATATACAACCGAAAGAAGTCGGTAAAATCAATTCTCCAATGGGTGCATCTGCTACAAGTGCAATTAGTGCAACATTAGGAGTGGGATTATGGGAGACTCAAGTGGTTCAGACCCTAACTTTTGACAATCACTCAAGCATGAGGGTGAGTTCGAGAGCGTTCAAGTCCACGTAGTAGATGCCTAGAGGAGATTACAAGGTCTGGAAGAATGCAAATGAGATTGCAACATAGATTCAGCTCAATATCCTACATGTGTATTGAAGGGCAGAAATTACTTGCATATGAAGTCAAGCGTGAATGAGAATGTCCACTCCCGCCTACTCCTCTTCAATCTCTCCTTCCTCGCTGCCAGAGTGAATGGCCTTCTCGTCTTTCTTCCTCGCATCCTCGGTTTCTTCTTCCGGAATAGCAGACCGTTCCCGACGGGGGACTCTGGGGCCCTTGCTGCGCTCTCGCTCACGGCTATCGCGTCGGTACCGCTTGGCAGACCGACTAGCCACACTCTCGGTATCACTGTCACGTCGGCGTCGGCGGTCACCGCTAGCCACACTGCGAGTGTCGACACCACCAGTACCACCACCATAATCAAGCTCATCACGACCTCCACGGGGATCACCACGAGTGCGGTACAGGCGCTCGCGTTCGTCTTCACGTCGGTCTGGGTCTCTAGCACGGGGACGGTCAAAGTCACGGTCCCGGCTGCGATAACGGTCACGGTCTCCACGTTCATCGCGACGGTCACGGGGTGGGGAAATACCGCTGACCTTGCGGTAAGTTCGTTCGCGGTCGGCTTGTGCCTTGCGACGGTCTGCTTCGTATGCATCCATTTCCGGGGTGCGGTTGGACTGGCCGCTGGGTCCACGGCGTTCTCCCCGCCCACTGCGGTATTCACGATCACCACGGTCGTAATCCCGTCGACTTCCACGGCTTAGAGAGTGTGCTTCGCGATCCCTCTCTGCATCCTCATCTCTTTCTTTCAAGCGGCGAATTGCCTTTTCAAAGGCAGACTCTCGAAGTTCATCGGACTCGAGGGTCTTGTATTCTTCGTATTTCTCAAGGCGAGGTTGAACTTCGGCCCAGGTATCGGTGACCCGGACAGGGGGCTCGAGGCGCTTGATACGAGAGCGCAGTGCGTCCACTCCGCGGCGCTGTTGACGATCGGCGGCATGCTTCTCATCCTCCGTGCGTCGGATTGCCTTTTCTTGGATACGCTTGAAGATGAGGTTGAGAATATCAGGGTCGATCTTGGAGGTGCGGCGGTCAGCGGACATGATAGAATTGAATTCATCAAATGTGGTTTCGGTCGTAACTTCATATCGTTTGTCCTGGAATCAGTTAGTATATATGGTCAACGATTCCATTCAATCCTAGAGAACTTACATCCAGAACATCGAGAACGTCGTTTCGAGGTCCACGCAAAGCGCGCTCTTCTTCTTCCACCATATCCCAGAACAAATCAAGAGGGGTCGAACCAGGCTGGCCCAGGATGCCATGGTATCTGGGGTCATCCTTAATGATCGGGCAGATACTCATCCACTTGGCGCCCGCCTTGATCTTGCCCTGAGCTCTGAGCTCATTAAGGAGGGCCACAAACTGCTCTCGGTTCTTACGCTCTTTTCTGGCTCGGGCTGCCTTGTGCTGCTGGCGAGCATCGTTGAAAGCCCGCTCCAGGGACTTGATATGATTTTCGAAGGCAGTCAGAATGTCGCACTTGCTCAGAGATTTGAACTTGTCATCGCCTTGGAACTTGCTATCAGACTGAATGATAGCATGAGCCTCGGACCAGCGCGTGTATGGCTCCAGGTTAAGTGAGCCCAGAATGGTCATCAACTCATCCATAGCAGCCTTGCGCGTGGCAGACTCTTGCTCAAGATGAGCCTTCTTGAGTTCAAGGATGTACTCTTCGAAAAGCTGACGTCTCTCATCTTCCTCGTTGGTAGACCTGAATGTGGTCTCCCCCTCAATGATCGGGCGAATCGTCTTCCAGCGGCTGTAGTATTTGATTTCAGGGTGCCGCTTTAGCATGGTGTTGAAATCCGCGCGAAGCTTGGCGAATCGTTCTTTCGCCCGATCCTTTTCCTGCATGCGAACCTCGACCACGTATTTCTCGAATGCTGCCTTGCGGTCTCGCGGATCCTTGAGAGCTCGGTATTGCGGGTCCTTGATCGTAGCGCGCATTGTATCCTCCCAAGTCCAATCGGGCTGCACATTGTGACGTTTGAGGAGCTTCATGAAGGCGCTCTCGGCCTCCTCAAGAGAATGATAGTCGGGATCCATCTGTGATTTGTATTCTGGGGCAGCAACCATTCCGTTTGCTTCGTATGAGCCGTATCCACCGCGTCGGTCGCCGTATCCTCGATCACCGCGGTCGCCTCGGTCGAAGTCGTCACGGTCACGTTGCTGGGGTAGGTCACGTTGCTGGGGTAGCGAGAAAGAGGTTCCGCCGGCCACAAAGGAAGGGGCACTAAAATGGGATTAGAATTGAGGGAAGTTAATTCGGGAAGGAACTTACGCGGGGATAGGCTGGGGAGCAGCCGCCTGTGCAAGCGCATCTTTGTAAACTGCGGGCATCTCCCATGTGCTCTGCTTGGTTTCTGCGTGGTACCAGTACTTGCGCCCAGCATCTGTGGTGTGTTCCTTCCATGGCTGGTTTGCGAGAGCAATCTGCAAATAGGTCAGTTAAGCTCATACCATTTTGCGATCAAATACAAACCTCAACCGGAGACATCAACTCTTGAGGCTTGGTCCATTGCGTGGCTTTGGTCTGGATATTGTAATAATAAACGCGCCCTTCAGCAGTTTGCGCCTGCTGCCAAATGGCAGAGCCTGGGTTCATGGTGGGATCCATGGTGAAGGGTGTTGAAGAT
Source organism: Penicillium freii (assembly GCA_028827385.1). Lineage (NCBI taxonomy): Eukaryota > Fungi > Ascomycota > Eurotiomycetes > Eurotiales > Aspergillaceae > Penicillium > Penicillium freii. The sequence continues at coordinate 5,488,112 of JAQIZX010000004.1, read as the reverse complement.
ACGAAGAGAAAGAAGTGAAAACGGAGCTTCATGAATGATCTCCGCGCTTTCTGCGCCTTTGGCACTTCGCGTCGACCGTATCGACACTTATCGGTTATCTCCTGAGCTCCAAACAGCCACTTTATCGACTCCTTTGCGACACCCGTTGTCGCAATGCCTGGTCTGGAGATCCCAGGTGAATTGCTGCGTCATGCTATTCTTGATACAGTTGTGCCTCATGCTCCAGCATTCGAAATCGAGGCCGCCCTCAGTTCGGCCCTAGAGAACGGAGCTGATGATCTCCCCTCTGTTCTCTCGTCAATCCCTCAACGGTCTCTATTGTTCTTTGGTATGGACTCCCAAATACTCGGCAGGGTTTGCGTCTTACTCATTCATAGCTATTAGATGAATTTTTGCCCGTCCGTATCGTCTTGAGACTGTCCGATTGCTCAGAAACGATCCTGAAACATTACCTGCCACGACTCGAAGTCAAGCTCGATGTCTTTGCCGTCGATCCAGCGGAATCAGTTGGTGAAAACCTTACGCCGACTCGAGATATAATATTCTCGGGGATTGTTAGTGGAGATGAGGATCCACTGGTGGTTTTCAATGAATTTGAGGGCGATGAAGGCAGTGGGAATCATGTCTATTTGGTATGGAATATTGAAACTATAATCCGTGAGTTGTTTGGATTTTTGAGCTGTATACCATGACCTGAACATCACTAATGGGTTGATAGGACGTCCCCGTATCCGAATCCAACACCCGTCACTCTTATTCATTGCCTCTGCCAGTCTGAACCCGGCCGACGCTCGCCGCCAAGAGGATTCGGAGGATGACTATCTCCCCTCACTTGTCCCCGCATCGACCAACATGCTGCAATCCCTATCCACCGACAAATCCTTCAATCATAAAGAGCCTTTCCTTCCTGCTTCCAGACTGTTGAGGGTTGTACCGACGACGTATAATGAGGACCCGATATACAATATCCAGCAACAACATGGCCATCCCTTTCGTGTTGTGCCCGCTGCAAGTGCAAGGATTCGGTACTCTCGGCTGAGCTCCTACACTGCTATACCAATGACCGTGGCGAGTCTTGACTTTGAGGTCACCCCTTATCTGGCTTGCGAGGTCTCCTTTGACAAAGCAAGTCTTCATCTGTCCGAGGGAACGATTGAGTCGCTGTCAGATACCCCAGGCCTGACTCTTCCTATTACTTGCCGTCCGCGAGACGACGTGACCCTCATGTATAAACTCACACCGGAGTATGGCCCAGAGACCAATCCATCATCTACCGCGTTGGTTAGTACGCTGGACATATCTCTGGAGGCAATAATTCTCGTGGATGATGCCTGCCAGCCACGTATTTCTATGCAATGGAAAACCAACGTCGATTTCTCAGTTGCCCTAAATCCGACTTTTGGGGGGCCCAGTCCAGCACTGCAAAGGACCAACCGCCCTACCAGTCTATCGGTGTCAACTCAAGTAGGTGTGACACCTTCCCACCGAAGCTCATTACGAGAACGAGCATATTCGGTCACCGATGTGGGTATCACAATTTCCTTCACCGGACCTGTTCGTGTGCAAGTGGGTTCTGTCTTCTCTTGGGATGTTTTCATTGTCAATCGATCAAACGTTCCTCGCAAGTTTGCCTTGATTGCAATCCCCAAGAGGAAACGCGTGGACCCACGAGGTCATGTTGCTCGGCCTTCATCGTCATCTATTACTAGCCGGAAGGAGGACCAAGTGGCCGAGGCGGTGACTGACGATAATATCGTTCATGCGAGGCAAAAGAGTGTGGCTGGCCAGGAAGCGGAACTGATCAGCTTGAGCACGGATATTCGCGTGGGGTGAGCACTCTCTGCTGTTTTCTTTCCCTTTATTCCTCTAAACTGACGTTTTTATTAGACCCCTCCTTCCAGGAACTTGCCACTCGACCGAAATCAAGCTCCTTCCTCTGGCCACGGGGCCACTTCATTTGGAGGCAGTCCGGCTTGTAGATGTGAACACGAACGAAACGACTGATATCCGTGATCTTCCGGACATTTTGGCGGATGATCAGCCTCGCTCTGGTTAAGAGCAGTCTAACACTGTACATATATATGACACGAATCTATAGCTACTTTCGAAGTGGCCTGTCCTTGACATATTATTTCTTATGGACCTTCATCAGGGCCATAAAGCTCAGCTTCCCCTCAATTGGCCCATAGACCTGTTCATCTGTAGACACTTTCGAACTTCTTTCAGTGTCACAACTGGTAGCACGTCCTGGCGTTGCCAGAATAGAATTTCGACGGTGGAGGAACCTGTCAACATCTTTTTTTCTTCAAATTACGGAACCCCCGGGTGCTGTGCGCTTCGCCAGCGACCCCCAGGGATGGCCTGCGTCGACGCTCCGTCGCCGCACCGCCACCCCTCCAATCGACAGGATCTTCAGCGAAGACATAAGGAGGCCAATCGGAGACGCTCGCTGAACATACACCGTTTTGTTTGTGTCGTTGACAGCTTGGATCCAGGTCATGTTGGCGTCCACAACATGAGAGTAAAGGCTGGCATGTGTATAATCACCTATGAAAAGGTAATGACGGTCCGCCGGCAGAGTCGGCGTGACTGTCTCGATCTTCACGTATGAACAGGGCGGGATGACTGTTGTAGCCGCGGCCTTCACTGTGCGCCTCTATTGATGGTGCGGCCTGTTGTGGATGTCGATGGTGAAAGTGAAGCGTATATATGACGCAATGCGGATTGTTTTTATGTCCAGATCCATACGGAAACCCTCGTGGCCCATAACCTCCATGCCGAGGAGCAGTTGGGCCGCCAGGTCGTCGACAAGATGTGCTTCGACTGTTACATTGGCGATATTGTGTTCATGTCATGTCATGCACTATATATATCAGAGCCTGGACTATCTGAGCATAACGCTCAGATATAGTGGTCTTTTTGGCCTAGTTTGTAACTCGCCAGTCCAGGGGCAGGTTATAACAGTTCACCGTAGAAAAAGATCGGCGAATATATGTATAAGGAAGAAATATGTTTCGAGCCAATGCCGGCGACTGGAATGTCAGAAGTATCAGAAGATTGTGACTGTAAGCTATGGGGTAAGGAGATATCGATGAGGGTCATCAAGCATCCGGAATCTAGGCATATGGTGTGCTTGTTGTCGGGCGTGGCGAGGCCCGCCACGGTCGACAGGTATCGCCATATTTTGTATGTCTGTCCGGAATCGACGGCACTATTTAAGCCGTGATTATTTCCTTCATGTCTTTTCAAGGCCCCAGGATTTGAACGAGACTACTAACGTAAGTTAATAATGACAAAAAAGCAAAGAAAAGGTGACTGCGATGCGAGGCAGCTCCGCTGCTGGAAGGAGGGGAAGATAATGTGTTATGTCGTTTAGATGTTTCTTGTATCTGTTCTTTCCGCTGTCTTTTTATATGTCTTTTGAGATATTATTTTAGGCTTCTTTAGGTGTTCTTTCACCTATCGTTTTATATGTCTTTTGAGATGTCCTTTTAGGTGTATATGACTGCGGTAAAAAAGAGTACATTTTGCAAGTTTGTATATAACTGATGGGATCGGTATCACCTAACCCTGTTTGCCAGGACTGGCAGCTACATAAATAGCTTCCTCTCCCTCTTCTTCTTCTTCTTCTTTCCTCCTCGGCAGCTGGTAACTACAATACAGTCATCTTGCTCTCTCTCTTCTAGATTCTCATCAGCAACAGCTTGCCCAAAGAAACCCGCTGGCGTCCATTATGCTGCTGGGAAATTCAAATCCCCTCGAGAGGCATGCACTATTCTGCAGGTAACACACGATTCGCAAGAACAACTTTGGGACCGGTCGGACATCGACAATGTTCCCTAGCCACGCTCTCGCCTGGTGTCAATAGCGTCATTCAACGACTTCAAAGATATGACTACCACACGATCGATAACTCAGAAGCCTCTACACGCGTCGTTCTCCAGCTACCCATTGTTGATCTATCACCTTTCTAACAGCGGGGCACTAGAACATCTACAGCTCTATCCGGAGGTAGACGCCGATCTTCTCGGTGATACGTATAGCAATAGCCGCGCCGACTAGTTGCTTTTCCACGACGATCCTCAATATGGTATTGATTCTACGTTACTTGCTATATAGGCTAAACGGAGTCGCGAATTTTCCTCTGCCAACTCTCAGATACCAACGTACCTCGCAGCTATCCAGGCAAGCTGAACCAAAGTCACAAAATTCCATGCGATTGCTTTCGGAATAACAACCGATAGCAATAAATATCAGTTCTGGTTCATGGACTCTGAACGGCGGCTTTTCTCTTCTGTGGTTTTTGAATGGCGTCTCCACAAGGCCGAGATCATCACCTGGATTGACAAAATGTTAGCCGAGGCGAGGCCTCACCACTAACGACGCCCACTTTACAAAATGTCCCTCTACGCAACTAGACCAAGGACTTCGTCTTAAGTGTAGAATGAGACTATTTCCCTTTGATCGAGAGACCCCCCTCGATATTATTGTTCCAGATGTCTACCACCTTGTCGGCTTGCATGGTACTAAGGACGAAAGGTCATGGTCATCGAATACGACAAGGAGAGCGGAGATGATGCCGACAACGGAGAGAATCGTGTTGTTGCTGATTGACGTTGATTATGTACCGTTGCTGCCATGGAATTCATATGAAGCAAATGAATGTATAATGATTGTAGGGTAAATTGTAGAGTTTCTTACCTAGGTAGTACGTAGATATATATACCGTAGTAGGCAGCAAAATAAAGTCCAAGGAATGTGATTGGTGGAAGGAGATCACGGGGTAATCGACTCGGCGTCGTAGTTGACCAGGTGACTTACGGGAACTTGGAGAGGGTTATCTTCTTTCTTTGATATCATCTTATCTACGATTTTCTTATAACCCTTGGGGACTGGGTTTAATATCCAGCTTCTCAGCCCTGCTTTTCAACTGCCCCAGTGTTCCTGGACTTTGCGTCATACTGGCGCACCTGGTCCCTTCCCAGAAATCTTGCCTATCACTCTGCTCCAGTGATCAGAGGAGTCTGACATGATCTGCTCTGCGAAGCGGAAAGTCCTGGACGGACTGAATAAGAGATACATCTACGGTCGCGTGGTATGTTTGATGCCCCTTACTGACCCTGGCATGTTGTCACCTTCCAATTTGTTTATAGCGACTAATCCTATTGTCATTATCTTCTAGCCTTTATTGCACACGATAGTTTTCCTCGTCGAGATGGCAGTAGCAGCACGCCTCGCTGCCAAATTTAATACCTACTATGCTGAAAGGCCAGGTAAGCCTTTTGCCGCCGGTTCCCGCGGGATCACAGACTGACATCACCGCTATTAATAGTGCTCACGACAATGGTCACCAACGCTGTAAGCGCCCGCGATATTGATATTGATTACCATATGGACCGACAGTTAACCAAATGGATGTTATAGGTGCTTGGTGGTGTTGCCGATACCGTTGCGCAGCTGATTACGGCCTTCCGGACCCGCCGGCCTCAGACAAGCGGAGACGACTTCCTTTCGATAGAGATCCCCGACATTGACAAGCACAAGACCCCTGCTGTGGGGGAACTGGGATATGTCCGGAGCTCGGTGCCGCCTTTCGATTTCGAGCGTCTGACGAGATTCATGGCTTATGGCTTTTTCATGGCGCCGGTGCAGTTCCAATGGTTCGGATTCTTGTCCAGAGCATTCCCGCTCACCAAGAAGAATCCAACGGCTCCAGCTTTCAAGCGTGTCGCTTTTGACCAGTTCATTTTTGCGCCATTTGGTATGCTCCACCTCTAGCTACTTTGGCATGTTTTTGGACTGGGCTGATTTATTCTAGGTCTGGCGTGCTTTTTTACCTACATGACGATCGCCGAGGGTGGTGGTAGAAGGGCATTGACACACAAGTTCCGTGATGTCTACCTGCCAACTCTGAAGGCCAACTTTGTGCTCTGGCCGGCAGTGCAGATCCTAAACTTCCGGGTCATTCCCATTCAGTTCCAGATTGTGAGTCTCCCAAGTTCTGTTAAGATGGGGCCCGTGCTGACTTCCTAACCCAGCCATTCGTCTCAACCATTGGTATTGCGTGGACTGCATACCTTTCTCTGACTAACTCCTCCGAGGAGGCCTAATTGAACGCTATCCAACGCGAATATCATGATAACGATTCGGGCTATACAGGCTATAAATTGCACTCTTTCTTTTCCCCAAATTATTCGGGCGTTCCGGTTGATCAGTCTAGCTTTCATGTACATGGTTCTAGTATTTGCCCACGGACAAGGTTTGCATTTCAAAAGGTCGGATTTTGCACATTTGGGGAATATCAACTCGGGGTTTTGCTATTAACAATTTTTGTGATTTTACTTGGATGCTTCAGGAAAATTCCGCCTTTCAGCTATTTAGCTTTTCACCCTCCTTGGGGCTTCACATGAGACTCGGAAAACACCAAGCATGTAGCGGCTATGGACATTTCCATCCGTAGAGGTAATCTTCCCAGAATTTCCCGACTCCGAGGCTAAAGAGGACTAAAGAGGACCTTTATGGCCCGGCCTTCCCCGTATCAACAAGCTGCTCTGACATCAGTCCCGCGTCAGCCCGATCAGTTCTCCGGGGATAGTCGGGTACGGGCAATTGAGGTACCAATTTTATAATAATACTTAGGAAACACTACTTGCATCATACTTAAAATAAGTACCTCATGAGATGAAGTACATCATCGGTAGGTACTCAGGTTGCTACGGATGCGACCTCTTCACCGGCCTGCCCCACCACAACTGACCCCTCCACTCTCGACTGATCGCGACTCACCGTGGCCTGATTAGTTCTTTCTCCTACCTCTATCCCTTTTCTTGCTCCTTTTCCCATTGTCATACCATCAACCACCCACAATGTCTCTCTCCAATAAGCTCCCCGTTACTGATGTCGACCTCAAGGGCAAGCGTGTCTTGATCCGGGTAAGCTCCCAATTGAGCTTCATTACTCACAGCCCCTAACCGCTGATTGAAACAGGTTGACTTCAATGTGCCCCTCGATGAGAACAAGAACGTTACCAACCCCCAGCGTATCGTTGGTGCTCTGCCCACCATCAAGTATGCCATCGACAACGGTGCCAAGGCCGTTGTGCTCATGTCCCACCTCGGCCGCCCCGACGGCAAGGTCAACCCCAAGTACAGCCTCAAGCCCGTTGTTCCCGTGCTTGAGAAGCTTCTCGGCAAGAGCGTCGCCTTCACTGAGGACTGCGTTGGTCCCCAGACTGAGGAGACCGTGAACAAGGCTTCCGATGGCCAGGTCATTCTGCTTGAGAACCTGCGTTTCCACGCTGAGGAGGAGGGCAGCTCCAAGGATGCCGAGGGCAAGAAGGTCAAGGCCGACAAGGCCGATGTTGATGCGTTCCGCAAGGGCCTCACTGCCCTCGGTGACGTTTACGTCAGTATGTAACCCCACGATAACGTTCCGTTCCCCCTGTCGTTCTTCTAATTCTAACATCCATTTAGACGATGCTTTCGGTACCGCACACCGCGCTCACAGCTCCATGGTCGGCGTGGACCTCCCCCAGAAGGCTGCCGGTTTCCTCGTGAAGAAGGAGCTGGAGTACTTCGCCAAGGCTCTTGAGAGCCCTGCCCGCCCCTTCCTTGCTATCCTCGGCGGTGCCAAGGTGTCTGACAAGATCCAGCTGATCGACAACCTCCTGCCCAAGGTTAACAGCCTCATCATCACCGGTGGAATGGCCTTCACCTTCAAGAAGACCCTTGAGAACGTTAAGATCGGCAACAGTCTCTTCGACGAGGCCGGCAGCAAGATTGTCGGCGAGATCGTCGAGAAGGCCAAGAAGTACAACGTCGAGATCGTCCTCCCCGTTGACTACGTCACCGCCGATAAGTTCTCCGCCGATGCCACCGTTGGTGCCGCTACCGACGCCACCGGTATTCCCGACGGCTACATGGGTCTGGATGTTGGCCCCGAGAGTGTCAAGCTTTACCAGAAGACCATCGCTGAGGCCAAGACCATCCTCTGGAACGGTCCCCCCGGTGTCTTCGAGCTCAAGCCCTTCGCCAGTGCTACCGAGGCTACCCTCGATGCCGCTGTCAAGGCTGCCGAGTCCGGCTCCATCGTCATCATCGGTGGTGGTGATACCGCTACCGTGGCCGCTAAGTACAAGGTCGAGGACAAGATCTCCCACGTCTCGACTGGTGGCGGTGCTTCGCTCGAGCTTCTCGAGGGCAAGGAGCTTCCCGGTGTTGCTGCTCTGTCCAGTAAGTAAATGATGAAAATTAGTCGGCGAGGAGAGTCTACATCGGCTCTCCTTTCGTCCCGCATGTTTATGAAACTGTAATGTACAGCCAATGAATTTCCTTTAATTACAAACACATTTTTTTATATAAAAAAAGATCTCCATTGTGCTCTCATATCGGATAACTAAGTGTTGTGCCCAGGTACGAAACCGAAGCTTTAATCGCGACGTCAAGAGATATCCTGTGGTCAATTGCCATGTATAAAGAAAGACACGAGGAGATCCCTACGGTGAATAAATAGAATAGCAGCGCCACAGTGGCATGTATACCGCATAGAACCGTGCCGATCTAACTTCGACTGATACTTCCGTTCATCCCCTCCTACAGAATACTATTTTAGACTTGGGTAGAATGAGAAGCTTTGATATTGTTGGAACATCAAAGAGAACATCATGATAGTAATCCGAAAGCAAGATCTGCGCTCCGAGTAATGAATCGTAAAAAAGTCAAAAAGAACCGTGTCTCATTTCCTCCCCGACAAGCTCCCGACAAATGCATGCGGCAATTATGGTTTCTGAATCCTCCCATTGGTTCCAAAGACAGGGGGGTATAGTGTGCGAGATGAAATGGCCAGCCAACTCGATAATGAACCCATCCCGAAACCCGACGCGGGGGTTATCTCTTTTTGGTGCGCTTGTTCGGTTTCGTCTAGATTTAAGCCGATGCTTCGACTTTCTTCAATTCTTCCCTGGATGAGGTCATGCATGTTAGTGGGTGCGGTGAAGGAGGGGAAGCTGACAGCTGTGGCGGGGATGTGGGATCGGGGGTGCGAGCGTCGGTGGCGGTGTAGATACGCAATCGAAAAGAACTTGAAGACAAGGAATATGACATAAAGGGGATTCGAAGTGTAGGGAAGTGAATGTGAATGGAAGTATAGGCTAAGTCGAACTCACTGGAGCTGCTTTGAGAAGTCCTCCGCCGCATCATCGTCATCCCAGCTCTCTTCCCACAGGTGCTCGCTGCCGTCATTTGCTGTCGAGCCATTGGTTTGCTCGGCTTCTTCTTGGGGCCAGTCTGGATGTCGTCGAGTTAGCTTGGTTGCTCCAGGGAAGAGCTTGAGTGCTTGGTCGATACCTTCAACGGGGAAATCCTCGAACTCGTCATCTTCCTCTAGGACTTGGGGCTTGGCTTGTGGCGGGGCCTGCTCTGTGGCATCGGCCTTCTGGGTAGTTGGGTTTGACATTGTGATAGATGTGATAGACCGGGAGGATCAAAGGTAGATAGGTGGAGATGTGGACGTGGATGTGGCAGCTTTGAGGTCGGAGGTCGGAGGTTTGACTTAGTAAGACCGCGATAAGGCGATAACGATGATGTAGTTGGGAGACACCGTTGGCAAACAGATACAGCGTTGGGATCTAAATAAAAAGCAGTGATCAAAATGGAATGGTGATATTGAAGAAGAAAACAGAAGAGAGTAATATCCAATATAATAATCTAAAACAACCAGGTCAATGTGAACTTGACCTTCTATAAAAGGAATAGCCACACGCGGAGCTACCGGCGAAAAGAAACCATGGGAAGAGAGGCTCACAGCCTAGACGTGTTGTTATATTACTTCTCGCCCCTCCCCCATCGACCTTCCCTCTTCCCCTCTCTACCTTTTTCTTTGTGTTTTTCCTTTTCTCTTTGTTACTCTCTCACATGAGTGATGGTCTCGTCCATCGTGTTTTCCGCTATCGCACAGTTGACATATTGACATTCTTCCCGATCCGGCGCTCTTTTTTTCGGATTGATCGGATTGATCTGACCTGGGATCATCGTTGATTGTGTCCCCATTGAAATATTCATTCTTCATACTCACTGCCAGCGGTTTTCACTATGTTGCGAGTCGGGTCCTGGTTGTACGGCAAAAAGCCAGCGGGGCCTGTGGACTCGCTAGTTGAGCTGAAAGACTGTGAGTGGTGCCATATACTCTAGCGAAGCCAATAGTGGTCGTTTGATTGCATGCTGACCGCGGTATTCTGAGCTAGTGCATGAGGCCATGACAGGTATGTCCTATGGGGAATGTCCGACCTGTAGACACTGACTAATGCCATGTCCATCTAGCGGCAACGCGGATTCTCAATGATGATGTTGATGGTGCGGAGAGTGGTCTCTCCACGGGCACTTCGTCTTTTCACAATGTGAGTGATCGTCACTATGAGCTATGACGTAACACAGATCTCGAAGAAAGATGCTGACTCTCGATCGAGTAGTTGGGTAAAGGCGTGGTCGCATTCGTCCGGGCAACCCTAGGCTTTGAGCAGGAGATTATGCGACAAGGTCCTTGCTCTTTTCATCTTCTAGATCCACTGTTTCTGACAATCCCGCAGCATCCGAACGCCTTTACGAAGCAGAGACCAGCGCGGCCAACGATCAAACCCGGTCCCAGCAAAACGCCCAAGCACCCAATGCCTTTCACTCCGATATCTATGCTGCTGGTACCGAATATGCGCTGTGCCAAGCAATCGCTCAATTAATGAGTGCGGTGGTCGGGGTGCTGAATGAAAGCCTGACAGAAAGCGTCAAAGCATTCTATCGGCTGAGAAAGGCTTACATCGCTCTAGATGCCATCATGAAGATGGAAGAGAAGTTTATGGAGCAGAGGAATATACATAAAGCTCTACTGCCCACCACGAGTGACCTCTCAACCTCGAGCGCTGCATGCCCAGACACGAAGTCGGAATCGTCCAGTCTTTTATCAAAGAAAGGCACACAAGCGGCTGCCATCGAGCAAGCCGAGGTCAATTCGTCAATGAATAAACTGGCTATCTCCCCCCGAGGGGTGTCTCCAGATACCTCAACGGGAACTTCCACACCTGCAAAGCATATCCACCACGACCCCGACTCCGATATCTTCAAGAATGAAATTGATGTCTTTGTGCACTCTGGTGCCAACTTCTGCTTTGGTATTCTTCTTCTATTGATCTCCATGGTCCCACCAGCATTTAACAAGCTTCTTTCCATCATTGGCTTCCACGGTGACAAGCAACGAGGGCTGAGAATGCTCTGGCAAGCTAGCAAGTTCCACAACTTCATCGGTGCCATGGCTGCCTTGGCACTGCTAGGATATTACAATGGCTTTGTCCGCTACTGCGACATTATGCCCGACCCAACACCTGGCGAAACCGACGTCGAGGGATACCCACAGGAGAGGTTGGCTGCGTTGCTGGCGGAGATGCGGTCTCGGTTCCCTAACAGTCAACTTTGGCTGATCGAAGAATCGCGCATGTTAGGCGCGAATAAGGAGCTGGGAAGGGCTCTGGAACTGTTGTCCACTGACAAGAAGAGCCCGCTCAAGCAGGTTGAGGCGCTGTGCGTGTTCGAAAAGAGCCTGAACGCACTGTTCCTCCATGAATACGATGTCTGCGCTGAGGCATTCATCGAGGTAAGACAGTTTTTTTACCCATATGTTTGAACCCTCAAGCTAATTCTTTCAGTGTGTGGACCTCAACTCGTGGTCTCGTTCATTGTATTACTACATCGCCGGATCGTGCCATGTTGCCCTGTACCGGCAATCACTCAAGGACCCAAAGCTTGCAGAGGAACATGCTAAGAAAGCCACTGGGTACATGCGGAAGGCACCCGAATTCGCTGGGAAGAAGAAATTCTTGGCCCGACAACTGCCGTTCGATATCTTTGTGACTCGGAAGGTTGCCAAGTGGGAGGCGCGCGCCAAAGAATGGAACGTGTCTCTGGTGGATGCGATTGGAGTTGACCCCATCGAAGAAATGATCTTCTTCTGGAACGGGCATAGCCGCATGACCAACGAGCAGCTAGAAGAGTCCCTGGCCCGGCTTGAATGGTGTGAAAGCAAAAACAACAAGACATGGTCTCGCGAGGGGACCGAAGAAAAGGCGATCCTGGAGCTTCTCCGGGCTGCAATTTTCCGATCACTGCACAGACATCACGAGGCGAAAAATATCCTGCAGACTCGTGTCTTGAATCACGACAAGTCTGTGTTCAAGGGCTACCTGAAGGATGACTGGGTCCACCCAGTTGCGCATTTTGAAATGGCGGCTAACTTCTGGATGGAGCGTCCAACATACCAGGCCCTGCATGGAATCACTGCTTCCCCCAAGGCGTCGGTCGAAACGTCCGCGGGATCTGGGGAGACGATCATGGAGGCCGAGAGAAAGCAAGTAGCCGAGTGCAAGGGATACCTCGATCATGCTGCTCGCTGGGAGAGCTACGAGCTCGATGCTCGTATTGGACTCAAGGTTACTGCCGCGATGGAGGCAGTCCACAAATGGGAGAGCATGCACCTGACAATCTAATGGCCATTATTGTGTCTGTTTCAATCCTTGGGCATGTCTCTGTTCATAGCTGCCCTGGATACCTTGTGTAACATACACGTATGTTGTATATAGTACAAGTAGATGTTAGGGTTAGATGTTTTACGAAGCTTTTTTTAGGTCTCTTTTTACTCCCTTTCCTATCAGCACAAGAATATCATGTGATAGAATAACTCAACCTCAGCCTCCAACCCTCATTACATCTACAATTTAGTTCCCCCGATCGACATGTCATATAACGGCAATGTCTGAACATGAATTTCATTGGCTCCGACAGACCCAGGGGGAGTCGTTCCACTTATACCAATCGGTCCTTCGGCCTCATGGCCACTTAAAGCCGATCTCCTGCATGCCTGTACAGGCCCTGGACCGGATAAGTCTTGTATGATGATGCCGAGAGCCATTGAGGTATAGGACTGATTAGGCCCCGAGATCGGCAACGTGACTTGGTAGCTCTCGGATAACACGGCTTTCTCATCGGACGTCCGACAAAAATCTCTCGGAAGCAAATAAAACAACTTCAGATTCCCGATATCTCTCAGCCCTACAGTTCTTTAATTTCTTAACATATCTCGGCTTGAGGCCTCTTCCGTCATATCTACGTCTTATCTCCGAAATTCTTTTCTTTTTCCCCGTGGACTTTTCCGCCATAATATAGTCAACTGCATAATATCTCATCTCTTATATTCCATCATACCCAGCTCTAGCATTGGGCCTACGACATTTCAGCCAATGACTCATGCGTGACAATGGCCGAACGGACAGAACATGACTATCCCACCAGCAACTCTAGCGAGGATATACAATCCATCGAACCGCATCGCAGCGAGGACGCGGCGGGTGAAATCGCAAGATTGGAAAAGCAAAGCACAGCGGCATCGGGGTATTCGGCCTTCGAACAGCGCACACAGTCGATAGTCTCGCGCATTCGGAGTCGAGAGCCCGGCCAGACGGCGAAATTCAATCATCCACTGACCCACACCAAGACAAGTCCCGATGTTATCGTGGATTTCGACGGACCGGATGATCCTTACAGACCATTGAACTGGAGTTTCAGAAAAAAGGCTATCACTACCGTGTTGTATGGACTAACTACTATGGGTATGTCGACGGGCAAAATGTCGGGGGAATGATGAATTATGGAGAACAACGCTAATCGCCGTTATGAAATTGTAGGTGCGACGTGGGCGAGTTCAATGTATGTGCATTTTTGCTTGCTTGACGTGTTTATAGATCCATGAAACTAACTACAATGTTAGTTACTCGACGGGCCAGGCCCAGATTAGTGAGGAGTTCGGCATCTCGAGTGAGGTCGCTACACTCGGCACCTCATTACTCTTGTTCGGCTTGGGATTAGGCCCCTTGCTCTGGGCACCTCTCTCGGAGCTCTATGGACGCAAAACGGCAGTTTTGCCACCATACTTTCTCGCGGCTATCTTTTCGTTCGCGACTGCCACTGCAAAAGACGTGCAGACTATCATGATCACTAGATTCTTTACGGGCTTCTTCGGCTCCGCCCCTGTTACCAATACCGGCGGAGTCCTGGGTGATATCTGGACCCCCGAACAGCGTGGAGCTGCTATTGTTGGCTATGCTATGGCTGTTGTGGGTGGGCCTGTAATTGGACCCATCGCGGGTGGTGCCATCGTCCAGAGCAATCTAGGATGGCGCTGGACTGAATATGTAAGTTTTCCACGTCTCTGAGGTTGAAACCATGTTAATATCTACTAACTAGATCACCGGTATCATGATGATGTTCTTTCTAATCATGGACATCGTCTTTGTCGACGAGAGCTACCCACCAGTGCTACTAGTCTACAAGGCGCAACGACTGCGCTTCGAAAGCGGCAACTGGGCCCTCCACGCACGCCATGAAGAGTGGGATGTAACCCTCAAAGAAATAGGCAACAAGTACCTAATCCGTCCGTTTCAACTCCTCGCAACCCCAATCTGCTTTCTCGTCGCCCTCTACGCCTCATTCGTCTACGGTATCCTCTATCTCAGTCTAGCAGCCTTCCCAATCGTCTTCCAGGAAATCCGCGGCTGGAACCAGGTCGTTGGCGCCCTCCCTTTCCTCGCCTACCTAGTCGGCATCCTAATGGGCGGAGGCATCAACCTTGCCAACCAGAAATTCTACCTAAAGCGCTTCAAAGCAAATAACAACCGTGCCATCCCCGAAGCTCGACTCCCGCCCATGATGCTCGGCTCTGTAATTTTCGCTGCCGGCTTGTTCGTCTTCGGTTGGACAAGTCCAACGAATTTCCACTGGATCTGCCCGAATATCGGTGCGGTTATGATGGGCTTCGGCTTTTTCACAATCTTCCAGGCTGCTCTCAACTACCTCATTGATACATTCCAGAAATACGCTGCCAGCGCCATCGCTGCAAACACTTTCCTGCGCTCTATATTCGCGGGCTGTTTCCCGCTCTTCACAAGCGCCATGTTCCATAATCTCGGTGTTCCTTGGGCTGCTAGCGTGCTGGGCTTCGTCTCCGTTGCGCTCATTCCCATTCCATATCTGTTCTACAAGTTCGGGAAGCGGATCCGAGCGCGTGGGACGTGGTCTCGAGATTCTGTTTAAAATTCCGCGAAATGATTGTTCTATATGGTCTTATTGTACATGATTTGCTGTTTAATATTAGCTGGGTTGTGTGCACATTTAATCACAACGTGGTTGCTCATCGTGGCATGTTCATCCCTTGCATTTGATACCCTCCGAGTTTCAGCCATCTCAGATTCTCTCCTGTTGTTTTATGCAAGCTTATTATATCACGACGTGGTCTACAAGTTCTACTTTCCTACTTTAATACGGGGCAAGGAATATTCAATAGACAAGTTTCCGCGTATTAGAGTATAACAAAGACGTAGCGAGCACAAAAATAACAGAGTAGACAGGAAGAAAGATGTAAAGAGAGAATACAGTGAGTAAAGACGATTGAATGCCATATGTACCCAATCCAGAAGGCAAAATGCCAAAGCCATAGAATATAATGAAGAGACCAAGAATACAAAACGTGGAACATAAACATGGAGACGCAAGAAATGGTCAATGAGAGATTTCTTTTTTTGGGTGTTTTCTTTTTTTCCTTTCAGATCAACACCTCCTTTTTGTTTTTTTGTGTTTTCTTTTTGCTTTGTGTTTTTCTTCGCGGATTCAAGCTCTCATAATATCAAGCTCGAGTGGTGACTGTGTTTCGCCCAGTCAACTTTCGCGCAATGGTCATGGCCGCCTTCGACCATGTCTTCTTCTTTTCGATGCGAGTGACAGGATCAGGCGATGCAGCACCAGTAGCAAGAATCTCTGTTGGCGTATCATCATGGTGCTTGGCGTTATGCAAAGCCAGCACGGCCATTTGGCCAAGGAAAGAAGGATGTTCAATAAGATCCTCGAGACGGACCTTGAGACCTTCTTGCTCAAGAAGCCAGGTAAGCTGGGCCAGATTGAAGATGTCACCGCCGAGATCGAAGAAGGAGGAGTCCAACTGGAAGGCGGATTGGTGGGTGGGCTTTTCGGCTTCTGAGTCAACGGGGGCCGTGGTGGTGCGGCTGGGTAGAACCTGGTGCCACGAGCGAGATAGAATGTCAGAATGTACAAGCAACTCTGCGATGGAACGCGACTTTAGGTGTGCGCTGAGGAAGTGCTCGTCTGTTGGTCGAGGCACGTCGTCGATTGTCTGGGGTGGGAGGGAGCGCAGCATGCTCGCTGAAGGCAGGGACGCCGTTGGGTTGGCCACGAGTGACTGCGCAATTTCACAGGCCATATCGAGAACCTTGGAGGCAAAGAATGGCATCACAGGTCCCTTCTCGGAGTAGCCGAGGGTGACATCTAGGCCACGTTCACCAGAGGGGCGGGAGACCATGGTGAGATCGGCGAGGTTGTCATTGACGCCAACACCACCCATTCGGTACTTGTTGGTGTCAAGCTCCATGGTTCCCTCGTAGTCGACGTTCTGGTGGAAGACCGAGGTAGTGAAGTAGGTCCAGTCAGGCCAGTCGGTACATTGCTTGATGATCTCGCGGAAGCCCAGAGACTCGAAAGGCATGTTGGAGACCTGCTGATCTTGGAGGTAGCGGAAGAGATCGACGCCGGTCCATTTCTCGTCCAGCTTCACGCGCACCGGAATGACATTGACGCATGGGCCAACTGTGTTCTCAATACCGGGAACTGTGGCGTTGCGACCGCTGATGGTCAGACCAAAGACAACATCGGACTGAGCGGTTAGCTTGGCAAGGGCCAGAGCCCAGGCAGCTTGCATGACAGTCGCGATGGTGACATTTCCAAGGGCAGTGGGAGAGATCTCAATCTTTTTGTGAATCTCGGTGAATGCTCCAACGTTCTGGAACATGCTGGTGCCCTTTCTGTGGACGACTTGGGTCATCCGAGAGCCCTTGAGAAGATCGGTCCAGTGGCGGTAATGGTCCGGGGTGATTGTTCCTGGCAACTGTCGCAAGTAGCCAGCGAAAGGAGTAACCGGGGGCAGCGGGGTGCCTTCATATCCGTGCTTAATGGCAGCCATGATCTTCGGCAAGCACACTCCATCGTACTGAGTGTGAGAAAGACGGACCAAGATACGGTGCTGGTCGCTGCCCTTCTTCTTAACAACGTAGAACTGCACGTACTGCTCGCCTTCGCGGGGCCCATATTCGCGATCTCTCTGTTGGAGGGTCATGGTGAATTCATCAAGTGCGCGGTCAGTCTCATAAACAAAGATACTGGGGCGAATCTTGCGCAGCACGACCTGGAAAAACTGGTCATGGAAGCACACAAAGACTGTGCGTAGGATATCAAAGGCATCGACCACCTTCAGGCAACTCTCACGAAGGCGTCTCAGGTCTAAAGGACCATTGCCTTCGAGGTAGAAGTAGTTAAGCATCCATCGCGATTTGAAGAGAGTTGCCGTCAGAGACATCGCCTGGAAGTCTGTGACAGGGAGGACATCGGCGATACCACCCTTGAAGACACCGATCTTGGGACAGATACCGCTCTGTACCGCGGCATCATCGATGCACGATGGCCTGAGAACCTCGAGGCTCTCAGTTGAGGGGCTGGGCCCCAGTGTTGTCGGCGTAATATTGAGCAGGTCACTATCAACCTCCCTGTGACCGCCAGATTTTAGATCGGCATTCAGCATCTGCTGAGTGACGTTCGCGGCTCGTACTGTTGTTAACATGTCCTCGAAGACAGGGTTGTTGAAGACATCTGCAACAGTAAGGACCAGGCCCTCTTCGCGAGCGGCACTGACCATCTTCATGGCGGTGATACTGTCACCACCCAACTTGAAGAAGCTGTCCTGGTGTCTCACCACGTTGGGTGAGAGACCAAGAGCTGTGCTCCACAGATTCCACAATTTCCTTTCCACATCGGCCGACATCCCATCCTCACTGGATCGGGAAGTCGCTGAACAAATACCTGAATCATCTGCTCCTTGGATACCTAACTGGTACGGTGAGTCGGGTATGGTATCAGTGTGACCACCATAGTTTGACAACCCTTCCGTGCGGATGGGAGGCACCGTCAGTTTTCCTTCTCTCAACATCTGACCAATAATCTCATGAACACGATCATCAATAATTTTCTGAATAGCACTGCTGTCAATCGCTTCTCCGGTCGACTTTGCCTTGTCAGCCAGCGTGGTTTGGGAGCGATCCCAATCCAGTGACTCGGGCTCAGCCTCGGAAGCCAATTTAGACTGCGACAAGGTCGCAGCCGGGGCTTCAATGAAGCTAGTAAACACTTTGGCGATAGTGTCAGCCAGAGCCTGGGCTTCTTCGTCAGACACAATATCGTTCCAGTATCTCAAAAGAATACCCTCCTGGCCTCGGGCAATCTCAACGTTCACAGTGACCGCATACTAAATTTGGTTAGTAGTTGTACAAATCATTGGAAGGGCTGGAACTCACCTCGCTCGGATCATGTGCGTGCTGAAGATCGAACGACAATCCCTTGTCCTTGGCACCACCCGCAACGGAGTGGTTCTGGATTGACAATGTAGTATTGAAAAGGGACTGTCCTTGCCAACCAAGCTCGTGTTGGATACTGGCTAGTGAGCAGCTCTGGTGGGGAATGCATCGAACATGAGCATCTTGAACATTCTTCGACACATCTGTCAAGGTCTGCTGATCGGAGAACTGGACTCGACAGCAAAGCATGTTAATAAAGATTCCGACCATGTCTTGAATCCCATTGACAGGGGCATCGCGACCGGCGGAAAGATATCCGAAACAAACGTCATCGGAGCCTGTGAACTGTCGCAGGACGATGGCCCAGGCGGACAGAGTCAAGTTGGCGAGAGTCACAGAGCTGCGCTCGCAGAACTTAAGCAGCTCAGGGAATCGCTGAAAGTTCATCATAACACCTTTTAGTTCCCTCTTGGCTTCGAACCCAGCCGATGGAGCAAGGTGGCATGGTTGAACTCCGCCGAGGTATTGCTTCCAGTGGTTGAGGGCGTCACTCTGGCTCTGAGTTCTGATAAACTTTATGTAGTCGCTGAAGCGAGGTCCTGAACCCTCGGCAATCTTTCGCTCGTAGGCGAGGGTCAAGTCACGGAGGAGTACATCAACCGAGCCACCATCAATAATGGCATGGTTAATCTCCAGCTTGAGGATCACACGTCTGGTACTTGTTTTGCACACAGTCAGTTGGTGAGAGAGCTTTGATTGGCGCATCGCGTTCCTGTCACGGAGAGAGATGGCAGCCAACTTCTCCTCAACCTGTGAATCTTGACATTGGACGCGGAGGATATTGTCAGAAAGGTTCTTGAGCACCAGTTGATCGAAGGATCCACCAGTGTAGTTGCTGTCGATGAAAATAGTTCGCAGCACCGGGTGACGGTCGACGAGGGCTTGCCAGGCGCGGGCGACTCCTTCAGCATCAACCTTGCCAGATTTGGCATCCTTGATCTCAAACACAGTATGGAACATGTAGGCATCGGGATCGCGGAGCTGGCTGAGCAAGAGGCCCTCCTGCATGGGAGAGCAGGGGTAGATGTCCTCGACGTCATCCTTGTTCCGAATACCGGCCTTACGGAAGGTGCTCGCGGTGAGCATCTGGAGACCATGGTAGTTGATTGGGAGGAGGGGATAGTCGCTGAGAGTTGGCTCGGGAGTAGCCGTTTTCAGTGTGAGAATATCCTTCTCGAGGGTCTGCTTGCACTGGAGAATCCAGCGCCGGATTGAGCCCTCATGCTGCATTTTCTTGTTGTAGGAGAAGGCAACATTGAGGCGGTCTTTGATTACAATAGCAGATACTTCGAAGAGGGCGAAACGAGCAGTCTGTGGGCCCATGTCACCTGCGACAGCAAAGTCCGAGCTGTCAAAGACGCTACCATGGTGATGGAACAACGAATCAGCTCGCTCAAGCTGCTGCATTTTACCCAGGTAGTTGAACAGGATTTCCAACGGGACAGGGAAATCAGCCGCCTGGTCCTGAAGCAGGCTTTTAGCGAAGTAAGGACGTCCATTGTCTGCAATCTTGCGCCTAGTGTCCTTGACACGCTTGATAATGTCGTTTAGGGCACCTTCTTGTGTTAGCTTTCTGTTGGCAAGATGAGGCAGGGTGAACTTACGAGCTTCTGGATCCACTAGCAAAGGTGTCATGGTGGTAAACCAGCCAACTGTTCTGGAAAGATCAATGTCGGCTTCCCATGGTTCTCTGCCGTGTCCTTCGTTGTAAATAGTCGGCACCTTGCGATCGGTGAAGGTCCGACCGAAGGAATGGACGATAGCAGACAGCAGGATGTCAACAGTGTCAGTTCGGAAGACACCGTGGCAGTCATCCATGATAAATTGGGTAGTATCCTCGCTCAACGTGAAGGATTCCATCTTGAGATCTCCATACACATTGGGTGAGCCTTGCATGCCCCAGTAAAACAAGTTCGGCTTCTCGGGGGTGAAAGGCAAAGCAATAGCCGCATCGTGCGTCTTGGCTCTCTCTGCCTGCATGGCGCACCAGCTTTGGAAGGACAATGCCTTTTCGAGTGAAAGAGATCCAGAAACCACGAGCTCCTCGAGGTCCTGGAGCACGATGCGCCATGATACCATGTCAATGCAGAGATGGTGAGCGACGAGGAATAAGACCTGACCACCGGTGCGAAGGTTAAACAGGTCAGCTGCCAGGATAGGTCCATTGACAGGATCCAGGCAAGCTTGACTGTCGGCAATCTTCGGAACCATCGCCCGGGTGTCGCCCACAGAGTGAACGCGGAATCGGAAAGATTCATCGACCTCCTGTAAGGATGAGTTAGAACATATTCGATGAAGGTTTTTCAGTGAGCTTACCGCTGCGGTTTGCTGTTGCCAGGTGCCGCCACTAGATTTGCTGAAGCGTGCGCGGAACATGGCATGCTGGCTGATAACAGCCTTGAGGGCGCGCTTGAGGACCTCGCCCTCACAACGACGGGCGATACGAACAGTGATGCTCTGGTTGAATCGAGCAGCACCCTTGAAAGAGTCCGAGCTCTGGAAGTAGAGTCTCTGGACAGGAGAAAGCGCAAAGCCTTCACCAGACTTCTCTTCACGTCTAGCAACAGGTGCCTTGGCGCTGGCGGTTTGCGCAAGTTCCTTCACTGATCTGCTCTGGAGGATGTCGTGCAGTGTCAGAACAAGTCCCTGTTTACGAGCGCGAGAAATGACGGCCATTCCAGTAATACTGTCGCCGCCTGTGAGAACCAGTTAGTAGGGTGACTAGTTCGAGATGATTACATTGGTACTTACCCAAGCTGACGAAAGAGCGGTCGACATTGACCTTCTGCAGGGAGACATTCAACACCTGCGCAAAGATGTCGCGGACGATGTCGAGCGATCCATTCTTCTCTTGTTTCTCTTGCGGTTTTTCTTCCGTCTTGCCACGCTTGATGCGATCGTAATCCGCCATGACACGGTCATAGGACGAATCATCAATATCCTCAACCCAAGCAGTGATCTTCTTCCGATCAAGCTTTCCAGAAACGAGCATGGGAAGCTTCTTGATAAGAGCCCAAGTCTGCGGGACCATGTAAATGGGCAGCTGGTTCTCAAGATTCTGCTGGACGTCGACGAGCTCGTTGTAAGCATGACGCTCAAGCTCATCCTCATCCACAAGCTCGCAGGGCTTGTCAGAAATCAGCTTGGTGTCGGCTGCGACACTGTTCAGAGACATGACAGTGACCAGTCGCTGCTTAAGTGGGCCATTCTTGGGGAGAACCACGACAGCGTGCCGGGTAAGAATGTCCTCAGACAGGCGATGCTCGATCTCACCAAGCTCCATACGCTGGCCATGCAATTTGACCTGGTGATCCTTCCGGCTGATGTACTGAACAGAACCGTCAGGGTTGTAGTAGCAGAGATCTCCAGTCTTGTAGATTCGGCGAGGACCAGGGACCGCGGGCGTGAAGTCCTTGATCCAGGCAGGGTCTGTGGTGAATGCTTCTGTGTTTTTCTCGGGGTTTTTGAGGTACTCCCTGGCCAAAGGAGCGCCTTCCAGTGCGAGCTCACCGACTGCACCCAGTGGAGTCAGCCGATCGTGGTTGTCGGGGTCAACAATCCAGGTGAGAGTGCTTGGAATACCGTAACCGATACGGCCAGGATCACGATTGGTGGCGACCGCATTATCGATCACTGCGAAAACACACGTCTCGGTCGGTCCGTACCCGTTCATGAGGTGGACATCATTGGCCCACTTGGTGATGACTTCGTTGGACATCTTCTCACCACCACAAACGAGGTGCTTCAAGCAAGGCACCGAGGATGGCTCGATGATACTGGCAATTGAAGGGGTGAGGAAAGTCCAAGTGACATTGAGTCGACGGATTGCGCCGGCAACATCATTCAGACGATCGTCTTCGCTAGGAACACAGATGGTACCACCGAGCATGAGAATTGCAAGCGTCTCCATAACAGCAGCATCGAAAGTGAGGGAGGCGAATTGGAATACTCTCGAGGTCTCATCCATGCGAACCCACGGTGCGAATGCCATGATACTGCTGACCACATTGCGGTGCTCGACAATAATTCCCTTAGCTCGACCGGTGCTGCCAGAGGTGAATAGAGCGTAAGCCATATTGGAGGGCTTAACTTGAATGTGCCGACGGCCAGATGATTTGAGAGCGCCATAGGCCTTGATGGTCTCCTTGCTGATGGGGATAACAGTCTTCACAACTCGGTTGTAGCGATTTGTGTAGTTGGGAGTGCATAGTATCATGTTGGCACCGACATCAGCGAGAATTTCTTCGTGTCGCGAAGTAGGGTGGGAGGGATCCAAAGGTACATACCCACCGCCAGCGATGAGAACACTGATGAGGGTGACCATTGCCCAAGCCGACTTGTCCAAACAGACTGGAACAAAGACCTCTGGGCCAACTCCGCGAGAGACCAGATAGTTGGCGAAGCCGGATGCGAGGTCCCAGAATTCTCTGTAGGTGAGGTCGCCATCCCAGGCACACACAGCCTGGGCGTTTGGTGTCTCGTCGGACCTCTCACGAATGAAATCTTGGACAGTCCGTTCCACTGTGAGCGGAATGCGTTCGTTCCATGTACCAATTTCAGCTTTGTCTTCGGGACTAATCACCTCCAGGTCTCCGAGCTTGCTCGTGCTGTTCTTGGGCAGGGCGATCAGTTGCTGCAGAACATGCGCAAATTGTTCAGTGATGCGCTTAGTCTGCCATCCGTTGATGACAAGTTCGTCGTGGTGCACAGTGAATGAGAGGCTCGTCTTGGTGACACCGCATTCGACGACAAGAGGGTGGGTGAAGAAGTCTTCGCTTGTTTCACGCTTCTCATCGATCCAGATTTTGTTGTCGAGCTCACCATCGCCTGGCTGGATCACGAGCAGGTTCTTGAAATCGCAGCCTGTGGCAGTATCCTTGTTTAGCTGCCGGATACGTTGAAGACCAGAGTGCAAGTGCGGGATCATCTCGGTGGTAGACTGGTGGATCTTCTGTAAGTACTCGATGGTCGACGCGGCGTTGTCAACCTGGACACGGGTGGGGACAGTGGTCAAAACAGGGCCAGCAATATTTGCAACACCGGGAAGATCGATGTTTCTGCCCGACAAAGTCTCGCCAAAGCATACATCACCAGATGCAGTGTGCGTCGCAATGACTATTGCCCATGCAGCGCGCATGAGGACAGGGATCGTAAAGTCGACGCTGTTGCGGGAGCGTGAAACCTTCATGGCGTGGTGCTGGGTGTTGCCAGCACGCATGGCATCAGGCACCGCATTCTTGTTGTGGGGGAAGGGAGTGCTGGACAGGTCGGTCAAATAAGACCTCCAGAAAGCGTCAGACTGCTCCATGTCCTTGTTGGCTAGGTAGTCGATGAACAGACTATAAGGCGTGCCAGCACGCTTTGTCTGCGAGGCAAAGTAGTTCTCTTTGACCTTGCGGAATACCAAAGGAATACTCCAGCCGTCATAAAGGGCGTGATGAACGGACCACACAAAATAGCTATCAGAGGAGCCACGCGGCTGCACCATAGCGTACCCAGTGAGAGGTGCCCCATTTTGCTTGGGGAGGTGAAGGAAGTCGTTGGGCAAAGCATCCAACGACTCTGCTTCGACCCAGGAGATGGGTCCATCCTTCAGGACAACCTGAGCAAAATTCATAGCCTCGGTGTGAACTATGCGAGTGCGGAGGATTTCCAAGTCGGCCACGGTTTGTTGCCAAGCCTCTTTGAATTTACCGACATCTACGCCAGGAGCAAGGCGGAACGAGGGCTGAGCAACATAAGCACCATTGTGTTTAATGGAGAGCGTCAGAAGACCCTCCTGAACAGCGCTGCAGGGGTAGATATCGCTGACAAGGTCCTCGGATACTTCGCAGTTGTCGGTGACTTCATCCATCACGTTTTCGAGGGAAACCCCAGAGGGCAACAGAGAGAACGCCTTGATATTTTCTTTCTTAACGTCAGAAGCTGCATCAGACACGACGCAGCTCTTGGCCATGTCGATCAAGATTGGGGAGTTGAAGATGCTGGAGACGGTAAGTGCGATACCCTCTGCTTGAGCAGCACCGACAAGATTCATGGCGGACAACGAATCACCACCCAGACCGAAGAAGCTATCATCGGCGGTCACAGAGCCAGCTTCAAGCTCGAGTGTCCTTTCCACGAGGGCCACAAGCTGAGTCTCTAAGCCGGTAGCCAACGAGGCCTCCCTTTTGTCGGAGGTGTTGAAGGTAATGTAAGACTTGAGAGTCTCCTTGGACAAGGACTGGACCATGGTCCGCAGTCTTCGGCGGTCAATCTTTCCGGAGGAAGTGAAGGGCAAGTTGCGAATAGGGAAGAAGAGTCGGGGCATCATGCTCTGAGGCAGAAGGTCGGGCAGGGAACCCTTCAACTTCTGAATAGCATCCATGTTCGACACAGAGATGGGCAGTAGAAGTGGATCGGCTCCAGAAATGGTGGGGGCGAATTGATCGCTGCTCCCCCCGTTGGAATCCAGGTCATGGACGGTGAAGAATGCGGCGAGGCCCTTGGCAATGGTCCGTTCCTCCGGAACAACGACATCAACAGCGACCTGAGAGTCCGCGGGTAGGCAGCGTAGACATTGTTGTTCGATCTCCTCAAGTTCAATTCGCTGGCCATTGAACTTAATCTGGGTGTCTTTGCGGGAGATGAAGGCCAGGCTGCCGTCGCTGTTATAGCGAACCAGATCACCAGTGCGGTACATGCGATCATTTCGCTTGAACACGCCCTGCAAGCCAGCGTGACGGTTCCAAGTAGGGTTCTCGAAGAAAGAGGCCTTGGTCTTTTCCTCGTTAGCAAGGTATCCGCGCGCAATGTTACTTCCTTCAAGAATCAGTTCGCCCACTGCGCCAACGGGCAGAAGACGGTTGGAATTACTCGGATCCACAATCCAGACTCTGCAGTTTGGAGATGTTCCAATGGACGTGGGATCATCATTGACACGGTTGCCATCCCAATCAACCTTGACACCAACTGTGGCAACGACAGTGGCCTCGGAGGGGCCATAGGCATTGATCACGCACCGGTCTGCCCAGCGATCAATGTGGTTGGCGGGCATCTTCTCGCCTCCTGTGATAATGACCTTGAGGGTGGGAACGTTCTTTGGCTCCAGGGTGTTGACAATGGCAGGAGGTGCCGAGATGTAGGTGGCTTCCATGCGGCGAATGGCACCACCTAAGTTGTTCATACGTTCCTCCTCGCTGGGGATACAGACACAACCACCAGTCATAAGGATCATCATGATCTCCATTATGCTGACGTCGAAGGTGTAGTTCGAGAATTGCAAAGCACGGGTTGTGGAGTTCATGTGGAGGGAATCCATCATGGCGATCGCGGTAGTGCTAAGAGCAGTATGCTCGACAACGGTTGCTTTCGGCTTTCCGGTAGTACCAGACGTAAAGATAGCATATGCAGCATTGTCCGGGGTAGGACGAACACCGGGCAAAGCCAAGGGCGAGTCAGAAAGTTGGGAGATTGACGTCTGGCAGACAGCGAACGATTTCTTGCAGAGGTTCGAAACTTTGGTGTGGAGTGAAGAGGAGCACAAGACAAGGTTAGTGCCGATTTCATCAATGAGCATCTTCAATCGAGAATCGGGGTGAGTTGGGTCAATCGAGACGAAAGCTCCACCGGCCTTTAGGACAGCCAGCTGGGCAACGACAGCCCAAGCTGACTTCTCAAAGCACAGCACCACGAAGGCCTCAGGCTTGATTCCAAGACTGGAGAGATGGCGAGCCAAGCGACTGGAAACAATCTCGAGCTGTCCGTAGGTGAAATTCTTGTCCCAAGAGCAGACGGCTTCTGCGCGGGGGTGCAACAGGGCCTGCTGTTGAATGAGCTCGTCGGCGCACTTTTCTACTCTAGGGGGGGATGCGGCATTCCAATCGCGGATTTGGCGAACTGAGCGCTCAGGGAATACATTGAGATCCCCGATGGAACGGTCACGGAGGTTGTGGGCAATCAGATCATCCAAAACTTGGTCAAACATATCCATGACATGATTGATCTGGAAGGAGGAAAGAGTTTCTGAGGAGTAGTTGAAGTGGACCTGGGCGTGTGAGTGCGAGACTTCAGCTTCGACCAAGATCTTGTAAGCACTTGAGCTGCTTGGTTCACGGGTGTTTCCTTTGGGGAGATTGGCAGCCATGCGATAAATCAGAGAGGTGTTGAAAAGCATTGTGTCATCGAGTCCAAGCTGGTGTTTAATAGCGTCCAGAGCAGCGATGTTCAATGTGCTGTTCTCGAAGTCCTTCTTTGCTTTTTCGAGAGTCCCTTGCAACTTTTGCTCGTTCTGCACGAGGAAGCGGCAGGTGGCAACTCCTTCAGCCTCGAATTTCGTCTCCGAGGCTGACGCAGAATACCCAAAGCACACATCATCTGAGCCCGTGTACCACCGGAGTACAACGGCCCAGGCAAACTGGAAGAGAGTTTCCACAGGGAGCCTAGACAATCTGCTGAACGCGTGGATATTGGCTGTCTGCTTATTGAGCGTGCGGGTGGAGCGGTTATTGTCGCTTGCCCCATGGGACATTGCCGGGAAAATGCAGGGCTCAACATCGGCGAGGTACTCCTTCCAGAAAACCACATTGGCTTCGGAGAGACTGGCATGGCGAGAAACGCGGCTACCGGCTTTAGATCCATTCCAACGCTTGATCTCAAAAGCCTCGATAGCACTGCTTGAAAGCGCTTGTGTTTCGGTTTTGAGGGCCTGACGATTTAGCTTTCCACATAGGGTCAAGGGGAGGGAAGAAATGGGGATGTAGAAACTCGGAACCTTGCTACCAGGAAGACTGGTACTCAGATTGGCGTGCAGGCTAGAAACGGCGTCTTTCATTTGAGGAGTCGCGGATTGGAGGACGCGATCTCCAAGAGTGACCGGGTTGGTGTCTGAAGAAACCACGAAAGCAACGAGAGCATCGGTCTTCACATTATCACGTAGCAGCTGGATGCTCTCCACGACGCACTTCCTCTTGTTGTCCAGGAAGTAATCGATGCGCGCCTGAGTCTGAATAAGCTCACTAGCCAGGGCGGACTCCTTCTTGCGGCCGACGAAAACGAGAGAGCCATCGGATTTGTACCGAACGAGATCTCCGGTCTTGAAAAGGCGGTGTTTACCGCCGTCTCGTTGCCCAGAAAGCCAAGAAGCCTTGTGGAAGAAGTCTTCGCTCTCAACGGACTGGCCGTCAAGGTAGCCGTGGGCAAGAACAGGCCCTTCGAGCACCAGTTCTCCAACACTGCCGATCGGAACAAGACAATCATGATTGGAGGGGTCAACAACCCACGGGACACAAGAGGTGCT
This sequence comes from Penicillium freii, assembly GCA_028827385.1. Taxonomy (NCBI): domain Eukaryota; kingdom Fungi; phylum Ascomycota; class Eurotiomycetes; order Eurotiales; family Aspergillaceae; genus Penicillium; species Penicillium freii. The sequence continues at coordinate 5,460,330 of JAQIZX010000004.1, read as the reverse complement.
CTTTCCAATAAGGGCAGCCTCGTTTTCATCCTGGGAGCAGAACACGTGGAAGGATGCAGCCGAGCTCTCACATGTTCCATACAAAACCTGCAGTTGGAGATCGTCTGTCTGCCAGTGGTCGAGGACGCTCTGGGAAACAACTTCGCCGCCCAGAGCAATCGATCGCAGTCCCGGAACATCCTTGGGGGAGAAGAAGCTTGCGGCTGTTGGGGTGATGCTAGCAACATTAACATGGAATGCGTTGATAGAGGCGGCCAAGTTGACGGGGTCAATATCCGCCGGAATGCAAATACAACCACCCCACATGAAAGTGCCAAATGCCTCCACAATGAATGCATCGGATGTGTGCGTTGCGAACTGCAGGGTCCTGGAGACATCAGCAATTGCCATGGTTGTAGCAAATGCCTCCGCTCGGGTCATGACAGTTGAGTGGTCAAGGACGACACTCTTAGCAGGGCCTGAGGTGCCGGCAGTCATAGCGACGTATGCGATGTCGGATGATTGTGCCATGGGGTTAAGAACCTCGTCGGCGAGGTACTCAAGAAGAGACTCGCTTACAGGGATAACGTATGGCACGACATCCTCAAGGACGTGAGCCTTCTCTGGGGCGGCCAGAGCCACTTGCACGACGTTGTCGACAATCCACTTTTCAACGAGAGCGAAACTCTCGGGTGTGTCAACTGGAATACAGCCACCACCGGCTTTCATAATTGCCAAGGTGGAGACGATGTTCCACACAGACTTTTCGAAGCAGACGGGGATCAGGGTTCCAGGACCGACACCGAAGGTGACAAGATAGCTTGCCAAGCGAGAGGAGAATTGATCCAACATCGAGTAAGTCAAGTTCCCATCCCAAGCAGTGACGGCCAACGCATCGGGGCGCTTCTTGGCCATCTCTTGGACAACTTGATGAGCACACTTCTCAAAGGGCTTGGGAGTCTTGCTGTTCCACGCCATAATCTGGGTTCGGTTTTCGTCGCTCAAGTTGTCTAGCTGGCGGATTTCACCATCAATGTTCGACACAATATTCTCGAGGCAACGCAGATAGGTATTCGCCACATTGGCAGCCTGTGAATCAGACAGGTTGGTGGTCCAGTAGTTGAGGTCGATGCGAGCGGAAGTGTCCATTGCCTCGATGTTGATGAAAACCGGGAACTCAGCGGGATCATGGATTGAGCCAACCTCAACACACTCGATTTCACTGCTAACAGCGTCCTTAGAACTAGGAAGCCGGCGATACGAGACACCGGAATTGAACAAATTGGTGTCTGACAGCTTCAAAGCATGCTGAATGTCAATGAGCGAAGTGTGACGGTAAGCAAGACTCTCCGCATAGTCATTCTGGATTTGATGCAGCACATCACTGAGCTTTGCGTCATCGGAAACCTTCATACGGCAGACTAAAAGGTTGATAACCGGGCCAATGACCCACTGGACGCCCTCAGCAGACACATCACGCAGCGACGCCATGTAACTGAAGGAGACATCGTCAGATCCACAGAAGGCGCGAAGAGTGAGGCCCCAAGCGGCATTAAAGACATTCGCAAGAGTAATTCCGCGCTTCTCGCAGACAGTCTGCAGTTCGTTGAGCGCTCCAAATTTGACCGGAATGGAGCGAAGTGCCTTGGCCGACTGTTGACCGTCAGTGAGGGCAGGGAAGTGGCAAGGCTTGGCTTGATCCAGGTACGAGCGCCAGTAGTTGATGCTGGCTTCCTTTGGCGCATCTTGGAGGTACTGCATATAATCCTTGAACAAAGGCTGAGAGCCTTCCTCGAGTCTGCCAGCGTATGCGAGCTGTAAGTCACGGAGGATGATTGAGATCGAGTTGCCGTCCATCGCAGCATGACTCATCTCAATGCGCGCAAATAGTCTGCCACTAGGTGTCTGGCAAATAGTGAAACGATACGCTGGTGTGGACTCACTGTAATCCTTGGGGTCTTCCTTGTCAAAGGTGGCAAGCACATCGGTTTCCGCTGAAGACTGCAAGAAGACCGGAGTGGCATCATAGTTCTTCAGCACGACCTGGCAGAAGGGGTCCCGAGGGGTGAGGTTCTCAACGAAGATGGTGCGGAACATCGCATGATGAGAGACGACCTTCTGCCATGCATTGACGAGGCGATCGAGATTCGGTTCGCTAGATCCAGTGGCCTTGATCTCAAAAGTGTCATGGACAGCGTAGTAGGAGCTATCACGCTTGCGACCCAGGAGGATACCCTGCTGCATACGAGAGCAAGGGTAGATATCCTCAACAAGGTCTGGGGAGTCAATACCGAGAGCAGGCAACTTCTCGTTGAGCAACTTCTCCAAGGTAGGGTAGGTCAACGAAAGCATGGGGAACGAGCTGAGAGTCAAACGCGGGCCGAGGGTAGGAAGCTGCTCAGCGAGAGTTACAAGCAGCGCTTGGCATTCGCAAACCCATGTGTGAATACGATTCTGGTGCTGCATAAACTTGTTGAAGGAGAAGTTGAATCGAACCTTTCCAGCAACGACCATCGCAGAGATCTCGAACAGACCGAAGCGAGGAGTATCAGTTCCGAAGTCAGCAGCACCGCCTCCTTGGCCAGCTTCTCCAGCCATCTGATCAACGAGCTGGAAGACACCATCCTTTCTCTGCAGATCGCGATGTTGACCGACATAGTTGAACGACATCTCGAAGGGGTGTGGGTGCTCAGATTGTTGATTGCCTTGGGCTGGCAGAACCCGGCTGGTGAAATCCGCGCGGCCATTGTCCGAGACACGGCGGCGAAGATCCTTCACCTGGATGAGGGTATCAATGGGGTTATCCGACTTGTATGCGGACAAGAATATCGGGTGGAGAATGGTGAACCAGCCGACGGTGTGCGAGATATCAATGGACGGGTCCCACACTTCTCGTCCATGACCTTCATTGTAAATAGTTGGAAGAGAACGATCGGGAAATGCGCGGCCAAATGAGTGGAGCATTGCTGCGAGGAAGAGGTCAATTGGCTCTGTGCCAAGAGCTTTGTGACATTCGAGGAGAATGGCATTGGTGTGGGCGGGGTCGATCTCAAACGAGGCACAATCCACATCGCCATAGGTGGTTTGAGTGTCCTTAAGCCCCCAGTAACCAAAGTCGGGTATTGCGAGAGCGTCAGTTGCAACTTTATGCTCGGCCCGGAGTGTATTTAAGTGGTCATTCTGCAGGCGGCACCAGGTCTGGAAAGGCAAGGAAGCATCACTGGTTCCTGTCTTCTCGGGGTTTAAGATGATGTCTTCTAAATCTTCCAGAATGATTCTCCACGAGACAATGTCAACAACCAAGTGGTGAGCTGTCATGGACAGCACATTAGGCTGGCCCTTCACCAAGAAATAATCTACTGCAAGCAAGGGCCCAGAGAAGCAGTTAATAGAGGATTGGCTGTCGGCGACATGGATCTTGACCTCGTCCATGCTGCGAAGAGTGTGAATCCGCCATCTGTAAGATCCCTTTATATCCCGAGTAATATGTTGACTGGATGCGGTCGCGAATCCTGTGTCCTTGAATCGTGCGCGGAGCATGGAGTGGCGGGATATCAGAGTTTCGATGGCCTTGCGGAGAGTTGGCTCGTCGACAGGTTTATTCAAACGAGTAAGGATTCCTTGATTGAAGTGGCCTTGGCCCTCTTTGCGTACACCAAAGTGGAGGGTTTGGATGGGTGACAAGTTAAATGGCTCATCAACAGCTTCTTCGTAAGTCGTAAGGTGATCGATTGTCTTAGCGCGCGTTGCGAGGTCGCGAATTGATTTGCTGCGCAGCAGCTCCTGTACAGAGAGGGAAAACCCGCGCTTCTTGCAAAGACCGATACATGTCATAGCTGCGATTGAATCACCGCCGAGGGCCAGGAAGCCCTCGTTCAAATCGAGCTGGTTCTGGGGAATATTGAGTACACGGCTATATACAGCAGCCAAAGCTTCCTCTCTGTCGTTGGCGGGCTGGGAGGCCTCTGTGCTGACGATTGCAACAGAGGCATTGTTCTGAAGATCTGGGTCGTTCTCCATACCTGCGACCCAAGTGGAAATACCCTTGCGGTCTAGTTTCCCTGATGGCAGAAGTGGCAGAGCTTCAACACACAACCAAACCGCAGGGACCATATAAGTGGGGAGACGAGCCGATAGGCGCTCTCGGATTCCAGGGACAAGCTCGGCCTTTTTCGAGGCGGAGACGAGTCGTAGAGGCTCCAAGTCCGAATCGGACTGTTCCGCAAGCAAGCCAGTGGAAGAGACAACTGCCGCCAGTCGTCCCTTGGAGAAACCAGTCTTGGGAAAGAATACAGAGCAATGAGTGACGTTCAGATCTTTGCTGAGCTGATTCTCGATTTCGCCGAGCTCGATTCGTTGTCCGTGAACCTTGACCTGCGTATCCTTGCGACCGATGTAGTTCAAGGCACCAGTGTCGGAGTTGTACCTGACAAGATCACCTGTCTTGTAGAATCTACGGTTAGAGCCACTTTCAGGGTCCAATGTAGTCCAAGCAGGGTCGTAGATGAACGATTCGTTTGTCTTTTGTGGATTATTCACGTAGCACCGGGCCAGGGGTGGGCCTTCCAAAAGTAGTTCTCCAGGGCAGCCCACGGGCACCAGTTCATCGTGGTTATCAGGGTTCACAAGCCACGTCCTCACACCAATAGGCAGGCCGATATCTTTACAATCGGTGTCAGGTGTAACATCAGAATTCAGCACGGATGCCACACTGGCCTCGGTAGGCCCATAGCCATTGACCAATTTGATTTTGGACCATGTAGTCAGCTGTGACTGCGACATTGCCTCTCCGGCCAGGACTAAACTCTCCAGTCCTGGAACACTCTCGATTTCAATAAAGCCGATGAATGAGGGCGTGAAGCAGGCTTGGGTGACTCGCATCTCGTTGATGGTAGTCACAATATCGTTGAGGCGACCTTCCTCGCTCGGAATACACACACAGGCACCATGAATGAGCGGTGTCAACGACTCGGCTAAACTGGCATCGAAGGTGTGGGCGGCAAATTGAAGGCATCGCGACTCGCGATAAATCCGCAAACCGGGTCCATGCACAGTTGCCCCGGACAGGAACGCGCGGTGCTCCAACAGGGTTCCCTGCAACAGATGAGTCAGCTATTGCAACAAAATTATTATATTTTGAATATTTATAAAAGACTCACCTTGGGTTCTCCTGTTGATCCAGAGGTGAACAGAACATAAGCCGCATTTTGGCTGGTGACACCGGATGCAAGGTTGACATTGTCGTCAGACAGAGGATCTAGAGTATCAGCACAAAGAGGTATTAAAGTGTTCACGATCGGACGAAGTTTATCGGCCAAATGCTGCGAGCACAACACAACCGGTGCCTGAACCGATTGGACGAGAGATTGGAGTCGGGAAGTTGGGTGAGTCGGGTCCAATGGGACGAAGGCTCCCCCGGCTTTCATAACGCCAAGCATTGCGACAATGTTCCATTTCTGTGGAGTCAGTATATGGAGAAATTAAATCATGAAACAATATGCCACTTACCGATTTATCGAAACACAAAGCCACGCGGACTTCCGGCCCAACTCCCTGCATACGAAGATAGCATGCAAGCTTCGACGCTTGGTGATCCAACTCGGCGAATGTCAAACTTCCATCCCACGCACACACAGCCTCACGATCGGGTCCGCTCAACATCTGATCGTGGATGGCTTCGTGAATACAGCGGTCGCGGAGTTGTGGAATGGTGGAGTTCCACTTGCGGATGCGTTGCCAGTCGTTCTCTGAGAACAAATTAAGCTGGCTAATAGCGGTGTTCTCAGCAGAAAGGACTTTGGCAAGCAACTGCTCAAAAATGCTTGCGATACTCTTCATCTGTTCCCCAGACATGTCACCCTTGCGCCATTCGAGGAAGATGCTGATGTCTCCACGCAGCACCTTAACATGAAGACGGACTTGGCACTGCGGATTGTTAGCCAACTCGATCGTTGTCTAAAGGGAGAAATCCCATGTCCGATTCGTGGCGGGATAAACTAACCTCGTCTGGAAGAGCTGTCGCCAAAATAGGTTTTGAAGGAGAAGCAGGTGGGTCATATGTGCGCAGCATGAAGATAGTGTTGAAAGGAAGATATCCCTCGGAAGCCTCCTCCGAGCTTCCATCGAGCGGGCGATTCGCACTGTTTACGCGCACCTTATCTACAATTGCTGTGAGAGAGTCGTTGTCGTTGATGGATATGCGGATCGTCGAAATGTTGACGTCGGTAGAACGCTGTACAGATGATTTGGAAGAGCGCGAGTCGCCCTCGAGATGTTGGTAACCGAAGCAAATATCCTCGGAGCGGATATAGTAATGCAACAAGAGAGCCCAAGTGGCTCGAAGAGTAGGGTCCAGACGGCCTTCATTCCATGCGGTTAGTAACTGCGCATGTTGAGCAGCCGTTGGTCTCGTCTTCATCGATACTGGGCGTTTAGGCCCGTCAACCGTCGAAGCGAATCGGGGAAGATAGCACTTGGTGGATTGAGCCATGACGTCTAATGGCTGGGTATTACCAGGCTGATCTTCTGTGTTTCGTCTCGTGTTTTCCGGTCGATGGAGATATGTATGTATGGGCCTGAGGTGTGGAGAATGAACGACAGTATGAATTCGACAGTTAAGAGCGCTCGCGAACTCGGACAGTCTCGTCTTATTTTAAAGAAAATAAGTACAAGTTTTTTTTTTTTTTTTAAAAAAAAGTATTATTTCCCAAACACCTCGAAAATAGCTACGTCCGGCCGGAGGCTGCATGGGCCACACTTCGCCAAAATCCAGTAGGAGGCGCTATATTCCTTGCATGGGATCTAGATGGAAGGGAGAGGGAGGGAGAGAAACCATACGTGGATCAGGTGTACTTGGCCCCCCTGTGGAACCAGCTCAGACACTTTTTCTGTCTTTTGTTTTTTGTTTTGTTTTTCCTGTTTTTTATTTCCGATAGAATTGCTACGTCAAATTTCTTATTTTCTATTTTGGACCAAGGTAACCCTTGGAAATGGACTAGCTTACTTGAACTAGTGCTAAAAGGTCATCATGCAGGGGAATGGTGCCTTCTCTCTCTCACTCTGTACTCCCGAGTGTACTCCGAAGTACTGCTCTTCCAAGCGAGATGCAATTCCCCCGATCAGGAACCCTTGCAGGCTCCAACGTGGGCGTAGAGGTTCAGAGCATCCTGTCAGGGGCGTGAGGCTGTTCAACCCCGAATCACGTTTAGATTGAATGGCGTTATCGTCCACGCGATGTCCTTTTTCCCTCGCGCCTACGAGGTTTCAAAAAGCTGACATTCCTGGCTCTGCTGGGCGTGTCAAGCCGGCTTAGTGCAAGCTCGCGAACAGGTACATGCCCAGAGGAGATAATAGCCCCATACCCTCACTTCATACTGCAGATATAGGGTTTTGGCTCTCCGGTGCATCGGGCGTCGCCGCAGGTATACGAGCCTCGTGAGGCTGTCATTGTTTACGGTGTACACCGACTGATGCACACATGGCACTGACCCCGGACTCTACTTGCTCCCAGCTCACCTCTACTCTGGGAGCTCTAGGTGATGGCGCATGGCATGGCGATCCGACAGCTAGAGTCTACATCAGTAAGGTGTGGCGAGCTCAGACGGGGTTGAATGAGGATTTACCGCGCAGTTCAGGCACTACTGCAGCGAGGGTGTAGTGGAGGTGGTGATCCCCGTCTGGTGATCGCGATGAGAAAAGTTAATTTGCTAGGATCTGACACGATCGTGTCTTAGCTGCCTTTCTGAGGTAAAGGATGGTTATTCAGAAGTCAAACGAAAACTCAAAAGAAAAGGTGGGTTGTGTGGGGGGCTCCCCGAGCTGATGTTATCACGCCCTTCATGCTTCGGATCTCCCGGTCCATAAATCCGAACATACAGGGGTCGATATGACTAGCATCGGAGGAATGTTCGGTTAAAAATAAAATACTATTAGACCCCAAGGCATTCGATCTCAGAAATGAAATTTGAGCTCGTTTATAGAAATTTTCACGTACGGATTACCTCCATGTAATCTAATATGTAAGACACACAGTACGCTAATGATCGCTCTGCAAGGGCCAACAAGGGATACGGGCGTAACCGAACCCGGCGACCTGTCTACTTGGCGTTTATTTATATATTAGTCACATCCACATCTTCCATAGCTCACGTTAGTACTCCGTAAAGAAATTCAGCGTCTAAATTCAAGCAAAAAGTGAGAATATCGGTTACAGTTTCTAAGATTCTATCCAGTCGAATCAAAAACATGGGTTGATGTGGTGCAGCATGTGCGTTGCTTTTTCTTCTTCACGTTTTTCTTTTCTTTTGTTTTTTTTGTTGAATTTATCGTTTCCGTATTTTCGTATAATCACGAATCGGGAACGTACGTTTGTATATGTCCACTATTCTCACTGGCCGACGTGATGTTAAGTTAAGTGCATGTAAGATGGATGCACCTATAGGGAGGTGTGATTATTTAGAGATCCACACAGGGAAGGCTGATATGGCTTTTGGCATCCAAAGAGAGACACACACTAGTGGACACTTATGGCTAAACTGACAGGCTATAAACTAGCGCCCGCAGTTGGGGTCGATTGTCAACTAGGTAGCAACAATGCAGAAACTTGACAGGTCGATCTCCTTGTCGACCGCCGGATAGATCACTTTATAGATTTCGGCACACTTGGACCTTTCAAACTTAGAATAAAATACATCCCATTTTCAAAGGTATCTATAGGCATACGGGAGCACAAAATATACACAATATACGAAATACTAAACTGTTTCGACACAGAATAATTTGGAATCAAGTGCACATGTGAGCACAAATGTACATTGGTGGAGACCAATGCACAGGATTTGCCACACATCGACCACGCTGCTAATTCTAAGACAAGGGGAAAAAAAGAAAAGAAAGGGAAGAAACCGGCTTACCCTAGTTAGTTCGGCTCCATCGGGGACGGTTGTTCGTCAGGCACTATAGTTAGCTGTAGGTACAGATCCCGACTCATGCACATTGGCCCAGCGACCGCCACGCGAACCACACCACGTCTTGGGATATGCAGAATTTCAGGATTCTCGGCCAGAATTGGAATCAGAAGGCCGAGGACAACCGAAAACTCCGAAAGGATTCAGTGTGGACGATAACTAACAGTGTAGTCAAAAGGAACGATTGGCCCGGATGAATTGAGTTATGAATCCCTCCCGCTACTACCGAGACAATAGGAAAGAAAAAAACAAGGCCATGACAGGTGGAGTTGGAGATTTGGAGATTCAATTTTGGGCAATTATAATCGCAATGAGAACTAGCAGAAACCGGTTGTAATCTATATCTCATTTGTTACATTTATTTTCCTCCGAATGTGGAAGATCCAAGCGAGTTGCTTCACCGCGACTGACTTCAGCTTCTACGGTCAAGCAGAGTTTATGAGAATATAGTTATATATATATATATACATCTACATGTAATGAAGAGTAAGAATAAGAATAAAATTTAATTACGTTATATTAAATTAAATGAACCAAATAAATGTTTCAAGCCCAACGCGGCAGATCTCCCATCATACAGATGGCTTTCCATCCCTCACATGAGGGGAAAGTTATTTTCTGTGCCCTAAGTCCACACAGCACTTGGGCCATATGCACTCAACATTCGCCATTGCAACTCATTGGAGGTCATTTGGACCCATTGGACCCATTGGACTCTAATTATTTTATTCCTGCAAGGTAGCACAACTCCCTCGTGTCGCTCGGGATTTACCCAGGGTTTCCTTGACTCTAGGGGGCGAGCGGATCTAGTGATGCCACTTGTATCCCCCACATCCCCAGGGGGGAAACGCACCTATGCCACAATTTCACTGGAGAATCAGGACCACTCTTGATGACTGGAGTGGAGTCATCAAAGCACAGTGCAATCTCCAAGGTCTTATAGAGAAACAGAAGAAAAAAAAGAAAAGAAAGGCAAAAAGAAAGGAATATCCTAAAAAAGAAGAAAACAAACCAAAATACATGCAGCTGAATGGATCCATATACACCTAGGCCGAGTCTAGATGAGCTCACAGGGCATTGCCAGTAATAGCAGTGTAAGATGGTTGCATCAAGTGTTGTATTCATGCCCACTTTGATGCAGCCAACCAGTAACAGGGTCATAAGGGTGAGCTCAGGGTGGTAGTTCTCCTAGATGTAATGAAACTCCTGCCTAGAGGGATATGGTCCTCGATTAGCCCTATGTACCTTTTACTATAATGTCTTAGTAGTCAAGCTGACTCTACTGATGTCACTTTCTGATGCATCTGATCTAGACCAAAAAGCCGCGACTTCCCCGAGCTAATGCAAGTTCTTTTCTAACCATATACACTCTTTTGAATTCTAATTCCCCGTGCCACTCGTTTGCCGTCTTTCTTTTCTTCAACCATCCTTCTGTCACCAGGTGGTTCAAGAAACAGACATGACATCCTCTCGCTATTCAGGGCCGTCGTGCCACGATCTAGATAACACCCTCCGTATTGACGCTGGGTCATGTCGGGGAGGATTCGATTTCTCTCTTTTGTTTGAGGAGACCATCCTCCAGATTCTACCTATTGTATTAATCCTAATCCTTATTCCTGTTCGTCTATGGCAACTCTCACAAAAACGAAACAAAGTTGTGCGATCATCCTTGGTCCTCATCAAGCTTGTAAGTTGACCGTGTTGCAATAATCTGCTCTCTGCAGTTCGCATGCACCCCCGCGAAACCCCGTGGTCTTTGGAATTGGTGGGCTATTCAATTTGGGAATACCTTTTATCTAATAAGCATCTATGAACAGGGAGCTTGGTTGGGCCTGCTAGGTCTTCAAATTGCACAAACAGCCCTATGGGCCCTTCCGGCAGCCGACAGCACCAAGGCCTCCATTCCAGCCAATGTGCTCTTGACAATCGGCGTACTCGCTCTCGTTCTGCTTTCGTATGCAGAGCACACGCGCTCTGTGCGACCCTCCTTCATTTTGAACACCTACCTCTTCTGCAGCTTGCTTTTCGATATTGCACGGTCTAGAACTCTATGGCTACGCAGTGTGGACGCTTTTAATAATACCCTGGCCATTGTCGCTACGGTAGCGGTGGGTGTCAAACTGCTTCTGTTCGTGCTTGAGGCCGTGGAGAAAAGACATATTCTCAAATCGGAATATGCCGGTTATCCCCCAGAAGCGACTGCAGGTTTCTATAACCGCGCCGTCTTCTGGTGGCTGAACCCCCTGTTCAAGATCGGTTTCACCGGAGTCCTGCGTGTAGAGGATCTCTTTTCATTGGATAAAGAACTGAGCTCTGAGCGCTTACTCGCTCGATTTGATGAGAAATGGAGCAAAGGTAATTGCCTATCCTGATGATATGCGCTTTTTTTGACTCTTTACTAACATTTATCCAGTCACAACTAAATCACCGAACACTCTCCAATGGGAGTCAATCAAAGCTGTGAAATGGCCTCTGCTTGCAGGTGTCCCTGCCAGAGCCTGTGTTGTGGCCTTCAATTTCTGCCAGCCTTTGCTCCTGGAGAGATCGCTGTCTTTCTTCAATTCGCCCGTCAACAAGAGTACCCAAAACATCGGATACGGACTCATTGGCGCCTATATCATGGTTTACGCCGGACTCGCCGTTTCAATGGGCCAGTATCAGCACCTCACGTACCGCGGGATTACCATGGTCCGTGGTGTGCTTGTTACAATGCTATACAAGAAAGCCAGCTGCCTGAGCCTCGGGGAGACTGATCCCGCCAACTCGCTCACTTTAATGAGTGCCGATGTCGAGCGCATCACAGCGGGATGGCAGACCATGCATGAGATCTGGGCGAACTCGATTGAAATCGCTTTGGCTATCTATCTCCTCAAGATTCAACTCGGAATTTCCTGCGTTGTTCCTGTTTGCGTCGCTCTGTTTGCTCTGGTTGGGTCATTGGTCGGCATGTCCTTTGTTGTCGCACACCAAGCCAAGTGGCTGGAAGCTATCGAGAAGCGCATTTCCTCTACTTCCGGGATGCTTGGATCGATCAAGGGCGTCAAGATGCTTGGTTTGCAGGATTCATTGATGAAGTTCGTTCATGGTCTTCGGATCAGCGAGCTGGATATCTCCAAGAAGTTCCGTACCCTTCTGGTTTACAACATGGCGTTTGCGTGGTTAACTCGCATTTTTGCCCCAATCTTCACCTTCGGTGTTTATGTCGGCATCTCAAGTGATCCTTTGAGCGTCTCCCGGGCTTTCACATCTCTGTCTCTGTTCTCACTTCTGGCAGACCCTCTCTTGACCTTGGTCATGGCACTTATGTCTTTCGCTGGTGCCGTTGGATCTTTCCAGCGTATTCAACAGTTCTTGGACAAAGAGGACCACGCCGATCGCAGGAATAACTCCTCGGAGACATTGTTCCTCGATGATCTCGCTGAAAAGCGCGCACTGTCGAAGGCTAAGGACCTTGACCTGTCTTCCATTAACTCAGACTCTGTCGAGTCGCTGAAACGCTCGAGTGCTCTCCCTTCTTCTTCAAATGCTGTCGTTGTCCAAAGTGGAAGCTTTGGATGGGAAGCCGACAAGGATCCAATTCTCACCGATATCACAATGACCATCCCCCAAGGCAGCTTCACTGTTCTCATTGGACCGTCTGGTTGTGGCAAGTCTACTCTGCTCAAGGCTATTCTCGGAGAAATCCCCTGTTCTGATGGCAAGGTTGCACTCGCATCTTCCAGCGTCGCATACTGTGACCAGACTCCATGGCACATGAACGGCAGTATCAAAGACAGCATCGTTGCCATGTCTGACTATGATCCTCAATGGTACGCCTCTGTGATTCAGGCTTGCGCTCTGGAAGAAGACCTCGCACAATTCCCTCGTGGGGATGCTGCTGTTATTGGAAGCAAAGGTATTGCCCTCAGTGGCGGTCAAAGCCAACGTATCGCACTTGCACGAGCAGTCTATGCCCGGAGAAAGATCATGATCCTCGATGATGCCCTCAGCGGTCTGGACGCTACAACAGAAAACCACATTTTCCACAGCCTTTTCGGGCCCAGAGGACTCCTAAAAGAGATTGAAGCTTCTGTTCTTGTCGCTTCGTCTTCTGTCAAACGCCTTCCCTACGCCGACCACATCGTTGTCTTGGAGGCAGGTGGTCGGATTTGTGAACAGGGAAGCTTTGCTGCTCTGAACAAGACTGGTGGATATGTGTCCAGCTTCGGACTCGGATTGCCTGACTGGGAGTACAAGGCTAAGCGATTCTCCGACTCTCCCAGTTACAGCACCATAGACACTATCGAGAAAGAAAAGGAAGCATTGATCGAGGAACCAGAGAATCACGACCGCGGTGGTGATCTCGGAATCTACACATACTACGTCGACGCCATCGGCTGGCTCCCTGCGATTATCTTCATGGTCGCAATGGCCGGTTTCGTGTTCTGTATCTCATTCCCCAGCATTTGGGTTAAATGGTGGGCCCAGTCTGACACCGCAAACCCCAAACAGGAGATCGGCCACTATCTTGGTATCTACGCCATGCTTGGCTGTCTCGCCATGCTTGCACTGATTGTGGGCTGCTGGCAAATGATCATCACCATGGTCCCAAAGTCTGGCGAGAGCTTCCACCGCAAGCTGCTAACCACTGTCCTCAGCGCTCCGATGCTGTTCTTCTCTACTACCGACAGCGGTTCAATTCTCAACCGGTTCAGTCAAGACTTGCAACTCATCGACATGGAGCTTCCTATTGCCGCTATCAACACTGTTGCTACATTCTTCCTCTGCCTGGCACAGATGGCTCTTATTGGAGTGTCCTCCAAATACGCAGCTATCTCCTTCCCCTTCGTGCTTGGTATCCTGTTCCTGATTCAAAAGATGTACCTGCGCACCTCGCGCCAGCTTCGTTACTTGGATATCGAGGCCAAGGCCCCGCTGTACTCGCACTTCACCGACTGTCTTCAAGGACTCGTGACTCTGCGGGCCTTCGGATGGCAACACGCTATGGAAAAGAAGAACATCGCTCTGCTTGACCACTCGCAACGCCCCTTCTACTTCATGTTCGCTATCCAGCGCTGGCTTACACTGTCGCTGGACATGGTCGTGGCGGGAATTGCTGTTCTTCTGATTGTGCTAGTTGTTGCCCTGCGTGGATCAACCCTCAGTGCAGGCTACGTTGGTGTCGCCCTGCTGAACGTTATCCAGTTCAGTCAGAGCATCAAGCTTCTGGTGACCTTCTGGACCAACTTGGAGACGCACATCGGTTCTATTCAGCGTATCAAGGACTTTACTTCAACCGTCGAGTCAGAAGACAAGCCCGGTGAAGACCAAGATGTGCCCCCTAACTGGCCCTCAAAGGGTGCAGTCGCCTTCAACTCTGTCTCTGCGGCCTACAGACCCTCCGAACCAGTTCTCAACGATGTCTCTCTCACTGTCCAGGCCGGCGAGAAAGTCGGTATCTGCGGACGCACCGGAAGGTAAGAAGACAATCTCCCCTTTCGACTTCTTATGGACTCTATTCTAACAAAAGGCAACAGTGGAAAAACCTCAATGATCATGAGCATCTTCCGAATGATGGAACTAACCAGCGGAACCATCACCGTGGACGGAGTCGACATCAGCCGCCTACCCCGACGAGAGATCCGCTCACGCATCAACGGTGTCTCCCAAGACTCCCTCCTCTTCCAAGGCAGCGTCCGATTGAACGCCGATCCAACAGGCGACCACACCGACCGCGACATCTTGGCAGCCCTCAAGAGCGTCCAGCTCCTCCCTGCGATCCAAGAAAAGGGGGATCTAGACACAGACGTTGATGAGATCCACCTGTCTCACGGCCAAAAACAACTCTTCTGCCTTGCCCGCGCCCTGCTTCGCCCCGGCAACATCCTCATTTTGGATGAAGCAACTAGCAAGTAAGTCAACCCCCCAGTTTCTTTCCCCTCGCTTTGGTCCACATCTGCACTTGGCAATTATTGTTTTCCCCAATCCCCCTGCATGAGCCTTCATCCGAGGGTTAATTTCCTTTGCGTTTTGCGATCTGTACAATTTCAGCCACCCCTTGCTGCAACAACTGAGACTAACCACCTTTTTTGAAAATAGCATCGATACCAAAACAGATGAAATCATGCAGCGTGTTATTAGAGAGAAATTCTGTAATCACACCATCATCGCTGTCGCTCACAAACTTGACACAATCCTCGACTTTGATCGTATCGTCGTCTTGGATGCTGGTCGCATTGTTGAGAATGGCGAACCTTATGTCCTTCTCACTGAGCCCAAGTCGCACTTTAGCCAACTTTATGCGAGTGCCATGGCGACGGAGGAATCAGATTAATCTCCCTGTTTTCTTTTTTCTTTTCGGGTCGGTTGTTTGATTGATTTTTGGCACCTGTACAGGTTGAAGCGTCTGGTTTGGTCTTTCTTTTGGCGTGACAATCTTCCACATTCCCTTTTTCGAGGTACATATCGACAACAACATACTGGTTTTGGGCCTTGCTGGTGGAGTTAAATATATTGGTGTTGTTTTGGTCCATGTTCATGTTACTTTTTTTGGTTCTGCTTTGATGATTATTATGCTCTTCTTGACTCTCTTTCAATACCATTATAACCTTTTGGGGTGACACTTATGCATAACTCCCTTAACTCTTGATCTTGATCCGTACGCGTTGTCTTGATAATATGGAGTATTAATTCAATACCAGTTATGACTTTCTAATTCCTATTGCAATTTTCTCCGTAGTAAATTAAAGGGATAGTTGCACTGTCATTCTCTGCATATGGTCGGCGAGTAGTACTTTACAGTTCACGATACTTCTTTGGTATCATCAAACAATAATATATAAAGTATAGATAGTAGGCTTAGATAGGTCACTCTATACTCTAGTCCACTTTGTATATGTTGTAGGAATATGACGCTTGAAAGACTATGGAGCTACTAGAGATATATATAACTATCGAACTCGCATCAAACTCAAAAGTCGACCACAATTAGCCAGAAAATCATTGTATTAGATCAATATTTTAATATTTGCCTAATAATACCCGAATATGTTCGTAACAAACTATTCACCACTATCTCTTGACTAACACTGGAATAAACTTGGGGAATCTCTCAAGTCAGCCCATAGTTATAGTAAGGGTAGTTCAAGTACCGCGCAAAGGCCCTCGCATTTCGGCTAAAAGTCGCTTTACTGTAACAGATGGACAAAATCCGCTACCTAATATAAATTGAAATAGCAGCGATACCAAGGCAAGGCTGCATACGGTATGCTCAATGGAAAGTGTATATTATCACATTTCTTCCCTCGGGGGACTTCTAGTTCGCACTAAAACATTGATAGCCCTGGTAGCCATGGTGAAACCAAAGCATGTTCTGAGGTTAACTCCCCAAAATAAACCCATAATATCCCATCAATCCCACCGGTATTAGAATGAAATTGAAAAAAAAGCAAATCCTATTTTGCACCCCAATCCGATTATGGACTACCCTAACAATAAAGAAATGAAAACACCCATGTCAAGTACCATACATTGGAACAAAAGAAGATCAAATTCGACGGAGGCCGTGGTAAACCCCAGGGCCAAAATGCAAAGTCATAGATAATTCCCCCGTGGAGTACCAACTACAGAACCATCGTTTCATCATTATCCACGTCCTTCTCTTCATCAAGACCAAATTCCCAGTCTCCACGCTCAATCCGGCTGACGCGGTCAAGCTCAGACTGAAATTCGCGACGCAAATGCTCGAGCGTGACGATGATACGACGCTTAAGCAAGTGGTTGGTTGCAGGGACTTCGAAGGACACGATGCTGTTACGCCGTTCGATGGCGGAAGATTTGCTGCTTCCTCTGCGGTGGACGGGTGCGAAAGCCACGCCATTGGATGATCGGCGCTTGCCTCCGAGTGGTGTGGGGGAGGCCGGGTCGACATCCTCCATAGAAACGTTTCCGTCTTCGTCGGCTTGTGTGCTTGGGCGTCTTTCGTGGGGAGAAATCGGAGCGGCGCTGATTTGGGGTCCGTGCTCGACGAGGATGTATGCTTCGCTTTTGTCGACACAGGCGAGGAGGTTGATTAGTGACAACAACTCCTGGCGGATTTCCTTGCTTTCGGCATCGTCTTCTTCAACTGGTGACCGGGCTGCATCGTCCGCTTCCCTGCCTTTGAGAGCGAGAGCTGATGACGGCGCATCTCGTGCTTTGCGGAGGCGTTGGACATTGCGGTAGGCGATTTCCGCGGCGCCGCGGTAGTCGCTGCGGGCAATGCGATAGGCTTGGAGAATGCGGGTGTAGTCGGGGGTGGCTGGGAAAATTTTGTTGTCCGCATCCAACCAGGATACATTGGTAGTCTGTTTGCGGGTCAGGTGAACGAGAATTTCGTCAATGAAAGATGCGATGTTGGGCACGAGTGAAGTGGGGAAACGGAGAATCTGCTTGAGACCAGCTGTGCCTGGTCCGGAGACTGCCAGGATGGTGGAGACGAGTTCGGAAAGCTCGGTTCTTTGTAATTTGAGATCCTGCAACCTAGCCAGAGCGGAGTATGCCTTGTCAAACTGGCAAGTCTTGAGGGCACCAGTAAACAGACGAGATAGCAGATCGTCGCGTACGGTCGAGTATTCGGAGTCTTGCTCAGCCCAAACTTCAGAGTCGAGGGCCTGCAGCGCCAGGCTGGCAAAGTCCGCGACATGGGAGTATGAGCGCACTTTTTCAAAAATTGAAAGAGTGTGCTGGTAGTACTTGGCAAGACCGTTGTGGAAGCAGTCAACATCGAGGAGGTCTAAAAGCTCTGCTGACATGTCGGAAAGATTGCCCATTGGCTTGCCGCAAGCTGCATTTGGAGTTAGCTGAGTTACACCAACAGGAGAAAAATCACCGGGAGAATACGTACAAAGCAAATAAGCTGCCTTCCGGAAGTAGATTGCTGCGGTATCGAATTCCGACATAGCCACATGCAAACGACCCTTGACATAGGTTGACCAGGCAGTACTTGCCTGGAAACGAAGGAAATCCCATGCAAGATCGATGTTGTTCTTGGCGATCAGA
Source organism: Penicillium freii (assembly GCA_028827385.1). Lineage (NCBI taxonomy): Eukaryota > Fungi > Ascomycota > Eurotiomycetes > Eurotiales > Aspergillaceae > Penicillium > Penicillium freii. The sequence goes on along the minus strand of JAQIZX010000004.1, from coordinate 5,442,367 downwards.
TCACACTGGATGTGGGCCACCGCGTTTTGATAGTTCACCTCACCCTCGCGGGTAATCCAGGCCACAACATCTCTGATCCCCAAAGTCAATGTGTAGCTTTGTGGGGAGTCAATCGCTTGCTGGGGCTTGATATCAGTAACAAACAGATCCTCCAGAATGCTTGCAGTTCGTTGACTATTGGCCTTCGAGCTGTCTTTCGATGAATATCTCTGCAGTGGATCGACACGGGACTTGCTCGAGCTGTCGGGGCATTTGCGGACATTCGAGCTAAGCCAGGCCATCATCTCATATTCACGTAAGAGATCCACAAGCATGGAGAAAAGGTCGGACGCATCGAAGTCGGACTTGCTTGTTTGTTCCCATTCGCCATCCACGAATGTGACCAGGATAAGCAGATCGAAAAAGATTTGACGAGAGATAGAAATAGTCTCCTGCGCACCACTGACAAGAACTCGGGCGCCAAAACAGGTTGAAGAAAGCTCTGAGTCTTCTCCGCAGAAGTGAAGGGAGGCGGTCTGAATAATGGCAAGGAACGCATCCATGGACAAGCAATCGGTTCTCATGTATTCACTCAAAGCCGCGTCTAGGGTGTCAAAGGATTTGTTGGAAATTTGATTGGCAAAGTCAGAGCGCTCTCGGAAATTCTCCATGCGGTCCAAGATCGACGAAGAAGGCTCGGAAAAGATTTCGGCTTGGAGAGCGGCTCGACAAGCACCCTCAAGCTCTGGGGAGAATCTTTTGCGGAAATCGGATGCCACTTTCAACAATCCAGAGGCTGTTTCGAAATTTGGGCCCAACTCTCTTGAAACATTGCGATGCCTCCAGCGGTCCACCATCTTCGGCACTCCATCGCTGAGTTCGGAGCTGGAATTGTGCAGGAACAATTCAGTAATACTGCATTCCCGCACTACGGCGCAGGAGTCTGACAGAAGGAGCCATGGCATATCGGTGAACGAGTCGTAGGCGAGAGAAACTGGTTCGAACCGGCGTTTGTTAAGGTCTTCCGCAACTTGCCAGAACTGACGCCACTTTGAATCTGTATCTGAAGTATACCGGGAGTAGTCCATTTCCTCGTCAGCAAATTTCCGAAGAGAGACTGCCGCTGCTATTGTCGAGCAGAGTCGTTCCGCCAAAGGTAAACTCTTTTTCAGCCCCCCAGATGAAGTCGACGAAAGTGGCTTGATGGCCTCCTGATAAACGGCCAGGGCAGTCTCAAGGACTTCCGGCAGATATCTATTCGGCTGGAGGAGATACTGTAGCCACTTTTCAGTAGGGTCCACCACATCATCCACGACCAGAGGTGGTGGTAGTTCTTGTCGATGGGTTTCAAATGTTGTCGAAACCCAGTTGGAGGCCCAATCCGTAACCAGAGTTTGGAGGTTGAAATGGAGGGTGTAAAGTTGGTAAAGACCGTGGTTTCTCCACAGCACCCACAACTCCATCCCCTTGCCCTCTTCCCGAGATTTGACTTGGAAATCAGCGATGCTCCAGAACATGTTGCCCGTGGCATCCGGGTCGACGGGTCGGAATACATCATCTGCGAAGAGTTCCTCAATAATGAGTTCGGATGTCAGGCCACCCTTGACAGCCCAAAACTTGAACTTTCCGTCCTCAAATGGCGAATATGTGACGACATAGAAGCGATGCCCACCATCCATGGCCCGCTCGGCGTTGAAGACACGCATGAATGATGTCTCGGCGGGGTTCAGCGTGTAAGGTACAAGATCCGGATCCTGAAGCGAGCGTCCCAGAAGGTCCTTTGTGGCCGCTAGCTTGTTCGTCGCGAGGTTCCAAATCTTAAGAGTGTGGTTCAAACAAATCGCGAAGACATATGTCTCGTCGGAGGTAGTGGCAATGGCATTGGCGACATTCAAATCGAGGTTGCGTCCGTCGTGTTTGATCGAGGACGGTGCGTTCCATTTGACGAGGCCTCGAATCGAGGAGCCCCATGTTCGTTCGTCAAAAGTGAGAGGAGACCAGTGAGAACCTAAGTTCGGAAATAATTAATAAAATGAGTGTCGCAAGAGTAGCAAAACTGAGAAAAACCACTCACCATCGTCGCCAGCTCTCCGGGTCAGTCGCAGGAGAGCGCCATTATCGAGAGAGATGAATAACTCCAGGGGGCTGCTCGCATGTAGTCGGTGGGGGTTCGAAAAGGCCAAGGGAGCGGGGAGGCATGTCTTGCACCAATCCCTCACATTTTCATCGATTGACGAGGTCCGGCGGAAGAATTCGGGGCGTAGAGATAGGGTGTGAAGGTGCTTGGATTCGGTGATCACAAAGACACTGATGAGTTCGTGATCCTCCGAGTCGGATAATTCAACACCGAAGGGGAGAATCCGCTCCTGGAAATCCAGTCGCAGGGTCACATTGTATTCATAAACTTCCATCCCACCCTTCGTCAGGTCCGCGCACTGGATCTCCAGCATTTTGTTGTCGTTGATGACCCTCCACAAGAATGTCCTCGGGTAGACCCTGCGCTTCCGGAAGTAGATCTCACCCTGTGTCGCGAGGTGACGTCTGGCGAATTCATCTTCATCTTTGGCGATTGGGAGTTCCTGGTCGGAGGATGAGATCGAAAAGCGTGGACGACGGATCGCGGTCTCTTGAGTCGGAATCTGGATGTTGGCGACCGTGGTCGGCGAATAAGGCCGAAGGTCGACCCTTGAGTCTTTGTAAATTTTCGCCATGATCGATTGACGTGTGTCAACTTAGCACTCCATGGCCGGGGAAGTAGAAAGGTTGGAAGATCGAAGGGCGGGAAGCTGGAGCTCTCAAAAAACATGGGAAGTCTTGGCGCGATAAAAGGCCTGAGATTGATGGCTTCCGCCCTGTAATTACTCTTAGACTTGGATCAATTTACATGTTTTACTCTATACTTGAAGGCTTTTAAGAATAAACAGAGATTATTGTTTTCTAGATCCGCTACTATTAAAGAAAAAGAACCCTCCTCAATGCTGAGATGCCATGGGGCGCTCTAACCACATAAACAGCTATTGAATGTAATGCTCATCAAGTCAATAACATCGTGTCGGGGAACAAAATAAGCACATCCTTGAGAGTAAGTTGACTCACTTATCCTCCAAGTCCTTTTCACTGGGATCACCAATACCATTATCATTGATGGCGAAAAGGCAATCACTCTCTGGAAGACAAGGGCTATCATAAATCTTGCAAATTCGAGTCTCACCACGGCCCTTCTTCAGACTGAGTCGAGTGGTACTGGCATGAGCGATGATATTACCACCAATAGGTTTCTTAGGATCCGGGTTAAACATGGAACTGGGCCCACCATCAACTTGGGCAACGACCTGGTTTGTGATCACGACTGCGATGCCAAATTCATCCGCCAGGCGTTGCAATGTACGCATGAACTTAGCCAAATGAGTCTGCCGGGACGCGAGCTCACCACGACCGTTGAAATCTGTTCGGTACAGAGATGTCGCCGAGTCAACCACCAAGAGAGAGAAGCGCGTTTCACACATCATCTGGGAGGCCTGATTAAGCAGCTGAAGCTGATGGTCTGAGTTGTATGCTCGTGCATATGCCACATTATCGAGGACCTCCTCTCCAACAAGACCGTATCGCTGTGCGACCGCAAGCAATCGCACCGGACGGAAAGTTCCCTCTGTATCGATGTAAAGACACTTGCCCTCGCCGCCGCCCATATCAAAAGGTAGCTGGCAGGTCACCGCGAGGGTGTGACAAATCTGACTCTTTCCCGTTCTGAACTCTCCGAAAATCTCCGTGATCGATCCTGTTTCAACACCACCTCCGAGTAATGTGTCCAGTCGCTTGGATCCCGTTGTGATCGAGATGAGCTCGCTTCTTCGGGCATGCATTTCGGTTGCCGTTGTGAAACCCATGGGCACCAGTTTTGAGGCTAATCAGCACGTTCTCATTAGCAACCCGATCTTCAATGTAGAGCTGTAGTCCATTGCAGAAAAGGAGGACTTACCTTCTACTAGGATCTTGGTGGCCTTTTGTTCCGAGATACCCTTAATCTGTTCCAACAACCTCTTAGGCCTAAAAGTCACAGTGGGTGTTAGCCAGATTGAGATGGACATGGCAATGGATATAGCAGAGCTGGCGCTGGGTAAAAGAAAAAGCCGCAATGAACGTTCAGATCATGGAGACGTACGTGTAGGCGACAGACTCGACAGTGTTATACCCTGCATCCACGAACAACTTAATGTCCCTAGCAGTCAAGCCAGAAACACCCTATCACAACAAAGTTAGTATAAAACTCATTCTGCAGCAAAAGTATATTGTCGTGGCATTCACTTACGTCGAGCGCAGAAAGCGGGGTTGGGGCACCAGGGCCAGGAAGCCCATTATCCTCGAATTGTTCTTCTCCCTCCATACTAGCAGTGCTATCCCTCGTTTCTCAATGTTATCAGGAACTTGATGCCTCTTTAGCAGGGTCTCTTGACTCGCCAGCACAGATGATGGATCCACTAAAAAAGACGCGTTCGGGTGAGGAAGGTACTCGCTCTCCACGATTTGAATACCAAACAAAACCGGGGATATCAATCAATCAGCCAACAAACAAGCAGTCTCTGGTTGTGCAAAGGTCTGAAAAGTCTGAAGCGTCTGTTTGTGGCAAAAAGGTCAGGATGACTCCGAGTCAACAAATCGGACGCGTCGAATGGATCGCGAGATCACGTGGGGTGCTGCCTGGAGCCTTTCCGGTTTTGGAGAAGCAACACTGTTTCTCTTTCAAATGGAAGCACATGTATCTATCCTTTGTTTTTGTTATGCTACCTTACGATTAAGTGGTCAGCCAGGGTGCTTCATTAGGGTGGATCAATTAATGTGTGGACCGGATGCCATTGGTTCAATATGCAATAAAAGGTGTAAGAATACAAATCCTGCGCTGAACTGCATGCTGAAACCCCACCTGTCGATCAAAACATATTCTCTCGATGTTCTTTTGAGTCATGGAACTAGTGCTGGAACACTTCCCAGCTAGCGCAACGCCATATCCAAATCAATGCTAAATGTCCGAGCAAAAGCATGTGTCGAAGGTCTTGCAAGGTGTTTGTTCCGATGCATTCGGTTTCCTCGCAAGACAATGACCTTTTGTGAACCACATCTCCCTACTGTTGATTTTCAGGAGAATTGAGCCACGGACGAAAAGGACGAAGCAACGACCTCCGGAACCGTCTCTGGTACTGGCGTAGAGCCGGATTGAACTCCAGCTGCTCTGCTGGCAGCCCCATTTGGACATTGTCGTTAAAGATCTGGCTCATCCTGCGTCGGAACTCTTCAGATGATCGCCGGCGGAGACGTTCTATGAATGGGTCACGTTAGTTTCTCTGTTCAATCCCTACATCGTGGCAAAATTCGGCTTACTCATGGATCGTGAGCTCCGCTTGCCCTCCGATGAAAGACCAAGAGATGACTCACTGGTGGCCGGGGCATCGTCCATGTCCTCATCAGTGCCATCCAATCCTACTCGATGGTGCTTCGTGCCTGGATTGGGGGGTGAACCGGATATCCGCGTGTGGAAGCTAACACGCTTTTCCCTGCCTGGTGTGTTCCTCAAGCCGATCAGTGACTCCTCCCGTGCAGGTGACATGCGCATGGCATTTGGATTGATGGGCAGACTGGCTCGACTATGGCGCCCAGCGGGTCTATGGTTCTCGTAGACCAAGCCTGCGGAGGCTAGGTCGAGCTCGGAAACGACTTCACGTCGGGCAGCTGGTGGCATAGGCTTTGGGCTGATCATAGGACTCTGAGATCCTGCCGATGCCTTGGAGGTGTCAACTTTCTTATACAATGACGTTGGCGCTGGACTTGCCGGCTGACTTGGAACTGGGGTTGCAGGCTGGCAGGGACTTTGCGTGGGTGTGTTGGGATCTGAAACCCATATCCCTTCAACTTCTACTCCTCTTTCCAAAGCTCTGGCGCCGAAAGGGATGTCATCCTTATGCAGCATTGGGTACACCTCAGCTTCCGCCTCTCGTTCTTTTGCCTCTGTCGCGGCGTATTTCCTGATCATCCAACGACTCCAGCCGAGGACGCAAAAAGCATAAAGGAGCACCAGGACCTGCAAAGCTTGTCAGTGTTTGTCTTTGCGGCGTTACCGAGGAGTTACATACGATCAGCATGGCTAGTACCTGTCAATGATAATAGTCAGTAGGAGCTCGCCATGGTCATCATTTGCATACTTACCACGCTCAACTTCTCCCATAGCTCCCAGTCCACCCAGAATGCCATAGTGGCTGGTTACTTTGAGATGTACTCGGGCTTTACCTAGGGGAAGGACATCCGAGTAAGAGTGTTCAGAGTTTGTCTCGGGGCATGAAAAATAATCACAGATAAAAAAAAAAGACGCTTGGATGGGAAGTGTTCTTAGGTTCAGAGATGAGAGTAGACGCGATCTATTTAGGCAAACAGGGAAAGGACCCCAATGTAGATGATAGCAGTGATGGCAGGAACGCCTGCTCAGCATGACCGTATATCGAGTTCTCTCTGCACTTTTCCCATTATTGTTTTTCTCTTTTCCTTTCCTTTCCTTTTATTTTATTTTTTCGTATCCGTGGTCTTTTATCTAAATAGGACAAACATGTGAGTGTACAATGTTTGCATACTTCAACTAGTTAACTAGTAACTAAAACTATGTGCATCTGACTTGTGATTAGGCGTCATGAATCGCAGCTATGACAGCAGCTATTAAAAACAAAAAGAATTCGTAGTATTGATTGGTATACAAAAGGAATATGCAAAAGGAATATGCAAAAAAAAGAAATCTCTCCCTCGGGGAATCGAACCCCGGTCTCCCGCGCTTATCGGTATTAATGACAAGCGGAAATCATCACCACTAGACCAAGGAAGATATGATGGTCGAGTTACTGCTCGACCACTTGGCTGGTTGATGAACATACCTGGACGTTAGTGTTATATGAGCCAAAACTTACCGGAGGTTATGACTGGTTATTTCCAGGGACAAAGACACAAAGAATTCAATGTTTTTAACCTGCATTTCTCTAAGAATCTCAATATTGTTATGGCATTTTTCTCTTTTCAATTGTTACAACCTTGGGTTCTAACCTAGGCGTGCTAAGGGGTGTGGAAACGAATTGGGTCAGCCACACTTGATTATATATATTGACTTGGAAAGCTCTCCAGGTTACCACAGCTAACCACCTACCAACATAAACCCATTAAGCACCACTCGACTTCATCTCATAACACTGCACTGCACCCCAGGTCTTGCCTTTTCCAGGAGACATAAATCCAGTCCTGCCAGACTGACAGCCCTTGAATGGTGGATAGGTCTCTCCTATCCAGTCCTCGTCAACGCATTTCTTCCCCGAAAACATGGCACACTTCCCGCTTTTGATATACCATGACTTCGGTTTCGTCAGTTTACCGGAGGAACAGGTGCCCCAGTTGAGACCAGCGTCAGACCACCATCGACAGGATGTAGTACTATCCGAGATTTTGGTGTTGGTATCATCCGTGAGGACAATGCAGGCGGCAGCATGTTGGTCTTCATGTCCCTGAACAGTGAAGTAATCACCTTCACACGTATCTTTCGAATAGACCGACATTTGCCAAGTTTGAGTCGGAGCGACACTGGTTGTGGTTTTACTTGGAGGTGGGACTAATTTTATGCTAGTCAAGGTTACCATGTTTGCTTTCGTAGTTTTTGAAGTAGTGGTTGTTTTTGAACTAGTCTTTGAAGTAGTCTTTTTCAAAGTGCTCGTCTTTGAGGTAGTACTTTTGGTTGTGGCTTGGCTTTGTTTACTCTTCGGTCCACAGTTAAAGATACAACTGGCGCTTGCATCACAAAAGGCAGAACTAGTACCACATTGTCCCGACTTAGCACACTGTAAATATAGTTAGCAGAGGTTAACCAGATGGGCAATTCGAAAAACTATAACACTCACGCATTGGCTCGAAGGGCACGGATTTAGAGAGGCGAGATCGCTATATTTGGCAGGGCGTTGCGTCCCAGGAACCTGGGGACCGCAGACAGCATTTGGGAGAGAAACTGGCATAGGAAGAGCACCGGAGCTGAGACAGGCAAAATCGCCTTGCTTCAATCTGGCACAGCCCGGCCAGCCCCAGGATCCGACATTCCAAGTCTCGATATTGCTGGTAGTAACCTTGTAGCGCTCAGCAAGACTTGCGCAGGTATCGTGCTCCTGAATGATGTAGGTATGGCAGATACCATCGCCGCCCGGCGCAGATGGACTGCGTTTGCTGAGGAAATGGCCATGGGAGTCGCCAAAGCTGTGCCCGGGCTGGGCTGTTGCTACGTGAACAAGCAACAGAGAGAGGAGGATATGAATGAAATTCATTGCATTGAGAATACCCTTGAACATAACTCTCTATCGAGGAGATCGGCCCATCCTTTATAAATAGTTGAATATGTGGAAAAAAGAAGTATTTCGAAATTGCCTAGTTTAATTCAGCCACTGTCGGAACATGAACATGAAACATAACCATCGAGTGCAGTTCATTGTTCAACTGCAGACCCCAGGAACCCTACAAGGTTCTATCCTATCATATCTATCGACCGGCAAGTATAAACAATTAATTTTCAACAAAGAACGATATCACACTTAACATATCATGATCTTCGGTTTGTCCTTTGTTACCATACACACGAGGTCCAAGATGGAAATGAGAATCAATATGTAATCCTCAAGCAGTACGATGCGTGGGAATTTGCGTATAGGGAAAACGCTCAAATCCATCAAAATCCAGATATCCAAATGGCCAGTATTAGAAGAAACCAACTTAAGTCTTGGCTAGAGAATGTGTGGATGCATATTTTAAAGGGAAAAAAAAGGGCAAAGTGAAAGACAGCGGATCCCGGATAGCGCTGAAAGAAAGCCCGAGAGATAATCTATAGAGAGTCAAGGACAAAGAGTATATCCCGAAGTGAATAGACTCATTGGCGCCCGCGCGTCTGGCGGCACTATTGAGACTATATCCCCAAACAGTATTCAATAGTGCTGATGGAGTCACATATTTTCTATTCTAAAGCCAGACGCAAAAACCTCTTTCAACTCCCAAGTCATGCGAAAGTCCATGAGGCGATTTCCTTTGGTGCCATATTTATCCCGGGGAGACTTGAATATCGGGGATACAGGGTGCCCTGTACTGACAACCTGTTAGTAGTTATTACGGTAAGCCAAAAAAAAAAAGAAGTTGAAAGGAAAGCAGCCGAAGAGAGAAATAAAAGAGGATACGAAGGACAGTTACCAAAACAGGCACGGGACTACGGAGTATAGAACAACCGATATACATTTGCGAATACGCTAGCATGCGCCCTATGATCTGCGTGAGACAAGTTGTAGCAAATCGCATCTATCCGATAAGACTCGGGAAATTTATTTTGTCAATTGTTGCAAGTTGATTGGAACCATACGTTAAAAGTTCAAGCCCTGTGGCTTGAGGACCCGGGGCATGAGGGGATTGTGCGGGACGCTTCATCCGAGGCACAATTTATCTCCCGTCTTATGATTTGTCAGGGAGGAATTGCGGCATCACTATCCAATGACCCTTGAATTCGGACATTTATTATCGAATGAAGTTAGTGTGGACTAGCTGTCTGCATATGAAGTCTGCACGAAGGAACTCTGGTGCAGGGGTTCTGTTTCTCCTCACCCGGAAGGGGGAAAGATGGTTACTTTGTCTTGTTCCTGGATCCTAGTCTTCTTTTAATATGATACCCGATACCCCCATAATCAGGCACACAATTCATAACTACGTTATTCTGAGTATACCCCTGGGTATTTAAATAGTTATATCCAAATTATTCCCAAGTCCACATTTATACACCTCTCCCGCTTTTTCTCCTGGGCATTATTGCTTGTTGAAAGCTTGGCACTCTTATCACTGATAGCCTACTGGCTAGGCGACAAAGCTATATTAGCTTTTAAGCCACAGTCACATCAAATGACTATTGCTTACTTTGAAACTAATAATTATCCCGATGCCCGTGAAGAGAGCGATCACTTCCCTATTAGTCCGGGGTTCTCATTCCATCATTCCATGATGCTTGTTAATCTATATCAACATCTCTAGGCTCCGTCGGGAATCCGGAGGACTAGAGCTTGTCTCATTTTAGCGTACATGGGAAATATACAATGCCATTGGACTCTCACACCCTAGTGTTTGCTGATTATGCGTGGACCTGATGCACAAAATAGGAGCAATTGAAAGATCTCGGTACTTGTGACCTGGCCTTGTGAGCAATTGTACGGATAAAGTGAAATTCTTCAGGCTAAGGTCCATCTTGGGGTTATCCATCGGTCTCCGACGGTATCAGAAGATACGAGGTGATGTTACATTGAGGGAGATGCATTTGAATGTGCATTAGCTTGAGTACTTGGGAATTAATGTCTTTTTACAACATACTCTTCAACGAAGCTACAACTAGACACGACAGCTATATAAACGGCCTTTTACCTGCGATTATCTTGTTATTCCCACAGCCAAGCAGCCTCCAGTTCTTCCCACTAAACAGTCCAATCATCCAACCTGCACCATGAAGTTCTCCGCTACCATCCTCAGCGCCGCGTTGCTCACAACTTCGGCCATTGCCGCTCCTCTCACAGAGCGCCGCGCAGCTCGCAACGCTGCCCGCGCTGCGGCCCGAGCTGACCGTATTAGCCGTCCGGCTTACAAGCCAGACACCAAGGAGCTTCTCAAAGTGAATGCGACAACCCAGGAACAGTACAGCTCAAACTGGGCCGGTGCTGTCCTGATTGGTAGCCAATACACCTCGGTAACCGGAGAGTTCACCGTCCCCACGCCGAAGGCTCCCTCGGGTTCTTCGTCCGGCGAGCAGTACTGCGCCTCTGCCTGGGTTGGTATTGACGGCGACACCTGCAGCAGCGCCATCCTCCAGACTGGAATTGATTTCTGTATCCAAGGAGGCGAGGTTTCCTTCAGTTCCTGGTACGAGTGGTACCCGGATTATGCCCATGATTTCTCCGGCCTCTCGATCTCCGCCGGAGATGTGATCAAGCTCACTGTGACCGCTTCCTCCAAGAACTCCGGCTCTGCCGTCATCGAGAATGTCTCCTCAGGCAAGTCTGTCAACCACAAATTCAGTGGTGTTGATGATGGAGATCTCTGTGAGACCAACGCCGAATGGATTGTCGAGGACTTTGAGAGCGGCGGTGACTTGGTTCCCTTCACCAACTTCGGAACTGTGACATTCAGCAATGCAGAGGCCACATCTGGTGGCAAGACTGTTGGTCCATCTGGATCTACTATCATGGATATCAAGCAGAGCAGCAACGTTTTGACCAAGTCTTCTGCTACTAGCAACAGTGTTACTGTGAGCTATGTCTAAGGTTAGACAGAATGGTCCAATTGCCGCAGCATGGGCTGATTGGAAACGCAACACTGGACTACACTGGTATGTGAAGGAGAACTGGGAGGATGGAAAGGAAACAGATTGTGGCACACAATGGGAGGTCATATGTGTTATCCTTCTTTGTGGTAAATATATTGGAAGCAAATCGAAACAACATTTTGGCTTGATTGATACTATTATGACCTTGTCCCAATGGGGAGAGGAGTTATTGACTTAGTCGTCTAGTAGCATCGCGGTGCGGTAGTTGTCAGGTTGTCAGGTTGTCAGGTTTTTTTTTTCTAGTAAAGGTCCAAAAGTCACTAGTAAACTAGGAGCTACTAGTTAGTAAAATGTGCCTAACAAACCCTCGCTCGTATTTTATCGTATACCTGACGAGCCTTACATCATTACCGAGTCCCAGCGTTGTAGCCATTGTTGATAGAGATTTTGAGAGTGAGATCGCACTCAAGACCTTACTTGATCCTATGAAGAATTGCCGTGCAATCTTGAACCGAATGAAAGATAAGCTCCGTCCAATTCTGAAGGCGGATGTGTCGGCAGTTTATAGGCGCCAAGAGATCAAATAATGGCATGGAATCGTCCAATGTGAGCCGATCGTTCATATGATCGAAGCCTTGCACATTAAGAGCGACAGCATTGCAATTCAACAGGTCGTCAATCATATTAAGGCCAACTGCTGAACACATAGCTAGCCATATGGGAATGTATCGATACTGAACACCATGTATCATTGACTTTCTCTCTTTGGACCTGCATGTGAAGTCGCAAGGAAACCTGACCGTCAGAAAGGTTTATATTGACACCAATCATAGGAATTAGAGTAAGGATTCATCTTCCAGGATACAGGTCTGCAAATTCGGGTTTGTATCCGGCCTTCTGTCCCCTGTCACTTTCCCAGGTGAACAACGATCGATCTAAAAGAAGGGCCGCTTAGAGAATAAGCGACTACGCACATGATACATATGACGGAACATGAGAGAGAAGAGAGATCATATGAAATTCGACTGAATTCTGGCAGGACTCCATAGAGAGTAGGGGGGAACCTTCCAGGAAACGCATAATATAGTCACTACTGAACGTAGTTTTATTTTACCCTTACTTGTGAAGATTCGTTCTTCAGAGCACTGTTTCAGATATTCTTCAAATCTCAATTATCACTCAATTTAGATTCTAGCATATTCCCGAAGAAATAAGTTCGAACGCATAAGCGCATAAGCGTTAGCTATCTCTATCAGAGTATTCATCTTGCATCTAGAGTCATGAAACTTGCTATTTCCATTTTCGGGTTGGAAGTGGCAGTCAGTTGCTTGTGAAAACGCGTCTTCGTGGATGGATATTTGCCTTTGATCCTCCTAGTCAGTCTTCGTCTCTTCCATCTTCCTTCCTTCAACTTCCACACTTCGTATCCCAACTCTGGATACCGTCCTAAAAGTAAGCTTCCTCGGCAGCATGGCAATATTTGTGGGACAAAAAGCTGACTACCACTTGTCGAGTTACAGATCGAACCTCTAGTCACAACCAAACCCATCAGATTATCCCCACTAAGAGTAAGATACATACCCATCGACGACCACAATATGAAGGCAAAGCTGACAAGAAAAAGTGGAGGGTACTGGGCAAATCCCGACCTTCACTAATGAGCAACTTGAGCTGCTCACCCAGTTACGAGTACGCGCAGATGACCGAGAATACGCCCGCGAAAGCATTATGCAAGAAGCCCAGATTATTATGGGTATGGCTGCCGCGCTGATCAATCTCCACCTGGGAGACATCCCTCACTCCTCTGACCTAATCCTGGCTATGATGCACACTCTGAAGACCCGAATGCTAGGTCTTTGGGAAGAAGTAGTTGAACTGTCGGTCGAAGCGCAGATGGATGAATGGACCGAGTGTCGGATTTTCGAGACCACTGGCTAAAGAGATATTCGAAGAACTAGGGGACGGGCCTCTTAAAATACGGGGAATTTGATATTACTTTCTAATGAGATCATTCTCCCAAGGGCATTGTTTACAATGCAGAACATTTTACTGGTCGTAGTGCCATTCTATTACCTATCTTTTCCTTCATTGGTAAAATTTTGAGATTAGCCTTGTAGGTTAAGCTTATTTGCATTTCTACTGCTATCAAGCTTATTGCCTCCTTGAGTGCCTCATGGTAGGTCATATTACATTTCTGGCTTTCTTTGTTTTGGGCCTTAGTCGCACTTCGCTCTTACAGTTTGTTGATATTACTCCTTAACTTGCTCTTCACGACATATCATTTCAGTCCTTCCCTCATAGGGTGACAAGCGGGCCTTGCTCGTAAGAATTACTATTTAAGATCTAAGATGTTTTCTTTTCTTCTCTTTCCCTTAGCTTTCTTACTACCCAAAGCCATATTGATACCAAGGCTTACAATGCATTTTTGAATCTTGATTATATAGCCCTTGACTGCCTAAATATTGCCTTTTTCGTACTTTTGGTTGAGATCATCCTTCACTCGCCTTCTATCAAAAAAACCCCCCATTCTGCTTACAATTATGGCCTACTCAATATATATATATATGCCATCCTATCTGGAGGTTGCAATTCGTCAAAGCTCATCGCCTTGGCAGGTGTGCTTCTTCTTATCACAATCTTACCTTCCTCGTGACAACTCCCTTCCTGCTAAAATCTCCACAATGACTCAAGTGAGATAAACCGCCCTCACGTTGACGTTCCGTTATTAACCACGTCTTAAAAACCAAGCTGGTAAGACAAAGTGGCCGATGAATGGTGGATCCGAGCCTCCAATGACGAGCAGCTCGATGAGCTCACCCGAGTGATACTCCGACAAGATCAACGAGCTAGCCTTCTGCAAGTAATTTTTACAGAGGCGTTCATCGCTATGTGGCGGGTGTGCGGTATTGTGCGCCGGTATGCCTCTATCCACGAAGCACGTGCTGTCGGCACATTCGCTGGCGCATCGAACTTAGGATACCATTCCTGACTCATCAAATGATGGCCCTCGACCTCGAGGAGGCAAAAGACCGCGACATTGAAGATGATCCTAGAAGGCTGCCAGTGTGAGGATTCGCGAGAATAGGTCCCTCCTCACACTGGCCTCACACTGGCCATACCAGTCGCTTTTGTTGAAATCTCCAAGTTGAGATGCCATTTGCTTTCTACATGTTTTTCATTTGCATTTTACTTTTATTGAGCTCTCCAAGTTCGAGGTGTCATATTGGACCCCCAGTCGCGTCATGAAAGCAGACCTGACGAGGAAAAACTTATGAACAGTGGGATTCCGGTGCCGGATAACGAACGTCTCGAACCACTCGCCTAGATGCCAGCTTGTCGCATCATGCGAACCCAGCGCCAGAGGGAAATAATGGGCGAGGCATGCGGTATTATGCGCTTCGTCTGTGTGATCGTCGCTCGATATTGCAATGATCACCAGGCCCCTCGCGTCATTCCCCACCACACTAGAGGTATAAACGAGGGTTCTCCTCAACCAGAATGCTAGGCCTTTTGGATGAGGAGGAGGTTGGCTTGGAGGAAGACATCTGGTGCCATGTGGAATGAAATCCCCGCAACGGAATTCGCGCGTCATCGATAGGTTTCGATATGTCAGCCCATATCAGGTTGTAGCCGAATATTCAAATATTTTTGAGATTGTCTTTAGCTAGCTGAACAACTGGGTAACTCGACTAAAGTCTAGTCGGCCCTGGGCGCTTGTTGGCAATGCTCTCTGATAATTCATGACCGTAAAGACCCATAGTGCTGCGCAATGAGGATGGAAAGGGCTGCATAGGTTTGGAATTTCCTATCATATAATTGACATCCCTATAAACTTCAAGCTGGGGCGGGATAGATAATTACATCAAGTCGATTGCTTAAGTGCGAAAATTACCTCATATATTGGAGAACTCGAACACCCTCCACTGGGCCTGAGGCCATCAGTACCTCCTTAAAGACGGCCCCCTTTTGCAATTCTATCATCAAACCTCTCGCATGAGTTTCGTCTCTAGCTAGGAACGCGCACGTTGACCCCGAGCCGCACATGAGACTAGCAACCGCACCAGCAGTCTTTCCAGCGCGTAAGGCAATTTGAATATCTGGCAGCAGCTGTGTAGATGGGCCTTCGAAGTCATTAACAAGCGCAGATAGCATTTCCTCTGGATGACGTGTCCCCCAAGGAAGTTCAATGCAATTTTGCCGGTTTTTCAAATAAATCTCCTCGGCAGACGGAGACGGAGATCTAGCCAATGTGTGATCGAATCTCTCAAACACCGATTTTGTTGACAGACCCGCAGCAGGCACACCTAGAACCCAGTTCCATACGTACTTACTCGTCTGCAGACTCACGAGTGGCTTTTTATGTCCCAAGCCCAGGGCCATCATGCCCTTGATGAAAAACGGTACGTCTTCTCCTAGATTTGCGCCCAACGCCATAAGGTCGTCGTCACAGACATTCATTCCCCATAGCATATTACAACCGACAAGGGCGGCCGCTGCATCCGCACTTCCACCACCCAACCCGGCTTGTGTGGGTATCGCCTTGATAAGGTTGAAATGGACATGCGGTTCAAAGCCTACATGGTCCCCGAGAGCTTGGGCTGCTCTGAGGACCAGGTTGCGATCGTCTGTTGGTATTCGCTCACTTTCCGTCCCTGTTACAATAATCGTGGGGCCCGCGGGATTGTGTGAGATATGCAGAGTGTCATATAGCGATATGGCCTGGTAGACTAGTGTGATATCGTGATATTGATCTTCCCGGAGAGGCCCGACTCGGACCTGTGGGTTCAGTTTGGCAGGGACTTGGAGGGAAATTGATCGAGTGGCGAAACTCATTTTGTGTTTCTTTTCTTAAGTCTTAAGGTTGATATATATGATAAGTAGGATATCTTAAAAAAAGAATTCAAACAGTGTGATAAAGGGAAGGTGGTCACGCGATATGTGACAAGCGAAGGAGTCAACACAGATCACGGGAGTGCAGATCGTTTCTCAGACCGCAGATCTTGAAGGGGTATGTCGATAGCCCTTTCTGCATCTATCCGTGAATACACCCTTATAGAATGAGCACTTTAACAGAAAAACCCACGATCGGTATTGTTATACTAGCTGCTGGTCGCGGCACACGTGCAGGTCAAGGCTGCCAAAAGGCCTATCGCCGAATCGGGGGCGATACGGTGCTCAATCGTGTTCTGAAGCTGTTCCGATCATGGAATACCCATTGTCCGATTGTCATCGTTCATCATGCGGATGATACCTCTTTGCTCGAAGCTTCCATAGACTGTGACTTTAACATCCATACCACCACAGGAGGCGTCGAACGACAAGCATCCGTCCTACATGGCTTACGCTTCCTCTCTTCTCTCCCGAAGAGCCCTTCACACGTCTTCATCCATGACGCAGCGCGCCCATTTGCATCTCATACTCTACTCAATGATGTCCTGGAATCCCTTATTAAGGAGCCCTTAACAGGTGTGATCCCTGCCATTGCAGTGTCCGATACGCTCAAAAGGACCGACTCAAACGGCCTAATTAAGGCAACAGTTCCACGCGATGGCCTTTTCCGCGCCCAAACCCCGCAGGCATTTAAATTACAGACAATTTTGAATCTCCACGAAAGGGCAGCTACATCTGCTTCATTGTACACGGATGACGCCTCACTCTTAGAGGAAGCAGGACTGCCTGTTCGCATCGTACAAGGCGATTCACAAAATATCAAATTGACCTACTCTTCTGATTTCGAAGAAGGTGAAAGACTACTACGAGCCACCGGCCCGACAGCTGCCTCGGTACCCGATGTCCGGGTTGGTCACGGGTATGACACGCATCGTCTTGTCCCCGGAGAGGAGATCACACTCTGTGGTGTCAAAATCCCGCACACTTCCACACTCCTCGGTCACTCCGATGCAGATGTTGGACTACACGCTTTGACAAACGCATTCCTCGGCACGATTTCCGCCGCGGATATTGGAAGCCACTTCTCGCCTAAGGATGTCAGGTGGAAGGGAGCTTCATCTGATCGGTTCCTTAGACATGCGGCTGATCTTGTCAAGCAGGGCGGTGGTGTTATTACACATTGTGATGTGAGCTTTGTGTGCGAGAAGCCACGGATTAGTGATCACCGTGATGCTATGCGGGATTATGTTGCTGGTATTGTGGGGCTGGATAGAAGTCGCGTTTCGGTTAAGGCGGGGACGAATGAACAAAATGGGTTTGTGGGGCGTGAGGAGGGAATAGTGGCTTTTGCTACGGCTACGGCTGTTTTTCCGACTGGTTAAGTGTTAGTTATTTGGTATTTTGACTTATTACCGAACTTGTTCATGAAAGGATGGAAATATACAGGGCGGGAAGGACATAGAAGGTAGACCACATATTCTGTGCGTCCGCACCACAACATCTTTCCATGGAGGAGCTTGACTTTGTACTTGCCCGGTGATTCCATGCCAACCAGTCTATCACTTTGGTAATTGATGCGATATGAGTGGACCCCAGCAGCCCCCTTTATTTAGTGGACGGGATCAAAGGATTCTCGACAGATCATTCTGAAAGTCTGACAACTTTCGTGATTCCGCATGGATGGTTTTCCTTGCCAGTGTGGTGGCGGGATGGTCAATATTTGCACATCTGTTTCCAGCGAAAAGCGTAATAGGATATGGATGGAAATACCGCATCGCAATATCTTGCTACTAGCAAGCATCAAAAGGACCTGATGCCCCGTGCCTTATAGGATGCCTTAGTAAGGGGATAAGGACACTAAGACAGTTCCTAATCACATGTTTGGTAGGTTCGAGGTGAACTAGATACTGTTGAGATTGGCCATATACTCTGAAGGCAATCTTGGGCTGCTTTGAATAGGTGCTATTCTGTTTGATGGAATTTGTTTGTAGGATGGAGAATAAAGATTGAATCAGCACGGTAAAAGCTGATATAAATGTAAACGAATAACTCAATAAGGCCGAGAGTTTCCTCCCATTTTATATATTCGTCGCCCACCCCTGCCCCCTGTTAAACCCTTCAACAAAAGTACGCCGCAGATTGCATCCTGGTCTAGACTTTCTTCTTTCTTCAATCCACAAACAAAATGGCGAAGATGCCAACCCCCAGACTCTCGATTCTATCACTCCCAAGATTCGGCAAGAACGGGCCGCCGAGAAGGCCCAGCGAGCCGAGTCTGCCGCTCTGGAAGGAGGTGTGAACGCCCAGGAGCTTCAGGAAGAAGCTGGCCAAGAGGCCGCATTCAACCCTGAGACTGGCGAGATCAACTGGAACTGCCCGTGTCTCGGAGGTATGGCCCACGGCCCATGCGGAGAAGACTTCAAGGCTGCCTTCAGCTGCTTCGTGTACTTCGAGGAGGAGCCCAAGGGCATCGACTGCATTGAGAAGTTCAAGTATGTTTCCGAAAGACTCGGAATCGGATTTATAGACTGACAATTCCACAGGGCCATGCGATTGCTTCCGTCAATATCCCGAAGTCTACGGCGCCGAGTTAGAAGATGACGACGAGACCCCTGCTGCACCCGAAGTTCCCCCCACCACCGCCGAGATCAACGCAGCTTCCCAACCTGAAGAAAAGCAAGCCCGTGCCAAGGAAGTCAATGCCCAGATGAAGGAGACCGGCGAACACCCCGACGAGGACCTCCTCATTCCCAAGGCTGCACACGACACCGAGGAGAAGAACCAAACCAACAAAGCTTAGACATAAACCTACCTCTGCATCTACCTGCTTGGAGGCAATTTATGTCTTTTTGTAATACACCAGGGCTTAAGATGGAGTCGTGTATTATATAGATCGTTCTGTTATCTCTCCATCTCCTGTGGCACATCTGATGCATTCTTCTTTGTTATCTACCAGCATTTCATTCCCCTCATCGACGCTTCTATGTGTACTGTCTTCATACCCGGTTCTCCATATATAACTTAGCGCAACGGTATGGTATGCCCTCCGGTCCCCGAGGTGCGCTCCGTGAAAGTGAAAAGTGGGAATACATTAGAACTTTTGCGCTGTGACTGAAATCGCAGGGTTCCGGACAACATTGAAGGCCGAACTTGCAGTAGTCAACGAGTCAGGCTCTTTGGTTTTCTTTTCAAGGCCGTTGGAAAACCACTGCAAGCTTTTCCCAATCGACCTCAGGGTCCGCCTTCCGACCTGCGATATAGCGATATCCCCAATAGTATACTCCAAACCCAAACGAAAATCATACAAGAAAACCCTCATCAAACCGGAGGTCTAGAATGAACCGATGCCCCCTGCTCACTCTCAAGCGCATATTCCGTCGTCACCCTAATAGCCATCTTGTCTCGTCCCGGAGAAACAGGAATCTCAGCCCCTAAATGGCTATCAAGGATATGTTCTTCACTCCCCGTCTCCGAGAGCCGATCACCCTTAGTGTTCAAAACACTATCGAGCTCGAAACCACCACTCTTCCGCGAACGCGAAGTAACAAAAGTCTTCGTATTCCCAGACGCCTTCGATCCAAACCCATTATGCCCATCACTTCTATAGTAAGGATTCTTGGAGTTCTTGCGATTCGACGAACCCAGCCAACTTGTGTTTCGGAAGAGCGGCTTGATACCCGGTAATGAGACAACGATTGCCGCGACGAAACATTCCCGATCTGCCCAGCCTAGGGCTGTGCCGAGATTCGTTATCGAGGAGAGGGAGTAGTAGGCGCGGAGGACTGTGCAGATCATAATGAAAATTCCAGATGAGAACATCAGGACGAGGATCAATTTGCGCTGCAGTGGGACTTGTAGCTTGGCGAGAATCGGGATGGGGATTAGGATTATGCAGATGTCGGATCTGGTTGGTTAGTTTGGTTGGGATTGAGATGTCGGTGACTTACAGGACGTTGAAGGTTGCGATCACGATATAAAGGGGACTGCGGAGAGTGCAGTTGTCTCCTGCGTAGGGTTTTATTTGCCAGTTTTGAGTGACTGGTGTGCAGAGGCAGATGTGGGTGAGTAGGCAGACGAGCCAGGTAACGACACAGAAGCCTGATGCTGCGGTTACGAGGTGGCGATGCCATGTTCCTTGTCTGTGTGATGTTAGATATTCATGCGCGCGAGATGGGAGGTAGAAAGTTGACATGCGTGAGTTTCCAATAGAGGCATAGAAGGACGCCTTTTAAACACCAGATATAGCAGATATACCATATCCAATTCATGAATGCCAATTTGGAGCCCAAAATCATGTCGCTAACCTTGCTGTCGGGAACAAGTAAAGCTGTTTGCTCATTTAATCCAATATTGTTGCCAAAAATTCCTGGTTTGGTGGTCAGTTGAGATTTCAAGAAAATTGTGGCCTTCACTTACCTAAAAGTTGGATGATCACAGTTTGCATAGTCCAGAATATCTGTAAAACTCAATCAGAAGAGCTCCTTCTTCAAAAGAATAGAACATACCATCCCAGCAACAGCAAAAGCATCATCAAGCCGCAGCCCCCCAAGGCCTCCCACAAACAGTCGGGCGTATAGCCGGACAGTCAAGAAGAGCATGCCAATGCCATATTCCGTCCATGTTTCAATAGTCAAACTATTGGCGGCCATGGCGAATAATCAAAGTACGAGTAGTGACCTCGAGCTTCCCATCAGAGAAAACAGGACATACGAAGTACTAAGACCGGAAAGGAAGCCAAAATTATGGTTTTAATAAAAAGGCAAAAACAGCCCCCTATATTAGTATAAATCGGGCACACAACGGAACTTCAGGGCTAGGTCTATCACCTCCAGTGACATGCTTATGGGAAAACACACTATTAACTACGGCCTATAATGCTACGCTTCCTCCGAGTGTTCCTACTCATAGTCGATCGTTAGACACATTCGTTCTGAAGGATCAGATCCGTTGCAATGGAATCCACCAGCTCCACGACACTGGACGGAACTTTGTTGCCCCCATTGCTCCCGAGGTCGTCTGCTCCTTTGATCGTCGATCTTCAGTTTCAACTCAGCATAACCCAGTAGGTGTGTTTCGTGGTGCTTACGGGGATACATCGGTTGAATCTTACATCTTACATCTTTGCACGGGTACCTCTTTGGTGACTGTCAGTGGCGACGGGGCACATGCCAGAAGAAGATCAAGTCACGAGAGACTACAATGATTGGACATATACAGCTACGAGCCGTACGAGAATGGAGTAGCGCATGGCCTGCATTTTTCACAATCCCGGACCCATGGTCAGCATGTTGCAAGATGTCTGAGAAGTGCAGAACATTGATCCGATTGGATGATATATGTGGAGTCCGACAGTTGAATTAAGAGCCAATTTGTCAATTATTAAGATTAATGGTTAACTTCGGTCCTAACGGGACACTGCGGGATTTCCGAGGAAAGTGGACTCCACCGCAGGATTCGAGGCGCTCAGACAACAAAGAGAAAAAGTACACTAACTAACCAGTAACCGGCCCCTGTAATTTTTTTCAAAAAATTACAGGGGCCGGTTAGTGTGGGGACCACGTACCTTTGCTCTGTGTCCCTGTCTGGAATCGGCCCCACAGGGGGCCGTAGGCTGATTGAAGGCGTCGATTAAGCATTGTCAGTAAGCACAATTCTTATACATCCTTCATATGTGTTCTGCAGGTGAGACTGTCAAAATAGCACAAGACTTCAAAACTTCAATCTTGCTGTTTCACTACTCGTAGACAGGGACGCGGAACTTGGCTGGGTCAGGGCTTTGCTCATATCAGACCTGAAAATCTCGGGAAGACCGGAAGCAGCTGTGGGGTATCTATTGGAAAAAGCACAATGAGAGCACTGGGCATTAGAGGAAATGTTCCACTCACAGCAAACCTAGGTCCCACTCAATAGACATCTCCCTATCGAGGGGCGGTGCTTCATACCCCTCTCCTAAACTATCCCTTCACAATAAATGATATAAGATTTCATTTGAGAATCTAATATTTGCGAATATCCAGACACCTGAGATCACCATGACTATCAGAGTTGCTTTAATTACTGGCGGAGGTAGGATAGTTCAGCCTCCCGAGTGAGTTATTGACTAACAAATCTTAAGCCAGTGGATTGGGCTTGGCCGTAGCGAAAGCATTGTTAGCCAAGACACCCACCGGTGAAGAGTGGTGGCTTCATCTCCTCGATATTGATGAAGACCGCGGCACCCAAGTAGCCTCCGAGTTGCCACGATGCACTTTCCACCGTGCCAATGTGACCCAATACAGCGAGCTGGCCACAGCGTTCCAGGGCGCATTTAACCAACACAAGCGATTGGACTTTGTGTTCGCTAATGCCGGTATGGTTGAGCGCAGTAACTTCTACGCCCTCCTAGACGCAGAGGAAGGCCAGGCAGATGCCCCACCCAAAGAGCCAGTCGATCTACTTCCAATCGACGTTGATTTGAAGGGGGTCATTTTGACGACCTATTTGGCCCAGCATTATTTCCGCCATTCGCCTCATAAGGGCCAAGGCACTAGCTTGGTCATGACCGCTAGCTGCTGTGGACTGTACCCGTCGTTCTACTGTCCGTTATATACGGCCGCTAAATGTGAGTCGAGCCCCGCCCCGTACATATGCCAAACGTACCTATGCACACAAGCAGTGTGTATGTAATTATGATATCCCTTTATGATCTATCATCTGCAAATCTGAAATCCCGACACCCCTGTACTGTCGCAGGCGAGTGCTGACACAATTCCAGCTGGTGTGGTGGGCTTCATGAGGGCCGTTGCGTTGCATTTCAAAGCCAGCGGGATCCGGGTTAATGCAATCTGCCCAAGTATCATTCGGACAAATCTGGTCGACTCGACTGGCTGGGATAGTTTCCCTCAAAATCGGTTCGTCGAAGTGGATAGCGTCGCCCGCGTGGTTGTTGGGTTGGAAGGTGAATCGCAGGGCTTGACTGATGCTACTGGAAAGCACTTGAACTTGGAAGAGCTGTATGGGACTGCTGTGGAAATCTCCGACTCAGGATTTTATTTCCGGCCGCAACATGAATTCTGCGATGAGGGAATGCGAGAAGTGATGGCGGCGACGGTTCTTGAGAATCAGGTGGGGGCGATTCTGAATGGCGATTGAGTTCAGAGTTACCGTGTAGGTGGATGGTTTGCCGTGTCACTTGGGTACATACAAGCAGCAAGAAAAGCATACTCCGTACTCGTACACACACTTTGGATGCCAAGAATCCTCGAATTCGAGCTCAGACGGGACAAATGTCGACTTGGCCCGCACGAGGAACGCATTAGTGACTCACTAGACGCGAAATCCAACTCCACCTGTCAAATGTTTAACCTTACCCTTGACACCGGCGTACTCCGTACTTTGTGAAAAGGCTGGACCTTCTGCTTTTATACAAGCGGAACAACATGTCAAGAACCCTGCACTGACCGGGAAATCCACGGATGTGGTCTGTTTGAGTGTTGAGAATCCACGGATCCGACGCCGGTCCACTGTGGGGCGTGGAACTACCCAATCTAGACTAGCGCAATCCTTAGACAGCCACCGGAAATAACTCCACTGCAACGCGGGTTATTTCAGAAACTTCCGGGCTACAGACTACATGTGACAGTTGACAGGTCACATTTGACACCGTTGGTCCCACACGGGATGTGTTCAGATCCTTGAGGATTTTGATACGAATATTCAGAACGCTGATCCTAGTGCGGAGTCCCTTGCCTGCCAATCAGACTGGCTCAAACTCATTACCTCATGCAATCGCCCCCGGGAGCTGAGAGTCTTCCCCGTGCATCGCCCGAAACAATGGCTCCCAGACAGTGGTGGCCCGCAGGGTGATATGGCCATTACCAGGCTTGGGCAAGTGGTAGAAGATCAATTTGCTGGCCGAACCTTCCAACAGCTCACCCGCCATCCCCGTCGAATCGTTCAAGAACGTCTCAAATCCATCGAGGATCGTCTGCATGGGCGTTAGGCTACATGAATGATGTCAGTAACCTGCAGGCTTCATTTTTTTTCATTTTGCCGTTTTCTCGAGCTCGACTCGAACCGAGACCAACGTACCATTCAGGGGTCACTGCTGCAGTCATTTCAGGTGGCACAATAGGTGTGTCGACCATTCCCGGCATGACACAGTTGATGTGGATGTTTTCCTTCTGTTTCAGGAGAGGAGCCACGCCACGGATGAAGTGATTCACGGCGGCTTTGGTACCGCAGTATACCGGATAAGAAGAATGAGGAAATACGCCACCGATCGAGCCCGTCACCACGACCTTGCCTCCTGGCTGGGGGTTATGGCGCATGAAATGCACCGCCAGCTGAGTGCCATACACAACACCCTTGTAGTTGACATCTACAAGAGACATATCAGGACACGGAGGAACATCGTCGACACTGTTTTCCCTCGAATCATAAAGGTATACTGAGGATGTATCCACAATTCCGGCATTGTGCACCAATGCATCAATGCGGCCCCAGATCTGGCGGGTTTGACGGAAAACACTGGCATATTCATCGTAAATGGAGACATCTGCAGTAAAGAAGTGGGCTCTGTCTTGTGGGAGGGTTTCAAGTAGGGCCTTCCCGGCTTCTTGACGCCGACCTACGCATGCGACGTGCCAGCCTTTCTTGCAGAGGTCTCTGGCGAGATCGGCTCCTATTCCGGACTGTAATCAATTCTTAGTGGTCGTCGAGGTTTCAAGCGGAGAACTGACAGTAGCGCCGGCGACAATGACCACCTTCCTTTCAATGTGTGATTCCATAGCGATGACTAGGTACGGAGCAGTTTGTGACAGTATAATGTTTGATGTTCGTAGATGCCAACCTAGACAGTTGGAAGAGCGGGGTGGGTAACAACTTATATGGCAATATGATTGCAGATTTCTAGGAGCCAGACTGTTGACTCGGAGACCCGCGGGTCAACCAGCGGTTGAGCTAGCATCCCGAGTCAAATAGAGTTCGCTAGTGCAAGGTAAGTCCTTTAGAGCCGGCTGGTCGTTGCCCACTTGGGACATGCACTAATATGGCTTCTCCATTCAGGATTCCAGAGTGGAAACTTTCCATATTGACAATTGGTCCAATTCCCCTTGATCCAGGCTCTCAGACTCTCGCATTGTTTCTAACCTCGTGGGCTATGTGCTTCCCTGCGTCAGTGGGTCTCCTAGAAGGCTTGCATTCAAAAAATCGTTAAAGCTGCTCCTATTTCCTTCCCCTCTTCTCGAGAATCTCTCAATTGAACAATACCATGGCTGTCGATACAGAAAAGGATGTGCCAACTGGGTCAACAGTGGCACCCAGCTCTCCATCTAGCCTTTCAAATGAATCTGCAGCACCAGTTGTCACTTTAAAGACATGGATCGTCTCTTCGGTATTGATTTTCTGACCTATCAATCTTTACATCGACACTAACTATGACGCGCATAGATTCTTTCCTGCGGATATGGTCTCTCTTTCTGGCCTGTACCTGTAGTATCGGCAATTGGAACTAATATTTCAGCTGATATGGGAGATCCAACAGGATATATTTGGTTTGTGCCGGTAAGCACTGAAATTGCCGTCACATTGATTCGGAAGTTGATCAAAGTCTAGGCATGGACTATCTCGATCACCTGCGCCTTCTTGATCTTGTATGTATCTGAAACACCGACTCCCAACTTTATGATACAGTGCTCATTAAACCTTGCAGTGGTCCAAACACCGACCTTCTGGGTCGACGATGGTTCCTGGTACTCGGAAACTTGGTAAGATCTTGCCCAGAAGAATGCTTTAGCATTATACAAGCCAAGAGGCTTTACTCCTTTGTCCGGAAATTTCAATTCTAATGACCGACAGGTATGCTTCATCGGTCATATCATTGTGGCATCAGCCAAGACCACAACTCAAATCACTGCTGGCCTTGCTGTGGCAGGATTTGGCGGAGCAAACTGTCAGGTAAGAAATTGACCCGCTTCTCTATACATTCGCTAACCGGCTTTTGAACAGATGGCTGCCTTTGCTCTTCCAGAACTTCTTCCCAATAAATGGAGACATATCGGGGTGGTTATCGCCGATTTCACAGTTTATATTGCCGTGATCGTGGCACCAGTGACAGCGCGCTATGGCTATGAGCTCGGGAGCTGGGAATGGAATTTCTGGGGCGTGGCAATCTTCCAAGGCCTGTCCTCCCTGGGGTTGCTCTTCCTTTACTACCCACCCAAACACCCGTAAGTCAATAATTTCAAGACGCCCGGTGAATTGTGGGAATGATCCAAAGCTGACACGCCGATTAGTCTGGGAGTCTCGTACAAGGATGCTTTCAAATCACTCGACTACCTTGGTGCATTCCTTTTCATTGGTGGTGCGGTTCCTTTCTTGATGGGAATCGTATGGGCGGGTGTATACGAGTCAAACGATGTCCATGTTGTGGTACCTTTGGTTGTCGGAGCCGTGGTGTTAGTTTGCTTCGCGCTGTGGGAACACTTCGGCAAGCTCAAATATCCTCTCACACCAACTTACGTCTTCGTCAGCTCTTGGGGTCGGGATTTCACTGCTCCCGTCATCTCATTGGGTGTCGTCAACATGTTCTACTACTCTTCTAGCATTTTGTGGCCGCAGATGATCACCGTCTTCTACACTAACGGTGGTGCCGACTGGAAATATTCAGTCATTCTGTCATTGCCGCAGGGCTTCGCTATTTTCTTCGGAGCTATTTTGCTCACTCTCTTTGGCAGCAAGCTTCGTTACTGGCAGTGGCAGCTTACTGGGTCTGTGTTTGTGATGGTCGTGTTTGGCTCTTTGCTCGGTCTTGTCACGCCTACTAACAAGGGTACTATGATTGCCTTTATCTTCCTCTCTCAGGCTGGATTTGGTTGGGGACTTTACTTAAGTATTGCTATTACCCAAATGGGCGTTGACCATAAGGCCCTTGGTGTCAGCGGTGGAATCTCGGGGTGCATTCGCTTTGCTGCTGGTGCTGGTATGTTTTTTTTTTGTCCGAAACTCTTGCTCCTTCAAAACATACTAACAGCTTCATCAGTTGCTACTTCAATCTACCAAACCGTGTTCAGCAATTCTTTGGCCAAGTACACAGCCAAATTCGTCCCCTCTGCCGCAATTGAAGCGGGGCTTCCCGAGTCCAAGGTCACAGGTCTAATGTTGGTGGTGGCTCAAGGGGCCGCCGCAATGAAAGAATACAGCCCTGCTGTAGTGTCGGCAGCACAGGCGGCTCTCAGTCAGGCATACTGCAAGGCAATCTTGTAAGAACCACTACTTCCTCGTCAGACGAGGATCATTATCGGTGCATTACTAATTCGGTTCCTTAGTGTGGTTGCTATGGTATCAATGGCATTTGGTATTGTCGGTCTTGCAGCCTGTCTCTGTTGCAAGGATGTTGATTCTAAGATGACGTCGAAGGTGAGTGATTATATTAACACATCTTTTGCTATACTATTCGAGGTGAAAGAAATGCTAATGAGATTTCTCTTCAGATTGAGGTGTACCTGGAGAACACAGATCTTGCCGACAGGAATGAGCATCACTAGGTTCTCCAATGCGAGAATAGTTTACTACAAGGCTCTCACCTGAGCATCAAAAAGAATAACACCCTAGCTTAGAATAAAACTAGACATATTCATGATTTATTAAAGCTATGGTCATAGTATTGGAATAACCCCCAAATGCCTCCTTTAACGCAAGGTAGTAATAACTAGGCATGCGTGTCCTTGAAAGCAATCTTTCGTCAAGTTGACGGGCGGGCGGCATACGCCTCCCTTGCAGGTCGACTAGTGCCTCGGAATTCAAGGAAAGCCTCTCTGACTCCCTCCATATTCAATCCTTCGTTGTTCTCGGACGAGATGACCATTTTCCACGTTGCAAAGGGGCCAATAGCCGCAATGTCACTTTTGTTCCCGGAAAGAGTGAAGGAATCTTCGATTTGCTGGGTACCGAAGACTTTATCGGATGTGGCCTCCTCAATCTTAGAGACCTGGTCAACGTAGTAATAGAAGGAGATTTGCACACGATCATGGGCGAAATAAATATCTTGTCTGTTGTCGTTTTGGATGGTCTCATCACCCATGTGAATCAAGTCAACAGTCAACTTCTTATGGCCAGTGTAATCCTTCTTGCAATCCACCCCCGGAAGCCACAGTCGCACTTGTCTCAATCGGATATCGACGTGGTTCCCGAATATGTGATGAGTGGTGACCGGGTCGAGGCGAATAATTGCGATATATTTCTCAATTCCCGACACAGTTTTGTTTGTCTTGAGATTGGCGAGGTTCTCCCCACTGAATTTGTAAGAGAGACCCTGTTGCTTCTCTTCCCTCGGCCAAATGTTTCTCACGCTCGCTGCGTACCGCTCTAGACACCTGCGGAAGACCTGATGCAGGTCTTGGCGCTTATTCCCTAGACTGACCGCTTTCATGAGTGGCATGGCATCTGTCAATGGTGGGTGCTCGTTGAGGCCCCAGTAGCGAATGGCTCGGCTTTGGTTGTTGAGATCCTGCATAATGCTGAGGCGGAGGTTGTCGCGAGCCCTCCGGAACCAATGTACCACAGATGGAAGATTGGAATCAATGGCGATGGATTTCTGGCCGAGATCATCTGCTTGGGCTTTGAGGCTCTTTACCAAACCCATGTTTTCGAAAAGAAGTTGAATAGATGAGTTATATTCCATGATGGCACCATTGCGGGATTTGACGAGCTCCTCGTATACATCGATCGAGTCATTGAGATATTTGCGTGATTCCTTTGGGAATGCGTTCCGATAATCTTCAAACAACTTTTTTATCTTGGCCATTGATGCGAGAATTTTGACACTATTGGGATCGGTCGAATCAATTGTGTGGTCTTTCCGAGTTGTGAAGGTAGAGTCGAGATCCTTGAGATCGCCATCAAAGGTCAAGATCTCGTCGGCGATGTATTCTTTGTTTGTCCCTTTTGTATTTCTCGTCCTTGTAGTCCTGCGTCGACTTCCAGATGTCGACACCCTTCTTGATGGCATTGAGAGCAGATAGAGGATTCATAGAACACCCAGCCAGTGTTGTCAGTGCATCCAAAATCTGGAAGTAGTCGAGCGGAGGGGACTTGAATTTGCTTTGCATCTTGGTAATTTGCGCTCGAATTTGGCATTTCCTTTCCTTTAACTGGGGTGTGAATGCGCCAATCTTGTATGTGGCCGTGTTGAGTGGCCCATTCTCCGCAGTCAATCGTTCGATCCGTTCTGTGGCGGCTTTCTGACTATCTGACAGCACTGTCATTCCTCGAGATACATAGCGCTGAAGGTCATCGCCCTTTTTGACGGCGTCCTCATACTCGTCTGTCAGGGTCTCCTCGTCCTTCAACAGATTCAAGCTTCGATCAAGTTCCTCGTCATAGTAGTGAATCGACATGCGAGAGACCCAGCTGGGATTATGTCCCCACATGTCCTATCCGACATACATCTTGTTCAATCTTTTCTCAGCTTGGTCCCTGATAGACCTTAAAGTTTTCTCGGGCGAGAGGGTCATCTTCCACTCATTGGTGAGTCTGTTGTAGGCCTTGATCAAGGGAGGAAGTTCCTCTTTGCCGACATCTGCGGACTTGAGGAAATTCAATCGATCGAGAATGCGTCGGTACAATACGGCTGCGCGCTCAATCTCTTCGGGAGCCGAGCTGAAAAAGGCTAAATCCGCCTGACGGAGAAGCATCTGGCATTGATCTGGAAATGCAAATACCTGACTGGCTTGTAGGTCCTCCGAGGCTTCTTTAGGGTCGAGGTGGGCCACACTCCGAGAACCATTTTTTCCCTGAGCGCCTCGCTTGCCAGGTTTGTCGAGTGCATTATGGCTGCGTCCTCCTTGGCCACCCTCCCCTAGTGAAATGTGAGCAAATACTTCCAAAGAAATTAGATGCGGTTGCGTACCGGCTCTGATATAACGTCTGTAAGACATGTCTTCTTCGAGACTCGTCACTTCCGAAGAAAACGAACGACGCACTTCAATCAAAATCGAGCTCAACTTAGGCTTATCCGACGTTTGAGCAAGGTTTTCAGGGATGCGAGCTGTCTTGATTGCCTCCGTGTTGTCTGTTGACGGGTCCAACTTTCCAAATCTTTTTTTAATGGCACTGAAGTATTTGACAGCCTCAGTCAGCGCATCTGCCTCGGGGGGCTTGATGCTTCTCAGATGAGTATTGATGAGATCCTTCAGATCTCTGACTGTTTCACTGCCACTAGAAAGATCATTGAGGCTGCCGGCTACATCCACCAATGTCCGTTAATAAGCCAAGTACTGCTCAATGTAGCTCTTGTCCTCAGGTGTGAGTTTTTCGGAAACATCGTCGGGCATGTCCGTTCCCTTCAATAAGCCCAAGGCCTGGTGTGGTCACGGCTGCTTCCTAAGTTTTACCAAACGTACGGCCTTCCGTTCATATGATGTGCCAACAAGCACTTCGATGCTGCCTGGGGTCATAACTGTCAGCTGGTGCACCATAAGGATGGACATAAAAAAAGCTTTGCTTGTATACCTCCATTGCCGGCAGTCCCACCATCACCTCCAGAGAATGGCTGTTTATCACCGTCCACTTTACCCTTGTCCGTCTTTTCCTCACTCTTCCGAGCGCTGCTATCTCCTCCTTTCCCCCCATCGCCACCATAGGCTTTGATCTGGAGGTTTTGCATCGTCTCCTTCGTGGCCTCCTGGACAAACAGCCACACTTCACCGGCATTGCTTCCATCCTCTTCGCGGCCTCCATTAGCTGTGGTACTAGTTACACCTCCATTTCCACATTTACCAGACACATCAATCACGACTTCTTCGGTAAGTATCAACTCGTTGCAGAAAAGGCCAAGCCTTTTACCAGGCAGCTGCTTGAGTTTTTGGGGTTCGATTTTTTCGGCATAAACCAGGCAGACTTCAGTGTTGGTCTGGAAGCTCGAATCCAGGACATGGGGAGTGGATGATGCATTGAGAATGACTGTCACGTCTCCCTTCGTATACTCGGCGAAGGTTTCCGTGAACCTCTTGGGGGCTGGAGGCGGGTCTTCGGCAGCGGGTGACATATTGATTCTCAACACACAGGGTCGTAGACTTCGAAAATTTCACGAGGTATTTAGACAGATTGTGCCAAATTCTTGGTGAAAATGTCAACACAATTTATAGAAGGCAGAAATTTCGAAGGTTCCAAGGTCCCAAGGTTGGAAAGACATGGGTATCTATATCTCTGATAATGTAGAGGGTAAAATTTTAGAATTTATTTGATACCTATCTCGCATGAACCACCAGAAAACGAGAGTAGTTTGTCCGGTAACGTGAAGGTTGCTCTTCATAATGCGCTGAAGGCGGTATTCTTTGAAAAAGTCACGGATCACTTCATATCCGGAGTCAACCGGAAGGGAGATGACTCTGGCACAAACGTTCTGAAGCCTAGGAGTTTCTGCTTTACTGTAATTCCAGGCGATTCCAAGATCCCTGGATTCCTGACTATGTGGATCGGTGTCGAAGGTGGTTCCAACAATGGGAAGAAGTCGAGTGGTCAAAACCAGCTGTTCTTTGCTCCCGATGGAGAAAATGCTACTTCGCCGATCCCAGACAAGTGCTCTGCCAGTATTATCTTCAGCCATGACATAATAGCAAGTCAATTTTTCGAGGTATGACTGCACGCATGTATTTGATTCCTGCTCATGCTAACTTTGAGACCTCGATTAGCCGAACTTTAGGAATGCAGCAGGCAAGGTTGACATCACCTCCACGAAGGGCACAGGTAAGACGTAAAACCATTCTATGTCGTTTGGAACCATTTGCTGATTTTGTAGCCGGAATGACCTTGACGTGCAATTTGAATTCCGGTCGTGTGAAAATCGCTCCGTTTATTCGAGTAGAAAAAACCAATGAGTACCAAACGGATTATCGGTATGGTGGTTTAGACAGCAAACATCACGGTCAAGCCTGAACTTGCAACCAACCTTGACGATGCAGTCTCTATCAACTACAATAGCGGCCCTCGGCCTGCTAAATGGACTACCGAGACACTAATTTTTAGGGGCGGAAAACGGAACACTGAAGGAACGGCCACATTGGTCTTCACTTGGAATAGCCTGGGTAAATGGCACAGCGGCATGGATTCTCAACCTAACCTGATTGGGTTTCAAAAGTGATCAAACATGGGGTGTAACTGCAGAGGCAGACCAAACGGATCGAGACTGGCTTCAAAAGCTTTTCAAAGTTGACGCAAAAGTTCCTGACTATTACAAAGTTGTCAGCGAATAAGAAGGCTATGCAGGAATGATGAATGTATTATCGACTCTCTGGACTCTCTCGCTCTCTGGAGAGGAGAGAAGGAGAGAGAGAGAGAAGAAGCTCCCTCGACTGGCTATCTGGAAGTCCTGTGGAACGGAGTCACGTGACAAGCATGTGACATGCATGTGATCAGTCACGTGATTCTCCAACAAAAGTGCTGGAAGCACCAGCTCCTGATATCAAAGTGGAAATGAAGGGGCTGAATTATTTCCTCGCCACCAACCTCTTGTTCCCGGGGAAGCACGTTTTCCACGCGCATCCGTTGACAGAGGAAACTCAGAAGCTGGGGCTGGGTCTAGCGTTTCCTCGGGATTTGATTTTGACAGGTGACATCAAATTACATTAAGACATTGTATCTAGCCAGTTGGTCGCTATTGTGAGGCGGCGAAAATTCAATTAATTTGATGCTTTCGATGTATAATACTATTGACGAAGCTTTATAACGTAATTGACGGGCTGGCAAAATGCGAAGAAAGCGGTCCATTTGACAAAGGATATCTAAGCTAGAGAAGGGAAGAAGAAAGAGAGAGAAGAAGAAGAAGATCTAGGAGAATCGGTGGGTTGTCGGAGTATGACGACCGGCATACCGGAGGATTTATTAATCCTGCATATTTTGTAATTAATGTTATGTAATCAGGGCTCCATAACTAGTTAGTTAGTTAGTTATAAATTGTAAGAAGAGCCGATACAGAAATACAGAGAGTTGAATACCACTGATTGGACCCCTACATTTACAATACGCTCCAATCCGACATGGGTTTGATGCCTGAGGTGTCAATGCCTCAGGCCCCTCTAGTGCGCTTGACTGCTGGACATCTCCATTCTCGCAGGCATTTATGGCTATCACTGGCTATTTTATTGATAGTGATTGGGTTTATCGTGAGGTACTACTTGGGTTTAAGCCGCTCCATGGTACACATACCGGCTCTTATCTAAGTAGTGTTCTTATAGAAACCCTAGTAGAGCATAACATCGAAGATAGAGTATTCGGGTTAACAACAGATAATGCATCGAACAATAAGACATTGGTCATTACCCGAATACCATGTCTTGCCCATGTTATCTAGCTCAGCCTAAATCAGCTTCTTGCTCGGATAAAGGCAGTTCTATTGAACGAATCAGCTGGGACAAGGTGGACAGAGAAGCAGTCAAGGCTAGCCTAAGAGAATGCGAAGCAAAGTTAGATCTCCTCTATATTGAACAAAGTCCGTTATCTTACGATTTATATTAATACAAGTCCCTAGCGCCGAGAGACCTTTTACAATCTTTAGACAAAATCATTCACCTTTCCCCCCCTGGTCGCGCGACGTTAAGACGGAGCCTATTTCTCACCCGGGCAACACCACTAAACTATTGACTGTGTTTAATGACTTGGTAGTTGGGTGGGTGACCTCTAGCTAATTTGTATTCAATATCAAGTTTGATTCTCCTAGGCGGCGCTCCTTTTTCTTTCTAAGGAGGACATGTGTCAACCAGTAGAAATTAGTACTAGAGAGCTGTGATCAAAACAACACGCCTGCGATAAAAAAACTAGTACGGGAGGGGAAGGACACGTCAGCGCTTTAGGGGCGTGCAGGATTATTTAGGTGTAGAATAGAGTGGTGTTCAGGGGATTCAGGTGAATGGGCTGAATGGACTGAAGAGTAGGGCGGCAACGGCATTCTCCTCGTAAAAATAGCAAAAACAAGAACGAAAACATACAACAGTGAGGATTCGCTGGTGGTCACCCACCCAACTACTAACTCACCGGCGTGTGGCTTAAGTACGGCTGAGCGGACGGGAAGCCCTGTTTTCCACACCCTATGGTCGTATGTATTATGGTACGTGTGGATAAGGAAGTTGACGTGAGATGAAAGGCTTCACGCGTATGCGTAATGGTATAGGCGACGAAATCGAGAATTCCGGGAAGGTTTGATATAGCGAGCCGGAGAGCGAGATAGAAAAGAAAAAAAAGGCACGCACAACAGTGGTGGCCATGGACCAAGAAACAAACCCACCGGCATGTGGCTGGAGCGACTTCGCGTACTTCTCACACAAGAGCATGATCGGTCTTCTCTTCTATATAGAGGCAACCTAGAAAATTCGCTCTTAAGCAAGTTCAGCGTGTGAAGCACTGATTGGTAAATCGTATTAGCATACTAGAAATCACTGTCGAATGCGCAATAGTCAGGAACCATCCAGTCAGTAGAGGGCAGCTCGGTATTCAGATATGTAGATGATGTCTCTATTCCAGACATATCTATTTCCCGTTATGCTGACGCGCAAGGCGACTTTACTGACTCGAGTCGCGAAGGCGGATTGGAAACCCCCAGATTCCATGTCCCACGCGAGTAATCTCAGCGACCCAAGCACAATTCATCACTTTGCAATGTATATTGGGGAGGGAGGAATGGTAGAGGCATATGATGCAGCCCTGGAGGGACCCCAGTGACAATCACGCCTGCTCGCTTCATCAAAGAGTACTGGGGAGAAGAGCAGTTCTGGACACCCTGAAGGATGTATTGGAAGGATAATGGAAAGTTATCAATAAAATGGAATATTCTAAAGTAGCGCAACCCCCCCCGGGGCTGTGAAAGATGAGATTATGTAATTGAGATGAGCCACGCCAAATATGATACAGGAATATGATACAAGAATATCTAATGATCTCCCCCCAAAAAATAAAAAGAACCCGATCTATCGGTAGTGTACAGAGTTGTTTGTGCTTTGAACCTAAGCACCAGTAACCCTCAGCACAAATTCATATACGCCAAGCGTGATGATAGCTGAGGGCAAAGAACGGAGCATGTGAGGAGCGAGGCCTCCATACAAGCCCGCCATACCTTCTTCTTTGGCGATAGTACGGAAGCATTGTACCAGGCCTGTGTATTTGGGCTGGCCATGTTCCACAGGTGCCTGGCGTAATCGTGTTCGCATAACCTAAGAATTTGAGTGTGAGTGTGAGATCAAAACAATTGCCTTGGAGTGGCGTACCTCATGAGGATATGTAATTAGACCTGCCACTAGCTTAGCGGAAGACGCGGCACCACTAGTACTAACCCAATGGAAAACTTCGTTCCAGAAGGGAGTCCGTGGTCCCTCGGTAGCTTCTAATGACCGATTGAGCCGAGTTTTCAACTGTTCATAGAGCACCAAGTGTAGAGCCGTTTCAATCGAGCCCAGATAGCTTGCGCTCAATCCTCTGTAAAAGCCACCTAGCCCCTCAGTCCGCATGACTTGCCTGATGCAATCAATGCTATTGCGGTATCGACGAGTCGAAGCACCACCATTGTTTGTTTGTGTTTTGTCAAGCTGTAGTCGTGTTTTGACGAGCCATATTGGATTCGTTGCCGTAGAAGTTGCGAGACCTGCGCAGATTGCGGCTTGAGCGTGGACCATGGCGGAGTCTTCGGTGTGTCCCATGAGTTGAGCTCCAACGCGTTTGCAATTGCCGTATACGTAAAACTTGATCGCGGTCGCCGGGACTACACCTGCCATGCTGGGACCCAGGCCCCGGAAGAAAGCTCGCCAGCCTTCAGCACGATAAATGGAGTTGATAATTCGGAGAGTTTTATGATTTGATGCTTGAAGAGGCCGTGAGGAGGCATCGGAGCCCCTGTTTTGTGGTTGGTAAAAATCGGATTGAAGACGTGTTCGTAAGACATCAAGAGGCGAAGTCACTATCGCAGTAGCCATTCCGCCGCTCCTAGATAGATGTCAGAAGAATCAAAGATGATAATAGCTGGAAGAGACATACGCGCCAGCAAGAAGGTGCACCCAAGAACTGACAGCCTTTTTTGTCGTGAGAACAGGGATACTCTGTTCCTCTCCTTCTGTAGGACCATACCGAGCCTGTGCTTTACCCTCCATATTTGCGTAGTATTTTAATGAAGATTGAGATCACGAAGGGCGAGTCTGGACACTTTTTTTCGGGGATATGCTTTTCCGCGATTCAGGATGCAGGATCACGTGAATGGTCTTATCATCACGTGGTTGACCCCCTATCATATCACATCTTTTGTAATCCAATCCCGGAACCTTGGAAGTGGATATTATGCAAGGCCTGACCCACTCACATTAACGCCGATATCCAACCCGAATTTTTATCTGCATGAACCAGATTTGGCAATGTATATTATACAATAATACAGTGTACATCATACAATGAAGCTCACCTCTTAGTAGTGCTATGCCAAATAGCCATATGGCCACTGCTAGTTCTTGTCTGCCAATATTAATGAGCTTTCGGTCAAGACGTCATGAATGTCCCATGATGTAAATTGAGTTTACATATTCCTGAGCTCCGAATAGAAGCGGGAAAAAGTTCAATCCGATTGGACAATTAATACCCCTGTCACCTGGTGTTTCTTTGTTCGTGTCATCTTTAAAACATACACTGTGTAGACACGTCTACCGCTTCCCCAAGATAACGAGCATGTATAAGAACTCGGTTTAAGTCCAACCTGAACTCGTTGACATTTGACTTCAATCATCCATTACTACCCTAGCCATTAATTTTGTTACCTCTTCCGAAATGTCGATGGTTTCCAGGGTCCCCTTTCAGCTCTCGGGCCGGTATGCCGAGCGAAACCGGTGGGAAGTTCTTAACGGCCCGGGCGACTCGCGTGTAACGGGAAGTGAAATCATACACGATGAAAATCTAGTCGACCAATGGGGTGACAAGGTTATCCTGATCACCGGCGTTTCTTCTGGAATTGGTGTTGAGACTGTGCGCGTCTTAGTATCTACCGGAGCAACCATTTTTGGCACGGCCCGGAATCTTGACAAGGCGAAAGAGGCCTTGGGCGAGCTATTTGACACCGGGCGTGTTAAGCTTCTTTTCATGGACCAGACAGAACTTTCAAGCGTTCGGGCGTGTGCTGAGGAGTTCTTGAAAGAGAGCTCTAAGCTCAATGTTGTTATCAACAACGCAGCGGTGAGTTTGTCAAATTTTCTAGTCTCTATAACCTAACTTCTTCAACACTCTATCTCACATTACACCATGCACTTCGACGTCCACCAGGTAGACCTCTCCTAACAGAGTTAACTGAAAACAAATTTTCTATAAGAGCGCTAACTCATTGATTGACTATTATAGGTAATGAACACCCCAGAAAGTCGTACTAAAGATGGTTTTGAGCTCCAGTTTGGAACCAATCACCTGTCCCATTTCCTGCTCTTCTATCTACTGAAAGATACCCTACTGGAAACTGCACGTTCAACGCCTACGTTCAATTCTCGCGTTATCAATGTTTCCTCGGCGGGCCACCGTTACAGTTCTATCCATCTAGACAATGTCAACTTCGAAGGAAACTACAATGGTTGGCTTGCTTATGGAGCTAGCAAGACGGCCAATATATACATGGCCACTGAAATCGAGCGCTTGTATGGAGCACAAGGTCTTCATGGCTATAGCCTACATCCTGGAGCCTTTATGAGCCCCAACCTCCAGAAACACTCACAGAAAGAAATGAAAGCAGTGATGGAGAACAATCGAGCGCTGACATATTTGTCTAGTCTCGAACAGGCCTGCGCGACGACCATCTATGCCTCTGTTTCGAGCGAACTGGAAGGGAAAGGCGGGTTCTACTTAGAAGGGGGATCTGTGGCAACTCATCCGGCTCCTCCGGACGCAGATGGACTCGAATATGGATATGGTAGTTGGGCTTTTGATGAGGCAAAGGAAAAGGAATTGTGGAGGCTTAGCAAATCTTGGGTTGGAGTAGAGTAAATATTGAGTTGTATCAACATGGCTATAGATACAACTGGGTGGAAGTTTCAGTCGGCGAAAGTTATTCAGTTATCAGTGGTAGCTCTTGAGTAAGTAAATGTGAACCACACGCAGAACGTAGGGTGAGCAGGCATACGATATGGCCCTATACGCACCAATCATCGGGGTTTCACCAAAGAAAGAAGCATTCGGTTGACCAGTAGCAATGGCAAAGAAACAACGCTACGAAGAAACATAAAGGACAGTTGTAGAGTACACTAACGCAATACGTTGAAGCTATGAAAAGGATATACACTGGGAGACACAATGTACCAGTGCTTCATCCATCAAACACCCCAAACGTAGAAAATGTTCCGAAACGGGCTGGAGGCAAAATTGGAACTATGGCCCTAGTTTAATTTACTCGATCTTCGTGCGGAGGACACCGAAACAACTTCCCCTCGAGTCCATATTGTAGTGCACTCCCGCAGACGACTCCGCTGCTTCCTTCTCTCGGTCAAGTGCAACCTCTGTCGGATGCTATGTGGTAAAGACTGAATAGCCATCAGGTCAACAAGACTTGCTGGTTGACCTGCATGCTTCTTCAGTACTTTAACCCAGAACATGGTATCCTGCTTGGAAAAATAGCAAACTTCCTCATGCTGTAAGGGCAACTTGGTTGAGATATTTTCTTTTCTGTTGCGATAAACGGCGGTCTCCAGTAGGCGTATGTCGAAGCAGGGTTCAGGGATTTTGTTGCATCTGAATTCAGTCGTCTCGAAACAATCCATAGTGATATACGCAAAGGTTGCACAATCATGAGAATCTGCCAGAAATCTGGCCCATGAGCTGTTATGCTCCAGAGGTATTTTCAAGCACTGAGTGACGTTACCCTCGAAAGGCCAGGCAACACAGAAGTAAGTATCTGTGCTGTCTAATCCAGTGTGCCGAAGAGTGTCCAGAATATCGCAGATAATAGTCAAAATTCCTAGGCGTAGGTCTGGACTAAGGCCGCTTAGCCAGACCTGAAGGTCCTTTGGTCGCAACGTCTCATCCTTCAGTTTAGCCTCGAGATCACCAGAATCAAATGGCGATCTAGGAGTAAAATGCGGCAACAAGTCTGCTACCAACTTCCTTAAACGGACTCTTTTAGCCACTCCAGTGCAGTAGCTGACTTGGACCCCCCAATATGAATCCATGTATTGAATGAGTACTTGGGGCGGATAAGCGAGCGCTTGGTCTTTCACCGAGATGCCTGTTTGTTTATTCCAAGTCTCTGTAGCTTGACCAACGACATACTGTCCCCCTTGAATGGCCAATTGTCGTTGTGACCTTTTCCATGACGAGCGGCTTGTTCCCAGTTCTTCGAGCAAATTTGCCGCTGTAAGGCGGGACTCGACTTCGATATATTTGCAAGCAGAGTTTATTACGACCAGCGAACCGATCAAAAGCGGCACTTCAATGTTGATCGAGGTCAAAGCTTCGATATCTGGCATATTCTGAGCCCAATGAAACTTTCCACTTTCGCGAGCGAAAAGAAAGCCGTCTCCGATTTTTATAGCGACAGGAGCACCACTACCACATTCCCGAAGTATTAGATTTCCAGGGCCCTATGTATCGAGTATATCTTCGGCACGTCCAAGAATATCATAACTTTGCCTGAGTCGTTGGATTTGCGTCTCGAAGGATTGCTTATCCGGTGAAGCTTCACAAGCACGGAACAATAAGACTTGCCCACGGGCCATTTTACCTAGGCAAGTGAGATCGACAAGTTCTGCTACCAAGAATGGAAAGGATTGTTCCGTTTGAAGTCCCATCAGTGTCACTTTTCGTGCAGAAAAATTCAAGAAAAAGGGTTGAACGGGGCCGATATGGGCCCGGCAGTATGAAGGGAAGCCAAGGCAGAGAAATTGGACTGCTAGCGCACAGAGGTGAAGACACCAGTGAATGCTAGAGTTGCTTGAAACCTCCGGTATGTCTGGCCATATGATGCTGAGGATTCCTGTGGATGCAGATAGGAGCTTTTCAGGGTCTGAGTAACCAGGAGCTGCATTTGTAACATTTCGCAGCTCCTCAATGAGGTTCAGAACTGATTTGAAGGAAACAGAAACTATTTCCCCTAGAGGTGACGATGACGAGTCGTGGCCTTTCAATTCCGATTTAAGAATTGTGAAGGAATTGCAACAAAGATTATTTTCTTGTAATAAAGCAGCAGCCCGACAGAGCCCTTCTAAGGCCTGAGAGATGCGAGACCAAAATATTCCAATATCGACGGAGTTTCTTTTATCAGTGGATAACACATATGACACGGAAAGTATCGAATCGATATCATTGAACTTGATGCATCCAGCCCAGCCAGTCATCGTTCGTGTAATGGGCTTGATCCCGGCAAGACCACATGCCTGTTCAATCCGATTGATTATCTCTTGATCATCAAGAGTCATTGAATATCTTTCCTCAATGGCGTTAGAGTTCGTTATTTGATATGATTCACGGGGTGAAACGGAGTGGCAACATCCCGGAATATGTCGATCAGGCTTCATTTCAAAGTGAGGAAAGCTGACCGGCTCAAAGAAAACCCAAGGAGAATCGTTTGTCTTCTCCAAAAGGAGGTTAACGATCTCCTGGTAACTATATCCTACTTTTGCTAGTCCTCGTACCCACATATAATCGTCCGAGATCTTGACACTGCTCTCGAGAAGACAGGCTACCAACTGATATCCACTCTCATTTTGGGCAGCTGTAACAAGAATCTCTTCTGTAATGAAAATCTTGTCTTCTGTTTTATCGAGCAATATATTCATCAACCGGACCGCATTCCACGATTTCAAGACTTCCTTAAGAATCATCTCGGTGATTGGTATTTCGTTTCTTTGTCTGTCAAGAAGGAGGTATACGATCGCTGTATCTGCCATGAATATGGCCGCTTGGAGAGCACTTCCAAATCTGCCTCCTTGGGAGTTAACATCCGCGCCTGCATCAAGAAGTAGTTGCACTATCGATATATTTCCCCTAGATACGGCGGCCTGGAGAGGAGTTCCATATTCGCCGCCTTGAGCGTTGACATCCGCGCCTCGCTCAAGAAGTAGTCGCACGACCGCTACGTGTCCTCTAGACATGGCAGCCTGGAGACTAGTTCCGTACTCGCCGCCTTGGGTATTAACATTTGCGTTGTGATCAAGAAGAATGCGAACGATCGCTACATCTCCCTTAGATGCAGCGGCCTGGAGGGCAGTTCCAAGTCTCCCTCCTTGGATATCAACATCCGCGCCTGTATTGAGGAGTAATTGCACCATCGGTATATTTCTCGTACGAGCGGCCGCCGCTTGGAGAGCAGTTCCATACTTGCCGCCTTGAGCGTTGACATCTGCACCTCTCTCAAGAAGCAGCTGCACGATCGCTATATTTCCCTTAGATGCGGCCGCCTGCAGAGCAGTGTGAAAACTACCTGATTCAGCGTTGATATCCGCGCCTTTCTCAATAAGTAGTTGCAATGTCGATATGTCTCCCCAAGATGCGATCGCCGCTTGAGATGCAATCGCGGCTTGAAGAGCAGTGCCGTACTCGCCGCCTTCAGCTTTGATATGTGCACCTCTTTCGATAAGCAGACGCACGATCGCTGTCCCTGCTCCAAATGCGACCGCCGATTGAAGAGCAGTGCCATACTTGCCGCCTTCAGCGTTGACATCTGCACCTCTCTCAAGAAGCAGTTGTACGATCGCTATATCCCCCTCGAATACGGCCGCATGGAGAATAGTTCCAAATACGTCTACTCCAGCGTTGGGATCTGCACCATTGTCAAGAAGCAGTTGCACGGTATCTTTCTGACCCAACTTCACAGCCTCGAAGAGGTCCATTGGGCACAGCACAATTTGGCAATTGTTGGGGCGCGACTGGCGTTTTCGTGATATCGAAAGCAAAACTTCACCTAGGCAGGCACGGCTTGCTTGTGAAAATCAGACTATAAATTCGTTGGTGTGCTTGTCGGGTCGTGAAGATCCTGTATGATCTAGTATATCGCAGACTTATCAAGCCTACCCGCGTGGTTTAGGATGTTTCTGACGGGCAAGGTGTAGTTGCAGAAACCCACAAAACAATTCACAAACCCTCTTGACTCCGATGGCGCGATTTCTGGGTCACCTGCAGTCTCACATGCATGACAGATTGTGGCTGTGTGCATATTCCAAGGGTGTTAGTGTGTTCGGAAGGCCATTGTCCAATAATGCATTCTTTCGGGGTCAGTGCGGCAATCAAGTGTGATCTTCAACCGCATTCTCACCCTACTCCGTATCCATATTGCGGTCGCCCATTTATATCATCCCACCTAACCTTGGAACTGTTGACGTTATATGATTTCTTTTCACACGGAACAAGTACGATCATCTGGCGTGGAGAACGGGGCTCCTGTCTGCTCAGCCGTACCTAAGAGTATCACCGAGGTGCGGGTTATATAAAAACTAGTGTCGTAGAAGAGATA
Source organism: Penicillium freii (assembly GCA_028827385.1). Lineage (NCBI taxonomy): Eukaryota > Fungi > Ascomycota > Eurotiomycetes > Eurotiales > Aspergillaceae > Penicillium > Penicillium freii. The sequence goes on along the minus strand of JAQIZX010000004.1, from coordinate 5,399,723 downwards.
GACCGTGAGCTTAGTTTGCTCTCATAGCATCTGGCTGGAGAGAATTGCATTTTGATAATGTAGACTATGTTGGGGGCTCCTTGTGAAACAGCAGTCGGCACCGTTCATGCAACTTGGTGGAGTGACAGTTCACTCTTCGTACAACGGCGGTACTGAAGTCCACTCCTTACGTCCATATTGCAACACTTCTTTTTGGTAACCCACGAACCACCGCTCGCATGCTTTTCGGCTGTACAAATGCTCAGGTGCTCCTTCTCCTTCTCCAAAGTAATCCAGGATACGATCGCAGTACATCCAGATTGCCTCGTAGTGCTCTGGAGAGAGATCCTTCTTGTCTTTGCGTGCCACAATCACAGTACCGATCCCACTCTGCCACTTAGGGGGCGCAAACCCGGTGATCGGGTCTACATGGATGTATGTGATAGCCTGGTTATCGAGGCAACCAGTTGTCCCATTGTCTGGAGTTCCGACGCGGTGGATGACGATGGGGAAGTCGAGCAAAGCCGGCACTGGCGGGACACTATTGGCGAAGATAGGGTGGTTCGAGGGGATTGTAGTTGCCGACCATGGGATACCTTTGTCGCCCTGGCATCGGACTGTCACCGCTCTTACGGTGCCTCCTGGAGAGGAGGGAGTTTGGTTGGACGGTGTGGCCTGGGTAGCTGTAGATGGGGTTGTAGAAGAAGGCACAGTGGGCTTGGTCGCTTGAGGACGCGCCATTGAGCTGGTGGCTGGCTCCGAGTCCGAATCTGTGTCAATGTTGTCCCATTTCGAGTAGTCAATCGGAGGCATCGTGATGGTTTTAGCTTGTGCGAGAATCCGGTCAACCTAGTGATTGATTCTTGGCAAACGCAGATGGGTAGCTGTGCCCAGGTGGTATAGTATTGATGAATGAAGTTTCTAAATATAAAAAAATATGCGGAGATAAGATAAGAAATTGGCACGTGAACTCGTTGTGCTAAATGGTGACCTGACCTCTGAGTTAATCGGTGACCCGAGCTGTAGTCACCGTTTCCAAGGTTACCAGACCGCTCAGCTTTTGAGACGGTCTTTCTGCCCTGGGCGGATAGGACCTCTACTTCTCACCTACTTCTGGTCTTCCCCTCTCTCGGTTGGCTCGCTCAATACAATCTTTGGTTTCTTTCCCACCTTACGATTCTCATCAGTAGCAACCTGGGCCGTAGGGTGAGAATATACGAAAGAAAAAGAGAGCACCCAATGTGGAGAGAGAGACTACGGAGGCTGCTACACTTGAATAAGACGGACATTGCCAGGTGGTCTATTGAAGGCCGCAGCACACGATTTGAGGAGTTCCCGAGACAACGCCTGCCAACTTTAAATAGGCGAGGCTCTTAGGTCAATCGCAGGAATGGTGTACTGCAAATTTGGGGGTCTTCATTCTTAGGTTCTCCTCGCAACTCCTATACTAAGCCTCCTCTCAACCCCCCAACCCCATTGTTGTTTGAACTCAGGCTCCCCGTTGATTTGGACTGAAATTTGAGATATTTTCACATAATTATACAAGAATAAAAGAAAGGATAGGTAAGGCTAATACGTAGTAAGGATAAGGTCCCCTACTACATACTACTCTACCTAAGAAAATCGACCGTCCTCGGGCGATACATGGCAATGGTGCCCAAAAATAGAGAAGAAAGTTAATAATAAGATATAAATAATTCAGAGAAAAATTAAAGCACTAGTACTTAGAAGAGATCTTGCACTAACTATACTATTTCGTGTATCTCCTCACGCCGTTTACGCAAGTACAATTCGATTATTAACAGAAATTGCTACAAGACCAAACTACCGATGCGCCATTTGCATAGAGAATGTCTTAGCAAAAGGTCACGTGGTATCACCTGAAGTCATACTCAGAGCCGTTCGAAACGAAAGCATTGGTTTGAGATTTGTTCAATAGCTGTGAGACTGTGAGATTGTGTTTGTGTGTATTGAATAGAAATGGACGAGGTATCGCCTCGATTTTATATTCCACTCTTCAGCGTGAGAATGATGCCAAGCCGTCCTGCCTCTCTTCCGGGTTACTAGGAACATCTTGGCTAGAGAAGAACCTTGAACACTGAATTGGTAGGGCTGATGGAATGGTAGCTTGCATGTAACCGTGCATGGAGGTGAAGAAAGGTGTTCTAGAAGGAATGTAAGCTCCAAGAGTGATGGTTTTAACCCCTCATGAGGGGAAACCCCTCCCCGCACGAGGTCGTCGGATCCTCTGGCCAATCAGAGCCGCGGGAAATGTTATCGTAAACGGCCAGAACTCGGCCTTGGCTCGGTGACCGCCTTTTGCACCCGATCGGGATGAGGCTTTTCAAAAACGCCCGTTAAACTCATTTGATTTTGTCTCAAGCCCCTCACGTCAAGATGTAACGGACGGATTTTGGAGACCGATTTGGGGTTTCCCTCATGAGGGGGGTGGTGTCAAGGTCTTGACTCCCCTCTGAAGACCAACCTAATAAAAGGTACGCTGTTTCCCAGAAGATAGACCATCTATAGCATACATAATACCAATTGAAGTCGAATTTCCCAGACAAACAATTCCAATGACGAACCATACTTTTACGTTGGCAGAAGGTATAGTACCAAACATATTAAAACATCGTTCCGACTCTGACACCAGACAGGCCAGCCAATTGCAGACCCATCCCTCAGCACCACGTTGCCTACTTTTGGTGGCGGCGGCCTCACGACACTGGGTGACACGCTTCTCATTGAGACACTTTCGCATTTCAACCGCGAGCGTATCCCCGAAAGGTATGAGACCATTTGAACTTTGATACTTGAAAGGAAAATGTATCCTAATTCTACACAGAGTCGTTCATGCTAAAGCTGCAGGCGCCTGGGGAGAATTTGAGGTTACAAATGATATTTCTTCCCTCACCTCGGCCAAATTCCTTAATGGTGTTGGAAAGAAAACCCCTGTTTTATTCCGTTTAAGCACTACTGGTGGTGAAAAGGGTAGTGCCGACACTGTCCGCGATGTACGAGGATTTTCCGTCAAGTTCTTCACAGAGGAAGGTAATCATGACATTGTAGGAAACCACATTGTAAGTGTTCATCCTCGACTCTTACATTTTATATTCTAATGTCCCGGAAGCCAGTGTTCTTCGTTCGCGACCCTGTTAGGTTCCCTTCTCTGAACAGAAGTCATAAGAGGCATCCTGCCACCAACCGGCCGGATTGGACCATGGTGAGTGGCAATTAAAGGTTTCATATTTCGGATGAAGCTAACCGTTTAGTTCTGGGATTTCCACGCAAACCAACCGGAAAGTGTTCATGCTTTGATGCACCTTTTTGGCAATCGGGGTATTCCTGATTCCATCCGTCGAGTGACAGGCTTCGGTGTACATACCTTCAAGATGGTGTCGGCCGATGGTGGCTTCCACTACTGCAAGTTCCACTTCCGCCCGACCCAGAGTATCACACACTTCTCTGGCCAGGAAGGTACTCGCATGGCTGGCGCAAACGCCGACTTCCACAATCAGGATTTGTGGGATGCTATTGCTCGGGGAGATTTGCCAGCCTGGAAACTTTACGTGCAGGTCATGGAGCCCGAGCAGGCTGAAACCTACGGCCGTGCTCTATTTGATATCACCAAAGTTTGGCCCCATAAGGAGTTCCCCCTGATCGAAGTTGGTCAAATGACTCTCAACAAGAATGTGGGTGGCTCTTTACATTACACAAAGCAAGTGCTAACAAAAGCCCTAGCCCGAGAACTATTTTGCCGAGATCGAGCAAGCCGCATTTTCACCTTCTAACATGGTTCCTGGGATTGCAATGACACCTGATCCTAGTAAGTACACATTAATGTTGTCGTTAGAGTGGGACAGGGTACTGACAACTCCTGTCTGTACAGTGCTACAGGCGCGCATGTTCGCTTACCCCGACGCTCAACGATACCGTCTGGGGGTGAACTACACACAGCTTCCTCCAAACCGCGCAATCTGCCCTGTATACGCGCCATTCGAGCGCGACGGCATGGGAACTGTGACCCGAAACTACGGTAGTGACCCAAACTATGTGAGGAGTTCACTGGGTACTGGCATCCCCAGCCAGAGTGTTTCCAACGTACGACACACTGAGCGCATCTTGCGTAACTCTGTTCTCGGTCAGAATGAGATTCTAGTGGATGACGAGGATTTCCTTCAGCCACGAGAGCTGTGGAACAGGGTCTTTGATGAGGCCGAGCGAAGGCAGTGGGTATCAAATGTGTCGGAGACTTTGGAAGATGTGCCTGATCAGCTCAAGGATGCTGTGGCTGCCATGTTCAGCAAGGTCGATCCCCGTATTGGTCAACTGTTGGAAGCGAAGGCCAAGAACAGTTCGCGCCTCTAGCTGTTTGATTATTTAAACTTTTCCACCTTCTTCTGTTCCAAATATATATAGATTATCTTATATAAATTATGCTATTAGACGCCTTGACATACCCTTCTTACCACCCTACCACCAAAATAGTTACATTCTATGATTCCCTCCCACACCTAACATGATACATACGACCATAGGGTGTGGAAAACAGGGCTTCCCGTCCGCTCAGCCGTACTTAAGCCACACGCCGGTGAGTTAGTAGTTGGGTGGGTGACCACCAGCGAATCCTCACTGTTGTATGTTTTTGTTCTTTTTTTGTTTGGTATACACATTTTTCCATGACTGACGTGAAATGTGTAGCTTTTGTTTGTCTTGTTTAACTTCTCGGATTTGTAGATGTCGCGTTATTTCCAATGCAGGTGGTAGATCGACAGGGTGAATGAATAGTTGGCAAAGAGCGATAAGCGACTTGAGATTTTCTTAGATATATTAACACGCGTGAGGTGGTGCCTAGGGATGGCAGAGCGTCCGGTTCTCGGGTCATGTCCGTGTATCGCAATGCCATTGTCGTGTATGTGGAAGACCCACCCAAGGTTGATGTGATCAGTCGAACATTGTCAACCATGAGAATATGGAGGCCTGCTGCTTGCTGTAACTATAGTAAATGAGCTGCAATGTTCACTTGACGCAACGGAAAATTATGTTTCAACTTCCCTTCGCGTTCTCGGGCATGTTATTCGGGGAGCCATAAGACCCGCAGATTAAACCCGATCTTTTCACATAGCCGACAAGTCTCGGGCATCCGAACCTTATATACAGAGTACTTCGTAGGAGAAAAAAGGGATGCGCTAGTTTAACCCCTACAGTGCATACCCCTGGTAATTGTAGTTCTTAAGTGCTATAGAGAAATTGGGACTGATCGTTGGCTAAACTCTCCCAATGTCGTTTTGAAATATCCCGATAGATGTATTAGGTTGCGAATAAATAAGAGAAACCTAGAAGCAAATAGCACTGTGAAATTTCTAAACTACTCAAAGCTAGTCCGGTGTCTACATGTCTTGTCGCCATTATTAGACTGGCTTGCGTCAACTCTAGTCACTTCGAACTCTTGACGAACATGTACAACGCTCAAGGGCGACATGGGCACCTCATCATTGGCGGGTGCTTCGATATCCCCGAGAGACCGCGACAGATCTTGGCTATACCCCTCTTTTGACCTTTTCAGAATGGGCTCGTTCGTATCATTGTAAGCGGCTCTTGCAGATGAGCTCTGATTCTGTGAGACGACGAAGAGCTGCCGGAGAGAGGCGACACAGGAGACAATAATAGCTACCAAGATAAGAATTAGGAAAATAACCCGGCAAGAACTTAAAATAACATACCAACATCCACCTCAACAAAGCTCCAGAAGCATAGCCAGTCGATATTCATCTGACGGTCATAGGTCATCCCGACGGCCACTCGGAGTATAGCGGTGACCATAATGAAGATAGTCGCAGAGAAAATGCCGAGCAAGATGAGCTTTTTGCGGAGCGAGATTCGTGTTTTCCATAGCGCAAGGAAGGGAATAGACAGGACTAAAATATATAATATTGATAGGTTAAAGGGCAAGGTTAATTTTCTAGTATATTTGCAATGAACTTACTCATCAAATCTGTGATAACATCCCCAGCGCAGTTGGCCCAGAACATGCGATTCTCATAATGAACGTGATTGGGCTGGGGACATTCAGCTGCAGACTTCAGTGTCAGTGCATGTCAATCGCAATTTGAGCTCGATTGTTCTTACTGACGATATAATCCTGCCCTCCGAAACTGCATTTCCATTCGATATCGGCCACCGATGCAACATAGACACTCGCTGTACAGAAAAGAACCACGAACCACCAGATACGGAGAGACTTGACCTTGGCACTGATCCGGTAGAAGAGTGCCATAAATGAGAATTTGACACACCACAGCGCCGAATAAAATAATGTCTCAAATGGAGCATTGAAGCGCATGAATGTATTGTACCTCGGAAGGAATTCAAGGGTGAATTGCTTTGTGCCAGCGCTGATCGCGTATAAGTCGTAAAGAATCTTCCCCAGGATTTGCCAAATGACTGCGGCTGTGAGTATAATGACCCATGCGAGGACAACCAGGAAATCATCTAGGAATAGTCGACGGAATGAGGTAAGTTGGGCATAGACACGGATTACAACAAATATAAACGACATGCCCGTGAGAGCCCACACGAAGCCCTGTTGGTACACGGTTAGGTATGCATACAAAAAGGTTTCCTCATTATGCTCGATACCCACCAAGAACACTGGCTCAGGAACTCTGCTGCGCTGGTCATCAATCTCTGCCATTATTAATATAGACTCGGCCGGTATAGAAATTCTAGCTAGATTGTCAAACGACAAGATGGGAGGAATATATCGACAGTAAAACTATATCGCCGAGGGTTTAGATACACTATCCTTTGTTGATCCCTTGCCAGTGCCGGTCTGGCCACCCTCCACATAATTCCCGCCGAGCTTATTTCTATTGGGCGCGCCAATAGACACATTGCTCAAGTTCTTTGAGGATATGAAGTTGGATACCTCGAGCCATGTGCAGTTTACTCAAAAGAAAGGAACTTGGACTTCAATATTAACGCCAGCATCGTTAGCACTATAAACATTATGACCCCGGCGAACAATTATGGTTGTGTGGTCTGGAGGTGACCATCAAGCACCAGTTCATCATACACTTTGGCACTTAACCCTGTAAGATAACTTCATTAGTGAGTATTTCGGTTCCATAGAAAGGAGGTAAATTATGAATATCATTCACACCAGGCAGAGTCCATGTATCTTGGCCTCCCAGAATATCCGACATACAGCGCACTTGATCTCTGTTAAGCAGGGTGCAGCGACCCATCCCACCTAGGAAGCAGCCCACGTCTTATCAATGTGGTGGCTGAATCAAAGGGGTGTGGGGTAAAAAAATAAAATAAAAAGATATAACCACAATGATTGCACAATTAACCGAGGGTTCAAGAGTGTCAAAGAAACCACGTTCCTACTGGGCTGGTCCACACCTTCGAAAGACAAAGAAGGGAAATTCTCATCGAGCTTAGACCCCGACGAAAAGATGTTTGACCCTAATAGAATTCGGATACTTCGGTAAAGCCAAATTGTTCATGTATTCACTGGCCAATTCAACCATGTGCCCACAACCATGATTCCCCACTCTTCCAAGTGAATGGCGCCTTAACTGAAGCTTCCCTATCGCCGTTGTTGAGTGGCGTACACGGCTTTGCAACAAACTACACATTTCTTTCTGTGAGACTTTGCTGTGTAGTATCGCCAAAGAGTCGTGGGAGTGTGATTCTAGAAGGGGCGCGATCAGAAGTACCAAGGTCTTTCAACAACAAATAAAACCATCGACCGAAACAGCAATTTACCGGATCTGGCATAATTAGCATAGACACAAATCAGTCACCGAATATATATATGTATATATTTAGAGTCAAGTCCAAAAAGAAACCCCAATGAGATGGCGTTAGATGTGGTCCGGCCATCACACTATGGGTTGTTTTTGTTTTCATCGCGATATTGTGGGATACCGTCGAACCCCAATATGCATCTTTATTAGCGATGACATTCAAACAGGAGGTGCACGGGGGGTGCCACGATAGAAAGAATTCTTTGAGCGCATAAAGCCATGGACAGCTTTCAACCGAAGGCGCAGTCTTAAGCGAGATATCAGCTTGGGTGCGCCACAATAGAAGCCATGACCGAAAATGCCAATGCGACAAAGAAAGTATATTATCCAGATTCCACACCCTCGCTGAGATGTTCCTCGCCCACCGAACTGTTCCTTCTCACTCTTGCGGAGACGTCAATTTCATCACGAGATGGATTCCCGACCTCAGGAGATCCTAGTTCCACGTTATATAATATAAACCCCTAAAATAGATTAACAATATGTGGATTGGGAGATGTGAAAATTCGTAACTATCGGGTGTCAAGTCCATGTCTCTTCCTCTCTCCCTCTTTTCTTTTTTGGTGGGTGGGGGGGGGGGGGGGGGCGGTGAATACAAGTGAGCCGGTAAATTTGGAGTATTTCCAAGGGCAGACTGCCGAGAGCATAGTCCCCAAAAGGGATATACCTCAATACGTAGGTAGTAACCGGCCCTTACATTTTTTACAAAAATTACAGACCCTCCTACCGGAGGGTCCGCCACCCAAATGAAAGGGATCACCCAAACGACAGATTATTTCTATCTTTTGCTTCAACCACCATTTACTATACCACCACGTAGTAAATTAATTAATTTAAAATAGGATATAGATTAATTAGCCAATTTACTACTAGAATACAAATTTATAGATCGCCCCTACGTTTTTTGGCCCTTCCATGCTTCCTAATTTCGACCAAGACCTTCTTCCATTTCCGCCTCGTTTTTTCTTGATCGGCTTTTTCAGTCAATTTATACTCCTTTCGCTTGATCTCTTTGCACTGATTTGCATTAATGATGCCAGTGATCTGTATATGACGGCGAGAAGCTTCATACCGGGCGTGGCGAGCCCCCATAATAGCTTGCGTCCGATCGAATTCCCGCTGTAGCTGGAGAGCTAAAGTAGCCTGTGCCTCAGCACCCTTTGCAAGCTTTGCTAACCCCTCTTTGAAGCGCTGAGTAGTAGGATCGTACTAATTAAGCCGTAGGCTAATTCTTCTCACTTTTTCAGCTGTTTTTGGGGTGCTAAACTCGGTATTTTGCGAGGCAGTTGATAGCGTATTCGACCGGGGTGAATTATCATGACATGGATCGTACGACTCCAATTCATCAGTAATAAGCTTGGGATTAATAGGCCAAAGGCCTGTTAATTTAAATCCAAGCTTAATTGTATGCGGCCGGAAGGTCTTTCGACGAATTTCCCCGATAGAATGTAGGAATTCATCCTTTGAAAATTTGCGGCATCCAGTCATTGTTACGGCTTCTACAGCCTCACTATGCCAGTGTTTATAAACGCTAAACACGCCGACATCAAGAGGCTGTAGTATATGACTAGTATACGAGAGTAAAAAGAATAAAATAATATTATTCTTCTCACAAAATCGGACGAATTGACGTGTTAAATAGGATCCAAAACGGTCACATAGAACCAGTCTTTTTCCACTAAGCGTACGGTTAATCGTCCACTTATGAAATAGCTGAATCCACTGATAGGCTAAGGTATCATTGATATAGCCAGTATCAGTTACAGCTAGGTGCTCGTCCTCTTTTATAGTACCAAACCAGCGTAGTAAAGCTTGCTTTGCGCTTAAAATAATAAGCGGCGGGCAGGCAAAACCATCGGCCGAAACAGCCTCCAAAACAGTAACAGATTCACGATTTGTGACAGATCCGTTAAATAGCTTCTTTTTTAGGTGCCTAGTAATGATAAATTGATCACGTCCGATACCAATTTGGAAGCCAGTTTCGTCAAAATTGTAGATATCTTGCTGGCATATCCCGTGCTCAGTCACCACCCGTTGATAGTCTTGAAACCACCTCTCGACAACTGATTTGTCAAGTGCAGCGCTCCTCTCTACGTCGAGAGCTCGCCGGCGTCGTACGTAGTACTCGGGATGACGTTTAAGGAAACGTTTCAGCCAGTAGTCGCCGATTTGTGGGGGTGGTTCTGTCTCGTCATAGTAGTCTTCTTCGAGAATTGAATTGGCTGCAATAGCAATTTGGCGGCGGTTTATTGATGCCCCGACCGTATCAAAGTATTCAATATAGTCACATAAAGCCTATTCTTGTACAGAACTAAGCTTCCTGCCATTGGGTTGTCGTTGAAAAAGGGATTTTCCACCTTTCCATCGCCGGCGCAGTCGACCCTCGGGGACCGCGAATTCTCGCGCAGTTTTCGAGATATTGGGTTTAGATTGCTCAGAGAGGTGGTCGAGAGCTTTCTCAAGCTGAGTCTCTATAAATTTATTGCATTTAGGCATAGTGGGTGGGATGGTTTAGGAGTAAAGTAAAAAGGTGGGATTAAAAAGAAATCTGTCGTTTGGGTGATCCCTTTCATTTGGGTGGCGGACCCTCCGGTAGGAGGGTCTGTAATTTTTGTAAAAAATGTAAGGGCCGGTTAGGTGATACTGGAGATACTTGTGGACATATCCGGAAGGTGGGGACCTGCGGAACCTCAGAGTGGGGCATGTCCCACTTCGAGCTGACTTGATGCCTGATATTGATGCCTGTATTTCAGAACCTATTTCCACCTGCATCACTATGTCACTATATGGAGTTCCTATATTCTTCATGTTCTCTTTTCTTCTTCCTTTCACCTTTTGACTCTCTATAGGACTATACTTCATGTAAACGCCCATTTGACCCAAACCCCGAGATTTCGGAGGTTCTAAGGTTTGCAATGAATGCTGACAGCCCAAACACGCAACTACCCGTGGACTATCAGCGCGGATCTACCACCCCAGCCCACCTGGCAATTATCTATAGAAATTGGCACAAGATAAAGTCACATCCACTAGGCCTAGCTCTAACGATGAGCGTATACTTAGGTAGGGTAGGCTCGATTTTGACTCATGGAACCTTCGGGCCGAGCCTGATAGTTCCACTTCTCCAGGTTTCGGTTATTATTCGGCGCAAAAAGAAAAAGAAAATATTGAGATGAGTAAGCGCATACCAACCTTAGGTTATTTATTATGGACCGATTGTCAGAAGATATGGTGGGAGACCAGCGAACGTGAATATCCCCTTGTGCAAGCCATGGCAAGCCGTGCCTGTACTGGAATATGGGAAACAGCCTTGAATCAACAACCATTGGCTCTACTCGGTGTAATACACCTAGGAAGCATTTATTGAAAAAGGACACCCGAGTTACTGGACCCGTGGACGGAACCTGTGTTACGCGTTAACCTTTATCTGCTCCGGTATGTTGCGACCTTAGACCATCTGAGCGTATTACAGCGTGGAAGGAACTATTTCGGAGGAAAGAGCAAACGACTCGAGTCTCAGTGGATTGCGCCATCGCATAATCCATGGTAGATATATCCTCTGTCTGCTATACTCCCTCTGTTTTCCTTTTTACCTTCCTCGTTTCCTAAGCGTTGTTGTTCCATCTACCGTGACACAAATAAGACAGAATCTATCAATATTCTATCGTCATACTGTATTTCAATCATGCCTGATCCACCTACACACGGTGTTGGTATCGCGGTATCCACCCCAGAGCCCATAAATGAGAAGGCTGTCACGGTTCTGGGAAAGGATGAGGATGCCAGTGGCAACGAGCTTTTTGCTGAAAATGCCCGTGACTCTGCAGATGCTGTCATTGTCACTGGAGCCGATGTGGCCGCTCATCTTTTGCCGATGCGAGATGACTTCGACCCTACTTTGACATTTCGAGCTGCTATTCTGGGCTCTGGTCTCGCGGCCTTCCTGGCTGTCATGACCCAGATTTACGCCGTAAGTGAATCTGCACGTCTCATTTACTACCCCAGGACTGCTAATAGATATATTCCTAGTTCAAACCGACCCAAGTAGACATTTCAGGCGTTTTCCTCGTTCTTGTTTCTTACTTTATCGGTACTGTCTGGGCCAAATTTCTCCCTCGAGGTGATCGGTTTGAGGTGAGATGGAGAGAACAAAACGGGCGGGCCAGGCTTCCTTGGTGGATCAACGTTATTAAGTTTTTGAATCCGGGGCCGTTCGGTCTTAAGGAGCATTCGCTCTCCGTGATCACTGCCAAGGCAGCCGGGTATGTTACGGATGCCACCGCTGTGTTTGCGGCACAAAAGCTGTTCTACAATCTTCCTCTGAGCGCCACCACTGTCATCCTGGGTATTATCTCTATCGGTCTCTTTGGATGTGGCCTCTGTGGATTCATGCGGTCTTTTGCTGTCTGGGATGTTGAGGCTGTCTACTGGGGGAGCCTGCCTGTTGTGAAAACCCTCCAAGGCCTTCACTGGGAGCAAGTCGAGAACTCCAAACCACTGAAATATTTCTGGTATGCCTTCACGGGTATGTCTCTGTATGAGATCTTCCCTGCATACATATTTCCATGGCTGAACTCTGTCTCCATTCCGGTATGTACTACCTTCTAGCAACATCCCCTGTATTCTGTCTGACTAGACTGCAAACTCTAGTGTTTGGCTTCACAGGAAGCAACTGGTAGAAAAGGTGCCACACTAACCAACCTTTTCGGTGGTGCCACTGCCAATGAAGGCCTAGGTCTCTTCTCTTTGTCCTTTGACTGGCAATATGTGAGTTAGTATATGGCGCCCGGGGATACTACGTACTAACCAACGATGCTTCCCACCGCAGATCACATCATCATCAACTGCTATTCCTCTCAAGTTGGTACTACATACTTTCGTGGGAACTGGGATCTGCGCCATGGTGATGATTGGTATCTACTTCGGAAATTCCTGGGGTTCGAGATCACTCCCGTTCATGTCGACGAACCTTCTCATGGCCAATGGCACAAAATATCCCGTGAGAGAGGCCTTTCCTGGTGGCTTGCTCGACAAATCAGTCATTGAAAAACATGGCCTACCCCAGCTGACTGGGTCCTTCGCATTTGGTCTGTTCACAGCCAACGCTGCGGTGAGTGTGATACCTTTATCTCGAACTCAGATGCTCACGGGTTCTAGATTGGTGCTCTGATTCTTCACTGCATCCTGTTCTGGGGCAAAGGTATCTGGAGAGTATATCAACGCGCCAGGGAAGGTAAGCATGATGACCCGCATCACACCCATGACCCGCATCACACCCACATGGACAAGCACTACAAGGATACCCCATGGTGGTGCTTTGCTGGCATTATCGCCGTCAGCTTTTTTCTTGGTCTTGTCGTGGTAATCAAAGAGAATATCACTCTTCCGGTCTGGGCGTACATTGTTGCGCTAGCACTGGGAATTTTCATTTCGCCTTTCGTGAGTATCCTCAAAGACACAGTTTTGAAATTCTTCTGATTAATATTATGTTCCAGAGCGTCATCCTCTTTGCTCGTTTCGGCAATGGAATTGCTACCAATAATCTGTCGAAGATGCTGGCTGGGCTCATGCTTCCCGGGCGCCCAGTTGGTAATATGTACTTCGCTGCTTGGTCGCACAATGTTGTCACATCTTCAGTCTCCGTGTCCACTGATCTCAAGCTAGGCGAATACCTGAAAATACCTCCCAGAATCATGCTTTGGACCCAAATGTATGGCATCGTACTTGGTGGATTCATCAACTATGCTATTTTGTCTTCCATCATTTCAGTCAACCGGGATCTTCTTGCCGAGGGCAACGGAAACTCCTCCTGGAGTGGTGCGACGATGCAAGGTTTTAACACGAAGGCGGCCTCCTGGGCCTTGGCTCCCTACTTGTACAAGCTCGGTGCTAAGTACGAGATGATTCCTATTGCCCTAGCCGTTGGTGCTGCTGCGGTGATTGTCCATCGGCTTTTCTACCATGTCAGCAAGCCCAAAGCAATCCATGATTTTTCAACTAGTTGATGCTGATTTGTTTTTGCGTTTTAGTTTGTTCCTAAAATCGGGCGGTTCGACCTTTCGGAAATTAACCTCCCACAATTCATCCAGTATGCTGGCATCATCTCCACCAAGCCACAGACCTGCACTATCCTCAGTGGGCTACTCTGTGGCCTCCTTACCCAAGCCTACCTTCGGAATTACCACCCACGCATCTTCAGAGACTACTCATACATTATTGCGGGCGCGTTCGACGCCGGCAGCCTCTTTGTTGTCTTCATTCTCTCTTTCGCCGTGTACGGAGCTGGTGGACCATCTCATCCATTCCCATCCTGGTGGGGAAACAACCAGGAGGGCCACGTTGACTGGTGTCCTGTCTCGAAATAAAGATACCCCAGACATATGATGGGGGAGTAAAGTCATGAAATGCCTGGAGCACAAATATCCTTTTCTGATGCCTCCAAACATGTTTTATCTCCATAAAAGGCTGGTCGTAACGCCAAGCTTCCAGTGAATGGACGCTCGATAGATCTTGAGCTTTAACATGATGCATTCGCCATGGTTATTGTTTTATGATGAATCAGCTATCTCCTCGCTACAGTCGTCTTTCCTTGGCCCGTATTTGATCACCTCTTGTGAACACGTAGTCTCCCTTATGCTACGATGCCGACTTTGTTGCAACGAGGCAAGTACAATTATATGAACCATTTATTCTTTGGAAGTATTTGAATATCTATCTAATACAAGCTTAAGCCTTGGATTTACCCTCCCTTGGGACGTAAGGTGTCTCATAAGGGCGTTCCGCCTGGGGGGTAATGCGCACCAAGTGGTGACGCTCCCCAGTGGTCCAGTCAATAATGGCAGAATGGTCCGTGACACGGTTCTATATTGCATACACATTAGTATTTTGAACCGTTGATCAATAGTTCAAGAAACCACTCACATCCCAGACAACAACGGTCTTTGGGGCCCATCGAATACGAGCTTGATAGTCAATGCCACGACCCACGTGGGCCAGTAGGAACCCTAGAAGAGCATCGCTCTCTTCCTTTTTGAGTCCGACAATACTGCGAGTGACTAGTCTTGGTGTAAGCACTGACTCCTTTTTCCAAAGAGCACGGGAGGATACTTACAGCCACCATTGACTAAAAGCGCTTTCTCGCCAGTCACCGGATGGGTTCGAATAAGAGGATTCTCGGTTTTCACCGGCTCTCGTCTATCAACTCCACCACGTTTCAGACTAAACTCAGCCTGCTCAAATCCGGAATGCACAGCCTTCAAGCCGTGAAGACGCTCCTTGAGCGCTGGCGAAAGCCGGTTATAGGCTTCAACTTGGTTGACGAAGACAGTGTCCCCACCCACTTCAGGGCTATCAAGCACATATAGGAACGTGGTACCAGGTGGCTGCTGCTCATATGTGACATCAGAATGCCATGAGACACTGCTGTTCTTTGTCGCGGGATATTCATCATATTCCCACGCATTGTTGTTCCGGTAAACGAGACGAATCTCAGGATATCCCTCTGGAGCTCCGCTAGTTGGGTGGGTATTATGGCGGCCAAAGTAGCCTCCAAAATCGAGGGCCTCTTGGATTGGCAGATCGGCGAGATCTTGGTCTCTGAAGGCGACAACTTTACGTTGGACGACAAGCAGAGCAAGCTGATCTTTCCCGGCAGCAGTGGGCTTGCTTAGCTAGACGCCTATAACCTCAGACCCGGTAGTCGGGGTCAACTTTTGAATCTTGGAGCCCCCAGTGAGCAGATCCTTGAAGGAGGGGTCGGCGTCTTTCCCGTGGTCGACGAGGGTGAAGGGTTCGAGAGGCGGGTATTTCTCGCCATAGTCGTATACAGGCAGGTAGTTCAGATACTGCATCGTTGTCAGGTCAAGCTATATGTGGAGAGACTCAAAAGCCTAGCCATGACCTACGCTGGCAGTAGTGTTCCCCCCTTCCTAGTCAATGATTCTTCTCACTCTGGCTTTGGTCTCGGTTGCTCCAGGAGCGGCCTTTATGGGAACAACGAATTCCGCAGTGGGGGTTTGGGCAATAGATGGTGCCATGTTGGGCTCAGGTATTGGTAAGTTGTGTCGTTATCAAGTTTGAGCAATTACCCCTCGAGATCTGTGAGCAGCCACTGCTTAAATACCAAAGATTCTGAATTTTTATTTGCTTCGCGTCATTTTATTGTAGAATCACGTATGAATTCCTGATTCCTCCGAGTCCGATACAGGCGACAGTCACAAGCCATCGTGTGAAAAGGTCGGGTACACAGAACATATCAACATTAATGCCGTGATATCCGTCCTTTAGAATGACAAATTTGACATCGTAACTCGAGAACTGGCCAAATATGACGTGCTATCTCTGACAATAACACCATGCGCTTGCCGATGGTTGGGGAAGGTATCGAGTGGTCTTGGGCGCATTGAAACGCTGACATGACGTGATATGATACGAGTGAGAACCCCGCAAAGGCTGCCGTGGACTATATCTCCATAATTATGCATATCAGGGCCCGCCATAGCAATGACAGGTGGGGCATAAAAAATCTAGTGAGTAAAAATGAGATCGTAGGTTCTATTTGCATCATTGTTCCGTAAAGCAGGCAAAGTTGTGAGTTATAATGCAACTTGCCTTCCGAATAAAGAACTTGAGTTTCCTAAATTTTTGGTTTACATAGAGAGGGGAGGACGAATAGAGAGGAATGCTATTGGCGGGAGGCTTTGTCCCTTAGACTGAGGGACCGCCCAGCGATGACCAGTTGGATATTTTAACATGTACATTCAAAAGTAGCCAAGTAGCCAAAGTATCGAAAATTTTCAGTATCGAGCTACATTAGGATGTTACCTTTCTCTGGTGTGTTATAAGTGGGCATCGACCCTTGAATAGGCCATACGAGAAGAGATCCAAGGTAAACAGGCGCACGTTCGGTGCAGTAAATAGGCGCGGAATGGCTAGGATCATCAGACCTACCGGGCTGCTGAATATTGTACTGGACTGGTGTCCCTCTACCCCACGCAATCGGCTGCTGAATTTCTCGAAAGTGCCAACCAAAGTTCTGTCATTCAAAATGGTTGAAGGACAGACACGTCTGATACAGTCAGTTGAAGTCTGTCGGCCACTGAGAATACTACTGAGTACCCGGCAAGATATCTGGGCTGAAGATTGGAGAAACCTGTCCGTCAAACGGCTCCTTCCCGTCCGATGAAATCATTAGACTGTGTTTCGCATCTCTTTCGACTTTTATGTTATACGCTGGACGAATTATTCTCGACATCAGTTGGCGGGGTCGATTCTCGGCCTTGTTTAGGAAGGGTTGGCGGTACATTTTATGATGTTGGATGTGACCAGTGGGGCCGATAGGTTTGTGTATGGTTGGACTGTCACTTTTCAATCACGTCGCGAGGTTCATTGTCTTACGGAGGAGACTGCATGGGATTCAATAGGGTATGGGGACCGAATGGAGAGGATACCGAGAAAACAGGCGAAGTATGGAAAAGTTCCCAATTGCATTCAGAGGAGAGTTTGAAAAGTGACTTGATAATTGAGAGGAGTAAAAGAGCTTAGGGGATCGAGGTGACGGGTTGTTTCCCCAGACCCCATAAATCTCGTGCCACGTGATTACATTCCCTATTTGTACTAGAAAACGAGATAAAGAAACGATTTTTCTTTTTTTTTTTTATAAAAAAAAAATGAAACATCTGGATTACTATCACTCTACTTGGTTTCAAACTTGAAATTTGTCTACCTGGGTTATAGAAACTCCAACTCTGATCCCATTTCCCGGTTGTCAAAATAGAACCATCGTCAACCCTACCTTTACTCGCTCCACTGGTCTAAATATACATATTTTTTAACTTTTCTTTCTATGATCCTATGTTAACTTCTAGCTTCTTTTTGTTCTTTGATGTTGGGGGAAGCATCCTCGCCCTGAGTATCAAAGCCTTCCTATCATTCATTCTAGTTTCTCCACAATGAAAGCGAGCGAAAAGAGTATAGAGAAATTTAGTTGTAAGAAACGAGTCTTGTGGCTTACAGCTGTCCACTCCGAGGATATATTCTTTGTTGTAGCTATACCGTGTCTTTGAAGCCTTAACCCCAAATCAACTCCATCCCAAGTGTATGCTTTCTCTCATTCTCTAAAATATTTCTTTATTTTCCTCGTTAGCTTGGTTCTATTCCTTCAGGTATTTATATATTTATATCCTCCGACTCGGTTGTGCATTCGCATCAAGGCATCTTTAATTTGTGAGACTCAACTTTGATATTATCTTCAACATGTCAGACCGGTACAACTTTCGACGTAGTACTCGCGTGAAGAAACTACCGCCCCACCACCATAGGGGCTCGCCCCAAGATCCAACTCCACGCATAGCGCTCAACATAGAAGAGCTAGACCTTGAAAAATCCTACGTTGGCTCTTTCATTCCACCGAAACGACAGAGGCCAAAGAAAAGCAGACCATGGGCCAAACGGACAGGAACCGACCCTATTACGGACCCAGCTAAGCTTCCTCACGGGTGGCATATGAAGGAAGACGATCTTGAGCTTAAGTGAGACGACATCCAATTTAATCGTTCAGGCAAAAAACAAGCTAATTGGAATTCAATAGCGATATCGATGGTCAAATCGAAAGATGTCATGAGAGAATTGCTGAAAACATAATGCCCCATGTTTTTCAGCAAAGGTTACAGGACTATACAGCTGCAAAGGCCAAAGAGGAGTGAGTCAGCTATCTTGATATTGGTTCTGCATAGATTCTCACCTGTTATACGGTAGCGAGATGAGGTTCCTGGGGTCTGAAGAGCTCAGCTGGGAGACCGTTCAACGGGTCCATCAATTGGAGACGATGAAGACAGATCTGGCGAACACTACAGATGACTACGAGCAGCTTCCAAACATCGAGGCTCTCTTGGAAGCATATAAATCGGGCGAGCTTGATTGGAATGCCGGTCTTGTTACATATTGGTTGAAGGGAGCCCAGATTTCTCAACCAAGACCATTTGACTGGGATGAATTTGAAGCGATTAATTCCCACCACCAGGGCTACAAAGGGTTTTGGGCGGAAGGGGTAATTGATTTCCTTAAGCCTTCCACGGCGCCTCGCTAATGAATAATATCAGATCTGCGACCTTGAAAATGAGAGCTCCTATACAGCGATCACACTATCTCCACATTCAGAATATCAAAAGCTGATCGGCGTAAGATCCATACTTATAGCTCAACCTTCTTCCAAGTTTTGCTAACCTTTTCATCTAGATGACATTAGCTGTCCGTCTTCCAGGAATAGCGTGGTTTGCGGAGTTGGAATTTATCCACGATACTGGGTCCAGTAGGATGACCATGTTCCAAGCGGATCTTAGTGCGCTTCTTGGTCCTTTTGGCGCAGCTGTTGGGCCAAGAGTACCGGTCGTCTGCATGTCAACAGCTAATACTGGTAATGGCCCCGTAACTAGGGAAGTGATTGAAGTAGAAGTCACAATGCTTGATGGATATCGTCAAAGAATGATCCCTTGGACTAGGACCTTATGCAGTCTTGTTCCAGGACGGTGGTCGCCCAATGCCGCCCCCCGACTAGATGGCCCAATTGTGACAGATTTGTTATACGTGGCAAGTGCACCTGTTGGCCTCCGTCAAGTCTATGTCTCAACCACGAGATTTGAACTTGGCCTGCCAGACCTGAATCTTGCTACCAACCCTGGACGGCATGCTCCAATTGCATTCAATCCGTTGCCCCCGGGAACTCTCGTCACTACCCATGGCCCTTGGTTACCCGCGGTGGGAGCAAATTTGGGGTTCCCGCCACCAGCACCTGGAGTTCCTTGAGAGACTGACAAACCTGTATTGCTTTGCCGGACTGTCGCTTGTGCTAGAACCCACTCCTCACGTTTTATCCCTTTGTTTTTCTTCTGTGTTGCCTAGGGTGTATCGCTGTGCCTATTTAGTCATTTAGTCCAGTTCTCGATGTTTCGTTGAGCTTTCCTCTTGTCATATTTGTGTTTTATCCGCGCAACCAAACGATCTCAACAAACAATTATTTTTTATGTCGATGTAATACTTGGCTAGTTTATATCCAATCTATGGCCGGAATACCTATGTCGTCAATTTCCGTTTCATTTAGTGACGTGCCTCGCTTGTACGATTTTCTGGTACTGGTCATATCTAGTTAGTTAGACTTCGGAATGAGCCGTTAATGCTGTAATAATCCAGGAACAGGAATATAAGGATACTAGGCTCATTTAGCAGACCTGGCCATCCTTGTGAAAAGGGGACTCTTTTGTAGTTCGCTTTCTTAATATGTATTCTCTTTCATTGCTGGGGAGTAGCAATATTGCATGCTAGTGGATGCCGATCTAACCAATATCTATAGAGCAAAGTGGCCCATGCAGATCGTCGGATACCTGGCGCTCATTCTTTTTCCTCCCTTGTCCCTCCCTTCTTAGACCAAAGCTTAATATCATTCCAAAAACTTCCTATAAGAGAAAATGGGGTTAGGCAGCAAAAGTGCCACTCGGTAAGCAACTGTATAATGATTATTTTATTCCTCAGTAATTGCTGCTATGCCTCCGGCCACGATCGACACACGTGGTAGGACCCACATCAAGTAGTTCTCTCTCGCTTCCATCCTTCTCCCGTCCGCATGCTCCACATCAAAAGATAGTCGCAATTTATTGTAACTGGTATTGTCCACATGGAGCAATCCTTGAGCAGTGAAAAGTTTGCCTCATCCGAAAATTACGACTTGAGAGACAGCTAAGTTAGTATTGCGGTCCGCGCCAATATGTCTGAAGCTATGGAGTACTCCGTATCTGTGACTGGGTTCCAGAACGCAAGCCCAATTATTTGTGGTCACAGTTAGCCCCACGCCGTTTCTTATGCCCTGCGGGTCGCTGATATGGATTAGAGAAACAACGAGATAGTGGCCACTTCGTCTTTTTCCTCTTTTTTTCGAAAGTTTTGTTTGAAGACAACATCCCTCGCCGCAGACCTAGAGGAAAACAAGAAGATTCCGAATGATATGATTTTAGCTATTCAGGAAAATTTTGTGATTATCGGGAGTATAGAATAACTCCAAATAAGCGTCTGTGTGGAATACTAGTGTATAGCAACTAGTGCCAATTTATCAACACTTGCACTGCAGGGGCCCACAGTTAATTACCACCATGGGAGGTCTCTAAGATAGATAGAACAATACCTTTGTAGGAAAATTTCCCCCTTCCCCCAGGGCGTTTCATTTTTAATCTCTACCTTTCCCACAGACTGCAATTTTCCAGCCAAGCTCAACCATCCATCATGACTATCAATGAGAAGGGTAGCGTGGATGACACAGAGCTGGGAAGCCCTAGGGACTCCACTGAGGAGCACGAAGTCTTCAAGAAGACCGAAGATGGCGTCAGCTTCCGAGGTGTTGGCTGGTTCAAGGCGTGTATTATTTTCGTGAAGGTCCTCTTCGCGACGGGTGTGCTGTCGCTGCCAGCTTCACTGTACTCCCTCGGTGCGGCGGGTGGCTCGATCAGTATCGTCGCGTGGGGCGCATTCAACACTTACTCTTTCGTCATTCTGGGTAACTTCCGGAAGAAGCATCCTCACTGCCACTCCATCGCCGATATGGCGGAAGTTGCTGGCGGTTTCTTCGCGAAGGAGCTTACCGGCATCCTCTTTCTCATCGGCTACGTTCTTGTGACGGGCAGTGGTATCATTGGAGTTTCAACTGCGTTGAACGCCCTTTCCCATCACTCTGCGTGCACCGTCTGGTGGTCTTTGATCGGAGCGGTTGTGATCATCGCGACAGCTTCGGTGCGCAAACTCCAGCATGTGGGCTGGCTCACATATGCAGGATTTATTTCGATCTATGCCGCAGTTCTAATTGTTGTCATCGGAGTCACCACCCGCGACCGGCCGGCCGCCGCACCCCAGGAGGGCCCTTACGATCTCGGTTACGTGGCTATCAATAACCCCGGATTTGCTGCTGGGATGGTTGCTTCCAGCACTATCTTCGTCTCCACGGCTGGTACCAGCGCCTTCATCCCAGTGATGTCGGAGATGCGCAACCCGAAGGACTACAAGAAGGCGTTGTACCTGTGCATGATTCTAGTTACTGCGTCGTACCTTGCTTTCAGTTTGGTTGTCTATCGCTGGTGTGGACAGTGGGTGGCCAGTCCATCTTTGGGTGTATGTACCCTTTTCCCGACGCTAGTTTCGGATTCAATTATCTAATTCTCGTTATTTAACTACAGAGCGCCGGACAGACGATCAAGATGGTATCTTATGGTGTTGCACTACTAGGACTGGTCGTGAGCGCCACGATCTACTTGCATGTGAGTATCTCCCTCGCGATTCATGTTTCCGGAACTAACTTTGCTATTTAGATCGCCGCCAAGTACATATTTGTGCGTATATTGGGGAACACGCGTCATTTGCAAGCCAACACTGTTGTCCATTGGGTCACTTGGATGAGCTGCACGATCGGTCTCGGTGCTATTTCCTTTATTCTCAGCGAGACTATCCCTATCTTTAACTACCTGGTTGCCCTGATTGGGTCCGTTTGCTTCGCACCTCTGGCCATGTGCCTTCCTGGTTTCTTGTGGCTGCACACCAACAGTCACTACCGGAAGGGTACACTTGTGCAGAAGGTGATCTACCTGCTGCACTGGGGAATGGTACTTCTCGGAATTTTCTTCCTTGTTGGTGCGACTTACGGTGTCATCATTCAGATCATTGATGCTTATGCAACGGGGATGATTGGTATGTTTTGGTATATCCTAACAATGAAGAAATTAACTAACCTTTTTTTATTAGGCTCCTCTTTTAGCTGCCTAGACAACTCGAACTCCTCGTAAGCATTGGCTTTCGGGAAAACACTATTTCTTTGGTTGAGCTGCTTGGGGATCGGCTCCTATGGAGGATTGATATATACGCTCAACACCTGGTGTGGACTGTTATAATGAGTGGTGGTAATGAATGGTGGTTATGAGGGAATTATATAATGAGGGCCCGGGTGGTCATAATGTAATGAGTTGTTATGGAATGGTATCAAATTCTGTTTTTTTCAAAGACTCGCTTAATACACACCTGACACTTCCAAGGTTAGGCTATGATAAACGCTAGTCTCCGCTAATGTAGGTACTGTCTCCACTTTTACCCAAACTTGGTCATCCTGTGGTTCACGGATGGAGTTCCGCGAGCTAACCTGGGTAGTTCTAACCGCATTAGGCATGACCTTTGTCTATCCTTCCTTCCTTTTTGTTTTTTTGGCGGGACATGAGACGTTCTTGTGCGACATCCCGACCTGTACTGGTCCCGCTTTCATAACACACACCATTATCTGAGTGCTCTACTCTGTAGACTCAATCATGAGACGTCACTAAATCTCAGATTCCGGGCATCCCGCCTGGATCTACCCACGTCGGTCCACGACTTTGAAGTTGTGCGGCCTCGTGGCCTCGGATGTGGAGACTTAACTTCGTGTCTTTGGCGATGCATTATCGCAGCTGCCAGCCGCTGCTGATCTTGTGTAGCTCACGATACGACTGCTTCATCCCGAGTCGCGCGACGCTGAGGTGCAGCTTGCTATCAAGTATAAGCTTTCGACAACCAATACTTGAATGTCATTAGCCTCTGCAATATCCACTTCAACATATACCAACACGGCATTTGAAGGGGTGGAAACCAGGGCTCCCCACCCTTTCCACGGTACTTGGCCTACACGCGTGTGAGTTAGTAGGTCATCACCAACAAATATTGGGGGTTGGTCTCGCGGCAGAGACACCCACGGGTATCCGGTATCTACGAGTCTCCCATCTGCGCTCGAATTGGGACATAAACCCCAGTCGACTATGCCATATATTCCCAGTCAAAAAACCATGGACCTTGACTGGGCTCTACTTTTCACAAGCCAGGGTTGTTGCTAGGAGGCGCACGTTCGCAGCCAAATGTTTATCTCGAGTCTCCTTTTATACCGTCCTTGCCCTTAGAACAGGGAATTGTGTCAACAACATCCGAGTGACCGAAAGCCTTTATTATTCGACCACCCCGCTTATGGTCGGTTGTCCCCTTTTGGGTTACCGGCTTGGCAATGATCTCGGCAGCAATCCTCTGTCGGGGCGAACGCGGGGTATCCTATGCCGGCCTACTATAGAAACGAAAAATTACCTCGGATATGTTGTAGGTACAGCGAGACAGGTTGGTCGTATAAGTGGCATAACCTAAGGTCCCTGTCAACGCGACATTTTCAGAATCAACCCGCACCCCCAATTATATTCGGTACACCTACAGTTTAGTTGACAATGCCTCTTCCTAAATATATCTATAACGGCCCAATCGACCACACCGTGGTTCCCGATCTAGCCAATGCCAAAGGCAAATCCGTCATCATTACCGGAGGCGCAAATGGAATGGGCGAGGCCATGGTGCGCGCCTTTACTGAGGCCGGCGCCTTTGTCACCTTTGGTGACCTTCACCCCAGAGGAGACGATCTCGCTAAGGAATTGAACGCCAATGGTGAAACTGCCGCGTTCGTCAAATGCGACATTACAGACTGGGACAGTTTGATTGCACTGTTCGAGACGGCCAAATCCAAGAGTCCGCATAACAGCGTTGATGTTGTCATTGCCAATGCGGGAATTTCGCGGGCTTCCGGTGACAGTCTGTGGAACCTCGATGGTACGTCTATCTGTATCTGGTAACTTCAAGTTCCAGATACTCGAACTCTAGCTGTGTATACTTCCGTGCAACCAAGGCACTGACAGTCCATAGACCCTAACGGGGCACCCACCAAGCCCAATCTCAATATTGTCCGCGTCAACATGGACGGGACATTCTATACCTGGAAACTCGCAGTTCATTATTTCAGGAAACAACCCGATACCGAGGACCGAGACCGGTGCTTCATCATGACAGGAAGCATGGTCGCATACATCGATTCACCGGTAAATATGCCGTCTGAGACTTCCTTGAATTACTCGTCCTTTATACAAGCAATTGACTAATCCACCGCGTTAGGGAAACTGGGAATACACAGCGACTAAGTATGGCCTCCGCGGATTCATGAAGACCGCGCGCCGAAACAGTTGGGAGCAAGGAATCCGAATCAACTATGTCGCACCATGCTGGATCAAAAGCGCCATTCGTACCAAAGAATACGAGAATTGGCTGATTGATCGTGGTGTCGAGTTTGGCGAACAGGCCGATTGCGCCGGTGCAATGATGCGAATCGCCTGCGATAAATCCATCAACGGTATGTCGACTCCCACTTCTCTTCTTTGTACCTTGTCTTTAGGCAAGATATTATCGTGACATTACGGCTAACGCTACCATGCCAGGACGCTCACTCATGATTACTCCGAGGTCATTTGCCAAGGAAGGATTCGTGGATGTAAACAAGGAAGACTATTCCGACCCCAAAGACGAGTACTTTGCCAAGAAGCAAGCGTCGCAGTTGGTCATTATCGAAGATAAATGGCTGGATGATTATAAAGTGAGGATTTACAAAGATTGAGTCGCATTTCACTGCTGACTCGGAGCAGAGACAGGGTCAAGGGCAGAGATTGTGAGCAGGAGGTTTTACTATAATGGCACATCTGGTCTAGTCTTGGAATCAAATTCACTTTCAATTTCTAACTCCTTTGTTGGATAGTAATCATCATGCGCCCATATTTTCCATATGAAATATATCTGCACAACCGCCCTATCGGCGTTTCCAATACGTTCGTATAGTAGTTAATGCGATAATCCGGAGAATGCTTCGGTACAAAGTAGACGGCCGTTCGGTATGTCCGGCTACGTCGGCAGGGCACGGCCGAACAGAGGATCCCACTAAAGACTAGTAATTAGGAGGACTTTAGTTCATATACAAATACGGCGACCATAATTGGGATATTGGCACACACCAACTCATACAATATAGGTCAGCACATCATGACAGTTTCTGCAAGCATTAGCATCCCGTCGTCTATGTACGCGTGGAGGAAGCATAAGGGAAACCCCGAGCCTGTGAGTAATCGCATATTCACTGGGAGTAACCATTGCTAATAGCCACGCTGGTCTGGGAAGAAGTCCTGGTCCCTGCAACTCCCAAGGGAGGATTCTTAGTGAAGTTGCTAGCCTCTGGGGGTGAGTGTCTCACGGTTGGTCTTAGGTTCCAACATCACTTCTTTTGAAGATCCTAATACATGCTTGCTAGTGTGCCATAGCGATCATTCACTTCTCACGAGTGGAAAGCAGCGTCCTTGGTTTCAGGAAAAGTACACCCTGGTATGCTGAATATTTCTTGTTTATCAAGGTACAAGAAGATTCAAAATGCTGACCATATTTCCTCGTTTTAAGGGGCACGAGGGGTGCGGCGAGATCATACAGATTGGCGACCAAGTGAAAGACGCCGGATTTAGCGTGGTAAGTTTTGCAAACAGACTTGGGGAAAGTAAAATAGACCTAACGACTTTTATAGGGAGATCGAATCGCGACTATTGCGGTCCCTGGCTGTGGATTAGAGGACTGCGCAGAGTGCTCACGGGATCTCGCTCAGCTGTGTGAGCAAGCCCATCATGCCGGTATTGGTCAGGACGGCTTCTATGCACCATATGCAGCACTAGATCTTCGAGCAGTAGTTCGCGTCCCCGAAGGTTTGTTTCCAGCAAAATTCTATGCGGCTTGGTCTAACAAAACTGGCAGGGATTCCGTCGTCCGTAGCAGCGGTGGCAACGGATGCTGTCAAAACGAGCTATCATGCCATTGTAAGACGTGCTGAGGTCAAGGCTAATGAGACAGTCTTTCTGTTTGGCCTTGGAGGCCTCGGGTTTAATGCATTGCAAATTGTTCTGCATATCGGGGCTCGAGTTATTGTTTCTGATATTCGACAAGAACGGTTGGAGGAGGCTGCAAGGTGGGGCGTTCCTCGACAGGATCTAGTACCAGCTGGGAAGTCAGTACAGAATTTCGTGCGTGAAAATGGGTTGCAGGGCAAGATTGACACCACCCTGGACTTTGTGGGAACACACCAGACTTTCCAGGATGCACAAAACATTGGTATGTGTTGCGCAACGGAACTGTTCGACGGCGCTAACCATTTCTTTAGTTCGCAGAGGAGGAAAGCTTCTGTGTGTTGGTACTCTCGATGAGGAGAACACAGTCGACATGAAAATTGGTATTCAGAAAAGACTGAGTATTATCTTCACGTACGGCGGGCAGCGGAGAGATCTCAAGGAAGTCCTGGATTTAATCTCGAAGGGAATAATTCAGCCGCAGGTTGAAACAGCTGACTTGAAGGAATTCCCCCATATCTTGAAGAGTGTTTGCGATGGAAAGGTCAAAGCCCGGGTTGCCTTGTTGCATGAGTAGCACCCCAGCCATAGCATATTGGACAACATTATATTCTTCCCGAATTATGTGTAGATATGTTTGTCTCATAATCCTCGTGAATCTTACGATAGCCTCCTAACCTTGATTATTCCTTTTTTTCAAGTAACCTTTCTATTGACATGATAAAGCGATATCAAAATTATGTGGCTCCAATCGCCAGCTCCCAATTGTGCCCAATCTTGCTACCTGGTAGTCAAATCTTTATTTGAATATTTGAATGATATTGTAGTATTTGTTGTTGATAGATATGGAGAGTGTACACAGACAATTGCGGTATATATTTCCACACTTCCTCATGCAACGCGCGAACATTGTGACAGGCTTATAACCGTCATTTAAATAATTGAGATGGTCTCCTTACAAGCCTTTCGACTTCCAAAAGGGTTCCAGATCCCGGAACCAAGTCCACTTGACATTCTGGGCCCATCCCTTCTCCTTCCAAGCGTTAAGACTCAATGGAAAGTGATCCACCCCATCTCTAACACTTGCATCATGTGCAATGATAACAAATATGTTTTCGTCACAGTCCAATTCTTGTAACTGGTCACGTGTCTTTTGTGCAAGGGGGATATCATGACCGAAGCACATTTCGTACACCGTATCTGTTGGTTTCCTCCCTCTGGTGTGTTGCAAATCATCGAAAGCACTTCCGGGGCAGAAAGGTACATCGCTTTGTGTATTATACGGATGTGGAGAGATTTCTGTGGGCACAGGAAGATATTTCGATGGTCGAAAGATGCCCGCATAATGACAAATGTCTCCTCCCATGATGACGAAGGTAGGCGGATTTGTAGTCGTTCGCGCTAGACCACAAAGATGCCCAATTGCATGTCCTGGGCTGTCTAACAGGTAGAATGACCCATCGCCGAAGTAATCGACAGCAGGGAATTTCCCAATACGCAGGGCATCTGGACCATCAAACTGAATCTCGCGCAGGGATCGACCACTATAATGAGTTAGGTTCAAATTCTAAAAGGTAGTCAAGATTATCCTGTGATTGCACAGAACTTACGCATAATCACTCTCCCGAATAGGGGATTTGGGATTAGCAGGATAACCAGGCAACATGGCATCTTTGAACCCGGAGCCCACGATCAAATCAGTGCTGCTAGGGAAACTTGATGGGTCACCTATGTGGTCCCAATGCCAATGGCTGTAAACTCAGTCTTGGTTCTCTGTTGAAAGGCTGCAATGCTTCGGAATTAAATACCTCCAAATAACGGCATTAATGCTCTCTCCAGATATGCCGTTCTCTTCCAGGATATCAACCACGTTCTTTGATACTTGGATGTCGTAATTTGTTGTTGGTATATAATTCGCAACAATGGGAGCATAGTTTTGATAATCTTTGCGGATTCCAAGGTCGAACACCAACTTTTGACCTGAGGGATGCTCCAACAGGAACGTCAAAACAGGCCCTGGTTTCTTTGTTTCCACGCCAGGTACAGGAGGTTCCATGAACCGTTTGATGATAGCTGGACCGAAATTGACGGGGACGATCATTTTCACGCTCACCACCTCCTTGCCAGGAGGCAGCTCGATAAGTGGTCGACTAGTCGCCATGTTTATTTGAAGTTAGGATCTTCTTTACACCTCAACTGAATATAATACATATATATTTTCTTTATGAGACCTTCAGTCCACGCGTTGTGGAACGCCCCGCTCCGGGGGCGGTATCGGCCGTGTTCTTACACTATCGGTATTTCCGGATTTGGATAACCATCACGAGTCAACCGCCACATGTTCGGCTCTCATTTCGTCCATTATTTTCAATATTTTCATTATTCCCCAGGTTCCAGCTTTCCATGGTTCGGCCTCGTATCCATGCGCGCTTCCCCGCATTTATGTCCCCACGTTTTCGGGGGCTCAACGCTCGTAGCATCACCTGCTCATCATGGACGGCTGTAAAGCTTTAATAAACATTCCGGCTATCCCATCGGTAATCCTGCTAGGGAGTTTCCGTCGGCTATCTTATTATGCCTACAACATAATTATAATATTACGCACACGAAGGACGTTAATCATGCCCAGAAATTGGCACTCAGCAGCTCGGTATGGGTCTCTTCCCTAGGAATTCAGTGCGATATGTCCGGAGATAAAAAGGGGCTCCCAGCCATTGCCATGTGGGCTTCTTTGGTCTTCTAACACACAAGCTAATTTCATTCAGACATTTACTATGACCTCAATTAAGGAAGATGTCTCTCACATTTCGAATGGTGAAGAAGGAGACTTGAAAAAGCTCGACACCGCGCACGGAGATGAAGCGATTAAGGTCCTCGCTGTATATGATGGCGATCAGACCTGGACTCCAGGAGAGGAGAACAAGCTGCGCAGGAAGATTGACATGAAGCTTCTCCCTGTCCTGTGTCACCTATGCATTTCTTTATGCTGACAAGGTCCTTCTTGGACAAGCGGTATGACCATCTCCTGGTCTAGAATACTCCATAAATTGATCATCTTTCCAGGCTCTCTTTGGGATCAAGGATGACCTGGGCTTGAACAGCGGAAATCGCTTCTCCATGGCTTCTTCTATCTTCTACCTTGGATTTATCTTGGGCGCTTATCCAGTCACCGTCCTGGCCCAGAGATTTCCCATTGAACGCGTTGCTTCTCTCGCCATCATAGTTTGGGGAACTACTTTGATCCTCACTCCCGCTTGTACGAACTTCCAGGGATTATACGCGCAAAGGTTCTTCCTCGGTTTCACTGAGGCTGGCATCAGTCCGATTTTCATGATGATCGTAGTATGTGACCTTTTTACTCCCGTCAAACAATATCAGCTAACCGCGACCTAGGGTGGATGGTACAAAAAGGATGAACAATCCCTGAGAATGGGGTATGTTCTCGCATCAACACCCTGTCGAGTTGACCTTTAGCTGACGCGCTTCTAGTGCCTGGTACTCATGCACAGGTTACGTGTCCATATTCTCGCCTCTTGTTAACTACGGGCTTGGGCATCTCGGAGGAAGCCTTGCTCCTTGGTTCTATATGTACTTTTTCGCCGGGGCTCTCACCATCATCTGCGGTGTCCTGATTTACTTTGTCCTCCCATCCGATCCTATCCGAGCCAAGGGTTTCAACGACAGGGAACGATTCATTGCGGTATCTCGCATAAGGACGAACAATTCTGGAGTCAGAAACACTCATTTCAAAGGTGGTCAGGCCATTGAACTCCTGACCGATATCAAGTTCTGGCTTATCTTCTTCTACGCTTTGTGTAGTATGTTTGCTAATGCTCCAATCTCGACTTTCCAGGCTATCATTATTGATGGCTTTGGCTTTAACCCACTCAACTCGTTGCTTCTCATGATCCCTTCTGGTGTTTATGCTGGTACCATGATGTTAATCACAACGTACCTGGCTTACAAATTCCCTGGCTGGCGTTCATACATCATTATTATCTGCCAATTGGTTACGATGGCTGCTGCTCTCATGCTCTGGCTTCTGCCTCGGTCGGAGCTTGGAGGTCTCCTTTTTGCTTGCTACATCCTCACTACCACGGGAGCTGGGTATGCAGTGACAATGGGCCTTTTCCTCGCAAACAACGCTGGCTATACCAAACGATCACTTGCCTCCTCTGGCCTGTATATTGGATACTCTCTTGGTAGGTTATTCCCACAAATTCGAAAGTGCTGTCACTGATCCCCAACAGGAAATTTCGCAGGGCCCCAGGTCTTCCGACACGAAGATTCACCTCATTATAATCTAGGATTCATCGTGGTGGTTATCACGGCGGTTATTGCGGGTTTCTTGGTTCTGGTATACCGAATCCTCTGTTCAATGGAGAACCGCCGCCGCGACAAGACAGGGACCGTGGAAGGCTTCGAACATGCTTACGAGGATGACTTGACTGATAAGATGGTGAGTAACCCGGGTTCTAGTTTGCTCCCATTTATTGACAGGCCCGCAGAATATGCAATTCCGGTATTCATTGTGAGAGAACTGCTGGAGTGCATCCCATACATGCACTGCATGTTTGACAGATGCTTGTTTATCAGATTGAGCCTTTGTTTGGATGATTTTTACAGGGTATATAAACCCTGCATTTCTAGTTCCTAATGGATCATCACTCTTCCTCTGCTTTCTCCCCTACATAGTAGTAGCCCGTCCTCCAACAGGTTGCGAAGCGTTTCTCTAACCCTGAATGGGTTGAACAGCTTCATTATCATCAAGGACAATGAATTGAACACAATTGAGAACCCAGTCACTAGCATTACAACTATTGATTTTTATCGATATTGCATCGCAATCCAGGACTACATTACCTCTACCAATATAGATTCAGGCATCATCTCTGCTGCCGTTAACAACCAACGACGCACCAATCCTCCGAATCCAAACAACGGTCGTTTAACAAATATACCGCCAAAAGGCGTTTTAGCTCACGAATACGCTCATAGAATATATCTGGATATGTGGCATCCAGTAGAGTAGTATGATGCAGATGCCATCAACGAAGTCTAGCTCAGTACCGAGTTGTACTGACGAGGAAAGGGGCGAAAGAGAGGTCATATGGTTCCATTCACAACGCTACTTGCTCGATTGATTATTCTTACCTGTGTAGGTGAATTTATGATAAAGACAGCAACAATTTTAATAGAATATGCGTAGGAAAGTGTATATTCAAGTTGCAGACTATATAAAACAAACGTAATGAATCAAATAAAGAAATATCGACAGCAGGAGCGCGCCCTCGGGTATGTATCTATCTATTTCGCTACCCAGCTTTTATCATCGCCAGTATAGGCCTCTGGTCCCGGTTTAGCAACCTGCACGTACCATCCCAGATCGGCGTCCTCCTTCATTTCCCACTCAGTAAATCCATTGCCCAAGAAGCGGAACGGATTGCCTGAGTTGTAAGCAATGTCATAGTGTTCTGAGCGGATCTCGCCGAGCAGCCGGCGGAACAGGATAGCACTACCTGCGAAAAGATGTGTGACTCTTCCGTCCACAGTGCCTCTCTTATACCAGCTGCGACAAGAGCCGGACCAGACCAATGTCTTGTGGATTTCATCTTGGTATTTGCCAAATGCGTGCACGGAGGACGCCTTTGGGACCATGTATTTAATGTCTTCTGTGGCAATCTTCTTGATCATTTTGACAAAGTAGTCGCCTGTCCAGTTCAATGCCTCAACGAGGGATCCGTGGCCGCACAGACAGTTGGGGCCGGCCATCGTGAAATAGTTAGGGAAGTCATCGGTTCCCACTGACAGATAGGAGGTGGGTTCATCCTTCCATTTCTGAGCGAGGTTGACTCCGTTCTGGCCGACCAGAGGATATTGGGGGCATTTAGAGACGTCGAAGCCAGTGGCACAAACCACTAAGACACTCTATTAGAGATGACGTGAAACGTGGACCAAGGAATGAACTTACAAACATCGCACTCAAACTCCTGCCCGTCAGCTGTGACAATTCCTTTCTCGGTAATATTCGTAATTGGGCTCGATGTGAGACTGCAATTCGGCTTTGAGAATGACTCTAGGTAGCCAGGACCGGGGGTCACTCGACGGCAACCGATCTCCCACTTAGGGATAAGCTGTTCGCACAGCACAGGATCATGATTGAGCTTCTCAGCCATCTGAGCTGATGCTAGTGCCACGGTAGTTTCGTTGGGCTCTCCTTTCATGAACTATATGATGGCCCCTATTAGCTTTCGTTAAGTAGAGGAGTTAGAAGGCTGCGGCCTTACCAAGCGGAATGCCTTGTTGGTACGGTGGATAATTCCTTTACGGTATTCCCGATGTTGGACAGGATCGCGGAACCGCTGCTTTTCTTCTTCCAAGAATTCAGGATTGGTGTCCTCGGTTTCCCTCCCAAGATGCTTGGAGGGCGGGACACGATAATAGACCCAAGCTGGACCACGAATAAAGTTGCGCACCGTCGTACCTGGCAGTTTGGCCATTTGAGGCACGATCTGGATGCCAGATGATCCGTTGCCAATGACAGCTATCCGCTTGTTGGAGTAATCGAAGTCATGGTCCCATCGTGCAAAATGCGTAACATGACCCTTGAAATCGGAAAGTCCGGCAATCTTTGGCCAGGAAGGGCTCCTATCGGGGTTTTAGTTCAGCTCGCTCTCGAGTTTAAATAATACCAGCTAAGTACTTACACCAAGTTACCTTGGCCTGAGATCAAAATGTCACAGTACTCATCCCGTTCGACTCCACCGTGCTTCACAGTAATCTTCCATTTTCCTGAATCTTCCCGCCAGTAGGCACCAACGACCTGAGTTTCTAATTGAACATCACGATCAAGGTTCCACTTCTTTACTGTTGTCTTGATGTACTCTTGGATTGCAGGTCCACTGGAATAGAAGCGGGGCCAGTCTGGGTTAGGGTCAAATGGGAAGGCCTGGGCATATCAGCAGAGCATCCGAATCGGGAACACTTATGGTATACTTACGTAGATATGAGAAGGGACATCGCATTGCACGCCGGGGTAAGTATTGACTAGCCATGTTCCTCCGATATCGCTTCGGCCTTCAAAAATCGTGTGTTCAACGAAGTCCTGAAGCTCCGGGTAGGCATGTTGGAATTTGTGCGCAAGTACCAATCCAGAGAAGCCGGCCCCAATCGTGATGATACGGATTTTCCGAGGGTTTAGGGCGTATTGGTCATAGAATGGAACCGAATGTTCTTTTAGCTGGTCGGTAGTTGCAGGTTTCGGACCATTGCTGGTGGTTTTGCCGTTGATACGGTCAGCGAAATGCGAAATCAAGCTCTCCGGGAGGTCCTTCGCGTCTTTGGTGGTGAAAGCCGCAGGGACCTTACCGTCCGTCACATGTGACGATGGTAGGTTTGGAGTCACGATTGAGGGTGCCATTGCCGTGGGAAAGTGGTCTCGATGAATGTTGGAGAGGGGTTAGAAGATCCTAGTTAAAATTTGGTAACCCAAAACTTCTCTTGTCAAGTAGGTTTATCGACAGATTGGACTTATTGATGTATTTCGTTGCCGAGAATCCCCAACTTTATACTCGAACGCGAATGCGGGAGAGAACACACTCGATGCCTCCACCCATTCCTGTGCAGGGCACCAAGAGGACGTTCCGTGCCGACAGAGCGACCCATCCTGCCCCACCAAACGCCGTGGCCTTAGTGAAACAAGTTGCATGCCGAAGGGTTCAATCGCATGTACAACCAAGGAAGGCTAGGTAGCCGAGATGACCTGTCTAAACGGGGCTAGTGCGGCACGTGTCTACGGCAATCCGCTTTTGGAAACACCGACATCGTCTCTTCCTGGTGTCTCGGTCTTGGGGGATAATCTGTTGAACCCAAAGTGGATTCCGAGTGATTCTTTGAATTGCGATATCACTAGTCGCTCAAATGGGAATCGCTCAAATGGGAATCGCCCACACGGCACTGATTGGCATACAGCCACCTGCCATACAAGCGCGAGAACGGAAGCGAAATATCTATCGATAAACCAGGGATCAGAACATCCCGTTGAATGTTAGCTGTCACTACCTACCTTGAGCTCCATCCGACCTCGCGAAGCTCCCCATGGCCTATATTCTCGCGATCACCACGTGGCACAGCACCAACCTTGTCTCGGCAATCCTCAGATAATATTAACGAATGATACGGATGAGACCAACTTCTGCCACCGCACTCCGTGGCCGCGACGATAACCGACCTCAGACCAGAGATAACGACGCATCAGCAAACAACCAATTATCAATAGGGCATTTATTTTATCCATAAAAGCCTCCCACAAGATGTGCGACTTCTCAAAATACGGTGTTCCCAGCGAGCAATGGTTACGTGTGGAAGCGACTTTGTCACCCGCCAAAGAGCAGAGCTTGTCCGAGCTGAAGCGAACAGCCAACGAAGGTAGAGAAGCCGTGGCGCGAATGGGGATGGCAGAGTTTTCGACCACAGTCTCAACACAAGATCACTCAGTTTCTGGACGTGATGGCTACAAATTAGAGACGAGGAGTTATCGTCCGATCTCAGCATCCCCTACTGAGAATTTACCAATTTACATGCACTTTCACGGGGGTGGCTTTATGTTCGGTACTTTGAGCTCGGAGGATGCGATATGCTCTCGGCTTGCTGTTAACGCACAAGTTGTTGTTGTCAATGTCAACTACCGCCATACTCCCGAATATACATATCCTACCGCCTGGAATGATGCCGAAGACGCGTTCCTTTGGGTCTGCGAGAACGCCCCTCGTTTAAACGGTGATCCGGACCGAATCGTCGTCGGCGGGATATCGGCCGGTGCATGGCTCGCCGCCTCGTTGGCACTGGCAGCATCGAGATCGGAGCTCCCAGTCTCGCCAACCTTGGCAATTTGTGGCCAGGTACTGATGATCCCTGCTCTGGTGTACACCAAGTGTTATGAATCTCAACTACGCCAAATAAAATGTCCTAGTGTCTCGTCATATACTCAAAACGAGAACGCCCCGATCCTGAACATGCGCAGGAAGCAGCTGTTCAATGGTCTTTTACAAGTGCAAAATCCAGATCCGACTGACAAACGGCTGAACCCTGGGCTTTTGTCCTCTGAAGACGCGACAATGTTACCACCAACAACACTTGGGATTGCGGGCTATGATCCCCTACGAGATGAAGGGCTGCTATACGGAAAGCTATTGACGGAAAATGGGTGAGCAAATATTCGAGCAGGTTCAATCTATATCTCTCACTAACAGAATATTGAAGTGTACCGACGAATGTCAATGTGTTCAAAGGTGTACCACATGGATTCCGACGATTCGGCGAGAGATTGTCAGTTTGCAAGCAATGGGATCAGACCATGGAAGACGGAATTAGATGGGCTTTAGCAAAACCTTCTGCCTCAGGAGAGTTTGACATTCAGGAACATTAATCGGCTTCTGGGATGCCGATATATCAGTGGGACTAGAATGTTGTTCAATAATATATCTTTTCATGGGATCTTTGATAGAATTAGTCGGGATTTTCGAATGTCATTTGTCTAACCAACAAGCTATCAGCAGTATGAAGGTATGATGACACCTAGTAGGACATTTGAGACCAGAAAAGAGGTGACTCTCCCACACTTTGAGACCTACCTTGCGTGACCGTGTACCAATAACAATTACTCCCAACTTCCAAATCAATTCCAAACATCAGCTTTCCCTGTATTTACAACTTTGAAACGTTCCGAGGTTCTTTCCCCCTGCCGCTTCCCCGGAGTTCCCCACAAATGAACGCGGGGTACACGGACCGATGTCGCACCGCGTCCTCGGCTGCGTATATCGGTTATCCTAATCTGGAACCCGGGGGTAGAGTCTTTCGGGATCTGTTCCGAAACTAGTGCACCTTGTCCGTTTCATTTCAATCTAAGCCGGAGATTCGGCAAGAATACCCCTCCAATGTGAATCGAAAATATTTACATATTGTAGTGGGGAGATAGGCTCCCCACTACCACCAGTGCTCCTGTTTGCCTTGTGTTGTTTTATGTTGTTCATGCGTTATGTAAGCGAGCATTGTGATTCTGAGGTTACAAGTAGCAGATAGATACAGATTAAGAATACACACTCCTATACCTCTCGGAATTCACTTCTTAGACAGTACTCTAGGACCCTTTTTGTATGCAAGATTGAGCATAAAGCCTAATTACGAGTGCTGAATCGACCCGTATGCCAGAGAGCATACAGCCTTGAGCGTTCCCCTCTTTATATAGTGACCGACGCAGGGAGTGCTTAGGGTGGCTGAACACGCAACGTATTAGGCTGATTCTCAACCTACGCTGTAAGGGAATTGTGAGATTTGAGAGAGGAGAGGTATTTACGGACAAGACAGAAGTGCGGATACGATTTGACCCCGAGAGACGCTCCGAAAACCGGATAAAGAGAGAACGAGCATTAGCAGCCCCTAAGTACGTCGAATAAAGTTATTGTTTTAGGAACAGCCTATAATTGGTGTAGACCCTGGTAAGTACGGGAGAGGAATAATGGCTTTCTTTTGTAATAAGTATACTTAGCTAGCAAGAGGCTTGCTAGCTGACTAACTGACGGATCTGGCCGAGTTACGTGCCCTGGCGTATATGAGATATAGAGAATTAGCGATTTCGGCAGAAAAGATCTGGCCGGGAATCGGATTCCTCTAGAGAAGCACGCTAAGAGAGTATTTATTATTGACGATAGTGAGGTTTTAGCAAAGAAGAGATATATAACTAACTAAGGAAGTACAGAGTAAGAAAGAAGGATCCGCAGAAGGATCTTTATTGTTCGAAAAAGAAGCTCGTCGCCTATCTCTATCGCTTTCGGAAGTTACTACTGAGTATAGTAGTGAGGCTCGGTTTGATTTCGTTGATTCTGCTGATTCTATTGATCTTGTTAATTCCGCTAATTCAGCTGATTCTATTAATCCCGTTAATTCCGCTAATTCTGCTAATTCTGTTGTTCCTATTGATTCTACCGATTCTGTTAATTCTAAGAAGAAAAGTATTACGAAGATATCTAACGAGGCTCCTCCGCCTAGCTAGGACCCGCGTCTCCGAGCCCTCCTCTAAGCAGACCTAGGAACCCCCGGTCCTTCTATAGGAAGAGCCCCGTCTCCCTTCGAAGGGTACCGAGAGCCGGAGTATTAGCACTTAGAGTCTAAGTCCTTAATACCGAGAGAGCCCCGTCTCGAAGCCCCTTAGGTCCCTCCTCTGCCGACGATCGAGGCCCTACAAGCAATCTATCCGGCCTACTCTTCTATAATTAGGCTAGACTATAGGCCTACCCGGTACGAGCTAGGTACCGAGCGAGGTACTGAGCAATCTATACTTCCTCCGACTGCATAGTATCCCTAGGTAGTTCTATAGGCACCTAGTACTCTCTACTAGGCGCTAATACTAGATCTAGGTACCCTAGGTACCCTATTCTTTAACAGAAAAGATATGACTAAGGCCCTTGAGAACTTTAAGAAGCTTTGTAAGAGATATAGAATTGTGGACTCGGTATCGCTTTGCGAGTTATTCCCGGATTACTATAAAAAGAACATTCGCTAGTAGGCAAAGGCTAACTAGATATATCTCGCCCTAAACTAGGAGCAGTTTAAATATAAGATCTATAAGGACTTTAAGGAGTAAGACAGCAAGTATTAGAGATTCTCGCGGTCCTTACTAATAGATTTAGTGTATTAGCCCTACAAAACTAATATAGAGCTAAGGCAGTATATCTTATAGTTTACAACGATCGCTTATATACTGCTTAAGAAAGGGATGATTTTAGAGTAGTAGTGCTGCGAATAGCTGCTTTCTAGGCTACCTAGCTAGCTTAGAGAGAAGGTGATTAGAAAGGAGAGAATTAGCTTCAAGAAGCCCTCGGCTATAGGGCCCATTCGACTTAGCTAGGTTACGAAGGCAATCAATAAGGCCCTTACTAACTAGAGACTTTATAACAAAGCTATAAAAACAGTCACCTAAGCTACCTACTAGTAGTAGGTATAGGCTTACCCCTAGGAGCACCTTTGTAATACACTAGCTCCTCCCTAGGAGTACCCTCGCGGAGTCAAAGGCGTATATTAGTAAGAAGGTTTTTCGGCCGAAAAACTACTAGCTAATTATATTTTAGGAAATTAGTAGGGGTCGTAAAGCGTACTCCGCCCTATAGCCTTCGATATTAAGAAGGCTTTTAAGAAAATAGACTAAAAGTTCAACTCGATAAGTCTAGAGGTTAATAGTTTAAAAGCACTAATAAGCTAGTAGGGTATATCTTTAGCGGCTAGGAGACCTACGCCGAGACCGTACACAAGTAATCCTCCTTAGTCCTAGCTATATCTATAAGCGTATCCTTAAGTCAACCGGGACTGTTACTACTACAGAGGAGAAGGCTATTTCGCAAATCCTTAGGTATATAGGGACCTTAAGAAGGACCTCGCCTCGGGAAAGGTATATTATAATAGCCCAACTCTATATATAGAGCCCTAAGGAGAAGAAGGACCGAGGCTCGCGAGATATAGAGGGAGACCTTTTAAAGAGTTCCTACTAATCTAGTTAGCGAACTAGCGTAGCCGAAGCTAGGCCTAAGTAAGCTAACTATAGCTATTTACAAAGGAGAGCAATTAGTATTAGGCGCTGGGCTCTATAGTCTAGTTGAACTACCTAGTAACTCGCCTAGGCGTTATACCTAAGCTAAACGAAGAGATTGATAATAACAACGAAATCTCCCGGATTAATAAGATCAATACTGGGGTATATACCTTAAATACCTAGGTATCCTAAGATACTATAAGAAAACATCGCCGAGAAAACGGGATAGCAATAACTCGCTCCTACGAAATAGGTAGGTTTGAGCTATTATCCTAACAAACTAGGGTCGAAGAAGTCCTTAATAAAGAAGTAATAATAGATAGCCCTCCTACTATTAGGGAAAGTAAAGCTGTTAGTACCTAAGATAAAGGAAAGACCCTAGCGGTAAGAAGGTAAGCTCTATATACTTAGTTAATCTCGTTAGACACAGAGCTAGAAGAGGATATTAAGGGCCGCTTCTTAAGTACGAAGGTAGAGATTTCCTTAGAAGAAATAGCAAAACTGTCCTCGAGATTCCGCCATACCTTATTTACGAAGCCGAAGGAGCTATAGGAGCCACCGACTACTAAGGCCTATTCTCTAGAAATAGTCTCTTACTGTAGCATTACTAGGCTAGGAATGCCTACTTATAGGATAAAGTCCTAGGTTTTTTAAGACGAATAGCGCTCTAAGCTAGTGGCCGCGGGACTTGGACCTCCTTATAATATATATTCCCTCGGCCTTCTGTAAACCGATATAGTTGTAAAAAAGTATATACTAGAGGCTATACTAGATACTAGATCGGTACTCGATATGATTGGACTGGATCTCGCTAGTCGCCTAGGATTGCCTATTAAGAAGGACTCTTAGCTGTATATAGTACTAGTAAATAGAGTGAAAGTTCGTTACTTAGGATATATCTAGAATATACCTATTGCTATTAGGGATATCGTTATCTATATTAATGCCTTTATAATCCGCTACTATAGATTGATCTTAGGAAGGCCTTTTATAGAAGCCTCGATAATATAATTAATACAGAAACCGGATAGCAGAGTAGAGTATATAGTATATAACCCGGAGAGATTAAGAAGAGTCCACTTCTCGGTATATAAACCTAACGAGAAGAAGACTCTATAAGCTGTAGTGCTTTAGCCTAATAATACTTTTAGGCAGCTTAAAACCGACGATTTCGTCGACTAAATACCTTTAAACTGACTAGTAGGGGCTTAATTCCTAGTAAGCCGCCCGCTGTATATAATTATATAGAAGAATAGGAAAGAAAGGAAAGAGCTGTGGTTAATATTAGCTTAATACTTTTGAATATTTTACCTTATATTACAGAGTTTATAGACAAAGAGAAGTCCCTAGCCTATGCTAACTTAGTGAATATAATGCTAGGGAGTACGGTAGATTTAGATAAATACGAGATCCCTCTAGAATAGAACCTAGTAGAAGTTGATAACTAGGAGCATTGCCGGGAGGAATTCGGCGATATAGAGGAGAGAGGATAGGATAGAGTAATACTACTAGATTTATATTATAGGACGACAACTCGAGAGCCAGATTTTCTGCTGTCTAGCTAGGAGCTAGGCAGTAAGTTTATTCGGCCGAAATACTAGATTTCGACTAGTATAGGAGTAAATACCCTTTATAAGCGAAAAGCTAATAAAGTAAAGCTAGTGAGTATACCGCTTTCTAATAGTTCTGCCCCTAAAGGATAGCCTAACTAGTAGAAGAGGTACCTACTAGAATATCACTCGAGTCTATTCCCCGACAGAAGTACGAGATTCGATAGCTATCTATACCCCCGGATTACAAGTTTCCCTTATAATACGAGACTGACCCCGGAGCGAGAAGAGACGTTAATCCTAGGCAAGGACCTATAGCCTAAAGAGAAGGCACTACTAAAGGAGCTACTGCTAAAGAGAGAGAGAGTACTAATGTAGTCTTAGGAGTATATCGGCCGTATTTATAATAAGATATATAGCCTATAAAAGATCCGGACTATCGAGTATTAAGCCTAACAATATCCGGGATTTTAGGTACCGCGGGTACTGACTCCTATAATCATTAGAATACTTAAGGATCGTTAGCAGAAAGGCTCGATAGAACCTAGCTATAGGCTATATCGGAATCCTTAGTTCCTAGTAAAGAAAAAGGCACTAGGCTAATATCGTTTAGTTATTACTACAATAAAACTGAACTTAGTAATAGTCCGGGATACAAACCTACCTCTAAATATAGATAAATTTGTAGAAGACTTTTCGGGAATAAAGGTTTACTCGATAGTAGATTTATTCTCTAGCTATAATTAAATCTCTCTAGCTAAGGACTATCGAGATATAACAGCAATTATAATACCACTAGGCCTACTTCGGATAACTACTATCCTATAAGGAGGTACGAATTCTGTGGCCTAATATCAGTAAATTATATAGTTTATTCTAGCCGATAAGTACAGAGAGAGAGTAAAGGCGTTCTTAAATAACTTTGGAATTAAAGGACTAAAGACTATATACAATAATAAGGTCGCCTTTCCTAGAGTCCGTCGATATATTCTAGAGTATCTAAAGAACCTAGATAAGATACTATATCTTCTAAAGCTTACCGGAATAAGTATTTCCGCAGAGAAATCTTAGTTCGTGATATAGGGTATAGCTGTAGTAGGCTAGATTTGTAACGGAGATAGGCGTCGACCGGACAAAGTAAAGATAGCGAAGATTATCGAGTGGCCTACTTTAATATCAGTCTTTAAAGTACGCTCGTTTATAGGGCTTATAGTATACTTCCGGGTTATAATCTAGGGCTTCGCCTAAATAGCCTCCCCTATATACTGCCTTTTGAAATCGGGAGTATACTTTAAGTAGTATAATAACTACTAAGAAGTCTTTACCTAGCTAAAAAGCGTTTTGTTAACCTTTCCCTATATACTGCCAATCGACTATGACTTTATACTATTAGAGATTGTGATCGTAGTAGACGTATTGTTAAAGGGATAGGGAGCGGTGTTGATATAGGTATAAGACAAGGTTCAGAAGCCGGTAAGATATAAATCTAGGACCTAGTTAGAAACAGAGTAGTAGTATAATATTAGTAAGTGTGAGTGCCGAGGAGTGCTAAAAGTACTAAAAAAGTTTTGATACTAGGTTTATAAAGTCTACTTTACCCTAGAGATTGATACTAAAACCTTAGTGTTGCAGTTAAATCGAACCGCGACGGATTTGCCTAGAGTCTTAGTTACTAGCTAGATTGTATAGATTAGACTATTCGACTTTGATATAAAGTATATCCCTAGGTAGTTCTACGGAGCTGCCGATAGCCTATCGAGACGCCCCCCTACTATAGAGGAGCTAGAAGAAGAAGAGCGAGAGGAAGATATAGATAATTTTATTTCTACAGAAATTAGTGTATAAACAGTAATATTAAACCCGATAGGGGTATCTACTACTAACAACCTAGAGGTAATACTAAGTATCGAGTAGGATCGGGATCAAGGTAATATAGAGACTCCGCGCGTCCTAGGCCCTAAGTACTCTACCGAATCAGAAAAGATCGCTAAATAGTATATAATATTCCGCCGTTCGCTAGGGATACCAATCCGCCGCTACAATCAATTTAAGAGGTATACTACGAACTTTATTATACAAGGAGAGTATCTGTTCTATCGCGGGAAGGGAAACAATATACTATTAAGATAGGTTCTAGACTCTCTAGATAATAGGAAGAGAGTAATTATCGCTAGTTATAATAACTTAGGCTATAAAGGGAGAGAAGCAATATACTCGCTTCTAAAGCTATAATACTAGTAGGATAGAATATATACCTAAATCACTAAATACATTCGGTACTACTTATCCTACTAGTTCTATAAACCTAGTAGGCTAGAGGAGCTAATAGTACCGAATCGAGTATAATATATTTAGGATATCATTTTTATTAATACCTCCCCGCTATCTAATAAGAATAGGTACTGTAGTATAGCTTAAATAAGAGAAGGATTAAGCGGATAGCTAGAAACGAAGCCTTTAAAAGCAAAGCCTACTAGTAGGATACTTACAGACTAGATCTAATCGGACGTAATCTATTATTATAGATTTCTAGCTAGGATCGTAATAGACAAAGGCCCAGAGTTCCGAGGCGAGATCTAGAAGATACTCGAATCGAAAGGGATTA
Organism: Penicillium freii; assembly: GCA_028827385.1. Lineage (NCBI taxonomy): Eukaryota > Fungi > Ascomycota > Eurotiomycetes > Eurotiales > Aspergillaceae > Penicillium > Penicillium freii. Next base: position 5,356,458 of record JAQIZX010000004.1, on the reverse strand, counting down.
AAAGAGTCGCAATTTCCCTATATAACCCTAGGTCAAACAGTACGATCGAGCGAAGTATAAAAATATTTAAGAACGCCTTATTAAAAATGACCTTTAGTTATTCGGCTGAGAATACTACTACTACTACTATTTCTACTACAGAGCCTACCCTAGATCCTAATCTACTATCGTCCTCGCGGTATAGAAGAGCAAAGTATACCCTAGCGACTACCCTACCTTTATAGAGGGAGTACTTCTATACAATCTTACTAGTAGATAGGATAACTGTCAATATAACAATAGGTATAACCCCGTACCGATTCCTCTTCGGCTAAGATACAATTTTGTCTATAGAAATAGAGGTTCCAATATAGAGTACCCTGCCTTAGGAGACTATTACTATAAAGGAAGACTTAATTGGGCTTCGTACTAGGTAGATTTTATAGTAAGACGAGAACGTCTAAAAAGCGATTTATAGATTCTCTCGTATAAAAGACAACAATAAGTCCTACTACAATAGGAGAAAGCGCCTTCGAACTAACCCTCTAGAAGAAGGGAGCCTAGTCCTACTATACGATACCTAGAGATAGGATAACTGTACCTCCGAGCAGAAACTACAATATCGGTAGTCCGGTCCTTATAGGATCCGATTAGCCCTTAGTAATAGAGCTTATACTCTTAAAGAGCTAGATAGAACTGCTATTTTCTATAAGTTCTCTTTAGGTACCGGCCTTCGGTATAACGCAGTGAATAGGGATCGCCTAAAGAGGTTCTAGCTATATCGGGATACAGCTATATACTAGGAGTCTTTTCTACTAAATAATATACCCTTCGACTAGGACTCTAAGGATAATAAAAGTGTCGATACTAGTAATAGTAGAGGCGTTAGGAGTATTAAAGAAACCTAGGCCTAATAAGTTTTTTTATACCTTCGCTAATTAATATTTCGTGCTTTTTTGTATACCTTTTTTTTGACTTTTTTAACTAATACTATGCCTATTTTACGGCTTATTTATTAGGGCCAATTAGGCTTTAATATTTAATAGTAAATATATTTAATTTTGGTATTAAAAGTTGACTTCGATATTAAGATACGTTTTTAATAGGCGTTTTTGATCTTAATATATAACAGTTTATAGGGTTTAAGCCTAATTTTGATTATATAAGCTAAGGATTGTATACGATTCGCCTTACCTACATACTAAGTTTTGCCGAGGACGACAAAAATTTCTCGAGTAGGGTAGGGGACTATATTAAGAAAAAGCTAAGAAAGACTTCGGGTAAGGAGCACTATAATAAGAATGGTTTAGCCCGGAGATATATTAGATACCTTTAGTTAGTAGCAAGCAGCCCGAATCGAGCGGAGGCTAAGGCTCTGTATTTCTACCGGCAAAATCTATATAAGAAACCGGTTAAGACGGTCCGTATACTTAGTATTATAGATAGTATCTCGGGTACCCTCCCTAACAATTTCGAATACCCTCTGCTAGAAGCTTATAACAGCCCTATACTAGTTATAAACCCTATCTTTAATACCTATAGACTTATACTTCGAAAACGAGAAGGTCGCAAAGGCTTCTAGACTACTGTCTAGTTTAATCTCTACTAGAAGAGGTTAACGGTATAGTAGCTAGTTCCTATAGCGAGTATAACAAAAGCGCTAGCCTAAAGAGAAGAGGTTAGTAAGTAAGCGACTAAGAAGAAAAGCTAAGTATCTGAAGTCTATACTAGGTAGCTGAAGTAGATACTATATTTATAGATATGATTTTGTGTAAGGTACTAAAAGAAAGAGCAGAGTCTTCTAAGTTTATCTCCGAGCTCGGCAAAAAGAGGGGAAGGGAGTAGCTAAGTCAGAATAAAGATATTAGAGAGTAAGTTAGTGGGATTGTAAGATCCCTATATTAGGTTTAACTAGATAACTAAGGCAAGGAGCTTATAAAAATATCCCTCGATACCTATAGGGACCTAATAAAAGAAGACGCGAGTTAGTGTCTTAAGTATAAAAGAGAGAGAAGTAGGGAGGATTTGTCTTACTTACTTATATATACTTCTAGTCTAATAGCAATACTAGTACTTATTTAATTTGTCTAAGTCCTAAATATAACGAAAGGCAAAGCGAGGTCTAAAGCTATACTAGGATCCGGCGCGGATCTAGTTAATGATATTAGCATAGATATAGGTTAGGCAGACTATAATCTAGGATACTACGAAAAAGAGCTAGGGATAGGGGAGCTACCTATCGGCGGGATAGGAAATGGCCTGCTAATTAGGTATACTATAGACTCTAAGATAAAAGAAGTAAGTTAGTCAGAGGCATAGTTAGGTAGATAAAAGACAAAGAAACCTATAGGTAGGTATAGAGGGGTAAAAGAGACCGGAGAAGAGTAGGGGACTCTATAGGTCTTATAATAGAGTATACCGGAAGCGAGGTAAAAAAGATACTTAGCGAATAAAAAAGATACTTAAGCTAAGTAAATAAAAGAGAGGCTTAGAAAAGAAGGCGATAAGTTAGTAAATAAAATCTCTAATAGAATAGTGCTTTATTATCCTAAAAGACTTGCTTTTTTTCGGCCGAAGAGCTATATTTTAGGATAAAAGAAAGACTCTTTTATACTCTATATCTCTAAAAGAAGAAGCCTACTTACTGAAAGGACTACTCTCTAAAAGGATAGTACTTTATTATCCTAGTAGATAGGTTCTTTTCGGCCGAAAAGAACTTATTATAAGCCTAGATTTATAAGCCTAGATTTAAGATAGGATAATAGTTTAAAAGCCACAAGGACAGCTACTCTCAAAGTCGACTCTAAGACCCTAAATAACCGTACTTTTTCCTTAAAATACCTCGAAAAAGCTAGCTATCTTATTAATAATAGCCGATTCTAGCTTTATATCTAATCTAAGTCCTAATAATACTACCGCCCTAGCCTCGATCGAAGCTATTTATACCTAGCCTTTAGGAGTTTCAGACCCGACTTTTTAGGAAATTAGGCAAGCTGTCGAAAGCCACCCTACAGAAGAAAGGTACTACCTTCAGCTAGAGGTAAAGGAGTATCTCCTAAATCTTAGGGACGAAAATACTAATACAATATCATAATAGTACGACTATGTGGTCTAAAGTAAGAACTAGAAGAGAGAGCGGGATAAAGAGGGCTTTCGCTAGGAATAGAAGCGAGCTAGGCGAGTCTATAATAAGTATCAGTAGAACCTATCCTATATCAGAACGGAGTATAAGAGAGTAGTCTCCTAATAGACCTGGCAGTGACCCGCGGGTGACCCTCACGACCCTCGAACCGCCCCGCCACTGGGGCGGTTCGAGGGTCCAACCTTCCGACCCTGAGGGTCGTCCACCTAGAGGTTGGACCCTCGGAGGGTCACCCGCGGGTGACCCTGAGGGTCGTCAAACGAGACAAACAGGCAAATCTCGTGACATGCATAATTTATGTAGATTTGCCCTGTATTTTTGAGTATCCTGATTACATATCCGAAGTTCTTTAACATTAATTTTTAGTGATATATTATTATAAAAACTTATGTTATATTCTTAAATCTAGTTCCTATCTACTAGACTACTACATATCTATTGAGTCTTTTTGAAACCTTCCGAACTCTTCCAGACAATCGAGGGAGAGGAATTTCGCCCTCTTTATCTATACCATCCTCAGTACTGGATTGTATCTCATCGCCTTCGCTTAGTAAGCCACTTCTTTGTCTCCTCCCAAGTACAACATTAGGTGATGGTTGTAAAGTAGGCAGTAACTGACTTTCTTCAACTATATCTTCCTCAGTATCACTGATTGGTTTAAACGAGGTAGTAACTATACTACTTACCTCTATTAAAGCTGTGATCTCCTAGGAAGATAGGTACTCCTAGAGAATCAGCCGCTAACTCTCCTATAGATCAAACCTTGTTGTACACATAAACATCATAATATCCTAGATTGTCTTCGGCTTTAGTGAGCCTCGCCGGTAATAACAAATATCACACGCAGAGTTAAACAGTCGCTCTACGCCTACACCAGTAGCTAGGATAGACATAATATCACGGGCAATACTTACAAGAATCGGCCATTTATATTAGTTTTCTTTCCAGAATACACAAGGTGATAAACGCTGCGGGGCTAGATATTTATTAATATTAGTTAGATATAAAGGATAAGGATAGATTATCAGACTTACTAGAATCAAGATATTAAGTTAGCTTATCCTCCTATAGAGCGATAGACTGCTAGGAGTCATTTAACTCTAACGCAGATTTAAGCTCGGATATTCCAACCCTAGATAATAGACCACTTGGCGATAACTGACTATCCCCAATATTAAGCCGCTCCTTATAGCGCTTAACCTAAGTCTTAAGACTACCTCGGTAAATATCCTTCCAGCTAGCTTCGCTAGGATTATCTGATTCCTATTCCTTTGATAAGAAGAATTGAAGCTTTTAGGATAGAGACAAAATTGTACCAATAGCATAAAGATGCCTATCGATACTATCTATATCCTTATAGTATTTTAAAAGCTTTTCTAACGCAGCTTTAAGGGCAGATTGCATAAGCTGTTTCTATAGAACCTTCTTCCGCTGAAGTATAGCGATCGCCTTCTTAAGATAGTTAAAAAGGCGGTTATATATACTAAAGACAAGGTAGATACTTAAGTCTTTAGTCCTAGAAACAAGACTTATAAACTTGTAGAATGGTTCAAGAATAAAGAGCAGATATTCAATCTGCCTCTATTCTTCTAGGCTTAATACAAAGTGAGGCTACTCGTACTGCGAGCAGAAGGTATCGAATACCAGCTGCAGTCTCTTTACTCGCCGGAGTATTAGGAAAGTTAAATTCTACCGTGTCCTAATATCTTGGATTAGAATAAGCTTAGGCTCTTTATCCTAGAGAGCATAAAATGTATCCCGCCGCTATAGGCTTGCGTTAATATAAACAGCAAGGTTGCGAACCTAAAAGAGATATTAGTATATAGAAGTAATACTTAGAATATAGTATACCTTATTAAGTATATCTGCAATCTTATGCTTTCTTTAGTGTATACGTAATACCCTTATACGATTATCAGACCAGTTTAACTTAGCAGTATTATTACTTAGGGATGCCTTTATCTTCCTAAGCAAATCCGTAAGACTGATTTGGATAATATAAGCAATACAAGGAATACGAATAATCGTAGAATCAGTGCTTAGTTAGATAGTCCTTACTGAGTCGTTTACAGCCTAAACTAGTGTTATATTGTTTAAGGCATTGTCGGTAGTAATTGCAAGCACTCAATCAAGAATATTATATTTTTATAATATCCGAGTAACAACCTCACTAAGATTCGACCCAGAGTATATACCAGAGAGTAGCTCGAAGCTAAGGAGAACCTCGCGGTACTCTTAATCTTCGTCTAGAAAGTAGCCTATTACTACTATAAACGCCTGCTGAAATAGCGATATCTAACAGTCTAGCGCAAAAGAGAGCTTTGTCTTTAGTAGTAGACTCTAAAGGAGTCTTTCTTAGTATTTATAGACAAATGCCTTTAACCGCTTACAGATAGTTCGTTATAAGGGAATAGTTGGTGTAGTTGGAGCAAGGCGTACGTATTTAATAATATCGGCAAACTCCTAGTATTTAAGGAACAAAAATAGGAGATATAAAACAGTAATAAGACTTAGTAGCTTTTGCTCCTAAATATCCTATAAGAAGACAAGAGCTAGTTTATTTGATACCTATAGATAATTTAGTAACGAAGATAATATAAGGGGATATGATATACAGCTATCTTAAGTAAATTCTTAATATTCGGTCTTCTTAACGCGAATTTGGCACAGTTAACCCCCTTCCTATGCTTATTTATAGATAATATACCTATATAAGCAGCTACTAGATAATCAAGAACCTTCCGATATTGCTTATATATTATACCTAGCTTCCTATCTTTAGTATTCGCTACTTAGTCGAAATTGTTCTAGTATTCTGCTTAATAGCGCGCGTCCTAGTTTACGCGCTTAGACTTCCCGAATTCTGTCTAAAGCCACTATTCAACGAATTCCTTACTTATTATATCACAGTATAAGGCGAAGGAATTGATACGGTCGGGATTTAGTATCGTAAGATAAGAAGGTAAAGGTATATATTGCGAAGAGCTAAGAGGGGCGAACTAATGACTATCATATACCGATATTAAGGTTTGTTGACTTCCTAATATATAAGGGGTTGTGAATAGTATATTGTTAGAGAGAAGGTATTAAAGAGCGTCTAACGAAGCCCTCTCGTAGTTTGAGGAAGCATAAGTGTCAGAAAATTGTGATATATTCAATATAGGTAAATATAAATATAGTAAGGAGTAGATAACTTACAGTAAATTGTTTTCTATAATCAAAGTGCAAAGGACTAAAATTTACTATTTTTACTAAGTAGATCTATCAAACTATTCAATAAACTATTACTATTGGTTAGTTTATAAGGATTACCCGCAACGAACCTCGTAGACCCTCAACGAACCTCGTGGACCCTCGACGAACCTCGTTCAGACCCTTAATAAACCTCGTTCAGACCCTCAATAAACCTCGTCCGGACCCTCTGACCCTCGTCCGGACCCTCAATAAACCTTATATTTCTGACCTCGGTCGGAAAATAGACAGTATAATCCAGTTATCGTACAAAGCCTTCTAAACCCTATATTTCTAACCTCAGTTAGAAAATAGACAGTATATCCAGTTATTATACAAAGCCTTCTAAAACCTATATTTCTGACCTCGGTCAGAAAATAGACAGTATATCTAGTTATTGTACAAAGCCTTCTAAACCCCATATTTCTGACCTCGGTCAGAAAGTAGACAGTATATCCAGTTATTATACAAAGCCTTCCAAACCCTATATTTCTGACCGAGGTCAGAAAATAGACAGTATATCTAGTTATTATATAAAGCCTTCTAAACTGGTTTAGATATAATTCTCTTATATCCAAAGGGTAGAAATAAAATATATTTCTTTTAAGCAATATCACATATATAGATATATATCTTTAATATATATTTCTACTACAATACAGACTGATCACTTCTACCTCACTAAGTACCGCTTCCCTACAGTCGCATAGTATAAAAAAAGCATAGAACTAAGAGAACCATACTTAAAATATAAGATAATCAAATAACTTTACAATATTTAACAACTTAAATAGTCATAAATTAGTGATCATAATCCAGTGGACAAAACAGATGTAAATAACTGTATTTTATTAAGAGATATAAGCAGTTTTATCCACCTTAATTAGGCTTAGCGCTCGAAATTTATACATCCGAGGGTCGCTACGGGTCGTGGAGGGTCACCCGCGAGCGACCCTTGGAGGGTCAGGGTCAGGGTCAGGGTCGCTCATGAGCGACCCTGACCCTCGGAGGGTCGGGTGGAGGGTCCAAGATCATGGACCACCCGGAGGGTCACTGCCAGGTCTATCTCCTAATAGGGAATTAGCGATACGGATAGCCTATTCTCCTAGGTACACACTAAGATAATAGCAAAGTAGATTTATAAACTCCTTATCTACAATACTACCTTCGACTAAGTAAGAAGAGCAACTAATCATAAGCTAGTCCAAAGACTTAGGAGAGTAGGAAGGGGGTACCGCTAGACTAAATATATAATACAAAACAATCTCGTAAATACTACTAGGTTTATATATACAAACGATATACCTTCTTCAGACTTTAAGAAATATAGCTTAAAGCTAGATCCCTATAGGTTTCTAGTAGAAAGCAAAGGTCTACCTTTCCCGGATATTACGTCTAATAAATTAGAGGATAAGTAAGAGATAGAGTAGATAGTATCTAGCAAAAGGGAAGGCAGCGCCTAGAATAGCTAGGAAGACAAGTCCAGTTCTAAGTCTCCTAAAAAGGACTTAAGCTCAGAGAAGCTACCCCCTATACTACCGCTAATAGGATCCCGGCGAAGGAAGTATTAGTGACGGTACTAGGGAGGAGCTGTATATCATCGATACCGCTAGTCCCCGACGCTAAAGAATCTACAAGACCGGCCTCAGCGGAGTTATATCTATAGACTGCCTACAATACTACTACACCAGTTTAGTAGCTTACTGAGCCCTACAAACCAAACAAAACTAGCGACTTTAAGAAAGGTAATATATACTTTAGATATCTTTTCGGCCGAAAAGATATACTTTATATATATAAAGGTATTAAGTAGATACCTAGGACTATATATAAGATAGTTTAAGCATACAGATCTACTCTAGCGCCTAGTATATACAACAAAACAGATTAGCAGCTAGGAGAAGTTCTTATAAGATAAGCCTAAATAGTTTACGCCGCAGAACTTCCCTAATAGGGTAGAGTACAACTCTTTCTGGTTCAAGATCAACTCGCCGGCTCTATATATTACAAGATATACCGAGTATAGATTCAATCTTACAGATATCTATACCCGGATTTATAGGACCTTAAGTAGTACTTATTAACAGTAGGAAGAGGAGTTTAATAGGATAGGAAACGTGACTCTCCTAAAGCTTTTCGGATAGCTATAGGATAACATTTCAAGACTAAAAGGAGCTTTAGTACTCTCCGAGATTCTAGGCTAACTAGTAACGTCGCTAATACAGCTAATATACCTAGAATTCGATATATACGACTATCACTATACGCCTACTATATCGAAGCCTAGACTAGGGTAGAGTCGCAATATATTCCAGTCTCTTACCCAGCAGTTAGTTCAGTAAGATATTTATTACTATACAGCGTACGTCGCGATTCGCCTAGATTATATATAGAGGCTAATAGCCTTCCCTTACTATACCAAAAGCGCGTACCTAGGAGAAGCCACAGGGTTTATATATATTAATTTGAATATTAGTGATTTCCTAGCAACTAGGTATAGTAGAAACACAGTACAAGACTCTATTTCCTTTACCGATAAAGATAGCGAGAACTGTACGATCATACTTCGCAAGATACACTTATACCTTAAAGAATAGTAGTCAAAGATTTCTAGCTACCTAGAAGCTTAGACTTCGGGCTATACAATTATAGTCTACCCTTAGATATAGGGGAAAGAAGAAGAAGAGCGATTTAGAACCTCCTTTAAAGAGGTAATCTATAAGACTAGTGATATCCGATTAACACTACCGGTAATTCTATACAGCTCGACAAGGCCTACTACTCGCCTAAAGCGTACGATAATACTATGGTTTAGTATTGTCTACAAAGATTACAAGCGAATAGAGACAGCTAAAGCCGGGATATAGAGCGAGATTTCCGATACTCACTAGAATATACAGCTATCTCCCCGAAAGCTGTTAAGGAAGTCGAGCCAGAAGCGTATAGTTAGGGATCTCCCTTTATTTCTAGGAGTATCCTACCTTACTAGTCTCGGGGATCTCTCTGATATACTATTAGGGAGGATCAAATAGTCTAAATAGTCTATTATCACTAAGCTTAACATCCTATTCGGAGAAGATAGAGCGGCCGTATATAGATAGATTGCTAAATAGCGACTTCGTGCTTCGAGACAGTTTATAGAGGGCTTTACAAAGATTGTTACCGCCGAGAGATCCGTATACAAAAGCCGATCGTTCTTTCGCCTTTTGAAGGAAAGGGAGCCGATTCCGAAGGTATACCTAGAGTACTAGAAAGAGGTAGTTAGTGATAGGGATTGTGACAGAGAGACTGATAGGGATCTCTATGGTTAATAGAGATTGGCGGAGATTAGCGAAGGTTGTTAGAAGTAGTGACAATTGATCGACTAAAGACAGTCGATATCTCTAGGGGGGGGGGGGTATGTAGTGGGGAGATAGGCTCCCCACTACCACCAATACTCCTGTTTGCCTTGTGTTGTTTTATATTATTCATACGTTATGTAAGCGAGCATTGTGATTCTGAGGTTACAAGTAGCAGATAGATACAGATTGAGAATACACACTCCTATACCTCTCGGAATTCACTTCTTGGACAGTACTCCAGGACCCTTTTTGTATGCAAGATTGAGCATGAAGCCTAATTACGAGTGCTGAATCGACCCGTATGCCAGAGAGCATACAGCCTTGAGCGTTCCCCTCTTCAATATTTATGACAATCGCAACGCTATGCTCACAGATCAAATTTTCCTTTGAAAGACTGGGATAAGCACAAGCACCACACTTAAGAGGCATCAAGTCACTTATAGCACAAAGGGTTGTACCCAGCATTGTCTCTGCTTTCATCCATGTCACCACCCGCAGCAACTATAGACCCGATGGCTTCGGTCATGAAACCTTGTCTCCAGAATGGCTTTAGCAATAAGACTACCGCCGGCGCTCATCAGCATCGCCTCAACCCTGGGTATACCATTGTTGAACAGCCCATCGGCACCCGGCGGCCACTGCGCGTCGTCTGCCTTGGCGCAGGGTACTCGGGTCTAATGATGGGTATTGTCTTTAATGAGCGCATGAAGGATGCCAATGCAGAATTTGTTATTTATGAGCGAAATGCCGATTTGGGGGGAACTTGGTATGAGAACCGGTAAGCTTGATGGGCCCTGGGCTCAATCTAGAATTCCATTGTAGCTAACGCGTTGATTATAGATACCCGGGATGTCAGTGCGATATTCCAGCGCATAATTATGCCTACAGCTTTGCTGCCAACCCGGAGTGGCCGAATTATTACGCGACATCGGAGCAGATCCATTCCTACATGAAAGACGTGGCCAAGCAATACGAGGTTGAAAAATATATTCGCCTTCAGCATTCAGTCGAATCCGCTATTTGGAATGAAGAAAAGGGAAAGTGGGATCTTCAGATCAGGAGTGGCTCTACCCTTATCCGAGACGAATGTGATGTCTTCATCAATGCCAGCGGTGTATTGAAGTATGTATTCCCTTTCCTGTTTTTTGTCATGTGGGTGCTGATAAAATGACATTGCAGCAATTGGAAGTGGCCCTCAATTGAGGGACTAAATAGCTTTAAAGGAAGACTCATGCATTCGGCGCACTGGGATTCCAGCTACGACTTCACCGGAAAACGTGTTGCATGTATCGGAATTGGATCGTCGGGCATTCAGATTGTCCCTAAACTTGCCAGCGGTACGCTCATACGCCTAGTACATCAAGTCTATCAGATAACTGACCTTTCCAGTGGTCGGAAATATGGACTGCTACGTACGAAGCCAAACGTGGATCAGCCCGGCTCCTGGAATCAACGAGCCCACAGCAAATGACCCAGAAATGGACAAGGATTATAATTTCTCAGAAAGCACTTTAGAGCTGTTCAAGGATCCCAAGATTCTTCGTGACTATCGCGCTGCCATTATGAATCGGAGAGCAGAAAACTTCAATCGGGTGATTGCTGATTGTGACCTCCAACAACAAGCTCAAGATCTCTTCCGAAAATCCATGACCGACCGCTTGGGTAACAGTGAGAAGGGAAAGCGCGCGGCTGAACTTCTAGTGCCCTCCTTCCCAGTTGGATGCCGTCGCCAAACACCGGGACCTGGGTTCCTGGAAGCTATTATCCAGGACAATATCGAGTTGAGGTGGGACGATGTCTCGAAGATCACCGAGCGAGGAATTCTCACGCGAAGCGGCGTTGAGTTGGAATATGACATTATTGTCTGCGCGACTGGCTTTGACACTTCATTCAAACCTTCATTCCCACTGGTGGGCCGCAACGGAATCAACATGGCGGAGAAGTGGGAAAAGGACGTCCCAAAGGCATACATGGGCATGTGCGTGCCGGAATTTCCAAACTACTTCTGTAAGTCTTTCCTTTTTTTTCTCCCTTCCACTGTCATTCCTTTTTATTGACATGTTTAGGCTTCGTGGGACCCAATTCACCGCTGGCGAACGGGTCACTGATTCTCGGCATTCAAGCAACAGCCACCTATATCTACAAATGGATGGAGAAGATGCAAACAGAAGGTATTCGCAGCTTCGAAGTCGACGACGAAGTCAATGAGGAGTACAACCAGCACATCCAGAAGTACCTTGAACGTACAGTTTGGACTCGAGATTGCCGCAGTTGGTACAAACGTGGTACCATCGATGGCCCGGTTATCGCCATCTACGGCGGATCTATCTTCCATCTCTTGGAAGCTATGAAGAACCCGCGCTGGGAGGACTTCAAAATGGATCGGACGCCTGAAGCAAAGATCAACAGGTTCTCATATCTAGGGAATGGAACCACTCTGAGAGAGGCCAAGGGAGGCGATATCGGTGCCACGCAAGCGCTAGACTTTGATGAATTCTGGAACCTGTTTGTCCTCCCACAGGTCCACGACTAGAAGGGGTATGGGGAAGTTTGTATATAACTCCAATGCTTTTGTATATTTTCCGTCCTGATACTTTTGAGTACGTAGACTCTGTAGATAGTGAACAGGGAAAGGCTCAAGGCAGTATGCTCAATGGCATACAGGTCGATCCAGCACTCATAATTCAGCTTCATATCCAACCTTGCATACAAAGGAACCCGGGCGTACAACCCAATAATTGAGATCAGAGAGGTGTAGAAGTGTGTATTATCAATCTGTAACTATATGCTGCTTGTATCCTCTGCAATAATGATTACACAATGAATCGTGCAATAGAAGAACCCCTAAAGGACAAACAAGGCCTATATGTAATGAGGACCAGGTTCCCCACTACAATAGGTAAACAAAATTACTTATGTTCTTTTAATTCGTCCCAAATAGTAAACTTGGGGTTTCTTCTTTTCTTCCGGAATAGTCTTATGGATTGCGGTAACTGTATTCAGATATTCATGGGTTACTATCGTCATGTTCCAGTATCACAGTTTGGGTGTTGGGCACCAACCCACGAGGCGGGGTAAACGGGCACAGACACATCCATAAGACGAATGCTTGACATCATTTCAACTTCTACCTTACCCTTTTACTCGCTTTGCATTGTACCGATGTAGTGTTTTGCTTGCCCTCCTATTATATCAGACCTGGGCAAAACGAAGACCAAGAAGGGAAGCAACCAAGAAGTGAATGGCAGATATATTTCGAGGATGATAAATGGACGAACATATACTTAACGAGAAATCTTGGAAGTATAGAATCAATGGACCGTAGGTATCAATTAACACCCGTGGACCCCTAGTTAGCCAAGTCTCCAGCGGATAATCTTTTTCTCAATTGCACGACCAATTGCACCTATAGGAACCCAGCAACATATTTATAATCAACTATGAGGTCCCCAACTACCGTGGAATCATTCCGATGCTGTGTATTACTGCCGAGCTCAGACTCGAGCAAATCTTATATCGCACCTTATAGGTATAGTCAGGAACCTTAGAAAGTCACTAAAGGTCAATTAGGAAGCTGTTCCACTGCTTAAAGTAATCCACTTGCCATGCTTCACTATAAGTATGCTATTTGATCAATACCCGACGTGGAGAAAACGTGACGAATTGCCGACGCATGGGGTATGTGCACGCACACATAGATGCCGGACTACCGGCCCACCCCCGCGAAAAGCAGTGCGGGGGCCCCGGACTTAGCATCTCAAAATCCCAAATGTCATTATCGACATGCATAATATACTGCATAAATTACCTCATAGTTGACCGTCGACATGCCAAGCTGATCAATCACCGACATGGAGGTAGTTGATAACTCAATTGCCGGTATACTGACTGGAAAAAGTAGTATATATATATCTGATGAACTTGCTAGCTATCATGCTTCAATCAGCTCAGAACAGAGTTTGTATCACAAGTGTCTGTTGAACGCCTCAGTCAATAACGTGTGATATTCCGTCGCCATGAAGTTCTTAGCGGGATTGTCATTACTGTCCCTTGTTCCTTCTTCGTTTGCTGTTCCTACAGCCAGCAAGCACCCTCGCAATGAGGTAGCTCAGGCTGAGCAGCCCTTGATCAAGCTAAAGCCCCAGCAAACTTCTTCCCGTGACCTTGTGAACCTCGATGGTCTGTGGAAATTCACCCTTGCTTCCGGTGCCAACGACACGACCCAACCATGGACCGCGCCATTCCCCAGGGGTGCTCTCGAATGCCCGGTCCCGGCGTCTTACAACGATATTTTCGTCGATCGGGACATCCACGACCATGTCGGGTGGGTTTACTACCAGCGCGACGTTTTCGTCCCAAAGGGCTGGTCTAAGGAGCAGTATTTCGTGCGAGCTGAATCTGCCACCCATCACGGTCGTATCTATGTGAATGACCGTCTACTTGCCGAGCACGTCGGCGGTTACACACCTTTCGAGGCCGATATCACCGAGTTTGTCTCTGCTGGGGAGAAATTCCGCTTGACAATTGGTGTCAACAACGAGCTTACTCATGAGACAATTCCACCTGGAAAGATCGAGATCGGTGAGGCCACCGGCAAGCGAATCCAGACTTACAACCACGACTTTTACAACTATGCTGGTCTTTCTCGCTCCATTTGGTTGTACTCTGTGCCTCGTCAACATATCGAGGACATCACCGTTGTCACTGATGTCGAGGGCGAGACCGGACTCATCAACTATAACATCAAGGTGGCCAAGAACTCGACTGAGAATATCAAGATCTCCGTTATCGACGAGGATGGAGTTGTTGTTTCAACTGCCTCTGGAGCTCAGGGTACCGTTAAGATCAACTCGGTCAGGTTGTGGCAACCCGGTGCGGCCTACCTTTACCAATTCCAGGCCAACATTGTAGATGGTCACAACCAAGTGGTCGACACCTACAGCGTGGTCACTGGTGTTCGCACTGTCAAGGTTGACGGGTCGAAGTTCCTCATCAACGGCAAGCCCTTCTACTTTACCGGATTTGGAAGACACGAGGATACCTCAGTTCGCGGCAAAGGGCACGACCAAGCCTACATGGTTCACGATTTCCAACTGATGGACTGGATTGGCGCCAACTCTTTCCGCACCTCGCACTACCCTTACGCCGAAGAAGTCATGGAATTTGCAGACCGACAGGGAATTGTCGTGATCGATGAAACACCCGCCGTGGGTCTGAACATTAATCTGCTGGGTGTGTCTGGAACCGAAGCGTCAAAAACCTGGTCCGAGCAGAACATCAACAACAACACCCAGAAAGCCCACAAGCAAGCCATCCGTGAACTCATTAGCCGGGATAAGAACCATGCCAGTGTTGTTATGTGGTCGATTGCCAACGAGCCTGCCTCCGGAGAAGACGGGGCGCACGAATATTTCGAGCCGTTGGCCAAGTTGACTCGCGAGCTTGATCCAACTCGTCCTATTACATTTGCTAACGTCGGTTCGGCCACATCCGAGTTGGATCTGATCTCAGATCTGTTTGACGTCACTTGCCTCAACCGGTACTTCGGGTGGTACTCGGAAACAGGAGACCTCGAGGAAGCAGAGCCTGCTCTTGTCAAGGAGCTGCAAGACTGGGAAAAGAAATTCAACAAGCCAATCATTATGACTGAGTACGGCGCTGATACCATTGCCGGTATCCACTCCACTCTTGGTCTCCCTTGGAGCGAGGAGTTCCAGGAGGATATGCTCGCTATGTACCACCGGGTCTTTGACACTATCGAATCCATGGCTGGTGAGCATGTTTGGAACTTTGCTGACTTCCAGACCTCTGTGGGTACCAGGCGGGTGGATGGTAATAAGAAGGGTGTGTTTACCAGGGACCGTAAGCCTAAGATGGCGGCACATGGTTTGAAGGCGAGATGGACGAATATGACCACAAGTGAGTGAAGTCATGTTTGCTCAATACATTGGTTCAGCTTCGTTATTGTTGAGGTTTGTGACTATTCAGATGTCCATCTCAACAGGTATATAGGATTATATCCAGTCCTCAATCGCAATAAATCAATGTCGTTTGGTATTTTTTCATCTATTCGCGCATACTTTATATTGCCGGAATACTAAGCAAGAAATGGCAGTAGCCGTTCCCAATCTGATTACGCTGAAATATTGTTGAAATGCCAAAATGGCTGGGTATCATATTGACAAATCTGCAACAGGAAATAAGTTCCCGTGTTAAGACGGCCCAAGTCGTACCGCAAGGGCAAAGTGAATTCAATAAAACACTACTCGTAGTTTTACATTCATGCCGAACTTCCCTCACTAGACTGCCGAGGCTGAGACACCGCATTCGATCGCTTATCGTTGCCGCCTTTGACGCGCCCAACGCCGACCATCTGCAATATTTCCCGCCAGAAGCCAGTAGGCGGGTCAAGGAAGCTATCCTCGTACGCATCGATCAGGGGTCGCTCCCAGACCAAGTCGGCTTCATGAGCCTTAACGAACTTGGTTTTCTTGATGAACTTCCAGATGAGAAAGAGAGGAGGGATGACGATCTGCATGGTGTAGTTCGACCAGAAGGTGGACACCGACCAAGGCTTGTATGCGGGGTAGCCGTAGACGATGGTAACGACGATCATCCAAACGAATGCAATGTAGGCGCAGTAGGGTTGGAAGTATCCGAAATAGGACAAGGATCGGCGGTCAAGCCCCTGCGCTTTGCACGCGCGGTGGAAGAAGATGTACGTCAGGGTGATGACGATATAATTGATGAGACCTAGGTTATGTTGTCAGTATTGTAATAGGGTCCGAGGGTAAATCCCATCGTGTTTTCTTACCTCCAGCAGTAACTAGGTTAGCGAACCATGTGATTACGATGGACGAGCTACTGGAACACTGCAAGAAGGAAAGCATAGGGAAGATCATCACGACTCCGAAGCAATAGAGCGGTACACCGTTGCGCGTAGTGTAAGTGAGAACTCTCGGGGCTCTTCCTTCCAGTGCTAAGCCGTACAGAGTACGGATAGCACAGTAAGTGTAGGTATTTCCAGCAGAGAAAATCGAAGTTAGCAAGAGACTAAAAATAGTATGGTCAGTCCTCTGTTCGCCAAGCTTGTATTTCTTTTTGTGGCACTCACGCGTTGATGATCGAAGGGAAAATTGAAATGCCCAAGTTTCGCATGCCAATAACATATGGCGATGCTGAAGCAGAACCAGAAGAACCGCCCGTCACAACTGCGACTAGTTGCGGATCATTAGCAGCACAAACGATACCCACAGCCAAGGCGCCGCCGATAAAGAAGAGACCGAATCGAATGTAGACAGTCTTGAACGCATTCTTGATATAGATGCGGGGACGCTTTGCTTCAGCTGCAACCATGGAGATGTACTCCGGACCGACGACGGCAAAGCAAGCCGACCAAAGAGATCCCAAGAAGCCTTCAAAGCGACCGAGGGCGCCGGTATCCAGATACTCCATGAAAGAGCCGGGATTGTTCCAGTGGCGGAAGCCATAGGCATCGTGAGCTGGGTTTCCACCAACCATGGTGATGAAGGTGAAAAAGAACAGGGAAAAGATCAGAATGACTTTTCCACCGGATAGCCAGAATTCGGCTTCACCATAGGCTTTCACAGCCAAGACGTTAAGGGAGCTATGTAAGAATCAGTATTTGGATAAAGTCTCACGTGCACGCAAATGGCCGAAATGGGGGGGAAAGAGGTTCTCACCCATAGACGAGGATGACACCAATGCAGACGCCTGCGACTGGACCAGGTTCAGTAATCTTATCACTCCAGAAGGACAAGACGAGCGTGAAAGCTGAGATCTCAAAAGGAATCAACAGGGCCTCATAGAAGCTAAAACGGAGTGTTAGCAAGGATAACGGGGAGAGATTTCAGCTAAGCCGAAAAGAGAACGGACAAAAAGTTCCAGCCGACCATGAAACCAAGAGCGTCGTCGACCCATTTTCCAGCCAGGCGAATGAAACCGCCACTGACAGGGAAGGCAGTGGTCATTTCAGCGAGACAGTTATTCACCATGGCCAAAAACATGCATTGAACGGAAAAGGCAATAAACAAGCTGCCGGGTCCGCCATGGTGAAGACCTGTGCCGATGCTCACGAAAAGGGCCGTTCCAATAGAGCCACCAATGGCAATCAGCTGGATCTGACGGTTTCCAAGATGACGTTGAAGGTTGTCGGCATTTGAAGCCATCACACCTTCTTGTACATCACGAGGGCCGCCCTCATGCTTGAGCCCGAGTGTTTCCGACACACTTCCGCTCGTGTCCTTGTCTTTGTCGCTTAGGATAGCCATTTTGTTTGCATTCCTGTCTGGGATATTTAGTGGCTTGTACGGTGTGAGTAGGGCGCGATCGAAAGAAACTGGATGGGCTGATGTCGCTTATTCGTCTAGATTCCGGGGTATGGGTTTTGCAAATGTTGGGGTAGATCGGCGGACAATCCGGGGGTGGATCTGCTACAGAAAGGTGGGATATCGGGCTATGTTGCGAGGGCCTGGGTATCGATCACGTTGTGGGCAATGATATTGTTGCTATGGATGTTGATATGTTGGAAGGCGCAATGGCAAGGGTAAATGTCGGGGATTTTGAGTCCCTAGGGTGAGATTTCCGTAGTACGGCGTTTAGCGGAGAGACTTTGCAATTTTCGAAAGAAAGAGGATAGTTCGAGAAAGGGTAATGCAGTCAGAAGCATAAGATGTAAGATGCCAAAACCATCTATTAAAGAAAAGAGGCGGAAAAAAAAAAAAACGTGGGAGTAAAAGACAGAACTTAAACGGGTAGAGATTTGCCTCGCGACAAGATTAGCTAGATTAGCGCAATAAGCCCCCGTATAAGCCCTTCAAGCCATGCTGCCATACCAAGGCCATTATGACGCAGTTCAGTTGGTCAATTTTGGCTCCTTTGGGCTCGTTTTGGTCTCGTTTGGATAACTTCTACGGTTGATTGGCTTGGAATACCTTTTATCGCCCCCGCACGGGCTGTGACTTAACCCGCATCCGGACACGAGCCGGGGATCTTCTTTGATTCTTGGATTCTACTGGATCATACTACCTAAACGGTCCTAGAACGTCCCCTGGTTATGCCTCCTAACTCAGATATTCTATTCAGCTTAGGTTCGGTGAGTCCGAGGACTTACCGTGCACGTTCCCCTCGGCCAAGGTTACATTTCAACTGCTGATTTTGCGAGTTGGCCCTAAACCACAAATGTACAAAGTAACCCGTACTCCGTACAACATATGTTTATTCTACTCTTGGCGGCCTTGATCACATTCTTATCTCGTGTTCTCGCTCTTCCCCGACTTCGAAACTTGAAATGGAGCCGAATGCTATATGTTACGTAACCTGGGAGATAACCCGTGGAACGGTGATGATAAGTACCAAGTTAATCAGTTCACCCTACTTGGGTACTCCGTAGAGTATTCCAAAGTTTCATATGGAACCTCTTAAGGTTCTGCTTAAAAGGACACCCCGGAAAACGTAATACAGATCGAATCGGGCAAATTTACATGTCACACTCACTGGAGACATGCATATCCCAAGAAGCGGTGTAATCACATTTGATTGGTGAACCAGTTCCACCATCTCCCTCAATAAAATAACATTCTCCTTCCCCAGGGCTATCTTCTTTGGAATATCATGCTAGTAGTATATCTTTTGTTGAGGCTTTAACAAACGTAGCCATCCTCGAACAGTACTTCCAAGGTTGGTTCGGGAACTAGCCGGATTCACAGAAGATTAACGCATTTTTCCTCAAGTCAAACACCAATATATATTTCCTATTGGTTTGGCTTGTGTAGCTGTGTCTCTCTTCCTATCTTTCCTCTCATTTCCTCTTCTTTTTATCCTGAAACAAAGATACACATGCTTGCTGGTATTCTCCCCGACCGAGTAACTCTAGTATACATTGTGTGCCTAGATGGGTTCAGGTCGTAGAGCAAGTCCCAATTATCCTAGTCTGCCACATAGGTAAACCAGTTGAATGTTCCTATAGCGAATGTTTACTCGCAAATTTCGAGCCATCGGTATAACCCACCCAATTCGTCCATTGCCCTGCTAGTAATGAGGTATGTTGTACTAGACTCTAGAAAAAGATGGGGATTAATTTTCATATCACGTGCTTTGGCATTTCCGGGGTTGCTTGGAAATCCTCTCGCCACAAGAGGCCAACCTGCGGGACACGAAATCACGTGATGTCGTCCCTGGCCAACTCCCGAGGTCGGCATCTAAGAAAAGTTTGCTTAAGAGTCACTCACCAATGTCTCCGTGTTCGATGTTGTTGAAGCGCGTGGCTAGGCCTCCGGCCGCCATGATGTGCAGACCGGTGAGTACACCTTCCTCTCATGATCACCCAATTGTATCTGACTCCCTTAGGTTCGGCCTCGGTGGACTCCGAGCTTCGGCGTCCCAAGCAGGACAATTCATCATCCCTTGCGATCGGTCTCAAACTCTCTCTCTTCTCGCTCGCTGAGCACGACAGCCTCCGCCCGGGTTGAAGGCTTCCACTCACAATACGAGAATGCCTCAATTCCTCTCTCCGAGACTCCCTCCGAGAAGCGCACGCCGCAAACTTTGACGGAGAAGATCGTACAACGGTATGCCGTTGGTCTCCCCGAAGGCAAGCTCGTTCGGAGCGGCGACTACATCAGTCTCGCCCCCGGGTATTGCATGACCCATGACAACTCGTGGCCCGTCGCCCTCAAGTTTATGTCTATGGGGGCCACGAAGGTCCATCGCCCAGAGCAGATCGTCATGACCCTCGACCACGACGTTCAAAATACCAGCGCAGCAAACCTTAAGAAATACGAGCAGATCGAAACTTTTGCTGGACAACATGGTATCGACTTCTATCCTGCTGGCCGGGGTATTGGGCACCAGGTTATGGTGGAAGAAGGATATGCGTGGCCGGGTACCATGGCGGTAGCCTCAGACAGCCACAGTAACCACTACGGTGGAGTTGGTTGCCTTGGAACTGCTGTCGTGCGGACCGACGCTGCTAGTATTTGGGCCACGTCGCGGACATGGTGGCAGATTCCCCCTGTTGCGCGGGTAACGTTCACCGGAACGCTCCCAGTCGGCGTGACAGGTAAGGATGTGATTGTCGCATTGTGTGGTCTCTTCAACAGTGACGTGCTGAACCATGCAATTGAGTTCACCGGCTCCGAAGAGACCATGGAAAGTCTGCTTGTGGATAGCCGTCTGACAATTGCCAACATGACGACTGAGTGGGGCGCGCTCACGGGTCTGTTCCCAATTGACCGGACTCTGAAGCGCTGGCTGCGATACAAGGCTACCGAGGCTGCGATGTCTGACGACCGCACCACTCGGCAGCGTATCACACACGAAAGAATCGACGAGTTGTTCGCCAACCCCCTCACAGCTGACCCCGATGCTCAGTACGCCAAGCAGCTTTACCTCAACCTCTCTACTCTCTCGCCTTACGTCTCAGGTCCTAATTCAGTGAAGATCGCGACACCACTCAACGAGCTCGTGCAACAGGACATCAAAGTCAACCGCGCATATATCGTCTCCTGCACCAACTCGCGTGCTTCCGACCTCGCGGCGGCCGCTAAGGTCTTCAAAGACGCCGCCAAGGCCAACCCTGACACCACTCCCAAGATTGCCGACGGCGTCAAACTCTATATCGCGGCTGCTTCCGTGCCCGAACAAGAGGCCGCGGAATCTACCGGCGACTGGCAGGCTCTCCTCGATGCTGGTGCGCAGCCGCTTCCCGCTGGATGCGGACCATGCATTGGTCTCGGAACGGGTCTTCTGGAGCCCGGTGAGGTTGGCATCAGTGCCAGCAACCGTAACTTCAAGGGACGCATGGGCTCCAGAGATGCTTTGGCATACCTGGCAAGTCCCGAAGTCGTGGCTGCTAGCGCTCTCAGCGGTGTTATCTCTGGCCCCGGCGCCTACCAAGTCCCAGAGAACTGGTCTGGCGTGGAACACGGATTCGGCACCGGCCTCGAACCCACCACCGAGAATGAGCTCACCAACCTTCTCCAACAGATGGAATCTCTGATTGACCGGGTTGAGTCCGCCGGAGACGAGGCCAAACCTGCCACCGAGATTCTGCCTGGCTTCCCCGAACGTATCAGCGGCGAGATCGTCTTCCTCGATGCCGACAATCTCGACACTGATAGCATCTACCCCGGTAAATTGACATACCAAGACAATGTCTCGAAGGATGATATGGCAGCCGCTTGCATGTCGAACTACGATCCCGAGTTCAAGGGCATCGCTAAGCCAAGTGACATCCTCGTCGCCGGCTTCAACTTCGGTTGCGGTTCCTCAAGAGAACAGGCCGCGACCGCCATTCTGGCTAAGCAGATTCCCTTGGTCGTCGCTGGCAGTTTCGGCAACATCTTCTCCCGAAACAGTATCAACAACGCGCTCATGGGCCTTGAAGTCCCAAGACTCATTGAGCGTCTGCGTGCCAGCTTCGCTCAGCCATCCTCTGGTGATGCCAAGGGGCGCCAGCTGACGCGCCGTACCGGCTGGACTTTGACGTGGGACGTGAAGCGTTCCGTTGTTGAGGTTAAGGAGGGCGAGACAGGAGAGAGCTGGACCGAGCAGGTCGGCGAGCTGCCAGCAAATGTACAGGAGATTATTGCGGAAGGTGGCCTAGAGGCGTGGGTCAAGGGTAAAGTTGCGCAGTCCGGGTGAGGACACATTAACCAGGTCAGGCGAATGGCGGTGGGAAGCACCAGTTCAACGAACACGTTGATGTGTTCGTGTTCCGGGTACCCACCGCCATACGTTTGGCTGTATGTTTTTGCATATTTCCTTTTTGTACTATTTTTTCCATCATTATCAGGTACCATAGAGACCGGCTTTTGACTGTCCAAAGAGGGCATGTCTTTAAAAAGAATAAGAATATACTAGAACACTTTCACCACATATAATCTTTCTTTTCTTCGTTCTGAAAACAAATATTTCAAATCATCCAACAGTCAGAAGTACGACGGTGTTTACTGGGAACATCAGTACCCCACCGTGTTTTCTCGGTCAGACAACCCTTAGTCTATCCCGAGTTCACTCGATCAACTTTCCTATCAAACAGTTCAAGGTTCTATATATCAAAAGGTTCTATTTGTTGAAAATGCTAGATAGATTTTCGACTTCTTCAATTGTAGACTTTTTTGGGTCGAATTGGAAACTCCTAACACTATTTCGATACTCATACAACGTGGAAAAGGAAAGCACAGATAGTGCCGAGCAGTTCCAAGGTCAGCATACCCATGGCGCCTGTTTACTTTGGACCAGGTCGATGGTGAAAGAACCAGGGTGAGAATATCCGAAGGCGCTAACTACTCACCGATTGGCATGGGGTTAGCGTACACATTCTCTTGGCGACACCATCTTCTCGTTTAACGCTTTCTTTCTAGGTAAAGCTCTAGGTTCGAACATATGTACCTATGCTGGAGGGGTGGGGAAGCCTGGCGTCCAATGCTCATGAATTGTGTCTCCCCCCTCACGGGTTTCCCGAGCATGCTTTAGTGCAGCTTTCCAAGGCGAATCAGGAACCTTGGAATCCTTGCAAGGAATTCTGATCCGAGGCAAGTGGAGTCGCGGTATTGGATCAATCTGGGGAATTTGCGCTCTATCCTGGTACGTGCAGATGCGGGGTGACGCCATTCAAAAAAAACCCACTGACTGAGAACTGGCTCTCCAGTGTAATGGAAGAACCATAGCGAAGCTTTGACAATCGACCCCATTGGCGACTGTGCGTCTATCCTCGTTTCATATCCTCTGATTAGGCCAGAATTGTCGCGGAATTAACGGATATAAGAGCAGCAACATGCCACCGAGCACATGAAACCTCCCTTCCAACCATGGAAGGTTCCAAGGTTCCAACTTATACAAAAGTTAAGTAAGCGAAGTCACGAGCTCCGCCTTTTTTCTACCCAAATAGGCTTAGCCTCCGGCTATCCAAATCCCAAAACAGACCGGTGGACCCCCCTTTGGACTGTCGGAGAAATCCTGGTGTTATATATGTTCTACTCGGTGTTACAAACGAATTGTAAAAAGTGGAATAGGGGGCTGAGATGAAACGATATTTATTGGATAGTTGTGAGAAGACTGACTTGAGTGGGCAATCCACAACATATAGTACAATATACTCCGTACCAAGCCCCCCGTTTTACCTAAACATATGCAGCAGGTGAGAACTTTGGCCAATGCGGGGGGATTCGGCTTGTCCAGGGGGCCGAGAAAAAACATGTATCCCCACATATTCCTTTTATCTTTTGCATGATCTTTCTTCTTTTCCGGCACATCGAAGTCTTACCCCGCATCTGATTGGACATTTTATATCATGTTTATCGCGTTCAAAGCTCAGGATGGCGAAGAGGGTTTGCGGAATCCGAAGCATAAAAGGCGGAGTGAACGACTCAGCCGGCGGGGATCCACACCGCGAGCCTGCACTTCGTGTCGTCGTCGCAAAATTAAATGTGATGGCGAGAAGCCCTGTGAAGCTTGTCGATGGTACAAGAAGCCGGAGCTGTGTGGCTACACAGGACCTCGAGCCTCGCAAAGGTAAACAAGAAAATTGATACATGAAACCCAGGAGGTTGGACGACAAAACTGATTAAATTAGCCAGTCGGACAAATTGACAACACCCTCGCCCGACTATAAAAGCACACTTGAAAGGCTTTTTCCGGACACGGCCCCTGAGAACATCGCCCATTTTTCAAGAGACAAATTGTTAGATTTGATGACCGCAGGCGGCGGATCCCAATATTCTCAGCACCAAGACTCGTCGATTGTTGCCGCGTCCCTCGACACTCACGACTCTGCACTATCGGGGGAAATGCCTGGTCTGGAGTCACTACATACAATACCCGGAGAGCAACTCGATGAAAGTAACTGCCCCAGTACCTCGGAATCAGTCGGACATATCTCAGACGACGTCAACGCCTTATCACTCTCCACTCGGCACCCAACCTCCTATCTCGGCGTTTCGTCTACTCAGGCCGCATTGAAGGTCATTGCGTGGCTTCATCCAGCAGTTAACTCATATTTTGCTCAGTCCTTATATAAAGACCAAGGACCACAACCACAGCCAACCAACCCGTTGCCCCCGTCGCAAGCTATACCTCAACCAGAAGCCCCGCCCACGGAAAATCAAATGCTAGATGCATACTTTATTAACTTCCAGCCATTTGCGCCACTCATAGACGAGGAAGCCTTTCGCACAACTTACTTACTTGGCCGTCGGAAGGATGATCGATGGCTTGCACTACTCAACGTAGTTCTCGCGTTGGGAAATATTACAGCCGCAGGTACAGATAACCATACCCATCACGCGTACTTTGAGCGTTCAATCAATCACCTAAATCTACGTTCGCTCGGGAATCCTAGCCTTGAAGTCGTTCAGGCTCTAGGACTCATGGGTGGCTGGTACTGTCACTATACCAGCCAGCCGAATCTCGCATACTCCCTTATGGGCGCGTCACTGCGGATGGCGGTTACTTTAGGCCTGCAGCGGGAACCTTCAGATATCCATTCAATGCTCGATCCGAAGAAGTCCGGAATCCAGGAATTCAAACGTCGCGTCTGGTGGTCACTTTGCTGTTTGGAGACCTGGGGCCACGAAACGCTCGGCCGGCCAAGCATGGATTACTTTGGCCCGAGCATCACAGTAAACTTGCCTAGTCGGCTTGACAAGGTGCACATCCCCTGACCCAAATTTCTTTCCCGGGGTGAATCATTCCAGGTTCTCTTCCTAAATTGACTCTTGACAGGAATCATATTTCGAGGTCCTCCCTTTGGCGGAAAATGTCCAATTTGTGAGAATTGCGTTAAAGATTCAAGAATCATTAGCTGCGCTACCAACCGTGTCGCACAAGGAGATGTTCGATCTGGACTCACAGCTTGTTCGGTGGTGGCATGACCTGCCACCGGTCCTTAGGGATTACGAACCATGTCCCGAATCACTATATGCAGTGCGTACTGTGATGCGTTGGCGATTCTACAACCATCGCATGTTACTTTATCGCCCAACTCTGCTCAACTACGCAATGCGACGAATACCCTTCATGGCCATCCGAGTTGAAGAACGCACTGCTATCCAGAAATGCCAGGAAATCGCCGCGATTTCCATCCAAGACATCTCCTCAACAACCCGATTGAATCAAATGATCGGCTGGAACGCTGTTTGGATGTTATTCCAAGCTACTATGGTTCCATTGATTTGTCTGTCCGCTGGCGTCGCAGATCACGATTCCGCTGCTTCATTCGAAAGCTGTAAGACGCAGGTTGAAACAGCCATGTTGACCCTTGGCCGCATGAAACCTTACGGGCACACCGCGGGCCGCTCCCTTGAGGTCATTTCGGGCATTCTGGAGTGTAATCTCCATGCTCCCAGGGAACCGCGGCTTGAGGGAAGTGGGGACGGTCTGGTCCCCCAAATTTTCCCTCCTCCGAATGCTTTCAACACCGGCCAACAGGTGGCTCGTGATCGTGTTTCAGACTGGACTGCGACATCCTTCGAGACACTTTCATCTCAGTACATGTGGGAGTACTTGAGTTGGGACCACAGCAATCTCTGGCCCGAGATTTTTGACCTCAATGCTCAGAATGAAGATGCGTCAATGTCTTTCCTGAATTCCCATTCCCCTGTAGGAAATACGTGAGATCGTTGTCGCATTGCCTCCCATGTTTTATAATTTATCGCATCAATGATACCAGTCTGATCTGCATCATAATTCATAATAATGAAATACGGACTAGAACCATTTGCTCTTTGGTCACTCCGTACCCACTACCTCGGGTTTCATGCATCATACCATGATCTCGACTTTGTAGCCGATCGGCACTGTTGAAATTTTCAAGGGTTGCAAGGCCCACGTAATCAAGGGACCATGTCTCAGAATTAACCTCGCCCTGCAGGTGACTAGAGCCAATCATTCTTTGACCCACATGAGAAAATCCCTTGGTTGATCCCGTTCTCCCGTTCTCCCGTGTGCTCTGGATGATCGTCAGATGGTCGGAGTATTGACTCATGTTGAACCATTTTAGTACATGAATTCGAATGTGAAACTATTGATGGATGATTTCGATATCAACCTGCAAGGATAGCAATTAAACACTTCCTTAATTGGATTTATACACCCAAAAGACCACTAATGTACGGAGTACATGATCGATCGTAATTGTGGGGAATGCTGGAAGTGGACCTTGAGCTTCAATGTTGTTCAATTCAAGGAATTCTACATACAATAATGTACACCCCCCTATCAAAAGCCCCTGGGTGTGCACATACTTGAAATCCCATTTATCTTTTTCTTTTCTTTTTTCCTGTTCCCTTCAAATTCCCTACCTCCAACATGCGTTCCTCCATGTTTATTATGTCGACGAAACCTTCGAACACCTCAATTACAGCTCTAGTATCGCCGACCATGACTACGCTATTTTACACTTGACCGGTGCTGCCGTGGGTGAAGGTGTCACTGCAATTGCATTGCCTGGCGATGCAATCAACCCAGACGAGACAAGTCGTCTTCCTGTACGAGTAGCAGGCTGGGACAGTCTTGCTTCGTCCGATAAAACCGTACTACCTACCCTACACCAACCGAATATGCTCACAGTCGACCGGGTTCTGACTGGTATCATGACAACACAATTACAAAGAGCATGATGTGTATTCAGCCACATGCACTGATGCCCGGTACCTCCATTTGTAGTGGTGACGATGGTGGCCCAATTGTAAATGAATTAGGGTAGATAGCTTGGTCTCACCTCTACTAGAAATCAATTTATTGATAATATTTTACATTTATTCTTCTAATGTTCGATAAGAGCGAGACAAAACCACAGCAATATCAACAGTTTGATTTAGAAGAAAAAGGCGATCCACCCATCCCAAGTCTCTCATCCATATAGTCATATCCTATGTTCAAATATGAGCAAAACATTGGGCATTCCATAACGTGAACATGGTAGAATATTCGTGACAACTAAAAAGAACACTGGAAAAGACTCGGTTGAATAACTTATGCACCCTTAACTTCGATCACCTGGTTCGCAGTCTCCGAAACCAAGACCTGCTGTGATTCCGTACTCTTCTTCCGAGGGTTGGGCGCGTCAAAGATCTCCGAGAGTTCTTCGAGGGTCCGATTGTTCGTTTCAACCGCGAAGAAGTAGATGAACACTCCCTGGACGATGTTCCAGCCGGCCAGGATAATATAAGTGTGCCAGCCAATGACGTCGATGGCATTTCCGACTCCGAACTGATTCACCAGCAAGGCAATATTGGTGAAGACAGAGTACATCGCCATACCCTTGGCACGAGTCTCGTATGAAAGACATTCGACGGCGTACATGGCTTGCAATGGGGTCCAGCCGAAGCTGAAACAAGCGCCGATCAAGAAGATAAACACAATAGAAGCAGTGGCTGCTCCTGCGTCCTCTGTCTTTGTGTACACTCCGGTTGTGGCTGCAAAACAAGCAAAGCAGATCTGCATAATCGAAACGTTAGCGTAGAACATTGATAAAAGAAGAACCACGTGGGGCGTATATACGTACACTGCAAGCAATAGACGCGCCAATCATCATAGGTCTGCGTCGGAATTTGGGGCCCAAATAACTTCCCAGATAGGCTAAGCCAGCAGACAGAACTGTGTTGCCAAGATTAACGTCCAGCACTCGGGTTGTATCAGTGATACCAGCTGTGGCTAAAAGCCCGCCAATGTAGTAGGTTGTGACACCGGCCTGCGCCCATTGACTCATAAAGGATGCGATAGCCACACACATGAGGCGCCATCTCGCGGCCTTTGTGTTAACGAGACCTCTAAAGTCCCAAGCTGTCTTATCCGTGCCTTCCAGGTTGATCGCCTCTTCATATTCTCGGACCTGTAGATGAACATAGGCATTATCCCGGACACCCTCGCCGTGATGTTTGGTGATAACATCCCAGGCTTCCTCGCGGCGCCCATGGCTGTAGAGCCATCGAGGTGATTCAGGTATAAACCAAACACTCAACACCACAATGCTGGACGAAATCAACTGACACCAAATAGGGATGCGCCACGCGAGCGAACTCTCGTATCTCAGACATCCACGACAAGCACCAGCAGCGGCAATCGCGCCGACGAAGTACTGGCAATTGTATAAACCGGTCAGAACGTCACGGTAGGCAGGATGGCTCATCTCGACGACGTAAGCGGGTGCGGCAGCGGAGGCCAAGGAATATCCCCACCCTGAGATATGTTAACAATGTCATCTAGAATGGGGGCCAGGTGTAAGAACACGTACCAAGGAAGAATCGACTAGCGAGCAATTGATCCATGTGGTTGGCAGTACCGCCGATAATTGTACCCAGGATGACAGCGCAGGATCCAGTAAACATACCGCAACGTCGGCCCCAAGTATCTAGGAAGATTCCGACGAACGGCAGCGCGGAGACACCTCCAATGGTGTACATCCCCTGAATCAAGGAGGCTTTGGAACCGACCAAGCCAGAGCCGAAAGTTTCACGGAACTGCTCTATGGGAAGCAGCGCACCCATCAGGGAGCCATCAAATCCTGAACTAGTTAGTGGTGAAAATTTTTCTTCAGGTATCAATTGTCTTTCTCGTACCATTTACGGCTGAGCAAAGGTATGCCACGGTCAAAAATAAATATAGCTTTCTCATCTGAACGCTCCAGGGGTTCGGGGGGTTCGTCCGCCTGGCGATGTCGAGAGCCAGTGAGCCCTGAACAGTCTCAACCTTGACACCCTCCTTGTGCTCCTGGTGCATGGCATCGGTGGCACCCTCTTTCCCGACTAAATCGGGCTGTTGATTATCTATCATGATGAAAAAGGTCGTGTTCTCCACGCCGGATGTGATCCGCAAAAATAATGACTCAATTCATGGGAGAAAGATGGCTGCAGCATGATATTTATTGTCGTGACCGGAATTAAGAGGTACTTTTCTCTCTCCCTTGTCAGCGTGCAGTGGTACGCGGGTGAATGTCTCGGATGTCCTTGGCTGAAACGGACTTTGGTCAACTTCCCTGCCCTCCGTGTGTCCAATCATGAGAGACCTCTCGGCTCCTCGGTGGGGAGATCAGTTACCCCGAACGAGTGATCAAAGCCGATCGCTACCTAAGAAACCGGGGTAACTCGTCCTCTACCGAAAATGACTCGGCTTCCTCCGCCTACTCCTCGACTCAAAAGGTAATACTCCGCCTTTACTTCCCCGGATTGACATCTCGGCCCCAATATTGCGGACGTCTCCGTGAAAATGCCTTTTGCGGGTTTGCAGGTTTGCAGATGTGGAGTACGAGTTAGTCAAATCCCATGTGATTTGAGTCTTTTACTATCTCGGCTATTTATTGGTGGAATATTAGGGAGCGGGTGATGCACGCAAACAGGGATGCTTTCAGCCTGAGGTAGACGTCTTAACAAGCATTAGATTTAACAAGCCCATTAACTGTTGTGGCAAAAGATATAGGCTATTTTGCCACCTCGGTTCCTATTTAGGGTATATCGGCGCCGCTTATTGTAGTCTGACAACAGCAATGGAATCAACATCAGACCAGTCACCTGTCAAGACAATCACAAGGTATAGATTTATTCTGTACAAGATGCGAAGTCAGACGCCATTTTTCTCTCGCAGTACACTCGAGTAGTTAATCTCCCAATTATTTCCACTGGTCAAATACTCCTACAACAAAATCTCTCTATTTCAACTCGTATCCATCTCACAACTAGAGAACTGGAAATTCCCATTGTATCACAGCCCTTGTCTTTTTAAAAATGCTTGAAAAAGCCTACTGACCCAAATAACGATAACCCAACGGTGAGTCACTGCCACTTAGCCCGTTAATCTCCACCATCTGCTCATCGCCCGGAACAATATCTATAGCGCTGTCGCTGATCTGCACATTCGCCCGCTCCTCAAAGACAAGACATTTCACCGGCTTCTGTGAGCTGATTACCAGGAGTTGCTTTCCGGCTGAAGCTCCTGGCTGTGGCCTCACTTCCAGTCCGCGATCAGAAAAGTCGAGGTACTTGAGCGGCTGTGGCCAGTCAACGTCTCTGGACACAATCCGGCCATCTATCCAGAGCCGTGCGGCCAGAACGTGTGGCTCAGGCTCAGCGACATGGTCAAGGATCCCATTTGTGATGTCGGTAGTACCATTGGCTGCAATGGTGACGTTCTCAAAGACCACCGGGTCGCTAAGGTCCTTACCGGTCTCCACAGATAGGAATCGTAGCTCGACAGTTCCCTTCACCACGGCCTGTCGGCTGCTAGCAACCCACACCTGATAGGGGCTCTGTTTGGCTGGTTCTGCGTGCACCACACTCCAGTCGTGGTGTGCGCGTTGTACACCGACCGTTACAGGCTGCATCACTCGCTTAACTGTGTAATATGCAGGTTTGGGCTGTAGGAAGTAGTCCACAATTGCCCACGAGATCGTGGGCCAGCAGTCATTTAACTGCCATAGAAGCGCTCCACCACATTTTCGATCATCACCCCATTGGCGGCGCCATCCACGATATCCGAACATCATAGTCTCGGCCTGGACTACCTGTGTGAGGTAGATATATGTCTAAGTGGAGTGTGAGTGACTTCTTCTTCCTTTATACTCCAGTCGACCGTGAGAAACAACATACCTCTAGATCAGTAGACATGCGTAGGTTCTCCACTAGGTATGTCGCCAATCGCCTCTCGTGGCCATCGGCCTTGTTATGGAAGTCCATAACTTGAGACTGTGGGTGCTTGTCTTTCTCGTTTTCCACGAAGTACTCGATGGTCGACATATGCGGGAAGCCTATCATCCCAAACTCGCTGTTAAAGCGGCCTCCCATGGTGTCAAAGACCTGATATTTCTCCTGCGTTCCATGCCACACTATAGAGCCGTCAGCCACAATGTTCAATTAGAGATCCCACTGGAATTCTCTTCGGGGATTGGATTTGCTGACCATTCCATTGATGTATATCTCCCACTGTAGGGTCGCTTGAGACTTTTCCATCGCCCCATGGGCTTCCCGGATGGTAGAAAGTACTCGGCGAGTACTCAGATACCACTTCTGGGAGTAGCTTTTCGTAGATATAGCGTGCCGGGAAGTCAGACTTTAACCAGCTGTCCGGGTCCTTATCTTCGTAGTTGTAAGTTAGCCCCTTCTCCTCCTGGACTTGATAATCTTCATTGTTGCCAACGTAGATCACTATTGAAGGACGGTGTCTCAATCGGCGGATATTGAAGACTGTCTCCTGTCGTACAGACTCTAGTAGCTCAGGCCACACTGGGTAGTTGCCGCAACCGAACATAAAGTCTTGCCATACTAGCACGCCAAGCTCATCGCAAGCGTCATAGAAAGCATCGTCTTCGTAGATTCCGCCACCCCATACTCTGTTTCAAATTATTGTTAGTCGCTCTCTAGTAAGTAAGTTCTGTTCTAGCATACCTGGTCATCACCTGGCCACCCGCTACCATTAACTCTATCCATTTCCGGTAACGCTCTGCGCTGACGCTAGGAAGGAGGTTATCCGCAGGGATCCAGCAGGAACCTCCACAGAAAATGTCTATTCCGTTGATTCGGAAAAAGAATGATTTCCCATGCTTATCCGGCTGCTGAATGACTTCGGCGGACCGAATGCCGAATTGCTTAGACACATTGTGCAGCTCGTTTCCATCGCATAAGAGTGACACTGACACTTCGTACAAGGTCTGAGAGCCGTAGCCATGTGGCCACCATAATTCGGGATTGCTGACTTCAAAACTGGCTTGGGCACTTTTATCGTCGCTGATGGGGATATCCTGGCTCGCGATTTCGTGTCCACGTAGAGTCAAATGGAAGCGGGCGATATGGCGTTCCGAGCTAACCGCATCAACTTTCGCAACTGCCGTAACACTCGCGGTTTTATGGTCAGGAGCGAGGTTTGTCTGCGGCCATAGATCCTCTACTCGTGCAGAGTAGACTTCCAATCGCACCTCACGCCAGATACCAGCTGTCATGATAACTGGTCCCCAATCCCAACCCCAATGGTATTGAGCCTTGCGCACACCCAAGCGCGCCGGATCTCCGAACAGGCCGACCCATTTATGATTCGGGTCCTTTTTGCGTAGCTCGGTCGCTTTGGTCTCGGCGCAGTCGAACTCGATCTCTAGAACGTTTGTGCTGTTGAGTGACGCCATGGCCTCGGTTATATCCACACGGTAGCCTAGGAACATATTGCTAGACTCAAGGATTGTCTTGCCGTTGAGCTTGACAGAGGCAAAAGTATCCAGGCCATCGAACACCAGCGCGATGGTTGCGCCAGCAAAGGTTTCCGGTCGCTGTAAAACGTGTCGATAGACCCATGCCTTCTTGTTGACCCAGCGTGCCTTGAGTTCATTGAGGCCTAGGTGGGGATCCTCGAGCCTAAATAATGAAGAAATGTCAGCCAATGTCGCATTCCAAGCTCGTATGATGGTGGGATCCCCAACTTTTTGTTTGCAATCAGATCCTGTTGCACCGTGGAAGGGACTGCTTGCACGGGCATCCATGCATCCACTGTCTCGTCGTCTCGGTCCTTGAATGTCCATTCCGTGGATAGGACTTGCTTGAAAAAGGGCATATTTGTGGTTCAAATATAAAATAAGTTTCTTGTCGGTGTTTCACAGCGGATTCAGTTGGGACCAATTTCTAAGAGGGTGGAACGGGACAATTTATATCGGCAGTGGGCACTTGAACGCAACTGGGTCCTTTTCTGTCCAGATCAACCTTTCAGCTGTAAATTTGCAGAGAAGAAAACATGCTGAACAGCACATAATCATAGTCTTCTCGGTACAATATCTTTAGAGGCTGCCAGGCCACCACTAATACCTTCTACCCCACCTACAATGTAGATCGGCCGAAAATGTCACGCTGTGACCACTTCCATTCCGCCAAATCGCCTAATTGAGCGGACAGTGGGCGGAAGTCCGATCAAAACAGGTAGTTCCGACGAACTCCGCCTTTTGATAAGTTCTATAGTAGTGTCCGGTTCACACCTCTTTACTAAAGTGTAGACCCTGTTCTAGTCGTAGCATTTACACGTCATCAGCTCAAGATAACAGCCCAGGAAAATGATGCCCTTGAGATTTTGAAATTGTACATGAACAGTCCAAAAATTGCGAACATGACTCAACGCATGTCTGCCAACTTGGCAATTTGAGCTTCTTAGGCCTAGTCTTAAGGACTTCTTCAAAAACTAAAAACCTGATTCAACTATTAGGGAGACTACATATCTTTGCGCGAATCTAATTTTTGAAATTGCACCACAACGCCTTGGGCTACAGTTTCCATTTTAATTGCAAGTTTATTGTAACTTCCGGCTCCATCTTTTGGTACCAATTTTATATTGGTAGCAATAATGGTAGCGCCAGGGAGCGTGTGGCCCCCCCTTTCAGGGGCCCGCGAAAATTCTGCATCCAACACCAACGAGCGCATATTGGATGCCAATTACGACGTGCGCCAGCTGCTGAATCATATCAGCAGTAACAACTCCATCAAAGTCCCGAGGCCGGTTCTGGACTACCTGAAATCGATTCAGGAGCTTACTGCGGACCTTATTAAGAACCCCATCGGCCAGGACTAGAAGCAGCAATTTAAGCAGCTGCGCCAGGAAACTAGCCAGATCAAACAAGACATTCATACAGTGAGGATTGCCTCGTCGAATATCAATGCCAATGCCAGCGTGTCGAATCGTATTCGTTCGTACGTCGACGCTATCAAAAATGCGCCGCCACCGACTCACTTTCTGTCAAGCCACGGCTCCGCATCGACACACCCTGCAACGCCTTCCGATCTCCTCCAGGATCGTCAAATCATTGTCAAACTAGGTGATTCCGATAGCATCAAACTCTTCCGTACCAGAACGCCTGCCGAGATCACGAAGCTCGCCGAAAAAGCACGCGTTAAGACGGCAAAGGCCACGTACGGACTGACGGTGGTATCGGCCAAGTTTGTCGCAGCCAGACAACTGAAGTCGGGGGATGTCTCGCTTAGCCTTCGTACGGCGAAGGAGGCGGAGATAATACAATGCCACCGAGCGTACTAGGTAAAGCATTTGTAGAAGGGATCGGAAGTGCGTCTGCCGAGTTGGGGGGTTGTTATACACGACGTCAATATACGGTCTCTCGGGATCAACTCGGCTGCTGGACTTAATGAGCAAGGCCGGAAGCAGGGGATTATTAAGCAATTGCTCACCGAGAACCTATTCTACTAGGGAGACGAAGCTGAAATCACCTAGGTGTCATGGCTGGTTCTCCCAGAAGGCAAGAAATCCGGTTCATTAATCGTCGAATTCACCTTACCATATACCGCAAACAAATCAATTGACACTGGAACACTCTGGGACTCGGAAGTGCTTACCACAGTCTTATACAACCGGGCTGCGCGTATACACCAATGTCACAACTACCAGAAATACGGACACATAGGAAACACCTGTTCCAACAAAACCAAGTATGTCTTTTGCGCTAAGAAACATCATTCTCGAGACTACTAGCGCAAAAAGAATGCAACTCTTAGTGAACGAAAGTGCGCCAACTACGGGGGCATATACAACGGATAGTCGAAGCGGTACCCCGACTTTATCATCGAAATTAAGAGGGTATAGGCTCTCGCACAGGCGAGAGAGAGGCACCACCAGATACCGGCATACCTCTCAATAGCAGCTGGAAGGACGCTAGCTGCTACCACAGTGGGATCCGGAAGCTCCGGGGGTAGCGGCTCTAGGGCTTTCACTAAGCAAAGCTCTTCGAAAGAGAGCTTTATATAGGAGAGCTCCATATAGAAGAGCTCTTTAAAAGAGAGCTCTATATAGGAGAGATCCAGAGACGGTATACAAACCGCCTTACAACCACCAACCAAACTAAGCTTAGGCTAACCGGCGAGCAGTAAAGAACTAGCATCATCAGGTGATACCGAGATACAGGAGGCCCAGGAGGTAGTATAAGAGGAGGCCTAGGAGGAAGTCATAGAAGATACCATAATACCCGGCTTTACAATAGACACAACGGGCAGTACTGAAGCAGAAGCAATTAGGGAGTCAATCCGCTAGTCGACGCAACTACTAAAAGGGATCTAAAGGTCGATCCGCGTACCGGTAACGCGCTTAGAGCCTCTTAGGCGGAGAGCACCGAGCTAGGCGACAACGTTATCGTTAACAACAACTAGGAGCAAAGGCTTACTTAGATCAGTGCTTAGTATAGGCAAAGTGCAGAAACGTACAAGAGACGAAGCGTACGTCCTCGAGGATAAGGAAGCAGTGCTGCTAGGTACGCTATCGTTATCGGCACCGGTAGTATCAGCCAGCAAGTACCAGCTATCGGTACTATCCCGTACTAGCGGGAACACACAAAGGGCTAGGAGAAGTAGTACTACCGGCAATCAAATTTCTAAAGGGAAGGAGAACATTATCTTCAAGAATAACACAACAACACATATACTAGGCCCCCGGGGTAAGAACAAACGGACCCTCGACGATTAAGTCACTCTTACAATATCTGCCCTATCGGTAAAATTCACTAACAGAGCAGGCATTTAAGAGGAAAGAAGAACCCGCTAATTCACTAAAAAGCATACCAAGCCGACTTCTAATGAATAATACACCATTCACCATCATACAATACAATACGCACCGGTCGAGAGATGTCGTTATAGCGGACTTTCTAGCGAAACCAGAAGTCTCCAAGGCGGATATTATTGCGGTACAAGAACTATAGGAAAACCTATACAATAATACGACGTACCATCCATTGAAGCAGACGTATAAATTGCTCTACCCGTCCAGCGCGAAGGCAGGGGGGAGAGCGAGAGTGTACATATATATCTCTAAGAAGCTAGCTAGATAGACGCATTATGTACACAGTGAGTTCTACTAGGAAGTGAGATTCTAGGCCGGCCTCGGCGAGATCTGCTTCTTTAATATATATAATGAGTGTGGTACTACCGGTACGGTAGAGCTACTTAGTGTATTATTGGAAGGCAGAAGGTATATTATACTCGCCAGCGATTTTAATCTTCACTACCCTGCCTAAGGAGGCATTACGGCCATACAGGATCTAAGCTCCGATAGGCTTATTGAGCTTTGTAATAAAGCGGATCTAGACCTCTGGCTAGAACCTGGTACAATCACGAGAGATTAAAACGGAGAGCATACAACAATCGATCTGCTCTTCGGTACGCCGGCTCTAACAGAGAGACTAATAGTATATAAACTAGCTTTGGACTGTTACGCCGACTCCGATCACCTACCGATCAGGGTACTGCTTAAAGTTGATACGGTACCGGCTGTTAAAACAAAGAGACAGCTTTAGAAGGCTATAGACACCGAGAAATTCGATATCTTTGTAGCTAATAACCTCCTAATACCACTACCATTGACGATACCCCGACAAATCGACAACGCGGTTAACTACCTAATCGATATTATACAACAAGGGGTTTAAGAATCGACGCTATAGGCTAGACCGAGCCCTCTTACTAATCTATTATAGACCAAAGAGTATAGAGAAACTGTTAGACACTCTCGCCATATATTTCGTCAGTATCTCGCGATATATAATAAGGAGGACTGGGAGACATATAAACTAGCTAGGAATCAGAAGGGGAAGGTGGTTAAAGCCGCTCTCCGGCGTGGCTTTAGGGACTTTATTGTAGAAGCCGTAGACTAAGGCCCCTAGGGTTTGTGGAGAGTAGCTAAGTGGGCTAGGAACCGGGGCTAGCAATAGTAGGGGAGTACTATGCTAGTACTAAAAACTGCTGAAGGAAGGGTGGCAGAGACAGACAAAGAGAAGGTAAATTTACTCCGCAAAGTATTCTTCCTATAGCCACCGGAAGTAGATCTCTCCGATATATAAAGCCGTATTAGCTATCGAGAGTAGTACTAGCTCCTACTAGTAAACAATACCGAAGTTAGAGCTGCAATTAAGAAGGCACTACCTAATAAAGCACCCGGATATAATATATTACCGAACAAAGTGTGGCGAGTGTTAGTAGGACTAGGCTTACAATCAGAGAAGCGATTTGTTCTGCTTCTTACTGCGATTTTTGACGCCTATATACAAATCGGCTATAACCCCTAGTACTTCCAAACCTCTGTTACAGTTACCTTACGAAAGGCCGGCCCGCGAGACTACCGAATCCCAAAGTCGTACTGACTAGTCATATTGCTAAATACGCTCGGCAAGATCCTCGAAGCAGTTATTACTACGCGAATTGCTTAGTATATAGAAGAATACAAACTGCTCCCGAAGACGTATCTAGAGAGACGAAAGGGGGTATCTGTCGACTATACAATTCAATTAATTCTTAGCAAGATATACTAGGTATAGGGAGAAGGTAAGATTGCGAGTATACTGCTTCTCGATATGGCTAGGGCGTATAATATAGTATCTTACGAAAGATTACTGTATAATATACGACAAATAGGACTTAGTGCGCTTGTCTCCTAGATATAGTTATTTCTTACTAGCCGGAGTATACGTATTAAGCTACTAAATAGCTATCTTAGTGAAGCGTTTCCTATACTAACAGGTATCCTATAGGGCTCGCTAATCTCGCCGATCCTCTTCCTCCTATTCAATATATCGCTTATACGCGCGTATACACTGCGAGGACTATATTACAGGAAGAGCGAAGTATACGGCTAGGTGGATAACGTTTGTATTCTTACTATCTTAAATAGCTATAAAGAGAATATTAGATTGCTAGAGAAGGCGTTGCAAAAAGCGGCCTCCTAGGCTAGCAAGTATACGGCAAAGTTCGTACCTAACAAATTCGAATTAATCTACTTCACTAATTCAAAAGCTATTACTGCCACTACCAATAATCCAGGACCAACTAATATATAAGAAGTCCCAGATAATCCCTCAGGATATAACGGTATACCGGTTGTTATCCTAGGAGACACGCCGGTCACCCTTATACCTACCGAAACAGCTAAATACCTTAGTATATAGCTCGACAAATACCTCAATTTTACAATACACCACAAGAGAATGCTTACAAAAGGAGCTAGCAGTTTGGAAGTACTCTGCGGGATCTCAGGCTCTACCTAGGGATTATTATTAATCGCGATACGGAAAGTATACTAGGCAGTTATCATTCTACAGATACTATAGGGACTATCTACGTGGTACTGTCCAGCTACTAGAGCGATACTAAGAGGGGACCTCGACAAGCTCACCAACAAACTTACAAAGATCCAAAAATATGCGGCAATCCTAATTAGTGGTGCTTTCCGCGGGACAGCGGGAGCAGCACTCGATACAGAGCTATTCATTACCCCAATTAAACTACGACTGCAACAAATCGTCGAAGAAACAACAATAAGAATCCTTACCGGCCCGCAATAGGCGTATCCACAAACTGCTAAGGCGACAGGAACCAGGAAAACAGCATAAAGAAGACTCGGTAGGTAGGCTCCAATCGAGGCAATTGTACAGAAGAAACTACTACGCCTACAATTAGGCGAAAAGTAGGAGGAAAAGTAGGCATTCATAGTTACGCCTTAGGAGGCGCGAATATTATGTTTTATTGAAAATCAAGAAGCCGCACTAGAAAGCTATAAGAGTATTTACGAAGACGTTGCTTACAATAACCACAGTTGCACCAGTATGATCTTCACAGACGGAAGCGGGTTTATAGGACATATTGGCGTATCAACAGCTAGCTATTACCCGGAAATAACGTCATAGAGACGATACCTTAGAACGGACTCCTAGTCTACAGTATACACTGCCGAGCTCAGCGGCATTAAGATAGCGCTCGCCAAAACCAGAGAGGAACAGACTCGAGAAGTGATTATTTTCTCCGACAGCCAAGCTACTATCTAGGCAGTCCAAAACCCACAACGACCGTCTGGCTAGTACGTACTCGGGTTGATATATAACCACATACGAGCTATCCGGTCGCAAAACCAGCAAAACCCAACAAATGTCACTATCAGGTAGATCCCTGCACACGTTGGTGTAGACGGCAATGAATTTGCCGATAAAGAAGCAAAGAGCGTAGCGCTGCTTGGTGCGGGGATGGGAGTTGCGACCGGGCCGGACAATCCGATAATCCGTCTCGCCGCAGCTGCTAAGAGAGCGGTACGCCAGCGAATTAGAGGGCGGTAGGAGAAGCAGTGGGAGCGGGAGAGAACCTCCGCTCCGACAAAGCGCTTGGTATAGGCGCCAAATAAAAAGACCCTTCGTTTGTACGAAGAGCTGTCGAAGCCACAGTGTGCAATTTTGATTCAAATGCGCACAATGCGAATTGGCCTCCGACACTTCTTGTTCAAAATCAAGGCAGCCGAGACTGACCGGTGTATATGTAACGAGGGCTCACAAACACCAAGACATATCCTGATGCAGTGTCCGCGGTATATCATTCCGCGTACAAAGTTATGGGAGCAATTGTGGGGCATTGGGATCAACGAGATGGACTACGATAAGATCGTATCGAACCCGTAGGCCACCCGCTACGTGGTCAACTTTATGCACCGAACAGGTCTCCTCCAGCAGTTTCAACACGTTGGGATCGAGGAGGACGACGATGAACCGACAGGCCTCGCGGCAATAGAGCTAGGTGTGGAAGACGATAGGTATTAGCCAATGACGACAAATGATGCTGTGGAACGAGAAACCCAGCCAGAGTCGACAACCATGCCAATCAACTGGCCAGGACAACGTCACTATCAATTGAAACTGAGGCAGGGGAGGGTTTACAGAGAGAGAGAGAGAGAGAGAGAGAGAGAGAGAGAAAGTGAGAGAAAAGTGAGAGAAAAGTGAGGGAAGTGAGAGATGGAAGGTGGGGGGTGCACCCCACGACAATCATTATGCGACGATTTCTTATGTATGGGATTTGGGATTTTTACGGGGTACAGGAATGGGCTGATTCCACTCTTTACAATCAGCATCTGTATATACTCTCTGGGAGAGATCCCGCTCGGCGTCTGGCTTCGAGTTCTTGCTTCAGTTGGATGAAGCGCCTGCATAGTCATACGCAACTAGTTAGACTGCAACAGGTTAATTGAACTTTGATTGATTGATTGATTGATTGATTCAACTATTGGATTTTTTTGCAAGCCTAGTCGAGGAAAGTTCAGAATGAACCTCAAATTGCGACACAGTTTTTCCCTCGGGGCGAATTCCCCCGCCTACAGTAGACAAAATATATCCAGGAATATTGATTCAACGCTCTCACAGACTGCTCGTTGCACGACTCTTCTATATACCACGACTCTCCCACCGATGAACCTTGATTAATACAACAACAACAACATTGATAGAATTGACACTGTGGCTGGTGTTCCAATCTCAAGTTCTTTGACTGTGATGGCAAGGTGCCAGTGGTTGGAGTCTTTATTATGATGTATTTTCATATAGTAGTTCGAGTGGCAGTTACAAGTTTACCGATGATTTTTGAGAACTCAAAGTGTGTATGTTAAAATATATATTTATATATAATGCAGATATATCTAACATATAGTCGCTCCTTCTCTACACCACTTACCATCACTTTACTATAATCGAAGCTCCTTCTCTATTCATATTATAGCTCCTTCCCTATCAAAGATATTCGCGATGTCACTACCATGGTTACCGTGGTTGTTTTGCCAACCCCCGTCAACCACAAGCCCCAGGGCTATAGTCGGCGCCGAATAATCCAGATTCTGTCACCAGTTGCCGCAGAGAGCACCAGACCCGTTTAATCCCTTGAGAACTGATCGCCAACTCCTTCTCAGCTAGACAATGACATTCACATCTAGATCATTGAAGCTGTCGCTTTTGGGATTCTTGCGGTCAAATCCTTACAAAACTCAGTCTACCCCGGCTGGCCTTCTTCAAGCTCAATGTATTGAAGAGGAGCGCGCACCTCATTATAACCTTAGCATTTTATCCCATGCAACTCCATGTCACTCTCGTCAACAGATATCAAGTGACTGCTAAACTTGGTTGGGGTGCTAGCTCTACAGGTTGGCTGGCCAAAGACCTTCCCTTCCCCCTACAAACACCCTATCCAGTCAATCAATTTCGAGCCCTAGAGGTTATCATTGGAGCCAGTTAGGACCACGGTGTTGATATGTAGAATCTAGGTGTATCGGCAGGGATCAATTATTTACGTTGCTATCCTAGGTACTGTAACAATCTAACTAGATCTAGGAACTACTTTAGAGGACTGATTATTCAATATCCGTATTAGATTCATCTTACAGCGTGGAGAAGGACTTAGCATGTATTATCTCCTTACTCGGCCCTCCGCTAGAGGATATGCTTAGGCATAGAAGCTAAAGTTTGTGATATTTCAATAACGATAGTACTTCGCTTATAAATATCGCAGCGTCTAAAGGTTCATCTTGCTAATCACCAAACAGGCCAATTTAAGTTTCCCGATCTAATTATTAGAGAGCAAGGATTTGACAAACGGCTTACGTGCATCGAAGGCGACGAGAAGCAGATGTTTTTAGGTTTTATCTCGAGACCGCTGTGATGGCAGCTAGAGGGTTGAGGAACTGCAGAGGAACTACTCTCTGATCCCTAGCTTCAAGCATAGTTGCGCGTCAGCAGAACTAACAGAAACGTTTAGTAGGGTGGGAAGAATGAGCACAATGAATTCTTATATAGGAGCAGTATTAGATTCCATGGGCTCGTTTTTGTTCAATAGTCCCAATAGTCCCAACAGTCCCATATCTACTTATGCCCAACCATATACTTAGCTATCTCCCTTTCTAAGCCCTCCCGCCTTAGACAGCTTCAGATCAAAAAGAAATAAAAATTGGTATTGCCAATGATAGTGACCCCACTGCGGGTGTAAAAAAGATGAGAATGGACTAAAGGAGTCAGCACCTTCGTGATTGGTATCACACCATCATCTTTTGTTGACAGACGCACTAGCTAGAGAGAGTGTTACAACCTGCCCCTGGACTGACGAGTTACAAACTAGGCCGGAAAGACCACTATATCTGAGGGTTATGCTCAGATAGTCCAGGCTCCAATATATATAGTGTGGCATGACAGAGAGCCGACTTTGGTACGTATAAAACCAATACTCGTTTCAACAGTGTATGAGAAAAGAGGTCCCATGCAACCTCAAGCACAGCCCTTCTCGGTCTAGCAAGCCGTCGATGAGTTCCCAGAGTTTGGTTGTAGCTGGAATTGCTATGTTTGAAATTCCCTGTTTTTATTTCATTCAAGCCTTTTATTGCAGGGTGATATATAGAAGAAGACACGCATATTGACCTAGAAGATATAAATTAACATTCTTATGCTGCCTACATAGAGAGGTAAGACAGGTAAGACACTCTAGGGACAAACTTTAAAACGCTGAGTTATCCATGGATAGATAGGGCACCCCTAGCCCCACCTGGGCTCACTCCTATGATTATGTAATATTCTGCCAGCATAAAAAAAAACATATTTTATAATTTTCTGTAACAATAATAGCATGTGATAAAAATGTTCGTTTTAAAGGTCTAGAAATGAAAAATAAACTATTTTGTTTGCGAAAAATCAGCTTTACGTGCTATTGTATGGTGATCCTATGCATGGATACTACGCGTTTTAGGTAGGCGGTATAGATTTATAGTGGCGGTGAACTAGGTGGGGCTATAGGGGTGCAAAAACATATGTCGACTGACTGTCGATGCCCGCGAGCCTACAGTTGTATTACCTAAGGTTGCCTATTTGAGCCACAAGGGGCGGAAGTCCGATTGAAACAGGTAATTCCGAAGAAACTCCGTGTGGATCCTGTTTGACCTTTGAACCTTCTAAAGATGACAATTCGAAATAGTGCATGTATCGATTTAGGCACGGAGTACGGATCTATTTGACCTAACGTATCGGTTAGATATGTAGTATGCAAACATCTTCCTCGAGTCCATCTTTGACTCCCCTTGTTGTTTACTTCCTTGTTCAATTGCGAGACCACATCATCTTTTTGAGCTTGACTTGAAAGTTTGAGACTAGTGTAGTACCTGAAACACAATTAACATCCATATTAATAGAAAGATCCGCGC
The DNA here is from genome assembly GCA_028827385.1 of Penicillium freii. NCBI lineage: Eukaryota > Fungi > Ascomycota > Eurotiomycetes > Eurotiales > Aspergillaceae > Penicillium > Penicillium freii. The sequence goes on along the minus strand of JAQIZX010000004.1, from coordinate 5,312,802 downwards.
GGCAAACAGGGAGAAAAATGGGGTTGTGTCCTCATATTTTCCACGTTCACAGAATGCAAATGAACTCTTCAATTTACTACGAACCCACTCCTGAAACAAGATGATCATTTCCAATTTTCACACGGGAAGAGAGAGAGCAATCAACCATACCATTCCTATTGCCCCAGATGTCAAAATATCCATAGCATCCACAAATGTCAAATCACCGTTATAAAAGGAAGCCGCTGGTCTCGAAATTTTAGAACTCACAAATCTACCAACTGAACCAACCAGCAAACAATTCATTCTCTTCGTCTTTTTGCAAGATGCAGCTCCTCTCCGTTTTTTCGACTTTGGCCTTCGTGTCTTCGGTCATCGCAGCTAACCAGGGCAGCTACATCGTTTCTGGGCTCGGCGCTCGCAAGCAGGCGATCCTGAAGGCTGGTGGTAACACTCGTGACTTGGCTATCTCGATGCTGGAGACGTGAGTTTATTTATTTGGTCTCCGTGCCTGATACCCCTACTGACCGGTACTAGCGACTCCATGTCCACCGATTACACTTACGGTATGCCCAAATCTTGGCCGGCGAAAATAGTGGCGCTGCTAACATTCATACTTTAGGTGATGGAAAGTCCGGTGACGGCACCAACTTCGGCATTTTCAAGCAGAATTGGTACATGCTGAGAAATTCTGCATCTGAATTCAAGGGCAAGACCGTCGAACAGGTTTCTGATGGTGCCATTCTCAAGTAAGTTCTAGTGTGGTTTGTAGGCCAGGATATATTTGGCTGATATTTGATCTATAGTAAGGACCTGAAGAAGGACATCCAAGCTCGTCACGAGGGCGAGAAGCAGTTCGGGTATGAGACCTGGTTCAGTGGCCACCGCAACGGAGAATCCGGTGTCAAGAACCCGGGCACCCAGGACATCAAGAGTGAGTTTTTTTTATCTGCTATCATCTCCTACTTCATGGACCGCTCGGTTAACTTTGTCGACAGACTACATGGACGGCGTCGCATGGATTCAGCAGCAGATTGAGAGCGACGAGAAGTATCAGAGCGATGATACTCGCTTCTACGTTCAAGTTGTTGCCATCTAGACGCAATAGTGGAGACCTTGTGGCAGACAACCAGCTACACATACCGGAATACGGCTTTCCGCTGTATAATACAGGGCGTGCTTCGCAGCCGTGACCCACATCCCTTTGGGCCCGTTGACATTCTTTCATTCACTCACTCGGGCGATATTGTATTTACACTATTGTTATCTGAGCCTTAAGTTGTGAAGTTTTCACACGAATACACTCTTTTAACAAAACTTTATTGTTCCTAGTGTGGGCTAATATTGGGTTGTATATGTCCTCATGTAACTGCATACGTCATGGCTGATTTTGGTGTGGGAAACGGGACCTTCCCGTCCCCTCGGCCGTAGTTGAGCTCATTATTCTACAGGGCCAATGATCAGACTACATATCTTTGCGCGAATCTAATTTTTGAAATTGCACCACAACGCCTTGGGCTACAGTTTCCATTTTAATTGCAAGTTTATTGTAACTTCCGGCTCCATCTTTTGGTACCAATTTTATATTGGTAGCAATAATGGTAGCGCCAGGGAGCGTATGGCCCCCCCTTTCAGGGGCCCGCGAAAATTCTGCATCCAATACCAACGAGCGTATATTGGATACCAATTACGACGTACGCCAGCTGCTAAATCATATCAGCAGTAACAACTCTATCAAAGTCCCGAGGCCGGTTCTAGACTACCTAAAATCGATTTAGGAGCTCACTGCGGACCTCATTAAAAACCCTATCGGCCAGGACTGGAAGCAGCAATTTAAGCAGCTACACTAGGAAACTAGCCAGATCAAATAAGACATTTATGTAGTGAGGATTGCCTTGTCAAATATCAATACCAATGCCAGTAGGTCGAATCGTATTCGTTTGTACGTCGACACTATCAAAAATACGCCGTTACCAACTCACTTTCTGTTAAGCCATAGCTCCGTATCGATATACCCTACAATACCTTCCGATCTCCTCTAGGATCATCAAATCATTGTTAAACTAGGTAATTCCAATAGTATCAAACTCTTCTATACTAGAACGCCTACCGAGATCACAAAGCTCGCCGAAAAAGTATACATTAAGGCGGCAAAGGCTATATACAGACTAACAGTGGTATCGGCTAAGTTTGTCGTAGCTAGATAACTAAAGTTAGGGGATATCTCGCTTAGCCTTTATATAGCAAAGGAGGCGGAGATAATACAATATCACTAAACATACTAGGTAAAGTATTTATAGAAGGGATCGGAAGTACATCTGCTAAGTTAGGGGGTTATTATATACGACGTCAATATATAGTCTCTCGGGATTAACTCGGCTACTAGACTTAATAAGTAAGACCGGAAGTAGGGGATTATTAAGCAATTGCTTACCGAGAACCTATTCTACTAGAGAGACAAAGCTAAAATCACCTAGATATCATAGCTAGTTCTCCTAGAAGGTAAGAAATCCGGTTCATTAATCGTCGAATTCACCTTACCATATACCACAAACAAATCAATTAATACTAGAATACTCTAGGACTCGGAAGTACTTACTACAGTCTTATACAACCGGGCTATATATATACGCTAATATCACAACTACCAGAAATACAGATATATAGGAAACACCTATTCCAACAAAACCAAATATATCTTTTGCGCTAAGAAATATTATTCTCGAGACTACTAGCGCAAAAAGGATACAACTCTTAGTAAACGAAAGTACGCTAACTACAAAAGCACACACAATAAATAGTCAAAGCGGTACCCCAACTTTATCATCGAAATTAAGAGGGTATAGACTCTTATATAAGCGAGAGAGAGGTACCACTAGATACCAATATACCTCTCAATAGTAGCTAGAAGGACGCTAACTACTACCACAGTAAGATCCAGAAGCTCCGGGAGTAATAGCTCCAAGGCTTCTACTAGACAAAGCTCTTCAAAAGAGAGCTCTATATAGGAGAGATCCAGAGATAGTATATAAACCGCCTTACAACCACCAACCGAACTAAGCTTAGGCCAACCAGCAAGCAGTAAAGAACCAATATCATCAGGTAATACCGAGATACAGGAGGCCCAAAAGATAGTATAAGAGGAGGCCCAAAAGGAAGTCGTAGAAGATACCATAATACCCGGCTTTACAATAGACACAATAAGTAGTACTAAAGCAGAAGCAATTAGAAAGTCAATCCACTAGTCAATATAACTACCAAAAGAGATCTAAAGATCAATCCACATACCAGTAACACACTTAGAGCCCCCTAGACGGAGAGCACCGAGCCGGGCGACAACATTATCATCAACAACAACTAGGAGCAAAGACTTACTTAGATCAGTACTTAGTATAGGCAAAGTATAGAAATATATAAGAGACGAAACATATATCCTCAAGGATAAGGAAGCAGTACTACCAAGTACACTATTATTATCAGCACCGGTAGTATTAGCTAGCGAGTACCAGCCATCGGTACTATCCCGTACTAGCAGGAACGCACAAAAGGCTAGAAGAAGTAATACTACCAACAATCAAATTTCTAAAGAGAAGAAGAATATCATCTTTAAGAACAATATAATAATATATATACTAGACCCCTAGGGCAAGAATAAACAGACCCTCGACGATCAAGTCACTCTTACAATATCTACCCTATTAGTAAAATTCACTAACAAAGTAGGTATTTAGGAGGAAAAAAGAACCCGCTAATTTACTAAGAAATATACTAAACCAACTTCTAATAAATAATATACTATTTACTATTATACAATATAACATATACTAGTCGAGAGACATTGTTATAGCAGACTTTCTAACAAAACTAGAAGTCTCTAAAGCGGATATTATTACAGTATAAGAACCATAAGAAAACCTATACAATAACACAATATACTATCTATTAAAGCAGATATATAAATTGCTCTACCTATCTAGCATAAAGATAGGGAGGAGAGCGAGAGTATATATATATATCTCTAAAAAGCTAGCTAGGTAGACACATTATATATACAGTAAGTTCTACCAAAAAGTAAGATTCTAGGCCGGCCTTGGCAAGATCTGCTTCTTTAATATATATAACAAGTATAGTACCACTGGTACGGTAGAGCTACTCAATATATTATTAGAAGGCAGAAGGTATATTATACTCGCTAGCGATTTTAATCTTTACTACCCTACCTAGGAAGACATCACAGCTATATAAGATCTAAGCTCCAATAGGCTTATTAAGCTTTATAATAAAGCGGATCTAGACCTCTAGCTAGAACCTAGTACAATCACGAGAGATCAAAACAGAGAGTATACAACAATCAATCTACTCTTCAGTACACCGGCTCTAACAGAGAGACTAGTAGTATATAAACTAGCTTTAGACTATCACGCCGACTCCGATCACCTACCGATCAGGACACTACTTAAAGTTAATACAGTACCGGCTATTAAAACAAAGAGACAGCTTTAGAAGGCTATAGACACCGAGAAATTCGATATCTTTATAGCTAATAACCTCCCAATACTACCACTATTGACAATACCCCAACAAATCGATAACACAGTTGACCACCTAATCGATATCATACAACAAGAGATTCAAGAATCGACACTATAGACTAGACCGAGCCCTCTCGCTAATCCATCATAGACCAAAGAGTATAGAGAAGCTATTAAGCACTCTCGCCGTATATTTCGTCAATATCTCGCGATACATAATAAGAAGGACTAGGAGATATACAAACTAGCTAGGAATCAGAAGGGAAAGGTAGTCAAAGCTACTCTCCAGCATAGCTTTAAGGACTTCATTATAGAAGCCGTAGACCAAGACCCTTAGGGTTTATAGAGAGTAGCTAAGTAGGCTAGGAACCGGGGCTAACAATAGCAAGAGAGTACTATACTAGTACTAAAAACTACTAAAGAAAGGGTGGCAGAGACAGATAGAGAGAAGGTAAATTTACTCCGCAAAGTATTCTTCCTATAGCTACCGGAAGTAGATCTCTCCGATATACAAAGCCGCGTTAGCCATCAAGAGCAGTACCAGCTCCTACCGGTAAACGATACCAAAGTCAGAGCTACAATTAAGAAGGTACTATCTAACAAAGCACCCGGATACAATACATTGCCGAATAAAGTATAGCGAGTATTAGCGGAACTAGGCACACAATTAGAGAAGCAATTCGTTCCGCTTCTTACTACGATTTTTGACGCCTATATACAAATCGGCTATAACCCCTAACACTTCTAAACCTCTATCACAGTCACCTTACAAAAGGCCGGCCTACAAGACTACCGAATCCCGAAGTCGTACCGACTAGTCACATTGCTAAATACGCTCAGTAAGATCCTCGAAGTAGTTATTGCTACGCGAATTGCTTAATATATAGAGGAATATAAACTACTCCCGAAGATATATCTAGGGGGACGAAAGAGAGTATCTATCAACCATACAATTCAATTGATTCTTAGCAAGATACACTAGGCATAAAGAGAAGATAAGATTGCGAGTATACTACTTCTCGATATAGCTAAGACATATAATATAGTATCTCACAAAAGATTACTATATAATATACAACAAATAGGACTTAGTACGTTTATCTCCTAAATACAGTCATTTCTTACTAGCCGGAGTACATATATTAAGCTACCAAATAGCTATCTTAGTAAAGCATTTCCTACACTAACAGATATCCCACAGGGCTCGCTAATCTCGCCGATCCTCTTCCTCCTATTCAACATACCGCTTATACACGCATATACACTACAAGGACTACATTACAGGGAGAGCGAAGTATACAACTAGATAGATAATATTTATATTCTTACTATCTCAAATAGCTATAAAGAGAACGTTAGATTGCTAGAGAAGGCATTACAAAAAGCGGCCTCCTAGGCTAGCAAGTATACAGCAAAGTTCGCACCTAATAAATTCGAATTAATCCACTTTACCAATTCAAAAGCCATTACTACCACCACCAATAATCTAGGACTAACTAATATATAGGAAGTCCTAGATAATCCCTTAGGATATAACAGCATACCGGTTATCATCCCAGGAGACACGCCGGTCACCCTTATACCTACCGAAACAGCTAAATACCTTAGTATATAGCTTAACAAACACCTTAATTTTACGACACACCATAAGAAAATGCTTACAAAAGGAGCTAGCAGTTTAGAAGCACTCTACAGGATCTTAGGCTCTACCTAGAGATCATTATTAATCGCGATACGGAAAGTATACCAGACAGTCATTATTCTACAGATACTACAGGGACTGTCTATATAGTACTATCCAGCTACCAGAGCGATACCAAGGGGAGACCTCGACAAGCTTACCAACAAACTTACAAAGATCTAAAAATATACAGCAATCCTAATCAGTAGTACTTTCCACAAGATAGCAGGAGCAGTACTCGATATAAAGCTATTCATCACCCCAATCAAACTACAACTATAATAAATCGTCGAAGAAATAATAATAAGAATCCTCACCAGCCTACAATAGGCGTATCCACAAACTACTAAGGCGATAGGAACTAGGAAAATAGTATAAAGAAGACTCGGTAGGTAGGCTCCGATCAAGGCAATTGTACAGAAGAAACCACTATACCTACAATTAGGCGAAAAGTAGGAGGAAAAACAGGCATTTATAGTTACGCCTTAGGAGGCGCGAATATCTTTTTTAATTAAAAATCAAGAAGCCGTACTAGAAAGCCATAAGAGTATTTACAAAGACGTTGCTTACAATAACCATAGTTATACCAGTATAATCTTTACAGACGGAAGCGGGTTTACAAGACATATTAGTATATCAATAGCTAGCTATTACCCGGAAATAATATCACAGAGACAATACCTTAGAACGGACTCCCAGTCTATAGTATACACTACCGAGCTTAGCGGCATTGAGATAGCACTCACCAAAACCAGAGAGGAATAGGCTCGAGAAGTGATTATTTTCTCCGACAGCCAAACTGCCATCCAGACAGTCCAAAACCTATAACAACCGTCTAGCCAGTACGTACTCGGGTTAATATATAACTATATACGAGCTATCTAGTCGCAAAACCAGCAAAACCTAACAAATATCACTATCAGATAGATCCCTATACACGTTAGTATAAACAGCAATAAATTTACCGATAAAGAAGCAAAGTGTATAACACTGCTTAGTATAGGGATAGGAGTTGCGACCGGGCCGGACAATCCGATAATCCGTCTCGCTGTAGCTACTAAGAGAGCGGTATACCAGCGAATTAGAGGGTGGTAGGAGAAGCAGTAAAAGCGGGAGAGAACTGTCGGACTGGAATCCGACCTGTACCTCCTGCAGGCCTCCAAAACCCTCCGTCAGAAGACTACTGGTGATTCCCCGGGGCCCGGGTCGTCTGCAAATTGATACCAGATAATGAGGAATAGATGAAACCTGATGAAACTGTTTCTTTATGATGGAGGGAATGGATTTGCCCGATGATGCTTGATTCCTAATGAATACTAATTAAAGTGGGGAGGAAGAACTATCCTACCCGACAAAGGCGGTAAATATAAGGCGGTCGCTCCTGCGCGGCAATTTCCTCCGATCTCCATTCTCCCCCCTTAGAGATCCCCCCTAGGATCATCGTCGCCCCCGACGATATATCATCCTTATTCCCTCTTAGACTCCGAAATGTAGAGCTTCTCTGCTGTTAGTCGAGCATCGAGCTCTTTAGTAACCGCTCCCTTTTGATATGCTCTATATGCGCCTGAACCCTCGGCGATATATTCGGAATAGACTTGTAGAAGGCGTGTAGATATCTGGGCTATTAGGCGATCTGTCTCTCGTCTTTTTTGATCTTTAGGAGTCGGTTTAATCCGGTTAATTCTAATACCTTCTATTGTATTATCCTGTTAGGCTTTTTCTTCCTGTATCGCCTACTTCTCGCATTTATTTACGCGCGAGGCTATTAGTCCCTCGGATAGGTGTAGTATATAATGTAGGTCAAAGAAGTCTATATGATACGTTCGGGCTCGAGCTCGTTTCAATTCCTGTTTGGGCGAGCTGGCTAGTAAGCGTGACTGCTTGATCCTTTTCGGTACCACTCCTTTTGTTAGGGTTTTTGTCCTAGTGTCGGACTGCTTTTATACTAATACGGGGCCCTCTATTGATAGGTTTTCTGACGGTAGTCCCGCGGTAACTATATTAGGACTCTCTTGATTACGGTCTTGGGCAGCCGGTTGATACTTAGCCTGTTTATCCGAGGTACTAGTAGTGGTTAGTACCGCCGAGGGTTAGTTTCTATCTAAGTATAGTGCGGGGGGATCATTCGTTACGTTTTGACGGATTGTTTGTTTGAGGTATTCGACTAGTTTCCTTAGCGTAGGACCTAAGCTATTGCTAGTGTAATCTCTCCTCGGGGGTATAGGTAGCAGTTTCCTCTTATCCTAGGCTGGTGCGAACTAGAAACTCGTTCTAGAAGGATATATCTCTAGGTCTTTCTCTATTTGTTTTTGAATTCTTTCCCATTCGACCTTATAAATGCGGCGTTCCTCTATTTGTATTTGACGAGTCTTGACTTCGGGGGTAGCTTGTTCTTAGCTTCTCTAATCTTAGGGGCAAGATAGGTCTAGGCTTATCACCTTATTGTACTTAAATTTTTCCTTTCTACGAATAGAGAATTCCCCGAGTTTTTGGAATATATAAGCCTCGAAGTTATCGAACCCTTTTAGACGTCGTATCTAGGCTTTTTCTCTAGTAAGCGGGATTGTTATCAGTGCTTCCGATCCTATTCTGTTGTCTAGGAGATTCCCGAAGAAGGTTAGACCTCCGGTCCTCTATAGCTATATTAATAGGACTCCTATCTCTTATAACAGTTCGCTGACTAATCGTCCTAATACCTTAGACGCCTCTCTATTCGCTCTTCTGTAGATAGTATAGACACTCCTAGTCAAAAAGAGGGTGTTCCTATAATCTCTTTAGATCTAATCCCGGATTATATACAATATATTAATATAGTATAAGAAATTCTAGAAGAGCTCCTATAACTTATACTCGCTTACTGATATCTTGATTAAGTTGTAGAAGTGAAAGGGTAGGTGTTGTATTCTACTTATTATACTAACCATAGTCTAGACTGTCTATAGATAGGCTTACTCTAGCTGTTCTGGGAAATCTTTGTCTCGGAAAAGGGGAATAGAATAGTTGTTAGTCTCTATTCGTTTCTTCTGTTTCTTGTATTTCTTGGTGCGATAGTCCTCTTAGATATACGACTAGAGATTAGGTAGATTTATAGCGATTCTTATATTCTATCGAGACCTTATTTATAAGTAGATATAAATAGTCACCCCCTTTCCTCTTAGGCTAGTAAGTACTATATATTCTCGGAAAAAGCTTATATAGTTAGTCGTATAGCTTGGGGTAGGTATCCGATTTCTGTCGATTTTCTCTAGCGCTTTCCTATATATGTTAACGTTGCCTACATTCTACCAAACGGCTATATTTGTCGTAAAGTTGGCAAAAATCACTCTATAAAACGGGAGATGTTGTTAAACGGACTAATCCTCCGGGAATCTAAATAGATCTTTAGTAAATAATCCTACTGGGAGACCTAGCTAGCCCTTTCCTAGCCTAGTAAGTCTTCTATAGATTAAGGATAATAGTAGTTTACGGACTAAGATATAGACTGCCGGATTCGTCTTATCCGGCTCGGCCTTCTGATAGACCGGGAATTCGGGTAGCTCCTTCTAGCTTGCGGAGGATAAGTTGTATCTTCTCCTCCTTCTTTTCCTACTATTAGGTCCGTAATACCGGAGAGGATCCTCCTTTAGTAATCTCTAGGAAGCGAAGGGTTAGGGGAGGCCTTTATTGACCTTAGATATTTTATTATCCCCGATTTCTCTATTGTTATTAATCTCCCTCTCTTTATTGTCGGTCTCGTTATCTGCTCCCCTTAATAAAGGATTAATAGGTATAAAGCCCGGAGCTATCCTTACTTACTTTACTTTCCCCTAGTTTCTCTTGTGTTGTTAGTATCAGTCCTATAAGGAAGCTTTAGGATAAGAACGAGATTGATAGTTTGCGTGTTAGGAGATTAGATAAAAGGTCTAAAAGAGAGAGAAATTTGAAGAGCGGGCGAGAATAGAAGTAAGAGGTATTTGATGTGCTCTTGTTGGGAGGATAACGAAGAGGGGAGCGTAAAAGGTAAGAAGACTAACTAATAATTGTTTCTTAAGATTTAAAATGTTAACAATATATTGCTTATTAGGTATTCCCTATCCTTCTTATTTCCTTTACTTCTCTATTGATATTTGTTTTTAAAAGAAACCTATTCTCTACCCTGTTTCTTTCCTTTATTTTTTTTTTTTTTTTTTTTTTTTTTCTTCGAGCTCTTTGTCGAGATTACTAGGCGACTAATTCTTTTTGGATATTGTACCTTTACCTACCCTTTTCTGTTAGCGGAGCCCCTCTCTCTTCTAATAGACCCTTTGCCTTTTACCCCTAGAGGGATAACTATATCTATCAAAGATCGATAGATCTCTAACCTAACAATAGAGCTATAGATAGTGTTATTCTCCTAACCGCTAACAAGGGTACTAGAGTCTGTTTAATTGGGGTAATACCCTTATAGTAGAATTCTTTGGCCTCCCTCCGGAAGTAGAGGTATAAGTTGTCTAGATAATATTTGCTTGTCTGATTACTGTATAGTCTGCCTACTATTGTGGTAATCCCCCTAGGATTAATCTTTACTAGTTTCCTTAGCCCGAACTACTTAGGTATTATCTTATTCTTATTAATCTTCTCTCTTTTTAGGTCCTATATAAGAACTAAATCCCCCTTATAGAAGGTATTGTAGTATTTGTCCGACTTTCGATGTTCCTTTTCTTCCGCTAGAGCGTTAGTAAGGGCGATTGCTTCTATACCCTCCTATCTTCTTTCCCCTTAATATATATTATACAATTAGAGGAGATACTCCGGTACTAGGTCTTCGGCTTTCTAGTCCTTACGCGTTACGAGGTATACTAGCCCGAAGTCGTACTATTTCGCGGAGGGGTTAAACCCTAATAGGAGTTCTGCTAGTGTATATCTATATACTCTGACTAATCTAGTATTAATAGTAGGTTTTTCTTCCCGGAGGGTCTTACTTTACTACGCTAGATATTTAGGCTGATTGTAGTATCCCTTTCGGAGGATTGACGTAATAAGTTATACTGCTCTTTTAACTATTCCTACTAACCTAGGATAATAGACCGGAGTAGTATAGTAGTATATCCTATAGTAGGCCTATATCGCTATAATATTAAGTACGACGAAGTGCGGTCTGTTGTTACTATAAATATTTGCCGGCTACCCGAAGATCGAGGTAAATATATATTTAAAGAAGAACTTAATATCCTCTCTATCTGCTCCTTTAGTCGCCTATACCTAGACAAAGTGTAAGAAATAGTCGATTACTACTAGTATATATCACGCCCCTGACTTATACAGAGGATTTATCGGCCCTAGGAAGTCTATTCCGATTATATTTAGCGGTTCTAACTCCTAGATTTGTCTTGTCTGGCCGATAGGAGGCTTCCTCGAGAAGAACTAGTATACTTTATATATTCTTATTTAGTCCGTAATATCGGTCGCCCGTTTCGGCTAATACGCCTAACTAACTAAGTGGTTAATTATAAGCGTAGCGGAATAGTGTCTATAGTTATTATAGAATGCTTGTAGGGTATCCTTAATTTTATATTCTAGTAGGCACAGGGACTATATACTATTCTTTTCCCGGTATATTAAGGTCCCGGGGTATTATAGGTATAGTCTAAGCTATTTAGATTAACACTAGCTTAGTTGTCTCTAGACCTAGGATATTGATGATAGAGCTTCCTTTTCCTCTTATAAGGTTTCTATAACTCTTTAGTATATAGGAGATCTCCTAAAAGGTAACTATCGATCTGTTTGCTCCTATTCGTTCTACGGCCTTTATAGTATTAGGATAGGTTATATTGATTCCTCTCCCTCCGTAGGTTCTACGTTTCGATTAATATTATATACGCTATATACTAGGTCTAATACCCGATCCTCCGCGCTCGGTAATAATATTAGTCGAGTAGGTATCCGGCTTAAGCCGTCTACTAGGCTAATAATTGGATCCGTATTCGGCCGATAGTTAATAAGGAAGTTATATTCTCCGAGCCTACTCTCTTACTATATAATCCGCGAGTTTCCTTCCGATCCTTTTATTAGGATCGTTTTCAAAGCGCTATAGTCAGAGTATATTATAACTAGGAACTTGCTCCCTATAATCATCTAACAGACTTCCGCTAAATACTTAACTATCGCGAGGTATTCCCTCTCTAGGTTTAAGTATCTAGTTTTAGCATCTAAAAGCCTAAAAGATAGGAATATAACAATCCTTTCCGTATCGCGGTATTCGGGACCGGCTATAGTCCTTTCTTTTATACTATAGAGCTAGAAAAGGACCCCGCCTAACCTAGTAGCTGAGGTATTAGTAGCTAAGTAGAATTGTATATCGTAATCTATTCCTACACAAACATTTAAGGCTATCGCTATCTTAATAGTATCGAAGGATTTTTAGTAGCTATCTATCTATTCCTATTCTTTCTCTGTCTAAGTTATCCGAATAGTCTTCGGGGTATTATCTAACTTTACTAGGAAGAATTTTTTCTTTAGTGTTCTTCTCTTAGCGGTTAGATCGCTATCGCAATCCTCTAGGTCGGGTAGTAGTTCCTTTTTTTTGTAAGGCTTTATAGGCACTTTCCTTAGATATATACTCTTTATAATTATAATATACTCTGATCTCCCTAGGATAAACCTTCGAAGAAATAGAGTTAATTATAGGAACCTATTAAGCTCCTCCCGATTTGTAGGGTTTAGCTATTTACGGATCTTCTTCTAATACTTAATAGACGGTCTAATCCCTTCTTTATTGCCCTCGAACCCGACCGCCTCTAATAACAACTCGAAGACCCGAACCTTTTTCTCCGCTAGATATACCGGTCCGAAGATTATGTATAGGAAATACTTCTTATATAGGAAGTTATATATCGCCTCGAATAATACTGCTGACCCTATATAATTGTCGACGAAGGGACTAAAGCCGACATCTCTGTGATCTCTAATAATAGAATCGAACCTTTCCTAGTCCCCGCTACTAGGTAGGGGCCTAAATACTATATCTGTAAATTGCGTATAGGTATATATCACTGTTTTTAGACCTATACCTATTCGCCGGTAAGCGTACTGCCTATAGGGAGTCGTAACCGCGGCTTTAAACTTATCCCTAGGCTTAATAGGGACAGCCTAATATCTATAGGATATATCTGCGGTAAAGTAAACCTAGTATTTAGCTTTTAGGACGACGTCTACGACTTTATCTAAGCTATAAACTAGATATAAATATCCGACTATCTATTTGTTAATAGGAATAAAGTTATATATAATATATAGGTCCCCGGGATTCTTTTTGGGTATAAACTTAGTCTACACTCCCTATTAGGATACTATTCGGTATAGGATCCCTATATTTTCTATATCTAGGAAAGCCTTTACAGCGAAGTCACGCTCTGCCTAGGTATATCTCTTTATCTTCGCCTTTATAGGCCTTACTCCCGGTATTAGATCTATCGAGTATTCAATTAGGTCCGTTGCCTAAATATCTTATACGGACTTAGCAAAGCAGTCTCGCTATATATATAATAACCTCTGTATATCGGCTCTTCGCGCCTCTATATCCGCTATCTTGCTAATAACTAACTCTGTTATTTAGAACTAACTATCAATTTAATCCTACAGATCCTAACTTATCTCTTATTGTTTAGGCCTCTGTCTCATCGGAAAGCGCCCGACTTTATTTATCCGGAAAGGTATAATACTATTAGTATCTTTCTCTTAGAGTATAGTTATCACTAATTGATCCCTTTAGTTCCTTAGCCAGTATACTAGGTTAACATAATATTCTCTCTATAGGATCTTAGCTTTATCCGGGTTCCTATCGGCTATATCTAGCACTTTTAAGCGGTGCTAGGGATACGAATAATTAGTAGGATCTACCTAGAAAGATACTGCTATATATACTAAATCTGCTACTCGCCCCGGGGTTAGGTATATTATATATTCTTTATCCTTATCACTATCTTCAGCGGTTTTCTCGCTAATCTAATCTGTTTAATATACTCGTTTGTTTTTGTTTTTCGGTTTCTTATAGTTCTAATAGTATAAATACTTCTCCGTAGTTAGGTTAATATTGTATAAATACTTCTTTTCTTTAGTATCTCGATCTATCCTACATCCTATAGGACCTCTCTGTACTGTTCGAATGTCTGCCCTATCCGATCAGAGGAAGTTCTTTAGTATAACTAGAAACCCTCCTAATCGGAGAGTTTCTTAATATCCTACTCAGAATTGTTGATTACGCGTTAAAGGATATTATCTACGCCTTCTTTATTGTTGGAGAATCACGTGATTATCACATGCCTATCACGTGACTCCGCTCCCAGGACTTCCAGATAGCCAGTCGAGGGAGCTTCTCTCTCTCTTCTTCTCTCCTCTCCAGAGTCCAGAATCCAATATTCATTCCTGCACAACCTTCTTATTCGCTGACAGGTTATGAGGCCCTTTGCTCGAGGACTCCGAGCACTCAGATAAACGAATTTTCTTGACAAATCAGATTTTTCACTGCATTTGTGGGACCTGTATCGGCCCGTCCCGCAGCAGCCCCACTTCATCCAGATCGGATCAACTGATTCGAATTTCATCAACAATCAACAAGTTCCATCAGCGTGACTTTTGAAGAACATCGCTGACAGTCATTCTTATTCTCTAGTGTTTCTCACATCGTCATCGTACGACAGTTGAAAACTCTGCCTACGACCGAAATCGGACCGCACAAACAAACAGTCCCCGAGACTCGACGTAATTCGACTCTCGACACACACAGCCAGCCATTATGGCTGATTTCGACGATGGAAATGATACCGGCGAGGGCTCATCACGATCTCTCCCCACTTCTCGTCACCAGAACCCACAAGACCCCGCTCGAACGGAGCAGCAGCGGTCTACTCAGATAAGAAGACCACGCATACAGGCAACAAACCTTCCAGAGGAGAAGGAAATCAAGTTGAACAAAGGCATCAAGTTACTTCTTGATAGGAGCAATCTTGCTCGATAGAAAAGACAAATCGAGAACGGACTCAGTATGGTCCGTATTGACAAGGTCGCCGACTATAAATTGCCGCGACCAAATGAAGAAGATCCAAACCACGATATCTGGGAGTACTGGTCAAAGATCACCTGCGGTTGGATTGAGAGTCTACTTGATCAGGAGATCATTACAATTCTTAAAGGTGGTGTTGAAGCCTTCCTACGTCGTACTGATGACATAATACGCGAAGTGGAGACTCTTATCCGCGGAGCTGAGATTACGGACAATGTCAGACGTAAAGTCATCAAATTCCACAAGATAAAACGCTTAGACTTTAGCAGTGCTGATGCGTACATTACGGCATACCAGACCCAGTACAACCAGCTTGGTCTCCACAAAGTTGAACCCTATGCTTTTGGAGCCATGTTCGTCATACTCTATGATCTTGAAGAAGAGCTTGACTCAGTCAAATTTATATATCAGGCAATGAAGGATACTATTCCTGACAGTGTTACAAAAGATGTTTTCAATAGCTTGTGCAAGAAACTTATTGTTGAAGCACGAGATATACCTACTTCGTCTTTGTCTACAACGATAAATAACTTAGCCAACGCAGCTCGCAAACGTGATAACAATCAACACGGAGGCAGAGGTCGTAGACGTAGCGGTCGAGGCCGCGGAGGAGGATCGTATAGTTCTCAATCTCACAGTTCTCAGTCAAATGAGAAGTCAGATCAAAAGGATTAACCTCGTTACAAGAATGGTCCACCCAAAGGCAAGTCGATTGACGAATAGGCTGAACAGCAAAGAAAGAAGCAGCCTCAGTACATTAATAGGAGCGAATGTTCCCACTACGGGCTTGATAGATATCCCGCAAAGATATACTACTATCTTATAGACGATATCGTTTTCGAAGGATGGAAGCCTTATAACAATGTTTGGAGCTATGCACTAGCAAAGTGGTCACCTTTCAAAGACAATAAAGATAACAAAGACAAAGGCAAAGCCGGTATCGCTCGTATAAACGCTGCTCGCTCTATAGACAATATATAGATGCTTGATAGTGGTGCTTCAAAGACCATTACTAGTCATCGTAAAGATTTTTATAAGTATTCTAAGTATAAGCCTAGAGAGGAACTATATAGCTACACAAACGCTAATAGTAACGTCCAATTTGCAATTGTATATAGAAAAGCCCCAATTCAGATTAACACTTCGATAGGCAAAGTGAGAACAATTCTTGTCACTGCCTATTATAACACTACAACTAAGGATAGACTGCTCTCGACGAATACTCTTGAGGCAGATTATAGCATTTTCTACGATCTAATCACGTCAATGCTTGTACGTAAGAATCGTAACGAAGTTGGCCTAGTTAAGAAGGTCAGCGGACTTCTGTAGATCGATAGACCGCTCTATCATAGTGTGAAGAGCGAAGCCGAAGATAAAGTTTATATTTACTTATAAAAGACACATTTTTACGAGCCTAATTTAGGTTTAGACATAGATTCAGACAGTAAGGAAGAGATTGATAGAGTCAACAAATCAGTCTTAACCTACGAAATTTATAGACGTCTAGGCCATATCGGTAAGCCGCAGATCAAGGCTTCTCTGGCTAACGCAATCCTTCTAGATAAAGAGGATCAAGTTAAGCTTTATGATTTTGACTATAAAGCTTGTCAACTTAGTAAGGCAAAGAAGAGGATTTCTAGAGACAAACAACAACATATTAAGAAGGTTGGTATAAAATTTCATACTAATATATAAACAATAAACCCCCCTAGTCCTTGTAGTGAGAAATATTAGGTACCAATTGTCGATAACTGTACTCGGTATACCGAGGGACCCTATTTTCGTAGCAAAGATAAGATTGCCGATTATATAATTAGATTTTGCAAACGTTAGAAGCTTATTCGTGGTCGATACCCTGCTATCTAGCGGATTGACAGCGGAACTAAATTCCACAAATTTAAGATATAGGCAGAGAGTGAAGGTATGGTTTTTAAGCCTATAGCTACCTATACTCTAGAAACAAACAGTATTACAGAGCGTATAGGAGGTTATATTAACCAAACTCAACACATAATAAACATAGATGCCAAGCTTCCAGATATGCTTTGGCCCTTCCGTATCGACACCGCAATTTACATTTACAACAGATTAGTCAACCCAAAGACAGGAAAGACTCCAATTATTCCTTAGCAAGAAGAGCTTGGTTTAGGAGAGACAAAGGTCAATTTAAGATATCTTCGTGCGTAGGGATCTATTGTATTCACCTATATTCTGAAGGAGACCCGTATCTAGTCGGAGAAGTCAAAAGCTCGAGCATTCCGAGGTCACCTAGTTAGATATAAAGGAGAAAACGGCTATATTTTCAAAGTATAGAATCTAGTCACAAAAGAGATTGTTCGCTCTCGGGACGTCACTTTTCCCAACAAGCTTAACAAGAACGGAGATGACGATCAGAAGGGGGGTATTATACCGGCTAGAAAGCTAGCACCAAAGGACCCTGATTCAGATAATAACAATGCCGGAGCTCTTTATAAAGATAGAGGGCCGGTACAGAGATCAGAGAAAGGCAAGTTGCCTTTTCAGAGGCTAAAAGAGGTACCTTAGGTTGTTATTGCTAGTAAGCGACTAGAGCCGGCAGTCATAATAAGGCCTACAATTTAACAGAGACAGGCGTTAGTTGGACCAGATATACCAGGAAGAGTATAGACTATGCCTCCTACGCTAAAGGTATCTAGGATCCAGGAGATCGAGGACGAATCTCTAATTCGACAACCTATTTTTCGTTAGCCGTTACAATAGTAGTAGGCTAAGCGACGTCCTATTCTCTAACCGCAAGCTCATAAATCAATTAAGCAGTATATAAATCAGATCAGCACTAAAGTATCAGTTCTTCCTCCGGTTCCTCTATAGCCAAGAAAATAGGCACTAAAGCCTACAGTGCTAGAGCCAATTCCTAAATTACTAGTTATTTACTAGTCAGTTGAACAAGATAACATTGTTTCTCAGGAGACACAGTTGCGACAATATATACCGTTCTCATAGAGGGTTGTTTTACTATAGGCACCTTTGCCGATTCGACAATTACAAACAGAGAAATAATAAGAGAGTTTGCTAGCTCGAGAGGAAGAGAAATAGGTACAGCGAGCCACTTACGATGTGGAAGATCCTATACTAGCAGTTTCTAGTTCTCTATACCATTTGCTAGGAGCTTTTAGAGAAGAGACTCTATAGGCAGTCCTTTCAGAATCGCAGGAGGAGACTTTGTATATCTTACCTACAGTCAATATTAAACAGAACCTACTTCTAATTGAATCTAATCACGATTAGGATACAATTGAACCCGAACCGATAATGATTCGAGAACCCTCTGTTATCACAATTAGTACTAATGATTCTATCACCGAGACAGGATCGGTTCTACTAGAACAGTTCGTTCCCCGCCGTTCGAGCCGTATACGACGCTCACCGGAGCGCTACGGCTTTCCTACGAATCCTCCGAGTCTACCGAAATCGAAGCCGAAATCGAAGCTGATCCGCGTGAGACCAGACGTTCCGCAAGGTAATAAAAGTGCTAGCGAGGGACAAGAACAGATATAGGATAATACAGAGAGAGGGAGACTTGCTATATCAAAAGTCGTTGCAAAACAGAAGATACCTTTCATTTTTAAGAGGAAACCTCTGTACGTCAAAGACGTCGAGATCCTACAGTCATACAAACAAGCTAAGAAGTTAAGATTTGCAGATTATTGGCAAGCAGCAATAGAAAGCCAGATTGGTGATTATTATGCGAAAGGCACTTTCGATGTTATACGCAAACCGCTAGGCGCTGTTCCTTTACCAAGTCAATAGATATTCGACCTTAAGGTGATAGTAAACAACGAAGTTATTGAGTTCAAAGCTCGTTAGGTAGTCTATAGAAACCACTAACAGAGGAAAGAAGACTCGCTTTTCTACGCACCGGTTGTGCAAAACGTGCTTATCAAGATTGTGTTTACAGTTATTGCTCAAAGAGGCTATAAGTAGAGACAATTTGACGCAATTGCTGTGTACTTAAATGCTTCTAGGAAGGATTATAAAGTTGTCTACGTTATCTAGCCAGTCAGTTTTGAATATAGTGAATCTAACGTTGGCATCAAAGGATAGGTATATTAGTTAAACTAGGCTTTATTCGGTTTGCGAGACTCAGCTGCTTTGTAGAATAAAGAGCTAGACAACAGATTGAATAAGATCGCTTTCTACGCTCTGGATAATAATCTGTGTGTTTACGTTAAAGAACACAACAAATCGTTACTCGGCAATTCGACATAGTTCTTACTTGTATATGTCGATGATTTTATTGCTGCTGCTCCCATAGATAGTGAAGTTGACCAGATCTTCTAGTAAGTGAAGGAGCAATTCTAGATTAAGGATATAGGAGAGCTGTTACGTTTTCTCGGTAGCGCTATTACCCGAGATTACGAGAAAAGGACGATTAAAATGTCACAAAGAGTATACAGTCTCGAAGCTCTTCGACTTGCAGAAATGCAGTCGTGCTCTCTACTACCTATACCGTTATCACTGGTGAGGAAATAGGATACAGAGAATGAAGACGCGGAGATCCTACTTCGTAAAGATAAATATACGCAGTATAGATCGCTTGTTAGCAGGCTTAATTGGCTTGCAGTCGAAACACGTCCTGATCTCAAGTTTACTGTTATAAAGCTTTAACATCGTACGGCTTCGCCGACAACAAACGATATAGAAGCAGCTCGTGCAGTTTACAAATACCTAAAGGCGACTACCGAGCTGTGTATTACACTCGGCAAAGTCAATGACACGACATTCTTCGCTTATGCTGACGCTTCGTATGGCGATTGGCATGATTCCAAGTCCACTGAAGGAGCAATTTGGTTCTTTGGCGGTACGCCAATACAGTGGTATTCCAGGAAACAGAGCATTATAACACCGTTATCCATAGCTGCCGAATGGTATGCTTTGGACAAACCAGCTCGAGACGCGCAATGGTTCTTAAAGATTGCAAATGCACTTGATTTGCCGAGTGCAGGAGATCCCATTGTCATTCTTACAGACAACATCAATACCCAGCTACTTATAGCAAAGAAATCGTGCAAGAACAGTACTCGGTGGCTTGATATTAAGTAGTTCTTCGTCAAGGACGCGATCTTTCGGAACAAGATCGACCTTAGGAGAGTTGACACGAAGAACAATGTTGCTGATAGATTCACCAAGCCGCTTGACAAGGAGGCGTATGAGAAGTTCATCCAGATGCTAGGTCTTAATTGATCTACATAAAAATTTACGGGTGAAAAGGAGGTTTTACAAAGTGCAGGAAATGCAGGAAACAGGCAAGAAAAAAAAAAAAAAAAAAGGAGAGGTTATTTGAAGATAGAGAAGTAGGGGGTTACTTCATGTTAATTTAGGTAGTCAGTCCTGAAGGGGGGTGTTGGAGAATCACGTGATTATCACATGCCTATCACGTGACTCCGCTCCCAGGACTTCCAGATAGCCAGTCGAGGGAGCTTCTCTCTCTCTTCTTCTCTCCTCTCCAGAGTCCAGAATCCAATATTCATTCCTGCACAACCTTCTTATTCGCTGACATTTATCGATATAGATCACTAGCAATTCCTTAAGATACTCTATAGGAGCTATTACTATTGCTAGGCTAACTAGAACCCCATCGGTTCCCTAAATAGTGACCTAACCTTTCCTATAATTGACAGTATAATATACTCGGCGTATCTATCGGACGCTAAGCAGCAAATCGTAAGTATTTATATTAATAATATAATACTTTACAAAAGTATATACCCCTCCTATATTTACCGGTAGGTATATATAGCGCTTAAGTATAGTAGTATAGTTATCCGCTAAGCTAATCTCCTTCCTAGTATCTAAGTATATTAGGGCCCCGATCTCTTAGGCGATTCTCTCAGAGACTAGTTCTATAAGGGATCCCCTATCTAGCAAGGTTCGCGGGACTCATTTGTTATCTACCTAGGACTCTACAAATATTAGGGTCGACCGCCTATTATCGTCTAGCGCCTTTACAGTTATTATAGGTATACAGACTATTAACTAGTTACTCAGGCTTCAGTATCTTCCCCTAGTCAATAGCTCTAGCTCTTTAGATACGAAGCTTACTAGGTCCCTAATTTTAACTCGGCAGATTCTAAACCGTAGGGCTATATCCTAAAGGAACTATACCAGTTCCTTTTAGATAGATTCCGACCGATCTAATAGCTAGGCTAGCGGCAAAGTCATATATATTTCTTTTAGTACCTTCTTAATCGAAAACCTCTCTCCGGATCTAATCGCTCGGATCAGGCTAGGCATTTTTGGTAGCTCTACCCTAATCTAGACTCTTTCTCGTCGATAGGTCTCGGTAACTGTCTTATATATAGGGTAGGTTCCCAACAGTCCTATAGTCTAGTTATAGGCGGTATATTCTCTTAGTCCTACCTATATAAAGGGACTAAGCGTCGCTTCCTAACATACTGTTTCTTAGGATATTTCTATTAAATCTATCCTCTCCTAGGGCTAGAAGTCATCCACTAGTCAGACGGTCTAGGGAATCTACTCCTCGGTCAACCTCTAGAGCCCTTAACTTCGGCTATTCGTATTTATAGGCCCGACTTCGCGGGTTCGTTATCCTATACCTACGTCCTATACTATTCCCCTTTACAGCTACTTCCCTTTCTAGTTCTAGGTTAATAACTAACTTGCCGCTATCGCTAGCTCGGGATCTACTATTATTATATATATAACTACCAAGGTAGAAGATCTCCCTTAGGAATCATTATCTATCTAGTCCTTCCGACTTAGGATTCTATTAAGCAAAGCAGTATAGGCTATAATTAGTAACGTTCCTTTGTTCCTTAGGTAGACGTTAGAGTAGTGGCCTTTCTTATTACAATTCTAGTATTTAATTCGACTAAGGTCTAGTAGACAATATAGCCCCTTAGACTCTCCCTAGAAGGTACCTATACTCCCTCCGGTAGATAAGACTGTCCTTTAATACAATTATTACAGCTAGATCCTCTTATTAAGGAGATATTTAAGTCCTTTTACTACCTCTAGTATAGTATCCCGGATAATATCTTCGAAAGATACTTCTTTTCCAGGCTCAGGTTCGTCCCGAACGAATAGGTTATCTATACCGGAATAGGCGTCTACAATTAATTTGTGTGCGGATCTATAGTCTATTTGATTTTTCTATCTTAGGTAGAAAAGGACTATATCCCTCTTATAAATATCTTTCAGGCCTTATACTATCTTAACGTTTAGGTAACCCTTTTGTAGCCTATATTAGGTATAGAAATTATTAGCTCTCTTTAGATACGTTATAATAGACTTATCTTTTATCTGCTTCAAACTATTATACTACACCTCTATTCGGGAAATAGTGGCTATAGGATTATTTTCTAGGAGCCAGTACCGCTCTAAGTAGCTCTCCCTAAGTCTATTCCAGTCCTATCTGATCTCTCGTCCTAGGCGGTTATACTATACCTCCGCTCGTCCGCTAATATTCTAACAGAATAATAGGCGGTAATCACGATTTATCTTCTCTCGGAGGGCGATCCTCTCTATATCTAGGACTCTTAGGTCCAGTAAGTTAGACTGTCTGCTTATTGTATTTAACGATACCGTCTCTCGCGTATAATCCCGCTCAACAGTAGTCTCGATATCCTTAATAAAATCAATAGGGTCTTTATAACTATCCTATAGACCCTAGAAGGTCTTTACTCGGAAGGAGGTTAGTATATCGCTAATATCGCTTCCCTCTTCCTAAGGATACTAGTTAAACAGCCAAAGGGGCAGCTCCTATTCCCTTATAGGCGATAACTTAGTACTCAATCCTAGGATAGAAGGTACGTCTGTGATAACTGCTCCCTAGAGCTCTCGCCGTGCCGCTGCTAGATAGGCATTATCTACGAGACGTACACTGTCTGGACGTATACCATATCGGGCTGCTAGTCGCTAGACGGATCTCGGGTCCAATAACCTTGATAGACTCGATAGAAGCGAGGATAGTTCTTCGGCTATCCAAAAAAAAATCACGCTATTAGGTTTCCTTGTCGTCGAATGGGATTATCTCTGTTAGCGTCAGAGACCCCCCTCTGGAACCACTAAGAATCTGTTGGACCGGAATCCGACCTACACCTCCTATAGGCCTCCGAAACCCTCCGTCAGAAGACTACTGGTGATTCCCCGGGGCCCGGGTCGTCTGCAAATTGACACCAGATAATGAGGAATAGATGAAACCTGATGAAACTGTTTCTTTATGATGGAGGGAATGGATTTGCCCGATGATGCTTGATTCCTAATGAATACTAATTAAAGTGGGGAGGAAGAACTATCCCACCCGACAAAGGCGGTAAATGTAAGGCGGTCGCTCCCGCGCGGCAATTTCCTCCGATCTCCATTCTCCCCCCTCAAGAACCTCCGCTCCGATAAAACGCTTAGTACAGGCGCCGAATAAGAAGACACTTCGGTTATACGAAGGACTATCGAAACCACAGTATACAATTTTGATTCAAATACGTATAATACGAATTGGCCTCCGACACTTCTTGTTCAAAATCAAGGCAGCCGAGACTAACCGGTATAATTGTAACGAGGGCTCACAAACACTAAGATATATCCTGATACAGTGTCCGCGGTATACTATTCCGCGTACAAAGCTATAGGAGCAATTGTAGGGTATTAGGATTAACGAGATAGATTACGACAAGATCGTATCGAACCCGCAGGCCACCCGCTACGTGGTCAACTTTATATACCGAATAGGTCTCCTCTAGCAGTTTCAATATATTAGGATCGAGGAGGACAACAACGACGACGAACCGATAGGCCTCGCGGCAATAGAGCTAGGTATAGAAGGCGATGGGTATTAGCCAATGACGACAAATAATGCTGTAGAACGAGAAACTCAGCCAGAGTCGACAACCATGCCAATCAACTGGCCAGGACAACGTCACTATCAATTGAAACTGAGGCAGGGGAGGGTTTACAGAGAGAGAGAGAGAGAGAGAGAGAGAGAGAAGTGAGAGAAAAGTGAGAGAAGTGAGAGATAGAAGGTGGGGGGTGTACCCCACGACAATCATTATGCGACGCTTTCTTATGTATGGGATTTGGGATTTTTACGGGGTACAGGAATGGGCTGATTCCACTCTTTACAATTAGCATCTATCTGTATATTCTCTGGGAGAGATCCCGCTCGGCGTTTGGCTTCGAGTTCTTGCTTCAGTCGGATGAAGCGCCTGCATAGTCATACGCAACTAGTTAGACTGCAACAGGTTAATTGAACTTTGATTGATTGATTGATTGATTGATCTACAGGGCCAATACCAGTGCCTTCAACACACAAGCGGCTAGGCTAAGTGCGGGCGATGTGTTTTAACTTCGTTGGAAATAGCGGGGGAATGGCGGGGAATATAACGATAAGGCACAAGTCCCAAGAATCCCCTCTCGTTGGGGAAGTATTCCCCGACTGTAATGACATGTTCACTTGGCGATCACCTCCAGATATCTCCTTTTTGCCACCGCCCTTCCCAAATACGCCCAATTCCCCGCAAATGAGATCCCTGTCAATCCAATGAGGAGCATCATGCACCCCCACCTCCCCGTGGGGAAATGCACCCCCATGGGGAAATAACCTTTCGCAGTCAAAAGTCGCTCTGGAATCCATACCAGTAAGCTGAATTGCTGCATTGTGGATTGGCATGTGGCTATAAATTACCGCAATGAACCTGCGAGGGACCCTCCTGTTGACTCCCACATCTTCTATCCCTATAAGTGCCTTCACTATTGTTTGAAATTCCTCACATTAACATTCCCAACGAACGAATATGAGCCCGAAGAACGAAGAAGAGCATTTGGAGGATATATCCAAGGATTCCGCTGAGCAGATAGAGCATGCTGAATCTGAAGACTATGTGAAAGTTCAGGCCGACCTCAGCGGCATTGAGGCAACAGCTGCCTCCAAGACAGCTTGGTTGATCTCCATTGTTGTTTCCATCGGTGGTCTCTTATTTGGTATGTTATCCATGTGACTGTCCACGGGTGAAGAGTCTTTAACTAATGATGTGGTATCTAGGCTACGACACGGGCTATATCTCCGCCGTTCTAGTCACAATCGGATCATCGCTCGGCCATGTCCTTACCTCGAGTGAACAAGAAATGGTGACATCCCTCACAAGTGGTGGCGCTCTGGTTGGTGCAGTAGGAGCCGGTCTCACTGCCGATAGATTTGGTCGTCGTTGGCCCATTTGGGGCGCCTGCCTGGTCTTCGTGATTGGAACTATCCTCCAGACATCCGCCTTTTCCGTCGGGCAATTTGCGGCTGGAAGATTTGTCGTAGGTCTTGGGGTAGGAAGCGTGTCTATGATCGTTCCTCTCTATAGTAAGTTTCTTTCCTCCCAAGTGACTGTCTCAATGGGCTCACCGATCCACAGTTGGTGAGCTGGCGCCTGCACAATACCGCGGCCGCATGGTTGCGTTCAACAACATGAGTGTCACCTTCGGTCAACTCCTTGCAAGCGCCTTAGGTGCGGGCTTTGCTACTGTAAAAGGCGAGGGGTGGCGAGCGACCGTTGGTATTGGATCTGCCCCAGCTCTTGCGCTCGCTGGGTTACTGTTTTTCTGCCCAGAGTCACCTCGACAGCTAGTTGCTCATGGAAAGCATGAAGCGGCGGACGCTGTTCTTCTAAGAATATACCCGAAGTCGACTGTTGAGCAACGGCAAGCTAAAATGAGATCAATTGAGCTGTCCCTGCAAGAAGTGACTCAAGCTATGAGCAAGGAATCTCTTTGGGTCACTTTTAAGCGCATTTTCACCACACCTTCCACCGGTCGTGCAGTTCTAACCGCCTGCATGATCATGGCAATTAGCCAACTTGGAGGGTTCAACACTCTAATGTACTATGCAGCAACGGTATTTTCGATCGTCGGATTCAGCAATTCCACAGCCGTCGGCATCACAGTCTCCGCTACAAATTTTGTCTTTTCGATTGTCAATCTCGTGCTCGTGGATAAGTTTGGCCGTCGTACTCTTCTAACAATCACTGTCCTCGGGATGTCTCTCTGCATGATCGTCGCTGTCATTGCGTTTCGATATATCCCAATAGATACTGAGACATTGGTTGTGGAGAGTAACAATGTCGGCTGGCCAGGCACCCTGGTCCTCGTCGCGATTATTTGCTACGTCGCTTGCTATTCATCCGGCGTTGCAACTATTGCATGGATTGGCACTGAGCTAATTCCTCTCGAAGTTCGAGCAATGGGAACTATGCTAGTATGTCCACCCCTCATCCCATCTTCTTATACACTTGCTAAACAGCCGGACTAGAACACCGTCACATGTTGGAGCACGAATATCATCATTTCATCAACTTTCCTTTCCATGATGAAGAGTTGGACCCCAAGTGGTGCTTTTGGGTTTTATGCCGGAATCTGCTTCTTCGGGTGGGTTTTCGTGGTCTTGTTTTACCCTGAGTGTAAAGGGATGCCGTTGGAGGCCATTCGAGAAGTTTTCAGCACAGGATTTGGGGTCAAGTATTCGAAGAAGTGGCAGAAAGACCACAAATACGATGCCAAGGTTGAAACAATGGTCCTGGGACATTAGATCCGAGATTGCGAGATCACCCACACCTGAATATGTACATAGGCTCGCTCAACAGCCACTTATGCCAATTGAATTTACATTGTCTTCTTAGGATATTTCCACTTCTATGTACTTAATAATGGATAACTGACAGAGCTCGAGGCATGGAAGCATAGTTGGATGCATTCAGCGACCTACGTGCGATCGCTCGGAGTTGCCTTAGGACGAGCCATCGCAGCCACGTCCGCCTCGGGCGGATTGAAATCCACGAATCCATGTTTCTGATATAGCGGTGCGCCCTCCTTGCTCGCATCCACGTAGGCCGCAACGCCATCCTTATCGGCCAAGTCGCAGCCCCACTTCACCAGCATAGAACCAGCTCCGCGCCGTTGGTAATCAGGATGAGTGCCAAGTGTATCCAGGTCTTTTTGTTTAGTTTCGGATTTCAGTAACAATTTCTTCCTTTATGGGATTTTGAAGGGGTTTCATTCATACAGTAATGTTTCTCATCACCCATGACGCGTTTCCTCGACTCCTCCAGTTCTGCAATGAAATCCTCGCATTGCTGGTAAGGTGAGTCTGCATGCCAAATTGGAAAGCGACGACCTCGCTCATCTGGCATGGCCAGGTCCCATTTTCCAAAAGCAACTAGTCGCGGTCGGCCTTGCTCATCTTTCGACTCGGTATCAACTACTCTCAGATATCTGCAGTTTGACTTCTGAATGTCCTTCACGTGCCAATCATTGTGCCATTGGTGCATACCGGGGGTGTTGGGGAAAATTTCTCTGATTATTGGCTGTGTGAAAGAAGCGAACCATACCTCGGTGATGGCAGGAACGTCTTCCGGTGTCGCTGGTTCTAAAACAAGAGAATTTGTTGTTGATCCCATAATGAAATTGGTTTGAATATGCGTGCAAGTGACTAGCGGAAGAGTATGGACTAAGGGGGTTCACACCAGGGCAAGGCGTGTTTAATATTCGATAAAGAAAGAGCGGGGGGCTATTTCCCGGAAAACATGGCCCCGGAGTGAAAGTAAACCCACTTAATAATGGTTGGAGGCATTGAGGTGCGTTTCAATAGGGGGTTTGAGGAGCAGGGGTTGAGCAGGGGGAAGGTTGCATAGAACTTTCGAAGGGAGAAAGGATAAGAGAGTTGCAACGGTTGCCTAAAATCTCAGTCCCTTGACATGGATAAATTCAAAAATGCCGCACGTAAGAGGCCTAGCCACTTTGCCCTGTTTATGTTTTGGCCCCCGAAAATCATGTCCCATCATACGATGCGCTCGATATTGCTAGTGGAACTACACACACACACACACACACACACACTATCGATATGGAGGTCCACACGGGAGGTGAGAAGCTTATTATTCTTACTTGTCAAGTTGGACGACCACCTCCGTTTCTAACTGGGTTGTATTTCGGATTCTCCTATTATGTGCGCCTGGCTCGACTGGCTGTCGACCTCCCAATCCTGCGTGACCAAAATTTGA
This sequence comes from Penicillium freii, assembly GCA_028827385.1. NCBI lineage: Eukaryota > Fungi > Ascomycota > Eurotiomycetes > Eurotiales > Aspergillaceae > Penicillium > Penicillium freii. Next base: position 5,284,557 of record JAQIZX010000004.1, on the reverse strand, counting down.
TCTTCTCGGATCGGAAAAGCGAAATTTTCGTGGCTCTCAAACTTGACGTTGTGTTCCCGCGACTTGGACTGCCCCTGCGATTGCGAGCGCAGCCTGTAGCTCCAAGAGGTCGGTTCTTCCACGCCATCGAGCTTGAGTCCGTTCGATCGCATCCAGGACAGGAACGGGCTTAGTTGTCCCCAGCAGGCCGTCACGATACTGAGGCACTGAATGAGCACTTCGAAAATAGTGATTTCACACATCTGAAACGTTGGGTCGTTTGTTTTCGTGGATTTCTTAATAAAGACAAGCTCGACGATCGTTGCGACCGGCACACTATTGAGGGAAATAGGATGAGTTTTTAGTTTGGAACTATAGGGGAGACCACTCCGTAGAGCCAGGTTACTCACAATAGCCGAGGCATAAAGATACCTGCAAAGACCAGTCGTCGGCCTAGGGTCGTTTGAATGCTAGAAACCAGGATCATCGCTTGGGTGACAATCAAGAGGTCAGTAATGATGTTGGATATAGCAATGAAGTAGCGCCAAGCTAACTGGATAGGGCCCATCGAATCGCATTAGTATTGTCCGAATTGAGGGCGTAGGAAGTGATAGCGACAAGAGAAGACACCACTTACCAGGTTAAAGCATTGACCATTCTGGAAGTCCCAAGTATGGGGCAGAGAGCATTGGAATGCAGTCCCAAAGATCGCAACAACTGCCCAGGCATATACAATGACCTCGACGCCTCGGGCGAGCCATTTATCTTTGGCAGATGGTGTAAGACCCCGAATAAACACGACCAGAGATAGTTTCGAGAACGTGAGGCTTAAGAGGTACAGAAGAGACGCCGCGAAAAGGTTCTGACAATGGACACATTAGCCTTGGCTCCACAAAAGAATAATCAAGTAACCGATCGCAAGAAGGCGGAGGATGCGTACTTTCATCACCTGTTCCATATCTGCGCTGGAGACATCTTTGGAATGCTTTCCATAACCCGAACCAACTGCCAGCGAGACAACAATACTCTGACCGATGCCGAGGACCAGAGAGGCAATGATCAAAAGATCGTCTGTGGTGAGCCTTTTGAATAGTCGAATTTTCGTTGCCAGTCGAGCGGAGACGCTAAAGATGATCGTGACCAAAAGAACCCATGTGGTGACATTGACCGCTGGGTCTTTGGTGTCATCTTTGAATCGTGTCCCCATTGAGCCAAAATACGTGAAATGGGGGTGAGTTACTTGAAAAGGAACAAAAGGAAGGAAGGAAAAGTATTAGACAGTATAATTATGTCAAGAGAAGATGCCTTATACTTTTTAATATAGCGCTGCGCGGTTTGATTTCCAGTGCCCAGAAAAGGGCCACTAGGATGCAAATCCCCTGTTAGCAGCTAGTTGTAAATAAATACTATGTAGTGAGTTATACGAAGGTCTCAGAAGAGGTGTTATGGCTCCTATAGAAAAAAGAAAGGCTCTTAATCTCGCGCGACGCTTGTTCCTTTCCCATATCATCTTGATCTTTATGTGATTTTATATGTATTCGGTCTGTTTTCTTAATGACATTGTTCCTACTTTTTCACTTGGTCGATATTTTTTTTTTGTCCCACTGACAAAAAATTTAACTGTCAAAGGACATGGTAGTATCGAGCTTTTATCACGTTCAACTCCCCCTTTACTCGAAGGATTCGGTGCCGTGTGGCCCTCGGAGCCCCTCGCATTAGTTCAACCCTGAATTGGTTGTTGCCCTATGAGCAGCCATCCCCGACTCATGCCCCACATAAATCACCGTGCCGTGGTTCAATTGGGTATGGTGCGCTTCCTAGAGGGTCCTTCCTGCGCGTGATCGACACTGTGGACGTTACCTTATAGTGCATATGGTGCGTCTAGGGCCTCCTCGGAACATCCGTCTCGGAGAGCGTGTCTGAGATTAAATTGGAACAAGAAGGAATATTGAATTAGCGTCGTCCACTCATGCACCTTCAAGTCTAGTCGATGTAACATACATGCATCTGATCAAATTGAACGCCCTTCCACCCGCATTCCCATATTGGCCAATGGCACTTTTTCCCGCACATTTTTGTACTCTTAACCCAGTCGCTTCCCTCATATTTATGTTGACATTTACCTTCCATCTGTCTCCATTCCATTCGTACAAAAGAAAAAGCCATGGTGGCCTACGAAATGAAGAGTAGCACATCTGTCACCAGTAGGGGCGGTGGGCAGGTGGACCGTGATAATGCGCATCTCCAGCGGATGGGAAAGAAGCCAGTGCTGAAGGTATGCAATGCATGACTCAAGGCAAAAATCACCAGCCTACAATATTGACCAGTCTATCTAATCAGCGAAACTTCGGCATTCTATCGATCCTTGGTTTCAGCTGTACTATTCTCGGTACTTGGGAAGGTCTGCTTGGGTGAGTTGTCGAATTCCAAATTCTCACGTAATCACTAATCGGTTGCCTAGGACATTTACTGGCCCTCTTACAAAGTGCGTTCACATGCGTTCACATGTCAACAACTCGCTGCCTTGCAACATTCTCTAACAGACATTAGTGGCGGCTCGGGTGGTGCCATCTATGCCTACATCTTCGGGTGGGTTGGCTGCTTTGCTAATTTCATGGTCTTGTCGGAATTGGCCTCCATGTACGTCGCTCATTCTCCATTAGTCTAAGGCTAATGCTAACTATCAAATAGGGCGCCTACCGCAGGAGGCCAATACCACTGGGCGGCCATGCTTGCCCCAGCTAGACTCCAGAAATTCCTGAGTTTCATTACAGGTAAACTATTGCCTCAAGCACCCGCTGAAGTTATTCATTATTGCTGATACTTGAACCCGTAGGATGGTTTGCTGTTCTCGGCTGGCAGAGTGCCTTCGCCGCCTGTGCCTTTTTGACAGGAAAGATGATCCAGGGTGCCGCGATCCTCAGGGAACAACCTCTACAATGCTCTGCCTTGGCAAGGAACATTGATCGTCTGGGGTTCGCTCAGTCTCGCATTGGTCGTGAACTTGCTCGGCGGCAACTTGCTGCCCCGCATTGAGGCGGTCATTTTGGTTGTCCATATTCTTGGATTCTTCGGCATCATAATCCCCCTCATCTATATGGCGGATCATAACACAAAGGAGCAGGTTTTTCTGTCTTTCCAAAATGGAGGAGGTTTTGCCACGCAAGGCCTATCCTGGTTTGTCGGTATGACCAGTTGTGCCTTTGCCTTTGCTGGAGGTGATGCTGCCGTGCATGTAAGTTTCCTCGGGGTTACGGATTCCTCTACACGCTTCTAACAAACCCTAATAGATGTCTGAAGAGGTTGCAAATGCCTCAACCGTCATTCCCAACGCCCTTATGATTAGTGTCGGAATCAACGGCTGTCTCGGCTTTGGTATGATCATTGTTATGATGTTCTGCACCGGTGCCGACCTTGGTGGTACGCTGGGGAAAGCCACTGGGTATAACTTTATGGGTATATTCATGGAAGCAACGAACTCGGTGCCGGGTTCATTGGCCATGTGTGCTATCGTTATCACTATTTATGTCTGTTCCCTCATGGGTCTACTAGCTGCGGCATCTCGGCAGCTTTGGTCTTTCTCTCGAGATAGGGGAGTCCCAGGGTGGCGATTCTGGAGTCAAGTAAGTACTTCTCCATCAATTAGAAGCCTTGCGTGGTCTAACATTTGCTCTTCAAGGTTTCTTCCACGAAACAGTTGCCCATCTTTGCCATCATCCTTACAGTGACCATCGCTGTGTTGCTTTCCCTCATTAACATTGGTTCCAATACCGCCATGGAGGACATTGTGTCCATGGCAGTGTCCGGTATTTACCTCTCTTACCTCACGGTTTCCGTTTTGCTGTTTTACCGCCGCGTCCGTGGCGACATCTCCCGATTCAATGACAACGAGGATGACATTGTCAATGTGCCCGGTGCAAAGCTTGTCTGGGGACCGTTCCATTGCCCCGGCATCGTTGGTACCGTGATCAACGGGTATGCGATCATATACATCAGCATCGTCGTCTTTTTCAGCTTCTGGCCAACTACAATGGAGCCAACAGTGGAGACGATGAACTGGAGCATTCTGGCAATCGGAGGCAGCGTCTTCCTTGCCATTATATACTACGTGGTGCGTGCCCGGCACATCTACAAGGGTCCTATTATAGAAGTCTCCTTGTAGACACCCCATGTGACTATGAGCAAAAAGTTAGTATTTTATCAGTGGCTTCTTAAAAGTTATTTTTAGAGAGAGTGGTTAAAAGTTGGCTCAAAACAGAACGATAAAGTTCCACCGCGGCTTTTGACGGAATTGACCACATGTTTGTTTTAGTATTGATGGTTGGTCATGTCCAGTGGTCTATGTTGTATTTCTAAATAATCCTAAAGCCGCAAAAAACAAAGAGCACGGATAACTAAATGTACATGGTCCTCATCACAATGAATGCTCAACCTGGCTACCGCTTGTTTCCGACTCCTCTAACCCCTCCCCGAGCGACCTGGGTTTCGTATCGACATAATCACACCTGACGCTCCACTGATCTGTCCTTTGGATTCCCATCGAAGGACTCATTTCCTCTAGTTGCTGTGGCTTGACCGGGGGGGTAAATGCAAAAGCAGCGGCGGATGTTCCGAGTCCCTCGACCTCATCTTCCAAGTATCGAGAACGCGTTGGGGTATCCTTTGGTCCACGGCTCATACTCGTTAACGCATATGAGTTCCCGTACGAGTCACTACGGCTCCCGCCAGTGCGCTTCCGCAGACCGACGCCGAGCATTCCACTATCGAAGGCGTCGAGAAAAGGCTTTAAGCAGGGGATGCATGCTGTAATGAGGGTGACGCACAGGGTGCATTGGGTGGTGATTCTGGTCGCGAAGGCAGAATGTGTCATATCTGTGGAATTGGGGGCATTGCGCATGAAAACCAGACGCATGATGGTCGCTATTATTACACTGAACACCCAGTTAATTGCAAATTCGTGAATTCAGAGACAGGAAGATCTTACGTACGTTAGGCGGTAGGCAAATGCGGCCACCACGGGGACTTTCTTTCCTAAGCTAACTTGAACAGGCTTGATGATATATAGCGGGAGGACGCAGATGATTAACTCTGTAAGAATATCGACGGGGGATATGGCTGTCCAAAACCGGAACTATTTAAATCAGGCTGTCAGTATGAATTGGATCGCTGGGGTCAAAGGTCAATGCTCACAGTATCAATACATTTGCCATTGTCCACTTCCCATGGCCTTAGTGCTCCACATTTGAAAGCCAAAGTAAAGAAGACTGGAAATGTCCAGACTAAAGCGACGATCGATGTCCAAAAGCATACTTTTTTGTGTGATTTATTAACACACAGTTTATTCAGGAATTCCAGGACTGAGACTTTTGTGAGGCTAAGGGCAATAACGTAAAGGAGGTCGGATGCATATAGGATCTAGGAAGCATGTTGGCATTAGTAGATATTATTGCATTGACTCAGAAAGAATGGTTCACCTTTTCCACATCGATCACTTGCTGCGTACTTAGGGCAGATTGACGCTTTCCCATACCATATTTTGTCCCTTGAAAGATAACAACAGATTGCGCGATGCCGAAGACCTATCCTTTGAAAGTTCGGCATTAGAAACTGGACGACAATGATCTAGCCAAGGGGTGTGTCGTAAGGCACCAGTGGGAATGCATACCAGCGCAAGGGAAATTATCCCATCATCTCGTTGCAATGAGCGAAGCATAAAGAATCGAAAGGCAAGTCGGATCAGCACAGCCATTATCATCATCACCAAGAGGTACAACGCCGCAATGGCGACCTCATCTCCATGATCGAATGGAGACGAGTCCTCGCGTCTGTCGATGGTCCGTGTTTGAGAATAGCTTGCAATATTCATCATCAAACTCGTACAAGCAGCAACATAGATCCCTCATGCATTTATTCAAGAAGTTCGAGACACAGGGATTTTTGTGCTAGGCTAAATTTGGCTTGATGGTAGATTTATACATATACAGATAATCGTACGTGCAGCATTACGCATAATCTTGCATTTTTCTTCCGTATCTCTTTAGGGGTAACCGGTGTATTGGGGCCGGTAATAAGATCTTAGCATGTATTACAGGGTTGAATGCACATGGATATATATCCCTCGTGGGCACGGAGTACAGAGTACAGCTGGAAGAATCGCCTCGCCTAGGGCTATAATCCTTTGGGGATATTAAGGCTCCTGGTTCGGCCTGCAAGGATGGAATGTCTTGGATTAATTTCGGCTATTGCGATACTAATATATTGGAAAATGCATACTCGCTCTAGACTTTGGCGGTCCATTGGTGGGTATTGTTGCCAAAAGCTTTAGTGCGCACGTGCCGTCTGGTTCCCCGTCGGGAGTGCGTAAATTGGCACCCGGACGGGCCGGACCCCTGCAAAGGACCCCATTTTCATATCCTCCAATGAGTTGCGTGATTGATATAGTCTAATGATTTATACGGAGTACACATAAGCCATCAATCAAATGTTTTGTGTAGTGAAAAGATGGACAACGATCAGGTAATATCGATGGGGTTGCAAATAGACCAGACTACGGAATTTCCGAGGTCGTTTGGCGGATACTTTCCTGATCTTCCTTGGGAATTGGGATGTGAAAATATTTTTCCAGAACAGCCACACGCTCCTCCTCGGAGGCGAAGGATTGCAGGACCTCCGACGTGGCCCCCAAGCGGCGCTTCAGTGTATTGTCGAATAGTGTTAGATCACCAATGACCTTTTCGCCTTCATCGTCCAGAATCATCCGTACACACATCACGTGGAAACGAAACCAGCTCTCCGGACTAGTGCTCATATAGTAGTTGATGATCGTAAAGTCTTCCGGAAGGAATTCCGTTTCAGTGAAGCAATAGGCAGGGATCCACGCCCCACCTGCATTGCAGATCTCATACTGCCAGAGGAACTGGCCAGGCCTCGTGTGCTGGGCGATGGGGCCATAGATGAGCCGTGCGGACTGGTCGCCGACATTGTGCGCCTCAAACCCGTTGATCAATGGAAGTGGTTGATGTGGCCCATTCGAGCCGAACCCCACATCTATCAGGTACTTTTGTTCACCGATAGCAACGATATTGACCATGTGGTTCCTGCGTTTGAGTTCAGTATGTTTCAGCTATATATGATGGAAGGAACGACCATACCATCCATCGTACTTTGGGCCTTTCCAGTTCTTCGAGGCTGATATGGGCTGGACCGCCTCATTTACCCGCCCTCCGACCGAGGTGACATTGTATCCAATACTCCGGAGGACGGTCCCAAAAAGAGTAGTATTCTCCATACAGTAGCCCCCGCGATCGGATTTGGAGTCTACTATCTTGTCGAATAGATTGTGGGCATCAATGGAAATGTGGCGGTGGACTGCATAATGCAGATTGAGATTTTCAAAAGGCACCGCTGCCACCTGGTATCGTTGCAAAACTTTCAAAAAGGCTAGGGCGGTTTCACTGTCGACACTTGCACCAAACCTGACCACCGGTGACTCCCGATACTTTTGAGGTAGATCGATCCGGTTAAAGTACCGGTTCAATTGCTCCGGCGAGTAGACTGGACGTAGGGACCAATCAATGATAGAACCCATGTTAAATAAATCAAGGGATGCAAAGGCGTCGAAGAGGTATATCAATGCTGGAAGTACAGAGTAGGGAGTCGAGAAAACATAAATAGATGTGAAAGCGGGGTTGATCTGTTGTCCACAAGCTTTCCACTCCGTACATATATGGAATAAAGCAAATTTACATTAGAAAAATTTACTGTGATTGCGGGATAACCCCTCTGTACTATATTGCCGTCCCAATTGCACCTTAGAACTGTTACATGCAGCCCCCACCGCAGCGGGGCATGGTTCGGATCTGCCAATACGCTTTGAATTAATTAATGCAACGGGATCGACCCTGAACATCATACAATATACGCGGGATGTTAATTCGGAAATACCATAGTAAATCCGTGTGGCGTACGCAGTACACCGAATGGACAAAGCTAGTGTATAGTGTATACGTAGGCGCGTCGACGAATAGCCCCTGCGAATGTCTCGGTGATTCCACATACCGGCTTTTGTTTCAGTGGAAATTGATTGCACCGGATCTGTGAGGGATCCGGATCCCAGAAAAACGTGCCCATATTCACGAAGTAAACTTAGTAGATCTGCCGTGGGCTAACCGACATTTCCAAGTATCTATCTGGACGTCCGATAACTAGAAAGGTGCTAACCACGGTCTTTTATCTTTCAATGCTTGTTTCTTAGTTTCTTCTTCTTTCCCCTATATCCCGACTCTCCCCAGGTTCGTCTTTTATAGTCTATCTTTGCCGGATTTTGCAACACAATCCCAAAATGCCCTTCAATAATGGCGAGATGGCGGTCCAGGAGTTGGGCTCCAGCAGATACAAGAATCGTGATGCCGAAGATATGGCAAGGCAGGGCAAGAAGCAGCAGTTTCAAGTATGGCCTCACCGAAGAAGAGATTTCGGGGTGAATTTAGTTAACGCAAACAGCGAAACTTTGGATTCTTGTCCATGTTGGGATTCACGACAACCATGATGTGCACCTGGGAGGCTGTGCTTTTGTGAGATTTAGCTGTCCCAACCTTCATCGAACTCAAACTAACCATTTACCGCAGTGCCAATTTAACGGCAATGATCGATGGTGGCCCAGTGACGCTCGTCTATGGATTCTTATTTTGCTGGTTTGGCGCTTTGGTAACTGCATCCTCGCTGGCCGAGATGGCATCAATGTATGAAACCCGCCCAAACAATCCAATGCTCAAGGCTAAACAGATCACAGGGCCCCTACCTCTTCCGGACAGTACCACTGGGTAGCAATGTTAGCTCCGAAGGGTCAGGCGAAATTTTTGAGCTGGGTGACGGGATGGATGGCCATGATTGGATGGTGGGCCAACACTGCAGCTGGTGTCTTTTTTGCGGCGACAGTCACCCAAGGCCTTGTAGTCTTGAATTACCCGAATTATGTTGGGGAAGGCTGGCAGGGAACCTTGATGATGTTCGCTGCATTGATTATTTGCGTGATTGTCAACTCCATCGGGGCCAAGCTACTTCCTCAGGTCGAGGGTCTGATTCTGATCTTTCATATCGCGGGCTTTTTCGCCATCCTCATCCCTCTCGTTTATCTTGCACCTCACAAAGATGCCTCGTTCGTTTTTGCCACTTTTGAAAACAGTTCGGGATGGAACAACGCAGGTTTGACCTGGTTGATTGGCCTGGCGGGCACGAACCTCCCGTTCATTGGTGCAACACCCATCCTTCCCTCGAATACGACTTTTTCTAACTAATTTCTGCAGGTTATGACGGCCCCTGCCATATGGGTAAGATTCAAGTCAGTAATGGAAGATATCGTAAGCTAACAGACCCCCACAGCCGAAGAAGTGATCAATGCTTCTATTATCGTTCCCTGGTGCATGATCGGCACAATCTTGTTAAACGGCACGCTTGGGTTTGCCATTGTCCTCGCCTTCCTGTTCTGTATCGGAAACGTGGATGACGCCCTGAACAGCTCCACCGGCTACGACTTCATTGAAGTCTTCTATGCGGCCACCAAGTCCCACGCGGGAACATCCGTGATGACCGCCATTCCCACAGCATTGGTTATTTGCGCGTCGTTTGGGTTCTTGGCCTCTGCCTCGCGTCTCACCTGGGCCTTTGCCAGAGATAAGGGACTGCCATTCTCGAATTTCCTCGCTCACGTATGACTGATTATCACCTCCTTTGCCTCCGTAGAGAGAAGTAACTAATTTTACTACACGCATATAGGTCAGCTCCGAATCCGCCCTCCCTCTCCGCGCTGTCGGCCTCTGCGCATGCATCACCGGATGTATCTGCATCATTAACGTTGGATCAACGGCAGCATTCAACGCCATCATCTCGCTGACCACGGCGGGTTTGTTCGGTTCCTACGAAATCGCCATCGTCCTCATGCTCATAAAGAAGATCAAAGGGGAGCCGATTCCGTACGGCCCCTGGAAGCTCGGCAAACTCGGCATTATTATCAATATTTCCGCAATTTGTTTCTTAACAATTGCCATCTTCTTCTCCTTCTTCCCTGCCGAGATGCCCGTCACTCTGAAGACCATGAACTGGTCAATTGTAGTTTTTACTGGCGAGTTCCTTATCGGGCTAGTGTGGTATTTGATCCGTGGAAGGAAGGCTTATAATGGCCCGGTCATTGAATCTGGTGTCAACCGTTGATAACGGATTTAGGGGGTATAGGTGGGCAAATACTTCTAGGTGGGTGTATCACAAATGTATTATAAGATAACTACACTCGAACGTTGGAAATAGCGAAAGATGCGATCAAGCTATACCTATAGGCGTGGCGGGAGAATTCGGCCGCTTTGCGGAGACCATAGCTGTACTTCGAAACTGTGAAGCCTATATCCTAGCAAAGTTCGCCTCTTACTCGAGCTTCTGGAACCCTGTATTTATTCCTTATGGCAGCCAATGGGACCAAAATCTTTTTGGTCCCATAGCCTGGTCCTATCTACTCCCATGGGACTAAATGAATTCCTATCCTATTACCCTGGTAGTCCTATAGGACTCTTATATGGTCTTATACTAGCATAATATTACTAAGGATTTCCTATTTTGACTGCACAAAACTACGACGTAATTAGATATAATACTATTATTTATAGGTGTATTATTATTATTCCCTATTGTGTTCAAGGATATGAACTTTTTATATATATAGTCTATAATAAAGGTTATCATATTATATTTTGATAATAGTTCTCTTAATTCTATACTTATTGTTACGTGCCAGGTCGATCAATAAAGAAAGAGTGCATTCCAACGAGAATAACAAAGCTAGTAAAGGAAGAGAGAGAGAGAGAAGGAAAGAGAGAGCTGGCAGAGCATGGAGTTTAAATAGTAGAGCGCTCCCCTATGCTAGCAAACAATCAAACAATACAAACAATCCCTCCTTCCTAATTAGGCTTAGTAGCTATTACCCGATTAGGCATAGTAGCACTTCTTTAAACAAAGGAAAGAAAACAAACGAATGTAAAGCATGCAAACATGCAAACAAAGGAAGCATATGACAAAGGAAAGAATAAGCGAGCGTAATTCATACAGAGTATGCAGATCGTGACACTTATTTTATATTATATAACTATAGGGAAGAGGTACTTAGTGAGGTAGAAGTAATCAGTCTATATTATAATAGAAATATATATTATAGATATATGGCTTTGAGGATAGCAACCTCAAGAACAACTAGAAACAAAAGGGTGTTCAGATATCATTAGGCCGAGGAGCAACGCGAAGGGAAGTTGCATGGGAAGTTGGCAATATCATTGGCTTGGAAATAGGTCCCGCAAGCCCAATTGTACGTTGTATCTACACTCGGTGGACTTTTAGAGGGCTTACCGGGGGACGAATGAGCTAGGTCTAGAGATCATGGCAGTACTTGTGCAACTGATGGACTTCCTTCCTCAAAATAATATATATACTGGAAGAGTGCCTCTCTCCTCTCTTCACCAGGGGTGTCGCTAAATATCAACAGTCAGATATAATCATAGTTGCTTGAAGACACATGTCATGTGTTGAATACTTACTCTTCCATCCCAGCACCAGAAACTGCCAGTCTCATTCTTCTCCTCGATGACTTTGAGCATTCCTATAACGCTTTCATCGGCCTGAATAGACCCTTCCACTTCCCAACCGAGATCAATATTTGCCATGTCTCTATAATGTCGTCAATCACTGCAATATTGAACGGTCGGTGGATCTGTGACGCACGTTTGCACTTCACCTGGATGCATAGCTAGAACGCTTGTATTGCTCCACTTTCCGCCCCTTCGTGTTAATTCGGCCGCCATGTGTCTAAGCATTTGGTTAAGTGCGGCCTTGCTTGCGCTGTAGGCCCCAAACCCATCTTCATCGTCCCGGAAGATGGTAGCCGACCCAGAGTCCGAGGAAATGAACACAACCTTGGAAGGTGGTGATTCCGGGTCGAGATTCACGAGTTTCTGTGCACAGATAATAGGTCCAATAGTATTGGTGTGCAAATGGAGCGCAAAGTCGGAAAAGGAGCTTCAAAAATGTTCAGCGCTTTCAACCCAGTCTGCTAGATATTCAAATTGGAAACTCACATTTCAGTTGCACGGTTGGGATATTGGAGGATGCCAGCATTAAGTACAATATTCTTGACTCTTAGTCCACTTCGGGCAGCTTCCCCAACCTTGTTGGCAAATTTCTATCATCCTTAGTATCTCTTGCTTGTGAGCCATTTGGGTCTGGAAAAGTCTCACCTGAATGCTCTCTTCGTTTGTAATATCGCACTCTTCAATGATACAGCGCTCTGGTGTTGTGCAATGAGATTTCAATTCTAAAATCCGATCGGCCTTCACGTTCCGAACCCCTGCGATGACGTAGTGGCCATTCTGCAGTATTTGACGGACGAACTCGAGGCCAATACCTCGAGAGGCGCCGACGATAACCCACGTATCTGCCATTGAGTTAGAATATAGTTATTTGATCGCAATAACCCAGTGGCTTTACCCTCCTTTAAGTAAGTCAAACCAACAGTGTTGACTGGAGGGTGGGGTACGGAAACTGGTGGGGTTCCCTGACGATTTGCATAGGTCGGCGCAACTCTTTCCCAGAAGGGTATGCCTACCCTTATTTCTGAAAATGGAAATGGGAAGGTAAAGAACTGATCTATATTAGGCAGACGCATGTGCATTTGTGAAATCTGCTCGATGGTAAGTTCAAAAACCTCGGTAGTCTTGGAACTAGGGTTCAGGAACGGTAGTTTCACAACACAAAGTTCCAGAACTACCGGAATTCCAAGACTACCTGTCTTTCAAACTCATTCTCACTTCTAATTCTTCTTCTGCTTTCTCCCCTTCATAGTGGTAGCAGTAAACCCCTCCAACAGTACGCAATATCATTTTCTTTCCACGAATGAAGAAGTCTTGATTCATCAATTGACGAGAAATGGAGGTTATTTATACCCTCAGAATCTAGCAACCAATCGCTTAGTCTGCTAGCAAACAAGCATAGGAGATGAGATCGTCATTCATCCAACAGAACAATCACCAGCAATCAAATGTTCTCAGGAAAAAGGCTGATTTGACAATTGCAATGATGATCCCCCGTCCACAACCAGTGTATGGCCATTGATATAGCTGGCAGCCTGAGACGCTAGAAACACTACCGCGTCGGCTACCTCCTCCGGGTTGGCCAGCCGTCTCATCGGCAAATCACCCAGCATAGCATCCTTGACGGCCGGTGCACCGTCCAGAAATTTGTCCATCATCGGCCCCGAAACGTACGAGGGAGCAACGGCATTGATTCTGATACCATTGCGTGCGTTTTCAAGAGCTGCTCCATCGAGTCAGAAATCCACGTCACATAACAAACGAAAGCAAGGACTCACCGGCGGTTTGAACAAGCCCTTTGACAGCGTGTTTGGCCGCACTATAATTGCCCACTCCAAGGAACGCCCCTTCCGAGGCCAGCGAGGTTAACACTACGATTGAACCCCGGGTTTGGTTCTGCCGTGTAGTCAAAAGTGGCTCCTGGTTGATCATTGCCCGGATCACCTCGCGGACGACTAAAAAGCACCCGATATTGTGCACCTCATCCATACTCCTATAGGTTTCTAGGCTCATGTCGCTGATCGGGGTTTGATTGGCAGCAGGGGTCTTGCCTTAGGTGGTCAGAAGTCGCACAGCACGGAGAGGAAATCACGAGTTGACTGGCTTACCCCGGCCGTAGTTACACAGACATCGATGCGGCCATACCGGTCCTTAACTCTCGCTACTAACGCTTGCACCTGCGCCTCCTCACGGACGTCAACATGGTAGGCCGTTGCCTCATAGCCTTCTCGCTTTCGTCCTGCGACTGCGTAGCTTGACGTGGCGGTTGCTTGGGCTTGGGAAAGATTGATGTCGGCGCAGACTAGGGTGGTGAGGCCTTGCGCGACAAGTGTATAGGCAACGGCACAGCCGATACCACTTCCTATAGTTTAGTCAATCCACTTAGTAGTTGGTCGGTGACTCGCACAAATAGTTGGCCAAGGAGTTGACGTTGGGATCGGCGAGGCAGACGAAAACCAGAAAGGGGACGAAATGAACAGCATACCAGCACCAAGGACGAGAGCAACACCTTCAACCTGCATCGGGGCTATGGACAGCAGATTCTGTCAACAACCTCTGTAGTTGGTGTCGACTTGAGTATGCTTTATGTTGTATGCATGCTATCGCGTTCCAGCTCACGCCTGTCAGCAGCGGGGCTTAATGTAAGCCTAATCCCTGTCATGTACGGTATTGTATGATTCTTCAGTACAGGGGTCAATAATACTGACATATAGTAGTGGCTTGTTTGGGATTAAAGGTCCAGGATGGTGTTGCCACTCTTACAAAGGCCTGGACGGGCCAGATACATAGATCGACCAGTGTCCTACTAGATACAGTAAGATCAGATGTCGATCTCGGTGGCTCGGAAGGACACAGCGAACGACAACTGCGGGTTTGCATTGGCGGCAGGGCCGCAGCGGGAACATCCCGTTGGTCGCTCCTCTCCTTTGAATCGATTATCCACCAGTGAAACAACTAAGCTCTCTATCGCAGGTTACATCGGTCACCACGCTATCCAATAATGAGATTAATTCTCTCGGAGACGGATCTCCACCCTGATGCGCCATCAGGGGTATTTTGGCTAAAGGTGAGATTCGACTCGGTCGGTGCGTAGAGCCAATTGATCTTTGTCGCATCCCTATTTAATCCACTGTGATGCCAACGCGGGGTCCTGCTTTGATCACCCAGCAATCACCCCGCCTCAACATGCCGTGGACATCAGCCGAGCACTCGCCGAACACCTTCACCCGGCCCCTTGGCCCCAACGAGGTGTTTATCAAGCTGGTCAGTGTTCCCGGCCACCCGCTCGGTCGTGAACACTGGGCCGTCAACTACACGGCCACCATCAGTCCTCGTGGGGCATTCGCGGCCCTGTTGGGCCCACCCGACATTCTACCAACCCTCATCCGCTACAGTTGGTTGCATCTGCGCTTCCAACACCCTAGTCTAGCTGCGCATCCGGACTCCGACTCCAACGCCGTCTACACGGTTCCTGACTCTGCCGATGCGCTTAGTGAATGGGCCTCGCAGACATTTACCGTGAAGGCTGACGCCCAGTCCGCCGACGAGGTCATTTCCACCATTGCACCAGCACCCGACGCCCGGCTGTACTATGTCCCCCAATCGAGTGAACTACTCCTACACACCGCACACTGGCGCATGGATGGAGTCGGCGGCCTGTTCCTCCTCGGCCACCTGGTGGACCTGATGGTCTCGCACGCCGACACCCTCCTCTCAGGAAAGCTACCAGACCCCTTTGATTCCTTCAAATGGGGATCGGAGGTTACACGGCTGATGCCACCAGTCGAAGAAGCCGCTAACATGCCCCTCACCGCGACCGACGAGCAGAAGGCTATCGCTCACGGGGCAGTCGGCACCTTTGCCCTGGCGGCGGGCGCCCTCGGGGTGCCCTATACCGGGGATGCCTCCAGTGTGCCCTCCGGCACGCGGGCCGCCGAGCTTAAGTTCTCGCCCACCAACACATCCGCCGCTGTATCCGCCGCAAAAGCACGCGGTGTCGGGATCACAGCCGCTGTACATGCTAGTCTGGCTGCGGCCAACTTCCGGCACGCGATTGCCGAGCACCAGGGCCGCCACTACAGCAGCACCATCAAACAGTCGTTGCGGTCGTATCTGCCCGAACCGTACTCGACTCCGGCGGCGGCAGCCGGCCTATACACGTCTGGCTGGTTGGCGCGGGTTGATGCCTCCGGCACCTGGGAGGAGAATGCTCGCATGTACCAGGCGGAGTATGAGAAGGGAATTAGTAGCGAGTATCTCCAGGCGCACCGGGAGTATGCGTCTACTTTGGTCGAGGTGATAAAGAACCTGCCGGCCCCGACAGAGCCGCCCAGCGATATCGATATCAGCAGCATGGGGATCATGGAGAAATATCTGCAACGCGAATATGGGACCCCGGAGCGCGGGTTTGGCATCACACATGCTGGGGTGGGCGTGGAAATAATTTCGCGCCAAGGAGTGGTTTTCGTGTGGACGTTCCGTGATCAGTTGACACTGCGGCTGGTGTATAACGAGGCCTTCCACACTCCGGCGCAGATGACGGAATTCTTACAAGACATTCAAACGGACCTATTGAACCAATTAGGGGTGGCGGAGTAGAGAACTGTTGGATTTAAATAGTCGTTGAGCATATAACTACAAGGCCTGCCCTGCAAATTTACTTTTATGTCATGTAATCCTCTTTAAGCCTCATGGGAATTTCAAGTCCTTTAATATTAGGTTTATTTCAGTGGGGTTACCCTATATATTTAGGAGAGGGCAGACACGCAACCAGAAATAAAAGAAGAAACAAGACAAACGTGCTTTTGCAATCCGTCATACACTATCCCGCTCCGAGACCGACCGCGTTGCTTCGGCTGTCATTTTAATGTGATGCACGTTCGGATTCCCCGAGTACTGGTGCATCAGGATGGCCTCTCTGTCTTCCTCGAGGGGATGAAATGATCGGTTGCCACTCAACAACTCCGATGCAGTTTGCTTGCTCCTAGATAATGACAATGCGGTGGCGGTGGGTTGCTTATTTTTGTTTCGCAGGCGGCGTGCGAGTTCCATAATATTGGGTAGGCAGACAGACATCAGAGAAATCGGGCCTTCACACTGCACCCAACAGATATATTCGATGGTGCTCCAAGTCAGATCCTGTTCCAAGGCAGAACCGGCCTTAAGGAGAGTAACAAGACGACCAATAGACAAGATGACCACTCTGGCACGTGTCAATGGTGGTTAGCAAGCTCGTGATAGTCAGACTGCATCTGGTGTGCTTGGGGAACTTACGAGTAACCGCAAATAAAGAGGCCAATTAGCATAATCTTCTTCGCCTTGGTCATGTGCAACGACCACAGAAGTGGCAGCGGGATCAACAGGATAATCAAATCCAGGATCGCACTGGGGGCAGCAGTCCCGGTAAAGAATTTCCATTGTGTGAAGCATCTGGCGTTGGGAGCAGCCTCCCAGGCGGCATCAATGGGCGTACACTGGAAGGTGGTCGCTAACCAGGCCCCGACCAGCCAGGAAACGCAGAGTGCACCGACCACCCAGAGCGTAGGCTGGACCCAGGTGGCTCCCCGCCTCAGCACTCGATTGTAGAAGCAGAGCACCGATAGTTTGGGCAAGGTAATGCATACATCGTATAAGTAGGCGGCGGCGAAAACAATCTTAGGGCCCGCAAGTTGATTGCTGATGGGCAATGTCTTTGAATGACGACCCAAGCCCAGAGAGATCCAGTAGAATATAAGGGCGGATTCGACGATAATGAAGGGCTATAAGACACAGGGTTACCACACAACTCTTTGCGCTAGGTCGAGGAAAGCGACCTATAGGGAACATCATGTACCAATGTTAGGATGGCGAACACATCATCGTAGCCAAACTTGTGAGTGCGGGATCCCCAAATGGACCAGCAGCGGAGGGCGACCGATACCACAGCCAATGTGAGCATCACGACACAAAGGGCGATGAGCCCCGGCTGTTGGTTGCCATCTGCGGAAGACATGTTACGACCGCTATCTCTCGGTCGTGGATCGAACTTGGCTTAATCATGGGCATGAATAGGCGACATGCTAACCTGAGAAGAAAAAGAGAGGCGGGAGAAATGAGGCAATAATCATTAAGGCAATGAAGGAGGTAATGTAAGGATAATCGCCCACGAGCCATTTAGCCTGACATGCAGCTCCGTACATAATTAAGACAAACACAAACACAATCCATACAGAGTATGTGGGGCCATACTACTGACTGCATTAGCTTAAACAAGGGTACCGCGTACGGTACTTCGTGTCGGCGGCCTTATGACGTCTTTGATGTCTTTCATGTCTTTCATGTCTTTCATGTCTTTGATGTCTTTGATGTATTTTATTTAATACACATTAGTTTCATATACAAACAGCAGAACAAGGCAGGAAAAGGCTTAATATACAACAAAACTTGGGACATACCACTATCTGTGAAACCCACACGACTGACAGGCTGGGCTGGCTTAATTTACACATTATTGTTGGGCGCCGGAGAAATTCAGTATTTGGCGTTACATCCGGAGGGGTTGGTTTTGCGCTAGCACACTGAGGAAGATCGCCAGCCCAATTGAATAAACGGTTCGATCCACACGTCTGCGCAATTATGTCTTGGCATATTCCACTTACTGCATCGAGTGCAGATATCACACCCCCGCGACACGCCGGTGATGGAGGCTTACAGCCGCCATGGGTGACTTGATTGTGATTTTGATTGTGATTTTGATTGTAATTGACGAATATTGCCTGGCAGAAAATTACCCCCTGTATCACTCCATATGACGAATTCTAAGGTTTATATGGTTGTTGTCTCAAAATGAATTTTAGTAGAAAGGTAGTGCGCTAGATATAGGCATGTACCACATACCACGTACTAGATATTATATTAATATAGGTGTCTGTACAACATCAGGTGGGGCGTAAGCTTAAGGGAAGGCCCGCCCACGTGTCCGTCCACACCCGTGCCTGCCCCGGGGGGTCCCGTTTGCTTAGGTGCTTAACTAGCACGATGAACTAATCAAACTATTGAGGGCTGCCTTTTTCCTCGGGTAGGCTAGTATAGTTTTAATTATATGTCTGTTGCTCTCAGCTGATTTATAATAGGACTCTCTAAATGCATACATGTTAAATAGCATAACTTGAAGACAATGGCATAAGAGCAAGTCATACGAGTGAGGGTATAGGAAGACCTCGGGATGAACTAAGGAAGCGGAGAGAAAAGCGGCAAAGCAATTAAACCAATTATAATTGAGTCCCCCATGGGGGCTGTATGTTGTAGGCGCCCATATTTGCCGGTGTGAGGTTGTTGCCATATCCAGCTTAGTCTTTTGTGCCTGACAGGGGCACAGCGCAGGAGGATAAGATAGTCGTGTCGCGCACAACAATAAATTCCCCTCAATTACTCGTAGGCCCCTCCCTAACACAACCATCGCGATTCCGACAAGACGCTGCTGGTTTGAACATCAATTAGGCGCTAGAATGGAGCACCCAGCATCGACTCATGCACGACAATGTGAACCAATTGCGATTGTGGGCATAGGTAGGAGCGCGAAATCCCCATCAAATTCGGCGCGTACTGACATGTGCATTAGGATGCCGATTGCCAGGGAAAGCTTCATCCCCATCCAAACTGTGGGAATTGCTCGTGAAGAACGAGACGGGCCATTGCGTTGTTCCATTGGAGCGCTACAATGCAGAGGCATATTATCACCCAGATGCCGAACGACCAGGAAGTATCAATTCTACCGGTGGGTACTTCATTCAAGAGGACATCCGAGCCTTTGAAAACGGATTCTTCGGGATCAACAACCTCGAAGCCACCTCCATGGATGCCCAGCAAAGAAAGCTACTCGAAGTGACCTACGAGGCGCTGGAAAATGCCGGTGTACCATTGGAAACGATCCAGGGCTCTAACACCGGTGTTTATGTTGGCAACTTCACCAACGATTTCTTGAACATGCAGTACAAAGACCCGGAGTACTTTTCCAGATATAGTGCCACGGGATCCGGCTTGACTGTGCTGGCGAATCGGATTACACATTGTTTCGACCTGCGTGGCCCGTCCCATGTGGTTGATACGGCTTGTTCATCGTCATTGTATGCACTGCATTCGGCGTGTTTGGCTCTAGATGCACATGACTGTGACGCGGCTGTGGTGGCTGCTGCCAACCTCATACAGTCTCCTGAGCAGCAGATGGTTGCTGTGAAAGCGGGGATTTTATCACCAGACTCGATGTGCCATACCTTCGATGAATCGGCTAACGGATATGGTAGAGCGGAGGGTGCGTCAGCCGTATATCTGAAGCGGCTCAGTGATGCACTAAGGGATGGAGATCCCATTCGCTCGATCATTCGAGGAACCTCGGTCAACGGGTGGGTTTCTCACTTTGGTGGTTGGTCGAAATGCTAATAATAACGCTCAGGAATGGCCGAACACCAGGCATTGTGCAACCCAGTGTGGAAGGGCAAAAAGCCGTCATTCGGGCGGCGTATCGTCGGGCAGGACTGGATCTGGGAGACACGGACTACGTCGAAGTAGGCTTCTCCCACTCCTGGCAAATTACCATACTGACAGTGGAAGGCGCATGGAACCGGCACCAAGGTCGGTGATCCTATGGAGGTCGAGGCCATAGCCGATGTTTTTCATCATCGGACGGGACGGCCGACCCTCATTGGGGGGATCAAGCCGAATGTTGGTCACAGCGAAGGGGCTAGCGGTCTTTCAAGCTTAATCAAAGTCACCCTAGCGCTCGAAAATGACATACTCCCTGCCACAGCCGGGGTTAAATCGATCAACCCGAGCCTCAAATTAAAGGAATGGAACGTGGACATTGTTACTGCCAATCAACGGTGGCCAGTATCTGAGGTCCCGCGAGCCTCGGTCAATTCGTTTGGTTTCGGGGGCTCAAATAGCCATGCTATTCTGGAAGCTGCGCAGATGGACCTATCGACCAGCAGTTGTAGGGAGCCGCTGGTAGGCCAAGATGCAGAGCGGCTCTATCTGTTACCCCTTTCGGCTCGATCTGAGACATCCCTCGCACAGATGGCGAGTAACTTGGCTGATTTCGCTTCCCACTCAGGCCGGGAAATTCGAATTGATGATCTGGCTTTTACGTTGAGCTGTCGTCGCTCCAAGCTAGCTACTCGTGGCTTTTTAGTCGAATCTCAAGCGAGCCTGGATAAGGGGCTCACTGCAGCGAGCCTGAAAGTGAGAGATTCCAACAGCGAGGGGCCATTCCCACTGGTGTTTGTTTACACCGGACAGGGAGCACAGTGGGCTGGAATGGGCAAAGAGCTGCTGAGCCACAGCTGCGTGTTTAGAAAGACCATAGGCTATCTTGACTCTTGCCTCCGCGCTCTTGACCCAGAACATGCGCCCGCCTGGACACTGGAGGGTATTCTGCGAGGTGATGAACACTGTGATATTAGCGCCGCAGAAATATCACAGCCACTGTGTACGGCGGTGCAAATTGCCCTGACGGATGTACTCAAAGATTGGGGTGTTCTGCCAGAGATAGTGACGGGCCACTCTTCCGGCGAGATGGGAGCAGCGTATGCGGCCGGAGCTATCGATGCTCGGCAAGCCATCCTCGCGTCCTTTTTCCGCGGTACTACTGTCTCCGAGGATTCCCTCGAGGGATCCATGGCTGCCGTGGGACTTGGGAAAGATCAGGCCGAGGCGATAATCGAGGAATGTGCGTTGAGAGGGTCTGTTACGGTCGCTTGTGCGAACTCACCAGAGAGCACGACCGTGAGTGGGGATACAGTCGCCGTCAACGAGCTTCTCAAGACACTCGAAGAAAAGGATATCTGGGCTCGAAAGCTAAAGACCGGAGGTAAAGCGTACCACTCGCACCACATGAAAATTCTGGGGCCGAAATACGAGGCCTCACTCGAGAGCTACTGGGATATGGCTAATGGAAAGCACGATGCAAATGGCACCTTGGATTGTCCAGAGTCATCAGTGGTCATGATTTCCACTGTGACTGGTGGACTGGTAAGTGCAAATGAAGTTGGGACACCCACATACTGGCGTACAAACCTCGAATCTCCAGTGCGATTTGACGAGGCCATTAAAGCTATCCTGGCCCGTGGTACTTACCATCTGGTAGAACTTGGTCCGCACTCAGCTTTACAGCTTCCTATCAAGCAGAATGCCTCGACGATCGATCAAAGTCGCTATATCTATAATTCCTCTCTCATCCGTGACCAAGATGCTTGGCTGACTACCCTTCAGCTTGTCGGCTCACTGTTTTTGCATGGACACGATGAGCTTCAATACCGCAAGATGTTTGAGGATAGACTGAAGACCCGTGTTTTGGTTGATTTGCCTCCTTATCCCTGGGACTACAGCTCTCCCACTCTGTGGTCCGAGCCTCGTGCCAGTACCGAGTTTCGTCACCGCAAATACCCCCGGCACAATCTCCTTGGATCCCAGGTATCGGGAGGGAGCACCGCAGGAGTGACGTGGCGAAATATATTGAACCTCAATGAAGTCGACTGGCTTACGCATCATTGCCTAGGTCCGTCGGTGGTATTCCCCGCCGCTGCATATATCGCAATGGCAGCCGAGGCGATGTGCCAGGTTGCAGGTCTGCAGCTGGAAGATTGTCCTGGTGTGGAACTTCGCGATCTCAACTTCATCAAAGCTCTCGACATGGATCCCGAGCGAAAGCCAACGGTGGAGACCTTTACCGAGATGCGTGCGATGAAAATTTCCAACCTGACGAATTCAGATAAATGGTGGAGATTCAGTGTTGTCTCGATCGACAGTGATTCCCAGATGACCTTGCATATGAACGCGGCTGTCCGCCTAACAGAAACCTCGCCACAGACAACGCGACAGATTAACCTTGACATGTCAAAGATGCAACAGGATGCGGTCCGTGTCTGGTATGACAAGTTCACTCAAGAGGGGCTCAACTGGGGTCCCAAGTTTGCTGTCATGGAGGAGGTCTTCCGAGATCGCGCGCGCACGGCGCACGTAGCAGCAGCCACTACACATCTCCAGCGGGGACAAAGGTTTGGTCAGTACATTGCGCATCCAATTTCCATAGATGCGATGCTGCAGACGGCCTTCGTTGCGACTACTAGTGGCGTGGTTAGTAAGCTCCGGGCGACCGTTCCTGTTGCGATGGACTCGGTTTACATCGCCCCTCCGTCGGCCCTCGACATGGATACCGACAGACCATGGTGCATTGAAACCCAGTCGGAGAACGTAGGCTTTGGAACGGTTAAAATCAATGCAGAGCTATTCAATTCGTCCGGTCAGGTCTTGGTCAGGATGGGCCAGGCTCGTTGTATTGCCTACCAAGGGAACAAACAGACAGAAACCACCGAGCAACGAAATCCTCTCGTGAGAGCTACATGGAAGCCAGATCTCTCTGCGCTAACCAACACGGGCCTTGATGAGTATCTGAACTCGTTCGTACAGAACTGCAGCTCTAAGGAATTGGCTGATACGGATATGCTGCGCTTGGGCGGTGCCCTGGATTTGGCCTGTCACCAGTGCTGTAATAGCAATATCCTCGAACTTGGCAACCAAACCAGGATAGCAGAGACTGCTCTTGGGCTCCTACGTGTCGACTCATCTTTCCGAAGGTATAACACCTATTCTTGTGGGGTCTTTACAGACGGCGAGTTAGTCGGTGCGGAGGTTTTCTCAGACACTCAAGACGAGCAAAAACCGGAGCGCCCAACGGGGATTCCACAAGAAAGGAAGTTTGATATAGTTATCGTCCCCTCGGTATGTTTGACCTTTTGCAAGTTTGACTTGACGCTGATATGTGATAGGTCGATCTCTGGACGCCAGTCCTTTTGGGCAGGCTCACACCGGGGGCAACTGTTATCATGACGGGGGATGCACTCAGTAACGATGCCACTTGGACGAAGGTCATCAAAGGAAGTGGTTCTTTTCCTGTGACAGTCGCGACCACAAGCGGCCTAGCTAGCAAGGGGAAGGTTGATAAGCCCCCGACAATCGTGGTAAGTTAGATGACCTTCCATCAGGTATACTTCTAACAAGGGTGCAGGTGACCCGAGATCAAAACATAACGCCCCTAGATCGACAACTCCAAAAAGTCTTACAAGAACATTTAGGATCCGTGGTCAATATTGTTGATTTGGCCCAAGTCAGCATCGCGACCGTTCCGGACCGATCATTTGTCATATCCACCCTAGAACAGGAGCAGCCTCTTCTGAGCCGGATTGAGGAGGGTGAAATGACGCAGCTGAAAAGTATTACCGATCGTGTAGCCAAGATCGTATGGGTCGTCAATGGCGGCTTCGTGGGTGGAGAAAGCCCCGACTTTGCGCCTGTTCTGGGACTTTCCCGTGCGCTTATGCTCGAACAGCCTTCCCTGCAATTTGCGGTTCTAGATGTAGATGATGAATCGGCATCATCTCCTAATACCCTGCACAACATCGTCAATGTTTTGGACCGACTGATTCATCAACCGGAGCCGGACTTTGAATTCTCGCAACGAGACGGCGTCCTTCATATCTCTCGCTGGGAACCAGATGAGCGTCTCAACGAAACCTTCCGTCTCAAGCAAAACAATGAAACCATTGACCTTCCTTTGGGGATCTCCGGACGTTGCGAATTGGGTATCAAGAACCCAGGACAAATGGACACGATCCATTTCGTGCGAAAGGAGTATGCAACCGCCTTACATCCAGATGATGTGGAAATTAGCGTGAAGAGTGTTGGTATGAACGCAAAGGTAGGTTTCACGCTCACGAGGATCTATTAGTTGCATTGGTAACGAGAAATAGGATTTGTATGCCATAAGCGCCAAGGTGGACACCAAGGATGCATCATGCTCATGTGAATGTGCCGGTGTTATCACCGCTGTGGGCGACAATGTTTCCGAGCTTAAGACTGGTGATCGTGTAGTTGCAATGGCCCCCGGCCATTTTGCAACTCTGGAGCGATTCCCAAACTGGGCAGTCTGTAAAATGAGCGACGAGGAGGATTTTACGGTAAGTTATCGAGTCTTGACACGAAGGCAAAAATTAACGCGTATAGACGACTTCCACTATTCCGATTGTTTTTTCGACGGTTATTTATGGACTGAAGCATCGGGCGAACCTACAGCCAGGAGAGGTAAGTGCCGTGGTACCTCACTCCAATGACCTGGGCTAAATCCATTAGACCATCCTTATTCATTCCGCTGCCGGGGGTGTTGGGATTGCGGCAATCCAATATGCGAAGCATCTCGGGGCAAAGGTAATATATCTGCAGATCCAGCAGTAATAAGCTGGGATCAATCGATTAACGCACTCAATAGATTTTTGCCACAGTCGGGAACGAATCTAAAAAGTCATTCCTCGTCGAAAAGTATGCTCTGGATCCAGCGCACATTTTTAGCTCCCGCGATTCATCCTTCCTCCCTGCAATTATGGAAGCCACTTCTGGTCAGGGAGTTGACGTGGTTTTGAACTCTCTCACTGGTGACCTTCTGCACAGCAGCTTTGAAGCATGTGCCGACTTTGGGCGCTTCATAGAGATCGGGAAACGGGACATCCTGGATCATGGTGTCCTGGACATGTCCACGTTCGGCCGCAATGTCTCCTTCATGGCATTTGACCTGTCCAATCTCTATCTCTCTAACAAGAAATCCCACCATCAACTCTGGAAATCCTTGCTTACGGACAGTCTGGATCTAGTGAGATCCAAGATCTGTGAGCCGTGTTCGCCAATCAAGACATTTGACGTGTCGGATATTACAGATGCGTTCAGGCACTTCTCCCTGGGCACACGATTGGGCAAAGTAACCGTGTCGTTCCAGGATCCAGATCTCAAAGTAAGGGTGATTCCGACGAAGTATGAAACCGCCTTCAGTGCCCAAAAGTGCTACCTGATGGTCGGGTGCCTGGGCGGTCTAGGCCGCAGTCTGTCCAAGTGGATGATATCTTGCGGTGCTCGACGATTCGTCTTTCTGGGTCGATCTGGTTCCGATAAGCCCGAGGCAAAAGAGCTAGTCGATGATCTACGGGCCCAAGGAGCCAACGTCACAGTGATTCGGGGAGATGTTTGCCGGTATGAGGATGTCGAACGGGCCCTGGGTGCCGCGGATTATCCCATTGGTGGCGTAATCCAGGCGTCCATGGCACTCAGCGAGGCTCTCTGGAGTGATATGCCGCACAGCGCATGGCATACTACCCTCAACCCCAAGGTACAGGGCACTTGGAATCTTCACAATGCGTTGAGCCAGGGTCGGGACTCCCAGTTGGACTTTTTCGTCATGACGTCGTCCATCTCCGGGACCGTGGGCACGGCAACCGAAAGCAACTACTGCGCTGCCAACTCCTTCTTGGACGCTTTCGCCCGCTATCGCAACCGTCTCGGGCTGCCAGCCATCTCCATCGGCTACGGGATGATCTCGGAAGTGGGATATTTGCACGAGCATCCCGAGATCGAGGCCCTCATGAAGCGCAAAGGAATCCACCCCATCAACGAAGATGAACTGATTCAGATCATGAACATGGCCCTTGTGAACCAAAGGCCAGGCGCGTGGGACCCTCGGTACGATCATCTGGCGGGCAGCCACCTTCTCACCGGGGTGGAATTCATCGGCCTCCACGAGCAGCGGGAACGAGGATTCGAGGGAGACAACCATGTCTTTGCCGATCCTCGAGCTGCATTGTTTACTGCGTCTTTTACCCGCCGCGCCGCGGGTGAAGTCGAGATGCACAGCGCAGCGGCGCATCTCCCTCGAGAGATCGCCCGAGCGCTGCGCGACCACAAAGATACGGCATCCGTTCTCGATGAACTCCGGGCTGTTGTATCGAGGAGGCTATCCAATCTCATCCTTCTGCCGGAGAGCGAACTGGAAGCGGATCGACCTCTGGGCGAATTCGGCTTGGATTCTATGCTGGCTGCCGAGTTCCGTACCTTTATTTTCCGCACGTTCGAGGTCGACGTACCATTCGTTGTCCTGTTAAAAAGGAGTACGACAGTGAATCTCCTGACGGCCCTAATTGCCCAGGGCCTGCAGACGAGTACTTAGGCGCCTCGTCGCACCCTGTTGCGTCGATGCATGACCGAAGTCATAACGAGGATGGGGAGAGCTAGAGGTACAAGTACAGATCCCTGCGCAGATAGGAATGCAAGCTATGCCGACAATATACAAGCTTCATAAAGGGGCTGCTACTCTCCAAGCGAGTGGCCCGTTAACCGAGTCACCCCAACTACCTGCAGTGCTCGGAAGAGGAGTATCGAATTCATATTCTTCTCCAAAAAGGATCTGTAGGAAGCGCTAACTATATATGCTACTGGTAATGTTGTTGTGCGTCATATTCCTTTTATTGTGATTATATATAGTAGTATCATGACAAATGCCTGCCTCATTATCACACATAGTTATCCTTGAAACGGGCTGCGACAGGCTGGAATGGTGGGAATTAGGAGAATAAAACAACAAGATATCCTCATAGCCCTACCACGTTACAGAATGTAGGCGACAGTTACTGACAGAGGTCCGCCGTCAGGGTGACTGGCTGGGGGCACCCATAGACCTTCTTGTAGGCCTCGGTACTATAGCAGGCGGCATCATTGGCCGCACAGTCAAAGACCTCACAGCCATCCCCGGGACTGAGCGAGTTGGGGTCCGCTGCGAAGGGGTTACCCCATTGCGTGTTCAGCTCATCTGGAAGAAGGATGCGGTTAGTAAAAGATGCCTAGCCGACAGATAGATTGGGTGCACTCACAGTACACGTAGTCCGGGTTGGATGAGAATGAATAGCCAAAGAAGAGAGGCTTATCCAGCGTCTTTGTCTTGGCGATCTTGACAGTCTATAAATTCGATCTCCAGTCAGTTTCCCTTGCTATGTGGAGTATTATACAGACCCAATGGAAGGGTGTAACGTACCGAGCCAGATCCTCTGAATGCTTCAGAGAAAGTTTCCCCATTGGCAACCGTGGTAAGAGGGCCGGGGGCGCTACCATCGTAAGGGAACGACTGCACATACACGGTGCTGGCACAGTGATTATGCACGACGGCATTCTGGGCTGAGACTAGGCCAACGAGGGCACCAAATGTGAATAGAGAGGTCTTCATGGTTGATATTTCGCTTTTTGTTTTGCAATAGAAGGTTGGATGATCTGTTTTCCTCCCGAGAAGGGAAGGAATTGGGGGTCTTCATATAGGCCTGCCACTCGGACCACAGGCAGTATCGATGATCATGATGTACTGGTAGAACATATCTGGGAGGCCTTGGATCTAAGACATGGCTCCTATTTCATGTCTTGGATTGTCAGGCCACCACCCGGGAGTTCACCCCAGGGCCAATCAATACGACTAGTAGGTGAGACACGCGCATCACCGCCACTACATTTACCCCACATCAAAGACATCGCACCGGGTAGCGTTACATCTACCCCATAATCCCGCCAACTTCTCAACACTGGCTGGACCTTTTGTTGATTCTCCATGACCAAATAATAATTTCAGCTGCGTGGAGAACCTGTCTGAATCAAGGAATGCGTTGGTTATCGAAAATCCCACCGGGTTCTCCGCTCCCCACTCAGGTCGCGGTACCGTCCAAGTCATCTATGTCTACCCCGCATGAACACGATGGAGGATGATGTCACAAGCTGTCCTCGTAGTCGAGCATACAAGAGGATATAGAATAGGCCTTTCCTTCCTAGGCCAACCTGCCCTTGGTCGACTGGTCCATGCCAAGAATCCCATGTCAGCCATTGCGGTCATCCTGCTTGGCCTAGTTCAAGCTCGTATAGTGCCCACCTTGCCAAACCCGTGTCGGAACCGACCAGGGATTTTAACAGATGAGAAGGCAAATTCAAACAATTGACTGTCTTTCAATGCAAGGCAAATAATGCATATGGAACTAGTGCCACGTTAATATACCATTCTAGTACACAGTGTGAAGAAAGAGATGCTGTTTTGATGACTATAAATTAGCATATATCCTAGCGTATTGATTTTTAACGCGGTTGATAAGTTGGAGGGGCGGTATTCATAATTTGGCAGACGGAAGCCAGCTGGTTACAATAGAAGCTATTAGAGTGGTAGACTGAAACGTTAGCTGCGAGAATGTTAGTCGGCCGATATATATTACTGATAACTCTTGGCTCTCTAGGGAGCGAGGGAGAGAACCAAGAGTGTCGCTTTGATAGGTCGGTCACATATTTGTTCGGAAAAAAGGCCGACGACGGTCGGCTAAGAGCGTGAGGTGCGTACAATATAGAGAGTTTGGACACCATGGGTTAGGATTGGACAAAGGGGAGCATAATAGGGGAACAAATTTAGGTGTCCGTTGGCTTGTTACCTTGGCAAGCCGGGGAAGCAGCCCTGGAGATGCATAGTGAGTGGTGGCAGTAGGAAAGGCTATACTATAGGACTGTCGATAAAGAGCCTTTCTTTTACATCTTTTTTTTTTCATTGTCTCATAAATCGAATTCACATTCCAAAATAACTAGGCTTAACAGATAAGTTCCTCTATGATGAGGCTGAAATTAGGTACCTAAAAGGTAGCCTGGTGATAAAATTCCCTCGGTGTCTAGGCGACGTTATCGATCTCTAGATCTTGTGAAGGCCCTACTATGCAGGGCTTTCGGGTATATTGATCAGAGTGACAAGGGTCTTAATACGTCATACGAATACTATTGCAAGGCTTGACAACTAGTACTGCATGTATTCAAACTGAACTCTGAGCCTTCTTACTTGCTCCGAGTTCCACTAGTATAGTTGTGTGAGGGTTAAGCGAGATCACGTGATCCTTGTTATATGACTCAATATAGACTCTGTATACTCGTATAGGCTATATAGATCTATATCGAGTCCTACGACCCTCCTTAGGGAGTAGGATATAATATTACCTCCCTCTTTTATATATATCGCCCTTAGTATACCTTTCGGTCTCTCTCTCTTTGTTATACCTCTATATTATCGCTTTTCTCGCTTTATTTAACAGGCTTTAACAAAGTCCTTTAATGCCTATTCGATGAGTTCTTTGATACTTATTACCTACGTAAAGTGTAAAATACGAGGTTTAAAGGTAGTATATCCCCCT
This sequence comes from Penicillium freii, assembly GCA_028827385.1. Lineage (NCBI taxonomy): Eukaryota > Fungi > Ascomycota > Eurotiomycetes > Eurotiales > Aspergillaceae > Penicillium > Penicillium freii. The sequence goes on along the minus strand of JAQIZX010000004.1, from coordinate 5,254,910 downwards.
TCTTTTTAGAGTATACCTCTATACTCCTTTTCTCTACTATAGCTTTTAATAGTAACATTACTAACTAGATTGTTATCCCTATACCTATTACCCCTACCGAGGCTTAGTATATACGATATATTAACTCTATTAGGAATATCCGTATGTGAAGGAACGAAGCCAAATTGATTCAATACTGACTAAGTCGACATGCTGTTTACAAAAAGCTTGGAGAAGGGAAGGAATGAAGCAAGCGGAACGATAATAAGAATGACAGGCAAGGCGGTGGCAGAACGGGAGCGTGCGGAGACGGAAGGAGACGGAAGGCTATATGGCAGGGCCATATAGTGAGAAGCGGGTCTAACCCGTTACACTGTGCTAGAGTTTGTTATAACTCTATAGGCGGCTAGAAGTATTAATATTGTTATCTTTAATATTAGACTTATATAATAGTAGGTCTTTTTATCTCCTTATCGACTAGACTTCGGCACAACCCACTCTAACCCGGACCTAACCCAACCCAACCTAACCCAAAATAGGTTTTGGGTCTATTGCTTCGACCTAACGATAGGTTTTGGGTTATAAGCTATAACCCAAAACCTATTAGGTAACCTATTAGGGCCCTAATATAGTATAAACCAGACAAACAGACTTCTAGTGTATAACTATATAATTAATACATTTTTTGCTTATAATATTGAGTATTTTACTTATAGCGCTCTTCTAGAATAAATTGAGAATAAATTAAATAATTGAATTAGAATATATTTCTCTAATATTGCTTAAAATCCTCATCTACCCTACTCTTACGCTTCCTCCCTAAGGCTTATCTCTAAGTTATAGTCTCTAGTAACTCTAGCTCTATTACCTCTATATCTATATCTATTAAATAAGGAGATATCTCTTGTAGTCTATTATCTACTCCTTCTTCCTCTTTATTATTACTAATTAGATTAAGCTTAGTATTCTTTATATATTTATTATTCTACTCTTTTACTAACTTAATCTTAGCTAGTATAAAGAACTACTCTAGCTGCTTTACTTTAGTATCCTTAATATTAAATCTTATTATATATAGAAATAATGTAAGCTCCTTGATTATTTCGGACTTTAGACGACTATAGTAGTAGTAATAAATATCCCGAGTAGTATTAAAGAGTCGTTCGATACTAGTACTAGTTACTAGGATAGAGAGAATATCGTAAGTAAGTAATACAATCGTAGGGAAACGAGATTAGTTCTTCTACTAGAATTAAAGAGGTTTAATATTAATTAGATCTAGTAGTATAAATATATTAGTATTATCCTATATAGGGAATAAATAGATTATAAATATACTACTATCGAGATATTAAGTTATCTTATTACTAGCTAGCTTTACGGATATCTTATTGCTTTTTAGTATCTTATTTAGTCTAGAACTAGATAATACTATTATTAGAGTTTTAGTTAATCCTTAATTTATTATAAGATACTCTTAATACGGAATTAATAATTCCTAGAACGATTTCCGGTAGGTATTACGCTAGTAAAACTCCTAATTATTAGATTAAAAGAACTAAAATCTACTATTAGGTACTAGTATTATCCTAACTATATAGATATATCCTTTAAGATTATCGGTTTAAGAGTAGTACTTATTAAGTTTTAAGCGACTAGCTATAAGTACTTTAAGTATATCTAATTTCTATAGAATATACTTACGTTTAAATAGCGCCTCTACTTTAAAAAAGTGATTAAAGAGGGTATTATAAATCTTAAAGATAAGATATATAGTAACTTCCTTTGTCTTCGAGAGCTCTATTATATAGTCAAAGAATAGCTAAGTGATTTATAGAAGATAGTCAATTTAATACTATTCTTAATTATTAAGTAATATCTCTTTATAGTTATACTCCTTATAGAAGGGCTAGAAAAAACTATATAGTCTCTTTATATAATAAAGTATTAAGAAGGTAGAATTCTACTAAGTCCTTATATCTTAGATTAGAATAAGCTAGGATCCCTTTTCTTAAAGTCGGAGAAAGGCTGCTTAGTATTATAGACTTATATAGATATATATAGTAAGATAATAGATCTTATTTAAGGTATATAAGATCCTCTATATCTAGTACTAAGTATTTGCCTTTACTATAGATAACTTCTAGTTAGTCTACTTTATTTCTATATTCTTATTTAGAGAGATAGTCTTTAAATAATTAAGGAGCTAGTTTAAATAAAGCTAGATAATATAGGTAAGATAGGGTATTCGGATTACTATTATAGTACTAGAGAGCGCTTACTAAATAGCCTTAATTATTATCTTATTGTTAGTTATATTATTAGTTATAACTCTAAATACCTAATCTTAGATCTTATATTTAACTAGAGTTTTAAGGAGTATACTACTTAGATTTAAACTAGTATAGAAGCTATAAAGTGATTTAAATCTAAGAAAAACCTCTTAATATACCTAGTTACTATTAATAAAATAGCTAGTAATAGCTATAAATACCTAGTTATATAGAGAAGTCTAGTAATCTAATATAATTAAGATTTTTGTATTATTAGATAGTATTTAGAGGATAAATTTCTATTATTCTATAATTATATTATATAAACAATAATATATTATAGTAGTGGAGGGTATTAGAGGGAGAGATAGTATAGAGTAGGCTAATTGGAATAGCTTATAGAATATTAGATATTTAATAAGATAGAATAGAAGTTAATTAAAGGTAAGAAATTAGAGAAGATACTCTTCCTATACTAGTTATAAAAAAGGAGCCTTTAGTAAGCTATAATCTTATATATCTAGAAGTATTAGGGAAATTAGATAGCTAAATAAAGAGGTAAGGAGATACTACTTTTTAAAGGAACTAGGTAATTTCTCCTTTCCCTCCCTATTAAGCTTTATAATAGCCTACTATCTTTAAATACTTTAATATTGTTAATATACTATAATAGCCCTTTCCGCTAGATAATAGAGAATAAGGATACTCTAGGATCTTTAAGTAGCGCTTATATATTATCTTTAATATACTATCTTTAGTATAGGCAACTTAGTCGAAGTTGCTCTATATATTTGATGTTACCAGCCAGTTCTTCAAAGTAAAAGAGTGCATTAAACGAGAATACTAAGTACAGAGGGGGAAAGGGAGAAGAAGAGAGGAAACCTGCCTGGCAGGACCTTTGTGGGTCCTGTCCTGTCTCCTCATGCAAACCATGCAAACATCTACGAGGCGAGGCGAGGTCACGTGACGGAAAACTAAGGCGGCCAGTCGCGGCAGAAAGTACAGTCCAGTCTGGATCGTCATATAACCCCCGACTAAAACTACATTCAGTCCCTGAATGCGGGCTTGTCGTTATCAATATGATCCTCGAGGACTCGATCTTCTTTGTCAGTATCTAACTATTCCTATAAGCGTATTAGGGGACTAGGCTTCGCAGGATATTGTGTATAGAATTCCTGTAATTTCTTCGGCGTATACTTTATATTACTAGTAGGATACTATTGTAAATCGAGGTTATGTCTAACCTATTGTACTCTGTACTGCAGCTTCCGGTAATACGTCCTAATATCTAGGACTTTTTCGACTTCCTATTTATCTACCTCCCTAACCTATATTGGCGGAGAAGGGTCTATATACTGTCTAGTTAGGGGCTCTGTTGTCGCTGCTCTCTGTAATTTGCTTGGGTAGAAGATAGGGTATACCCGAATAGCCTTAGGAAGATCTAATTTGTAAGAATTACCTACTTTCTCGATAATCCTATATAGTCTACTAGCTAGGTACGAAAGCTTCCTACTTAGTCGATCTTAAAGCTAGTCCCTTGTTATAATAAATACTGAGTTACCGACTCCGAAATCCTCCTTATGATAATACCTATTTGCCTATCGAATCTATAATTCCTATGACTTCGTAATTTGTTCCTTTGTCTGAGTCTAGATCTCTTATAGATCCGAGAGTATCTAGATTGCCTCTTATTTATTCGGTGTTAATGTTCCCTGATCCTTCTAGTCGAATATTATTACTAGCTTATAGCCCCGCTCTACGAAGAACGGAGACTTCTTCGTTATATCTTAGGGAAGGATTAAGGCTACAAAGTTAACTATTGGTAATAACTTAGACTAGTTATCTTAGTTCTATTCGATATATAGATATAGTCTTTAGGCTATATATTGGTTCGCGATCTTACTCTGTCCGTCTGTTTGCGGATAATACGTAGTCGAAAGTTTCCGTTTGATCCCTAGGATCCTATAGAACTTAGTCTAGAATTCTAAGATAAACTGTCCTCTGCGATCCGATACGATCGTCTCTAGGATCCCTAAGATATATATAATATAATTAATAAATAACTAGGCTATCTGCTTAGCCTTTGTTTCCTTCTAATATAGAATAGAGATTAGTCGCTTGCTTAGACGATTAATAACTATAAATACTATATCGTATCTATAATGATCTCTTAGGAATAAGTGGAAATCTATTGAAAGATACTGCTAAGGACGCTCTAGAATTAGCAGAGGTCGTAATAGTCTAGGTATACGATCTCTCTAAGTCTTTGTATATTTATAGATTAAGCAATTGTCGATATATCGTTTTACGTTAGTTACCTATCTATACTAATAGTATCTTATTATAACTAGCTTTTTTATTTTCTCGATTCCTAGATACGCTGTTAAGGGCTATTGGTGTATTTTATCGAGTAGACGAGTATATAAATCTCTATTATCCGGTACCTCGAGTCGTTCTTTATAAAGAAGCAATCTATCCTATATTGTCTATCGAGAACTCTCTCCTACCTAAGCTATCTGTCGGAATATATCTAGCTCTAGACTTTAACGATTAGACTTATAGACTCTTTTAATAATCTTAACTGTCTTATTAGTAGTCTCTTCTAGTATTAAAGGAGCTAAGTAAGCTAGTAGTACTCCTTTATCTAGGTAAGCTGTTGGTAATATTGTAAGCCTACGACTCTCGTCTATATAAGGAGTCTTCTTCCTTAACAAGGCGTCTATAATAATATTCCTTTTTCTGGGCTACTACTTAATTATAAAGTGGAATTGCGATAGGAATTTACTCTATCTTACTTATCGCTAATTTATCTACCGAGTTGTTATAAAGTATTCTAATGACTAATGATTAGTAAGGATCTTAAAGCGATCCTTCTGTAATAGTCCTTTAAGCTCGGGTCTCTATTCCTATAATATATAGATAATTGCTAGGAGTTCTTTATCTCGGACTTTATAATTTAATTCTACTGGCTGTATTGACTTCGAGTAAAATACTATCGGATACTAGAAATTATCTTATTCGTAATACTAAGTAAGTACTGCTCTAAGAACTCTATCTGATATATCTATCTTAACTCTAGTCCTCTGTACTAGATTATAATATCGGAGAATTGGTATGTTAACTAGATTCTGCTTTAGGTATAGGAAAGCTTCTTTATACTATATTGACTACTTAAAGGGAACGTCTTGTCTTATTAACCGATATAATAGCTTCGAGATTATACTATATATCTTAATAAATTGTCGGTAGAAGTTATAGAATCTAAGGAATAACTATATTTCTTTTACTATAGTCGGTGCTGACTATAACTAGATCACTTCAATCTTTGCTAGATCTATAGTAATACTATTAGTACTTATAATGAAACCTAAGAACTTAGTCTTCTTAACTGAGAATTTAGATTTTAGTAAAGCAACCTATAGTCCTGCTTTCTATAGACGACGGAGTACTCCTTTGACTTATTGTTTATAATCTTCGATATTCTCGCTATAGATTAAGATATTATTTACGAAAGCGACTATATATTTATCTAAATACTCTCGGAGTATATTATTTATAAATCTCTGGAATATAGCTAGGCTATTTATTAGTCTAAATAGTATTACTTTGTACTTAAAAGATCTATATCGTATATAGAATATAGTAAGATCTTTAGCTTCTAGTATTAGTTGAATCCGGTAGAATCTTTATTAGATATTAAGCTTTATATAGATCTTCGCTTTACTTATTTGTTAGGTTACTTTGTTAATTAGTAGTAGAGGGTAGTAGTCTTTCTTTATAATTATATTTAACCTTCTAAAATCGATATAAAAATGTAGTCTTTTATCTAGCTTCTTAGCTATTAAGATCGGCGAGGTATATAGAGAGGAACTTAGAATAATAAAACCCTTCTATAGGTTTTTAAGAATATATTTCTTTACTGCTTTTAGCTCTTCTAATAACAGCTTATAGAGAGGATAGTATCTCGGTTAGGCTTTAGCTTTAAGTACAATTTTATGGTCGACTCTAGGTCTATAAGGTAGCAATTTGTCTGACTTCTTTTTCGAGAAAACTTCTGTAAGCTTATAATACTCTCTTAGTAGTATCCTTTTGATCTCTTTGATCTCTATATCCTAGATTTGAGAGCTCTTAATATCAATAATATAGTTAATCTCGTAAAGCGAGGTAGAGAAGGTTTTAGTCTCTTTGTTAATCTTTCTATATTGATATAATCGGTTGAACCCTATACTATTAATAGTATTGATATCAATTGTCGGTAGTATCTCCTTTGGATGTTAAGTCTTTAAAATTATTGTCTTACTTTTATCGTTTAGGTTCTGGCTTATTTTTCTTTATTCCTTGACTTGCTAGTGTCTGTACTAGTGCTTATATATATATTTATAACTGTCCTTTGTCTTTAATTCTTTTCGACCGAAAAGACGGTCTCGTCGATTAGTATTAACTTAATAATTAGGATTTGGCTTCGGTTTCTAGAGGATAGTAGTAGGTATTGGTACTGCTATCTTGTTTGATATATTGTTAAAGAGCGTCTTTTTATCTAGCTAGATTATTCGGTACTAATAATAGTCTAGAAGGATGTTATAATCTGTAAACTATTTCCTTCTAAGAATTATATTATATTTCCTGAGGTTAGTGATTAATATTGGGACTTACTACTATACTCTGCTATCTATATATATTGTAAGAAAAGTAATATATGTGATCGGCTTACTAAGCTTTCTGTTAAATCCTTAAATAGGATACTTTTGTCCTATACTTTCTGCTTTTAATCTAAATCGTTTACCGAGGAGTATACTTAATCCTTGATTTAAGAATATATATCTATCTACTCTAGTATTACTAAGCGCTAAAATAGAGAAAGAGTGTCTATTATGTATCAGTCTAGTATTAAAAACTAAACTATCTCTAGGACTACTAATTAACTTATATAAATCTAGTAAGTATAATAATACCTTCTATCTATCTAGGTAGGAGACTTAGCCTAGGTATCGGCTTTTCTCTAGTTATTATCTTTATTGTTAAGTTTAATAATATAGGGAGAAGGGCGAGCTGTAGTAATAGTACTAGCTAGCTTCTTCTTTGGGCAGTTGTGGGTTATATATCCTTACTCTTTGTAGTTGAAGTATCGACCTTTCTTTATTAAGATATCTCGTTCGGCATTCGAGAGTCTTCCGAGGTTAATACTTTCTTTGTGTTTTATATAGGGAGTATATATCGACGTTAATGTCGGCTTTACGCTTATTCCTACTCCTATATCTATACTATTACTGGTAGTGATAGTAGATTGTATATAGGAGGTAATCTTTGCTTCTTACTAAAGATTGATCTTATAAGATATACTTTAGTAGGTCTTAGTGAAAGATTTAAAGGTTATAGTGTCTTAGTTAATAGCCTATATTACTTGACTTTGTAATAGGTATAGGAGCTTCGAGTATAAATCACGCTTATGGTTTTCTTCGATTATAACAGTTTCTTTAGTAAGCTATATAAACTTGGTAAGGAAATCGGTAAAGCTATCCTTCGGCTTTATTATTAACTTGTAGTACGCGGTATATACTTTAGTATATCGGTTCGGATTGGCGAAAATGGTCTTTAGGTGGGTAATTATATCCTTAGCGTCTATATATAGATTGCTAGTGTGATCCCAGGAGCCCCTTTCTTTACATAAACTGCACTAAAGGTGCCTTTGGGCTACCGCACGTACCCGTGCGGGACCATTCTGCACTAATATATATTATACGCAACCGTACTATATAGTATTTAGCTAGTTGGAAACCCAAGCTAATAAAATCATGCGATCTTCTCAGAATCACATCTGGTAGCATGTCGGTATAGGCTATCTCCCACAATAGGCCTAGGGAGGCATAAGATGGCTCTATTATACGCCCGCGCGGACGTGAATAGCACCAAACCTCTCTTATGCCATCCCGACAACAATCCAGCGGACCTACGATGCCAGGTATAAAAGAAGCCTTCTCGTCGTACACCCCTTTCCTTCTTCCTTATCCCCCTAAGCGGACAAATACGGCCGCCGCGGCGGCCGGAAAAACGGCCGACCCTCCCGTCACTCTACGGACTCGCAAGTTCATCCGCAGACGGGCGGGCGGGGACGTCCTCCACCCCAACAGGGCGAAGATCATCTAAGACACGGGATGGAAAAGGGGGATTCGGAACCCGACGGGACTCAGCCGTCCCCCTAGACCGCTTATCAGAAGAGAAAGGCAACAGAGCCCGGCTATATAGGACCTACCCAAAGACAAGCGGTCCCGTAAAGGCCGCCCGGCTTAACACGCTCCTAGGCGGCCGCCGATACCGGACTACCTGGCAGGATCCGCATCTAGGCGCTATTATAAAAGCAATAATAGCCTCCTAACCTAACAAGAGGAAAAGAAACACAATCAAAACCACTTCCTCTAAGAAAAATCAAACCTACCTAAACCCAATCATATCCGAACAGACTACTCACAGATCGGCTGAGGCCCAATTTAGGGCTAACCTCCTAACAGAGGTTAACATAGCCCTCAGCCTCCTAGATGTAGAAGAACGGAATATCTTCCTCCACATATACTCTAACATAGATCCCCAGCAGGTCAACCCCTTAGTCGAACGGGCTACCACCAGAGTTTAGGCCCTCCAGGCGGAACGAACCAAGTCGGTACGACTCGCAGCGGCCCTAGCTGTAACCGCCAGCGAGGAGAGAACCCTCTAGGAAACACCTACCTAGCCCTAAACAGCGGTATCCGGCAGTTTCTAAGCCATAGATAAGGACACCCGCAAGCGTTTCCTAAATGACCTCCGAGCTATCGCTAGCTACGATAGCACAATCCTTAACAACACCGCCCGCAAGTGGACGCGCGATTGTAATCGGTACTTCTCGGAGCTATCAAAGCTCATAGGATATAACTCCCCCGACAAAGCGAAGGTACTATACGCCTCGGGGAAGCTCGTAAAGACCGCCCGGTAGCAGTTAGAATAACGCGAGAAGTATCACAACCTACTCGGGACCGAGAACTTCTCTATATAGACAGCCTTTAAGGAATAGCTTAAGTAAGAATTCGCAGAGTACCTCTCCACTAAGAAACTCTACGAATACTACGAAACACTTAAGCAGGGCAACCAGTTAATCCAGGAGTACGCCGCCAACCTCTAATAGATTATCTCCGACCTTAACTAGAATATTCCGGACCTGATACTTATCTAACACTTTATCACAGGCACGAAAGTCACCTACCGTACTAAGTAGGCCGAGAAAAGAGATCAATCTAAGACAATCAAAGATGTTATCTTCCGTTTCGCTCAATACGAATAAGGACGGGCGATCGCCCGGAAACACAAAGGGCCGTCGGTACAACACCCTAACGCTATAGATATCAACACTACTATCAATATAATAGAGAAACGACCCCTATAGCCCTTTATAGGCCTAAAAAAAACCCGCGATTGCTATAACTATAGGAAACAGGGCTACCTTGTTTATACTTACCGAAAACTAAAAATAAGAGAGACAAAATAGAAGCAAAAGGCCGCGTTCGAACAATCCCAACACTAATCAAAAAACTAGTACAGCTGTACGATATAGAAGCCCTCGTCGGCCGCCTTCAAGAGGCTCTTGAGATACTAGATTTCGAGGTAGATAATATCCTCGACCCCTATCACTCTACGAACGCGCCCGCAACCACTCGGCCAGAGCCCCCTCTGTAAGATCGAAGGCGGAGGGAACCTATATATCTATCAGCCTCCCTAAACGTATTGAACGACTTATTAATATTCTATTAAGGAAAGATTTATATAGGAAACAGTAACCCTGTATATATCCGTATACTCCTTGACAGCGGCGCAAGCAATACCTTTATCTCACTATATACCCTCTAAAGGCTCGATAGACGGGTATAAGTTCGGAAACCTAAGATACCCTTACTAGTCACTATCACAAACAGCAAGCGGCTAGAAACGGATGGTTTCGTATCTCTCCTAGTCAAAATCGGCGACTAGATAGGAAGGATCAGAGCCTAGATCCTCCTAATAAAATACAATATAATCCTCGGTCGTGACTTCCTTTAAGCTGAGAATCCGCAAATTGACTAGTATATGTCCGTTATAACTCTTATAGACCATAACCACTAACTATATACTATCCACCCCACAAACAATTCTCATATAGTCACGCGAGGAAGTATATATACCAACTTGATCTCGGCACGGCAAGTACGCCGGATCTTACGTAAGAAACAGAGCGAAGCCTACCTCTTTACAGTCTGGCTAACAATAGACAGATCCGGATAGGAAGAACTAGGGCTACCTAGACACGATAACCCTTAAATTTAACAGATCCTCACAAAGTATAAGGATCTATTTCGAGCGGAACTACTAATAGCACTTCCCCTAGAACGCAACATAGCGTATAAGATCGATATAGGAGCGCACAAACCCGTCAATATTAATACCTACGGACTCTCCGCCGAAAAGCTCGACAAACAAGCCCGACAAGTCAAGGAACTTGTCTGGAAGGGCCTAATCCGCCAATCCAACAGCGTATAGGGCTTCCTAGTAGTATTTATACGGAAACCCTATAGGAAGTGGCGTATATATATCAATTACCGAGCCCTAAACAGCCTAACGGGAAAGAATAGATACCCCCTTCTAAGAATTTAAGAACTCTTAGACATTATCGGGAACGCGCGGTTCCTTTCGAAGATTAACCTTACGGCCGGATACTAGTAGATCTGGATAGGGGAGGGCTCCGTCGAAAAAACTGTATTCAATACTATCTAGGGTAAGTATAAATAGCTTATAATACCGTTCGGGCTATATAACGCTCCCGTAACCTTCCAATCAATTGTAAACAATACATTGCGCTCTTTACTAGGCCGTAATATCGTGGTCTACCTCGATAATATCCTAATCTTCTCCGAATCACTCGAAGAGCACGGAAAGTATATTAAGGAAGTCCTTATACTTTTAAAGGAACAAGAATTATATATATTACCTACGAAATATACGTTCGCAACTAATAAATTGGAATTCTGCGGTTATATCGTCGGGAACGGGAGTATACGGCCCCTCTCTGCTAAAATCGAAGCCGTCTAGGGGTAGCCACAGCCCAAAACTATTTATAATATATACTAGTTTCTAGGGCTAGCTATCTACTACCGCAGATTCATCCACGATTTCTCGAAAGTCTATATACCGCTCTATGAACTCCTAAAAGAAAGCGATAGTACTCTCCGAAAACAACGTTTCCGACTAATAATATAGACAGAGGCCTACAAAAGCGCCTTTCGGAAGGTTAAAGACCTCCTCGCCTCTATACTAGTTTTGAAATAACCCGACCGGAATAAACCATACGTTATTAAGACCGATACCTCCGAATAGGCCCTCGGTATAGTCCTTATATAAGAAGATAATAATAGAAAGTTATACCCAGTTATATACAATAGTCGCAAACTCTATAGCGCGGAGCTGAACTACCCTATATATAAGAAGGAGCTCCTAGCTATTAAGGAAGCAATCCGTATATAGGATAGATATATCAACAGAGACCGTTTCGAGACTATTATTATTACTGATAGTATATACTTACAGTACTTAAATACCACGAGAGAGTATAGCAAGCGCCTTACGCGATAGGTCGCTAAGTTTCAGCAATACCGGCTATCTATCCGATACTATAAGGGCTCAGAAAACATTATAGCGGATACAATCAGTTACCGCCCGGATCTAATCGGAACTACCCCTACGAATATAAGCCTCGAACGGCCTATAGAGGATAGTTACCTCGCAACTATAACAATAGTCTAAGGAATCTCTAAGGAAAAGTGGCTAGTAGCCACAATCCAATTCCTAGAGAACGGCATAGAACCGGACGATAATATCACCAAAAAGGCTATAAAGAAATACGCCGACCGACTTAGTTTCTAAAGTATATACATATTCATATAGGCGTCCCTAGATAAAAATCGACAACTTATCTTTATATATAAAGATAGGGTTGTATCTCTATACCTAGAAGCACTATTTCGGACCGAATTGCTCTAGAAGACTTATCACGAGTTTAGATACCTTAGCTTCCCGGGCCTTAATGGTATTATTCGATCCCGAGGATAGTGGCCATCAATCCGTATAGATATAGAAGAATCTATACGAGACTACCTAAACTGCTAGATATTATAAGGATCCCGTAAGAGCCTCGAGAGAAAGGCAGCTTAGTATATAGTAATAAGCAATATCCGCCTATTTGAACGGTAGGGGATCGACCTTATTAACGCCCTCCTAGCCACGCTAAACAGAAACCGGTGGATTATCACAGCGATCGACTACGCAATAGGCTAGCCGGTTGTACGAGCAATCCCGGACGTTACTAAGGAAACCCTCGCGGAATTCTTATTCCGCGATATATATATATATTACAGAGCGTTTAACGAATTAATCTCCGACAATAGCCTAAACCTCCTATTAGGAGCTGTACGGCATTTTATAGACCTACTTAGAGCTTGCTATAGGACTACTACTCCGTACTACCCCCGTACGAACGGGAAAGTAAAAAATTTCAACGGATTAATTAGTTATATGCTTACAAAGTACCTTATAGGCAAACCCACAAGGTTATAGGACGAATACCTCACGAAAGCACTCTTCGCTACCTATATATGGGAACACACTGTTATAAGGAAGAGCCTGTATTTCCTAGTCTATAGTATATAGCCCCGTATCGTCATAGACGAAGATAGTCTAGCAGCGGACTAAGCGAAAATAGATAGAGATAAACAGATCTAATAGCTCGCAGACGCCTATTTAAAGGCGAACGAGCTCCTGTTGGTCCACGTAGTCAAAAAATAGAAGATTCGGGACTTAATGGTCATGAGGACAAGCTTTAAGCTAGATAACTAGGTCCTAGTACAAAACAAATCGAAAAAGAAGTTCGAGAGTATGTGGTTTGGCCCGTATAAGGTTATACAGAGTCATCCGCTCGGTATATACGCCCTTATAGAACCGAGCGGGCGTATTCTATAAAACCTTATTAACGATATGAGACTTACAGACGCAAATATTGGTAAGGATTCTAGCTTATAGGCCTCGCTGGCTAGCCGATCAGCTTTACGGAAAGTAGAACAGAAAATTGGCCGCCTAGAAGAACTACGCAAAATCCTCGATAAGGTCGAGCCCCCTCCGCCGATATACACAGACCTCTCTACATTTATACGGGAAGAATAGCAAGAATTTAGGCGTTTAGGAGCCCGTATAGAATTCTTAGGGGAGGAAGTTATAGCTAAACGCGTTATTGCAAAGATACAAGCAGCTATATACAAGAGACAGAAGAGAGAAACCGTCAATAAGGTACCTAAGCAAGGCCCGCCCGGTACCGACGAGTGGGACTCGGAAGCAAATAACTACAAATCAGAGGACTCACAACCATACAAGTCCGAGGGATATAAATCGGCAGAGGACGCTTATTAAGAGCCTAAATAGGGCTCAGCCCGATCACCACGCCTATTTACAGTCGTTATTCTACCCCCGTTAAGAGAAATCTAGAAGCTTACAGCCATACAAAGCTAAGATTAGAAGAATAGAATCGCATTTCCTACCACAATATAGTAGAAGGAGCCGCCCAGAAGGGGCAAAGGCTCAAAAGATATCGCTCGAACGCGAACGAATAGGCGCAAGGGCCTAAAAGAAACTAATTTACAGCATTAAAGGGCCGAGAGCCCAGAAAAGGGACCGAAAAGGTCCGCATAAGATCGAAACCCTTACTTTCCTTAGTAAAGAAGGTTATCTGAATCCGAACTGCTATCGATAGACCCCTCCTCTTCCTCCTCAATCGTGCAATCCTCCTTCGTCTACTAGCCCTTAGCAATCGCATTATTACGCATCACCTTATAGTCATATTAGACCTGAATACGCATATCACGGAGCCGCTCGAAAACGTCTATAAACCAATCCTTATCCGTACGCCGGTAAATCATCGGCTAGTCTAGAGGTATTTAGTATATCTCGGAATCATAGACTAGACTAATATAGGGCTTAGCGTCTATACGAATAGGAGGCTTAGGAGTATCCTTTATCTTCTTCTTCTTCTTAAAGAAAGTCATACCCTTTACCACGGAAGTATTATCAGCCGAACGCTTCGTTGCGCCCCTAATCGGAGTCCCAGAGATCTCACTAGCCTTACCACAATCCTTTCCCTTCAGCGGGGTTATAGGAGTAATAGGGGATAGGACCTTGGCGCTAACAACGGCCTTACCCTTCTTTGTAGACTTCCGTATAACCCTAAAACAGGACAAACTAGGCTCCTTAAGGAGAAGACTACCCGGCTAGAAGTGACGTACAAGGTCGAACACCCAGTAGGGAGTTTAGGAAGCCTTACCTAAGGCACCTATATCTGTTAGCAACGACAACCAGCACATATAGGCCCGAAGGGACACTTACGGAGAGTACACTTATTAACAGTACCCGAATACTAGCAGTACGCGTACGCTAGCAACCATTAGAAACCCGCTTTGTCGAGGAAAACGACCTAACAAGAGTTGAACAGACTATTTCCCTTACAGCAAGGATCACAGGCCTCACTATCAGGCGTCTTATAACCGACGAACTAACCTAATATCGCACGAATATTCATAAGCGAAGAGACACAAAGAGTCCTATTAGGACGCTAATCCGCTACATCCCGTTAAGGATCAATATAGGACCACAACTAATCAGTCACGCTCCCCGAGAGCTAAGTCAAGATAGGAAAACTAGTAGTATCAAAGCCGTTTCCTAACACACAAATACAGTTAGCCCCATACAGATCCAATAAGGACAAAAACGACACTTACCAGTATCAACCTAAGTGCTAGCGCGGGTTACTGTATCCGTAGGAGTCACAAGCATATAGGACCAACTATCAGAACCACTATGCTAGCTAGTAGCTAGGGGAGAGATAGGCCCGGCCGGAGCTATAGGGATAGGAACGGAAGACAGAACAGCTAGTCCTTTACCCGCAGAGACCTTATCGGCCTCGTCATCATCTACGACTTATATCAGAACGCCCGAAGAGAATTCATACCGAGTTGTAGGGGGAGCGCCAGTCGTTATAAGACCTCGCACGATCCCGGCCAAGTCATCACCAAGGGGAGAACGGGCGGATTTACCTCGCGCTATCACGACACTGCACAATACGAAGAAGTCAGCCTTAGTTCAGGACTATACAGACCTTTATAAAGGTATTCATACCTTATCAATAATAGAAAAGGACATTCCCGGTTCTAAGCTTGATAGAATTGATAAAAAAGGGTAAGAAAGGTAATAAGAAGGAGTAGTAAGAAAGGAAGAGAGGCGAAGAAATAAACCCTAGGGACCTGCTCTCAATTATACCCCCAGAAGTAAGAGTTTAGACGACAACTCGAAGACCCAAACTGGCCAATTTCGTACCTTAAAGGGCCTTTTCGTGTCCACCCTTGGTCGTTATACCTCTCAGTTCTCTCTTAACGAACTACCTCTGTCACTTCGCCACCTGTTTCAACCCTGTCATACCCGAAACGAGATCTTACGAAGACAAAAAGAGCTTCGAGGACCCTTATAAAGCTGTTCTTAGAAGCTTTACTAAACGATTTCCTTTGTTTTTACTTTTGCACATCCGTACTATTCCGTACAGACTCGATTGTGCGCTACACTCGCTGAAAATACACTCCTAGGACCTTGGATTCACTCACGTAAGAACTTCAGGAAACGGAGGACCGATTTCCGCTTAGTGGGGGAGGATATGATCCCAGGAGCCCCTTTCTTTACATAAACTACACTAAAGGTGCCTTTGGGCTACCGCACGTACCCGTGCGGGACCATTCTGCACTAATATGTATTATACGCAACCGTACTATATAGTATTTAGCTAGTTGGAACCCCAAGCTAATAAAATCATGCGATCTTCTCAGAATCACACTAGAATCGGAACTTATCTGTGGCGCAATATATAACTGGGCCTTACCCTCGTAGCGACTTTATATGTAAAGCTTATAGTATATAGGTAATAGGTAATAGTCTATATTGGCCTCTAGCTTCTAGTATATAACTGTTTCCTAAGTCTTAAATCGGACCTCCTTGCTATCACTAAATATTAGAGTATCTAGTATCTTTGTAGTCTTCCTATTAGTAATAGCCTCTACAATCGGTATGTTAAAGCTATTGCTTCGGTTTAGGAGTCGGAATATAAGATCTCCTCGATCTCTAATTGCTAAGTTATAGTAAGCGATTACTTTATTACGCTCGATCTTAAGGTTCTTAATTATAGGATCGAAATTAACTCTCTTAGCTAAAAGGACTATAACTTCGTCTTTAAGCTTTTAGTACTTCTGCTTTAGTTGCTTATACTAGCGAGTAAGTTCCTAGAATCTCTCCTTTGATAGAGTGTTTAATAGTTGTTTGCGTAGAGAGGACGATCCTTCTTTAGTGTTATCTTTATCCTTATTCTTATTATATTTGTGTTTGTGTTTATTAGTCTTAACTGATCTTATTGGGGTCTTCGGTTCCTAAATATCTGTCTTATATTCGGGAATTTCTTTATTATTAGGTATAGCAGTAACCGGCTGCTTGCTATGGTTTGTCGGGTTTCGTCGAGTCTTAACTATCGTGATTGGTTAGACTTACTTCGGTTCGGTTCGAGTTTTAGCTTATACGGTGCTAAGGAACGGGAAGTGGGGTGAAGCGGGACCGGGACTAATCGCAATGATAGTCTGTACAGTCGTACTGCTTTGTGGAAATTGAGAATAGTACTTAGTATTATGTTACTAGCTAGTTCTTCAAAGTAAAAGAGTATATTAAACGAGAATACTAAGTATAGAGGGGGAAAGGGAGAAGAAGAGAGGAAATCTGCCTGGTAGGACCTTTGTGGGTCCTGTCCTGTCTCCTTATGCAAACCATGCAAATATCTACGAGGCGAGGCGAGGTCACGTGACGGAAAACTAAGGCGGCCAGTCGCGGCAGAAAGTATAGTCTAGTCTGGATCGTCATATTTGAATTGCGATTTAAGTCCTAGGAAAGCTCACTTTTCTGCCTATAGTTAGTTTATAGCTACTAGTTAATCTATTCTTTATATACTATATTATTATAAAGTATATATACCTTTCTCCGATCGGGGCTAATATAGGTAAGAGAAGGTAGGATCGGTAGAAGGTTAGAGGGCCGGAGGAAGTTAGTATTAGTAGTATTAAAAGGCTTAATTGTAAATTAGCTACTAGATAGGATTAGAGCCTAAGAAGAGGGAATAAGATAGCTAAGGTTATCTATATTTATATTATAAAGAGTAGATAAAAAGTCAGAATACTAGCTTTAAGATATTATAACCGAAAAGAGGAATACTATAAAGGTAAGAGAGAGCGGTAGAGAGTATATATACTAATAAGAGAAAGATATATAAATAGTAAATATCTTTATCCTATAGTAAAGTAGATAGATTAAAAGGTATAGGTTATAATATTATATAATTCGCTATATAAGCTCTATTTAAATAGGTCTAACCTAAGAGAACCTAATAGGACCTAATAGGATCTATTAAAACCTAAGAGAATCTATTTATAACCTATCGAAACCTAAGAGAACCTAGTTATAACCTATTAAAACCTAAGAAGACCTATTTATAATCTACTCTCCTAGAAGATCCCTTAAAAATATTTTATTTACCCTCCTAGAAGAGCTTTTCTAACTACGGTTAGAGATAATAATATATATATCTACCTAACCCCCTAGAAAGGCTTTTCTAACTATAGTTAGAAATAATAGTATATATACCTACCTTCTAGAAGTAATTTTCTAACTATAGTTAGAAAATACAATTTGTAATATATATAATAAGTTAAATATAAAAGAAGAGAAATATAGCTTTAATATAATATTAATTATATATAAAATTAAATAAGAATAAGATATTTCTACTTATATTTATAGTTATCCTATAATATATATATACTCCCCTCTATTATAAATATATATTTTTAATAGTCTATATTCAATAAATACTTAAATTAATAGAATACTACTATACTATAATTAATATCAATTTTTATCGGTAATTAATATAATATAAAGTCTATTAGCTTTAAACTTAGGGTAATTATATAAATTTTACAACTTAATATTATGATAATATAGCAATATTCGATAAACAAACTAGAATAGTTATAAAAAACAGTAATTTATTTGAATTACTTAGTATTGTTATAAACACTAAGACCTATATTTTATACAAAAATAGGTTTAAATAGGTTATTATTAGGTTATTGGGTTTAACCTATTGGGTTTTGGGTTAGGTTAGGTTATAGAGGGCGGAACCCAAAACCCAATAGGTTAGGTTTTAGGTCGGAACCTCCGACCCAAAATGGGTTCTGCCGAAGTCTAATTGTTACCCCTAATAGTCCGATTAAAAGATAAAGAGAGTTTAGAATATAAAGGCCCTACTATATAGTGTTTTCGAGTATAATAATTAGAGTGATAAGGGTCTTAGTATATTATACAAATACTATTGCGAAGGCTTAACAACTAGTACTGTATATATTCAAACTGAACTCTAAGCCTTCTCACTTGCTCCGAGTTCCACTAGTATAGTTGTATGAGGGTTAAGCGAGATCACGTGATCCTTGTCATATGACTCAATACAGACTTCGCGTGCTCGCATAGGCCATATAGATCCATATCGAGTCCTGCGACCCTCCTTAGGGAGTGGGACATGACAGGTAAACCGATAATCCGCCTCGCTGTAGCTACTAAGAGAGCGGTACGCCAGCGAATCAGAGAGAGGTAGGAGAAGGAGTAGGAGCGGGAGACAACCTCCGCCTAATAAAGCGCTTAGTATAGGCTAGACTGCGACATCGCCCGTCCATGGGCAGTAGGAAGTGTCCACGGCCCGTGGGGCTTTTGAAATTTGACGCCCATCGCCCACCATTATGCAAAATTAATGCAAAAATTACCCTATTAGGCTATTTTGTGTACATAACTAGTTCTTGGCAGTATCCACTGTGCCAAGAGTGCCCGCATATGTCTTGGCGACGCTAAAAGTGTCTCCACTTTCGTGGGCGTTGTCGCAGTCTAGTATAGGCGCCGAACAAGAAGACCCTCCGTTTATACGAAGGGCTGTCAAAGCTATAATATACGTTCTTGATCTAGATACGTACAATGCGAACTAGCCTCCGATACTTCTTATTCAAAATTAAGGCAGCCGAGACTAACCGGTATATTTGTGATAAGGGCTCACAAACACCACGATATATCCTGATGCAGTGTCCGAGGTATATTATACCACACACAAAGTTATGGAAGTAGCTGGATAAAATTGGGATTGGATTCACAGACACAGACTATAACAAGATTATGTCGAACCCGTAGGCCATCCGCTACGTGGTCAACTTTATGCACCGAATAGGTCTCCTCCAGCAGTTTCAACACGTTGGGATCGAGGAGGACGACGACGACGACGAACCGACAGGCCTCGCGGCAATGGAGCTAGGTGTGGAAGACGATAGGTATTAGCCAATGACGACAAGTGATACTGTGAAACGAGAACTCAGCCAGAGTCGACCAACATACCAATCAACTGGCCAGGACAACGTCACTATCAATTGAAACTGAGGCAGGGGAGGGTTTACAGAGAGAAAGAGAGAGAGAGAGAAGTGAGGGAAGTGAGAGAAGTGAGAGAAGTGAGAGATGGAAAGTGGGGGGTGCACCCCACGACAATCATTATGCGACGATTTCTTATGTATGGGATTTGGGATTTATGGGATCTACGGGGTACAGGAATGGTCTGATTCCACTCTTTACAATTAGCATCTATCTGTATATTCTCTGGGAGAGATCCCGCTCGGCGTTGGGCTTCGAGTTCTTGCTTCAGTTGGATGAAGCGCCTGCATAGTCACACGCAACTAGTTAGACTGCAACAGGTTAATTGAACTTTCATTGATTGATTGAATGATTGGCGCTTATGCAAACAAAAATACCACTAGGTGAAATTGTTGTTTCGTTTTTTCTCATCTCTGTCATATCCAGTCAATGATCGAAAAATAAGACATTCAAGGAGAAGACGGTCTTTGATCTCCTCCAGAACCTATAACATCGCATTCTCTCTGACTTACGACCTTATCCTCCCCCCGCTATTCCCTTCATCCCACATAGTTCACTCTGGCTATGCAAATTAATTAGCCACTATGTTCAAAGCCCTGATAGATAGGCGCCGCTCGTCCTCCGACGTTCCTAGCAGCTCCAAGAGCAGCCGGCGCAGATCTGAAAAGCCCGACCCCTCCGACGCAAGATCGATCTCAAGTCGCAAGTCCTCACGGGGTGATGAACAATCTAACTTCACCTACCCCGCTTTAGGAATTACCTCTACGGAAATATCTTATATACAGAAGATGGAATCTCCAAGAACCTTGTATAAGGTCGGCTGGGGAATGAGCTATCAATGCGACAATCTTAAGCGACTGGTTGGGGATGGAACTGAGCAAAGATCCGCCAAAAAAGCTTAAGTAGGTATATCCCATCCCGGCCAGGGGTCAGAAACTAATATTAGTAATATGTTGGTGTATGAAGCCTGAATATTTGTAGGTAGAAAATACGATAGATTATAGGTCAATAGTGGCACGGTTCTTTGTAGAACTATCTCAATTAACATTACACAGAAAGGTAAAGAAGCACATGGGGAAGATCGGCAGTGAGCCTGATAGCAAACCAGAACATATCAGAATAACTTCTCAGTAATTTCAAGAAAATCATTGGCGTTGATAAGGATATCATGTTCCCCTGGTCCTGGAGGTCGGTCGTAAATAGCAGCAAATGGAATACTTAACGGGGCCCCGACAACATTGTTAGGCTGGACGTAGACCTCCTGCGCTGAGTATGGCTGCTGAGTGGGAATCGGCTGGGTAACAAGTGGAGGAACATTGAGGGGCTGGGTGCGGAGTCCATCAAGATATGCTCGAGTGAGTGGGCATGGAGCATTGGTGGGGGCCAGTTGCCATTTTTCAAAGGTGACTTCGGTCAACTTAATCGACATAATGATAACAATGCGCACCAGACCTTGGGAAATGATAAACCATCTCTTAGCGTCTTCGCGAAGCCGAGGGAGGGATTCGGAAACACCTGTCTCGATTACAAAAGTCGGCCATGACCCACTGGGAAGCCCATTGGGACAGCGAATTGGTGGCAAGAATGCTTGGTCTCCCTGTTTACCTGCACCAGCGGTGGGCTTATATGTAGATGTTCCAGTCCAGACCATCTCTGACCACCTAAGTCCCATTGCAATAAGCTTCATGTCGATTGCTCGACTGATTTGGTTTGTGATTCCGTCATGACGCTCTGACGGGACCACTTTGATCAGCCCTGTCGTCCCCTCCCACTGAAAGCGATAATTAATGCCCCCTAGACTGCTCTGATGCTCTTCATCGAGCTTTTTGATTGTTCGTGCCGACAGATTGAGGACGACGATAAACTGGTTTCCATCTCCCTTCTCTTGTAGAGACTTCAGTAACTGCTCAGCTTCAAGCCGTAGGCCTTTAAAGTGTGAAAAAGTCCGCACAATGCGGTCTGCGGGAAGGGCGGACATAAGGGAAGTGAAAGACATCTCATCCTGGGCCTGGTCTTTATCCATCTGAGGGATCTGAGGTAGGGGGGTGGAATCGGAGTCAACGTGATCGCTAAAAACGGAGGGTGAAGTCATGGTGATTCGGCCAACCTTAGAAGGTTCCAAGGTGGGAATGGTAATCGTGGCACGTGATTGGATGAGACTTTCCGAGGTTTCACAGCCTATATATTGTATGTGAGCTCTCGTCGAAACCTTGGAATTGAAGCGATAAATACAAACACATACCTGATTGCACTTGATGATACGGGAGATGATGGGATCACCACAGACGTGATGATATTGGAGATGATGGGATCACCACAGACGTGATGATATTGGAGACGATGGGATCACCACAGACGTGATGATGCGGGAGATGATAGGATCACAACAGACGTGATGAACGATGGACGGTAAGCAAAGGATTAATAGGGATGAAAGAAAATAGAAGAATTGAGGACGTGAAGGAGGTGAAGGAAGTGAGAAAAGAGAAGAAAAGAATACAAGGAGAGACAACAGGAGTTAACTGTTAGCAGGTATACCTACTTAGGTAGGTAACTACACATCGCACGTATGGCATTACTCAGCAAGTCTCTCCCAGTGACAATCTCAATTGTACTCATCCACCATATCCGCCATAATTTTCAAAATCACTCAGATAATATTTCTATGCCCTCGAAGTGTTACCATATCAAGACCTATCGACCCTCTTTCTTAGAGCGAACATTATCGGGTGAATATGCCCTCTTTGTGGCAGTGATCTATCCCAAAATTTGTGTCATTGTTAATTATTTTGACTTGTTTCTACCTCACAAGAAAGATATTCTTAACCCTTTCAAGAAAGAAGACACAATGCCATCTAATTTGGAATATATAATGTCCGCTATTTTGGGCTAGTCAAAGAGATTATAGAAAGCCTTTGTAAAGGAATTCGAATAATGAAGACTAAAGGCTTTGTTAATCTGCACTTAACAAAGGATTTCTATAGACCCATTGTATAAACCACGACCCGATGGACTCGAGGGATGTCTATAAGAATGATCAAGTCTCGCTCGGAATAAATTCAACTATCACAGCAAACAATCGTCACACTTAAACCGTTATCAATATACTCCTTCCATTACAGTATTGATTCCGCAGATGCTCTTTGGAGTGGCGGCCTGGCATTCACCGCTTACAACAACGGCCAGGGGAATGAATTCCTACATCAGGCAGTTTTCAAGCGTCCAATCAAGGGCTGCCTGCTTGATGAGCGGGGCCTTTAAGACGACTGCGAGAGAGGCACTGGACATTGAACTTCATTTACTACCTATACAACAACAGCTCGACCGGCTAGTCCAGTTGACTGCTACACGTATCCGTACAGGACCAAGATATACGGTACCAAAAACGATGCTCCAAGAGAGAAACTACATTCAAAA
Organism: Penicillium freii; assembly: GCA_028827385.1. Lineage (NCBI taxonomy): Eukaryota > Fungi > Ascomycota > Eurotiomycetes > Eurotiales > Aspergillaceae > Penicillium > Penicillium freii. The sequence continues at coordinate 5,231,658 of JAQIZX010000004.1, read as the reverse complement.
ACAAAAAGGGGGATAGACGCTGATAGAGGCTTAGTCCTGGAAGAAGGGTGGATGCCTAATGCTACTCCCGGGATCTCTTGCAGGGGACTAGGAGAGCAGAAAGGTATATATCTAAGTACTATAGAGCAAGCCACTAAGGGTCTATATTGAGAACAGAGAACAAGCAACAAGCATATACGATACGATCGTAAACCAACCACGCGTACTAGTACGACTATATACGGATAGCAGCGGGTATTAGGGTGGTATTGGAGCAGTAGTATATCTAGTTTACCCGACTATCTAGGACGAGTCAAGGCGGTGCAATATAGGGACTGACGATAATACCACGGTGTACGCAGCCGAGCTGTGTGCTATTGAGATAGCGTTAGAAATTATTAAAGAAAGATTTGACGACGGCTAATGGTAGGATCGCCTAGCGGAGAGAGGAGCGGCTATCTTTATAGATAACTAGACAGCTCTTAGAGCTATCCTAAACCTAAGGATACTATCCGGCTAGGTATACCTAGAAGGGTGCCTCCGCTTACTAAACTAGTATTCTAGAGAGAGCAAAATCTAGGTTGAATTACGCTGGATTCCGGCTTACGAAGGCATTCTAGGCAACAAGATCGCCGATATACTTACGAAGACAGTAGCTACTATCTAAGATATAAGCTAATACAACAGATTTGTCCGGCTTGCCGCTGTAGTAAGCAAGAATATTAAACGTGATTCGATGATTGTATAGGAGAAGGAGTAGACAAAGGGAGGAATAAGGAGGACTACGCGGAGGACTCGGAGGATAATCGAGGCGCTAAGTAAGTCGAACTTGGCGTACTAGAAAGGACTACGGAAAGCGATAATATCAGTTCTGATCCAGCTCCGTATAGGTATCGTCGGGCTTACCGAGTATCTATACAAAATCAAAAGGAAGGACTTACTATGTTGCTAATACGATATAGGAAACTAAAGCGTACGTTATATATTGCTGGAATACCTACTTCTGGAGGAATAACGATACGATATAATAAACGAGTTATTCGAGGAAGGGGTATCAATAACGCTTGGAGAGGAGGAGATACTAAGGGAAGCGAAGGCGGCGCTAATTGTAGCGAAGTTTATAATCGCGATAGGGCTCCTAGGACAGTTTCAGTTAGTAGACTCGGTCACTATATGGAAGGAGACGAGGGAAGGGGACAAGGATTTAAATCCGACGAAACTAAATCAAGAAACTGTAAGTACTAGAGATACAGGACGCACAATACAGTAGCCGCGCCCTAGGTCCGCCGAGGTCACCTTATGTTGGAATCACGTGATTAGGCATGTGATTGTCACGTGATCCATGTTTGCAGGACTTAGCTAGCTGGCTTCTCACCTTCTTGCTTCTTCTTTTCCCCATCATCAAGATAGACATATTCAATCAACATCAGTTTATCTGAGACCTTATACTAACGTATATAGAGAATAACGTACGTTGCCGGCGAAGACGACGAAGCATAGCGTCGCGACCCGAACCTGTTCGTATACGACCTGCCGGAGTGATGCAGCCGGTAGATCTGGTAGTACTGGTGATATAGGTACCCGGTAATTCGGGGAGCCAGGCGGAGAGAGGGGAGAGATCAAGAAGAAAGGGGTAAAAGGTGCATTGTAGAGCGAAGGGGACACTCTGCGCCGCGGGGAATGCGGGAATCATCTACGGATGAATTGATATTCTTTACAATTTCTTTTGTCTTGTTTGCATTATACCGGCCGGTTTGTGGCCTTATAATTCAGGTTGCAGGACCTTGTCGGAATATGACGACCGGCATACCGGAGGATTTATTAATCCTCCATATTTTGTAATTAATGTTATGTAATCATGGCTCCATATAAATTGTACGAAGAGCCGATACAGAAATATAGAGAGTTGAATACCATTGATTGGACCCCTACATTTACGATACGGCATACACCGACAGTTATGAGCCCGGTTCGTACCTCAGAAAGCATTACTATTTGAGATATAGTATCTAGCTTGCCAGAAAGCAGCTTTCTACCCCTAAAGCTACCCAGCTACCCCTAAATTAGCAATTGTAAAGCTATTCAACCCCTAAATCCAACAATAGAGGCAGTATCAATCCTCTCCGCTATAAAGGGCGAAAAACTAAAGGACTCGCCGCAGTGGCTCACTTAGTTTGCAAAAGTGCAGCTATACGCTATACAAAAGAACGTATAGGATCTTTGCAACCTAGATCCCCCGACGACAACCGAATCCTAAGCAATAAGATCTATACCTCTCCAAGAACCGGTAGAACCGGAATACCTAGAGGACGGCGATGATAAAGATCGAAGGATCTAGCGAGATCGGATAGATATATATAAAATGAAGTACACAAAATAGGAGAAATAAGCGAAAGGACTAAGTGATGTTAACAAGTATATCCTTACCTACCTCGATCCAATACACTATCTTGCCTTAATCATATATCGTACTCCGTATAATAGGGTTATATATCTAAAGGCTCGCTTTATACGTTCAATAGCGTATAAAGAAGAGATTCGTATAAATTGGAAGGTTTTTGCTATATAGAAGCCGATAGGAGATATTGAATAATAGCTTTAAAAGTAGAATTTACTAAGAGAGTAAGCAATTAGTCTCGGTATTAACAATAGCGATACTAATCGAGACTTCTTATATATAGTAAAAGAAGTACTGCTAATCTAGTAGTAAGGAAAATACTAAGAAATTGTTATAGATAAGAAGAAATATAATACTCGAGATCTTCTTAAATTATTCTATACAATAAATCGGGAGATAGGCGTTAAAACTATAACCTTAACTAGTGTCCCGAAAAGTGCTTTTTTAACCTAGCAAGGTTATTAAGAAGCTAAGCCGGAAGCTAATTAATAGAAGCTTCTATTTGAATAAAGGAAGTATTCTTATAGTAACCCTTATCCTTACTATACTGTTAAAACCTACTAGATTCTAAATAAAGCAATTCGTCTAGAAGGAAAGGGAATTGATAAGAAAAGAGAGGAGAAAGCGAAGAATAAGCTTACTAAGGATCTAGCCTAGAAGTAATAGGTTGATAAGACAATAAATAAAGCTAAACCGAAGCTTTAAGAGACTAATAACTAAGTTAGTTTTATTACTACCTACTAGAGTAAGACGCTAATATAAATAAGTAAGTATACTCTATCTGCTAGCGCTGGCAAGGTATCTCTTCGGTACTAATAGGTTCTCGATACTGCGTTAAGTACTTACGTATATAATAATAAAGCTTTATTTGTTGACTTTACGCCTAAAGTTATAAATTTAATAACTAGTGATAGTAGTATTACGGTACTAGGGAAAGGTATAGTAAGGCTAATTAGTAAGTACCTATAGAAGGGAAGGATAGAGATTATATTAAGCGATACTCTATACTTGCCTAGCTTCTATACTAATCTAGTATCTTATACTTCTTTGTAGAAAAAGGGCGGTACTTAGTGCTAGCGTACAAACTATATTATTGACCCTAATAATAGGCTTATTATTACTATATACCTATAGGATCAATTTAATCTCTAGCTATTTAATAAGCTAGAAGAGGAGGTATTGTAGAAAGTATTTACTATCTAAAGAGCTTCTATAAAAGTATAGGAATTAAAGGCCTCTACCGAGATCTAGTATTATCGTCTTACGTATATTAATTCTACTGTTTTAGTAAAGGCTGCTACTATAGTAGACAGAGTTGTTCTCTAGGAGACGAAGCCGGTAGAAGAAGTAAGAGAAAGAGAAGCTTTACTATACTAAATATATTATCTTTTAAGAGTACCTAGGTAGATCTCTCGCCGCCTAATCGGTTGTATATTTAGACGGTTTAAAAGGATTTATTTTAATCTTATATAGCTGCCTCCTATATATAACCGATATAAATAGATCTCTTATTTTTATATAGAGAGAGTAAGATTTTATTAGATTATAACCTATAAGCTAAAGCCTAAATATTAATTGGCTATTAATCAATTTGTATAGCTTACGAGAAATCAGTAGAAGCTGCCGATTAAGGCCTTCTACTATAATAACGAATTATCTATAGGCAGTAAGGTAGAGTATAGTTTAATAAGTAATAGAATCCTTATATACTATACTCCGCTAGATTACTTTAAGATAAATAGATATATAGAAAGATCCAGTAGTATGATTATTATGTATATAAATACTCTGCTAAGAAGGTAAGCTCCTAAAGGATTTATAGCTAGAATTTATAAGCGCTATAGTATGATTATTGAATTGTACCTCTATATTAATCACTGCTGAGAATAAGTAGTTAATACCCTAGGAAGAAGTAAGGAAAGAGTTTCTTTAGGGGGTAGTAATACTACTAAGGATTAATCTAGCAAAGGTTAGATTATATAGGAGCTTAGCCTACTATCGTATTGACTACTAAGTAAGATCTGATAAGATAAATCTATAGGCCGAGATAGGTTTCTTAGTAGGATACGTAGTATCTAATATCTATAAGATCTAGTTTCTATATAAAGGTAAAGTAAGGTATATTAGAGATACTGTTATTAACAAGATACGTAAGTACTTACCGGATTACGAAAGGCTCTAACCGATTCTAATGCTATTAGTAAAGGAGCTAGAGAAGATCACTATAGAAGAGGTTATCTAAGTAATTAATTATAAGATTACTAGCTAGCAAGCTAGTACTCTAGAAGAAAGCAATCGTAATAAAGATAATTACTAAGCGTAAGATCGCTAGTATAATACTTACGAAGTATATAAAGTGCCTAATAAAGAGCCTAGAGACGCTCTGTTAGAGAGCCCTATATAATAAGTGTTAGGGACTACCTACTAGTATACTACCCTGCTTTAGGGGGTAAACAAGTAGATATTAATACCTAGCCTAATATCGCCTAAATTTCTAACCTTTGTTACCAGCCAGTTCTTCAAAGTAAAAGAGTGCATTAAACGAGAATACTAAGTACAGAGGGGGAAAGGGAGAAGAAGAGAGGAAACCTGCCTGGCAGGACCTTTGTGGGTCCTGTCCTGTCTCCTCATGCAAACTATGCAAACATCTACGAGGCGAGGCGAGGTCACGTGACGGAAAACTAAGGCGGCCAGTCGCGGCAGAAAGTACAGTCCAGTCTGGATCGTCATATAACCCCCGACTAAAACTACATTCAGTCCCTGAATGCGGGCTTGTCGTTATCAATATAATCCTCGAGGACTCGATCTTCTTCGTCAGTATCCAACCATTCCTGTAAGCGTATTAGGGGACTAGGCTTCGTAGGATATTGTGTATAGAATTCCTGTAATTTCTTCGGCGTATGCTTTATATTACTAGCAGGATACTATTGTAAATCGAGGTTATATCTAACCTATTGTACTCTATACTGCAGCTTCCGGTAATACGTCCTAATATCTAGGACTTTTTCGACTTCCTATTTATCTGCCTCCCTAACCTATATTAGCGGAGAAGGGTCTATATACTGTCTAGTTAGGGGCTCTATCGTCGCTACTTTCCGTAATTTGCTTAGGTAGAAGATAGGGTATACCCGAATAGCCTTAGGAAGATCCAATTTATAGGAATTACCTACTTTCTCGATAATCCTATACAGTCCGCTAGCTAGGTACGAAAGCTTCCTACTTAGTCGATCTTAAAGCTAGTCCTTTATCGTAACAAATACTAAATCACTAACTCCGAAATCCTCTTTACGACGATACCTATTTACCTATCGAATCTATAATTCCTATAACTTCGCAATTTGTTCCTTCGTCTGAGTCTAGATCTCTTATAGATCCGAGAGTATCTAGATCGCCTCTCGTTTATTCGGTATTGATATTCCCTAATCCTTCTAGTCGAATATTATTACTAGCTTATAGCCCTACTCTACGAAGAATAGAGACTTCTTCGTCGTATCTTAGGGAAGGATTAAGGCTACAAAGTCAACTATTAGTAATAACTTAGACTAGTTATCTTAGTTCTGTTCGACGTATAGACGTAGTCTTTAGGCTATATATTAGTTCGCGATCTTACTCTGTCTATCTATTTACGGATAATACACAGTCGAAAGTTTCCGTTTAATCCCTAGGATCCTATAGAACTTAGTCTAGAATTCTAAGATAAACTATCTTCCGCGATCCGATACAATCGTCTCTAGGATCCCTAAGATATATATAATATAATCAATAAATAACCGGGCTATCTGCTTAGCCTTTATTTCCTTCTAATATAGAATAGAGATTAGTCGCTTACTTAGACGATTAATAACTACAAATACTATATCGTATCTATAACAATCTCTCGGGAATAAGCGGAAATCTATTGAAAGATACTACTAAGGACGCTCTAGAATCGACAGAGGTTGTAATAGTCTAGGTATACGATCTCTCTAAGCCTTTATACGTTTACAGATTAAGCAATTGTCGATATATCGCTTTACGTTAGTTACCTATCTATACTAATAGTATCTTATCGCGACTAGCTTCTTTATTTTCTCGATTCCTAGATATACTGTTAAGGGCTATTAGTATATCTTATCGAGTAGACGAGTATATAAATCTCTATTATCCGGTACCTCGAGTCGTTCTTTATAAAAGAGCAATTCGTCCTATATCGTCTATCGAGAACTCTCTCCTACCTAAGCTATCTATCAGAACCTATCTAGCTCTAGACTTTAACGATTAGACTTATAGACTCTTTTAATAATCTTAACTGTCTTATTAGTAGTCTCTTCTAGTATTAAAGGAGCTAAGTAAGCTAGTAGTACTCCTTTATCTAGGTAAGCTGTTGGTAATATTGTAAGCCTACGACTCTCGTCTATATAAGGAGTCTTCTTCCTTAACAAGGCGTCTATAATAATATTCCTTTTTCTGGGCTACTACTTAATTATAAAGTGGAATTGCGATAGGAATTTACTCTATCTTACTTATCGCTAATTTATCTACCGAGTTGTTATAAAGTATTCTAATGACTGATGATTAGTAAGGATCTTAAAGCGATCCTTCTGTAATAGTCCTTTAAGCTCGGGTCTCTATTCCTATAATATATAGATAATTGCTAGGAGTTCTTTATCTCGGACTTCGTAATTTAATTCTACTAGCTATATTGACTTCGAGTAGAATACTACTAGATACTAGAAATCATCTTATTTGTAGTACTAAGTAAGTACTGCTCTAAGAACTCTATCTGATACGTCCGTCTTAACTCTAGTCCTTTATACTAGATTATAATATCGGAGAATCGGTATATTAACTAGATTCTGCTTTAGGCGTAGGAAAGCTTCTTTACACTATATTAACTACTCAAAGGGAACGTCCTATCTTATTAACCGATATAATAGCTTTAAGATCATACTATATATCTTAATAAATCGTCGGTAGAAGTTATAGAATCTAAGGAATAACTGTACTCCTTTTACTATAGTTAGCGCTAACTATAACTAGATCACTTCAATCTTTGCTAGATCTATAGTAATACTATCAGTACTTACAATAAAACCTAAGAACTTAGTCTTCTTAACTAAGAATTTAGATTTTGGTAAAGTTGTGACGATCCAGACTGGACTGTACTTTCTGCCGCGACTGGCCGCCTTAGTTCTCCGTCACGTGACCTCGCCTCGCCTCGTAGATGTTTGCATGGTTTGCATGAGGAGACAGGACAGGACCCACAAAGGTCCTGCCAGGCAGGTTTCCTCTCTTCTTCTCCCTTTCCCCCTCTGTACTTAGTATTCTCGTTTAATGCACTCTTTTACTTTGAAGAACTGGCTGGTAACATAATACTAAGTACTATTCTCAATTTCTACGAAGCAGTACGACTGTACGGACCATTATTGCGATTGGTCCCGGTCCCGCTTTACCCCACTTCCCGTTCCTTGGCACCGTATAAGCCAAGACTCGAACCGAACCGAAGTAAGTCTGACCAATCACGATAGTTGAGACTCGACGAAACCCGACGAACCGTGGCAAGCAGCCGGTTGCTGCTATGCCTGATGATAAAGAAATTCCCGAATATGAGACAGATATTCAGGAACCGAAGACCCCGATGAGATCAGTTAAGACTGATGAATACAAACACGAATATAATAAGAATGAGGATGAAGATAACGCTGAAGAAGGATCGTCCTCTCTGCGCGAACGACTGTTGAACACTCCGTCGAAGGAGAGATTCCAGGAACTTGCTCGCTAGTATAAGCGACTGGAGTAGAAGTGCTAAGAGCTTAAGGACGAAGTTATAGTCCTTCTAGCTAAGAGAGTTGATTTCGATCCTATGATTAAGAATCTTAAGATCGAGCGTGATGAAGCAATCGCTTACTGTGACTTGGCAATCAGAGATCGAGGAGATCTCGTATTCCGACTCCTGAACCGAAGCAATAGCTTTGGCGTACCGATTGTGGAGGCTATTGCTAATAGGAAGACTACGAAGATACTAGATACTCTAATACTCAGTAATAGTAAGGAGGTCCGATTTGAGACTTAGGAAACAGTTATACGCTAGAAGCTAGAGGCCAATGCGGACTATTACCCGTTGCCTATATACCGTAAGCTTTATATACAGAGTCGCTGCGAGGGTAAGGCCCAGTTATATATTGCGCCGCGGATAAGTTCCGATTCCAGCAATCTATATATAGACGCCGAGGATATAATTACCTACCTAAAGACTGTTTTCGCTAATCCGAACCGACGCGCTGAAGTATATATCGCGTACTATAAGTTGATAATAAAGCCGAAGGATAGCTTTACCGATTTCCTTACCGAGTTTATACAGCTTGCTAAAGAAGCTGTTGTGATCGAAAAAAACCGTAAGCGTGATTTGTACTCGAAGCTCCTATACCTATTACAGAGTTAGGTAATATGGGCTATTAACTAGGATACTGTGACCTTTGAATCTTTCACTAAGACCTGCTAAAGTATATCTTACGAGATCAATCTTCAGTAAGAAGCAAAGATTACCTCCTGTATACGATCTATTGTTACCACCGGTAGTAGTGTAGGTATAGGAGTAGGAACAAGCGTAAAGCCGACGTTAATATCGATATATACTCCCCGTATAAAACACGAAGAAAGTGTTAACCTCGGAAGACTCTCGAATACCGAACGAGATATCTTAATAAAGGAAGGTCGATGCTTTAACTGTAAAGAGCAAGGATATATAACCCGCGACTGCCCGAAGAAGAAGCTAGCTAGTACTGTTACTGTAGCTCGCCCTTCTCTCTGTATTATTGAACTTGACGATAAAGATAACAACTAGGGAAAAGCCGATGCCTAGGCTAAGTCTCCTGCCTAGGTAGACAGAAGGTATTATTGTACTTGCTAGATTTATATAAGTTGATTAGCGGTCCTAGAGATAGTTTAGTTTTTAATACTAGACTGATGTATAATAGACGCTCTTTCTCTATTTTAGCGCTTAGTAATACTGGAGCAGATAGATATATATTCTTAAATCGAGGATTAAGTGTACTCCTTAGTAAACGATTTGGATTGAAAGTAGAAAGTATAGGACAAGAGTGTCCTATTCGAGGATTTGACGGAAAGCTTAGTAAGCCGATTACGTATATTACTTTTCTTATAATATACGTAGATAGCAGAGTGTAGTAGTAGGTCCCGATGTTGATCGCTGACCTCGGGAAATATAATATGATTCTTAGAAGGAAATAGTTTGTAGATTATAACGTCCTTCTGGACTGTCGTCGGTACCGAATAATCTGGCTAGATAAGAAGACGCTCTTTGACAATATATTAAGCAAGATAGCAGTATTAACGCCTACTGCTATCCTCTAGAAACCGAAGCTAAATCCTAATTATCAAGTTAATGCTGATCGATAAGACCGTCTTTTCGGTCGAAAAGAATTAAAGATAAAGGACAGTTATAAGTATATATGTGAGTACTAGTACGGATACTGATAAGTCGAGGAACAAAGAAAGATAAGCTGGAACCTGAATGATGAAAGCAAGACGATGATTTCAAAGACTGAATGTCTAGAGGAGATACTGCCGACAATTGATATCAGTGCTATTGGTAGTGTAGGGTTCAACTGATTGTATCAGTATAGAAAGGTTGACAAAGACACCGAAACCTTTTCTACCTCGCTTTACGAGATTGACTATATTATTGACGTTAAGAGCTCTTAAATCTAGGATATAGAGATCGAAGAGATCAAGAGGATACTGCTAAGAGAGTATTATAAGCTTATAGAAGTTTTCTCGAAGAAGAAGTTAGACGAATTGCTACCTTATAGACCCGGAGTCGACTATGAAATTGTGCTTGAAGCTGAAGCCTAACCGGGATACTGTCCTCTCTATAAGCTGTTATTGGAAGAGCTAAAAGCAGCAAAGAAATATATTCTTAAAAACCTACAGAAGGGTTTTATTGTTCCAAGTTCCTCTTTATATGCCTCGCCGATCTTAATAGCTAAGAAGCTAGGTAGAGGACTACGTTTTTGTGTCGATTTTAGAAGGTTGAATGCAATTACGAAGAAAGACTGTTACCCTCTGCTACTGATTGACGAAGTGATCTAACGAACAAGTAAAGCGAAGATCTATACGAAGCTTGATATCTAGTAAGGATTCTACCGGATTCGACTAATACTAGAAGCTGAAGATCTTACTACATTCCGTATACGATATAGATCTTTTAAGTACAAAGTAATACTATTTGGACTGATAAATAGCCTAGCTACGTTCCAGAGATTTATAAATGATATACTCCGAGAGTATTTGGATGAATATATAGTCGCTTTTGTGGATGATATCTTGATCTACAGCGAGAATGTCGAAGATTATAAACAATAAGTCAAGGGAGTATTCCGTCGTCTATAGGAAGCAGGACTATAGGTTGCTTTACTAAAATCTGAATTCTTAGTTAAGAAGACTAAGTTCTTAGGTTTTATTGTGAGCACTGATAGTATTGCTGTGGATCTAGTAAAGATTGAAGTGATCTAGTTATAGTTAGCGCTGACTATAGTGAAAGGAGTATAGTTATTTCTTGGATTCTATAACTTCTACCGACGATTTATTAAGGTATATAGTATAATCTCGAAGCTATTATATCGGTTGATAAGATAGGACGTTCCCTTTGGGTGGTTAATACAGTGTGAAGAAGCTTTCCTACGCCTAAAGCAGAATCTAGTTAATATACCGATTCTCCGACATTATAATCTAGTACGGAGGACTAGAGTTGAGACGGACGTATTAGATAGAGTTTTTGGGGCAGTGCTTACTTAGTACTACGAATAAGATGATTTCTAGTATCCGGTAGCGTTCTACTCGAAGTCAATATAGCTAGTAGAATTGAATTACGAAGTCCGAGACAAAGAACTCCTAGCAATTATCCGTATATTGTAGGAATAGAGACCCGAGCTTAAAGGACTGTTACAGAAGGATCGCTTTAAGATCCTTACTGATTATTAGTTATTAGAATACTTTATAACGACTCGGCAGATAAATCAGCGATAAGTGAGATAGAGTGAATTCCTATCGCAATTCCACTTTGTGATTAAGTACTGGCCCGGAAAAAGGAATATTATTACGGACGCTTTGTTAAGGAAGGAGACTCCTTACGTAGACGAGAGTCGTAGACTTACAATGTTGCCGATAGCTTGCCTAGATAAAGGAGTGCTACTAGCTTACTTAGCTCCTTTAACGCCAGAAGAGACTGCTAACGAGACAGTTAAGATTGTTGAAAGAGTCTATAAGTCTAATCGTCAAAGTCTAGAGCTAGATAGGTTCTAATAGATAGCTTAGGTAGGAGAGAGTTCTCGATAGACGATATAGGACGGATTGCTCCTTTATAAAGGACGACTCGAGGTACCGGATAACAGAGATTTGCGTACTTGTCTGCTCGATAAGATATACCGATAGCCCTTAACAGCGTATCTAGGAATCGAGAAAATAAAGAAGCTAGTCGCGATAAGATACTATTAGTATAGATAGGTAACTGACGTGAAGTGATATATCGACAATTGCTTGATCTGTAAACGTATAAAGGCTTAGAGAGATCATACGCCTAGACTATTGCGACCTCTGCCGATTCTAGAGCGTCCTTAGCAGTATCTTTTAATAGATTTCCGCTCGTTCCCGAGAGATCGTTATAGATACGATATAGTGTTTATAGTTGTTAATTGTCTAAGCAAGCGACTAATCTCTATTCTATATCAGAAGGAAATAAAGGCTAAGCAGATAGCCCGGTTATTTATTGATTATATTATACGTATCTTAGGGATCCTAGAGACGATCGTATCGGATCGCGGAGGACAGTTTATCTCAGAATTCTAGACTAAGTTCTATAGGATCCTAGGGATCAAACGGAAACTTTCGACTGCGTATTATCCGCAAATAGACGGACAGAGTGAGATCGCGAACTAATATATAGCCCAAAGACTATATCTATACGTCGAACAGAACTAAGATAACTAGTCTAAGTTGTTACTAATAGTTGACTTTGCAGCCTCAATCCTTCCCTAAGATACGACGAAGAAGTCTCTGTTCTTCGTAAAGCGGGGCTACGAGCTAGTAATAATATTCGACTAGAAGGATCAGGGAATATCAACACCGAATGAACAAGAGGCGATCCAGATACTCTCGGATCTACAAGAGATCTGGACTCAGACGAAGGAACAAATTGCGAAGTCATAGGAATTACAGATTCGATAGGCGAATAGGCATCGTCGTAAGGAGGATTTCGGAGTCGGTGACTTAGTGTTTGTTACGATAAGAGACTAGCTTTAAGATCGACCAAGCAGGAAGCTTTCGTACCTAGCTAGCGGGCCGTATAGGATTATCGAGAAAGTGGGTAATTCCTACAAATTGGATCTTCCTAAGGCTATTCGGGTATACCCTATCTTCTACCTAAGCAAATTACGGAGAGCAGCGACAACAGAGCCCCTGACTGGACAGTATATAGACCCTTCTCCGCCAATATAGGTTGGGGAGGCAGATAAATAGGAAGTCGAAAAAGTCCTAGATGTCAGGACGCATTACCGGAAGCTGCAGTACAGAGTACAATAGGTTGGACATGACCTCGATTTACAATAGTATCCTACTGGTAATATAAAGTATGCGCCGAAGAAATTACAGGAATTCTATGCACAATATCCTGCGAAGCCTGGTCCCCCAATACGCTTACAGGAATGGTTGGATGCTGACGAAGAAGATCGAGTCCTCGAGGATCATATTGATGACGACAAGCCCGCATTCAGGGACTGAATGTAGTTTTAGTCGGGGGTTATGTGACGATCCAGACTGGACTGTACTTTCTGCCGCGACTGGCCGCCTTAGTTCTCCGTCACGTGACCTCGCCTCGCCTCGTAGATGTTTGCATGGTTTGCATGAGGAGACAGGACAGGACCCACAAAGGTCCTGCCAGGCAGGTTTCCTCTCTTCTTCTCCCTTTCCCCCTCTGTACTTAGTATTCTCGTTTAATGCACTCTTTTACTTTGAAGAACTGGCTGGTAACATCCAGTCTGGATCGTCACAACCTTAGTTAGAAAAGAGGTAGATAAGCCTCTATCTCTAACCTTAGTTAGAAAAGAAGCCGGAGCCGAAGATCTATTACTATTAACTCTACTAAATAAGGAAACTAGCCTACCCTAAGAGGTAGAAAGTAGCCCTAATTAGGGGGTAGATATATATAGTTAAGATAACTAATTGCTAGCTAGGGATTAGGCCTAGTAGTATAAAGAAGAAGTAATTCCTACTATAGAAGACGAGCTAGAAAGATAGCTCTAGGCAGAACTGCTAGCTCTAAGTAGAGAGATTACTAACAATATAGATACCGGTAATATACTAAGTAGACGCCAAATACGTAGAGTAAAGTAAGATAACGACTTTGCGTATATAACTACTATATAATCTCTTAACAAAGAGCTATTTGCTTTACTATATATATTTGTAGTTAGTCTTTATACAGAAAAGCTAGATTGCCGACGCTATAGAGATAATCTCCTACTATTACTAAAGCACTAGAAAGACGTTATAAATCATCCTTTTTAGTAAGGCTTTCTTATAGTAATAAGGAAAGAGATCTACTCTCTATTTAAGAAAGAGACAGTCGAGGTTACGGAGAAGCTATAGGACAGAGGAATATAGATCCTCTTTTTACTATAGGTATTTATATATAAATTTGACTAGGACGGTTTTCTAGTAAAGTTTAAAGCCTATATTTATATCCACAGAGACCTCGAGACAATCACTTATAAAGAGAAGAGAGCTGCTATATTAATAGTAAAGACGGTAAGAATAATCTTTATATTAGTAGTAGCTTTTGACCTAGATCTCTGCTAGCGAGATATAGTTACTATATTCCTAAATAGTAAGCTAGAGTAAGAGATATATATGTATATACTAGAAGGATTTTAGATATAAGGTAAATATTAGAGACTTTGTCAAGCACTCTACGGCTTACGAATCTTACTACAACTATAGTAGTAAGAAGCGTCTAAAGTACTCTAGAAGCTTGGTTTATACTAAGTACTAGAAGATCTATATATTTTTATTGGAGAAGGAATACTTATTTTCTTCTATATAGATAATATCTTAATTGCTAGCTATCTAGATACTCTGACGAAGATAAAGGCAATACAATTAGAGAAGGATCTTAAAGCTTACTAGAAGTTTACTGATTATAGAGAAGCGGTATAGTTCTTAAATATTAGGATTATTTATGACCGGCGGTAGAAGAAGCTCTAGCTTTACTAAGATAGCTATATAATAAGTATTGCTAACCGGTACAATTTGATAGATTATTGTTGGAATCACGTGATTCGGCATGTGATTGTCACGTGATCCATGTTTGCAGGACTTAGCTAGCTGGCTTCTCACCTTCTTGCTTCTTCTTTTCCCCATCATCAAGATAGACATATTCAATCAACATCAGTTTATCTGAGAGGTTATGAGCCCTCGCTCTAAACCTAGAGCAAGTTTTATCTGAGAGGTTATGAGTCCTCGCTCTAAACCTAGAGCAAGTTTTATTATCAGTTTTCATCAGCTGGGGTAGCTGGCCCTTTGTGGGCTCGGCTACCCCCGGCACCCCGCCTAGTACCCCCGGTACCCCGGTATCCCGGC
The DNA here is from genome assembly GCA_028827385.1 of Penicillium freii. Lineage (NCBI taxonomy): Eukaryota > Fungi > Ascomycota > Eurotiomycetes > Eurotiales > Aspergillaceae > Penicillium > Penicillium freii. The sequence goes on along the minus strand of JAQIZX010000004.1, from coordinate 5,216,648 downwards.
ATCCTACCCCCGGCATCCTACCCCCGGCACCCCGGCACCCCGGCGTCCCGGAACCCCGTACCTCCGATTCCCCACGAGCTTAGGGGAAGAGCACCAATCACGCGTACGATCGCGCATTTTACAATATTTTTCGACGATCAACGAGATCATCGGTATCGTCAACAATTCTTTTTCGACGCGACCGGAAGAAGTTCGGAACGCGCAATCATATTCTTTTCTCGAGACCTACGATAACAGATTCTCGACACAATTTTCAGAACAACAACAACTACAAAGCTAAGGATAGGGCTAAATATGAACTGTGCAAGACATAAGAGCCAGTGCTAGTGCTAGGTGAATGCCTAAAGCGAGAGCTAGTGCAAGTCATAAGAGCCAGTACCAGTGCTAGGTCAGAGCCATATTTGAGCGAGAACCTATTATGCCAGAGTCAGTTGCCGCCTAGTATCAGTGCTTTTTTGCCAGAGCGAGTGCCGCCTAGTATCATTACTAGTGCCTATGCCATTGCTAGTACTTGTTTGTTAGTTCGACATTACCTTTCTTCCATTCGATACAGACAGAGTCCAGACACCATTCGATACAGACAGACACCATTCGATACAGACAGATACCATTCGATACAGACAGACAAATAGGGTTTTTCAGAAGGAGTTTATCAATAAAGGGGTGACGCTAGTCCTGAAGGGGGGTGTTGGAATCACGTGATTCGGCATGTGATTGTCACGTGATCCATGTTTGCAGGACTTAGCTAGCTGGCTTCTCACCTTCTTGCTTCTTCTTTTCCCCATCATCAAGATAGACATATTCAATCAACATCAGTTTATCTGAGAATTATCTACTAGTATATACTCTACTACTAGTCGACAATTTAATACCTTATAAAGATATAGCTACGCTATAGGAGATCTTACTTTACTAGAAGAAGATAGGCTCTGCTAGCTATACTACTACGATTACTAGGCCGGATATAGCAAAGGTAACTGCAAAATTGGTATAGTTCCTTACCAATCCTAGGCCTAGGCACTACTAAGCGGTTAATCGAGTGATTACCTACCTCTATTCTACCCGGAATCTTGCTATAGAGTACAGTACTAATATAGCCAGCACTACGGATTCGATATAGTTTGCAAGTAATACTTCGTATAGAGACTACCTAGATCGAAAGAGCTCTGTAGGCTATATATACTAGGCCTATAGTAGACTAGTTAACTAGAAAGCAAGCAAGCAGCCTACTATAACAACCTCTACTACTAAAGCTAAACTACTAGGCCTATCGGAAGCAGGAAAGCAAGTATAGTAGTAGCGTCGGCTTATAAATAGTCTCGGCTTTGTCCCCTCCTACGACTTAACGATCGATTGCGACAACGAACGGACGATTGGACTGTTAACAAGCGAGGATACGGCGTTCGAAACGAAGCTTCGGTATATCGATATTCATTATTATTAGCTTCGGTAGGAGGTTAGAGAAGGACGTATAAGGGTATAATAGGTACCGACGGTAAGCATAGTTGTAGATAGACTCACAAAGATACTCTCTCGGCAGAAGCACGAGAGCTTTGTTCGGATGCTTCGAATGGTTGACATAGGCTATCTAATAGCCTAGCCATTGGGGACTGCAGAGAGGAGAGAAGATCTATATGCCGATCTGATGAACCAGCAATCCTATACTGGGATCGCTGAGGGGGTATGTCGGAATATGACGACCGGCATACCGGAGGATTTATTAATCCTCCATATTTTGTAATTAATGTTATGTAATCATGGCTCTATATAAATTGTACGAAGAGCCGATACAGAAATACAGAGAGTTGAATACCATTGATTGGACCCCTACATTTACGATACGGCATACACCGACAGACCTCGGGAAACCGAGTCCGTCCTATATATAGGGTGGTTGTATACTGGGGATGCACCATCATTTGTCGTCGAGGAGCAGGCTCTGGGGACGCTACTCCCGCATAGCAGCATGTATGTAATAGCGAGCTACATCGGGTTAATGAATTCATCATCATCATCATCATCATCATACTCCTTCCATTACTCTAGAACTCCACTCATATCATTGATATCAATTCCTAGCAACCTTCTATATCGCAAACATGTCTAACCGAGAACTAGGCATCACTATAGGTCCCTATTCTAGTCGAGAACTAGTCGTCTGTCCCTAGTCTAGTCGAGAATTAGCTATCCGTCCCTAGGGATATACATACAGTATATATCGTAAAGGACGAAGAGACTGCGACCGCAACGAGTGTAAACTCTACGTTCAAATTTACTATCTAGTGTCTAACGGTATCACTATCTATTAGATAATTTCTATAAAGCGTCTAGGTTCTAAACGTTATAACCCCCGGTTCTATAGCACTAGCTCTATAGGTGATTGTATATTGTCTATCGAACCTAATATAAGATTTAATAGCCGGTGTTACCAGCCAGTTCTTTAAACAAAAAGAGTGCATTCAACGAAAATACTAAGTATAGATGTCAGCGAAGAGGAAGGCTATGCAGGAATGAATATTGAATTATGGACTGTCTAGGAGAGAAGAAGAGAGAGAGAAGCTCCCTCGACTGGCTATCTGGAAGTCCTGGGGAGCGGAGTCACGTGACAGGCATATGATATGCATGTGATTAGTCACGTGATTCTCCAACACCCCCCTTCAGGACTAACTGACTAAATTGACATAAAGCAACCCCCTACTTCTCTATCTACAAATAACCTCTCCTTTTTTTTTTTTGCCTGTTTTACGCAGTCCCATAGGGCCCAGGCGTCAAAACCCAGTTTTAGGGGGGGTTGATGCCTTAATGCCTTGTTTTAGCACCGCTTTCTACACCGCTCTAGACAGTGTACTGTGACAGAAATAAGACGGGTACGACAACGTATGCAAAATTGACATATATAAAATTCTCTAACTAACTAAAATGACAAAGTCCGTTGTTTTTCTAATCTGTACGGACATCGATGATTAAGCAATGTATGTAATTTTGTATGGTACCGTTATCATGGCGGTCCATTGATTTTCCGGTTTGTATTGGCTTGGTAATTCCTACTATGCACCATGCCTGGTACTCGATATACCCCCTAGTTTTTGAAGGTTTCCAGAACTTCAAGAACTGCCTTCTCCAACTGTCTCTCAACTGCTTCGCAAGCGATTCGCAAGTGATTCCTTCTGGTCTCACCCGTCCCCAGTCGATTTTTCCACTGATCTCGTTCTAAATCGTCGATTTATACAGTTTTCGTAAATCAGCCTCTGTTTTCAGAGGTCATATAACTGATCAGGTGACCAATGTCCCTCATTCCAACTATCTCCCTAAAGTGCGCCTACTTCTGTTTCGGAAGAGCTTTAGTGAGCCTATCTGCTGGTATCGCAGCAGTTGGTACCTAGTCTATATATACTCGTCCTACGCTAACTTCTTACTTTATCCAGCAGTGATTGATATCGATATATCGAAGCTTCGTATACATCGTCGCCCCTTCCTTCGTTAATAAATCGACTGTTTGCTAGTTATCGTATATAATAGATAGTAGGTAATCTGGTTAGAAACCTAGTACATTTAGCACTCTTCTCTACTACTGGACGGTTTTTCCTACCTCTGCTAAGGCCAGCAGTTCGGCTTCGGTAGTCGATATAGTGATAGTCTTCTGTTTAGTAGCCTTCCAGTCAATTAGGCCACCGTACAACTTGCAGATATACCCTTCAGAGCTCTTTCGATCTTTATAGTCTCCGAATAACGTATTACTTGCAAATTCAACCGATTTCGCCGCTGGTATTAGGGTCGTATCCCAGTTTCTTAGGTAATTGTTTAGATCTCTAGGATCGTCAATATCGGGGTTTTTGTTTTTGTTAGTAGTGGATCGGATACTATATTCAATAGCCTAAAAGCGTATCTTATAGAGATACTAGATAATACGATCAACTATATCAATATACTTTGGTCCTAGATTTATAAGGAATTCCGCTACTTTAGACGTTGCTTTTGCCGCATCTATCCTTATAATAGTAGTGGTATACTACACAGATCTAACCTTAGCCTAGAAACTATAGATCTGTTGCGGGGTAGCCACTCTATCGTAGGGTACTAAAGGCTCAATTCCTAAAGGAGACCCTATTTTTCTCTCTATAACGAGATTATATTTGTTAGCTATACTCTCAATATAGCTATCTTAGTATAACTAGAGCTTTTTCTGCTCTCTATCACGTATAATACGTATATTTAAGAACCAACTTACGTCTAGTTCTCGAAGTTCCCATTGCTTCTTTAGATTTTAATCTAGTAAAGCGGCTTCTTTTGCCTATTTAGGGTGGTTGACAATAATAATATCGTCAACGTAGAAGAAGACGATAATATCTATCATTGTAAAAATATATAGATCTTCTTCCACTAGGGTAAGGCCTAGTTTTACTAGGGCCTTCGTTGCTTCTTACTGCTACAATCTAGGAGATATACGTAATCTATAGAGGGCTCTATACAGTAGCCAGCACTGATTTAGTGCTTCAAAGCCTAGAGGGCACTTTGTATATACCTCGCTTTCTAGCATTAAATTTAGGAATACAGTAACAACGTCTCTCTAAATCATATCTAGATCGAAGGCTACCACTAATACAAATACTACTCTCGCTGTTTTGACAGCTAGCATAGCAGCTCTCTTTTCTTCAGTAGTTAACCACTATAGATCGCCTCTTACGCAGATTCGTACTTTGAACTTCTCGAGTATACCATTTGCATCAAATTTGTATATAAATACCTATTTTAATAGCAAAATCTGGGTATTCTTTTTGTTCGGCAATATAACCTAAGAGTAGGTTTCTTTAACCTTTAAAGTCTCAATTTCGAACTCTACCGCTACCTTCAATTGCTTGGCGAATAGGTAAAGTTTTAATTGCTGCTAGTTCTCTAGTAGTAGTGGCATTTGATCCCTATACAGTCTGTTTTATATATTAAGCTTCTTTGTAATACCTATTGTAAAGGTATATAGAAGACTTAGTAGTTCGGCTAGCTATTTATCTAATAATAGATATATAGCGTAGTCTAGATCTGCCTTTAGCCTCCGTATTCTAGGGCCTATAACAATATTAGATTTATCAATTGTTACAGAGATCTCTCTAGTAAGCCGATTTTCTAGCTCCGGAGTAGGCGTATATTATATCTCTTATTGCAATTGACGCTCTATCTCTGCTTTATCTTTATTATATTGATCTCCCTCTCCCCCTTTAGTTTCGATCGACTATATAACATTGATCGGATCTAGCGAAGATAGCGGTATAGGAGATCTCTCTGTCATTGCTATTAGCGGTAATACTCTCTATAGCGAAGCCCTTTACGGCAATGCCCTTTATAGTGATATAAGGAAGCTTCTAGGGATTTAATCTTAATCTCTTAGCTCTGCTATTAAGATAGGCCCTACTATTGACATAGGCGTTAAAGGTAAATCTAGTATCTGTTTTAAAGGGGGGACCCTTAGTATCTCCCCCCTATCTTTTCCTAGAGCTGTAATTTACTCTATATCTCTAGATTCCGGGGTTTCTTCTTTATTTATTACCTCTGGTATAACGCCTTATTCTCTATATTTAATATTATCGTTGAGAGCTATACGTACAATTGATATTAGTATCTGCATTTCTATACTCAGTTTAGATTGTACTTCTTCTATTGAAAGCACTTAGGGCTAGTCTTTAGTACTTAGTCCCTTTATTATAGTACTAATTGCGTCTTCTAACTGCAGCAATAGCTTTGTTCTAGAGTACTATCTCGATTCATCGAATACAGTATCCCTTATAATCTCTACTTTCCCTATACCTAAGCGGCCTTTATACAGGAACTATATCTTATATAGGCTTTTTGATATATAGCCTATAAGATAGCCTATTTCTACTCTTAGAGCTATCTTATCAGATTAAACTCTCTTAATCAATCTAGAGTACGTTAAGTATCTATATACTCTAATATTTAATAGGTTAACAACTTGATCTTTTAGGCCGTCTAGGGCCGTATAAAATATCAATTCCTTCTAAGGAATAATCTAATTATCGCCTACCTTTATAGGGGTACGATTTATTATATATACAGATATATATACAGTTTCTAGCTATAGGTTATAGGGTAGATTTATATCGTTTAGTAGTACTCTACTATTCCTAACTATTATTCCCCTAGATCTCTCGGTAGGGCCATTTATTTCTAGTAGGCTAGGAGGTATATATTCAATAGTATACCTTTCGTCTTCGATTATAGATTCGACTTTATTGCTAGCGCTCCTTTTATTGTTATAATAAAATACCCTGATTTCGATCTTTAACTAATTGCGGATCAATACTAAGAATTTACGAACTACTATTTGACATTCGTTCTTCTTAATATAGATAAATACGAAGTGGCACCTTATTCCGTTAAGATAGAAATGCGTTATCTATATATAACTATTATAGACGGGCTTATTTTGTACTAGATCGAAGTATACTCTCCCTAGTATACTATATACCTAGCCTATCCTCCGGCGAGAGATCTGCTTCAGTATATCTGCTAATTGACAAGCTTTATATACTTATAATTCTTTGCCTAGGTTGCTTTTAATAGTTATACCCTCTATTATCTCTACTAATTTGACAATTCGTACCTTACTAATATAGCCTAAGCGTTAATACTAAAGCTCAATTAGAGCCTCTGATTTAGGCTCCTTTGACGATATTTTTGCAGTTACAAACATTATTTTAGGCGTTAAATTTAACATCAGATTTAAAGCTTTTATAAACCCCTTTGCTTAGGTAAGCTATAAGAGCTTCTAATCGTGGTAGATCTTATAGATCTATCAGTAGCTATCAATTGTCTTAATGCAATTAGCCCTAAGATTTATCAATAGTCCCCCCTTTATTATTAATCTATAGGATATCAGATTACTATAGAAATTAGGCGAGTACCTCATTTGAAAGAGGTTTATTTAGACGGCTTTTCTAGTAGTAGGGTTAACTCTATAGATAACCATAGTGCCTATACTAGCTACTTTTGTCTCTATATCCCCTACTTTAACGTTACTTTATACACTCTTAAAAGTGCTAAATAAGCTTCGATTGTTGTATATATAGATGTAAGCTCCTATGTTAACTACCTACCTATCTTCTGTAGGTATAGTTATAGCTTTAAAATCCTTGATTTTTGTCGATATAATAGCGTTAGTTTTAACTGCCGTCTCTGTTATCAAGAAGCCAAAGGCTTTATCGTTAAATATTGCATTCGCTTGCTATTTAGCAAGGAAACTTACTCTCTTTTTGTTAACAATTGCCTTCTATTTAGGATTAGCCTTTATAGCTTTATCCTACTTTTGCTTCAATACAATTGATACTTAGAAGCCGGGAGGCCTTTTTTCTTCGTATATCTCCTAATAGAACCATAGTATATAGTATCTAGGCTTAGTTTTTCTATATAGATAGGGCTTATTCTCTAAGTCTTCAATTTTTGACTTAGTAGGCTTAGCTTTTTTATAGCCTTGCTATATCGAGAAAGCTGCCTTTGAAATACCCCTTTGACTACTTAACTTACTATAGGTAATCTTCTAGTAAGCCCTATACCGATTGATAATATCGGTAAAGGGGATATCTCCTTTATCCTATAGCCTTAGAACCTATATTTTATAGAATCTAGGTGATATCACAGAGATTGCTTCGAGGAATTGATTCTTTGCGTTATCTGCTTTAGGCATTTTAGCCTTCTTATACTATTGTTAAAGCGTCTGCCAATTTAGGAGCTATTTGTTAATATCGGTGCTCCGATCTAGGCCCCTATCTAGATTTCTCTATTACTAGCGAAGTCTAGTTTTGTAGGTAGGATCGCTTTTAGGTACGAATCGTTTATAGAGATCAAGTATCAAATCCAATAGTGATTCTAGATCGTCAATTAATAGCCGGTAGGCGTCGTTAACTAACTACCTAATCGCTGATACTACTAGTGGTAATCCCTTCATTTTCGCTAGATAGTCCTTATGCTTTGTATCCCAATCTGACTTTATAGATTGCCTAATATAGAACCAATTGTCTTTGTATTTTGATATAGCTTTATCAATGGAGATAATCTTAGTTAGTGGCTCTAATTTAGGGCGTTCTTCGTCTTTTAGAAATGGATCGCATTGGTCCTATATATCGTAAGCAATTGCAATTGCTTTAATATACGGGAGCTATGAATTCTATGATTCTATGTCCTTTAAAATAACGCGGGAGGAGGCCGCGGAGAGAGATAATATAGTATATATTCAATTGATTTGTTGTCGATTTGTCGAAAATCCGATTTTTCTTCGAAGGAAATAGGGGTTGCTTCGTCAATTCAGGGGTTGACTGTTGTCAAATCACCAAAAATCGGCGACAGCGAGGTGTTTAGATGGTCTATATGTTGTAGACAGATCTTAATTGGAACGAAGCCGGGCTTATAACTGACAGAAATAAGACGGGTACGACAACGTATGCAAAATTGACATATGTAAAATTCTCTAACTAACTAAAATGACAAAGTCCGTTGTTTTTCCAATCTGTACGGACATCGATGATTAAGCAATGTATGTAATTTTGTATGGTACCGTTATCATGGCGGTCCATTGATTTTCCGGTTTGTATTGGCTTGGTAATTCCTACCATGCACCATGCCTGGTACTCGACATACTGTAATCCATGCATACGTCAATTGATTCAAATGAAGCTTTTGAACACCATACAAATTAATGCATCCCATGTTCCTGGGTGGTTGCAAGTCCACAAAAATGAAGCCTTTGGCCACCATACAAATCAATGCATCTCCATGTTCCTGGGTGGTTGCAAGTCCACAAAAATGAAGCCTTTGGCCACCATACAAATTAATGCATCTCCATATTCCTGGGTGGTTTACAAGTCTGGTGGCCAAAGGCTTCATTTTTGTGGACTTGTAAACCACCCAGGAATATGGAGAGGCACTGATTTGTATGGTGTTCAAAGGCTTCGTTTTTGGACTTGAGAACGCTAGCTGAATCGGGGTACTTTGATTATTAAGGCGTTGTAATAATAATTCAGGTATCATAATTTTTCTGCCGTTCTAAACCAAGGCATTAAGGCATCAACCCCCCTAAAACTGGGTTTTGACGCCTGCGCCCTATGGGACTTCGTAGCCTGTTTCCTATATTTCCTACACTTTGTAAAACCTCCTTTTCACCCGTAAATTTGTATACAGATCAATTAAGACCTAGCATTTAGATAAACTTCTTATATACCTCCTTGTTAAGCGGCTTAGTAAATCTATCAGCAACATTGTTCTTCGTATCAACTCTCCTAAGGTCGATCTTATTCCGAAAGATCGCGTCCTTAACAAAGAACTACTTAATATCAAGCCACCGAGTACTGTTCTTGTACGATTTCTTTGCTATAAGTGGCTAGGTATTGATATTGTCTATAAGAATAACAATAGGATCTCCTATACTTAGTAAATCAAGTACACTTACAATCTTTAAGAACTATTATACGTCTCGAGCTAGTTTGTCTAAAGTATACTATTCGGTAGCTATAGACAATAGTATTATAATACTTTATTTCCTAGAATACTACTATATTAGTATACCGCCAAAGAACTAAATTGCTCCTTTAGTAGACTTAGAATCATACTAATCGCTATACAAAGTATTAGTATAAGCGAAGAATGTTATATTATTAACTTTGTGTAAAGGATAAAGGTCCTTTCAAAGGTGAAACAGGAACTGGGACGACATATGTATTCATAGAAGTTTCTGACACGTATATGAATCGTGCGGGGTTCGTCACCTGATCGGTGCCGAGCCTTGGCAGGCATATTTCCTTTTAATCTTGGGTCCCCTAGGGACCCCCGGGGAATTCTAGCAAGAATTAGTCTTAGCCTACGTAGTCTAATATACCTTTGTCTCCTTCTCCTAAGCTAACGTATCTTACCCGGTTAATAGGCCTTATACCTAAAACTAGTATATTCTTATAATTCTAATTCTTCTTCTTTAACTGTCTAAGATATAATAGCTCCCCTAACTACCCGTAGTAGCTCGCGCAATAATACCGAGGCGCTAGAGTATCCTACCTAAACCGGTAGCGAATTGGGAATACTTCTACCTATAGAAGAATAAGAGGAAATACTAACTTAGGACCTATCTAAATAAACCGCCGAACTAATAGCGGAAAGCTCTTATATCACTAACGAAACCCTTCGAAGCCTAGAAAAAAAGGTTATAGAGTATAAAGCTAAAGTAGTATTATAAGAACGTATTCTTATAGCCTAAAAAGCGATTGTAGAAAATAAAGAGAGACTTTAGGATTTCGGTTAACTAATAAGAAAGTCCTAGAATTATTACAATTTATCCGCGGAAAGCGAACCCTCCTAAAAAGGAGAGATTAAAAGAGATATTAGCCGATTTAAACTAGATTTTAGTATAAAATAAAGAGAGGACTAGCTAAATAATCTTAAAGTACTCTTTAAGAGGGCCCTAAAAAAATATATCTCGGGAACCTAAAAAATCCTTATAGCTATAAATTATCTATATACCTTCTATAAAGGAAAATAGATATCTTATAAATAGAAATATCCCGAAAAGATATTAGATTAGGATATATTTAGGGAATAGATAAAGATACTCCTAAGGAACTCCTATAATATTATTACCGATATCCTTATCTAGTTCTAGGAGGCTATAATAAAACCCTATTAGGATTCTTATAACTTCGAAAACTACCTTAAATCGCTAGAGAATTACCTCCTAAACTAGAGTAAAGAATAAAGGGCCTAGACCCTATTTATAAAACTATAGAAACCTCTTTAAGATATTATAATTACTACTAATAATAGTATTTTACTAATAAACTAAGATAAAATATTAAAACTAGTATCTATACTTTACTATATCTATTTTATATACTAGAGACTAAAAAAGAACTTCTTAAACTATTATTACTAGGATAAGAAAAGATAGAGAAACTATACTAATTTAATATTAAATTACTCCTATATCGAAATCTTAATCCCTTAGGGTAGAGGGTAATCTTAGGATAGAGAGTAATCTAAGGGATTTAGAATCTAAGACTAAGACTAAAGATAAGGATTAAATAATTAAGATAATTTACGAAGCTCTATAAATAATATATAGCCTAAAAAGGGAAATAGTACTAAAAAGATACTAGAAAATATCTATTTTATTTATAGAGATAAAAACTACTAGACTTAGGATTATCCCTAGAAAGCTTTAGTTTAATCTATTATCTAAGTATTAAAAACTTAGGATTCTAGATAATTAGGAAAAGTCAAAGAGCTAAAGTAGATCCTAATATACTAGCTTAGTATCTACTTATTAGGACTATAGTATATCTTTATATACTAATTATTATAGGTAATAGTATCGAAATATATATAGATCTAGATACTAGTATAGAATATAATATAGTTAGTAAAGAGTTTACTAAAGAAAATAAATTATATACTATACCCTTTATATCTCTATTACTAAAGGATATAGCCCTAGAATAACTCTATACCTATAGAATATACTAGATACCTTTTATAATTAGAGACTCTAGAGGGATTAAAAAGATAGTAAATTAATCCTATATTAGGATTAAGAGAGATCTTAGACTAAAAGGAAGTCTAGTACTTCTATTTAGGATATTTATAAATAAATTTAATATAATTCTATATCCTAGTATAGATAAATAATAGTTTAGAATAAAAAGTTTCGAACTCTAAAACCCCTATAAATTTATAAAATAATTATAAAATACTATTATTATCTATATATTAATTAAAATACTAAAAGAGATCTAGTTACTAGATAAAGACACTACTATATCGGATATAGATTAGATATAGATACCTCTCAAATTAGAAGAGTTCTTTAATATATTTAATTACGAAAAAGTAGGTACTCTATTAAGAACTAAAATATCCGATTATATAATCGAACTTAAAAAAGAGAAAACCCCTCTTTATAGGCCGATTTACCTACTATTTAGAACCGAATTTAAGGAGTTATAAGCCTATCTAGTTAATAATATTAAAAAGAGGAGAATTTATCTATTAAAAAGCTTTATAAGCGCCCCTATCCTTTTTATCCTAAAAAAAGATAGAGACCTATAGCTATATATAGATAATAGAGAGCTAAACTATATATTAGTTAAGAACTAATACTCTTTACCCTTTATTTTAGAGATTCTCGACCGACTCTTAGGAGTCTAATTTTTTAGTAAGATTGATATTAAGGATACCTACTACTAGATTCGACTCTAGGAAGATAATAAATAGAAAATAGCTTTCCGAATAAGATATAGCTATTTCGAATATATAGTTATACTATTTAGATTATCTAATATACCTACTATCTTCTAAAGCTATATCTATATTATACTAGTAGGGCTAGTTAATATAGTATATATAACCTATCTAAATAATATCCTAGAATTTATAAAGGATTAAGAATCCTATATAAAAGCCCTCTAATAAGTCTTCGAAAGGCTATAGAGAGCGGAACTCTATATAAAATTATTAAAATATACTTTCTATTAGAGAGAAGTTAAGTTCCTAGGGTTTATTATAGATAGATTAAGGGTAAAAATAGATTAAAGCTATATCTATATAATCTAGGAATAGGAAGAACTAAAGAGCTATTATAATATCTAGGTCTTCCTAGGATTTTATAATTTCTACTACTATTTTATAAAAAGGTATTCTTAACTATCCCTACCCTTTATATCTATAATAAAAGAGAGTAAAAATAGTAAAAAACTAAGGTAAGTATAATTAAATATAACTAAATTATAAGTATTCTAATAGTTAAAACTTATCTTTTAGTTAGTATTCCTACTATATTATTTTAATCTAGAGAAATATATTATATTAAAAATAGATACTTTAAACTAGGGTATAGAAGGTATATTTTTATAGCTAGATTTAAAGAGTTAGTAATACCTAGTAGCTTTCTAGTTAAAGAAATTTTTAGACCTAGAACTTAACTATACTACCCTAGATTAGGAACTTTTCGTTATTATTTACTTCTTTTAATACTAGTAGTACTATCTAGATAGTAGTAAATATCCCATTAAGATATTATTAGATTATACTAATTTATATATATTAATAACCTAGTAGAAGCTTAATAGCTAATAGGTATACTAATATATATTTTTAATATCTTTTAACTTTATTATAAAGTATAGGCCTAGAAAAATAAACCCTATAGATAGACTTTCTAGAATTCTAAATTCTAAATAAGTAATTATAGAAATGGAATTAATTAGTCTAATTTAGAACTAAATTATAGATAGAAAGACCCTAGCTCTAGAAGAGACTAAAGAGCTAGAGGCCCTAACAATCTAAAGTATTATAGGGACCTAAGATCTAGATATAGATTAAGAGTATAAACCTAAAGGATATAACTTAATCGGATTGTTAGTAAAATATATTAATACTAATATTGACCTATAATCTAAATAGAGAGAGCTATATAATAAATTGGATATTCTATTCGATCTAAAGGATACTATAGTAATCTAGTCTATAAGTATAGCTACTACTATAAATACTCTTAAATAGGTAGGAAAACTCTAGTTAAATAATCTAGAAACAATCTGCTAAAAAGGTAATATATTAGCCTAGAAACCTAGTAGTAAAGACTAAATAGTTAATACTTTAGGTTATCTTAGATACTAAGGATATCTATATATACTAAAAAAAGAGGGTATCTATTAAAAATTAATAATAATATATTATAATAACTCTATAGTAGGCTATTTTAGGAGAGTAAGGACTAAGGAACTTCTTAGAAGAGATTTCTATTAGATTAATCTATAAGAAGACATAAAAAAATATATAAAATCTTATATAATATATTAAACTACTTAGATACTAAAGTATTGTCCTTTCGGTAAGCTCGAATTACTACTAATTCCTTTCTAGCTTTTTACCGAATTATTAATAGACTTTATTATAGGCTTATTTTAATCAATCTAGAAAGAAAGGATAGTTAATATAATTTTAGTAGTTATAGACTATTTTTCGAAATAGTATCTTTTCTTTCTAGTTTCGACTATAATAGATACTTCGGAATTAGCTAAGCTATTCTATTAAAGTATTAAACTATAATTTAGACTACTAAATAGTATTATATCTAACTAAGGATTAGTTTTTATAAGTAGGTTTTAATTAAAATTATACTATATATCCTAGATAAAACTAAGATATTTGATAGTATTTTATCCTTAGACTAATAGTTAAATAGAGAGAATAAACTAAATACTCGAATACTACCTCTAGTATTTTATTAATAAGTAATAGAAGATATAGCCTATACTTCTATATACTATAGAATTCGCCTATAATAATACTATTAATATAATAACTAGAATATCGCCTTTCTAAGTCTTATTAGGGTTTAATCTAAACTTCTAAATATATACTAAGAATAGTAGTATTAAGAGGGAGGTACTAGTAGCTTTAGCGAGAATTTAAAAGCTTATAGAGCTTTATAAAAAGCTATAGAAAGTATAGAGAATAGTAACTAAAATATAAGTATTTTATTATAATAAGTATTATAAAGAAATAATATTTAAGAAGAACGACCTAGTAGCTTTATTAATAAAAAACCTATAATTAAAGGAAGGTACTATAAAGAAGCTATTACCTTAATAGATTAGATCTTTTAGAATCCTAAAATATATCGGAAAGTAGATATATTATCTTTTACTCTCTAGCTAATATATAGTAATCTATAATATCTTTCCTATCTCTCTACTTTAACTATAGTACTAATAAGAGGGCAAATTAGAATAATTGTCTTTACTAGAATTAGTAGATAATAATAAATAGGAGGTCGAAGAGATTAAAGATTACTACTAATTTAAAGACAAACTATACTACCTAGTAAAGTAGTATAGCTAGCTATTAAAATATAATTAATATATACCCGAAAATACAATAGCGAATATACTAAAAATTATATTAAAATATCGAAAAGCTCTAGAAAAGAAGAAAATCTAAGGGTAGCTATAGTCGCTAAATTAGAACTAGAACTAGCCCGCTATACCTATAAGTCTAGGGGGAATATAGCTAGATACGCCTCTAGAAATTGTCCTATAGTATTAGATACCTAGGAATTATCCCGAGTAGCCTAGACTAATTCCTATATATCCTCCCGGAAGGTAACTATCCTAGTATATTAGCTATATACCGATTCCTTAGCTATATATAGATAGGGGTAGTAGCTAGCCTTATTTATAAATTTCTTATACTTAGTAATAGTAGTAGGAATAGGTAATAAAGGAACTAACGTATTTCACTACCGAGCTGCGCACCCTAGAACACATAGTAAATACGATATATTCTACATTTATATCTCAACAACCATGTTTTTATTTTGGCTCCTTATTTGTCGATAGCCGTCGATAAGACTTATTAGCACTATATATCAATTTCAAAGAGAGTAGATGGCTACGTTATTATGATTTCGAAAATTACCGAAAATTACGTTGCGAAAAACTAGAAATATATATATCGGAATCATAACATTATAAAATTTCTTTAAACCCTAACAAGTGGCTAGATATAATATAAAAAGCATTAGGCTATAAGGAAAAGTTCATATAAACAACCCTTGTTGAAATGTTATGTTGTATTTTATCGCTTTTAGTATGTGTTCTGGGGTGCGCAGCTCGGTGGTGTGCGCAGCTCGGTAGTGAAATACGTTAGTTACTAATAAACTATAGTTAGATACCTACTAGGAATAAGTGTTTTTAATAGCCTAAGAATAGATTAGTAACAAAAATCTAGAAGATATAAAGGAAAATACTTTACCTAAGGTATATAGGTACTAGGGAGAGAGTAGGTATAATAATAAGACTTTATAAAACTATTAAAGCTCGCGATAAGATACTAAAGATATACTATAATACTAATAACTAGTTTATAGGATAGCTATAATATAATTGCGGTACCCTAGTTATTAATATTAGGCTTAGTATCTTTACTAAAGCTATTATTAGAGTTTGTCTAAAAGTCCTAAACCTATAATAAGTATACTAAAGGTTTATAGTAGTTCCTCTCGATACCCTTAGGGACCTAAGCGAGATTAGTACAATTTATTACCGAATCCCTACCGGAGTAGCCTAAAATATATACTATCTTATAAGACTTATATAACTTATTATAGTATTAATAATTCTTTCTATTATATATCTTAATAAAGTAGCGGATAATAAAGGGTTAAAGAGATACTAAATTAGTATCTATCTACTTATATATAGAAATATATAGGTATATTATATATTAGGTATATTAGTATAAAATTAAAGAGTATAATTTATATAATAAATAATAGATAGAAGGTATAGCTACGATTAACCTATAAAATAATAATAAAGAAATAGATAAATATAAATCTAAAGGGGTAAGAAGATAGAGAGTTATAAAAGAAAACAAATTAAAAGTTATTAATATAATAGGGTCTAGATCGGATTTCTATATAAAATAGGAAACTATAGACTAAATCTAAAAATATAAGTTATATCTTCTATTTCTATCTACTACCTATAAAAGACTAAAATCTAAAATAATATCTATATATAATCTTCCTACCTATAATTCGAAAAGCGGAATAGGAAAAGAATCCGCTAGATCCTCTACTAAATCCCTTAGAATAATACTAGGTACTATAGGATCGAAATATCTAATATATATATTTTAGATTACTACTAAAAGGTTATACTTACCCTAGATCTAAATAATAAAATTATTATCCTCTACTTAGAGATACTATCTTACTTCGGTATAGAACTATTTTTACTACTTTTCTATTAAAAAAATAAAAGAGTATAGGATAAGATTTAAATATATTATATAATAACTAGTAAGATAGCTATAATACTAGAATAGGTTATTAGCGAATTACTACTAGGATATATAATTTCTAAGAATCTACCTTATGTTACCAGCCAGTTCTTTAAGCAAAAGAGTGCATTTCAACGAGAATACTAAGTACAGAGAGAGAAAGGAAAAGAGAGAAAGAAACCTGCGAGACAGGATCCTTTGTGGGGTCCTGTCACAATCAATCAAACAATGCAAACTGTTTCGTCGAAAAGATCCCTGCAGGCGGTACATGATGGCAGAAATTACTCGGTCGAAGAAATCCCTAAAGCTCAGATCGTCACACCTTAGCCTCTATAGAATCCTTCTTATTTTTATTTAAAAACCTATAATCGGTCTTATATACTTTATAAATAATATTAAAGTCTTTAGCTAGATTAATAACCCCCTTACCTATCTCCTAGAGATATATAGTATCCTATATATAATATCTATTTATAGGTAACTAGTACTAGGCTGCCTACTCTAGAATCCAGATTAATTCGATATAATCTCCTTATATTCCCTCTAATAAAGATTTATATATTGATTTTTGTTAATTATATTACTAATACTTTTTAGAGTTAGTTTTATATAAAAAATACTAAATAAAAAATAGAACTATACTTATTCTAGGGGCAAAACAGATAATTATCGAGCGAAGATAGCTTATATATTATATGTTTTTTAGATAGATTCGATTTCTACGAATAGTAGGTATAGTAAAAAGTAATAATAAATATTAAGGATAGTTAGGAAATTAGAGTTTTCTACTATAAATATATCTATAGCTATATAGCCCTAATACTACAAAAATATAGTAAAATTAGATAAAGATTCGGAACTATTCTAATTATAGCTTCTTTATTATAGAGTATTACTAATATCTCCCTAATACTTTATAACGTATTCGGTAAGCGAGCGGCGCACGCAACCCAGTGGCGCACCCCACCCAAAACGCGTCAATTAATTTAACCCCTTCTTCTTCAACCACCCACTATGCCACCAATTCGCTCTCAACGCTCTAAAGATTTAACTGAGCAAGAGGGTAGGCTTTTATTAGCTATCCAGGCTTTTAAAAAGAAAGAAATCTCTTCAATTCGTGAAGTAGCACGCCGTTTTAATATTCCTGAATCCTCCCTCCGTCGCCGCCTTAGTGGCGTACAAAACCGCGCGAATTCTCGCGCCAATTGCTCTAAATTGACTGAAACTGAGGAGGAAACGCTTGAAAAATGGATTCTCTCTATAGATACTTGTAGAGCAGCCCCCCGGCCCTCTATAATACGAGAAAAGGCAGATCTTCTTCTTTAAAAGCGTAGAACTACCCCGGTACTTTTAGTTAGCGAAAAATGGGTATACAATTTTGTAAAACGATACCCTCTCCTCTCCTCCCGATTCTCGAAACGATACAATTACGAGCGTACGAAATGTAAAGACCCTAAAATCATTAGGGAGTAGTTTAATTTAGTTTAAAAGACAATTGTTTAATTTGGAATCTACCCTAATAATATTTACAACTTTGACGAGACTGGCTTTGCAATAGGATTAACTACAACTGTAAAGGTTATTACGCGAAGTGAATACTATAGTCGGCGATTACTTTTATAACCTAGAAATCGAGAGTAGGTAACTACTATTAAGTGTATAAATGCTTCTGGCTAGGCCCTTCCTCCGTATATAATTTTTAAAGGTAAAGTCTTTATTAAATCATAGTTCGACGGCCTTCCGGAGGACTAGCGGTTTAAAGTTAGTCCTAATAGCTAGACTTTAGATAAAATTGGACTTCGTTGGCTTATAAAGCTCTTTATTCCTAGTACTTTACGTATAAAGGGGGTATACCGGCTTTTGATTCTTAACGGCTATAGTAGTTATTTAACGCCGAAATTTGACGAAATTTGTAAGCAAAATCAGATAATACTAATCTATATACCAGTATATTTATCTTATCCTTTATAACCTCTTGATATAGGTTGTTTTGTAGTACTAAAACGATCGTACGGTCGGATAGTTAAAACTAAGATACGGAACGGGATTAACTATATTGACAAACTTGACTTCCTCGAAGTATACCCCTCTATACGAATTGAAGCTTTTAAATCGGAGACAATTTAGAATAGCTTCTTAGCTACTAGTTTAGTCCCTTTTTTACCGGAGAGAGTGATTTTAAAGCTTAATATTCGGCTTCGAATACCTACCCCCCTACTAAGCAGAGGGAGTAAATTAAGCCGGAATTTTACCCCCAAAACGCTAGCTATAGAGAAAGACCTATATCGGCAAGCTTCGTCAATTAAAGCTTTACTTCGTATAAGATCTCGAAGCCCGCCTAGTCCATCAGATCGTATATTAAACTAGCTTGTGAAAGGCTTCCGTCTTACAATGCAAAGTGCAATCTTACTCGCTAGCGAAAACAAGGAATTACGTACCGCCAATAAGAAGCAGAAGCAAAAACGAGCTAGATCTAGGAAGCAGATACTAGCCGAAGTAGGCCTCTCAGTACAAGAAGCTTCTCAATTGATTACTGCGCCGGTGGAAGCAGATGAAGCACCTCCCCCCCCTCGGCAAAGAAGCGCTTCGCCGACTTTGGAACCACGTACGCGGGCTATACCAAGGTGTAGTGGGTGCAGAGAGACAGGGCATAGATTTAATAGATGCCCTACTAGATAGATGATTTTACTGTATTTAATTTAATGGAGTTTTGGTTGAGATAAATGTATTTGAAATTTGTAGATTGGTTGGGGTGCGCCACTGGGTTGCGTGCGCCGCTCGCTTACCGAATACGTTAGCTACAATCTATTTCGGATATAGATATCCTTATAGGAGAAGGAGGAATAATTATAAAGGATAAAGGTCCTTTTAAAGGTAAAATAGGAACTAGGACAATATATATATTTATAGAAGTTTCTAGTATATATATAAATCGTATAGGGTTTGTTACCTAATCGGTACCGAGCCTTAGCAGGCATATTTCCTTTTAATCTTAGGTCCCCCCGGGACCCCCGGAATTCTAGGAAGAATTAGTCTTATCCCACGTAGCCTAATACACCTTTATCTCCTTCTCCCAAGCCAACGTATCTTACCCGGTTGACAGGCCTTATACCTAAAACCAGTATATTCTTACACTTATTAGGTAACTTTAGGGTAAAGACCTAGAGACTTAGTACCGAAAGACTACTATAAAGTCGTCAACTCCGGGGTTAAAGGGCTAGAGTATTAGGTCTATAGACCTTTTACGATTTAAAGAACGTATTTATATCTTTATAGGGAGTAACTTAAGAACTAAACTATTAAGTATTTATTATAATAATCCCCTAGCTAGCTATTTTAGATATTCTGTTACCAGCCAGTTCTTCAAAGTAAAAGAGTGCATTAAACGAGAATACTAAGTACAGAGGGGGAAAGGGAGAAGAAGAGAGGAAACCTGCCTGGCAGGACCTTTGTGGGTCCTGTCCTGTCTCCTTATGCAAACCATGCAAACATCTACGAGGCGAGGCGAGGTCACGTGACGGAAAACTAAGGCGGCCAGTCGCGGCAGAAAGTACAGTCCAGTCTGGATCGTCATATAACCCCCGACTAAAACTACATTCAGTCCCTGAATGCGGGCTTGTCGTCATCAATATGATCCTCGAGGACTCGATCTTCTTCGTCAGCATCCAACCATTCCTATAAGCGTATTGGGGGACTAGGCTTCGCAGGATATTGTGTATGGAATTCCTGTAATTTCTTCGGCGTATGCTTCATATTACTAGCAGGATACTATTGTAAATCGAGGTTATATCCAACCTATTGTACTCTGTACTGCAGCTTCCGGTAATACGTCCTAATATCTAGGACTTTTTCGACTTCCTATTTATCTACCTCCCTAACCTATATTGGCGGAGAAGGGTCTATATACTGTCTAGTTAGGGGCTCTGTTGTCGCTGCTCTCTGTAATTTGCTTGGGTAGAAGATAGGGTATACCCGAATAGCCTTAGGAAGATCTAATTTGTAAGAATTACCTACTTTCTCGATAATCCTATATAGTCTACTAGCTAGGTACGAAAGCTTCCTACTTAGTCGATCTTAAAGCTAGTCCCTTGTTATAATAAATACTGAGTTACCGACTCCGAAATCCTCCTTATGATAATACCTATTTGCCTATCGAATCTATAATTCCTATGACTTCGTAATTTGTTCCTTTGTCTGAGTCTAGATCTCTTATAGATCCGAGAGTATCTAGATTGCCTCTTATTTATTCGGTGTTAATGTTCCCTGATCCTTCTAGTCGAATATTATTACTAGCTTATAGCCCCGCTCTACGAAGAACGGAGACTTCTTCGTTATATCTTAGGGAAGGATTAAGGCTACAAAGTTAACTATTAGTAATAACTTAGACTAGTTATCTTAGTTCTGTTCGACATATAGATATAGTCTTTGGGCTATATATTAGTTCGCGATCTTACTCTGTCCGTCTGTTTGCGGATAATACGTAGTCGAAAGTTTCCGTTTGATCCCTAGGATCCTACAGAACTTAGTCTAGAATTCTGAGATAAACTATCCTCCGCGATCCGATACGATCGTCTCTGGGATCCCTAAGATATATATAATATAATTAATAAATAACCGGGCTATCTGCTTAGCCTTTGTTTCCTTCTGATATAGAATAGAGATTGGTCGCTTGCTTAGACGATCAACAACTATAAATACTGTATTGTATCTATGATAATCTCTCGGGAACGAGCGGAAATCTATTGAAAGATACTGCTAAGGACGCTCTAGAATCGGCAGAGGTCGTAATAGTCTAGGCGTGCGATCTCTCTAAGCCTTCGTACGTTTACAGATTAAGCAATTATCGATATATCGCTTTACGTTAGTCACCTATCTATACCAATAGTATCTTATCGCGACTAGCTTCTTTATTTTCTCGATTCCTGGATACGCTGTTAAGGGCTGTCGGTGTATCTTATCGAGTAGACGAGTACGTAAATCTCCGTTATCCGGTACCTCGAGTCGTCCTTTATAAAGGAGCAATCCGTCCTATATCGTCTATCAAGAACTCTCTCCTACCTAAGCTATCTGTCGGAACCTATCTAGCTCTAGACTTTAACGATTAGACTTATAGACTCTTTCAACAATCTCAACTATCTTATTAGCAGTCTCTTCTAGTGTTAAAGGAGCTAAGTGAGCTAGTAGCACTTCTTTATCTAGGCAAGCTGTTAGCAATATTATGAGCCTACGACTCTCGTCTACGTAAGGAGTCTCCTTCCTTAATAAGACGTCCGTAATAATATTCCTTTTTCCGGGCCGGTACTTAATCACAAAGTAGAATTGCAATAGGAATTTACTCTATCTTACTTGTCGCTGATTTATCTACCGAGTCGTTATAAAGTATTCTAATAATTGATAATTAGTAAGGATCTCAAAGCGATCCTTCTGTAATAGTCCTTTAAGCTCGGGTCTCTATTCCTATAATATACAGATAATTGCTAGGAGTTCTTTGTCTCGGACTTCGTAATTCAATTCTGCTGGCTATATTGACTTCGAGTAGAACGCTACCGGATGCCAGAAATCATCTTATTCGTAGTACTAAGTAAGTACTGCTCTAAGAACTTTATTTGATACGTCCGTCTCAACTCTAGTCCTCCGTACTAGATTATAATGTCGGAGAATCGGTACGTTAACCAGATTCTGCTTTAGGCGTAGGAAAGCTTCTTTACACTATATTGACCACTTAAAGGGAACGTCCTATCTTGTTAACCGATATAATGGCTTCGAGATTATACTATATGCCTTAATGAATCGTCGGTAGAAGTTACAGAATCTAAGGAATGACTATACTCCTTTTACTGTAGTCGGCGCTGACTATAACTAGATCACTTCAATCTTTGCTGGATCTATAGCAATGCTATTAGTACTCACAATAAAACCTAAGAACTTAGTCTTCTTGACTAAGAATTTAGATTTTGGTAAAGCAACCTGTAGTCCTGCTTCCTATAGATAACGGAGTACTCCTTTGACTTGTTGTTCATAATCTTCGACATTCTTACTATAGATTAAGATGTTATCTACGAAAGCGACTGTATATTTATCTAAACACTCTCGGAGTATATCATTTATGAATCTCTAGAACGTAGCTAGGCTATTTGTTAGTCTAAATAGTGTCACTTTGTACTTGAAAGATCTATATCGTATACGGAATGTAGTGAGATCTTCAGCTTCTGGTATTAGTCGAATCCGGTAGAATCCTTGCTGGATATTAAGCTTTGTATAGATCTTCGCTTTACTTGTTCGTTAGATTACTTCGTTAATCAGTGGCAGAGGGTAGTAGTCTTTCTTCGTGATTGTATTCAACCTTCTGAAATTGATATAAAAACGTAGTCCTCTACCTAGCTTCTTAGCTATTAAGATCGGCGAGGTATATAGAGAGGAACTTAGAACAATAAAACCCTTCTGTAGGTTTTTAAGAATATATTTCTTTGCTGCTTTTAGCTCTTCCAATAACAGCTTATAGAGAGGATAGTATCCCAGTTAGGCTTTAGTTTCAAGCACAATTTTATGGTCGACTCCGGGTCTATAAGGTGGCAATTCGTCTGACTTCTTTTTCGAGAAAACTTCTGTAAGCTTATAATACTCTCTTAGTAGTGTCCTCTTGATCTCTTCGATCTCTATGTCCTAGATTTAAGAGCTCTTAATATCAATAATATAGTCAATCTCGTAAAGCGAGGTAGAAAAGGTTTCGGTCTCTTTGTCAACCTTTCTACGCTAATACAATCGGTTGAACCCTATACTACTAATAGCACTAATATCAATTGTCGGTAGTGTCTCCTCTAGACGTTAAGTCTTTGAAATCATCGTCTTGCTTTTATCGTTTAGGTTCCGGCTCATCTTTCTTTATTCCTCGACTTGCTAGTGTCCGTACTGGTGCTTACGTATATACTTATAACTGTCCTTTGTCTTTGATTCTTTTCGACCGAAAAGACAGTCTCGTCGATTAGTATTAACTTGATGATTAGGATTTGGCTTCGGTTTCTAGAGGATAGTAGTAGGCGTTGGTATTGCTATCTTACTTAATATATTGTCAAAGAGCGTCTTCTTATCTAGCTAGATCATTCGGTACCGACGATAGTCCAGAAGGACGTTATGATCTACAAACCATTTCCTTCTAAGAATTATATTATATTTCCCGAGGTCAGCGATTAACATCGGGACCTACTACTATACTCTGCTATCCACATATATCGTAAGAAAAGTGATATACATAATCGGCTTGCTAAGCTTTCCGTCAAATCCTCGAATAGGACACTTTTGTCCTATACTTTCTGCTTTCAATCCAAATCGTTTACCGAGGAGTATACTTAATCCTCGATTTAAGAATACGTATCTATCTGCTCTAGTATCACTAAGCGCTAAAATAGAGAAAAAGCGTCTATTGTATATTAGTCTAGTATTGAAAACTAAACTATCTCTAGGACCGCTAATCAACTTATATAAATCTAGCGAGTACAATAATACCTTCTGTCTACCTAGGCAGGAGACTTAGCCTAGGTATCGGCTTTTCCCTGGTTATTATCTTCATCATTAAGTTTAATAATACGGGGAGAAGGGCGAGCTACAGTAACAGTACTAGCTAGCTTCTTCTTCGGGCAGTCGCGGGTTATATATCCTTACTCCTTATAGTTAAAGCATCGACCTTCCTTTATTAAGGTATCTCGTTCGGCATTCGAGAGTCTTCCGAGGTTAACACTTTCTTCGCGTTTTACACAGGGAGTGTATATCGACGTTAATATCGGCTTTACGCTTATTCCTACTCCTATACCTACACTACTACCGGTAGTAATAGTAGATCGTACACAGAAGGTAATCTTTGCTTCTTACTGAAGATTGATCTCGTAAGACATACTTTGGCAGGTCTTAGTAAAAGATTCAAAGGTCATAGTGTCCTGGTTAACAGCCTATATCACCTAACTCTGCAATAGGTATAGGAGCTTCGAGTACAAATCACGCTTACAGTTTTCTTCGATTATAACAGCTTCTTCAGCAAGCTGTATAAACTCGGCAAGGAAATCGGTAAAGCTATCCTTCGGCTTTATTATCAACTTATAGTACGCAGTATATACTTCAGTATATCGGTTCGGATTAGCGAAAACAGTCTTTAGGTAGGTGATCATATCCTCGGCGTCTACGTATAGATTACTAGAATCGGAACTTATCCGCGACGCAATGTATAACTGGGCCTTACCCTCGTAGCGACTCTGTACGTAAAGCTTACGGTGTACAGGCAATAGATAATAGTCCGTATTGGCCTCCAGCTTCTGGCGTATAACTATTTCCCAAGTCTCAAATCGGACCTCCTTACCATCACTAAGTATTGGAGCATCTAGTATCTTCGTAGTCTTCCTATTAGCAATAGCCTCCACAATCGGTACGCTAGAGCTATTGCTTCGGTTCAGGAGTCGGAATACGAGATCTCCTCGATCTCTGATTGCCAAGTCACGGTAAGCGATTGCTTCATCACGCTCGATCTCAAGGTTCTTAATCACAGGATCGAAATCAACTCTCTCAGCTAGAAGGACTATAACTTCGTCCTTAAGCTCTTAGCACTTCTGCTCTAGTCGCTTATACTAGCAAGCAAGTTCCTAGAATCTCTCCTTCGACGGAGTATTCAACAGTCGTTCGCGCAGAGAGGACGATCCTTCTTCAGTATTATCTTCATCCTTATTCTCATTATGTTCGTGTTCGTGTTCATCAGTCTCAACTGATCTCATCGGGGTCTTCGGTTCCTAAACATCTATCTCATATTCGGGAATTTCTTCATCATCAGGCATAGCAGCAACCGGCTGCTTGCCACGGTTCGTCGGGTTTCGTCGAGTCTCAACCATCGTGATTAGTCAGACTTACTTCGGTTCGGTTCGAGTCTTGGCTTGTACGGTGCCAAGGAACGGGAAGTGGGGTAAAGCGGGACCGGGACCAATCGCAATGATAGTCCGTATAGTCGTACTGCTTCGTGGAAATTGAGAATAGTACTTAGTATTATATTACCAGCCAGTTCTTCAAAGTAAAAGAGTGCATTAAACGAGAATACTAAGTACAGAGGGGGAAAGGGAGAAGAAGAGAGGAAACCTGCCTGGCAGGACCTTTGTGGGTCCTGTCCTGTCTCCTCATGCAAACCATGCAAACATCTACGAGGCGAGGCGAGGTCACGTGACGGAAAACTAAGGCGGCCAGTCGCGGCAGAAAGTACAGTCCAGTCTGGATCGTCACATATTCGAGAATACTTAAGCTAATAAAAAGGAAATATTACTAGCCGAATCTCTATCTAGATATTACCGAATATATAAAGGATTACTAGATCTATTAAGGTATTATAGTAAGAAGATATAAGCTATATAGAGAGCTATAACTATTACTAATCCCTTTATAGCCCTTTACAGAGATCTTAATAGATTTTATAATAGGCTTACTATTAGTAATATTCGAGTATAAATATATTAATATAATCCTTATTATTATAGATAGATTTATAAAATAGTCTCTATTCTTCTCTATTTTATTAATAATTATAATAGGAGATCTTACTAAACTATTCTATAACTATATAGAACTTTACTTTAGACCCTCTAAAGATATTATATCCGACTATAGATCGCTATTTATAAGTAAATTCTAGTTAAAAGTATACTACCTATTATAAATATACCTTAGGCTTTCGATAGTATTTTACCTATAAACTAATAGATAAATAGAGTATATAAACTAAACCCTTAAATATTATCTCTAGTACTTTGTAGATAATAAGTAAGTCTTATAGGTATCCTTACTAAGATCTACCGAATTTATATATAATAATACTATTAATTTAATAACTAATATATCTCTATTCTAAGCCCTACTAGGCTACTCCCTAGATTTCTGTTAATATTTTAAGGGCGAAACTCCCTATAGGGAGGTCCTAGCAGTATCTATATAAGTCGAAAAATTAGAAAATCTCTATTAGAGACTATAGGAATATTAGTAAAAGGCAAATAAAATAATAGTAAAATATTATAATAAAGACTATATACTAATATAGTTTAAGAAAAGAGATCTTATTAGTCTATTAATAAAAAACCTTAGATTAAAGAGAAGTAGGAAACTAGTACCCTAGTTTATTAGTCTCTTCTATATTTTATAGGCTATTAGAAAATAAGCTTACTATCTAAGCTTATCTTAGCAATATAACTAAATTTACAATATTTTTTATATAACCCTTCTTAAACTATAGAGGAAACTACTTAGAAAGGATAATAAATCCCTACTAATATCTAATTTAGAAGATAAAGAGGAATATAAGATCGAAGAAATATATAATAAAAAATAAATCGAGGATATAAAATACTTCTTTATTAAATAGAAAGGATAGCCCTCGGAATATAACTAATAGATTTTCTAGGAAGATATAGAGAATATAACTAAAGTAATATACTCTTATTAGGAATAGAAAAAGAAAGGAAAAAAACCTTTAGTTATTATAAAAAGGTAGCGAAGCTACCCTAAAAGATAAAAGAGAACTAGCTAATAGATAAAGAAAAAGATACTAAAATAATAATACTATAAGAATATATAAAAAAACCTAGCTGATATATTCCTAAATCTCTTTTAAAGGAATAGGGAAATCTATTATAGTCTACTTCTCTATTTTATTACCCCTAATAGAAGTATTGTTATTATTTCCCGAGTCTAGGGCGTCTTAGGCGTCGCGAAGCTCTACTAAAATACTATTATAAAATACTTGCTTTACTAGTGTGATCCCAGGAGCCCCTTTCTTTACATAAACTGCACTAAAGGTGCCTTTGGGCTACCGCACGTACCCGTGCGGGACCATTCTGCACTAATATGTATTATACGCAACCGTACTATATAGTATTTAGTTAGTTGGAACCCCAAGCTAATAAAATCATGCGATCTTCTCAGAATCACATCTGGTAGCATGTCGGTATAGGCTATCTCCCACGATAGGCCTAGGGAGGCATAAGATGGCTCTATTATACGCCCGCGCGGACGTGAATAGCACCAAACCTCTCTTATGCCATCCCGACAACGATCCAGCGGACCTACGATGCCAGGTATAAAAGAAGCCTTCTCGTCGTACACCCCTTTCCTTCTTCCTTGTCCCCCCAAGCGGACAAATACGGCCGCCGCGGCGGCCGGAAAAACGGCCGACCCTCCCGTCACTCTGCGGACTCGCAAGTTCATCCGCAGACGGGCGGGCGGGGACGTCCTCCACCCCAACGGGGCGAAGATCATCCGAGACACGGGATGGAAAAGGGGGATTCGGAACCCGACGGGACTCAGCCGTCCCCCTAGACCGCTTATCAGAAGAGAAAGGCAACAGAGCCCGGCTACACGGGACCCACCCAAAGACAAGCGGTCCCGTAAAGGCCTGCCCGGCTCAACACGCTCCCGGGCGGCCGCCGATACCGGACTACCTGGCAGGATCCGCATCCAGGCGCTGTTATAAAAGCAATAACAGCCTCCTGACCCAACAAGAGGAAAAGAAACACGATCAAAACCACTTCCTCTAAGAAAAATCAAACCCGCCTGAACCCAATCATGTCCGAACAGACCACTCACGGATCGGCCGAGGCCCAATTTAGGGCTAACCTCCCGGCAGAGGTTAACACGGCCCTCGACCTCCTGGACGTGGAAGAACGGAACATCTTCCTCCACATGTACTCCAACATGGATCCCCAGCAGGTCAACCCCTTAGTCGAACGGGCTGCCACCAGAGTTCAGGCCCTCCAGGCGGAACGAACCGAGTCGGCACGACTCGCAGCGGCCCTAGCCGCAACCGCCAGCGAGGAGAGAACCCTCCAGGAAACACCTGCCCAGCCCCAAACGGCGGTGTCCGGCAGTTTCCAAGCCATGGATAAGGACACCCGCAAGCGTTTCCTGAACGACCTCCGAGCTATCGCTAGCTACGATGGCACAATCCTCAACGACGCCGCCCGCAAGTGGACGCGCGATTGTGATCGGTACTTCTCGGAGCTATCAAAGCTCACAGGACACAACTCCCCCGACGAAGCGAAGGTACTACACGCCTCGGGGAAGCTCGTGAAGACCGCCCGGCAGCGGTTGGAACAACGCGAGAAGCATCACAACCTACTCGGGACCGAGAACTTCCCTACATGGACAGCCTTCAAGGAATGGCTCGAGTGGGAATTCGCAGAGCACCTCTCCACTGAGAAACTCTACGAACGCTACGAAACGCTTAAGCAGGGCAACCAGTCAATCCAGGAGTACGCCGCCAACCTCCAACAGGTCATCTCCGACCTTGACTGGGACATTCCGGACCCGATGCTTATCCAACGCTTTGTCACGGGCACGAAAGCCACCTACCGTGCTAAGTGGGCCGAGGAAAGAGATCAACCTAAGACGATCAAAGACGTTATCTTCCGTTTCGCTCAATACGAACAAGGACGGGCGATCGCCCGGAAACACGAAGGGCCGTCGGCACGACACCCTGACGCTATGGATGTCGACACCACCATCAATGTGATAGAGAAACGACCCCCACGGCCCTTTATGGGCCCAAAAGAAACCCGCGATTGCCATAACTGTGGGAAACGGGGCCACCTCGCTCGCGCTTGCCGAAAACCAAAAACGGGAGAGACAAAACAGAAGCAAAAGGCCGCGTTCGAACAATCCCGGCACCAATCAAAAAACTAGTGCGGCCGCACGACGTGGAAGCCCTCGTCGGCCGCCTTCAAGAGGCTCCCGAGATGCCAGATTTCGAGGTAGATGACGTCCTCGACCCCTGTCACTCTACGAACGCGCCCGCAACCACTCGGCCAGAGCCCTCTCCGCAAGATCGAAGGCGGAGGGAACCCGCACATCTGTCAGCCTCCCTGAACGTATTGAACGACTCATTAACGTTCTATCGAGGAAAGATTCACACGGGAAACAGTGACCCCGTGCATGTCCGTATGCTCCTCGACAGCGGCGCAAGCAACACCTTTGTCTCACCACATACCCTCCAGAGGCTCGACAGACGGGTACAAGTTCGGAAACCTAAGATACCCTTACTAGTCACTATCGCAAACGGCGAGCGGCTAGAAACGGATGGTTTCGTATCCCTCCTAGTCAAAATCGGCGACTGGGCGGGAAGGATCAGAGCCTGGATCCTCCCGACGGAATACGATATAATCCTCGGTCGTGACTTCCTTCAAGCTGAGAATCCGCAAATTGACTGGCGCACGTCCGTTATGACTCTCACAGACCATAACCACCGACTGTGCACCATCCACCCCACGAACAATTCTCGCATAGTCACGCGAGGAAGCGCACATGCCAACTTGATCTCGGCACGGCAAGTACGCCGGATCTTGCGCAAGAAACAGAGCGAAGCCTACCTCTTCACAGTCCGGCCAACAGTGGACGGATCCGGACAGGAAGAACCAGGGCCACCTAGGCACGACGACCCTCAAATTCAACAGATCCTCACGAAGTACAAGGATCTATTTCGAGCGGAACTACCAACAGCACTTCCCCCAGAACGCAACGTAGCGCATGAGATCGATACGGGAGCGCACAAACCCGTCAACATCAATGCCTACGGACTCTCCGCCGAAAAGCTCGACGAACAAGCCCGACAAGTCGAGGAACTCGTCCGGAAGGGCCTGATCCGCCAATCCAACAGCGCATGGGGCTTCCCAGTGGTATTTGTACGGAAACCCCATGGGAAGTGGCGTATGTGCATCGATTACCGAGCCCTGAACAGCCTGACGGGAAAGAATGGATACCCCCTCCCAAGAATTCAAGAACTCTTAGACATCGTCGGGAACGCGCGGTTCCTTTCGAAGATTGACCTTACGGCCGGATACTGGCAGATCCGGATGGGGGAGGGCTCCGTCGAAAAAACCGCGTTCAACACTATCTGGGGCAAGTATGAGTGGCTTGCAATGCCGTTCGGGCTATGCAACGCTCCCGCAACCTTCCAATCGATCGTGAACAATACATTGCGCCCCTTGCTAGGCCGTAATGTCGTGGTCTACCTCGATGATATCCTGATCTTCTCCGAATCACTCGAAGAGCACGGAAAGCACATTGAGGAAGTCCTCGCACTCTTGAAGGAACAAGAATTATACGCATCACCCACGAAATGTACGTTCGCAACTGATGAATTGGAATTCTGCGGTCATATCGTCGGGAACGGGAGCATACGGCCCCTCCCCGCCAAAATCGAAGCCGTCCAGGGGTGGCCACGGCCCAAAACTGTCCACGACGTACGCCAGTTTCTGGGGCTAGCCACCTACTACCGCAGATTCATCCACGATTTCTCGAAAGTCTGCGTACCGCTCCACGAACTCCTGAAAGAAAGCGATAGTACTCTCCGAAAACAACGTTTCCGACCAATCATATGGACAGAGGCCTGCGAGAGCGCCTTTCGGAAGGTCAAAGACCTCCTCGCCTCCGCACCAGTTTTGAAACAACCCGACCGGAACAAACCATACGTCATTGAGACCGACGCCTCCGAATGGGCCCTCGGTATGGTCCTTATGCAAGAAGATGACGACGGAAAGTTACACCCAGTTGCATACGATGGTCGCAAACTCCATGGCGCGGAGCTGAACTACCCCGTACACGAGAAGGAGCTCCTGGCCATTAAGGAAGCAATCCGTACGTGGGATAGATACATCGACGGAGACCGTTTCGAGACCATTGTCATCACCGACAGTGCGTGCTTACAGTACTTAAACACCACGAGAGAGTACAGCAAGCGCCTTGCGCGATGGGTCGCCGAGTTTCAGCAATACCGGCTGTCCATCCGATACCGCAAGGGCTCAGAAAACATTGTGGCGGATGCAATCAGTCGCCGCCCGGACCTGATCGGAACCACCCCTGCGAATATAAGCCTCGAACGGCCTATAGGGGATGGTTACCTCGCAACTGTGACAATGGTCCAAGGAATCTCTGAGGAAAAGTGGCTGGCGGCCACGATCCAATTCCTGGAGAACGGCACGGAACCGGACGACAACATCACCAAAAAGGCCGTGAAGAAATACGCCGACCGACTCAGTTTCCAAAGCACGTACACGTTCACACGGGCGTCCCCAGATGAAAATCGACAACTTATCTTTACACACGAAGATGGGGTTGTATCTCCATACCTGGAAGCACCATTTCGGACCGAATTGCTCCAGAAGACTCACCACGAGTTTGGACACCTTGGCTTCCCGGGCCTCAACGGCATCATTCGATCCCGAGGATGGTGGCCATCAATCCGCACAGATATGGAAGAATCTGTGCGAGACTGCCCAAACTGCCAGGTATCACAAGGATCCCGCAAGAGCCTCGAGAGAGAGGCAGCTCAGCATATGGTAACGAGCAACATCCGCCCGTTTGAACGGTGGGGGATCGACCTCATTGGCGCCCTCCCAGCCACGCCAAACGGAAACCGGTGGATTATCACAGCGATCGACTACGCAACAGGCTGGCCGGTCGCACGAGCAGTCCCGGACGCCACCGAGGAAACCCTCGCGGAATTCTTGTTCCGCGATATTTACGCACATTACGGAGCGTTCAACGAATTGATCTCCGACAATGGCCCAAACCTCCTATCAGGAGCCGTACGGCATTTTGTGGGCCTACTCAGAGCTCGCCATAGGACTACCACTCCGTACCACCCCCGTACGAACGGGAAAGTGGAAAATTTCAACGGATTGATCGGTCGTATGCTCACAAAGTACCTTATGGGCAAACCCACAAGGTTGTGGGACGAATACCTCACGAAAGCACTCTTCGCTGCCCGTGTACGGGAACACACCGTCACGAGGAAGAGCCCGTATTTCCTGGTCTACGGCGTGCAGCCCCGTATCGTCACGGACGAAGATAGTCTAGCAGCGGACCAAGCGAAAACGGATAGAGATGAACAGATCCAACAGCTCGCAGACGCCCGTTCGAAGGCGAACGAGCTCCTGTTGGTCCACGCAGTCAAAAAACAGAAGATTCGGGACTCAACGGTCACGAGGACAAGCTTCAAGCCAGATGACTGGGTCCTGGTACGAAACGAATCGAAAAAGAAGTTCGAGAGCACGTGGTTCGGCCCGTATAAGGTCGTACAGAGTCATCCGCTCGGTACATACGCCCTTGCAGAACCGAGCGGGCGTGTTCTACGAAACCTCATCAACGGTGCGAGACTTACGGACGCAAACGTCGGCGAGGATCCCAGCTTGTGGGCCTCGCCGGCTGGCCGATCAGCTTTGCGGAAAGCAGGACAGAAAATTGGCCGCCCGGAAGAACTACGCAAAATCCTCGATGAGGTCGAGCCCCCTCCGCCGACATACGCGGACCTCTCCACGTTTACACGGGAAGAATGGCAAGAATTCAGGCGTTCAGGAGCCCGTACAGAATTCTTGGGGGAGGAAGTTATGGCTGAACGCGTCATTGCGAAGACACGAGCAGCCGCGCGCAAGAGACGGAAGAGAGAAACCGTCAACGAGGCACCCGAGCAGGGCCCGCCCGGTGCCGACGAGTGGGACTCGGAAGCAAATGACTACGAATCAGAGGACTCACAACCGCACGAGTCCGAGGGATATGAATCGGCAGAGGACGCTCATCAAGAGCCTAAACAGGGCTCAGCCCGATCACCACGCCCATTCGCAGTCGTTATTCCACCCCCGTCAAGAGAAATCCAGAAGCTTACAGCCACACAAAGCTAAGATTGGAAGAACAGAATCGCATTTCCTGCCACAACGTAGCAGAAGGAGCCGCCCAGAAGGGGCAAAGGCTCAAAAGACATCGCTCGAACGCGAACGAACAGGCGCAAGGGCCTAAAAGAAACTAATTCACAGCATTGAAGGGCCGAGAGCCCAGAAAAGGGACCGAAAAGGTCCGCACAAGATCGAAACCCTTACTTTCCTTGGTAAAGAAGGTCATCCGAATCCGAACTGCCATCGACAGACCCCTCCTCTTCCTCCTCAGTCGTGCAATCCTCCTTCGTCCACCAGCCCTTGGCAATCGCATTGTCACGCATCACCTCATAGTCATGTTGGACCCGAATACGCACGTCACGGAGCCGCTCGAAAACGTCCATGAACCAATCCTCATCCGCACG
This sequence comes from Penicillium freii, assembly GCA_028827385.1. NCBI lineage: Eukaryota > Fungi > Ascomycota > Eurotiomycetes > Eurotiales > Aspergillaceae > Penicillium > Penicillium freii. Next base: position 5,182,732 of record JAQIZX010000004.1, on the reverse strand, counting down.
CCGGTAAATCATCGGCCAGTCCAGAGGTGTTTGGTACATCTCGGAATCATAGACTGGACCAACACGGGGCTTAGCGTCCACACGAATAGGAGGCTCAGGAGTATCCTTCGTCTTCTTCTTCTTCTTAAAGGAAGTCGCACCCTTCGCCACGGAAGCATCATCAGCCGAACGCTTCGTTGCGCCCCTGATCGGAGTCCCAGAGATCTCACCAGCCTTACCACGATCCTTTCCCTTCAGCGGGGTTGTGGGAGTAACAGGGGACGGGACCTCGGCGCTAACAACGGCCTTGCCCTTCTTCGCAGACTTCCGTGCGGCCCCAAAACGGGACAAACTGGGCTCCTTGAGGAGAAGACTACCCGGCTGGAAGCGACGCACAAGGTCGAACACCCAGCGGGGAGTTTGGGAAGCCTCACCTAAGGCACCTACACCCGTTAGCAACGACAACCAGCATATACAGGCCCGAAGGGACACTCACGGAGAGTACACTTGTTGGCAGCACCCGAATACTGGCAGCACGCGCACGCCAGCGACCATTGGAAACCCGCTCCGTCGAGGAAAACGACCCGACAAGAGTTGAACGGACCATTTCCCTTACGGCAGGGATCACAGGCCTCACCATCAGGCGCCTCATGACCGACGAACTGACCCAATGTCGCACGAATGTTCACGAGCGAAGAGACACGAGGAGTCCTATTAGGACGCCAATCCGCTGCATCCCGTTGAGGATCAATACGGGACCACAACTGATCAGTCACGCTCCCCGAGAGCCGAGTCAAGATAGGAAAACCAGTGGCATCAAGGCCGTTTCCTAACACACGAACACAGTTAGCCCCGTACGGATCCAACAAGGACAAAAACGACACTCACCAGTGTCAACCTGAGTGCTGGCGCGGGTTGCTGCATCCGCAGGAGTCACAAGCACATGGGACCAACTGTCAGAACCACCATGCTGGCTGGCAGCTGGGGGAGAGACAGGCCCGGCCGGAGCCATAGGGACAGGAACGGAAGACAGAACAGCCGGTCCTTCACCCGCAGAGACCTCATCGGCCTCGTCATCATCTACGACTTGTGTCAGAACGCCCGAAGAGAATTCATACCGAGTCGCAGGGGGAGCGCCAGTCGTCATGAGACCTCGCACGATCCCGGCCAAGTCATCACCAAGGGGAGAACGGGCGGATTTACCTCGCGCCATCGCGACACTGCACAACACGAAGAAGTCAGCCTCAGTTCAGGACCATACAGACCTTTATGAAGGTATTCATACCTTGTCAATGATAGAAAAGGACGTTCCCGGTTCCAAGCTTGATGATATTGATGAAAAAGGGTAAGAAAGGTGATGAGAAGGAGTGGTGAGAAAGGAAGAGAGGCGAAGAAACAAACCCTGGGGACCTGCTCTCAATTATGCCCCCAGAAGTGAGAGTTTGGACGACAACTCGAAGACCCAAACTGGCCAATTTCGCACCTTAAAGGGCCTTTTCGTGTCCACCCTTGGTCGTCACACCTCTCAGTTCTCTCTTGACGAACTACCTCTGTCACTTCGCCACCTGTTTCAACCCTGTCACACCCGAAACGAGATCTTACGAAGACAAAAAGAGCTTCGAGGACCCTTATGAAGCTGTTCTTGGAAGCTTCACTAAACGATTTCCTTTGTTTTTACTTTTGCACATCCGTACTATTCCGTACGGACTCGATTGTGCGCTACACTCGCTGAAAATGCACTCCTGGGACCTTGGATTCACTCACGTGAGAACTTCGGGAAACGGAGGACCGATTTCCGCTTAGTGGGGGAGGATGTGATCCCAGGAGCCCCTTTCTTTACATAAACTGCACTAAAGGTGCCTTTGGGCTACCGCACGTACCCGTGCGGGACCATTCTGCACTAATATGTATTATACGCAACCGTACTATATAGTATTTAGTTAGTTGGAACCCCAAGCTAATAAAATCATGCGATCTTCTCAGAATCACACTAGGGTCTATAGAATATATCCTTCGTCCTTAGGTAATAGGCGTATAAGTCCCCTCGAAAAATAGGCTACTCTTTCTTTATAGATATAGAAGAAGTTAAAAGCGGCGATAGGAGGGAGTATAATATAGCGGCCTATAAGAAATATATTATAGTCTATATAGGTTTACTATCGAATCTATAGTTAGAAAATACCAAAACCTATACCCGAAACTATCCTAATATATACCTTAACCTAGCTCTTATTACTAGTTAGTTTATACTCTTTATAATAAGCCTACTCCGAAGTATCGAAGGACTTATAGAGTTCTATTATCTTTTCGGTAACTACTTAATAGGTCTTATCGGAATATAGCTAGTTATACTAACTAATACCGCTATTAATATTAACTATTAACCTAGCTTAGCTAAAATATTATATTTACCTAGGTAAGTAAGTCACTAAGATCCTAGTAGTCTCCTAGTATTACAGTTATAGCCTAGGAATTGTTAGTAGTCGTACCTCGGTATAAGACTTAGCGAAACCTATAGGAATATATATTAAAGCGTAGTTAGAATACTATTTATATATAACTAAAGCCTTAGTATCTATAATATAGTTAATTATAAAAGGATAAAGCTAGTCTTTCTACTACTCGCTGATTATAGTCTATAAATAATATATATACTAGAGGGTCCTTAGATAGATAGAGGCCTCTAAAAGAGGGTATATATTATAGATAGGGTTTCGCTAGGGTATTATAATAGTCTCGATATATAAAAACTAAGAAAAAGTAGACGAAAACGGTAGCTCTTATATAGGAGAAGTAAGATATAAAGAGAGGAAGTAAAAAGAATAGAGGTTATAAGATTAAAATAAAGGAATACGTCCTATATCCTCGGAAGCGATATTTCTTTGTTCGCCTACCTTACGCCTCTGCCTATTTTATCTTATTTACCTTATTATATACTCTCCCCTAACTACCTATTACCCTACGTAAGGGTACGCGATTATAAAGAGGGGATGATTTGTTATAATATAATTAGAGATAAGGCTATTCCTAAAATAATACCTTAGGCCTACCGGTAGAAAGAGTCCCTAGGGCGGCCGGGACTCTTCAGAAGGGAATCGCCTATATTTCCCTATTATCTCGGGAACTCCCGCCATAGAAAAGAATACCCCGCTCTATATATTATATCCCCTACCTATATAGGACTATATATAAATTGGATTATATAGAGGAGGCCTGACGGCTCCTTAAGAAACAGTCTTTGACTTTTGGAACCATCTTGTTACCTTCTCCTACCTGATTGACGGGCACCTACCCTGACTCGTAGAGTATCTTAACAGGTGGGCATCGTAGGCATGCCCGGGATAGGCATGCCCGTGGGCCTTGGGCGTTATGGACGGGCACTCGAAAATCCAAATAGCCCACCGCCCACCGTGGACAGGCCTTGGGCACCTCCTAGGTGCCCATGGACGGGCGATGTCGCAGTCTACCGGAAGCTATAGTATAAGATACAATAGGTAGGATATAACCTTGATTTATAGTAGTATCCTACCGGCGATATAAAGTACGTACTAAAGAGGTTATAGGAATTCTATACGTAGTATCCTACGAAGCCCGGTCCCTCTTTGCGTTTATAAGAATAGCTAGATACTAGCAAAGAAGATCGAGCCCTCGAGGACTACGTTGATAACGACAAGCTAGTATTTAGGGACTAAATACAATTTTAGTCGGGGGTTATATAACGATCTGAGCTAGACCTGGCAGTGACCCTCCGGGTGGTCCATGATCTTGGACCCTCCACCCGACCCTCCGAGGGTCAGGGTCGCTCATGAGCGACCCTGACCCTGACCCTGACCCTCTAAGGGTCGCTCGCGGGTGACCCTCTACGACCCGCAGCGACCCTCGGATGTATAAATTTCGAGCGCTAAGCCTAATTAAGGTAGATAAAACTGCTTATATCTCTTAATAAAATACAGTTATTTACATCTGTTTTGTCCACTGGATTATAATCACCAATTTATGACCATTTAAGTTGTTAAATATTGTAAAGTTATTTAATCATCTTATATTTTAAGTATAGTTCTCTTAGTTCTGTGCTTTTTTTATACTATGCGACCGTAGGGAAGCGGTACTTAGTGAGGTAGAAGTGATCAGTCTGTATTGTAGTAGAAATATATATTGAAGATATATATCTATATATGTGATATTGCTTAAAAGAAATATATTTTATTTCTACCCTTTGGATATAAGAGAATTATATCTAAACCAGTTTAGAAGGCTTTATACAATAACTAGATATACTGTCTATTTTCTGACCTCGGTCAGAAATATAGGGTTTGGAAGGCTTTGTACAATAACTGGACATACTATCTACTTTCTGACCGAGGTCAGAAATATAGGGTTTAGAAGGCTTTGTACAATAACTGGATATACTGTCTATTTTCTGACCGAGGTCAGAAACATAGGTTTTAGAAGGCTTTATATAATAACTGGATATACTGTCTATTTTCTGACTGAGGTTAGAAATATAGGGTTTAGAAGGCTTTGTACGATAACTGGACTATACTGTCTATTTTCCGACCGAGGTCAGAAATATAAGGTTTATTGAGGGTCCGGACGAGGGTTAGAGGGTCCGGACGAGGTTTATTGAGGGTCTGAACGAGGTTTATTAAGGGTCTAAACGAGGTTCGTCGAGGGTCTACGAGGTTCGTTAAGGGTCTACGAGGTTCGTTGCGGGTAACCCTTATAAACTAACTAATAGTAATAGTTTATTGAATAGTTTGATAGATCTACTTAGTAAAAATAGTAAATTTTAGTCCTTTGTACTTTGATTATAGAAAACAATTTACTATAAGTCATCTACTCCTTACTACGTTTATATTTACCTATATTGAATATGTCACAATTTTCTGACACTTATGCTTCCTTAAACTATAAGGGGGCTTCGTTAGACGCTCTTTAATACCTTCTCCCTAACGATACACTATTTACAACCTCTTACGCGTTAGGAAGTCAATAAACCTTAATATCGGTACGCGATAGTTATTAGTTCGCCCCTTTTAGCTCTTCGCAATATATACCTTTACCTTCTTATCTTACGATACTAAATCCTAACTATATCAATTCCTTCGCCTTATACTGTGATACAATAAGTAAGGAATTCGTTGAATAGTGGCTTTAGACAGAATTCGGGAAGTCTAAGCGCGTAAACTAGGACGCGCGCTATTAAGTAGAATGCTGGAACAATTTCGACTAAGTGGCGAATACTAAAGATAGGAAGCTAGGTGTGATATATAAGCAATGTCGGAAGGTTCTTGATTATCTAGCAGCTACTTATACAGGTATATCATCTATAAACAAGCATAGGAAGGGGGTTAACTATGCCAAATTCGCGTTAAGAAGACCGAATATCAAGAATTTACTTAAGACAGCTGTATATTATATCCCCTTATATTATCTTTGTTACTAAATTATCTATAGGTATTAAATAAACCAGCTCTTATCTTCTTATAGGATATTTAGGAGCAAAAGCTACTAAGTCTTATTACTATTTTATATCTCCTATTTTTGTTCCTTGAATACCAGGAGTTTGCCGATATTATTAAATACGTACGCCTTGCTCTAACTATACTAACTATTCTCTTACGACGAACTATCCGTGAGCGGTTAAAGGCATTTGTCTATAAATACTAAGAAAGACTCCTCTAGAGTCTACTATTAAAGACAAAGCTCTCCCTTACGCTAGACTGTTGGATATCGCTATTTTAGTAGGCGTTTATAGCAGTAACAGGCTACTTTCTAGACGAAGATTAGGAGTACCGCGAGGTTCTCCTTAGCTTCGAGCCACTCTCTAGTATATACTCTAGGTCGAATCTTAGTAAGGTTGTTACTCAGATATTACAAAAACATAATATTCTTGATCGAGTGCTTGCAATCACTACTGACAATACCTCAAACAATACAACACTAGTTCAGATTGTAAATAACTCAGCAAGGACTATCTAACTAAGCACTGATTCTACGATTATTCGTATTCCTTACATTGTTTATATTATCCAAATCAGTCTTACGGATTTGCTTAGGAAGATAAAGGCATCCCTAAGTAATAATACTACTGAGTTAAACTGGTCTGATAATCGTGTAAGGGTATTACGTATACGCTAAAGAAAGCATAAGATCGCAGATACACTCAACAAGGTATACTATATTCTAAGTATTACTTCTATATACTAATATCTCTTTTAGGTTCGTAACCTTGCTGTTTATATTAACGTAAACCTACAGCGGCGGGATATATTTTATACTCTCTAGGATAAAGAGCCTAAGCTTATTCTAATCCAAGATATTAGGATACGGTAGAATTTAACTTTCCTAATGCTCCGGCGAGCAAAGAGACTGCAGCTAGTATTCGATACCTTCTACTCGCAGTACGAGCAGCCTTACTTTGTATTAAGCCTAGGAGAATAGAGGCAGATTAAATATCTACTCTTTATTCTTAAACTATTCTACAAGTTTATAAGTCTTGTTTCTAGGACTAAAGACTTAAGTATCTACCTTGTCTTTAGTATATACAACCGCCTTTTTAACTATCTTAAGAAGGCGATCGCTACACTTCGGCGGAAGAAGGTTCTATAGAAACAGCTTATGCAATCTGCCCTTAAAGCTACGTCAGAAAAGCTTTTAAAATACTATAAGGATATAGATAGTATCGATAGGTATCTTTATACTATTAGTACAATTTTGTCTCTATCCTAAAAGCTTCAATTCTTCTTATCAAAGGAATAGGAATCAGATAATCCTAGCGAAGCTAGCTAGAAGGACATTTACCGAGGTAGTCTTGAGACTTAGGTTAAGCGCTATAAGGAGCGGCTTAATATTAGGGATAGTCAGTTATCGCTAAGTGGTCTATTATCTAGGGTTAGAATATCCGAGCTTAAATCTACATTAGAGTTAAATGACTCCTAGCAGTCTATCGCTCTATAGGAGGATAAGCTAACTTAATATCTTGATTCTAGTAAGTCTAATAATCTATCCTTATCCTTTATATCTAACTAATATTAATAAATATCTAGCCCCGTAGCGTTTATTACCTCGTATATTCTAGAAAGAAAACCAATATAAATAGCCGATTCTTGCAAGTATTGCCCGTAATATTATATCTATCCTAGCTACTAGTGCAGGCGTAGAGCGACTGTTTAACTCTGCGCGTAATATTTGTCATTACCGGCGAGGCTCACTAAAGCCGAAGACAATCCAGGATATCATAATGTTTATATATATAATAAGGTTTGATCTATAGGAGAGTCAGCGGCTGATTCTCTAGGAGTACCTATCTTCCTAGGAGATCGCAGCTTCAATAGAGGTAAGTAGTACAGTTACTACCTTATTTGAACCAATCAGTAATACTGAGGAAGACATAGTTGAAGAAAGTCAGTCACTGCCTACTTTACAACTATTACCCAATATTGTACTTAGGAGGAGACAAAGAAGTGGCTTACTAAGCGAAGGCGATAAGATACAATCCAGTGCTGAGGATAGTATAGATAAAGAGGGCGAAATTCCTCTCCCTCGATCGTCTGGAAGAGTTCGGAAGGTTTCAAAAAGGCTCAATAGATATGTAGTAGTCTAGTAGATAGGAACTAGATTCAAGAATATAACACAAGTTTTTATAATAATATATCACTAAAAATTAATGTTAAAGAACTTCGGATATATAATTAGGATACTCAAAAATACAGGGCAAATCTACATAAATTATGTATGTCACGAGATTTGCCTGTTTGTCTCGTTTGACGACCCTCAGGGTCACCCGCGGGTGACCCTCCGAGGGTCCAACCTCTAGGTAGACGACCCTCAGGGTCGGAAGGTTGAACCCTCGAACCGCCCCAGTGGCGGGGCGGTTCGAGGGTCGTGAGGGTCACCCGCGGGTCACTGCCAGGTCTAATCTGAGCTATAGGGATCTTTTCGGCCGAAAAGTTTCTGCCATCAGATTCCGACTTCAGTTAGAGTTCCGAGCTCGAGGGATGTTTGCACAGTTTGTTTGTTGTTGTTTGCGCAGAGCCCCACAAAAGCTCTGCCAGACTCGCTCTCTTTCTGTCTCTTTTCCTTTCTCTCTCTGTACTTAGTATTTTCGTTGAATGCACTCTTTTTGTTTAAAGAACTGGCTGGTAACAATTAGTAGCACAAAATCTCTTACCGATATTACTATTCACCCGCTTTAGGGGCAAGATATACGTTTCCGAGCTTATTCGTATCTTGACTTCGACCTAGAAGCAACCACTAATACCTCTAAACTTGCCCCCAGCCTTCGATATATAATCTCCGTTCTCGAAAATAATCTCGATACTCTAGATAGGCTAACTTAGAAGGAGTAAACAATACTAGAGATTGTTAAGGCCCTGTAGCAATATTCGACTTTTGCCTGTAGGCAGGACTCTGCGTAGCTCGCTACTATACACATCGACTCTCTTATGACAGTTGAGATCCGAAACTAGTATCGTCGTCAGTTTGATTTAGAGCTGTCACTAATTGCGATAACTAAAGCTGCGACTCTTGAGGGGCTAGGGGATTTGATTACTACGACGCTACGCTCCAAGTACATAAAGAAATAGTTAGATGCGATCTTATAAAGTCCTTGTTTTTTTTCCGTTGAGCCTGTTAGTCAAGACGACATATGTGGATACCCCGAAATGGCGATAGGTTTCGCACCATTTGTGCCCTCTTGGGCCTGAATTAAGTGCGTTGGATATTGACCAACTGCTCCTTGACACTGTTGATCATACTGAGCACGCGATCGAATTGCACCTGGTGGTCGTCGGCTGTGGTGGTTGGGATAAAGGCCCGTGCAGGAACGACAAGCTCGGCGAAGTTTTCTGCCATGATTGCGTTGTGGATGGCGGCATTCCGAGAATCATGCAGTCCAAGCTCTGCCTGTATGCGGCGAACATACTCCTCCAAACGTTCGACAGCCTGTAGGCCGGTTTCGGCCTGCTCGTGATGGGTAATCGGTAATCACGCGAATTTCCATGGATGATTGAGAGGAGCGGTTTCACCGGTGACCACGTGAGGTTTCGGGAACAAGGGGCAACTGGAAGAAATCACAACGGACGGCTTGCCCGTTCCACTGACAGTTGCCACATGCTGTGACAACACGGTCGATGTCGTGGTAACGGACACACTTTGCCCAAGGTCCATCATTTTGGAGACAGTTTGTGCATTCTTGTTGTGATACTTCTCCCACAATCTGAATTAAGATTGATTCGACATTTGCAGCTTTGCTGCCGATGCGTTCGTCCATGCGTTTTCCGGTGTAGTGTGTCGTGGACCTCTGGAGAGGCTCCCTCACAGGAGTGGCTTGCTTCAGTTTGGCAATTGCTCGTGTCTTGAGTTTCTTGGCCTTCCTCGCCACCTTCCATGGCACCTTCATTACATACTCTGCCCAGAGACCGGGATTCATATCTTCTCCCCCGGCCTCCCCGGCGGGAATTCGGCTTGGGGCCCCAACGGTGTGATGGCTGGATTCCTCTGGTGGACACCTTGTATCATTGTTAGTAGTTGAACTGAATGTACCTGGAAGGGATTCTTACTATGTACTGTCATCCTCGGTAATTAATTGCTGCCGGTTTGGCAAATCTGGCTGTGTGGGGGGAGGTGTTCGCGGCGGCATAATGTGGGGGTAAGAGACAGTTGACTGAAGATGGAATAGTCGACTGAAGATGAGAAGCAAGTAAAGAGGCTGGGTTGAGAAGAGAGAGTGAATAAGGGTAAGTTGAGAAGGGACAGGGAAATTAAATAGGTGCCTGCGCGGGGGACATGTTATTGTTCTGTTTGGAGATCTGCCATTTTTTACTACGCACGCGCACGAGACCTGACTTTACCTCAGCCCTCCTCCATATCACCTCGAGCGGTCCCCCAGCACTCACATTCAATCTCATCGCCACCAACCATGGAGCCACCCTCCACAACGTACCCTGCACCTGTGGTCGGAGAGGACGAAGACCAGCCAGGTTTCTGGGCACACAGTGCTCTCAGTAACCCATGGCCTCGCGGACGACGAGTCCGTGAGCGCCCGCACACTTTGCTACATGCACTGCAAACCGCACCACTTCGTCGTGAGCCAGGCTTGCGCACTTTGAGAAATGGGGAAGATTTCTATTATACCGTCGGCACCAAGACCGCCAATATCGAAGCTCTGCTGGTGCAATCGGTTGGACCAAAACCTAACGATAAGAATACTACTGTATCAGAGCTCAAATTCTTCGACAATATGAGGCAGACGCAGACCCTGAGTTTGAAGACACCTTGAAGAAATTGGTTGTATGATGCTGCTAGTTGTGGTTACATGCATATGCTAAGACGCGCTGAGCGTTTCAGAGGGAACGGCACAATCCAATTTCTGTTATTGTTCAGCTGAGGGGTCAGTGCAGTGGTCGCGCGACTTGGGTGATTCTCACTCATCTTATCACCCTGTCAATAGCACACTCACCCTTCTCGCCTCTAACTAGTCAGCGACACTCCTTTCAACAACCTAATTAATTGCACTCTATCATCCACTTCCACACGTAATCTGATACATGCGACCATAGGGTGTGGAAAACAGGGCTTCCCGTCCGCTCAGCCGTACTTAAGCCACACGCTGGTGAGTTAGTAGTTGGGTGGGTGACCACCAGCGAATCCTCACTGTTGTATGCCTTTGTTTTTGCTTTGTATTTTACTTCATATCATGAAGGAATGAAGAAGACACAGGGCACCATTGTTCAAGAAATTTGCGGTCCAGCCCTGGTATTTCACTCCAAGGAACGTAAGAAAGGCCCCTATTAAAGCCTATCTCGGCGCTAATAAATCGGCCTCTGTAATTGCTATATTACGACCTTCTACCGGTACTAATCGTATGAAGTTTAAACTTAGACTATCGGATCATAGCAGCTAGTTATATAAGTATTTCTTTCAATTTTAAACGAAATCTAATCGGCGGAAGTCGAGATATTGCGGGAAACATAAAAGTTGATATGGGATATGAGATATATTTTGGATTTATGTAGCCCTACTACTTTCTAGGCAAATCTCTAATTATAATTTTAAAATTATCTAAATTAACGCGTTTTCGCGTTTTTAAACGTGATAGAGAAATCTGACCAGTAACTAATTCTAAATCATTCAAACTAATAAAATATTAGTTACCTTGGGATAATAGTAAGAAACTGTGCTAAATAGTTATAGGGTAATTAAAAAAGAAACTAAAAAAGGGGTTCAACTTCACATATTTGTATTGTTTAGTGCCTATTGGGCCCAATTGGACCACTAGTGGGCTCGGAGATAGGGCCCAAAACCCAGCCCATTAGTGGGTTGGGTTGGGCTGGCTTGTGGGCTTTATAGGCTTTGAGGAGGTCTAATATAGAGGGAGGAATCACCGAGATAACAGAAGCTTTTCCAAAGGAGTGTGTATCGCTTCAGGATTAGCTTCGTACGAAACCGAATGTAACCCCGTCTAGGGATGATTGTTGGTTGGGTCTCGGAGTCCGCCGGGGGCAAAGGTACCCCCGAGGTTGTTTGGATGCTTAGCAATGCTTAGCGTTTCGGCCTCCTTTCCAGAAGGATCAGAAAAATCCACATGAAGGATGACGGAATGACTCGTAATCAATAATAATGCTCCAGCCGCGACTGTATGTTGTCGTTTGAACTTTCTCTTTGTTTCGCAATGTGTCCCTTCCTGCTTGCTATCTCAGCAGTTGAATAGACACTATTTGCGTATGCCACCCACTTGACACTGATGTCTTTCATCGATGAGACCCATCCAGTCCCCATTTTATCTTCAGTCGAGCCGCAGAAATCGTCAGGCAAAGAGCCCCTGGCTGCGGCGGGAAGCGAGAATGAAAAGTTCGCCGAACAGCCATTAGAAAATGCCATCGGAGACACCGATCCGGATGTTGTCCTCGTGTACTTCGAGGAGAATGACCCGGAAAATCCTTTGAATTGGTCGCCATTTCAAAAATGGCTGATTGTGTTTGTTGTCTCGTGGATGGGTTTCGTCAGGTAAGCGTCTTTTTTTTTCGCCAATCGCTGTATATCTGCCGTCGTCGATTGACCAAATTAGTGTCTTTTCTACAATGACGATCGTGCCCACGGCACCACGGGTCATGCAAGAGTTCCATTCGCATAATAAGATCGACCAGACGTTGCTTGTCACGATTTGGGAGCTCGGGGAAGGGATTGGCCCGTTTTTCACTGCGCCGCTCTCCGAACGATTCGGCCGGCTTCCCGTCTTCCATATTGGAAATTTCCTCGCACTCTGTTGCTTGATCGCCAGCGCCCTAAGCGTCAACATCTCCATGCTGATTGCATTCCGATTCTTAACGGGTTGCTTCCTATCGATTCTCACTCTCGGGCCGGCCATTGTCGGGGATTTGTTCCAAATGGAACAAACCGGTCGATCTATGGCATTAGTCATGGGAACTCAGATGATAGCAGATTTTATCTCACCTATCGCAGGAGCGTATATATTACAGAGCCTGGGTTGGCGATGGTCGATTTGGTTGGCGGTCATCGTGCTCGGGTTCTTCAGCTTTCTCTTACTGGCTGTGCTCCGGGAGACATACACAGTCGTTATTCTGAGGCGGAAGGCGGAGCGGTTACAAAAGGAGCGCGCGGACGACAAGAAGTATCGTTCCAAATATCAGGCCCGTGTTGATGCATCCACTATACTTGACAGCGCTATAAAACCAATGCAGATCCTGGCCCAGTCTCCCATCCTCCTTCTGACGACGAGCTATATGGCCATAACGTACGCCTTAGTCTCATTAATCCTTGCCACACTCACGGAAACCATGGAGTCGGCGTACCCCGCCGTCTTTTCTAGCGGCTCCATTGGCCTGACGTTTTTAAGTCTCGCCATCGGCAATACCCTCGCTTTGATATTTTACAGTCTCACTTCCGACCGCTACATGATCCACCAGCGGGAAACGAAGGGCGACGCATTCAAGCCGGAGTCTCGACTGATGCATTTGCTTCTTGCCGCAATCACGCTTCCTCTAGGCTTCCTCATCTATGGATGGACATCAGAGTTTCATGTTCAATACATCGTGCCGCTCATCGGAACGTGTGCTGCGGGGTTCAGCATGGCGCTTTCCACCATACCGGCCGAAACATACGTGGTGGATGTTTACGAGATCCACGGGGCATCTGCTATAGCAGCTGGTGTAATATTCCGAGCGATCGCTGGCGCTTTTCTGCCATTAATCGGCCCTCCTTTATATCAAAGCATTGGACAGGGCTGGGGTAACACTGTTCTAGCCTTGATAGCAGCTGTTTTCATTCCCCCCTTGGGTTTGCTGATGAGATACGGAGACTGGTTTCACAGGAAAGAACGGTTTGGAAAGACTGGACGGTAGATTAATTGTTATCCACAAATGTTACTCATTCTACATGGCTGGTGTGTGGATTTGCCTGTATGAAGGTAATTACCCTGTCGACCTGCAAGCCCTTCCAGTAGTAGCATTTGTGCTTCTCGTCAAAGTATATTCTAGTATTTTCGTTGGCGTAATCACGAGGAGCAATATCCATTGCAGTGGCCTGAGATGCGTAGTCTGTCTACTGTACGGCGGTCGCAAAGCGTGAGCGGAAAGTCGTATCCTGGCCCTCTTATTGGATTCCATAAGCTGGTGGGATAAAGGTGAGCTCTCGGATGCAGTTTTCTGGCAATCTGTGCAATTTGATCATTTCATACCCACGTGAGGTCGGAGATCTAGAATTTTAAGAACAAAGTACTACTTGCTCACTAGTATATACTAGTGGAAGTACCTATATTTCTTTTTTTTACCCCTTACATCGCCCCACCAAATGTTCCCTGTCTCATTTTCAAAATTTGAAAGCCTGCTCATCTGAAATCGGTTCTAGCTGAGCATGATCGGGGATTTGTTGATCAAGACCTAAAGGAGTAATCAGAATTCTAATTTCGTGTATATTTAGATATTGAGCGTAGCTGATTTGATATTATCTTTACAGTGTTGTAATCTTCATTAGGGCCCGGTGGGCCATTTCAGTCTGATAGATCTTGGTTAGTGGGTCTTGATCAACCGGGTATGCTCCCCGTTCAGCTAAATTAGGAAACTTAATTAATCTGAATTGAGATCTATCTGTATACTCTGCAGATTGGTGTTTATACTGGTTAAACTTTTCAATGTACATGTTCCAGCTAAGCAACTAGGGATTCAGAATGTCCAGATCAGCCACACAGGAGTTTTGTCGTATTCGCCAACCATTATTTACTGCTTTTCCTGTGGTCGATTCCCAAATCATTCAGGGCCTAAGGTAGCCGCCCAGGGGCCCTAGGTGATGATAGCTCCACCTTGGCAACTTGGAACTAGAGTTCAGCCCCGGGGCCTTGGCCGGCACTCGATTCCTCAGCTATGAAATGGGGGTTAATCTCACCTAGGAGCTCTTTTTCCGACAGTAATAGCCAATAGGACTGAAGTCCGTTAGTGCCGATCAGCTGAGTATCCATTTAAAGTTTAAATAAAGCGAGACTAGTACGTACAGTTCATACTAATATAACAGATTCACAAGAGATTTTCACTCGGGAGGAAGCTGATGGCGTTAGGGCCTTGCATATCCGGTTTTCCACTTTAAATAATTATGTATTCGATAATTGCAATAGACTGCGAATACACTACCTTATATTTATATATTCCCCTTTTCGCTCTTCTTTTGCGTTGCTCAATCGAACCTTGGTATAGTCATTTGAATCCTTGATAACCGAGCAGACGATAGCACGACACCTGGAGTTGAGAGATTATATAATTTGCTACCTCTACCTTATCATGACCTTGACGAGGCACGGCCGATCGGCTCATATTACCGCAACACTCCAGCTCTTGGGACATGTGCATGATTTGAGGAACGGGAAACGAAACCTTGAGCTCAACGGCAATAACCTCGACATTGCTTCCATCGTGGCCGTCGCCCATCATGGAGTCGAGCCAACCATCAGCACGGACGAGCTGCTTTCCAAGCGGCTCGAGATCTCCGTCGACACTCTAGCCGATGCCATCTCTCAGAAATGTGTTATCTACGGCGTCAACACTGGGTTCGGTGGCAGTGCTGATACAAGAACCAACGAACTTATCGACCTGCAGACCCATCTTCTACAATTTATCCAAAGCGGAATCATCACTACCGCTGACAAGGACCCGGCCAGCAACTCAGAGCGGGAACCATCCCACGTCATGCCTCTCGCCTGGGTTCGAGCTGCCATCGTGGCTAGAGCCAATCAGAATCTCAGGGGTCATAGTGCTATCCGCAAGTGCGTGCTCAATAGCCTGGTTGACCTGCTGCACAACGGCATTACTCCCCTGATTCCACTTAGGGGCACCATTTCTGCATCTGGAGATCTTATGCCTATGGCATACATTGCTGGAGCAATTATGGGCAACCCAGATGTCTTTGTCCAGATGGGTACGGGTGCACAAGCAGTAGTTATGCCATCCTCTGAGGCCTTGAAAATGAGCGGGCTCTCCCCGACGGGGCTCGGCCCGAAGGAGGGACTTGGGCTGATTAACGGCACTGCTCCTTCGGTGGCAATAGCAAGCTTGGCATTGTATGATGCCCAGCAGCTTGCGTTGTTGTCTCAGATGTTGACGGCTTTCGCTTCGGAATGCTTGGCCGGGAATGTAGAGTGGACTCATCCCTTTATTCACGCGACTCGACCTCACGCCGGGCAAATTGAGGTGGCAAGCAATATCCGGCAGTTCTTGCGGGGCTCCAAGTTTGTTGTTGGTTTGGAGACGCAGCAGGCATCGGGCGATGGACTTTGCCAAGATCGATATTCGACAAGAACAGCTCCTCAATGGATTGGACCTTATATCGAGGACCTTCTTCTAGCGCAACATCAGCTCGAAGTGGAGCTCAACTCCACATCAGATAACCCTCTGGTGGACACAAGCAAACAAGAGGATGGTTCTATTGGAAGGGTGTACTCGGGGGGAAATTTCCAAGCAGCTGCCGTCACGTCAGCTATGGATAAGGCTCGTTTGGCCATTCAGATGATAGGACGAATGCTTTGGTCCCAGGTCACTGAAATGATCAACCCTGCTACAAATAATGGACTCGAGGCCAACCTTAATGCGACCGCATCGGAGAACTTTACCATGAAGGGAATCGACATTAACATGTCAGCGTACATGTCTGAGTTGGCAGCCCTGGCACACCCCGTCTCTGCCCACGTTATGTCAGCTGAGATGCACAATCAGGGTATTAACTCTCTGGCTCTGATTTCAGCTCGACGCACTATGGAGGCTGCGGATCTGCTGGCACATATGAGTGCCTGTCATATATATGTCTCATGCCAAGGTGTCGACATCAGGGCAAACCACACTCGATTCCTTTTAACACTTCGCACCAAAATGGAGGACTTCACCGCAAGCGGTGCCTTGTATGGACTCGGATTGGAGGGTTCGCAGATTGAGACGCTATGCGCGTCACTCCTGCCCATTGTCCAGTCGAGTTGGTATCGTGCAAACTCCAATACTTGGAAAGACCGTGTCTTATCTGTTGTTGATGCTGTTATGTCGTCAGTGAACGTATTCATGGCCACTCACAACCCCGATTGTTCAGTGGCCACTATTATCGCGTTTAAGAAGAAATTTGAGAGCGTCGTGTCCAGCATGGCAGAGGAAATGTTCTATCCCGGTCCGACTATTTGCCCTGAGGAGGTGACTGCACAGCTTGGTAGGGGGACTGCGCAAATCTATACCTGGGTGCGCTCGAAGCTGAACATTCCTATGAACTGTGGGCTCCAAGACGATCCTTTGTATAACGCTCAGAAGGGTCTTCCCACAAAGGGCAAAAGAAGTATCGGAAGCTCGGTAAGCATGGTATATGAGAGCTTGCTTAAGGGTGAAATGATGGATAGGATTCTGGAGGATTGGATGCATGACTAGTCACATTGTACATTAAGAGATTTGTGAGTATTTAATAGAATGTGAAGAGTCATAAATGCACTGGATATACCCAACACAGACCCAAGACGTCACTTGTAAGCATTTTCTCGCATCCAGTGCGTTGACTACTGCACTGGTGTCAACTCTTAGCTATGCGCAGTTTCCGATTATCGTTCGTCCAGGCGATCTTATATGGGATGGCGTTTAGAACAAACTGCATATAGACCACGCTAGATTAGCAAGGGCCCCTTTTCAGCCGATTATATCTGGGACGCTCAATTATGCAATAATTGACGCTTGGAAGTTAGTTACTTCGGCACCCGTTCCTGGTTAGGTTAGTTAGCAATTTACATTATTCCCTAGGCTATCGAAACACTTTTTACGAACGAGAATTACATGGTGCAAACGGCTGACTATTTACAATATAGCTGACAATGGACGCGCAGTAACCTGTCTAGAATATTCTCAAGCGACTAAGACAATCTAGTGGCACACCACCAGATGACTCTTACATTCGAGTCTATAAAGCTCATTCCCTGCATCTTGGTCGTCGTCTCGCCGACCTCCAAACTCCCCTCGATTTCCCACCTTTGTCCTGTCCTCTGTTGGATCTCGAACCACAAGCCCTTCAAACTCTCGACATTATGTCGATAGTGATTTGTCTCCAGTAACCCAGTCATCGTATACTCCCCAGCCAACAAACTCCCCATTTGCCTTCCACATAGAATCACTCCCTCCCCCTCACGACACAACCCAATCAACCGAAGGATTGACTGCACCTGTCCCTCAAAATCCCAGAAATGCAGCAATGAGCCTGCCCACACCACGTCAATCTTCCCCCGCATAGTATCGACAACCGGGGATGTTTCCCATTCAGAATCCTTAGTCCCCAGATCCGCTGGCAGCAGAGTCGCTGGGAAATTCGTAGCGTCATCGCGGAAAAGTTTATATCCGAGATCAAAAAAACCGGTTTCTAGATCAAACCCGTACAGGCTCCGAGCTGGGATCTTGGCACGATGCACCAAGTAGCGGAGCTCCTGGCCGACGCAGCATCCTGCATCAAGGAATCCTGTAGCGGTGTGGGCCTGGAGGCGAGCAAGCACACGTGGATAGAATGGAAGGCGCGCGAGGTGGCAGCTCAAAAACCGCATTTGCCCGATACAGGGGTAAGGGAAAATTTTGAAAGCTTCATCTCGCTGATTGGTTTTCCTAGTGCGTTAGTCCGTTGCAGGAATCCGGGTTCTTCCACGCCCGCAGGGGGCGAACTTACTGCGGCGAGAACATGGGACAGGACCTCGTCGGATTGGAGGCCGCTGTGTTCCTCTAGGAGCGATCGGGCGTCCGGGTCGATGCTTGTTACGTTGGATTGGTACCAACCTGGGGTCGTTGCAGTATCTGTCATCTTGGCTAGAAGAGGAGGTCTCTAATTGGAGAAATTAACTGTGCACACGGTAAGCCTAGACGGTCCGTCATAAAAGTGGGAAGAAG
Organism: Penicillium freii; assembly: GCA_028827385.1. Lineage (NCBI taxonomy): Eukaryota > Fungi > Ascomycota > Eurotiomycetes > Eurotiales > Aspergillaceae > Penicillium > Penicillium freii. The sequence goes on along the minus strand of JAQIZX010000004.1, from coordinate 5,164,355 downwards.
CAAGACAAACCCCCCTCGCTTTTATAAATTGCAAGAACTGGATGGCGTAGTATGCAAAGCTTGGCCTAATGAGCCTAGCTCAGGCCCCCCACGGCCTCCCCCCAACAGACCCTTGTCAAGTTCTCACAACTCACCACTACCGTCCATTCAAATATACTATTGGACACCGATAAGCAATCAATCAATCAATCAATCAAAATTCAATTAACCTGTTGCAGTCTAACTAGTTGCGTATGACTATGCAGGCGCTTCATCCAACTGAAGCAAGAACTCGAAGCCCAACGCCGAGCGGGATCTCTCCCAGAGAATATACAGATAGATGCTAATTGTAAAGAGTGGAATCAGCCCATTCCTATACCCCGTAGATCCCATAAATCCAGACCCATCCGAACCCATACATAAGAAATCGTCGCATAATGATTGTTGTGGGGTGCACCCCCCACCTTCCATATCTCACTTCTCTCACTTTTCTCTCACTTCTCTCTCTCTCTCTCTCTCTCTCTGTAAACCCTCCCCTGCCTCAGTTTCAATTGATGGTGACGTTGTGCTGGCCAGTTTGATTGGCATATTGGTCGACTCTGGCTGAGTTCTCGTTTCGCAGCATCACTTGTCGTCATTGGCTAATACCCATCGTCTTCCACACCTAGATCCATTGCCGCGAGGCCTGTCGGTTCGTCGTCGTCGTCCTCCTCGGGTGTCACATGCTGGAACTGCTGTAGGAGACCTGTTCGGTGCATAAAGTTGACCACGTAGCGGGTGGCCTGCGGGTTCGACACGATCTTGTCGTAATCCATCTCGTTGATCCCAATACCCCACAATTGCTCTCACAATTTTGTACGCGGCACTACATACCGCGGACACTGCATCAGGATATGCTTTGGTGTTTGTGAGCCCTCATCACAATTACACCGGTCAGTCTCGGCTGCCTTGATTTTGAACAAGAAGTGCCGAAAGCCAATCCGCATTGTACGTATCTGAATCAAGATCGCACATTGTGGCTTCAACAGTCCTTCGTACAACCGGAGTGTCTTCTTATTCGGCGCCTGTACCAAGCGCTTTGTCGGAGCGGACACCGATAAGCACCGGGGATGATTCAATTTCGATTACCCTTGCCAGATAGCAAGATGGCATAGCCCATATTTATCAGCAGGAGCCGCGAAGGTAATAGCCCCACCGCTTGTGGGTATGTTCCGGTCGGGATCAACCATTAGCAGAAGGTGGCAATTGGGTCTGTTCAATCCCAAGTTATGCAGGTGCGGCTGTGGTGCATCCTAGGAGACTAGAATCTGGAACTTCTAGCCAGTTTGAATAGGTGGACTATAGAGGAGACTTGGAGGTTTCTCTTGCATACCGGTTGCGTTGAAGAAATCGCCAGGCTTGAAGCTAAATTCGGATGATGCACCGAATATGTCACATTCAAAACGGCCGATGGCTCGCCGATGACTGCCAGCTCGGGGGGAACCGTGTCAGTGGATGCTGCGGTGGCAGCCGCTGCAATCGCGAAGAGAGCTGGAACCAGACGCATTCCGGTGTAAAGAATAGTCAGAGGGAAGTACTGGGTGGGTTTGACAACGAGAAGGAGGAGGAAGAAGGAAATAAAGGACCAGATGTGGTGAGGTTGGGGTGATTGGTTTAAGCAGAAGGAAGCCGTTGGCCCCTTTCTCAGTCACCAATGGTCAGACGGAAATATGGCTGGATAATTGTCAGTCTGGTTCTGGCTAGCGTTTGGGGCCTCTCTTCCATGATCTATTCCATACGAATTTAGATCTTTGAAGAGGTTTACTTTTTCTGAGCTTTTATTTTCGATGGCCGATCACGCTGATTGATGACTTTAACCGGTAATTGCTCTAGAACATCTCTACGTGAATTTCATTGAATTTCTTTGTGGGCGTTTTTCACCACTGCAGGTTTGGGAGCTCTTTGTTCGATGTGATGTAGACCCTCACACTAGAAGATCTCGTTCCCCCGCTCTCAAAAGACCTTCCTAGATCTAGCCTGCAAGTAAAACTCATATGTCAACCTTCCAGTCACTTAAATAAGTAGTACCACTTCATCTGTCTAATACCGCAATGATTCATTCATCTCATTCGGAAATTAAAAACACATAGTAAATGCGATAAATTACAACTTGATATCTCAACAAAGGTAGTCTATAGTTATGGAGATTTCCTTATAGCCTAATGTCTTTTGGGGAATTTCTAGCCACTCTATGGAGTTTTGGAAATATATATGACTTTGTGATTGCGATATATATATTCCTGGCTTTTGGCATTGTAATTTTCAATACCGTAATAATGCACCTCTTGAATTTTCTTAAGATTAATATATTATATTTAAAATTCATATCAATAGCTATCGACAGGTAATGAAATCAAATGAAAATGTGCTGGTTGAGATATCAAGTCGCATTTACTATGTGTTTGGGGTCAGCCCCCTTACATGGATGACCAGCTCGCTTACCGAATACGTTACATACAGTTATGTTGCCCTCAAACGTCTTATTGAAACTCGATAGAAGGTCAAAAGTCAAGGAGTGCTTGTTTGTTTGTTTTTGAACATTTTTACTCAGATTCATCGACCCGGTAGACTAGCTTGGAGGCTCGGACTTTACCTTCCCGTAATACTTGGAGACCAGCCAACGCTCCAGCCAAGCCGCCTGGCTTCACCTGATATGGATGAGGATGAATGCGGCGCTCCTCAAGTAGTTTTTGCGCCAACTCCCACCATTTGATGCCGAATTCAAAGTTAGTGCTATCAGGAGATATTTCGTTCGTACCCATGCGGTAAGGCTCTCCCAGGACATCATACGCCATTGAGACATGTGAATCAACGTCATCTCTCGCTGATGGCACATCCAGCAGGGCATTGTAGGAACCGCCCGTCGACGAAATGGCAGCACTGCAGATGGCAGCCGATTGGGGCGTAGAGATTGTATCAAGGACAAATTCGAGAGCATCATCAGTATCCTCTCGGATCTGTTCGCCCACTAGTGGATCGTGGTAATCAAAAACTGCGTCTGCCCCAAGCTCAAACATAAAGCTGCGGTTGGCTTCGGAGCATATTGTGACCACACGCAGTCCGGATAATTTTGCCAGTTGGATCGCAAGGGTACCGGTAGCCGTTGCGCCTCCATAGATTAGGATATTGGTGTCGTCTGATTCGTTCCCCTGATCGCCCGGGAAAGGCAATTCCATGCTCTGGTAAAGATTTTGACCAACAGTTGTCAGTCCAACTCCAAAAGTGGCTGCCGCCTCAAAGCTCATGGACTCGGGTATCAATATTTGGAGGTCGCCCTTCGCAATCACATACTGAGCAAATGCGCCGCCATTGTGGCGAACGGCATTGCTACCGTGTACAAATCCAGCCACTCGATCGCCCTTTTTGAACGCCTTTTTCACGCGCGGCCCCACGGCTTCTACTATTCCCGAATAGTCACAGCCCACGGTAGCCCCTGTACAGGGTACAAAATCAATATGACGCCAGTCCGTTGGATTCAAAGCGACTTCGTACTATGTTAGTCCAGCCGTTCATGAACCACAGGAGCGAAGAAGAGCACAAGGAGAAAATACCAGCTTTCGTTTTGACGAGAATGTAATTATCCGGCAACTCGGGAAGCGGGACACCTTCTGCTAGCGTCGCGCGGCCAGCTTCTTGGACGATAATCGCGCTTTGGGTAGTCATTCTCAACAAATCTCGCAACACAGGGGGAAATGAAGTGTGCGAGAGAGGTGGGGTATGGCTCGAATGTCTTCAGATAACTCCTTTAAATGGCAAATTAGGGGGTTATGAAAGGGATGGATATTATCGCACTGCGGGAATTCTCCGTTATGTGGCTTGGAATTACTGCGTACAATATACGGAGCAGAGCGAGCGAGATCGAACTATTGAAGAGCTCTGACAATGCACGGGGGGTTTTTTTTGCCGCGCGATAATCTAGCTAACTAGCGTAGACTACGGAGTACTGCACATAGCTTCTGACCAAAATGTGCTCCATGTATACTAATGTAGGTGATCTGCATGGGGGGGAGGGGCAAGCAGGTGTTAGTAGCTTCAATAAAGTCAATTACTACTGTGAATGTGCTCCGCAGCCCAGAAGGTCGTGGAATTGAGATCCGCTAGCCCAGGCGATGCTAGCAATAGTCCCCTAGTTACCACAGCCAAATATCACTGATGCGAGGTTGCAACACGATGACAATGGCTGAATAGTTAGCCCTCTAGCTAGCCCAACGGGCAAGATTGATATTCTTCAAAATACATCCATGTACGGAGTAAGGGAAACGAAAATACCCGGGGAGTCCGAAAAGTGGAGTTTGTCTCAAATAAGGGGCAAGGAATGGAAAGTGGTTTCTCCACTGCGGGATAGGAATCCCCTCGGGAAAAAAAGGCCATAAAAAGAAATACTGATAGGCGATCTTCGGCTACAGACATTGGCTTGTTGCTATGATATAGTGGAGCAGACCCACGCGGGTCGATGGAGGATGGAAGATTAGCAATCTCGAAATACGGTGACCGATACTGGTAACCAGCTGTCACGGTACAATTCACATGGAAAGCAGGTCCATCTTGAGGCATCGACGATCCAGTTCGTGGATCAATGAGATAGGCAGTCTCCACTTGACACCATTCTGGTATTCTTCACCTCAGGGGTATCCAAGTAGACGCAAACTAGAGAAAATGGTGGAACTGAGTCTGGCATCGGAGCTGCACGAGTATGGGGATTGAGATCCGACTGCATTAGCCAGATCCATGTTCCAGACGTTTGTTTCTAGAGTACGGAGTAGGAAACAGGGTTTCAGCAAGGCAAGTGCCAGAGGATGTAAATTGATGTACAGAGTACATCGTCCATCGCGCTTTTCACTTAGTCCCGGTCTCCACTGCATGTTCTCCGCTTGGACAGCCAGTAAAATATGCATGTGAATATGCGACACTTTACGCGTTAATGGCACTAGCGTCCAGGATTCATAGCCAGCTGGATGGTCTGCAATTAGGACGGGGACTTGGCCCAACCTGGAATTGGAATGCACAGCATTGAGTATAATACCCCACAGCGTCCCTGCTTTGTGATCTTATCCAAACCTTCCCTCAACCATACCATACCCACAAGATGCCTGGCCGACCAACGACGACTTCCCCTACAGATATGGAGGGAATTGCAGTGATTGGAATGGGGTGTCGCTTTTCTGGAGGAGCGACATCTGTTGAGAACTTCTGGCAGATGCTATGTGATGGACGTACCGGACATGGGACGGTTCCCACAAGCCGATATGAAGCTTCAGCCTGGCATCACCCCAGCCATGAACGCAAAGGAGCGGTATGAATACCCCGATTAGGAGTTGGTGTATGATTCTAACATCAAGGTCGTGGGAATTAGATCAATCATGATAGTGGGTTTTTCTTGCAGGAAGATCCATCCCGATTTGATGCTCCTTTTTTCTCTATCACAGCCAAGGAGGCGGCGGGCATGGATCCAGCACAGCGTTTGTTGCTTGAAGTCGCATATGAAACCTTCGAAAACAGTAAGACAAGCGAGATTCAACAGCTGATGGAAAACCAGTCCAGCTAAAATGGGTTGAATAGGCGGAATACCAATAGACACACTTCCAGGGAGTAACACAGCAGTGTACTCCGGCTCAATGACCAATGATTATGAGCTATTGTCGACAAGAGATATCTATGATATGCCCCACAACTCAGCTACGGGCAACGGAAGGACTATGCTGGCTAATCGTTTGTCGTGGTTCTTTGATCTCCAAGGCCCGAGTATCATGATGGATACTGCGTGCTCCTCGAGTTTGACTGCGGTCCATCTCGCGGCCCAATCTTTGCGATCCGGCGAATGTGGAATGGTGAGTACTGCAACCTGTATATGTGTTTATGGCACGGACTAAACATGCTTGTGGCAGGCCCTGGTAACTGGAGCCAGTCTCATCTTGCACCCTAATTTCACACAAAGACTCTCCTACATGCACATGATGAGTGGAGATGGAATAAGTCATTCATTTGATGAGTCTGCAAATGGATATGGACGGGGAGAGGGCATCGGTGCTGTGCTTTTGAAACCCCTCAGCGCCGCATTGGCCGATGGAGATAATATTCGAGCCATCATCCGCGGTACAGGAATTAATCAGGATGGTCGTACTCCTGGGATTACCCTGCCCAGTCCAACATCTCAAGCGAACTTGATTCGTTCGGTTTACGAACGCCATGGTATCTCAATGAGAGACACTTCTTACTTTGAAGCCCATGGAACTGGAACTCCGGTCGGGGTAAGCAAAAAAGCTCTATTGGATTACTATTTGAGCAGTCAGTTTATTAACTTGGTGATTAATAGGATCCCATAGAGCTGTCTGCTGTCGGAATGACTTTGGGTCAGGCACGAACACCAACTGATGAGCCGATATACGTAGGCTCAGTGAAGACAAATTTTGGTCACACCGAAGGAGCCGCAGGAGTGGCTAGCTTGATCAAAGTCGTTCTATGTTTAGAAAAGGGCACATTGGTTCCAAATGCCGGGTTCAAGAACATCAATCCCAAGATCCGGCTGGACGATTGGCGTTTACGCCTGAGCGACAAAACGATGCCTTGGCCGGAACATCTCCCACAGCGGGCTAGTATCAACTCATTTGGATTCGGTGGATCAAATGCTCACTTAATTCTTGAAAGCACCAAAGAAGCCTTCCAGGGTAATGATGAAGACAGGGAGCCGGCCCCTCACGTGGTGGTTTTTTCTACATTTGACCAAGCTGGTATCGAACGAGCCGGCCAAAATTGGAGCACATTCCTTCAACGTCAGCAAAAGGCCGAGCAGGAGATCCCACTCAAAGATCTAGCCCATACAATGCTGACACGCCGATCGCAGTTGGGCTTCCGCAGCTTCGCGGTTGCTAACTCACAAGACCAGCTACAGAGCATTTTAGAGAAGGGACTCCCTAAATTTGCTCGAGCTAGCCGCAAAGCTCAAACAAGACTTGCCTTTGTGTTCACAGGCCAGGGTGGCCAGTGGGCTGGAATGGGCCGAGAGCTTTTGAGGATTTCCACTTTCAGGGAAAGCATAGCACGATCGCAAGACATCCTTTCGGCCCTAGGATGTCCCTTTGATATGGTAGAGGAGATGAAGGCAGAGGCAAAAGACAGTCAAATTAACAGACCCGATCGCAGCCAGCCTATCACCTGCGCCCTGCAGATTGCATTAGTTGATCTTTTGGCTAGTTGGTCGGTTTATCCCAACGCAGTTGTTGGTCACTCTAGCGGTGAAATTGGTATGAACATCCTCCATTCTTCCCTATTAAAATGGACATCCCATGGTGAATAATCGCTGACTTGTTTGTAACACATAGCCGCTGGATATGCTGCTGGATATCTCTCCCACGAAGATGCCTTGCGAGTCGCATGGTTCCGTGGTTTCTTTTCCCAGCAGATCGCCCAGAGCGACAGACGAGGAGGTATGCTTGCTACTGGTATTTCCGCAGCCGATGCACAGAAGTACCTTGAAGAGCTTCCCCCACGTTCAGTTGTGGTTGCTTGCGTCAATAGCCCTGCCAGTACAACCCTTTCGGGTGATGTGGAGTTCATTGATCAGCTTGAAGCAAGATTACAACAGGACGGCCACTTTGCCCGGAAGTTGCGCATTGATACAGCATATCATTCCCCTCACATGGAGGACCTTGTTGAAGTGGTTGGTAATGCCATAAATTGCATCAAACCTGAAGATCGATACGGTGGATCAATCCCCATGCTTTCATCGGTCACAAAAGAGCGTGTCTATCCCGCCGAGCTTGGTGGAGCATACTGGGTGCGTAACATGGTCAGCTCAGTTGAGTTTACTGCCGCAGTGTCACAGCTTGCAAACCTAAGCGAGTCTATCAAGTCTCGCCGACGACCGGTTCCAATCAAATGGACTGCATTGGTTGAGATCGGCCCACACGCCGTTTTGAAAGGACCCGTCAATCAAATTCTAAAGTCTGTCAATGCAAGTATGGCATCATTGCCTTACCATTCACTTGTTTCGCGGAACCAGCATGCTTTGCGAACATCATTAGAAGTTGCCGGGTCTCTGTGGAGCACAGGACATACAGTAGACCTTGCTGCGGTCAATAGCAGTGTCGACACTACAAACCCAACAATGATTGCCGATTTGCCTTCTTATCCTTGGAATCACCAAACGTCCTTTTGGCACGAGCCGGTAGAGACGGCGCAATTGAGACGACGCAAGCATCCCCGTCATGATATTCTGGGAGCTGCCGTGGATTATCAAAACGAGTTGGAGCCACGATGGAGAAATTTCCTGCGGCTATCGGAGAATCCATGGATGGCCGATCATGTTGTCGCTGGATCGATTGTATTCCCAGCCGCGGGCATGTTGGTGATGGCAACCGAGGCAGCGCGGCAACTTGCCGATCACCAAGCGAGTATCAAGGGGATAGAGTTCCAGGACCTTCATTTCATGCGAGGAGTTGTTATTCCGGACGAAGAGCGAGGCTTGGAAACTCTCCTTCAGGTCTCGCCTCATCCAGGGATGCCGGGTTGGTATCAATTCGGGGATTTTCTCACTTCCCTCCGGGGGTTCTTGGATTCAACACGCGAAGGGTGCATTCATTACACGATACGACAACCGAGACGATGATGAGCATAATTCAAACTGGGAAGCAGCATTGGAGCGCATCAAGAATACCCAAACAGTCGCACAAATGGCCGATGTTAGGCAAGCACGTGAATGGCTGTCTCAAACAGGAGGACTCACCGTAGGACCAGCCTTCCAGACAATCACTGGCGTTTCCTTTTGCGATTCAGAGTCTCGTCTTTGGCTATCCGGGGTGGTCACGGACACAAAACAATCAATGCCCTTCGAAAAGGAGTCATCCAGTTTCATCCATCCGACAACTCTTGATTGCCTATTCCAGTCCGCCCTTTTGTCTTGCTCCGATGCACTCTCCAGCACCGACGCGAATATCCCGATTGGAGTGGACAATATCTACATCTCCAATGCTTTCCAACCGCAGCCAGGTGAGCCATTTGTTGTCCACACCGAGACTAAGTGGCAAGACGGAAAATCGCGATCACACTGTATTGCGTCGGACCCCTCGTGGTCACAGCCCTGGATTACATTTGAAGGTGTTTATCTCGGTCGCCTTCCCTTCAACCCCAATTCTCAAAAGCAAGAGGAAGCATCCTCGGAGAACCGATATTCGTCGATTGTTTGGGAAGAGCATTTGGAGTCGCCCCTTGTCACTAACCAAATCCATGATGGAGACAAGAAGATGGCCGTGCAAGCCAGCAGTCTCCAGCTGACAGACTGGATCAAGAGACTGTGTCATACAAATGGGGATGCCAAGGCACTGATCACTACTTCGGAGGCGTCAAGCTCTTGGATTGAAAACCTCCAAGAGTTGATACCAAGCGCCGGAATGCGACCTTGCGTAGGAAAGGTCATTATCGCTTCATGTGGCTCCGATAATCAGGTGGAAGGCACCACCACTGCAGAGAACAGCCTCCCAGGCACTCACCTGATCCCCCTCGCTACGCTCAACGAACTTCCATCTTCGTCGCTCGCTCAGGATAAATATGATTTGGTCGTGATCGATGAGCCCAGGCTGTGGGAGGGCAAAATGATTCAAGGTATTCTGTCATGCCTGCCCACCATCCTTGAACACGGAGGTTTGGCAGCAATTCGCGTGTCAGATACCGATCTGGAGTCAGCAGCAGAGAAGCTGCAGCAATTTGACGGCCTCGAAATTCACAGCACGACCGAAGATCGCAAGTTTATCATCGCGCGCCGGACCCCAGTCTCATGGACAACAGACTCTGAAATATATGTCTTGAGTCCAGCAGACAATTCCAACTCCTTCCCCGTTTTTGAGCATCTGGAAAAGATCTTTGCCACCCATAACGTTCGCCTAGTGCCTATTGGATTGGATCAGGTGGCTACACTAGCAGGGAAGACTGTGATTTCATTGCTTGACTTGGCAAGTCCTTGGGTATCCGGCTGGACAAAGGATGATATGGAACGTCTCCAAGAGCTTATCCGAGTTCAATATGTTCTTTGGGTGTCACCTTCCTGGGCCCAAGGGGCTGTTGAGAACATTGGATCCGGCGCCACAGGCGGCCTTTTGCGAACACTTCGCAATGAGCAGTGGAACATTACCATCCCACACTTATTGGTAGATGCGGAAGATTTGGAAGATAAATTCGGACTGGCTTGTGGCATTCTCCAAGTCATGCAGCTCACGACGCAGGAAGACTCCCGCCGGCCAGACTTGGAGTATCGCCTGGCAAACGGTCGACTCCTAGTTCCACGGGTCCTCGAGACCCCAGCGGTGGATGAGGCCATGCACACTCTTGCGAACGGTCCTAGGCCCGTACTATCAGAGCTAACACTTGATCCAAGGCCCCTTGAGTTGAAGTTCCAGGACGCGGACAATGCACGCTGGGAGGAGCAACAACCCCTCGAAGATCAACTTCGGCCAGACCACACTGAGATCAAGGTTGAAATGGCAACAATCTTTGATTTGCACGGGGATCAGGGGAAGACACCAGAAACAGCTCTTCCAATGCTCGAGATTGTTGGAAAGGTAACTCGTATCGGATCTGGTGTGCACGACTCTGCCGTTGGCGATAAAGTGTTAACGCTGGCATCGGCGAACTCGGGACTCTTGACGACAATGCGGGTTTTGGAAAGTGACACTATCAGAATTCCTGCAAACACCGACCCAACGAAGGCGATATCAACTCCTCTCGCGTACCTCAACGCTTACCAAATTCTCACCCAAGTCGGTCGCCTCAGCTCAAGTTCCTCGGTGCTTCTGGTTGGGTCTATCAGTCAAACTCTCCAGGCCATGATAGATTATGCCCTTGCCATGAACATGCAAGTCATCGTGGCAACGGATTCTTCAGATACTACCGAGAGCCTTCGCTCTCGCTACCCGGTATTGGCGGATCGAATTCTAGGTGTTCACGGTAGCCTGGAAGCTAGCGTGTCCAGGTTGACCAATGGATGTGGAGTTGACGCCAGCATTTGCTTCTTTGGCGGATATCCGGGTCGGAGTGCTGCTAAGTGTCTGGTCCAAGGTGGACAGTACATTAATCTGTCTAGCGAGATGAAGTTGAGTGCTCTTCCAGAGAGCTTTATCGACAGTGGCTGCACGTTCTCTTCGCCGCGACTGCAAAAAGCATTCTCAGAGAAGCCCGGCAGTCTCCATGCTTCAGTTCGCCATGTTATTGACTTCATGAAGCAGCATCGAATGTTGGACCGCGTGGAATCCTACTCCATGTTCCCTGTTTCTGATCTCCAGGGAGCTTTGAAACACTGCAAAGCGACCAACACCCGTGCTATTTTGGACCTTCAGGCTCCTGGAAAGGTCTCCATTGTACTCCCACTGCCAGATCTTACTGCCTTACCAGCAGAAGGCACATACATCCTAGCAGGTGGATTGGGTAATCTAGGCCTTGCGCTTGCTGATACCTTAGTGCAGTCTGGGGCCCGCCATCTGGTTTTCCTTGGAAGATCTGGCAGCACACAGCCTAGTCAGCAGCTAGCCCTTGATCTCCTTCGCGATCGCGGGTGTAACATAGATGTCCTACGCTGTGATATCTCCCAACAGGGAGACATTGACCACCTGTCATACAAGATTCGCAGCAAAGGCTGGACCGTCGCAGGCGTGATTCAGTGTACAACCGTTCTGAAGGTAATTTACCCTCATTTACTTTTTTTCATTTTTCTATAACAATATCTAATTCCTCTATTTCCAGGACGCAATGTTCGAGAACATGACTTTCGATGATTGGACCCAATCCACACAATCCAAGATCCGTGGAACGCTGAACTTGCACCATCTGTTTTCAGAGAAGGAAGGCTTGACTTTCTTTGTGGCATTATCTTCAGTGGCCAGTGTCATTGGTAATATGGGACAGGCTAACTATTCTGCGGGCAATGGTTTCATTGATGCTCTCATGGAATGGCGACGCAGCCATGGTCTCCCAGGTCATTCTATTAATATTGGCCTCGTACCAGATGCCAGTGGACTCAGTGACATTTCCGAAGATCAAGAACAACGCCGCCGGCGATACAAACATCTTGAAGGCACAGAAATCATGACCCATGAGCTCCAGACCTTGCTTCGAGTGATCATCAACAGCAAACTTTCTCTTCCGTCTCAAATTATTGCTGGCATGACCGACTCCCTGTCTCGCAGCAATGCCTCTACGGGCTGGGTTCTCGATCGAAAGTTTGACCACCGACTTTGTCTCGCTGTTGAGAATACCGAGGGTTCTATTCAGACCAGCACCTTACTTAAGGAGTCTGATTCTGTCGATGCTGCAACTGAGATTGTCCTTAACGCCCTGAGTGAATATCTAGCAGATGCAATGGCTACAACCGCTGATGCTATCGACTCAGATCTCCCATTGTCTGCGTTGGGTGGTACGTTTTTTTCCCGGATAATATTTCCACACGGTGATCTTTCATTTGACTAACACTGGCCTCTAGTTGATTCCCTCAAAGCTACAGCCGTCCAAAACTGGGTCTCACGCGAACTGGGAGCAGAACTGTCCTCTTTCGAATTTCTTGGCTCGCAACCGACCAAGGCGTTAGCAAGGAAAATTGCGTCTACTAGTTCATTTGTCTCAGTGCCGAGCTGAAGAGAGCTGAAGAACTGTCCGATGATCCATACTGAGTATGGATTAGGTTAAGAGCAACCATTTCCTCATCATGTTCCTTGCTTTTTAGCGTTTCTCAATTTTGGCTGGTTCAATGTTTCAATAGTTCTAATATTCAGTATATGTGTTTTTTATTTACAATACGATGTTTTGCATACGAAATGTATGAAATCTTCGAAATTGCCAAGACTTGCGGTGTTGAGAGCCCGTGCCGTGAGTGGGTCCCGAGTCCCGTCATCAAACTCACATGCCAGGGGATAATCCGACAGCTTATCTTTGAGCAACCTCGCATATTGCATGGCGGATAGCCCCGCTGTGCTGATTAGTCCGTACAGGATCATGCAATATGCAATAGCCGGGGTGTGAGACGCTATTTCAATGTAGTGAGGGAGGACCAAGCGTGAACAACTTCAATTTCGTCCATGGCTCCACTAATCACAGTCCACAGTCTCAACACATCGGGAACTGGATCGACACTGCCCGATCATGTTGATCAGCAGAAACACCATGTTTGTGGAAGTATGTGGAGCGGGTTAGGGTGGGGACATCTGTTCTGCACTCTCACACCCGAATAGGAATGATAGCAAGGAACGTGGACTCCGTACGGAGGACACGTTGCCCTGTTAACAAACCTGGTTTCTGCACAATCCCCCTTGCTTCAGCAGGGGTGATATAATAAGTGCATGTCGATTGTGAATCAAAGCGATAAACCCCGCTTGTCAACTATGTAGCTTTTAGGAGTTCCACCACGCATCCTGATTCTTTAAATGTTCATTTTGCTTTCCCTAGTCCCACAGATCTCAATTTTAGGTTCGGTGGCAGCTAAAAGGGAAAATCCACCCTTATTATGTACAAATATTTGAGCTTTCGGTGTCCGGGTCGTGTCGGGATCTACCGAGGTCGGCGTCTGTCCACTTACATCGACCGAGGTACTCCGAATTTAGTCAAATTTCGAACCCCCTAAATGAAAAGGCTTCGAAGCAGCTGCACTGAGGGGAGTGGAGTGTGGATCTTGGGCTGGACCGTCCACGTTCCACCTGGTCTAAGCAAGGCATGCCACTATCGACATATTGCTCCGTAATTTGTACTCCATATATCTGTACAACATAGGGTATCTCCACACCGTGGGGCCTTCGCATGGATCCATTACTTTAGTTCTTTGGCCGGGAACTGTAGGATTCCGTGGGTGACTTTCATAGGAAAATCCTCTATGCACTAAAATGTGTAAGGCGTCTTTTAGTCTTCCACACGGGAAAAAAAAATTTGCAATAAAACACTCTGCTGCCGTATCCAATTTCTTTTCTCCCTTCTTCCTCTTCCGTCTTTTTACTTCCAGTTATGGCGGACCCTGAAAAGAACGATCCTGAAAAGAACGATCTATGCATGCCGACACCCCCGGCCAAGGCCATTGTCGTAGATCATGACAAGGCCATTGTTCCAGATCCTGAACAGGGCATTGTTGTAGATCATGATATGGCCACTGACCCAAATTCTGATCAAATCATAATCATAGATGATGACCTGGCTATTGATCCTGATCCTGAAGAGGTCATTGACAACGACTCTCCTAAGGAGGTCTCATCCACTGGCAACGAGTCCCCCGATGTAATTGATCTGGAGGCTCAGCCCACAGAGCCCCGACGAAAGCGGTTTGCGCACTTCAGATATGTCCTGTTCACTGTTTATCGACGGCTCTTCACTGTGGTATTTTGCGCAAATCTCGCAGTTTTTCTCTACGTGATGATCTCCGATCGGCAGCTTTTGGCACTCGTGAATGCGACAGCTGTAAACTTGGTCGCATGCGGTCTCGCTCGACACCCAATGATGGTCAATGCTATCTACAGAGTGATATGCTCGATTCCTCGATCCGCACCCCTGTCTTTGCGCCGCAGATGCGCTAAGGCAGCCCACTACGGTGGTGTCCACAGTGGCTGTGGCACTGCATCTTTGGTGTGGTATATTGGATTTGTCGCCTTGCTATCACAGATCTATTGGACACATTCTCCCATCAGCACAAAGACAGATGCCGAGTTCTCACCCGCGCCCATCGCCGTCGCCTACATCATTCTTGTGCTGCTTTTCGTGATGGTGGTCGTGGCATACCCCACCTTCCGCAGGAGAATGCATGATTACTTTGAGCTCACCCACCGATTCACCTCATGGCTGATTCTGGCTCTTTTCGTGGCTCTAGTCATGATATTCGCTCATGAATCAAGCGGGGCTGAGCAGGTAACCCTTGGTCACTTCCTCGTCACTCTACCTGCATTCTGGCTGTTGATCGCGGCTATCGTCGCCGTGGCCCACCCATGGCTACTATTGCGGAGGGTTCCAGTAAAGGCCGAGCCACTGTCTTCGCATGCTGTACGACTATCCTTCGATTTCAAGCCAATCGAATTCGCGAAGGGTGTTCAAGTCTCAAAGCACCCTCTACGCGACTGGCACAGTTTTGCCGGATTTCCAGACCCCATTCCAGGTGGTGAAAAGCCAGTCGCCAGAAACGCACGTGGCAAGAAGCCATTTGTCAAGGGCCACGGACACAAAAGGAGCTGGTCTATCGTGGTATCAAAAGCAGGGGACTGGACGGCCGATACCATCCGTGAACCGCCAACCCACCTCTGGAAGCGTGGGTCACTGATGCGTGGCGTCGGATATGGTCTACGTGTTTTCGACCGCATTATTATAGTGACCACGGGCTCCGGTATAGGACCCTGTCTCGGATTCCTAGGCGACAAAAACCGGCCCTTGATCAAGGTCATTTGGCAGACACGTAACCCATTGCAAACTTATGGTCAGGATGTCATTGATCTCGTCCATCAGATGGGCCCAGATCCGATTATCTTCGATACCAGTCGTGACGGCCGTGTTGACATGCTTCCTGTCGTGCGTCAGCAATTGAAGGAATTCAAAGCAGAGGCAGTGTTTGTGATCAGCAACCCCAAGATGACTCAAGATATTGTTTACGAGTTTGAATCCCAAGGCATTCCAGCCTATGGGCCAATATTCGATTCATGATTCATGAAACAATGATATGTTTTCCCTTTTTGTTTTATTCTGAGCCAGTTATGACATACGATATGACCTACATTTCGGTCTTTAATGTGAGCTCTATATGAGCCTTTTGTCTCCTTTTTTATACTAGTGTCAAGTTCGACAATGAAAAGGTTTTATAGAATTTGTTAAATATGAGTCTGCTCATTATGAATTGTAGGATAGGTAGTAGCTACCCTTACGAAGTAGGATTTTGACTACGAATCTAGTATTTAACATACTTACTAGCGAAGAATCTAGTGGGTTTACAGCTGAGCTTGAACTCATAGAAGGTGGGGAAGGGCAAGAAAATCTCGAAGTTGGTCGTAACAATAACAGATGCATTCCAAGTCTCAATCCAGCGCAGATGGAAGTCCGTATTTCTTTTTTCTCTCTTCTTTTTTTCACTTCCGAAGTTGATGGTTTCCTTTTTCTTTTAGTCTTTATTTTCAGCAGAGTTTACGTTACCTCATCAATTCCTCTTTGGCAGGCATTGCGGCTCAACTATGAGACATTTCTAGGCACCCATGAGGCTAATCCACTAGCGGGGTTTCTCTGACTTCTGCCTGTATATATAAAGTGACAGGTATGCTTTTTTAGGTGCCCATAACTCTACTCACAACATGCATTCGAGTCGACTATTAAAAAGGCGCCGAATACAGGGATTGGAGACACTCCAAGACCTTGTCCCATCTCTACCTCCAGCCCCATTGACATCCCCTCTATTTACCGTTTTTCCCGCTGAGATCCGCAATCGCATTTATACGCTTGTCCTTGAATCTGAGGATACTCTCACAGACGATAATTCTCGCTCCCTCTATAAGCAAAATGCTTTATATTATCGACCCGGCTACAAGCAACCCAAGCGCATACAGACTGCGCTCCTCCAGACATGCCAACAAATCTACGCTGAGGCGTCCCTCCTCCCACCAGCAGTAAATGAGCATACTTTCTGGTTCTATCGATCTCCGCCACATGTCAATGATGCCTCATCACCACTGAATTATTTTCACAAGATGACCCCGAAACAGCGGGCTCAAGTGCAGCATCTACACCTTTTCACCCAGCAGTTTTTCCTAGAGGACAATCATTGGTCCAGGATATGGGAAGGGCTAAAAATAGGCAACGACGGGCGCAGTTTGCGAGGGGAGTGCAGAATCGCGCCGAAAAAGATGACTATCACGTTTCGCCACACGGACTGGTGGTACTGGGAGAACAATGACCCCCTAGGTATCGATCCGTTCCGGCCCGGGAGAACCCACGCAGCCGATATGGGAAAGGCTGTTCGCCCGCATGCCACAGCCCGATCATGGGGAAATCAATTTAGCTCTATTCCCTGTCTTGAGGAACTAGTGATAGAGTTTGAGACAATCATGCGGAAGAGGGACCAGCTAGATGCCATCATACAACAAGCTCTAGAGTGGAAGTTTCCCATCGAGGCTGACAAGGGCTTGTATCTGGTCGCTAACCCCAACTCAAAGAGCGCATATACTTGGGCTGGGGCGAAAGAGGTGGAGTTGAAAAGACAAAGGCCTGCGTGGCCGGTCGATACTGAGGCTGGGTCAGAATCTCAATCTGCCCAAGAACAGGAGCCGGTTCCTGCGGCCCCGACTTTGGTGCCATTTGATCCTCAATCCGACTTGAGCACTGGTAGCGATGTTAGTGTTGAGAATCATTCTCAATTTGATGCAAATACGGAGAAGTTCTATGTTGTCTTCTTGACTTGGAAGAAACAGCGAGTTCAGGAGTAGGCCACTTATCTCAGCCTCAGCATCCATTGTCCAGAGCCCATATTTCACGGCATATCCACCTACCTTTCTTTCTTTCTTTCTGTATGTCAGCGGGGTTATTTTATTTTTTTATTTTATTTTTTTATTTTTGCTTATCTTGCGGTGTGGACACACGAATCCTTTTGATGAATACCTATCTTTTTATGAGTAAATTGAGCAATGTATGGTGGTGTAGTATATATATATGGAAGATATATATATTTGGAAGTGGTGGGTCAAAATGCGTGTGGGTAAATACTTATTAAACCCCCCTGTATGAATGATTTTATTTGAACTGAAATTTGTATGGTGTGAATAGCTTCATTTGATGATTTATCCGGTCGGAGGGAGGTTCAACGCTAGGGATATGCTCAAATTGATGATTTGCGTGGTCGGAGGGAGGTTTAACGCGTGAGATTTTACGAAAACGATGATTTGTAGGGTGGGAATAGCCTCAATTTGATGATTTGCGTGGTGGGAATAGCTTCAATTCACGATACTATGCCAAAAGCTTCATTTTCGTATATACAAGAATAGTCGGCCGCATAAACGGCCGTGTTCATCGCTTGGGGCAAACCGTTGAGCGTGGTATCTATTTCAGAACCACACTATCCAGCGCTTACAGGAGTTCAACGGCACTAAGAAGCTGCTACCCCAATTGGCGCAGTTCTAACCAGTGCTCCAGAACCGTAAGACCGCTGTTGAGATGGAGGATCGAGATAAGACGACAGGTCCCGAAGATGACCCCAACGGGTCTGAGCCTTCCCTGGGTCGCCTTGCATATGAGGTTCTTGGTGGTCAGTTTGGGATAAACTTCGATGACCATTTTAATAGTGATATAGTGACGAATTGATACATGGTCGATTGATACATATTAATTAGCATACAGCCTCACTGAGATAATATAAAATAATAAAAAGAGCTCCAAGGCCACAATCTTGGCACTATTATAGAGACTGTAAAAGAGCCCCCCTCCCAGTCGTCCGTTCCTAACTCTTATCTTGTGGCTTTGCTATTCGTAAGGCAGACTGAGATAAACCGCATCACCGCGCAGGTGTTGCGGAGAAGCAACGTGTCGCAGTGCAAAACCCCTGTACTTGCCAATAGTTTCCGGCGCCAGCATGCATGAATTTTGACTACGTGTATGCCTTGGGCACCAGTCAAAGTATCCCGTCGACAGATAAAGATCGCGACACTTCTCTACATATTTTTCTTTTCACGCGGCGCTTACGGTTCTCGCTCCGATTTCAATGTTATTGAATATGAATAAAAAATCTTCTATTCGATTTCACTGTCCTGGGTGTGCGAGGGACAATTTTCGGAGTTTGAAGGGTGCTAGGAATCATTTCCAAGAGAAGCGACACTCTTTACAGTGTCCTGATTGTGAAAACACTTTCAAGGATGAGTTGGCGGTTATACAACATTACCAAAGCTGTTATACCAAGTCCAAGTCCGCCTTGACGGGTAGATCAAACGATGTTCCCCAGATACCACCACCAAGTGTACTACCAAGTGCACCAGTTGTGCAGTCGATACCTGCTCACAGATATGTCCCCGAGGAGCCCTCTCAACCATCTGAGCAAGAACTGGACATCCGAGGTGCTCAGTTGTTACATGATTTACTGGCTTCCATGCCACCACTAAACATCGAAGATGGCCCTGTACTAGGTAAGGAGTCTTGTATCTACTAAATACCCCTGTGACTTACACTCATTTCAATAGAAGTACTGCCAGGTGTTGCATCTAGCACTACGACTTATCCAGATATACACCTTCTAGAGCAGAATCTCATTTTACGCTACCTACGTTCAAGATGCCACTCACAGAATCGTCTTGAGAAGGAAGGATATATCATAGGTCCCACAACCGTAAGAAACATGAAACGCCCACGCAAAATCAATTGCAACCTATCAATTCCGCGAGACACCTCGCATAGGGCCAAAACCCACTATTCACGCCATCGCCATTGACTGTGAGATGGTTGGAGTCAAACACGGTCGCCAGACACTTGTTTTCCTTAGTGCGATCAACTTTTTGACCGGCGAAGTGCTTATAAGTCGCTATGTTAATCCATCCGAAAAGGTGCTTGATTGGCGATATAAATTCAGTGGCGTGACACAGACTATCATGACTAGCGCCGTTGCGTCTGGTGCAGCATTTAAAAACTGGCGAGAGGCACGCGATAAATTGTGGGAGTTTATGGATGATTCCACTGTGTTGGTTGGTCATTCTCTCAACTACGATCTTGAAGTACTAGGCATATCTCATACTAAAGTTGTTGATTCGGCAATATTGGTTGCTGAGAGTGTTTTCCCTTCCATCCCGTCAACGAGGCCATTGACTCGCCAGTGGGCGTTGAAAACACTTGCAAAGGACTTTTTGGGCTTGGACATACAGACAAGCGATCGCGGGCATAGTGCTTTGGAGGATGCATATGCAACACGGAATGTTGTCATCTGGTGTATTAGGAACCCGGAGGATCTTAAAGTATGGGCAGAAAATGCTCGACTCCAGGAAGAGCAAAAGAGACAAAGACATGGTAAAAGCCAGTTCAAGGGCAAGTTCCGTGCCCAGTATACTCCAGATTTGGAATATGATACATCACTCGACGATGACGAGGAAATTCGACTTTCAGATCTCGCGGAGGACCTTGGCTGGCCTGAAGGATATGATCCTTGGTCTGATTGATCTTGGAGCGACACCATTTTTAGTCCTGGACCGCTTTTATGATGATTGATTCTGGGATACATTTCATTTCTGACTAGCCTGATTATCTTAAGCAAATCGAAAGTAAACTACTTTGAACCTTTTTAGCTGGACTATTTACCTAGTACGGAGTAGACAGCACCAAATAGGTATGAGACAACATCGAGAGTCTGTATAACTGATCTACTGAGACTTGCCTTTTATAGTTGCGGCCTTCAATTTACCGGATTGGTGCGCTGATCCAATTCCGCATATCCCCATCTTTTTATGGAGTACAGCGATATCGGACATCAGTTCTCCAATGGAACCTTACATGGTGAGCCGTACTATCACCGAAGTCCTCCTCCCACACCTATGTATCCCTAGTTCTTTTCAGCAACATGTCTGTTAACATCCCCATGTCTTTTCCGACTAGTTCCGCGGTGAAATTGTTTAGGCTGTTGGATATGTCTAATTATAAATTTGATTTAATTGATTCAATTTGACTATGCGATGACCTACGGGCCACACTGTAGGGGACCAATGGAGTGTTTCACTCTTGCTTCAGAGTAACTGGAAGAATATGGCTCGTCCAGATATGAGCTAAGATACCTAAGTCTCAACACGATATGCAGATCAATCAACTCTCAAGCTTTCAAACGGAACTTGCACGTCCCCCGCTTGCCCCAGAGCATAGATACCTACCACCGGACCAGTAAAATCAGGGTCGGTCACATCCAATGTATCAACAGTTCCAAGGCACACCCAGTCCTGCTCAGTGTTCGATTCGACAGAGTACAACAGCCGATACTCCTTCTCCGTATAGTCGATTCGGAACGCCACTGAAGAGGGAGCTTTGTCTAGGACATGTTTCTCAGCCCTAGCAATCTTCTTCGTAGTGTTGATCATTTCGAAGACCACCTCAAGCTTCGCGGCATCGTAGTATATTCTCAGGTAGCGATGCTCTTCCTTGTAACAGGCTAACCCAGCCATGATCTTCGCAGAGCCCCACGACTCCTCTATCCCTTGAACAACCACGCTGCTTGTGCCGACCAACTGACGCTGCCGCTTGGCAATAAACGTCGGGCTGAGTTCCGAGTGTGACAGATCGACAGATGACGCCGTTAGTGTTATGGAGGTCTCAGTGAGCTGGTAGTTGCTCAAGACAGCGTCTCGAATGTAGAGATAGTCGACGCCAGGCTTTGCCGTAAGTGAGCTCGAAGAGGCCGCTGACAGGCCGGGGTTCAACTTGACTTGTTCGAAGGTAAACCATTCATTGTCCCAGGCTACCTTGGTCAAAAAGGTTTCCCGACCCATGGTGTTTCGACCCTGGCCATCTACCCGGGCCCCAATACAGGTCCCCCACCATTGTTTCTCCTCGTCCTGGAAGATATCACAGTGACCGGTGTACTGAACATACTCTGTAGTACCACGCGCTGATAGGACTGGGTTGTTAGGACAGGACTCATACGGGCCCCAGACATCTCTAGCGCGTGCCGTCGTCACCATATGTCCTTCATGGGTGCCACCCTCTGCAATGAGTAAGTAGTACCATCCATTGCACTTATATAGGTGTGGTCCCTCCGGATAGATATCACCGGTTCCCCGCCAGATCAATTTCTCCTCGGACAGCTTGGCGCCGGTATTGAGGTCGACTTCGAAGAGATTGATCGTCGTGTATGGCCCTGGCGCAGCGGACCCTTGGATGTAGGTCTTTCCGTCATCGAATAAGATGCTAGGGTCGATGCCATCGAATTCGAAGGGGACTAGATCGGACCATTTGTCCGACCAGATATCATCGGTCGAGACGATGAAGTTATCCCTTCGGTCTTCGGTCTGGCCGGGTAGGTGGATAACATTGGTGCAGACAATGTAGAATGTACCCTGGTGATAACGGATCGTGGGCGCGTATAATCCTCCACTCGCGATCATAATCTTACCATTGTCCATCGGGACTTGGTTTGCATCTGATCTGGCTAGGCTGAGCTGAGCTTGTCGGTTGATTGCATTTCCTGTACGAGCACATTGGTTCCAGATTAAAATCCGCGTTCTGATCTCCCTCGTTCAGGGTCGAGTCTGGGGACTTACCTATCTGCTCCCATGATATGAGGTCTTTAGAGGCGTAAATAGGTAGACCAGGGAAAAAGTGGAAGCTGGAATTGACGAGATAAAACCATTCTCCCACCTTTACCACAGATGGATCTGGCGAGAAGCCTGGTATGATAGGGTTGATTGTGCTCGACATGGCTGGTTTTCTCAAGTATAATGAAGATGGAGGGAACTGAGCTTCGATAGCCCACAGCATTCACCCATCCCCAAACATTAAATATTAACCTCGGCGCATGAGGTGTACAGTTGGATACGACATTAGGCAAGTTTTAGAAATAGAATAGGCTGTTCAACGACCACCAAGTGCAGGCTAAACATGGTATATAGGCTAAATCAAGGGATATAACCAAGGATCTCTTCATAAGACTAGGATCCTGTAGATGTCTCAAACAGCTTGGAGGAATGGAAGATACGTACAGGTAGATGGCTGTTCTTGGCAGCGCTTGGGCCTCGGGCATTTAACCCGCTTGGGCCTATGAGGTCGCGCTGGCGTAAATAATAACTTTCATTTATTCCTGAGACCCCTCATAGCAATATCCCGGTGGTAATTTAACCGTAGTCTCGAGGGTAAAGGTAGTCCGGATATACAGTATAGCGCCTAGTTATAGTATCGCTACTAAAGTCAAAGTAGGTTGATCAGCCTCCTCGGATGGGCAACCGAACCCCACTTACCCACATATCCATATCCCCATGGGGCAAATGGAAATGTGTGGGGTTAGAGGTAAATTAGAGGTATGAACTTCAAAAATACAATCTAACGCCACCTTCCGGTAAAATAGAGATATAACCCTTACTTGATGCTAACACGGCAGTAGCTTGTAACAATAGCCGAGAGATCACATCCATGTCGCCAAGTCAGTTGTACATTATAAAGTAGTTTCCCACCATACTAGATTCCCAATTGGTTGCTATCATTTCATTCTATCAGTCTAAGTTGGATTATATCTTTCCCTCCTTCCAAAGTCAAGCTTCGTAGCCATGGGATTACGATTCCGACCCCCGAAGCCGACTCAACGGGTGTTGCCCGTTAAGCCCACCGATGGCCATTTCTTCTTCGCTCACCAGGAGTTCAAGCGCGTTCCCTGGTGGAAGAGGAAGAACATGCGAACCCTGTATATCTACATCGTCATCCTTATTATGACCAACACTGCGAACGGATTCGACGGCTCCATGATGAACGGTCTCCAAACCCTCAGCTACTGGCAGGAATACTTCGATCATCCACACGGTGCCCTTCTCGGTCTCTTTAACGCGTCTATGAGCCTCGGCTCATTGATCGGCTTGTTCATCGTGCCTTATATGATCGATGCCTTCGGCCGTAGACTCGGATGTTTCGTTGGATGCCTAATCATGCTGCTTGCCGTGGGTCTACAGTCTGGCGCGACTGGTTTTGGCATGTTCATCGCTGCTCGTCTGCTTATTGGATTTGGTGACTGTATCGTTCTCGGGAGTGCACCTCTCCTTATCGCTGAGATAGCACATCCCCAAGATCGTGCTGTCCTCGTCACGCTAAGTGGTGCTTCTTATCACTCTGGTGCATTTATCGCTAGCTGGGTGACCTTAGGAACTTTGAAGATTCAGGTATATATTACACCTCTACTGTGAATTTGATAGCTAATATGGAATATACCACTTGACTCACACTCTTTCTATTCTAGAGCGATTGGTCCTGGAGACTCCCTAGCCTACTGCAGGCCATTTGCACAGTCATCATTGTGTCTGGCATTTGGCTGATGCCAGAGAGCCCTCGTTGGCTGATAAGCAAGGGACGATACGACGAGGCCATGAGGGTTCTTGTCAAATATCACGGCGAGGGAGACGAGAATGATGAATTCGTGCATCTGGAGTTCGCCGAAATCAAGGCTGCCATCAATCTTGATATGGAGATTAACCAAACTGGCTGGGCTGATTTCTTCAAAACTAAAGGCAACCGGAAGAGAATCAGTCTGATCACAGCCCTTGGTCTCTTCAGTCAATGGAGTGGTAATGGTTTGATCTCCTACTATCTCAAGCAGGTCATGGACAGCGTCGGTATCACGAAAGCCTCTACCCAGCTCGGAATCAATGCGGGTATCAAGAGCGAAGCCCTAATTATGAACTTCCTCCTCGCCTTTTTTATTGATAGATTGGGAAGACGTCCTATCTACCTAGTCTCGACAATTGGTACGTTTGTGGTCTTCAATGCCTGGACAATAGTGTCGGCTCGGTATGAGATTGCACCGAATAGTGCACTGGGGTATGTCTTCGTGGTCCTAACTGTCTTGTACGGTTTCTTCTACGATATCAAGTAAGTACTGGAAACTGTGGTTTTTGGTTCCTTTTTTGCTGAGAGTTGGATGCTTAGATCTGGTTTGATGGCCACCTACACAACTGAGATTCTTCCCTACGGTCTTCGTGCCAAGGGATTCACCTGGTTGAACTTCTGTGTCACTGCGGCACTGTTCTTTAACCAGTATATCAATGCCATTGCCCTCGATGCAATTGCTTGGAAATATTACATTGTGTACTGTGTTTTCCTGGCAATGGAGGTGTGGGTCATCTACAGCTTCCTCATCGAGACACGCTACACTCCTATGGAGGAAATTGCAAAGTACTTTGATGGTGATGATGCGGTTGATCTTGGTGAAATGGCTGTCGCGGATATGAAGGAGCAGGCAAGGGATGCAGGGGACAAGCCAGCTGTCATCCATGTCGAAGTGAAGGAGTAAAGTTCTATAATCTGTTAACTGAATCCAGTCTCTATCACAATATCCAACCGGATTGAAACATAATCTCCAAGAAAACCGACGATATCTACGGCAACAACCCTTCCAACTCCATATTGATCCTCTGATCATAGAGCCCTTAATTTTTCTTTTGTCAAGAGACAAACACTTATATTAATACATTCACATGTACACGTAGGGTTCGGTATGGCCAACCGTCACATTAACCCCGAGAATAAAAATGGCAAGAGCAAAGGACCCATCCATTTTAGGAAGGTACGTGGGATATGAGACTATAAAAGGATTCCTCCCACCTTTCTTCCTCTTTTCTTCTTCCTCTCCCCAATCCTCTCGACCGTACTCTCTGTAGCCCATCTGAGACAGCGTAGAGGACCGTGCCTTTCCTATGAAAACCGGAAAGACGTCAACATTACCAACCTTGGAATTGTTTATGTCTTCCCAGGTCCGCACCCAAATCAAACGGGGAGTTCTCGTGCGAGTCTTGACAAGTCGTGACTGAGCTTTCGGGCTCGGTAGTCACTGACAGATCCCACGGAATACATGGGGGGTGTTCACACCCTCTTTCATTATATAGCTACTTGCACATACATGTACTCATTTCCTGTCACTTCTTTTCTCTTTCTGTACCAGTGCTCAGATCTTGCCGCTTTTGCTGAGCACTGAACCTCTGAGTGTGATCTAGAGTTCTGGTTTATTACGGACTGCCCAAGTAACGGGACTCTCAACAACGTCCTGATATAGCAGCTGGCTAATCATATACAGAGTTGAACTATATAACTTGGAAAGACCACACAGGAAGCAAATGAATTTGAAAGTCAGAATAATTTCATATTTACATTGACATGCATAAATACAGTTAAGGAATGGGTAGCCTGTGGACAGCCTAACAGGCTATCCGAGAGGCACATTAATCCACTTCTGACACAACTTCAAGCGTCATCTTTCGGGGGGTCATTGTTAGGGTTTTTAGGATCGAACTTCCAGCGGCGATAGTTCTCCTTAACCCACCAGTGAGCGACATGGGCCGCCTCGGCGAGCCACTTCACAGTCTCTTTATAGCCAGAATTTTTAATATATCCGGACGAGAGCCACGCGGAATCAGTACTGGTGTTCTATTCGAGGCAGATTTGCTAGATTTAGGTAGGATAGTTGGACTTTTATTACCAAACCCGAACTGTCTAGCATCCTTGATTTAGGCAGCTGTTAGTGGAGGAGGTAATGTCTTCCGAATCGGCAGATTGATACCCGAGCCATTACTGGTTCCATTTGTTTCTGCATTGACTGTGGATGGCCGGCGTGGTGGCAGTCAAGGCGCCGGGGGTTCCTCTTGGCCTCATATCGTGGGGGTGGCTCGCTAGGATGCGGGGATGATGTAGGTCGTGGAGGCTGCGTAGGACGAGGAGGTTGACCCGGCCGTGCGGGCTGACTTGGGAGAGGGGGAACAGGCGGTTTGGACCCTGGTAGCGATATTTTGGAGGTCAATCTGGCAGACAAGCTCCCAAAGCTCCTCTTGCTACTTATTGTAGGCCGCGGGGGCGGTTCCAAGCTAGCTTGCTCCTTCGGTCGGCGGGGAGGTAGCGTAGGCAGTTCTAGGCGGTCTAAAATCAGACATGTATCAGGCATAATTCAGGCATTTTAAGGTAGCAATGCATATTTTAATTGAAACTGAACAGAAGCCCGTAGGGACGACTGTTTATGCCATCCGAACTTAACTCTCTCATTGGATATTGCGTCCACCGCCAAATTCACCGCCCCCCCCCCCCCCCGAGCCTGTATACTAGAAATTCTAATTCCAATTTCTCGTTGATTCCTATACCTGCATACTTCATAATAATGATTAATTATATTAGTAAAAACATAGAATTAGTATCATATAAAATAGTATTTAATTCTGAGCAAGCCAATATTTTTAAAGAGTAGTTGACAATAGAAAATGTAGACTCGTGTAGGAGGAATTTGCAATTTTCAAACGGGGGAACCCTTCCAATCTACTAGTATAATTAAATCACAGTACCGCTAAGAATCGTATTCTCGAGACTCCAAAACTACATTTTAATCTTTAGGATCTAGTTTATACAAATCCACTTCCGACCGATATATCTCGATTTTAAGGTAAGAAAGAAAACGGGATAATGAAGTGATATTAAATATAATATCTTTTTAGTTTTCTAAGCCGACGGCAGAAAAAAAGGCGGAAAAGGGATTTGAAGTATACATAAGCTTTGAAAAAAGGATAAGCTGGTTTAACACTAAGATTACTCTAGAGTATATAGTTGTAAAATATGGATTCTATTATAGAATATACGCTTGTAACTTATCAATTAAATGGTAAACAAGTTAATACAATTTTGACTAGGAAGGTAGATAACTAAATTATTGCTGGCAATATTATCCAATGAGAGAGTTAAGTTCGGATGGCATAAATAATCGCCCGTACACCCCTTCGCACATGAGACTCTACCAGACACCTCTTGCTCAGACGAAATCGAAACAATCATAATTAACAGATACGAATAAAATAACCCAGCATCTAGAGAAAGCTACCCCATTTACAAGACCCTCGAATGGACCTGGTTCACCAACTGTCCAACAGTGTCGACCATCTCATCGAGCAAAGACACAGCAAATTCCGACCATGACTCGACAGTGACAACTTCAATGCACAGAGTATCTCCCCTGGGGAATGCCTGCACCTTGATCTCCCGCAATGGCTCAAAATGCGGGTAGATGGTCTGCATACGACTACTGGCCGCCATGAAAGACAGACCCTCAACGTGCTCAACATCCTGGTGCACGACCGAATCAAACCAGTCAACGGTCTCCGGCCAGTCGGTGCAATCCTTGATAATTTCCTTAAGACCGATTCCTTCGAATTGCGCACTCTGGAGATGTTGTCGCTGGACAGACCGCAAAAGATCCATGGCACTCCATTCATCTCCAAACTTCACCCGCACTGGTACATACTGCCACGATGGTCCAACAATTGCATCAACGTTGGGGAGGTCAATGTTGCGGCCGCTCACCACCTCGCCAAAAGTGACATCATCAAGGGATAGGCGTCGCGCAAGGCACAGCGCCCAAGCTGCTGTAGGGAGGGTTGCGACTGTGATTTCCCGTGGTCGCGCGGCTATATTGACATCCTTGGAGATGGCAAAATGAGCTGCAGATACCACAGGGATATCGGGCTGGATCCGCGTCATAGACGACCCTCGAAGGAGATCACGCCAGTACGGGATGCTGACTGGCAGATTAGTGCGAGTTACGTGGCTGACATATGATGAGAATGGCAAACTCTTTGGCACCGGTCGTCCCTCGTACAGTGCCGATAGCTGCTGCAGCAAGATTGGAAGACAGATCTCATCGTATTGGGCATGGGAGATGCGCATGATCAGGCTGCTGGGCCCGTCGACATGCCGAACGAAGAGGAATTTCAAAAATGGTGATCCAAGAGGAATGCGTGACTGAACATCCACATCGCAGAGTTTCTGGCTGAATGCTTCCACGTCACTTTCAATCTCATATTCAATTATCTGGCAGGGAAGGCCGTCGACAACGACTCCCAATGAGACCCCCTCATGCTCCACGAACACAGTTCGAAGGATCTCATTCCGAGAGACAAGTTCCTGGCAACTTTGGAACAGTTGAGTGTGGTCCACCACGGTATCCATGTAGAATAGTTCGTATCGCATAGAATACCGAGGTAGCTGGACAGTTCCCTGGACCGCAATTTCCTGGAGTGGGCGACTTGGATAGGCATCCACGATCTTCCACTCAGGCTGAGCAAGCAATGGGGTCATCTTGTTGATGAACGCATCTACATCGGTCACATCGAGTGAGCTGAATGGCACATAATCTTGAGATGTAATGACTGATGGTTGGACTTCCACTGCGTGTGCGGCCATGTCAAACAGAGACCGGTGATCGAAGATTGTGGTTACAGTGAGCTGCAGCCCATCCATACGAGCCTCCGAAACCAACTTCATAGCGCGAATGGAGTCACCACCCAAATCGAAAAAGCTATCGTCCAAAAGGATATCCTCGCAGGGAATATCTAAGACCTGGCTCCAGACCCGTTGGAGTTTTTGCTGCGCGGCCGTTGTGATTGCTGCAAAGCCATTGAGGTTTCTGGTTCGGGACTTGAGTTGACCGATCCGCGCGTCTCGTGCACGAATAATAATAACGGAGCCGTCATTGGTATATTTCGCCAGCTGGTTCGTCGTGTACAGCTTCGTCTGGTCCTTGAACCAAGTTGGATTGGCAACCAAATTGCCGGAAGCCAGTTCACCTTCGCGTTCAACGAGCAGCTCACCCACCCCACCAGGTGGTACAAAGCACTCATGGTCATTTGGGTTAACGATCCAAGTAGATATGGCAGCCGAGTAAAGCTCCTCCGCAGGGAGGCTCGCCGGGCCAATCTTAGCCAAACGACATTGTTCTGTAACATCCGTCTCAATCGTGGAACTATAGATGTGCTGGATTCGCTGGGTTGGATCCTCGAGGATCTGCTGCACCAGTCGATCAAACTGTTTGAGTGCTTGCTCCATTTGCGGGACATCGATGGTCTTCGAGTCGAAGCTGGCCATGACAAGGAAACCCTTTGTATCAACGGTGAAGACGAGCATGAGAGCGTATGAATTGAATTTCAACGCTTCACGAGCGGCTTCTGCCTCACTGGTTGGCACAAATGCGTTGGCTGGCTCTTCTTTCGAAGAGGATACACTTTCCTCCACTGTTGGATGAATTACAATACCTGTGCGCAGCTCACACGCCTCTCGAGCATCGGCATTCAAACGTCGAATGTGCTGCAGACCCATGTGTTCATGAGGAATGCGATCTACCGTTTGATCGTGAATCCGTTGAAGGTAGCTTGATGCTCGAGCCTTGCGGTCGATACAAACTCGAACCGGGACGGTGGTGATCATCGGGCCCTCGATTTCCTCGACCGCTGCCACGGGAGCTGTGCGACCGGTCATAGTCTCCCCAAACACGATGTCGTCAGAGGATGTGTAATGCGCTGCTAAAAGACCCCAAGCCCCTCGAATAGCGGTTGCAATGCTCGTTGTGGAGCCCGACGAAGCCGGAGGCAGCTTGACGTAATGTTCCAGGAGTGAATCTGCACGGGCTTGATACCCAGTGTATGGAATGAGAGGGAATTGTAGCGATGTAGCGCCTTCCAGTTGAGTTGCCCAATATGTCTCCGTGGAGGCTCGATCGGTGTCACCAAGCCACCTGATAAAGTTCTTGAACGGTGCTGGGCAGCCGATACTCTCACCGCGATAGGCGCGATTCACTCGGTCAACTATCAATGGCATCGACCAGCCATCATAAAGTGCATGGTGGATGCTCAGGATGATGGAGATTCTGCCAGTTGTCTCATCATTCACAATAGCAAAACGAGCAAGCTCAGTTCCCAGGGACATCCCCTTGAGTGTATCAATACTTAGATACTCAGTCAAGTTGGAACTGGTGAGCCATGGAGTGTTGGCCCGTACAACGAGTTGCATCAAACCCCGGCGTGGAACTTGGACAATTCTTGTTCGTAGGATCGCAGACTCTGCTGACACACGCTCAAAAGCAGACTGTAGTCGTTGCGCGGTTTGAATATCCTGGAGCTCAATGACTCTCTGCGCAACATAAGCATCTGTATACTTCGCGGAGAGAGCCATGAGGGCTTCTTGGAGAGGTGTACAGGGATACACATCGGCCACTTCGCTAGGATTCAAGTTGCACAACGAAGCCACTTCGACCCGTGCCGCGTCAGCCTCCCAGCCTGCTGGAAGCAGCGAAAATAGAGGAACATCCAGTGGAGCTTTGTTCTCAACCTCTTTCACCTTGAGGGCCAGGTGCTCAAGCACAGGTGATTGGAAAATATCAGTGACTTGAACAGCTAGAAGCTGCTCTCGTGCAGCAGCCACCAACTTCATGGCTTTTAGCGAGTCACCCCCGAGGCTGAAAAAGTGGTCATTGACCCCGATCTCTGCCTCATCACCAAACAGCTTCAACCATAGGCCGTGAAGGTTGCGCTCCATTTCTGTTCGGGGTGCTATTTTGACAACTGTGGACAATTTAAGCTCTGCAATATGCCGCCTTGTCAAGTCATTCCCGAGAGCACGCAGCTGCTTCCGGTCCGTCTTAAGCGATACCAGAAGTGGCATATGATTGAGTGGTATATATGCGGTGGGGATCATATAACGGGGCAGGTTTGTCGCGAGAGCATCATCAATACCGGCAATCAGCTTTTGGAATGAACTCGAAAATGAGATAATCTCGCCAGTTGCACCCGTCTTGTCACTCTTTTCTTCCGCCACAAAAACAATTAGTGTGGCATCTGACTTCTTCCCTCCGGGAAAGATCACCTCCGCTGCGACACTTGCTCCAGCGGGAAAATAATTTCGCACGTGGTGCTCAATTTCGCCCAGTTCCACGCGCTGGCCGCGCAGCTTCACCTGTTGGTCGGCACGACCGATGAAAACAACACTGCCTGAGGCATCAGGGTCGTATCTTACCAGGTCACCAGTCTTGTAAAGACGGCCCTTGCGACCTGGCACACCTCCCCCACCCTCAACCAACCATGCTGGGTCCTCGATGAAAACCTCGGCAGTTTTCTCTGGGTTATTGAGATATCCATCACCAACCACGGGGCCTTCGACAAGCAGCTCTCCTACCGCGCCGATGGGCATCAACCGGTTATGATTAGATGGATCTACCACCCATGTCGTGCCACCGACTCCCTGTCCGATACTAGTGTACGATCGACCAGGAGGGATGCCGTTGTTGATTGTGCAGCCAACAGTGCACTCCGATGGACCATATGCGATTACGATCTTCGTCTTCCGGCCCCATTCGGCCGCATCGCTAGCAGATATTGCCTCGCCACCAAGGCCAATGACCTCCAGCGAGGGCATGATATCAGGAGCCAAAACACGCGCGACCGATGGTGTCATATGCGCCATGTTCACACCCAGTTGGCGAATGGCGCCGCTAAGGTCATTGACTCGCTGGTCTTCTGAGGGTACACAAATGCAGCCTCCGTTGGCCAGAGTGCACAGCATGCAGTCAACACTGACATCAAATGCATACGAGGGGAAGTCGAGCACTCGAGAGTGTTCTTTGTATCCCACAGCTGCGCCGCGAGGCACTGCACCGCTAGTGTAGCTAGAGTGAGAGATAACCACACCTTTGGGCTTGCCAGTACTACCGGAGGTGAACTGGATGTAAAGCGTTGACGATGATGGGACCACAGGTAGGTCCACAGAGAGTGATTTTAATTTGTCTTCGTCGACCAGCGGGCCAACAATTATTTGCTTTCCTCCTGGGACGATGCGCGAACCCAGCTCCGCCTGCAACTCCGAGGTCAATATAAAATCAGCCTCAACCTCGCTGGCGATGGTTCTTAGTCGTCCCTCTGGCTGGCTGGGATCCATGAGAACCAATGCACCACCGGCCCTTATCACTGCGAGGACACCAACAATTGTCCACATGGACTTTTCGAAGCAGATCGGAACAGCCTTACCAATTTGCAGTCCCAGATCAACAAGATGCCTAGCTAGGCTTGTTGAACGCTCTTCTAGCTGTCTATAGGTCATCTCTCCATCCGAAGACACGACTGCTGGACGATCGAGTTGACCTTTAGCCTTTTCACTGATTATATCTTGGATGCAGTGGTTGATAGTAGGGGGTATTGACCCGTTCCATTTCCACAACTGTGACAGCTCTCGTTGTCCGATCCGGACGGCCTCCGCAATGGGCTGATCAAGATCACTGGAAATAGAAATAATGAGGTCGGTGAGGATATGAGGTAGGACGGTTTCAACGGGCTGCGTGGCTGTCCGGGACCTAGGAGTCCCGCGAACATAAATAACATCATGCGAGATCTTTGCTTCCAAAGCAAATGTCCACTAATCGAGTTAACAACCGGTGCTATCCATGGGTTTGGATTTACTTACTTTACTCTCAGGACAGGCATTTTGACACAAGAGTGTATCCGAAAATTCGCCGTCAAATTGGCCCCGCCTTCGGATTGCTTCTAAAGCAGATCTCAGGGAGCCGCCTTCTCCCTCAATGATATCCGAGATGAGACCTCCCTGGAGACTGCCTTCTTTCACCCAGGAAAAGCCTCCATCCTCACTGTGCACTGTTCCCCGGAACAGAAGGAGGACCCAAGCGAGAGCAAGAAGCTCCTCGTGTCTCATGTCCGGAAGCATTGGCAGGGTCATACAGACGGACCAGCCAGCACCATGTGGCTTCTTCAACTCTTCGCCGACCCAAGTGGTCGCACTGGGCTCGATATAATCACCCATATTTTTGGAAAAGAGTAATATCAAGAAATTCTCTCTAGGGCTTGTCCAGGGACTACGTAGCAACGATCTGATTAAATTATCTGATGCTGATCTTCAGTGACGGACTTGGCATCTTGCGAGAAATCCCGTGCCTGCGGCACATAGAGCCACAACGGACAGAAACAATCCGACCAGATGCCCAGACTTCATTGCCAATATTGCAATGGAGCTGTCGTATACTTGAATCAGTACGTTGTATACCAGAGTGGGGAAACCTGAGCCCATGTATGGTTATAACGTAAATTACCATACATACCATACATACCATACAAAACATACAGAGAGCCTCCCAAGAGCTGCTAAGGGCCACCGAGATCTACACTAAGCACTGCCACCCTGGGCCCACCTTGGCACTACAGTCGGCCTCGGCCTTACCCACCCGCACAACTGGGACCCCTGACTGCGCACTGCCTACCGGCCCCTCTGGGCCTGAATCCTGGACTCTTTAGTCCTAGATCACAACTATCGTTCATTCTACAAGTCGAGAAGTACACACAGTCAACTGGGAAGTTTCCCACCTCATTTCGATGTCGAGTTGCTTTCTGTGGGAGAACATATAATGTACTTTAGAAACTCGTCACAGCTCAGCACGTCCCCATACCCCACGGGAGGTCTTTGGGACACAGGCTCCGCCTGTGCCTCGCCGGACGTTAATTAATACATACATACATACCTTGGCACTACATAAAAACTAATTGCAAACGATCAGAGCTCTGACATTCGACGATACAGGTCTTGGGTAATTTCTAAGTTCACTGTTGATGTGGGTTTGTACTTGGCGTCGGTGGGACCTGCACTCCCCTGACAGTCATATTCGAAATTTTCGAATATTATTTGGTGGAACACTGTCACCATTTTCGTGGTCATCCTTTCCAAAGTTACTCTTTTCGGGAGATTGATTAGATGGGTTGCGACATCGGGTATTGATCGATTACGCTGGCAATTTTTGAACCAACCATGGAAACTCTTGTCCCAAGCATGGCGACCTGCATTACCTTTCCCCTCTTGGTATTAATCTGCGCCAAGCAGCAATACTGAGATACAAGGTTGGCCTTTGGTAGCAGCCAAGGGCTCAGTTGCCTGAATCCTATGCCTGGTGGACCGCTGCTTCGTGTAGATAGACGATGATGATCAATTCCCTACATGGTATACTCGTGAAATCCCCGAGCCGGAGTATACCGAGGATAAGGTGGTCAATGCCTATATTGCATATCTGATTACTTATTCCCTCGTGCTCCTCCTCTTCTGAGTTGGTAGCATCGTTATCGTCATGTCTTTGAGTTCTCTGCCTCTGGTGCGGCTACCGGAGCCGTACAAGACAACTTATGAATTTCACGTCGTATCAACCGAACAGAACCTCCGCAAGTTTCAGCTGCTGAGATCTCCTCGCGGGGATGGAGGCATACCACCCCCGAAGCCTTTGGACCATGCGTTGCTGAGGTTCACAGATTTGGCCCAGCCTGATCCTTCTTCCACACCAGACGAGGGAAACAATTCACCCTGGGCACGCGCACAGCGGAGTCCGGTTACCTATATTACGTGGGAAGGCTTGGAGACGCCGACGGTGGGCCAGATCTGGAATGTGGTCCATGCCATTGAGACCCTGCGCAGCGAGTTCGAGATATTCCGTGGTGTGCTGTCTGGTCATGGGAGTGACATTCTTGCATGCGAGCTACAGGGTGTGGGCTTAGCCATCGCGCACCCGGAACCATCTGCTGCGCCAGGAAAGCCCATCCCAAGCACCACTAACCACCTTGGACAGCTAGTCTTTTCTCGCAGTAGCTTCTGGCAAGGAGCTGGCTCACCCTTTGGTACCCGCCCAGCATGGGTATCTGACCCTGGGATCTACAGCTATATGCGCAAGCCGTTGAGCAACTACCCTTCCCGACCACGACAACACACAGTCACCACCGGTTTCCCTGAGCGTCGAGTACACGCCCTTCACCCCGTACGGCCACCCAAACCAGCTCCTGGCTCTCGCATCTACAGCCGCTACATTCCCCACTTGGACGAGTTTTTCTCGGTCTATGCGCTAGACTACACAAATGACGAACACCTGAGGCTGTTTAATAAGTGGCAGAACGACCCTCGAGTCGCTCAGGGTTGGAACGAAACTGGAACTTTGGACCAACATCGTGAATACTTGCGCAAAATCCAGGAGGATCCGCACCAGATTGCTGTGCTGGCCAAGTTCAATGACACTTTCTTTTCCTATCATGAGATATACTGGACCAAGGTATGGTTTCTACTTCTTCCCAATACCTTGATCATGGCTGATTGAAATTACAGGAGGACCATCTTGGGGCGTACTACGATGCTGGTGACTGGGACAGGGGCCGCCATTCGTTAGTCGGCGATGAGCGTTTCCGAGGCCCGCACCGCACAATTGCGTGGTGGTCTGGCTTGATGCATTACATCTTCCTGGATGATCCGCGTACGGAGTTCGTGACCGGAGAGCCAAAATACTCTAATTTGGCTCCCTTGGCCTACGACCACGCTACGGGAATGAACCTGGCCAAGCTGATTGATCTGCCACACAAACGGTCCGCGCTCATCCTTGGGAGCAGGGAGAAGTTTTTCCATGTAGCACCTCTACGATTTGACGGGTCTGATACTCTTAATCGCAACCCATTCCGCTCATTGAAGTTGTGATGGTTCCAAAATGTGCAATATGATGTGATTCTATTACGCCTATGTTATGCACTTGTGAGAAAGCCTTCAAGCGTGTACCCAGATACATTCGTACATAACCGCGTAAACCTTCAGCTCACAATCAGCAATGTAGCGAAGTAAATTTTCCGGACAAAAAGTGAATCTAATCAGATTCAGGATGTGCCCACGACCCCCCGGGACCCGATATTTTGAGTTTGGTAGTTGTAACAACCCCAACGTACCCTAAGAAAATAAAATCCGCAATAGCTGAGCAGCCTCCGGGGTGAACATCCCAGAATGGAGCATACAGTAGAGATCATCACTTCGGAAATTGCTAGGCCTTTCTCAAATGAGGTCTTCGCCCGGACCAAGGGTATACTATACGGCATTCTCGGCCAAGCCCTAGGTCCAGCCCCACCCCCAAGAACCTCCAAGACCAAAACGAATACATACATACTCTTGGCTCTTGGCGGTTATTTACTAGTCGATCTGATAAAGAGTCCAATCTTACGTATTGTCCGACGTCGGCTTTTCACTGTAAATTCTTGGTAATCGAGTCAATCAACGAGTGGAGCCCATAGATTTCTGCCATGGCATATTTACCTTTGGGATAAAATAACAAATGATCTTCCTCAATGCTCTCATCCATTCACGCCAATAGAGAGAATTTTCATTATGGCTGCCGAAGATGCACCAGCGCAAAAGCGCAGCGTATGTCACCCCTAGATCCTTTAGGTTTTCAAGCTGATCCGTTACAGTGGAGGGAGAAAGCTGTCTTCTTTCGCCTGTTCGTCTATGGAGAGCCTAGCAGATCAGATATCGCCCTCCTTGTCCTCGGCCTTGTCTCCGCAGTTGCCTCCGGAATCCCTTTTCCGATCATGTCTATTGTGTTTGGCCAATTGGTGGATGAGATGAACTCGACGACCTGCAACGCCAACAGCACCAATGGCGACTCATACCAAGATGGTATCAACCAGAAAGTCTTGATGATTGTCTACATCGGCATTGCCTACCTCTTCTTGATCTATATTTATGTGCTTAGCTGGAATCTGACTGGCGAGAGATTGGCTCAGCGTCTGCGTGAGAAATATTTCAAAGCCCTTCTGCGCCAGGATGTAGCCTTCTTTGACAACCTCCCAGCTGGCGAGGCGTCCTCGAGAATCACAGGTGACATTACCACCGTGCAACAAGGAACATCTGAAAAGGTCGGCATCGTGATCAACAGTCTTGCCTTCTTCGTCACCGCGTACATCGTGGCTTTCATTAAGGATCCTAAGTTGGCTGGAATGTTGGTCTCCTTGACTCCCGCCTACTTGATCATGTCTCTGTTGGGAGGATATTTCGTCCAAAAGTATTTCGGCCGCGCGTTGGAAAGCATAACCAAGGCATCTTCAGTGGCACTCGAGGCATTTTCCAACACAATGGTAGTTCATGCTTTCTCAGCCAATGCCCGGCTGGAGGAGAAGTTCATCGAATTTTTGAACCCGTCCAGGATTGCGGGAATTCGCAAATCAATTGCCACGGCCACACAGGCGGGTTTGCTTTATTTTATTGCCTTCTCGGCCAATGCATTGGCCTTCTGGCAAGGGTCTACGCAGATTGCGGATTCGGTAGAGTCTGGTGCGGGCGGCATGACAGTTGGGGCGACATACACTGTGATTTTTATTCTAGTCGATGGTGAGTGTCCATATCCATGCATTGATGTGACTTCTTGCTAACTCAGTCTATTTCTCAGCATCCTTGATTCTCAGTACAGTGGCACCTTTCATCCAAAGCTTCGACGCCGCTTCGGTTGCCTTCACGAAATTGAAGGCTGATATAGAGCACTCATCCACAATTGACGGCACTGCGAAGGATGTTGGAGAGGTCTTGTCCGAGGTCAAGGGCCACGTGGAGCTGCACGATGTTTCATTCCGTTTCCCTTCTCGCCCAGATAGGCCAGTCCTTCAAAATCTGTCACTTTCCTGTCCTGCTGGCCAGCAAACCGCCATTGTCGGCTTGTCTGGGAGTGGAAAATCTACCGTTGCCGGCTTAGCAACGAGATTCTACGATGCGACCGAAGGAACTGTTATGTTAGACGGACATGATGTGAAAGATCTGAATGTGCGTGCATTGAGGAGCCATATCAGTCTTGTCCAACAAGAGCCTTGTCTTCTGGACCGATCAATCTTTGAGAACATTGCCTTGGGCCTGATCAATTCCCCTGTCCACACTCATCTTCAACCGATCCTGACCGGCACCGCGCTGGTTGAAATTGCTGCCGCTGTGAGGGAGGGCCAAGCCCTTGCGGTCGCCTCTCTAGAACACGGTGACCTGGCGCAGGAGGTGGTAAACTTGGTCAAAGGTGCCGCGAAGCTGGCTGATGCCAACGGATTTATTGAGAAGCTCCAAGAAGGCTACGGTACTTCAGTTGGTTCTAGCGGGAACCTGATCAGTGGCGGACAGAAACAGCGTATCTCCTTGGCCCGGGCCTTAGTGAAAGACCCCCGGATTCTCATCCTTGACGAGGCTACAGCGTCTTTGGACTCAGCGACAGAAATGCGCATCCAACGAGCCTTGGAAAGTGTGGCCGTGGGCCGAACTGTTATTACCATTGCGCATCGTCTGTCTACCATCAGAAATGCGGATAACATCATCGTCATGAGACAAGGAAAGCTTGTTGAGCAAGGCCCTCATACGGAGCTACTGGCAGCCAATGGTGCCTATGCAGAGCTGGTTCGCCTTCAGAACCTCAATGTCGAGAGTACGCAAGAGGGAACATCCACCCGGTCGGTGTCACCTGTGAATCAAATAACAGAAAAGGCCGAACCCTGTCTTTCCGTGGCCGATGATATCAACGAAAAAGATGAAACAGTTGATACTTCCACTGCCCAAGACTCCAAGTCCAAAGAGACCGGCGGTGTTGTCGATACAAACAGATCATTTTCCTCAACAGCCAGCTCATTGGGCTCTATGTTCCGACCGTATGCATTCGTTCTGGTTCTCGCCGTGACAGGTGCCGTTGTCATTGGAGGCACATACTGTGCTTCGGCAGTGATCTTTGGTAATGTCGTGGGTAAGCTGAGTGGATGCGAGGAACCTCAGAATATCCGCGATGCTGGACAGTTCTATGGACTCATGTTCTTTGTCCTTGCCATTATTGAATTCTTTGCAAATCTTGTCAGCTGGTCTCTCTTTGGCTGGATGGCAGAGAACGTGATCTACAAAGTGCGAGTTCTTTCACTGCGATCCATTCTCGAGCAGGATCTCCAATGGCACGAATCCAATGACCGCAACCCATCATTGCTGCTTTCCTTGATCACTAAAGACAGCAATGCTCTTGCAGGCCTGACGGGCTCCGTTGTATGCACAATTTTGTCTATTCTCATCAACCTGTTTGCGGCCATTATCATGTCGCACATTATCGCATGGCGTATCGCCGTTGTCTGCCTTGCCGTGGTACCTTTGCTGCTGGCTGCTGGGTGGATGCGAGTTACCTCATTGGCACAGTTTGAAGAGCGCCACCTGGAGGCTTTTGCTCGGTCGGTGGGAATCACAGTGGAGGCGGTCAACTCGATCAAGACCGTCATGTCTCTCTCCGTTGAGGACGAGATTATGGGAACATACCGTCGTTCATTAGCAGCACCCATGAAGGAGATAACCCGCCAAAGTGCTTGGGCCAATGTCTGGCTTGCCATCGGGTACGGCCTCAGCAACTTCTTATATGGCCTGGCATATTGGTGGGGAGCGAAAAACATTATTGCAGGATATTATACTCAGACACAGTTCTTCATCGTCCAGCTAGCGCTGCTCGTCAGCTCACAGCTATGGGGACAGATGTTTGCCCTAGCCCCTGATGTCTCGCGCGCCTTCCAGGCCACCCGCCGCTTGTTAAATCTGCTAGACCTGGGATCCACGAAGAAACTGTCAGCCCCCATCCAGACTTTGCCTAGCAAGCTTTTACAGTCTACAAGCGACGTCGAATCCACGGCAACCACCCGCGAGAAGGTCGATGACACTCGCAATGGTATCAGTGTATCCCTCAAACAGGTCCATTTTGCGTATCCTGCACGGCCAGACACCCGCGTGCTTCATGGCTTAGATTTGAACGTCAAGCCGGGTCAGTTTGCCGCCTTGGTCGGACCCAGTGGTGCTGGAAAATCCACTATAATTTCACTTGTTGAGCGCCTATACTCCCCCGAATCCGGCACCATCCATGTTGATGGCCGAGACGTTGCCTATGGTGACATCTCATTCCGTGACTCCATCGCATATGTACCACAGCAGAGTGTTTTGTTCGAAGGAACTATTCGCTTCAATCTTGGCCTTGGCGCACGACCTGGCCACGAAGTTACGCAAGAGGAGTTGGAAGAAGCATGTCAATTAGCCAATATCCACGACGTCATTGCGCAACTTCCCGACGGATACGATACACACTGCGGGCCAAATGGTGATCGTCTGTCCGGAGGCCAGAAGCAGCGACTAGCTATCGCGCGGGCGCTGATCCGAAAGCCAAAATTGTTGCTTCTAGACGAGTCAACCAGTGCTTTGGATGCAGAGTCTGAGCGATTGCTCCAGGACGGATTGGAGAAGGCATCCAAAAACATGACGGTAATTGCAATTGCGCATCGTTTGTACACGATTCGTAAGGCGGATGTAATTTTCTTGATTGAGGATGGGCGTTGTGTTGAGCAAGGCACTCACGCCCAGCTAATCGAGCGGAGTGAGACTTACAGGGTCAATGCCTTGAACCAAACAGTGGATGGATAGATGTTCTTGAATAGAAAGGTTAGATGGCTATTTTTTCCTTCTGTTCTGTTTCTGTTGATATAGATCTATATTGTTTAATCCAATTCTTTTATGATAGACAATTCTACAATCCCCTACTACATAAATATCGTTTCATGACTTTTCTATCAATTTGAACATTTACTCAGTTGCTTCTCCCAAGCGCATCCATCTCCAACAAACTGATTTCATTAGCTTAATCAATCCGGCTGCAAGAATCGTCAACTTACTTCCATATCCTAGATCATCATTGAAGAACATATTGCGGATCTCGTCGCCTGTGGACAGTCCCATGGTCGGGAAGTACCCAACAGCGGTTTTCCCAAGGGCCAAAGCCATCATGGGAGCTACCTCAGCCAACTCGACGAACTTGGGTTCCGTATTGTACCGCTCCGCTAGCATCTGCTGGTGGATATTGACAGCTGCGAAGTGCCCCTGGTGCATCGCCGCTCCACCACGCTTAATACCAGACCAGGAGACAATATCACCGGCAGCATAATGATATTTCTTGTTTGGCACATCTGCGGAGAATTGAAGACCGGGGGTGATACGGACATATCCCTCTGGATCGCAGGCATCCTTGGGAAGATATGAGGATGTTGGTGTAAATCGTGAAACGGCATTGATTACATGGTCAGCTATGAGCTCTCGGCCATCCGACAGCTTTAGTGTGTACTTCGCCGGAGCAGAGTCACTACCGAGAATTGTATCCTGGACGCGTGCTCCCAACACCACTTCGACCTTGCACTCTTTCAGCATTTCAAGAGACTTTGCTTTGAACTCATCGGGGAGGTCCTCAGAGGAGAGCAGCTGTTGCCGAGAGTGAACGAGGGTCACCTTTGTCTGAGGCTGGACCATCTTAATCTCGGCGGCGATCTCGATACCGACAGCACCTGCGACGAACCAGTTAATTGGTACAACTCAAACGGAAGAAAGATGGTGACACATACCCCCTCCAATAACAACCACACCCTCCACGGCCTTCTCAATAGTCTGCACAGAGTCTGCAGTTTCGGCAAGATATTCCTCCCGAGTCAAAGACTTGGGT
Source organism: Penicillium freii (assembly GCA_028827385.1). Taxonomy (NCBI): domain Eukaryota; kingdom Fungi; phylum Ascomycota; class Eurotiomycetes; order Eurotiales; family Aspergillaceae; genus Penicillium; species Penicillium freii. Next base: position 5,122,582 of record JAQIZX010000004.1, on the reverse strand, counting down.
GCACTGGGCCACTCCCTTCGCAAGCCGGAGCACGTAATCATGTAGTCGTATTTCTCCTCCACAATCTTGTGCCCATCATTCGCAGTATTTTGACGGATTCGTGCGATCCGGGACTTGCAGTCTATTGAGTCTACTCGTCCTTGTATGTGATTGATATCCGGGGACTGGAGAGCGGGAATATCCGCAAACTTTTTCCAGAACGTGCTAGCATCGGCGTTGGAAGCTATGGCTAAAGGCAATCCAATCAGGTGGTCTTAAAGAAGTACTGTCAGTGACATGATTTCCAAATGATACGTGAGGATATGACATACAATAACCGTCGCGCTCATCCACGATGGTAACTTGTACGGGAATCTTGTTCCCTGGGCCCTGGTCGTTCTCGGTCTGGTTGAATCGACATTTCCGGCCATGACACAGGTCAACAAGGTTAAGAGTTGCGGCCAACCCGGAATAAGACCCTCCAACAATGAGAACCTTAAAGGGCGGCTGTTCTTCGAGACCAGGCATGGCTATAGTCGGCTTTGGTAATAATAGGAGGGTTGTTGGGATGGGGAAAAGAAAAAGAAACCAAACCAGGAGCCGACAAATCCACCCGAGCAGCGGACCGGATCAGTATCACTAACTACATTTAGGCCAAATGTTTCATTACCCGGTCCCAGAGGAGATACAGGCAATTACGTACCTACGTAACTTTAACTTTCAACGCAACCTTGTCTTATCAGATCCGACTTCGGGAGCCTTGGCGCCAAGGATGCAATTTATTGAATACTGATGCACTTAATACCATACTGCTACTTTCTTCAACCCTTTCTGAACTATTCCTCAATAGTGATTATATTTTTCTTTTTTTGCATTCAATATGGGCTTTGTTGTTGTCCCCGCCACTCTCCCCGATATCCGGGCCATCTACGATGTCTGGTTCGCGGCTTTCAAAGGCCAATTGATCCTGGACCTCATCTACCCAGGAACCGATCTCAACGATGAGGCTTTCCGTAAAGTGCACACCGAAGGAACTCTTGAATATTGGAAAGGATTGAGCATGGAGCACACCTTCCAATGCATTGACACCGACACCGGTAAAATCGCCGGCATGGCGACTTGGCAAGTCTACTGGCGGGAAAGGACCACCGAAGAGCGTCAGAAGCCGTGGATTGGATGGTTAGAAGGTGAACAGCGAGAGCGCGCCGAAGGCTTTTTGGGACAGCTTTGGGAAAAGAGGGAGAAGTGGATTGGGCCCAAGAGGCATGTGTGTGAGTGGCTACCGATTCTTATATTGATCATAACCATATATTGACCCAGCAACAGACTGCCACACAGTTGCAGTGCATCCAGACTACCAGGGTAGAGGTGTCGGGGCACAGCTTATGCAATGGGGAATAAACGTGGCAGAGCAGCTGAATTTGCCGATTTACCTTGAGTCAACAGTGGAGGGAGTCCCCTTGTATCAAAAACTTGGCTTCCAGACTCTCTCGGAGGGCATCCTGTTCAAGCCCGAAATTACCAGGGTCGAAAAAGAGGTTCGAGCACCACTCATGGTGAAAATGCCCACAGCTGCGGGAAACACGACATTTGAGGAATGGGCGGAGGACAAGAATTCCTCTGTATAAATTAGGTATCCACATACTTTTGTTTAGGCCTTCAATCCAAGAGACGATTAGCTACATGCTCGTATAGCATTCCAAAATACCATATTTCAACACTAAGAGAATCTCCCATGTGCGTAGAACGTTAAACTGCATTTACATACACGTTCCTAGCCTGCAGCGTGTAAAATATGCATCAAATTTTAAGCTTGTCACACGGGCAATAACTCCGACTAATTCCGGTAATCAGATAAACCGGTCATCCCTTTCCAACAGTCTTGGCGAGGAGTGTGAGGGTTACCCAGAGGCCCAAGCGAACTGAGAGTTAGAGCCAAGACTTGGCGTATTTGTGAAGGATGGAAGCTACCGGGTGAGGGTTTTTTATCAGATCCGTGAAACCTTGTCTCAACCGAATTTTTCATACCGAGCCAAGAATGACAACCGGGGCACACCAAAAGAGAATGGGAACGAGACGGTAATCCTTAATGCCGCCGCCACTCCCGGTGAATCAATATGGGCTGGGGTATATCACTATGGGGATAACAATGAGTTGGCTTATCTTAAAGAGAGTTCTAAGGGTAAATTACTTCGTATGAGGCCGTATATCCTCCACCCCGAGCTGACCATCCCCATGGATGTGGTAGATACGAGAACCTCGGAAGGAGCTCGGCAAGTGCCGATCAGTTCCTAGCGTTCCGTCCGACATTTACTTTTACAGATACCATGAAATACGGGTAATATAACCCAGACCCTCGCGTAACGTATTGAAATACAATGTGGAGCCGCTAATCTAATCTGATCAAGAATTATCAGATGGTCCCCAACCTTGGAAACACTCCACGGGTCTATACCTAGGTATACCCGTAGACCTAGACACAACTGAATTCTTCAGGACGATCTTACTACCGAATTAAATCACTCATATCAGAGAGTGGATTGGCTGGCCGATATCGGCTGGGCGGTGGGATTTCCAAGCAATTCTGGTCATATATTTGAGTTTGAGACATCCAGGGAAACTAAAGAATTAGCAGTCCACACTAGCAGGGAAATCAATCCTGCCATGCGTCATTGTTCCGCCTTTGCCGCCCTTTGTGGGCTCCAGGCTACCCTTGTTGCAGCTGAGAACACTACTTGGCCCTGGCAAACGTTCAAGTCCAGCCCTCACGAACCTCCGAATCTCAAAGTCTCCAGATCCGGCCTTGTCAGCCCTGGATACCTCTTCTTCGATCAATCATGGGACGCACATCAGTACAGCGTGTTTATCATGTCGGACAGCAACGAGCTTGTCTGGCAGAGCCCGCCTGGTGACCTGAAGGGGTTCCGAGTACAGAAGCTGGATGGGAGGCCTGTCCTGACGTACTTCAACGGTCTTGGGGTCCCAGAGCCCTTTGGTTGGGGATACGGTATTATCCAAGTCTTGGATGAGTCTTATCAAAGTATCTACAATGTCTCCGTGACGAGCGACAACTACAAGGCCTTGGGCAGCATTGACAGCTCCTCTTTTGTATCTTGGATTGACATGCATGAGAACACGATCACGTCTGATGGGACAATTCTAGTCACTGGCTACAATGTCACTCAAACTGATCTCAGTTCCGTGGGAGGTCCCAAGAATGGCTGGATCGCTGACTCACTCTTCTATGAGATTGATGTCAAAACCAACGAGATACTTTTCCGCTGGAGTGCCCTGGACCATATTGATCAGATTCCTTTGGAAAATGTACAGCCATTCTACCCTATTCAAGACTGGGGACACAACAGCAGCTCTCCCTATGGCTACTTTCACATCAACTCAGTGGACAAGTTTCAAGATGGAACGTACATCATTTCTTCTCGTTACTACTGTTCACTGTTTAAGATCGCGAAGGATGGATTGGTTGACTGGACCCTTCAGGTAAATTCAAGCTTCTTCAAGTGTACCACAATTATGTCGCATTTGCTAATAATATACAATAGGGCCAAACTGGCGGCGACTTCGAACTCAATGAAATCAAATTCAGCTACCAACACGACGCCCGCATCCACGATGAGGCCGAGGATGCATTCGTGATTAGCATTTTTGACAATGCCAACTCTGATGTTCATAATGGTACTGATCACACTGAAGGTATATTGATGAACGTCAATCTAGCTACTCGCCAGGTCTCCCTTACCCAAACTCTCCACGATCAACGGGATGAGATCTTTTCGACTTCTCAAGGAAACACCCAAGTGCTGCCGAAAAGCCACGTATTGATGGGCTACGGGTCAAATCCTAAAATCAAGGAGTACAATGCCAACGGTTCTTGTGTCATGACTGCCCAGTTTGGATTCGATGATGTTGTCGCAAGTTACCGAGCGTATCGCTCCCCCTGGGTCGGCGTCCCCAAAACTCTCCCCGATGCGTTTTCTTGCATTGACCAGGGCCGTAACACAACCAATGTTTATATGAGTTGGAACGGAGCCACTGACCATAAAGAGTGGAAAGTCTTTGCGGGTGCTACTAGTTCAGACCTGAGTCCCGTCGCAGCGAGACGGAAGACAGGATTTGAGACTGTGACGAGCATCAAAGGAAAACTTGGGTATGTTCGAGTAGAAGCTCACGGCCTGGGGATCCAGAAAGGTGTTTCCAAAATTGTACCCGTAAAGAATCGGTGTTAGGTATCATATAGGATTACAATCTTGTAACTTTTGTGAGGATGAGCAATGAGAGGACTTGGACTGTACTATAGAATAGTACTTCTGGTTTTTGAAAAGATGACCATGTCTTGTACATAGTAATCAGTCAGAGATTACTCACTTTGGAATCCATGCTAGGCCATGTAGAAGCCTTCTAATCATTGAACTATTGTTTTGAGTGAGCTAAAATTCAAAATGGATCTCATATACTCTTCAATCCTATATTGTTAGTTACTAATTGTATGACTGGCAACTAATTAGAGAAACATTATTTACATAACTACTGACTCCCACTAGTTTCAATCTGATCCCCATAATTTTCATCTGCCAGTTTTACACTTTTCTATCAACAGCTCATCAACTTAGATCACGCGTCCCTTGACCTGCTTAATATCCTTTATCTCAATGTCTCTCCACATCGCAGTACATCCCCAAGCAACTACCAACATACAAACACTGGTAATGAGCATATACCGCTGCGCATCTCCATAGGCATGAGCAATGGCATTCCGAGCCGGGCTTCCCCACGCATACGACAGCTGGGCCGTAATATCCGAATATACCGTTGCCACATTCACCTCCGCTGGCACGTATTTGGCCAGCGCTTTCGGGAACTCACTGGTCCAGATAGCAGCAGACACAGTTGATCCAATCGCGCTACCAATGCTACCGAACAGGTTCAGCATAGCAAGTATAACAGCGATATGCTGGTGATCCGAAGGCGCCATCATAGCAAGCTCGCCACAGATAACAGTAGTTCCACCAGCGAAGGCAACAAAGATTTGAGTCATGCAAATGTACCCAATGCCCGCATCGGGCTGACGGAATTTAATCATCAGTCCAACGCCCAGGATCATAAGCGGGAAGGAGAAGTAAACCGCCAGCCACTTGAAGCGGCCAGTCCAGCGGATCAGGAAGCCGACGAGTAGACAAAAGAGGCAGGATCCAACTCTGTAGATGGCTTGGACATAGCTGGCTTCTGTGACATCTAGACCCCAAACGACCTGGAGCATTGATCCGAAGTAACTACCCCAGACCATCGAGTTGAAAAATTCAAAGATGAACATTAGCCCGCCGAAGAAGACGGTTCGGTCCATCAATAGATTAAATGGGATAAAGGTCACTGGAGCCCAGAATCGCTCGTAGAGAGCGAATGCGATGAGCAAAAGTCCTCCAAAAACGATCATGCAGATAATCATCGCCGACCGCCATTGATCCTTTTGGTATGACCAGAGACTGAATGGAAGTAAGAACAAGGCCATTCCACCAGCCAGAAGAATAATTCCAACCAAGTCGACCTCTATGCAGTATTGCTTTACTGTAGACAAGGTGAGCGGACCACGGCTGGGTGCGAGTAGGCCCATCTTCTTGGCCTTTTGCTGATTCCAGAAGAACAGAAGACACAGAGGAGCCACCACGACCGGAACGATGATGGTGAATATTCCAAATCCCCATCGCCAGCCGGGGCCTGCGAGGACACTCTGGGAGATTGGTCCCCCAATCCAGGTGGTGATTATGTATGGCGAGGTTGCGAACGACAACATGAGGGCTCGGTTCTTCAATGCAGAGGTGTCTGAAATGAAAACTGTCAAACAATAGCTGACTCCTTGGGATCTAGAAGTGGTCGCAAATTAGCTAGGCTGTTAGAAAGATATTTAAGAAAACCTCAATATAGATTATCATACCCCACGGATGAGAAAACCTGTGCAGCCGCGTAGGTCTGAACATTGTTGCAGCCCGCCATCATTATGAAACCCACAACCCAAATGATCAACATCAAAGACATACCCTGAGGACGACCCCAGGAGTCCAATATCTTTGCCAAGGGAATTTTACTCAAGCCCCCAATGATATTGGCCATGATACTCGTGGCGGCAGTCAAAGAATGGAGCATGAAGGCACTGGTCACGTAAGGGTTTAGAGAACGGATAACCACCTCCTGGATGGAGGTAACAAAATAGATAAACCAAATGCTTCGCGTAAGAAAAGTCAGTGGGTTGAATGAATATAGACGTTGAATCATGAAGAGATTCTCACATCGCATATGCCAGGATCAGATGAGACTTAGTCCAAACAGCCGCCGCGGCCTGAACTCCCTTCACACCAGCCTGAGCCTCTTGGTCAAGAGACTCCTGATCCGAGTTGCCATTGTCATCAGCCGTGTCTTTCGGTGTGTGGGCTGTCTCTGGTTCTTTCTCAGAGGGATGGATAACGTCCGAGCTCATATCGCGAGCGATCTCCGTTTCCTTCGACGCCATGGCGAGAGATTCTATGGTTCGAATGCTAACTTGTTTAAGAAGCGCCAATTAGTGAGATATATATACCTTGGTTTATTAGGTCCGCATTAGCCCGATATCGGTAATAAGGAAGATTCTGCACCAATGAGTATGTTGACTCGAGAGTTGTCCGGTAATTAATAATTTCCATTGCCGCCAGATCAGTTGGGGCCGGGCCCCTTGGCACACACCTAAGCGTCAAGAAGATGGATCCATAGCACTTCCTAGGGACCTTCTCAGTCCAATAAATTCTGTTCTTGAGCTCCAATGTTCTGATGCCATCCCGGAACGTTTTGATCAGCCCATTTCGCTTTAATTGTTAAGTTTTTTTTTTTTTTTTTCATTAGACAATTTTGGGCCAAGGATTATAGAGAGTGGCGTGTTCCTTTCTTTCTTCGTTGTATACCAAAGTACGTAGTATGTATGGTCCTAGTGTAACTTTTGGTGTCATACGGTGAACTCGTTTACCGTATTTGAAAAAATACCGTTCAAAGTTACGCGTATTTGAGTTTACAGCGCTTTCCATATTTAACGCGGTTTTTTTGCGCGGTATTTTCTTTTTGGGTTTTCCGTTTTGCGCTTGATGAGTATGGAGCAACCTTTTTTTTTTCCCTGATAGTTTCCTATCTGAGCTGGCGTCACATCTACGCCCAAAGCTGCGCTTAACAGCTCTCAACATCTCCACACCCAAAAGAAAAACCCAATTCGTAATGAGCCAAAGCTACTGAGAGCACTGTGCTTAGGCTGAATTGTTTTGTTTGGAGACTTGTTGCTTCGCACCCCACAGGTATCTCACTAAATCCACAGGCTATGATGATGACCTTTTGTTCCTTTTCCACAGTAAAAGCGGAGTTTACGTCCTACAATGAACTCTACACCAACCACTACATATATTCTTTATCTGCTATCTATACGGATAAAGTTAGGCTCAAATTCATTTGCTTGGTGATGTCTTGAATTCCCAATACTACACTTCGAGGTCTTTCCCAAGAGCTACTCACCCATGCAGCGTTTATTCTCCGCTCGCAATCCTTTGAGCCGTTCTCTAGCATCAGAAACGAATGTCAGATCTAAATCCTCCAATCGATACCGCGTCTGCGTCAGATGATACACAACATAGCCAGAAACAAAAGCCTCAAGAACCTTCGATAACCCGGGGTGGGCCTTCCCAAGCGTGCGCAAAGTCCGGATTGCGTCGCTTGTATCATCAGAGCTTTCTCAGAAACTCAACCTCAGTCAGCTCTTTACACCTGGCCGAGTTCGTGACGAAATTACAGTTGTCCATCTCGACTATTTCTTTGTAAAATGACATGATGTCATTTATCCAGTTGAAACCCGATATCAAATATGGTATCAGCGGTAGGCAGTATTGGAAGCATTCGGCTTCGGAGAATTGTGCGGTTGGGAATAGCATAAAGGAGTAGGCTTCGGCCACGCCAACTTTCAAACGAAAGTAGCTGGGGAACAGATGCGCTTCTGTGGGGAATTGAATATTCTCGCTCTCCGCTTCGGCGTAAGATGCGCTGATGAATTGCAGTGAGTCCTTGGTAATCATGTCGCCGGCAAATTGACCGAAGATAGAATGAAAGGAGCTCAGGAACTCTCCCATGCTCTCAAGGACCGGGCTTCCCTGAGGCTGCCGTGTCAAGAGGCAGATATTGAATCGCTTTAGGTGATTCTTGAATTCGAGGTCATGGGCAAAGTCATCGATGATCAGACAATAAGTAGTGAATATTGCTACTGTGCATTGTATGTTGAAAGGCGTTGTTTGGAAAGTCGTGGTTGCAATTCCGACGCTGGGCTTGATCTGTGGCTCGATCTTTGAAACAAACTCATCTGTGAATCCATTATTCTTGAAATGCAACTTCACTTCGCTTCCGACTGCAGGATATAGTTTCAGAGGAAACTCGTAATCAATGTCCAAAAGAAATGCCTGTATGATTCCAGAAAGCTCTTCACTAATCTCAGGACGAGCAGCAATGGCCATTGTGGAAGATGGAAGGAGTAGGGGAAAGAAAAGTGTGGGAAATAGAAAGAGGGGATTACTATAGGGACCCCCCTCCCTGTAATAGGACCCCTGTCGAATGAAGTGGTGTCGTAAAATAAAGGGGTACCAGCAATGGTGTTAAAGTCTCTGTATTTCTGTATGAACTCTCCTAGCAATTTATAGTTATAGAGCGGTGATTATATAACATAAATGATAAAATATAGAACTACCTAGGTAGTTATATATATAACGAACTATACCTTACAATTAGTTATATAACACCATTAAAAAGGAAAAAAGTGTGATAGGTTGGATATCTATATTGTACATCCACATATGCATAATATTTACCAATACGACCAAAGTCTCGCGTGGCACAGTTCATTGCCTATGCAGTACGAGTGAAAGGAGCGTTGTGAAAGAATGAACATATTAGGAAGTGATCGGAATGGTTCCCACCGAATCCAGAGTCACACAACTTGAAAGAAGACGAGATATCGTAGAGGAGGATATCTGCCTTCCCTTCTAGGAAGATACAACGTGCATAGGCGTCTCTTCCATACTCATCAGACGTGATCACTCTAAGGCACCAAGGCACCACGGCACCACGGCACTACAAAATCACGTGTCTGGTACCATATTCGATTTTTCGGCCAATCAGAGGCCAGGAAAATCCAATTTGAAGATTTCCCAAAGCGGCTCTGCCACTTTTTATTTGCTTCTAACAAACTCAAAATTTCGATATTTCGATCAGATACTCAATGGCCGACGACATTGAAGGGAATCGAGAGAAACACAGCAATGGCGAGCTACCGCAACTGCCGGAATTGCAGCGAAGGCTCAAAAGCCGACATCTACAGATGATCGCAATGGGTAAGAACTCCGAGCTATACACCATTTTGTTCTTATTCTCATTCTTATTGTTATCCATTTGAAGGAGGTGCCATCGGTACAGGTCTGTTTATTGGTAGTGGAAGTGCAATTGCTACTGCCGGCCCCGTTGGCGCCCTGATTGCATTCACCTTCATTGGATCAATCGTGTATTCAGTCATGATAGCCTTGGGTGAGGTGGCCACCTACCTACCGATCCCAGGAGCCTTTGCTACATATGCGACACGCCTGGTCGATCCTAGCTTAGGTTTTGCAATGGGCTGGATCTACTGGTTTTCATGGGCCTCGACATTTGCCCTGGAGTTGACTGCCACTGGCCTAATTATTCAATATTGGGATGACACGATCCCAATGGCAATATTCATTGCTGTGTTTTGGGTTGTTATTATAATCTTGAACATGTTTCCTGTGAGCTGCTACGGTGAAGTCGAGTTTTGGCTTTCAAGCATCAAGATCATCACCGTTGTCGGGTTTATGATATTCGCCATTTGCATCAATGCTGGCGCTGGCAGGGAGGGCTACCTGGGATTCAGATACTGGGTGCATCCAGGCCCGTTCCGTCCGTATCTGATCGAGGATTCTGGACAAGACGCGCTGGCTAAATTCGTCGGATTTTGGGCCATTTTGATCAAAGCCGGGTTTTCGTACCAAGGTACCGAGCTTGTCGGTATTGCTGCTGGTGAAACGGAAAATCCTCGCAAGAACATTCCCTCGGCCATCCGAAAGACCTTTTTCCGAATCGTGTTTTTCTTTGTTTTTACCATTTTCTTCGTCGGCATCGTCGTGCCATCCAACGACAAACGCCTTACCGACAATGACAGCGGCAGCAATGCAGATGCATCCCCCTTTGTCATCGCTGCGAGACGTGCCGGTGTCAACGTGCTACCTAGTATCATCAACGCGGTCCTGCTTACTGTGGTACTTTCCGCTGCCAATTCGAACGTTTACAGCGGGAGTCGAATTCTTGTCGGTTTGGCTCATGAGGGTTTCGCTCCTCGCTTTTTCCTGAAAACGACCAAACACGGCGTCCCTTATGGAAGTGTTGGATTCACGGCTCTTTTTGGCCTGTTGGGATTCCTCAATGTGTCCAATGCCGGAGCCACTGTTTTCAACTGGTTGATGCAGATTGCTGGCTTGGCCGGTTTTATTACCTGGGCATCTCTAAATATTTGCCATCTAGCCTTTATGAGAGCTTTGGCTGCGCAGGGAATTTCCCGCGACACGCTTCCATATAAGGCTACCTGGCAACCCTTTTTCTCGTGGTACGGCTTGTTCTTCAACCTGCTTATCATCATTACTCAGGGCTTCACTGCTTTCATTCCGAAGTTCAGTGTTACGGACTTCTTTATCAACTACCTCAGTCTGATCTTGTTTGCCGTGCTATATATTGGTCACAAGGTTGCTTTCCGACCGAAGTTTGTGAAGGCTCTCGAGGCCGATATTGACACTGGGCGATGTGAGGAATGAGGGTTGAAAATGGGCTATGTGGGCATGTGAAAAGAAATGTATTTTAGTATATTGATTTTAATAGATAGAGTGTATAAAATGAGACTTTATATTCCTGTAAATAGTTCAATAAATAGAGTACTTATATTAAATGTAGTCAATAAATTCTAATCTGTCATGGATAACCCAGTGGAAGGCTCACCGCCATGCTAATTACCCTGCTTCGGCTGTCAAGGTCAGCAGGAAAGGTGCCTGGTACGAATCCTGGGGTTGGCATTTTCACTCGTGCGAGTAATCCACGACGCTGGAGGCCATTAAGCAATGGAAATGACCCTTGAGGGAAGCAATTCTGCAGAGACATTTCCACCCCGGGATGGCGTCGCCAGATTACACCATCCTGTTACAGGGAACTTGGCAATTTGGTGTGACAACTACTATTTTTGTTTTTCATTTTTGAAGCTATTTATCCAATACCCCTTTAATATTGATTTTTTTTTTTTACCTCACCTACTCTATTATCCCATAAATACATGCATACATACACTTTGACCAAGGGAATATATTGAGATACCACAAGTTAAACACGCTAACAATAGCATGATAAAAAAATATACAAAGAAAATCATGAAAAAAATCAACACTCGACCAGTATTCCACACATAAGACAAGAAAAGAAAAACAAATCAAGATCAAGGTGTCCCCATATGAGTCTCATGCGATGCATGCACCGTATTCTGCGTCTGCTCCAAAACCACCGCATAAAATTTCCCTTCTTCCGAAATATCACGGTAGGGACCTGCAGAGACGACGGCCCTGCAACGATGCAAATTAGCATATGATTTCATATTCAAAGTTACATGATACCAGACAACATCAATTATAAAAAAGAATGAAATCAAAACATACCACCCCTTATACTTCGGTTGATTAAAGATATCCGTAAACACCCTCAGCACTCGCAACGGTAACTCCAGAATAGAAGGCATCTCAGGCCCATCGCCACAAATGGGTAGTCCCAGCTTATTGACGGGGAGGTAGACGGTCTCTGCGACATTCTGCGGGTTGCGCGTCTCCTGGAAGATGAGGAGACGGCGCGAGGCGTGTGGGTGCGGTCCGCCTGCTGGCGGTGGCCGGGCGTTTGCGCTCGCGCTCATGCTCATCGCGAAGGCTTTTTGAGTGTGTAGAGTGCGCAATAGGTTTTTGCGGAGATCCGTGTTGGATTTTCTTTTTCTTGGACTTGGAGTTTGGGGGGAGGAGTTGTTCAGTTTGGCTGTTCTTTTTTTCTTGGTGTTGTTTTTTCGTTTTTTTTTCCTCCTTGGACTCTTGTGCTGTGTCTCTGGATTTGGTACTTAGAGATAGCGCGTTTTCTTTTGCAGTTTATTAGTATGATCTTCTTGCATATAGTTCACCACGCGCTTCTTACTATTTGTTGACTGTGGCGTGTATGGAGGGCGCGACAAGCTCTGCTTATCGTTGGGCGATCAGTGTCCCGATTAGGAGATCGCGGGGCAAAAGGGGGGGGGGGGGGGGGGGCACTTTGGAGAAAGGTATATTGTGATGAAGATGAAGAGAGATGGAAAGTTGGATGTCGTCTGTTAGTTTTAAGAAGAGGGAACCTCGGGAGGGACTTAATGAGGGAATATTATGATCGTAGCCTACATGAACATGAATTCTTAGATAACTATTTAGATCTCATACACAATATGCATTGATCACATTAATTAGATTATTCCTATACTCTTAAGTCTCTAGATGACCTAGGTACAATGAAATCACAGTTAACAGATATAGAAGGAAAAAAAACACTGGGTATCATGATAATGTGGTCAAAGAGAAACAAATAAGAAAGAAAAAAAAACAAAAACAAAACAAAAGAACGTCAATCCCGCTAAGAAATCAGGGATAAATCATGGTATATGGCATCATTCACTAGGCGGTGATGAGATGAGAAGAAGATAATCAAATCAAGCATCAAGCTCTCCCTCTAGCACTCTCCGCGCAGCATCAAGACGACGCCGCAGCACACGCGCAGCTTTCACATCTGGATCCTCAGACGTGGTGATTGCCTGCAGATCCATACAAACGTTACCAAGGCTGGCGAACAGGGCTTCCAGCATCTGGGTGTCATCGTCGTTGATGCCACCGACACTGGGAGTGCCGGATGCCGCGCGCACTGTCGAGACGAGTGACGAGATGAGAGAGTTTGGGGTTGCAGAACCGGCCGTAGCTGAGGATGAGCGGCCAGTATGTTTCTGGGGGGACAAGTTGTTCGGGTCTACTGGGTTGGCGTCGCCGCTGTGGCCGTATCGTGGTCCGCGTGGTGTTTCCGAGCGATCACCCTCGACTTCAACCTCTTGGATTGGACTTGGTTGGTGGCTGTAGCCGTGGGGATGGGACTGGGAATGCGACTGGGAATGGCTATGGCTATGTCCATGTCGCAGCTCTGTCCAGGGATTAGTGTCGGAAACGCCAGGGGAGATGGATCGCGGGGACGCACCATGATTGAACCGTCGGTCCCAGTACATCACGCTGTCAATGTCGTCCTCGTCGTCGGGACGCTCGCCTTCGTTCGCGGTTGCGAAGGTTGCCACTGTCGAGACGGACATGTTGCTGTTGGCACGGGAGTGCCGGGCGTATGTGGGCCGGGTTGTCTCGACTGATCCGTTCGAGCTGTTGCTCACCCGGCGGAGTTGCTGGGTGTAGTTGCCCAGTGCGCTATGCAAGATGAAATGCTCATAGTCGAACGCATCCTCGCGCATCTCGTGGGGCGTCGCATCCATGTGCGAAGGGAAAGCTTCCATGCCGTTCTCGAAGTCATCGTCAAGCGGTTCACGCAAAATCTCATCCAGAGCTTCGCGGTCCACTTCATCAAAATCACCTTCTTCAGCATCTTCGTACATGGTCTCGGCGACAGATTGGTCGTCGGCATAGTCAGCAGGCTCATTGCCTTGCCAATTCCCGGCATGTTTGGATGTATTCCCAGCAGCTCGCTCATCGGATCTGCGCCGATCTTCCGCTGCTGCATCATTCGAGACATCCCGGGTGTTTTCAGAGCTGCCGTCGCGTCGGGGATTGGAGCCACAACTGCTCTGATCATCTCTGAGCTCTAGCCCATTGGCATACCAGTGATCAGCGGCTGTCAATGGGCTGGGCGTGCGCAAGCTTTGCAAGCTACGCCGGCGAAGATTATCCTCCTGATTTTTCACCTTGAGAGAAGAGATCTTGATGTGAAGGCCCTTCATTTGATACTGGAGATCCCGCACCTGCAGTTGCGACTGCGCGCGGCTAGGGGGACCAAAGGAGCTGTAGACCGGACTGAAACCATCCGGGCTTGATTTCGATTCCTCGTCCGAGGAGATGCCCAAGCCATGTTGCGACTCCGGCGAACTGTCTTCGGTAGAAACAGGTGACTGCGCAATCTGGTCCTGCTGTCCCTGGTCATTCAAATGTATGGGAGGCTGCATAGAAGAAATCGATGACCGGTGCGTCAGATACGCCCTAGTAGGTGCATATTGGAACGACCGATTATCAGTATGAAGGCTGGACGAAGTGCTTGCGCCCATCGCACTGACAGAGCGCGACATGCGCTTGTTATCATTCGAGAGGCTCGAATCAGACGGAATATTCGTCTCAGAGTGGACTCTCGAATGACGATTATTCGTCGTATCCTGCGACGCAATGAGCGACTGCCGTCGAAGCGAAGAGTTCTTAGGATCCGTGCGCGAAATCGACCGATACAGTCCGCCCACTGGCTGGTGCATACCCATCGGCTGGAAGCCGGAATTCGAGGGCGAGGGCGAGGCGGCGGTGCGCGGTGTGGTCGACCGAGCTCGAGTGAGGTTGTTTTCCATGAGCTAGGAAACAAAACACGTTAGCATTACTCCCTAGCCAACCTACGGCGCGCAAGACAGGACATCAACATACATTTAACCGTTTCTTCGCATTCTCCAGAATCCTCTCCGCCTCGCTGCTCAGTATCGCCGAGGAAAACTCCTCCCCGGGCCCCTTGCCCTCTGCAGCTGCAGACGCCACAGCATTGCTAGCCGGCACAGAAGAACCCCCTGCAGTTCCGACGACCGCGGTAGCTTGCGCTCTCGCGACCTCGGGGTGAACGGGGGATTCGTCGCGTCCGTTATGCGCCTCAGACACATCCCTAGAAGCAGAAGCGCGTCTGCTCCCCGCACTGATTGTGGAATTGGAGCTACTCCATGTAGGATTATCCCTGTTCTGATCGTCGTGCTCATGCAGTAGCGGTGAGCTGGCCAGGTCTTGTTCGTCCGAATCGCCGAATCCCTCTGATCTCGTGGGCGAGAGCTCCTCGCCAATATCCGACAAACGGCGGCTGGCATTCACGTCGTCGTGCGTCCAGGCATGGCGGGAAAAATTTTTCTTCTGTCGACTGGGTGCTGACATGGAGGCATTGGGGTCTGATTGGCGGGAATTGAGATGCGACAAGTAGGCGATTCGCGGTGGGGAGGGAGTTTGGGATTGGCGATCGTCTTCGTACGGCAGGATCATGTCCGGGTTTGGTAGAGTGAGTGAGGGCATATTTTCTCTCTCTCTCTCAGGCCCTGGGGCCTGGGGGTTTGTCGTTACAGAATGGGTAGAAGGAGAAGGAGAGAGAAAGGGTTGAAGAGTCGTTGATTCGACCCGTGTACGGGTTGGGTACCGTTACAGTTAGTTTCTCCCCTTAGACAGTTTAGCGTGCCCTGATCATTACCTTATTTGGATATGTAGTTGTGAAGATATTCCCAATTTCGTATCTTCCTACAGACTAAATAAGTAAATGGGGATTAGGCTTCGAAACTACCCCTGCAATTGTTAATAGTAGTAGTTTAAGTAGTATTAGGTATAAAAACAGCATTTTGATAGATCAGAATCAAATATTTTACTATGTATATCACCTCGGCCGCAATAAGCTTTCTCGGGTTATAATAATAAAATTACGGTAAATGCCTATGCTCTAATTTCTTTCTTTGATTAGGATTGTCTCACGCCAACTATTCCAAGTAATACGTAGTCAAGAGAGACATGGCCCTTCAATGTGATGTATACTTATGCACACTCCGTATAAGATACATTATTGCAGTAAGGATGATTGTACTACATAATCACGGTCAGCTGAATATTTCCAAGTGCTTTGTTATGGTTAAAATAACAATGGACGAACCCCTGAGATCGGCCACCCGTGTGGCTATGAGTTCCACATCGGTGGAGAAGCTAATTTCAGGTCATCCCAATGTTCATTAAAAAGAGACAAAAGATAGAGAAAACATAGAGAAAAAAGAAAGAAAAAAGAAAGAAAAAAAAAAAAGAAAGAAAAAAAAAAGAAAGGTATGCTTTTTTGTATACAACGTAATTACACATGCTATAATCCCGTAGAAACGCTCATATCTAGATCTTCGAAAGCAACAACTTCGCTCCACTGCTAGTCGGGCTGGGCTTCTTCTTTCCATCCTTCTCCACGACCAACGCCGAGGCCTGCTCCAGCGCCTTCTTGTTCTTCTTCAGGGTCTTGAGCAGCTCGCTCTTCTTCTCAAAGTCCTCCGACTCAGCCAGCGCGACAATCACGAAGGGGTTAGCCCCTGTCGCCCAGTCCACGACCTCATCCTTGATCTGCGCGTACAGCACATCGTGGAAGTTCAACGCAGGCTCCACCTTCTCGACAGACTTCGAGGCCGGGTTGAATCGTCCACCCTGCACAAGAGACTTGAGAAGACGTCCCGCGTGTGCGGTATCGCGGGCCTCGGTGTGCGACTTGGCGGCCTCAGCCACGGCTGCGAGAGCGCTGGTCTTGTCACCGTCGGCTTCGAACAGCACCTCGGAGAGGAACTGGCAGCCGAAGGTCGTCTCGAGGAGGGTAGAGGCGCGGGCAGCGATGAATTCGAGCAATGTCGGGGAAGCGGCTTTGACGAGTTCCAGGCGGCGCATGGCCGGGTCTTTCTTCGAGGTTTCCTTGCGGACCTCGCGCACTTCTTCAAGGACCGTTTGGTCGGCCTCAGGGAGGAGCCACTTGACGCGTTCGCCGGCGAAGGGGTATAGCACAGCGATGCGTGCGGTCAAATCATTGACCTGGTAGCAGAGTTCCTCGTTGCGGGCCTCTTCAGCTTCGTTCTGGTTCAAAAGCTCGGGGAAGAAGGACTTGGCGCTGAGTTTTGTGTCATCAATGACCTCGTACGCGGCAAGGATAACTTGGTGACCGTAGACGTCGCCGGCCATGGCCTTGACGGTGTCGCGGAAGAATCGTAGAAGCAGCTTGCGGTCTTTAGCGTTGGAGTATGCGAGTGTCAGACACATTAAGCGGGAGCCGGACTTGGTGAAAGCCAAGTTCTTGACCAAGTCACCCTCTTCGTCACCCTTGAGCAGCTCGATAAACTCGTTCGCTTCGTTGCTGCCGGGTTTTGTGCAGAGGAAATATTGCAACATAGCATCGTGAAGCATAGTGAAACCGGTACTCTTCTTCTGCACCAGCTGGTTAATCAGCTCGCGCAAGTAGTTCATGATAGGTCCACGCTTCTCGGGGTGGGCTTCGATGATCTTGGCGAGATCAGAAGTGGTGTCCTTCTCATCTTGGAAAATGACAAACTCGGGACCGTACCACTCGCGGAGGAGTCTGTTCTTCTGTGCCTTGGTCGCAACTGTGCGGTAGATGTCGTCAAGAATCCATGAACCCTCGGGGTGGCGGATGAGACGTCTGACATGGCCGTAGAACTCTGGGATGATCAAATCGCGGGTCTCATCGTCTCCGTGGACAATCAACTTTCCAACCAAGAACTTGGCGTATCGACTTTGCGCGAGCTCCTTGTAGGTGCCCTTCAACTCGTGTGCGATCAACTTGCGCTGCTCGAGGTTTCCGTACTTGAGAGCAGTCTGAATAACTCGCACCGAGTCGTGCTTGAAGACGAAGTCACGAACGCGGTTGGTGATGATCTCAAACAGCTCCTTGACAAGCTTCTTTCTCTGCTCCAGAGGCACGTGGGACTTGCGGCGCAACTGCTCCCACAACTTCTTGGAGCGGGCGACGGTATCGGCATTGGGCTTCGCGGCCTTGCGCTCCTGCTGGAGTGCTTTTTGCTTGATGTGGGATTCGCGAGAGTTGTTGTCTAAACGCGCCAGAACAATTAGATGCGGCACGGTCAAAGAGGCAGAACTGAAACTTACTGTTAGGGTTGGGATTGGGGTTCTTTGGGGCCTCTCTCTGCTCTTCGTCATCCGAATCGGACTGCTTGTCTGACTTGGGCTTCTCCTCCTCCTCGCTCACATCGGGCATTTCATCGTCTGAAAGGGCATCAAGGGCATCAATGTCTTCGTCGGAAACATCGTCAATGTCGAAGTCATCGTCGTCCTCGGATTCTTCCTTCTGAACCTTCTTCGAAGGCTTCTTGTCGCTCTTGCTGGATTTGGAATCCTTCTTGGAGTCCTTCTTAGATGAAGAGCTTGACTTCACGGACTTGGACTTCGATGCGGAGCCTTCCTTAGTCTTGCTCCGCTTGCCATTGCGCTCCTCACTGCCGTCAACGGCACGCTTCAATCCAGCCATTATGAAAGATAATTTCCGTAGGCTGTAGGGTATCTCCGATTGAAAAAAAAGTAACAAAATTGGGGTCTTTGCGAGCGGAGACTGCTCGATGTCCTGGTGGATAATTTTTTTTGATCGCAGGCGGAGGAAGTTTTTTTGCCGGCTGTTTGCACAGTTTGCACTGATAAGATACAACATAGCCCTGTTCAGGTGGACTGCGATTCCCAGCAGGCTCATACACATAGTAACCATATTAAAATATATATTTCTACTGAATTTCTTACAGAAATAAGATTGACTGATATTTGGAGGTCCAAGGGCGTATTGCCATGATAGTTCTAGAATAAAATGTAGGATATTGTCTCTGAACGAAGCGCAGATGGCCCGAGTCGCAACTCGATGGCAACAGATGTACAAAATGCTAATAGGTGACATGAGCCACCCAGACTCTCCGGGTACAAGATGATCCCTTTATCATCGACCAAGTCCCAAATTATATTGTCCCTTAAACGAGTGTGGCTTGCATCACCCGAAACAAACGCCGTAGAGAGAACCACAACGCATTAAACGTATCTCATCATTCATCACTTCATGTCTCATCGGTGGGCACAGGGGCAGATGGGGTCACTTTCACAGATGCCAGTTCTGACCCGCCGCCACTCTGACCGCGCTTCCGGCCGGGAATGTGGAAGCCGAAGGACGAAGTAGAAGTCTTGGGCCCGGGTGCTTGCGCATCGTTATTAGAGTCGCCGAATCTGGAGAGGAAACCCTTCTTCTTAGGTTTTACCTCGTCATTTAATCCTACTTCTTCAAAGGCTTCTTCGAAGGCTTCTTCCTCCATGATTTCAGACTTGGTGAGGCTATTGGAGTGGGTGCCCGACGGCGTTAACCGGGAGAATCGAGAGTCAAGAGAAGTTCGAGAAGGACCAGCATCGGGATGGATGATGGGTGAGCGCGCGGAGATATCCTAGATTGGAGATTTAACGTCAGTTGGCTTCATGCGGATCGGTTCGGATCGGTTCGTGGGGGCATACAAATGATCGGCGGTAAGAGTCAAAGGACTCGCGAGAGATGGAGAAAGGCTCATTCTCATCAACGAGATCTCGATGGTTGATGGATTTGTTTGAACCCGGGTACCGGCGCCAAAAGCTCGACCGCTCTGGAGGAGAAGGCTATCACTATAATTAGCAGGTGTAACACATTTCCCGATCACACAGTCTATACCGGAAGATAGACACCGCTGTCGTTGACCACTAAGGACCGAGATTAACATTTGAAGAGAGTGAAGTTGCCAAAGCAGTCACCGTAGCAGTCACAGTGGCCACATCAGTCAAAGAAGTGCGGGGATCCAAACATACCACTCAATTTGTACTCGGTGGGTTCATCCTGGCTGCTGCGGATCGGTATGGGCGCAGGGCGTTGATTTGGAGATAGATGGTTCTCATCCAAGACAGCAGGATCCCCATTGGGTTGGGGCTTTGGCCGTAGGAAGTTCCGAAATGGAGGCATGGTTGAGGAAGTCAGGTCTGGGGATTTTCCTTGTGAAAGGTCGGGGTTAGGGTCAAAGTCCCCATCGTCCGATTGCTGAGCCTACGTCATGCAAGAAACCTATCCCATGGATGAAAATAAGAGTCGGCCAATAAGACTTGAATAAAATATTATAAAATAGAATAAAATAGTACAAAATAGAATAAAATAGTACAAAATAGTACAAAATAGTACAAAATAGTACAAAATACTATATGGTATGATTTCATATGGATATCTTGAACTTGCCCTGTCCCTGAACCAGTGACGGCTGCCCAACCTCGGTGCACATGCAAAACTCATCTCACTACATCTATATAAAACACACTACTTCTACTTCAGCGATGAAATAACATTTACTTCATACATTCAAACCTAATGAATAAAGCTTTAAAAGCTACAGATATCAGAAGGGGGGAAACAAACACCCTTCAACACCCACGAACACCCAATTAGAAAGATCAGAACATTCCACATCCATGGATTCCTCCGATGTTTTCTATCGCAGTTCGCTTGAAAATAGATCCACCTGCAAACAAACTCCATAAGCAAATCAGACCCAAGACCAGCCTCAATCCAGAAGCAAATCGAGGCTTGGACTGATACCATGCATTTCGCTATCGCTTTCGTAATGGCAAGTTTCACCAGCAATTGACCGACCATACACTGACAACGCAAAGGACGAAAAAAAGGTGACTCGGACATTATTTGTTGGTTCCTTTTTTTTCGAGGTTTTGTGCTTTTTGACTTTTTTTGCGGTGGTTTTGTGGTGGTTTTATTCTTTTTTGTTGTCAGAAGCTAAGTGGCATTGTTAGGCTCAAGGAGATTGGCACTGTGGTGGCAATCCAGGGAGCGCGAGTCGGATGGGTCGAAGACGGCGTTCTTGCGCTCTTCGATGAAGTAGGCTGTGCAGAACGGAATGTTAGTCAAGGAACTTCAGATAGATACAAATCATGATACAATGTGATGTGACGTACGGGTCAGTTGAATCATATCAAACCAGCGGACGGCGTGTTCGTCGCTACCGTCGACTGCCTTCAGAATACCATTGTCCGGACGGAAAGTGGCCTTAGGAGGAATGTGGCGCATGCGCAAAAGCATCTCCAGGATGTCGGAGAAGCGGTCAGACTGGTTGAAGTAGTAGGGAGGACGCTTGTCAAGGGGCCACTGGATGAATTGTTAGTATGAGATGCATCATGAAAGAGTAGCCAGGAACCACTTACGCGCTGAGAAAAGCTCTCGTTGTCCCATGAACGGAACAGCCAGCAGGTGCGCTCCACGCAGTTCAGGAGGATGATAGCCACAATGAAAGTATCAAACCAGCCACACTTCTGGCGCTGAAGGAGTCGACGTTCCAAATCATTGATGACAAACTTGCTCAGCTGCGAGGCACGCTTCTCCATAGCGGCGCGCAACTGACTGCAGAGAAGTCCGTATGATTCTGGGTCAGACACCTCCTCGATGGGCAGGCGGCCCTCATCCGATGGCTGAGAAAGAGAGTGCAACGAGTTGGGGGGCAGAGTAGGGTTGTAGTAAGTCTTCCAGGTGAGTTCTGTGTCGACGAGAATATGGGTCGCGACCCACAGCTCCAACACGCGTTCCAGAAGGATATCCTGCATCCATGTCAATACACGTTTTCCTATTGAATGTCACACAACATACCTTCTTCCCCTGGCTAAGCTCAGCGGCGAGCAGCAAAGTGGGCTTCATGAAAGGCGAGGTCTCTCGCTCGTAAAAGTACGAAGCGTTCTTTTTGATGTACATTTCCAACTTGGCTGGGATGTCATCCGAGTCTGCATCCAGAAGATAGACTTCTTGCGAGGGACCAGAGAACTGGTCATCACCAAGGGCCTGCAACTGGGGGTCAAGTGCCGACACTGAAGTGCGGTGACCCTGCAGTCCACTGAATGTCATGAAAGAGTTACTCTCCTCAAAGTGAGTAACTTCAATGCGACCAGAGTAGTGTTCAAACTTGATTTGGTTTTTAATGCTGTTAGTGTCATGGTAGGCAAGTGTGGAGTTGAGGTCTAGAGCCCGAGTCAGTACATCTTCCAAAGGATCAAAATACAAACAACATACTGGCATTGTAGAGCTCAAACTCATCGGAAAGGCGGGTGCGCAGGCACGGGTGCTTCCATAAACGAGCACTCTCCACACTAGCGCAAGTTGTGCAAGGGGTATCGCCAGAGCACTATCAACATTCGTTAGTGAGGTTCACTTATTCACACATTCCCATATTAAAGAATACATACAGGCTTCTTTAGCATTCGGCAACGAAGGCATGCGCCCTTCTTCCGCACGTCTTGAACTTCACGGCGTCGCTCTGCAGTGAAACGTCCCCGCACCTTGGGCTTCATAGGCTTGGTTGAGTTACCAAACTCGTTCACAAACCCTTTTGCCTGTGTATTTGGGTTCATCGCAATAGGGCGGGGGTAAGATGCTGCACGCTGGGTGGCAGCAGTCAACGAGGGATCATGTTCTTGCAAGCTGTCGAAAAGAAGTTGCTCATGTGTAGACAGCTGCTGATTCCATTGACCCAGCTTCATATCAGAGCTAAGATTGTCACTGTCAATGGACATTCCCTGAGGGACCATCTCGTTGGCGGAGGCCGCAATCATCGACAGTTGTGACTGGCGCGCATTAGAGGTAGATTCAGGCGACATGGACGCATCGCCAAGGGGTGGAGACATGGATGCAGGGTGCTCGCCCTGAGTGTGGCTTGGGAGGGCAGGAATACTAGGAGCGTTTGACGATTGGGGAGTTCCTGCAAATTGTTAGTGGTGGAAGGTGTACAACAGTGAACAAAAGGAAAACATACCCTCGACATTTGCTGTACCATCCATCTTGGAGTCAGGCCCTTGCGAGTGTCCCTGAAATCCCTCAGCTTCAAGGGCAGGGTCAACAATCACGGTCTTGCCTCCGGCTGTCACAGACTGAGTGTATCCAGGTCCGCGCTTGGTCACGTCCGAGGCGCCCACCTGTCGCGAGGCTTCGGCCAATACGTTGAGACCGTCGAAATTCTGTCGGTTGGGAAATCCACCATCGGCAGACTTTCCTTTGCTTCCAGAAGGGGAATCCTTGTTCGAATCACCGTCGGTCAAGTCGGGGAGTTCGTGGAGTCGCAACAACACGCGTTGGCGGTCGCGTAGAGGGATCGCCTGACATTTTTTCACCAGATGGTTGGTAAGGCTATCAATGCGACCCTTGGGGAATACTTCGCCGCAGGCTTTGCACGTGTGTTGGTAGCGATTGCTCGCGTCTTCCAGCTTGGGACCCCGGTGGAAGAACTCGAGGATGAGTTGGTTGGGTTTGCGACCCATTGTGGGGGTGGCTGTGGACGTGTTTTTGAGATGTTTACACGTGTCAATCAGAGAGCTAGTGACAGTAAATAGTCAACCAGAGCAATCAACGTGTCGCTCGTTCAGAATGGTGTGTGTGTCCCACCAAGCTGATATGTCTGTGGACTCGGATTAGCAAACGTGGAATGTGGGATGTGGGAGAAAATCACGCACACAGTCACTGGGGACTGGGAGGCCCAGGCTGTGAACCTCAGATAGAAGCAATAGCCTCAGAAGAGACTCGAAACGGAACAATAAAAAACAAATCTCAAGATGATTGAATCGACGATGTGCGGGCAAAACCCAGGGCAGTAGAGGGCGGTCTGGGAATCGCAAGGGGAGGAACACGCGATGGAGGCTTCACCGCACGAAAGGCGGTGATGTCTTCAAGGCGGTAGGGGAAAGGCGGTGATGAAAGAAGAAGAAGAATGCCTCAATATCAACTTGGATATGAGACGAGGAAAAGGATGAGTTGTTATGGGATGGGGTTGAAGAAGAGGAAAGGTGAGTACTGGAGGGAGAGGAATTCTTAGTCACTTTGTGCCACTGTGACTGCCTCTCCCTCTCTCTGAATCTCTCTCTCTCTCTTTCTGTATGGAAACTCTATGGGGCAGTTATGCAAGCTGGATCATTTCTTTTTCTTTTTTCTTTTTTTTAGAGGTAGGTAATATGTATCTACTTGATACACAGCAATACAAATTATTAGCATACATAATATCTCTACTTGTAGAAAAACCGTCAACCCAAAGATATCGTCATTCCGGTGCCTATATTTCGGTGCTTCCCCCCGCGGCCGAAAACCGCAATTACCCCATATCGTGTGCAGCCAGTACTAACAAGACTAAGAGTAGTGTTATAATCGCACCTCATCCTCCATGTACATCAACAGATCCGGTGCTCGGGAGGTCGCCAGGGCACACCCAGCATAGCGAAAATCCGACGCTCATCCCGGCCCTCAACCAGCCGCCCCCCATTCAGTTTCACCTGCTGATTCCGAAGAACATCCGCATATAGACCTTTTTGATTCAAGCACATGCGTTTCTTGCGTGCCAGCAATCTCATACTCCGGTTGAATATATCATTCCCCGTGAAGTATATCAACGCCGCCCCGATCTCCGCATCCGGAACGAACAGCAAATCAATCCGACGCCACAGGGTGGTGCCAGGTAGAGCTGATGCGCCGTGCCACTTAGATCCATCCTGATGCGACGAGATGGCAAGGCTGGCCTGAAGAAAGCCACTACTGAACAATCTGGGGACAACAAGACCGAGCATCACGGTGCGAATTTGCTCCAGCGTAGCACCAGGTTTGGTGATCAGGCAGTCAACGTCCCCGCAGGTGAGTGCCCCGCGGCGGTAAGAGCCCCCGATGATCACCTGCATATCCCTGTCCACGGCCTGCACCGCCTTTCGCACGATCGCCCCGTGGGCTTCGACCTCCTTGCGGGGGATTCGTTGCGCGAAGTCGCTGTGACGTTCCACCCCAATACGCTGCTGCTTAGTCAATGGAGCCCTTTCCAATAAATCCTTGAGGGATCTATAGCCCTGTGCGACCCATTTGGAGGCCTGGGGAAGGCCAGCACCATAGACGCCGAGAAATTCTTTAATTATCAGGTCTTCTGGTGTATGGTTCGCATTTTCGAGACGACGAAGGCGGTTAGTCAAGACAATTTCTTCGATTTTATCAGCCAACCGCTCTCCAATACCAGGGATGGCCCGAGCCTGTGCTCGTGTGGCAATCTTGTTCGGTTGCTTTCGCAAAGCGTTGATGGCTTTGCGATAGGCCATAACCCGCCACTGGTCTGCAGTCTGGGTATAGTATTCCAGCATTTGCTGTAGTACTTCGATGGTTCTGCTGTTCGGGTTGTCAAGTTTCGTGTCCGGATCGAATTTCTGCATACAGGCGAAACCTTTGGTCCAGTCAGACTTGTCTTTGCCTTTGCCTTCTCCAGCGGAATTTTTCCGAGTCTTCCAACTTGACTTTGACTCCTCCCCTGAGCTCGAGGTTTCGATATCGGAGGCATCAGCAGCAGATTCGTCAATCGGAAATTCAACTGGGTCCAGAGGCTAGTTATAAAGATTAGTTGTGTGAGCTTTCACTGACAAAGAAAACGTTTTACCAGATGACTTGTGGCTTTAGCCTCATCGATTATATCATCCAGTGCATCCCGCTCCCGGTTTCCTCTTTTACACGCTTCTTCAGTTGCAGTTTCAGGGACCGATTCGGAGAACACGGCATCGGGCAAACTTTCAGGCGAGGGATTTGGCGTCGGTTCGTCAACTGGAGACAAATAACGTTCTGGGGACTGGTTCTTCTCCCGCCGCGATGGTTTCAATGGAAGAGAATCAGGGGGAGGCGGTGCTGCGACTGGAGATTTCTCCTTCTTGGCGGTCGTTGGGGTTCCATTGACACGAAAGCGGAGGTGTGAGGTATCAAGAATGGAACGAAACTGGATACATTCGGATGGGTATGATTCATTGACAAGAGCAACACTCGTCTGCAACAGTTAATACTGGGGTCTAGATATCTCACGAATGAACTGACCGGCAAATTTTCAAGTTTGAGGTAGCTTAGGAGATCGCTTGATAGCAAGCCTTTGTCCATAATCACATGAGTGATATCGGTGGCCCAATTTCGACTCCATCGTGCACCATAATCTTGCGCTCGTTGAATGCGCAATCGTCGAAATGGAGATATATCGTTGTTTGGGAAGAAGACTGGAATTGAGAGTTCAGTGAGAGTAGGCTGTGAGAAATCTAAGAATACTTACAGAAGATCAATCCCTTAAAGATCTGCTGGTCATCTGGGATTATCTTAGCATTATTGGTTTTTCTTTTCTTTTGAGGAGGTCCTCCGCCCTTGATGGTAGGCATAGTTCCAGTCGTCCGAGGGCGGTTCGTAGGAGCAGGTTTAGTGACCGGACTGCTTCTCTTGCTTTGAAGGTCACACGAAGATAGACGGTCCGAATTTGCTCGAGGAAGTGGGATAAGCTCCGAGGAAAGAGCGACTTTCTTTGGATTGGATTTGTCAAGTTCTTTGTCTGCAAAAGTTAAGAGACTCGCCCATCTCTCATCCTCTTCATCTTGATCATCTGAATCATCCAGCCGGTCAAGAGTCGCAAAAAAGCTCTTTTTAGTTGGAAATAGGTCCTTCATGGTACCTAGATAGGCTAGTCCGGTTTCCAACGGAGGGGCAGGTGCCTGGGCGAGCGATGGTTCATTATATAGGTGCCTGGAGTCACTGTGGGACATCCATGGATGACTTGTATAATCTTTGAGAGAAAAGAAAGGGTAATGGTCCGAAAACTTCCTTTGGCCAATTTGGATGAGGCGTGGACGCCAGACGCGATTGACCGCCGCGAAATGGGCGCCAAATCATGTGATCCAGCCCAAAGTGGAAGTTATTCACTAGATAGGCGACCTATAGCCAGAAATATCTAATCTAGATTTGAGAATTGCATAGGACCTAGATTTTACATACTCCATTTATATATCGTCATTCCACAACATATATTCTACTCTATATTGCTCCTAATAACGATAGAACTAGCATCGACAATTATTCCCAAAGTGGAAATATCGTGTCATGTGACCTTCGGTTTCCATGGAAGATCAAATGCGCGAACAAGTTCGAAAGCAATAACCTCACAATCCACCACCTTACACACAGACCGTTGACTGATAGACCATCAGCCAATATGTGGAAATCCACCCTCCCCACCTTGTTGGCCGACGTCCCCCTCCTACAGACCGGCCGCTGTCTAAGCTGCCAATTCCGCAACCCAGCAACTCTCTCGCAGCTACGGACCAAACCATTTTCTCTACGCCAATATTCCAGCAAGGCTGAGAAACCCATCGACACAAAAGAGGCTGCGCCTGTGAAACGAAACATAAAAAATGAGGCACACCGCCTATCGACTGCCATCGAATTCAAGCAGAACCAGCCCCAGGATGGACCTCAGCCCGGCGACGCAGACTTCGTCCCTCCAAGCCTGGACCGTCCCATTGGTAGCCCGCAAGCACCATTGGAAGGACAGAACACAGGTATTGACTCGCGGTCGATGCGCCAGCGGCGTGACGACTTTACCAACTATGACCGACACATCAAGCGGCGCAAGGAATTGTACGGTCTTGCCTCTTCCTCTTCCTCTTCCTCTCACACCCCGGGATAGAGCCCAAAGATTGTAACAATAGTGCTAATAAACAATGGCAACCTATAGGACAAAACAAGTCGCCAAGCCTTATTTCCGCGAATGGTCCAATCTCCGCTTCGCCGAGGGCAAGACCTTTGTCTCGAACCCCCGGCTCTTCAAAGCAGACAGAGCCCTCTACTTCCCCAACATGCACGGCGTAACGCTGGCGGCCCCGAAAGACCCCCAGAACACGACAACTCAGCTGCGCGGCAGCATCTCCGTTGTAAACTTGTTCTCGAGCATGTGGGCCGAGAGCCAAGTTGTGACGTTTACGGGAAAGGAGCAGAATCCGGGACTTGTGGAGGCGATGGCCAGCGGCGGAAGACTGGTGCAGAGGATTGATATCAATCTCGAGGAGAACCGGTTGAAGGCGTTTCTGGTGAAGACGTTCATGTGGCGGATGCGCCAGAAACTGCCCAAGGAGCAGCATTCGCGCTACTTCCTTGTGCAGAAGGGCTTCGATCAGGCACTCAAGGAGACCATTGGCATGATGAATTCCAAGGTCGGTTATGTCTACCTAGTTGATTCCGAGTGTCGCATTCGCTGGGCGGGGAGTGGACCGGCTGATAAGTCTGAGTTGGAGGGACTTAATGCTGGTTTACGGAAGCTTATTGAAGAGAAGAAGACTACTCTCCGAGCGCAGGACCCGTCTCGCAAGTATTGATTGAGGCCGCGGGTGATCAGGATTACCTAAACTGGAGCCTTGGATGTGATTTTATTCCGCTCTCGGTTGAATTTGTACATACAATGGAGAATCTGTATAATAGAAAGTATAACAAATAGGCGCCTTCAAGACCCTTTCACGAGAATTATCATCGATTCTGTCGCATCCCCCATCAAGGGGGTCTCGAAACATGCCCAAACCCAAAACGCCTTCGACAAGAGAAATTCACTCGCTGGAGAGCAGTAATCGGCACAAGCACAATAAGACATAGCGGCGGTATAACTGACCTACCGCCAGAGCTTCGCATCCATACGTTATCGGAAGAACAGCAGCATCAAAAAGCAGAACCCAATGAAGCACCCGAGGATAATAGCATCCCGCCTCTTCTTGTTTCCAATCTTGCCGATGAGATAGTTCATGCCAGGGACATTGCCAGCAGCACCAACAATACGGCGATTAATATTAGCAATCGTCTCGCTCTGCACACCAAAGTTCTGATTGATGGCATACGCCTGGCTTAGCACGCCGTCCATCATGCTATGGCTGTTCTCAACTCGGCCTCGCTCTTCAAGCATGTACTCGGCCTCGGCGGCGGCGGGGTTTGATGCGCGATAGGAGCTAATATCTGAACGGACATTGGAGAGTAGGTTTGCGCGGTCGCGCGATTCAGATATGGCTGCAGTCAGACGTTGGAGCTCACGGCGGTGGTCACGCAGCACTTCGCGGTGGCGGGAGACATTGTTCTGTTTTAGGGCGGAGGAGGTGAGGGTAGCTTCGGAGTCGAGGAGACGGGATAGTTGGGCGATGACAGACTCGCGCTGTACGGAAATCAATTAGCTACCGGTGCCTTTTTTATTCTGTTGAATATTGGTGGGTGGACGTACTCTTTCGAGGAGATCTTTCAATTGCGATTCAAGCCGCAGCTCTTCTTCGGTAGGTGATGGTGGAGGTTTGGTAATCGAGGCAAATTGTGAATAAGTGTGGAAAAGGTTCTCGGTCTATCGGCGTGTCAGTTAACATTGGTATAGAACACCTGGTGAGATAATGGTTGGTACCTGAGTCTCAAGCGACCATGCTTGTTGCCGGAGTTGTGTCCAGCCAGAACTAGTTGAGGATGCCATAGCAGGCAGGAAGTATATGGAATGTGGATATTAAGTCACTGGAGAAGTCTAATCTGTTTAGGAGTTCTTCTCAGACCAACAAGTCAACCAGTGCAAGGGCCGAGGTGCTACCTGCTTGTCTACGTAAGTGCCAGCCCATGATGGGGTATAAGGCGCTAACCGAATACAGGAGATTTATGCCCCAGGGCCCAGGCATCAACCAGCCGGAAACTTCAGGCACCAAATTCAGGCATTAGTGCCACCGCAATCACGTGCACCCGCTAAAGTCACAAATTCGCTTAGCCCTAGTCCCACAACCAGTCGCAAATTGACCCTCGGACATCTTCAATTCTCAACGTCGACAACCCACACAATTCAACGCCACCATGGTATGTCGCGCTGTGCAAAGGCTCTGATATCAAAATGCTGATGAATCGCTCTTTTTTTGCAGTCGTCCAAGGTCAAGGCTGGTCAGCTCTGGGGCAAGAACAAGGATGAGCTCGCCACACAGCTCGAGGAGTTGAAGTTGGAGCTTAACCAGCTCCGCGTTCAGAAGATCTCTTCCGGCGCTTCCTCCAAGACTCAGAGAATGTGCGTATCCGACACCCCCGATATTTGATTTTTTGTGCGGATGGAATTTGAAGATTTGCGGGATGGGAACGATCGAGCCCGGGAAAGACAACATACAAGAGGAGGGCTACGCCAGCATTCAACCAAGCGATAAATGAGGAAGAGAGGAATTATACGATCTGGCACAAAGCGCACGATACTGGGGGCCATGAATTTTCGAGATTCGATGCTGACTGGAATTTTTTTTTTTAGCGGCGAGGTTCGCAAGTCGATCGCTCGTGTTCTCACTGTCATCAACGCCAACCAGCGCGCTCAGCTGCGTCTGTTCTACAAGAACAAGAAGTACCTCCCGCTCGACCTCCGCCCCAAGCTCACCCGTGAGATCCGCCGCCGTCTCACCAAGCACGAGCGTACCCAGACCACCGACAAGCTCCGCAAGCGTGCCATCCACTTCCCCCAGCGGAAGTACGCCGTTAAGGTATGATACTCTCCGACAACCCTTGGCAGGGAAAAGGTGGAATGAGGGTTCATGGATGTTCATCTTTGCCCTCTCCACCAAAAACCTCGCCCATCAAACGAGACGAATCAGCCGAACATAATACTGATGGTTTATTTGTTGCAGGCTTAAACGCAGAACTTGTTCGGATATGGAGTTTTGTGGGAAGACGTTGCTGGCCTTGGACATGAGCAGGACGTGACTGTGGATCCGAATGCTTGTGTAGGGGTCGGTTTTCTTTTTTTTTACATCCAAAAAATGGAATTTGATTATGTATCTAAATAGGATGCAAATCGACTCTTGACATGACATGATTTCAGACATTCTCCAAGTTTCCTTGCTCTTGCTTTCATGTACGACTAGCGAAGATATCACATGGATATGTATAGTCTGCCAGGACTCAATGATATATATCTTACAATATACATATCTTGAGTGGTCTGCATTTTTAGTCTAAGTGACTTAGGTTTACAGCGAAAAAAATAATGACCGACTAAGGATATCTTGCTACGATCACCAAACAATCTAGATGCAAGACATCCCAATACCCCCCACAGGTACGCCTAAGATTTAAAAAAAGAACCTACGTACCCTCACGCCCTACATCAACCAACCCCACACCACCTTGAGTCAAAGCCAGAATGCGAGCCATAGTATCCAATTTCAGCATTGACTGATGTTTCTATGTCTGGTTAACCCTGTTGCTACCGCCATTCGTACTCGCAGTCCTAGCCCCAAGATCCCCCGTATCCGTCTCCAGAACCCACATCCCCCCGCAAAGACAAGACCGCAACAGCCCCAGCTTAGCAATCATCTTGAACGACAGAAGCGACCGGGGCAGATTCGTATCACCAGAGACCTCACAGCATCGCGCACACCTGCGCTTCTTCAGTGGCGCCACGCGACCATCATTCCCCAACGGCAACGGCGGACGGAGCGGACACTTCTTGAGGATATCGACCTCACGCTGTTTACGGTACAACGCCGTGCGTCGATCATTCCCAAAACCAAGCCAGCCATAGTCCCCAAGGTAGATTGCCCTGCGATTGATTTCGGATTTGAGCGCAGGGACTGTCTGCCGTAGGAGGGTGGCCACAGCTGTAGTGAGGACTGGCGGGATGCGCGCATTAACTAGTAGTTCCTTTTCCGGGCCGGGTCTTTCAGCGTCGCCGAAGCCAGCGCCTTGGTAGGCGTGCTTCACTGCCGAGTCGACTCCTGCCAGGAACTTCTCGTACACGTCGATCCGTACCGGTGATGATTCTAGTGTTTGGCAGATCTCTGTGTAGTAGATTCGGGAGTCGCCTACGAGGGAGGCGGGGTTGGCGCTTGCGAAGCCGGCATTCACGCCGCGGAGGCCTCGGCAGATGAAGCGAAGGAAGGCGCGCGACATGCTTGAAAGGAGAATTAGGAGGGGAAGGGAGGAGGAGTTTTTCACTGTGAAGATAGTGAGACTGGGGAGCTTGAAGCTGGAGTTGGTTATGGAGAGGTTTCTTACATTTCTGTGTGAATGCTTCTGGGTCATGGTAGACATCTTCGAATTCATCGGCCATGTCGAACATTTCGTTTAGAAGAAAGTGAGAGAAGTCTAATGTCCATTTGGTGTTGCCCAATACCATACGGAGAACATCTTTTGTTTCAATTAGCAACGGACCACGATAACTGGGTTGGCTTTCTTTAAACTCACCTGGATCATGTGATTCAGTCTGTCCCCCTTTATTATACTGGAAGAAATATGCAAATAGAACCGAGGCATGTCTGAGTTGAAGGCTTGCCCACGGCACGGCCGATGAGAGATTGCGGCGCTTGAGTCGCCCTTTGAAACCCAGCCCAGCCTGTAAGCTGAGACAACGAGGTATGTAAGGATGGCTCATGAGTTTGTCCTGTTCGGCTGTGAAATTGCAATTAACCGGCAGTGCACGATACACCTCGCTAATGAATGTGGTTTGAGCCTCTTTGCAGGTTGTCAGCGGTCTTGATGATATCAATGCGAAGGTCTTCAGAGCACTCACCTGGTGATAGCTGTCCGAGAGCAACCATGAGTATGTCATCTGTATTGAAATCAACTCCACAACCTCGACTAAATGCCAGTGTCAAGGCCGCGATGGCCGCGGAAAAATTGTCTACATGTCTCGGTCAGTATTGTTATTCCATGCAGGTGACCTAATAGGCGATCCGGAAAACACATACTCTCGTCATAGAGACCCCCTGTGGATCCGAAGGAATGCTCCATCACTCTCAATTGCATATGTCCGTCAATATCCAGCGTAGCGGCAACGCAAGCGTTGGGAGAGAAAGCAATGTGAAGACCTGGTCCATGTCAGTTCTAGCCACGCCTCTGAAAGCAAGATCGATCAGTTCCTGGCATACCCGATGTTTCGAGTGGGTACTGGAACCCGGCCTGGGCCAGACATGTCACTGTGGTTGAATCGTCAAGGCCGTTCAAAACGGTCATTGTCCGTGTGTCGTAGCATGTTATTGAGCTGTCGTCATGACTGACAGCCAAAACTGTCCCATGCTCTATTAAATCGACCGAGACAATATACTTATCGCAATATACGTCTTCCAACCTGCGCAGTTCCATTTTGGGCTGAGGAAAGTCAGTCTCGATTGCAAGCGAAAGTCAAACCTCGAGCAATTCGCACCTTTGCTTGAGCATTGTTCTTTTTTGACGTCACTTCGTCAAACTTGGGATGGAGGATCTGCGGTGCAGATTCCAAATGCCACCTGACAATCACACTCGGCGGACCTTGCTGGTCTGGATAGTCATGTATGGCATGGAGGGGCTTCGATAAGACAGCCAGGATCCAAGGATTGGCAGTGGACCCCGCGGGGCTATCAAACTGTCCCGGCATGATCTCTAGTCGTGTCAACGAGTATACCGAGTTCAAAAACGGCAAAGACTGATCGGAGTGGTCGGGCCCCCGGTTGATGTTCAATATGTTGCTGGGCATGTCGACCTTACAGTGGATTAAACGGAAAGTGGGGATAGGGAATTGGCCAGGCGGTTTTCCCTGTGCCGGCTCCCATTGTGCCGGGTTCCAGCTGATGTGTACTCTATAAAGACACATTTTCTGGCACGCAGAATAGGTGGAGAGAAGGATCCCAGCTGTTTTTAATACGTCAGTGACGGCGGGAAATGGAGCTTTGGCTGAACGACAATACCTTGTGTTGCGGTCATGGATGCATGCGTTAATAGTCTGTCCGAGTACCCTGTGTTCTTCAGTTCAGCAGGCAGTTCGGCCCATTTGCTGTCAGGGTTCTGATATATCAGCTTGATCTGGCCGGCTCTGGTCACACATATCAATGCGCCTTTGTTGGCCGGGTGAAATGGCCCGACGGGGCGCCGGCGGAAGGGCGAGTATGCCCATCGACCATTCACCTTGGCTGCTTGGTGAAATGCGTGGACCTATATTACCATGTTAGAGCCCTTTTCACTTCTATCTTGATATATCCTGATGGATAGTGGGTAGGGACAACGTACATAACGCTGGGAGTTCAGCCACATCATTCCAACGACCTGGCTGCCATCATCGCCGGAGTCAAATGAGGCCTGACGTAAGCCTGTAATGCTGTTCAATGCAATGGAAATGGAATATATTGATATGCGACCAGAACAGTCGACAACGGCAAGTTCTGAACCGGTCTCATTCCATGATAGATGGGCCAGTTGATTGCCATTATGGGCCTCCAATACTGGAGCCAAAGATGACTCTTCCCCGAGAACCCATTTGCCATCTGATGGGCGGCACTGGAGATGGCGGACAATAACCCGGAGTCCGTCTGGGGAAATAGATGCAATACATCCCATCCGGGACCAGGCGATTTTCCTAAAAGGTTATTAGTCTTGGAATGTGGATATAGGGCATTCTTTCAAGCTTACTGGCAGCACCCTAATAGACGCATTTCATCTAGGCATTGTGCTAGACCTTTGATTGGGGGGGCGGCTGGCAAGCCCAGTTCCAAGGAGTTGGGTTCTCCAAAGAGATCATCCACATTGATACCGTCCTCCATGATCAAGGGCATAATATTTGTCGGACGACTTGTCAAGGATGTTTGATAATCAGGGAATCACTACAGCAGCATCGCTTCATAGAGTTCCCCGGGACCATTGAATATCAGATGGCTTTATTATTATTTTGGTCAAGAAGGGGGGGGGGGGGGGGGGGATTCCCGAGATCGGCGGCTAATGTTCGAGGAGATGTCACAAACACCACCAGCGATGTCACAGTCAATGCAAGAATTCCAAACTTCAATATGAGGGGGACCATAGACCAAATCCAAATGTTCCTATGCCGTCAGCGCCTGGACCTCCAGGGACCAGTGGATTTCCCTCTGTTGCTTAGTCAGGACTCGTGACATCCATGGATGGATCAGGTGACGGGTAGCCGTGCCAACGGCAACTGGCCAATCAGAGGGATATAAGGTGACCCACTATCTAACAGAGCGAATCACCACTGAGCCCTTGAACTGTCAAAACATGGAAAATAGCAAAATAGCACAATAGCACAATAACACAATAGCACCAAAAAAAAGACACGAGAGGGAAAATAGGAATCAAAATAGGAAAAATATAAGAATCATACAAAAGGCACAATAGGAAGTATTAAGATTGTCCCTATTAGGGTATTAAATGGCAATGGACTATTATCAGACCCCCTTACAAAGTACCATCAATGGGGGTTTCAAGAGTATCAAAGAAGCTATTACTGGACCAATTTGCCCTCTTTATTCCGAAGTATATGTGTAGCAGTCTTAAAACCCACAACCACATCAAAACAACATCGAGTCCCACCTTTTTCCTAGTCATTCGGTTCAAGTCAATTTACTTCTTCAACATTCCTAAACGGAAATCCCATACCTTCACCCAAAACAAAGGGTGTTTTTCCTGCGGGCCCTTTAATTCTTTTTTTTTTCCGGCCCATAGAGCCCTGAAGTGCACGAGTTTCATTAATGCCCTTCCCACCCCCCCAACGCTGACCTCATCGTCAACTTCCTCCAGCGCTACAACTTTCTACCTACAACTACTCCTACTCTTGTCTACCCTTTCTTCTATCTATCTCAAGGTCTTACGCGTCATTGATCTTTATTGATCGTTATTCCCCCCAGACACATATGATTTCTCTTTTCAAGGTTTTCTACGGTCTGTGAGCAATTAGGAGATCCCACCCGGTTCTTTTTTGCCCCGATTCCCCCTGGGGGTGAACACTCTCCTACGCTGTTACACCTTTCAGCCCATTCGCAACTCCCACGCAGCCATGGGTGATTACAATTTAGATTTTTCATCTGATTCGGAGTTGAGCTCCGTGCCTCCATCACCAACATTAGCAGCACAGTCATCACCAGAGCCTGCAGAGCGATACCCAACGCCTTCATCCCAAGAGGGAGCTGAGCCTGCTGAGGGTTCTGCACGCCAAGCCCGTCCCGCAAAGAGGAGACGCAACCCCCTACCAAAGGAACGGACTACTCAATATCTCGATCTATCCAAATCTCTTTATGAACAAAATGATCAACACTATTTGCTTGTTCAGACTCTGCGTCATCAAAAAGACATTGTCGTCATCGCCGGCGCTGGCATTTCCACGGCTGCGGGTAGTAAGTTTCTGCTTTTGGATTCTGCCATATTCGAACCCAACTCTTAACACTACATAGTTCCGGACTTCCGCTCCACAGATGGTCTCTTCAAATCATTGCAGAAAAAACACAACTTGAAAGCTTCCGGCAAGCTTCTCTTCGATGCTGCCGTCTATCAGGATGACGCATTGACCGCCCCCTTCCACGAAATGGTCCGGTCGCTGTCGGAAGAAGTTGCCAATATCAAGCCCACCGCCTTCCACCAAATGCTCGCCCGATTAGGTATCGAGTCTCGCCTGAAGCGACTCTACACCCAAAATATTGACGGCATTGAAACCTCTATGGGGCCACTGGCCACTGAGGTCCCGCTTAATGTCAAGGGTAGTTGGCCAATCACTATTCAACTACACGGCAGTATTGAGAAGATGGTATGCCAGAAGTGTCGCTACCTCGCCGACTTCAACCCCGATATCTTCACCAAGGCCGACCCGCCCGCTTGCGATGATTGTGTCGAGCACGACGAAGTTCGCCAAGCCAGCGGTCAACGGAGTCACGGAATCGGCCGCATGCGCCCGCGCATCGTCCTTTACAATGAACATAACCCCGACGAAGAGGCAATCACCTCCGTGATGAACGCCGATATCAAATCCCGCCCTCGCGTCCTGATTGTTGCCGGGACCAGCTTGAAGATCCCCGGGGTCCGTCGACTCGTCAAGAGCTTATGCACAATGATCCGTAGTCGCAAGGATGGTGTCACAATGTTCATCAACAATGAACCACCCAGCGGCAAAGAATTCGACAACTGCTTCGACTTGATCATCAAGGGGTCATGCGATGAAGTTGCACGCCAGGTGAACCTCAAATCATGGGAGTCGGAGGACATTACTCCGTGCGTGTACGAATCCTCGCCCGAGCCCATTTCCCATGGGTTCAATTCCGACGACGTTTCCGTCGTCGTCACGCCCAGAAAGAGACCTCGTGTAGATACTGGTCTCACCACGCCTTCTTCCAGTCACGACGAGAAGCCGACGAAGAAGCCGGCTACCAAAGCTATGAAAATCAAGCTCGAGAACCCGGCAAGCAATGGCCGCTCCATCCAAGATATTATCAGGAAGGAAAAGCCTACTGCTCGCAAGCCTACCTCCAAGTTCGTCACCAAGCCCGCCCCCAATCCTCGTCCCAAGAAGGCTGCAACAACCACTGCCTCGAAAAAACGCGCCGTGCCCGCCGCCCCGGTCAAGAAAATCACCTCGTTCAGCCGTGTTACGAAAACCTCTCAATCCGCTGGCAAGTTCGGTACGAAGGCCGACGGCAAAGCTATGCAGCCGGTCCCAGCGGGCGCCTCAAGGAACAATGGTCCTCTGTCAAAAACAGAGCAATCCGAGAAAGCAGACGGCATACTCAACACGGAGTCTCTTCCTCGGCCAGTGGCTTCCTCCTGACTCTTTTATGTTCCGGTCATGGTATTGATATTCTATTCTATGTTGACTGCAAGTTCATGATATGATGCATGGTTCCCAAACGGCGTCCTTGGTGTTCTTCTTTTCATTGCTCTTTCCGGTGTTACCTTCACTGCTCCCCCTGTCCTCTTTTGTGATTTCTATTTCTTCACCTATGTTTACATACTTCCTTTTCGTGGACTGTATTCTTACTTGCATCACCTGCGTTTGCTTTGGGTTGATGATTGTTGCTGTCCTCTTTTCGAAAGATACCATTGATAGACCACGGTTTCTCGCATGGGTTGGCTCAGGCGTTTTTTTCGGGAAAGAAGCTGGCTTGTTCCAGTGTGATGGGGTTTCCTTGCTTTCAATTCTGATTCTATTCTTGTTTTCACACGTGCACTCGTGTCAATCTGCATGGGTGTTCATCTTTGGATTATCTAAATAAGATATTCCAGACTTTAGTTCCACCTCATACAATTTGTTAGGTGCTGTCCCGTTTAATACTTATTTCCTAGTTCTCTGGAATATAACTTTGTCTCTCTTTCTTGTTCCTGTAATTTGGGTTGTAGAGCATTGCGGTTTGATATATATTATTTATTCGAACTCCTAGCTGCGCAACTGTACTATTATGTCGAGGATTGATACAATATATTTTGGCTTTGGCCTTTATCTACATTTACCTATCTATCGTATTCGCTATATCCAAGTATATATCAACAGAGCGCAGCATAAAATCCATTCGTCATTATGTGTATAGTACAGCAGAAACATCCTTTTCTTTTGCCAGTCAACCTCCCCTGGTCCCATCTAGCATGAGTCCTCTTTGGCTCATCTACCTATAAATCACTTTGACATGGCCTAGACAATTAGCCCAATCCAAGATCATCCCGCAACTGACTACCAGGCCCATCCTCATCTTCGTCCGTCTCATCAGCATCAGGATCATAAGGACCCCTCCTAGCACCAGGCTCACGGTCCAGATCCTCCACATGTTCAAGGTTATCCTCACGCGGAGCATGTTCCTCCTCCTCTTCGTCATCCTCACTCTCATCGTCTTCTTCCTCTTCCTCTTCGACCTCTTCCTCTTGAGTCTCGTCCCCATCATCCCCAGCAGGCGGATCAACAGCTACCTCAACCTCTCCGTCCCGCTTTACCCTTTTCGCGGGGTTATCAAGCATCTCAACATCACCATTGCCATGAGTGGCGCCCTCGTCTAACGGATCCTGCGTCGAGCCATTCTCATCAACCTTCTTCGGCTTGCGCTTCCCGGCTTTGATTTCAGTATACGCCTCCAGTTCCTGTTCGAGACGGCCGCGGAAAGAGTCGAGTTCTAGCTCGGAGAGGGCGTTGAAGACGTCTGATGGGGCAATCGTGCGTTTGAGGGTTGCATCGTTGGCACTAAGGTTTCATCGAGGTTAGTTCGACGTATCATACCAAGGGACAGAGTAGAACAAATCGAGATTTACCACCCCATATCTTAGGCTAGAGGGCTCGAATGCAAAGGCCGAAGGCAGCGGGGGAAGGGTAAAACATACTGTGAAGACAGATAAGAAACAAACACCGTAGCAGCCTTCTGCATAGCCAATACTGCGTCCTTCTGGATTGTCGTGTTCGGCGGGAGAACCGACTTGGCGAGACGAATCGTCAGTGAGCGTGGTAGGAGATAGTCCTATGGATTACCGGGGAGAGCGTTAGCCTGGCCTGGTTCTCTTGTTTCACATGTCGTATATGAAAGGAGTCCATTGATATGGTATCATCCTGCAATATGCAATGCATGGTCATGTCTCTGTCTTTGTCTTACCTCGACACTCGCGCCTGCCTCGGCCCGAGCCTTCAACTGCTGCTCCGTCGCAAAGATGGGCTTGTCAGTCTGCGGTGCTGGGGGCGACTGCTGGAGCAGGGAATCATCAGGATCAGCAGGCGTCACCGAGGAGGTGGATTTGCGAGGTGGCATTTTTGTAGGTTTGGAGCGGATAGGTGCCTTGGTGCTGGTTGCGCGGATTAAGGGATCGGGGGGTTGATAATTCGGGCCCCCCTTGGATATTGAATCGAGTCAAGGCCGATTGTTTCTATATGTAAAGGACCTTAGGTTTGTATCCGGGTTTGAGCTGTGGTTATAGGCTTTGGAGACGGGACGACGTTCGAGGGTTGCAAGGAAGACGCGCGAACGCGTTGGATTTCTCGATGCGCGAGTGGGGGCTTGGCGGTGATGTCTACTCTACTTCGACATGATTTCTATTTCTACCTTCATTTCTACAATAATATGGAGTACGATCTACAATTTTGGTTGGTTTATTTGGAAAAGAGACATTTTTACTAATGTTTTTATACCACTGAAATTGAGATCAAACCTAGGGAAGGATAGAATGCCAACATAAAACGCCCACTTTTTGGTATCCAGAAAGATAGAATCAAATGAGATAATGAGTTCATAACGCGAGCAAGAAGAGCAGCCCTTACTCGGCCATCTCCTCATCATCACCCTGTCCGTTGCCCCAGAGACCCTCGATACTGAACTCCTTGGCCCACTCGGTGACGACCTTTGTGGTGTCAACGCCAGGCTCAATATTGCCGGCAGGAGCATCTGCCGAGACGACGGGAAGCACAGGCGCATTGGCCCAGCCTTGGATGCGGCCATCTCTCCAGTCGTTGATGACGGTCATGGCAGCGCTCTCGATGTTGGGGACACCGCGCTTTCCGAGACGGCCGCGCTTGCGGGCCACCTGGACCAAGAAGTCGGTGGTCTTGTCGCCATTGCTGGGGAAGAGAGCGGTGATGCCGTACAACTCGAGCATCTTGGCGAGGAGGTTCTCCGATGAGGATAGACGCTTCATCAGGAGGTTGACTGCGGGGATGGGATCCTCGATCTGCTTGGGAGGAACGGCGTTGAGGAGAATCAGACGAGCCTGGTCTTCTTGCTTCTTGTTCTTCTTGCTAGACTTGTCACCGGAGCTGGGGAAGACGATTCCGGGAGAGTCAATCAGCTTAAGCTTGCTGTCCAGCTTGACCTGGCGCAGGCTAGTAGTGACACCAGCCTCGGCGCCTGTGGGGCATGCGTTGCTTGAGCCCTTGTTCAGACGTGCGGTGAGTGCGTTGATGACGGACGACTTGCCGACGTTGGGGTATCCAATGACACCGACAGAGATGGCTCGCTTCAACTGCTTGGCGCCAGCGTATGACTTCAGAGCACGGAAGAGTGTATCCGAAGTACCCTTGACCGTCAACTGCTTGTGGTCGAAGCTGTGTGCGTTGGCAGTGGTGCCGCTAGAAGCCTTAAGGGGGAGAGTGGGGAAGGAACGGCGGAGGTGAAGCAACCAGCCCTTGAGCACTGGGGGCGGAACCAGATCGATCTTGTTCAAAATAAGAATCAACCGCTTGTTGCCACCATCTGCCATCATGATCTCGCGCTCAATGTCCTTGGAGCGGGTACCCTCAGGGTCGCGGGCATCGAGCACATATAGCACAACATCGGCGTTGTCGGTGACCTGCTTGAATACCTTGTCGAATTGGCGTCGTGAGCTCTCCTTGGAGTAGGACTTTGAATTGACCAATGGTGGGGCAGACTCGTCAATAGTTGCGCCGCCCTCCTCATCGTCCTCGTCCATCTCATCATCATCGTCTTCATCTTCCTCCATGTCTTCGTCTTCGCTTTGGTTATCATCGTATTCGACGGCACGGGCGCGTGCTGAGGCGAGAAGAGCAGCCATGGGGTTCGAATCATTGCCCTCGGCATCCATATCATCATCCATAATATCGTTCTCGTCGATGTCGACAGCCTCGGTGCCAGTCTTGGCGGGCAGGCCTTCAGCCTTGCGGGTTCGTGCCTCCTCCCGAATGCGCTGTTGCTCCTCGGCCTTCATGCGCTTCCGCTCTTCCATGTCGTGGAGAAGCTTGTCCTTGTTGGGGAAGAGATTGGGAATGCCGGGGTCCTTCTTAATCTTTGACCGCCATTCAGGGTTCTGGAGAGAAAATCGTCAGAACCTTCAATCATAGCCATCATGGAAATATTGTCTGTAATACCTTCTTTGCGAGCTTCTTTTGCTTTCTCTGCTTCTGAACTGCAGACTTTTCAATCTTGTGCCTCAAGCGGACGGGAACCCGCTTGGAAGTCTTGCCTGTAGACCGTTAGAAGTGCGCCTCAGGACTGCGTGAGCAAGTGATGAAAAAGAGTATCATACCGAAACCGCTCTTAGTAACCATGTTGAATGCACGTATTTGTTAATCACAAAAAAGTGCACAGCAAATCCTCAAAGCCTGTCCGCAACGGGAATAGAAAAAGTTGGGTGCCAAGATTTCCCAGCCGATAAGCGGATTAGTAGTTGGGCCGATCTCCGATAATTATTTTTTTAGATGACTAAGCTTGCGGAACAGTTACCATATTGGGTAGGTAACCGTACATACACCGGGAATAAGCAAGAAATATATTCCAGGTTGGATAACACCATAGCCTATATTATCTTCTTTTGAAGTTCTTGTTTCTTAACTGTTGATACCCTTAAGAAGATTGCTTCTTATCTTTCACTCCCACTCCTCATTGACTCCGTGCATTCCACTCTCCCCGCATCCCCCACCATGTCCTTAACAACAGGATCGTTCTCCGCACCTGCGCAGGTACACACATTCGATGGTCTTCTTTCTGACTTTGATGGCACAATTGTGGACTCAACTGATGGTATTCAATCCCAATTTGAGTTCTAGGATTAATTGGAACCAATACTAACCATGCGGTATTAAACAGCCATTGTGAAACACTGGCACAAGTGAGTCATAAACGCAGCCCAACATAACCTCCGCGGGCAGAGTATCTAACATAAATTCCACTTTAGGATTGGCGACGAACTTGGTGTCGACCCCAAGACTATCCTCGCGACCTCGCATGGCCGCCGCAGCATCGATGTAATGGGTCTATACGACCAGACCAAGGCCAACTGGGACTGTAAGTCTACCGGACACACAGAACCGACCGATAGCTCCAAAAATAATCATAGGATATAAACTGACAACATCCACTCACAGATGTCAATGAAATCGAAGGTCGCATCCCGAAAGAATATGGCTCCGACGCCGTCGAGATCCCCGGCGGCCGCGACCTCCTCGCAGCCCTTGAGACCTCCGGCGCAAGATGGGGTGTTGTAACATCCGGCACGCGCCCTTTAGTCGACGGCTGGCTGGAAGTGCTCGGCCTGCCACACCCCAAGAACCTGGTGACAGCAATGGACGTGCCGCTCGGCAAGCCGGACCCGCGCTGCTACCTGCTAGGCCGGAAGCAGCTTGGCATCGAAGATTCAACCTCGATTGTCGTACTCGAGGATGCACCTTCTGGTATTCTGGCTGGTAAGGCTGCTGGATTCAAGGTGATTGCATTGAAGACGACGCACTCGCTGTACCAGCTCCAGCAAGCTGGCGCGGATTGGATTGTGGAAGATTTGACCAGCATTTCGGTCAAGGCGGTTGTTGATGGCCAGGTACAGATCGAGATCAGGGATGCTTATCAATAGATGGTCATAGCCATCTCAGTTTCGCCGATTCGCTGTTGCATGGGCAGGGATGTGCTCTTGCATTTGCACCTGCGTAGCGGGTTTCTCGGAGTTGGATACACAGCCTAAAGATTTCATGTTAAAGATCTCATGGCTTCTTTGGAATTAACGCGCATTACATACAGGTTAGATTCGTACATATATATATATATACATATTCGTTTAGATTTTGTTATCGGGCTTTCTTTGGTTTGTTTGAGTTAGCATCGAAGTCAGTCGTGCTAGAGGGCTTGTAAACTGGAAAATGTCCACCATTTATTCGTATTTCCCTGGAAGGCGATTACTACAACAGGTGGTGCTGAAAAAAGGTACCTGGTATCTAGGTAGAGAGGGAACCCGGTTTTTTTGCTGCTATCTCAGGCTATGCAATTGGTTCTCATGTCCATTGGGCCTTCTGAACAGGGCTGGATCGTCCCAGACCACAAGCACAAGGCTCTGCATATCCTGAAACGATCCAAGGATACAAAGCTCTGAAGTAGCTCAGGTGGTTCCCCGGGCGGGGATGTAATCGGGCCAAGCAAGGTGCAAGATGCAAGATAGAAAGTACGTATGCACCAGTTCCACATACAACCCCCATGTGTAGCTACCTTGAAGCAGGTATGGAGTTCATCCCAGCCTTCCAGACGAATTGGCGGTGCCGTTGTTGCGGTACGGACTGCGGATTCGTTTAACGACATCCGACACATCTCATAACCAGGATGGTTGCTCTTCTAGATGATTCGACCGGCAAGGATAAAACTTTATAGCTGTTGACACAGTAACTGGACGCCCTAGATCACCATGGCGTGCGTCGCGGACACCTTTCGTGGGTATGCAGCTACGCAATCCTTGCAGCTCAAAGCCGGATTTTATCGGCAGGGCGTTACAGCATGCAAATGCACCTGCTACTCACATCTCATCCAATCACTTAGGTAGGGCGGGCCGCGAACTACCGTTCATGCACGCTTGAGCCCTGGATGGATGTGGAACCAGGGCGTGAGCTCGGAAATGCATCCCCGGGGAGGGTGACTTCAGATTTGGAAAAAAAATACCAGATCTGCTCTTATTGGGGTTGGGCGTTCCGGCTGCAGCTGCAGATGTTTCTGCGGCTGCAGCCAGCTCTTTTGGGGAAGGAGTTGGATGCTCACGAGGATATAGATACTTTTACTCCCGGCAACTTTGAAACAAACGCATTGTGCGGATGTCATTGGTGGACCAAGTGGTTTGGGGGATGGACATATCCTACCCGACTGGGGGAGTTTGAGGCGAGCGCAGAGCTTCTCTCCAATGACGTTGAGGAAGGCCGCTCGGCCGGTGAGAATAGCATGCAAGGGGGCTAGGTTGCATCCAGCGTATGGGTCGGGAAAAGGTGATGTTCGAATGCAGGCTCCTGAATATCATCACAATTGACTGAACCAAGGAAGGCGATGCGGGAGAGCGCTTTTGTTCCAATCTGGAGGGGTCGTCCACACCTATTACGTTGTGTCCTGTATGAAGATGTGTGATGACGGATGAGGGGCAAATGCAATCTCATCACATACAGTAGATTCTGTTCTCATGCGCTTCCCCAATTCCGATCTGAACCGCAATGGGGATGCACTGGGTTGAAGGACGCCCCAATCATGTTACAGACCGTTCCCCTGTAGTTAGTTTTGCAGATTAGTTTTGCGAGCTCAAGGGCCCCACGAAAGTGACAAATACATTATTCCCAGGTTACCCATATGCAGGGCGCTCGATATAGTTGCGCACCGCCACAGACCTTTTATCAGCGCCACAAGGAGGACG
The DNA here is from genome assembly GCA_028827385.1 of Penicillium freii. Classification (NCBI taxonomy): domain Eukaryota; kingdom Fungi; phylum Ascomycota; class Eurotiomycetes; order Eurotiales; family Aspergillaceae; genus Penicillium; species Penicillium freii. The sequence goes on along the minus strand of JAQIZX010000004.1, from coordinate 5,078,020 downwards.
GCCGGGATCTATCACATTGACAGATCTGCACAGCTCAGCCACCAGGCTTCTGGCTTCTGGCCGAAATACTCCGGGCCCGTAAAATCCCCTGACCAGTCAAGAAAAAACCAAGCCATGCATTGCTATGGATAGGGGTTTCATATCATAATGGGTCAATCTATCAAGGTTTTTCAAACCCGAAAGATATTAAATTTTTTCTATCACACTGTCGATCATATCCTCAAGTTTTCCCGGGGAATTTTCTCTCCTTTTCATTGTACACTTCTGATTGTTGCAAGGTCCGATATTTGAGATTGTATTTTTCCGGTGTAACGGTTCGCATGAGATCCAATCAATAGTGGGATGGGGCGGAGGGATCCGTGCGGAAAATACGTTGCGGATCGACCCAGGGGTCGTCATGGCAGATCCCCCGAATTTTTTACTTCAAACTACTAGTAGATCTGTGTGCAACATAACTGCAATAGTCTAAATGGGTACTAAGGTACGAGAATGGGATTCATTGTACTTTGTACTCGGTACTCCGTGTTTATATTACTGCATTTGAAGTAGAAAAAAAGAGACCGGAGATTCTCGGCCAGACTGGAGTGATATCAAATTGGTCCGTGTCCACGCTGCTCGGATTCCCCTATGATGTACACCGCACTCCATACTGTTCTCGCCATCACCTGGACCATGAGACCTTTTTCAGTGGGCTGGTGGGGCATGGTGTGCCAAGACAAAGGTGAGCACAATAGCCCAAAGGGAGGAGTCATGAAGCCGTCGAAAGTCTCATCGGATGTGATGTGCGGACACCGATACGCGCCCTCATGCACATGAAGCTTGAATGAGAAACCTAAGTTTTTACTTCGTCACAATCACGTCCATCGCAGCATTACTTTCAAAGAGCAAGGACAATGGCACACCGTGATACAAAGTTAGGGGGGAATCTAAGCGCCACGTTGTGTACAGAGTACTCTCATATGATCTACCTAGTCCGTGGGGCTGTTAGTAGACTCAAACGAGGTCTTTCCTATGGATTTTTCTCCGGATTGATCCCTCCCTTTTAGCAATCAATCCACCACAGCCTTTTAATCTATATGACTGGCCCACCGGGCATGATCAACCTTGGATCACTATAGCGTTGGCGGCTTTTTGGGTCAGATCATGCTACCAAATAGAGCAGTCAAAGGGGTTGATCACTGAATTGGAGACGAGGGGTGCTCTTGTAGCTTACAGCTCGAGCAGACGTTCCGCTAGACCGGTTCATTGTTGCCTTATGCTCTGCGGGTGCCACTATTCATGTGCCAACGTCAAATTTTGGGGTTCCATATGCGATCCTATCACAGTGAGAAGGCAGGGGTTTGGGGATCCCTTGACTCCATAGTTTAAGATTCGTCGCTCAGGTATCTTCAATGTTTTGCTGTCAATTGTTCTAAACAGTACCATAACTAGTACTCCATAGTTAACTAGTTAGCTAGTTAGTTACTATGTAACTACATGTACAACTGTAGCTGTCTAACCACCAAACTAAGCGTGGGATGAAACAAAGTTGAGACGAAAAAAAAAAGAGAGAAAAAAGGCCATAGCGCCGTGGGCAGCGGTCTCCGGGTGTCCGGACAGTGATCATCTTTAGGCACATGTGCATGTAAAGGGGGTGGACAAAGTTGGGGCTACAACCCTCGTGACTTGCGTGCATGGAGCGACTTATTCCAAGACGTTTAGCGCCTGTCGAGCAGGGTCCAACCAGAACCTCGGGAAAAGGAAAATGGTATCACAGACCCATGCAGCAGCCACAGCACGTTTAGGCAATTACGAAGTTCTTGGACATGTACGTAGTATTCATTGTATAGATTAATTATTTTTTTCACTAAAGACCTGGGATATGGTGGGAGCCTACGGAGTAGATGAAGCCGGATAGCAGGGGGGTCACAATATATGCCCAGAAAGGGGGGCGCCACATCCAAAGAGAGAGATAAAGAAAAAGTTCGGCAGATCCTTGAGTGATCGACGGGGGATCTGTCGACTATTGATGTTTAGTTTGTTTTGGCTGACCGCTGCCATGCGCCTGCACTAGTATCAATTTGTGCTAGCGGAAAGGGGAATCTGGTCACTGTCAGTTACAGTTAGCTGACACTCAGTTGCTTCAGGAGTCAATAGTCTACGGAGGATTATACAACGTACCTTTGTAGATAGGCTAGACATCATCGTTCTCCATAATCGTCACGATCCTCGAATCACATAGCTGTATTACTGTACCGAGGGACTGCGCCCGATCGTCTGACCCAGAGCACCGGTCTCTAGTAGTCATCCCGGTACGAGGGAACACTTAGGAAGACCGGGATGTTTAGGGAGGAAATGTGACTACTACCTAAAGCAGATTGATTATGCAAGTCCGATCACCGTACAGGAGTACTCTGTACCGACATCTACAGCATTATAACGTCTTATGTATAACGTGAAGCTACAGGCTACAAACATACATACTCGGTACTTCGTATAGCATACAATATTGCACATAAATTAGGTACTTGTTAGTTAATACACTGATTTTTCTTTCCAAATTAAATTCTTCTATAGTGGACATGATTTTCTTTGCAGCGATGGGGACCTCCTGGGATCAGACATGACGCTAATGCAGGAACTGGGATTTTTTGCGTTTGCGTTTTTTTGGTTTGTGAAATTCACGGGAGACCAGGATGGTGGTTCTCAAGCCCTGAAGACCCACTAATGCGAGTGTATCATAGTGTATCACATTGTATCACATTGTATCACATAGTATATTTAAATTACCGCGGGAGGCATCCGACCCAAACTCGACCCAAACTCGACCCAAACTCGGCTCTCCGCACTTGAACCCTGGCTCACCTTTGTTTACTCCGAAGCTTACTATACGATGTACTAGTAGTTACATTGTATGTAGGTACATCCAATGCTATAGCAGGTAAAAATATAGACCGACATTTTCCCACAAATATTCATGAAAGATCCAAATTGACCAGATAGGGCTACGTGGAGCCTCGGATGCCCTTTTTTTTCAGTCACACGTCCATGTTAGAATGGGTTCACGAGGGGAGTCTGGACGGGATCGGAATTATGTTCTGGGCCAACTCTATTCTGGAAAGAAAAAAATAAAATAAAATAAAGGATAAAGGATACATCGTAAATAAGAATAAAAATAAAGAATAAGAATATTCAAATCAAATCAAAATGTGACCCTGATGCAAGAGTCAGGCCGCCACCCCCTACCGAGCGGGCGGTAGCGCGACTCCACGGGCTAAAAAAGGATGAAATACGGTGGGGGGTAATTCAGCCTTCAATTTGTGTGGGTATTCTTCGCATCATTGGATTGTTACTCCGTAGACGGGGAGGAAGACGATCCCAGATCTGAATTGCTTTTCCCATTGCAATTCTTTTCGATTAATTCTTAATATGTATTTTAATATTTCAATATGTTTTTTCTTATTTATATCTATACTCGATTGAAACACAGGTACCCGCAAGCTGGGTACTCATAGTACATAAGTCTCATGTACTCTGTACCCAGTACAGGCACAGACCTTTTGCAAAGATTGTTTCATCTGATTACCACCCGTTACTGGACAATACCCACCCGCCAGCCAATCATACCAAACTGTTCGGCAGCTCTGTACCGCGCTTTACCACCCGTCACCCCCGATCTTCTCCCCCCCGGCTCCTCCAAACTCCATCTTTCTTTCTCTTCATCCTTTTCCTTTCCCACACAGTCTTTCCTTTACGTTCCTTGGGCTCTTTCTTTGCTTTTTTTTTCTTGGTTTCTTTTTCCATGCACACTCTTTTGAATCCCTAAATCCCGAGTCTCTCCTTAATATCGACCATTATCACAAGCTACCTCTGCTCATTTCTTTTTCTTGAATCACGGGCTGTCCGTACTGCCATTCTTTACATTTACAATCAAGGTCCCTGTCTCCATCGCTATAGGTTGACCAAACCGAATCTACTTCATGATATAGACCTCACTCCTCGAAGCTGCTATTTTCCTGTGCAGCATCCCCATCTTTCATTCTCTCTCTCTATCTCTCTCGCGCTCATCCCACAACTTCCTCCCTCCTATACCTGCATACTTTCCTCTTCATATCGCCATGAGTTATATCCATCCCTCATGGAACTACCAGGGGCACCAGGGCATCCCAATGGACCAACACATGGCATATGACCCGTCCATGGTCCCTCCTCCGATGATGCATCCTATTGACGGCTACATGTACCCTCACCCGCCAATGGAAATGATTGACTACTACCACCAACCGATTATGGACTATGACGAATACACGGAAAATCTGTCGCGACCACGGTTGACCAAAGAACAAGTTGAAACCCTGGAGGCCCAGTTCCAGGCTCATCCGAAACCAAGCAGCAACGTTAAGCGTCAATTGGCGGCTCAGACAAACTTGAGTCTGCCTCGGGTTGCAGTACGTACAATTAGAAGCTGAACCCTTCTTGTCTACCCAGAACTAATCCAGTGAACAGAATTGGTTTCAGAACCGTCGCGCCAAGGCCAAGCAACAGAAACGCCAGGAGGAATTTGAAAAGATGACGAAGGCCAAGGCGGAGGCCGAGGAGGCTGCTCGCCGGAAATCGGAGACCTTGGACCAGCTGTCTGGATCTCGAAAAGGATCGATTGCCAAGGAGGAATCAGAGAAATCCGCTACTCCTAAGCAAACACCTACCTCCACATCCAGTGGCCATGCCAAGACAGATTCCACATCCAGCCGTTCTAAGCACCACAAAACAAAGAGTGAGTCGGCAAGGGAAGCAACTTTTGCGTCTTTGCAGAGAGCGCTGAATGCTGCTTGTGCTGCCCGGGATCGATTCGGTCGTCGGATCAACCCCCGGAGCAAGAACGAGTCTGTTCCTGAAGAAGACGAAGAGGAAGAGGCAGTGTCCCCTGGATCAATGCCACCACCCAAAACGGCCACTCCAGCTAGTGACCATGGGAATCTTGCCAACATAAACTCCTCCTTTTCGGGCTGGTCGGGTATCAAGGAAGAACCAGCTGCGTGGGGACCCGGCGAGCACAATGAGAATGTGGGATATAGCACTACAGAGCAGACCCCATATTCCAATTGCCACCAACCAATGGCGGAAGTTTCGAACCCTTCCCACTCTATGCAGCATAACTTGGACGTCTACTCGAACCACCTGCCCCCTCACAGGGAAGAGTGGTCTGAGGACAGGGAATCACAACACAACAACCTTGTCTACGGAAACATGCAATATCCAATGTCCATGCAGGCACCAGACATCTCGGTCACACGTCGTGAGTCTTCTGATGCGCTGACGGCCTCACTGGAGGGCATCGGAATCTGTACCACCGGTCAATCTGGGCTGTCTCAATCTGTCGATCGGGTAGAAGCAACTTGCTGGAAGGAGCCCGGCAAGGAGCTCGACCTCGCTGCGCGCCGCAAGCGCCCTCGCCCCGCTGCCATTGGCACCTCGGGAACTCGTCCTTTGGTTAACTCGACCTCGATGTCCTCGCTCTCGCCTACCGCTCGTATGCCTAACTCCGGTGCCGGCAACTCGATGAGGCAATCCAAGTCAACTCAAAGCCTTAACTCCCGGTATGCTGGTGTTAGAAAGGCGTCGGCTGCCCAACGGTCTCCACTCAATTTCACTTTCGCGGATTCCGGGTCTATCAAGAAGGCCGAGAAAATGCTGCGACCCTCGGTCTCGACCACTAGCCTAGCTCCACCAACTCCTTTGACCCCGCAAGACCTCCAGCATTTCATGCCTGCCTCCCCCACGGAAAGCAACTACTGCTTGTCGGCCCACTCCACAGCCCACTTCTTCCCTACCTCTCAACCCATGCAGGTCAACATGGCATCACCTCCTGCTACACCACTGGATATTTACTCCCCCTTCCCTTACCAAAACGTGGCCCCGCCGATGTCGGCTCCGGCTCATGTATCTTCCTTCCCTGAATATATCACATGTGACTCGGTTCCCATGCCAGCCCGCAGCTGGGCCGACACTGCTTCCATATCTTCGCCCGAGTACCCGTCGGGTCTCCAGGTACCGCACTCAGCCACCGTCTCGCCCATGGGCTATAACCCGACCACCGACCACACCGGACAGGCCTTTGCCATGGAATCGGTCTCTGGCTCCCCGTCTTTGATCTATTCGATCGAAGATACCGATATGCCAGGCTCTGCCGAGCTCGCGGAGAGGAAGCGGACTGAATTTATGATGCATGAATTCCCAGAGCACGATACCCACTTTGGTGGCCATCACTTGCCATCGATGCAGAAGCCGAAAGCCTTCACGTTCGCGAACAACACGACGCCAAGTAACTACCCTTCCTAGGGCAGGGTTCGTTGATCTTTCCCTTACTATGGATGTATGAGAAATGCGCGTCAACTTTCGGTGTTTTTGGTCTGGGGCGAGTTCACTTCGCAAAACTTTCGCTTTCACCTTCGTTTTCCTACACTTTCCCTCATAAGGGAGATATTGTCTACCCAACCCCCGGTGCGCGGAGAAGCACTGTCACTTTATGTCTTCTATATTCTTTTTTTTTTTCGTGTCTCTTTATTTGGGGTGTATTTATCGGGTTTTTACATATTCGGAGCATTCCTTGCATGTTGTTTATTGGCCTGGGATTGTTTTTGTTATTTTTGGTGTCTGATAGGACCTTTTAATTTCTGCCGGGCTCCCTCACCGGAACCTCGAGACCTTTTTTATCTTCTACCTTTGATTATTTGTCTTTGTTTTCGACCTCTTTTTTATCCCCGTAATTTGGAATCGGGTTTTTGTGGATGGGATTCGAACTTGGGTTTGCATATGGCTTTGGCAGCATTCGTCTTATTTTGACATTTTCCATGATACATACATTTGTTACGTATCTATACTATCTCATATCTCTCAATCAAAAAAGGGGTTGATCTCTTACGGAGTACACTTTTGGCATTTCCCCGAAGTAAATCTCCGATAATAAAATAATGATCCACCAGCAAACGGTCAGGGCTCAGCTATTAGTTCAAGCTGTTTGTGACACTTGCCGTTTCTAGCTCGCTCGTACGGGTACATATTCCGGACATATATTATTCCACATTGTACGGAGGATGTACTCCGTACTCCGCACATCGTACAATCATGGATTCAGCACGTGCGCCAGACCATAGGTTGTCGTCCAGAACCGTGGAACGCGCAAAAAGCGCCACTGGAACTTGCAGCAACCTTAACCACCACGTGCGCTACAGTCTTCCAAGGTTTATACCTGAATATAAAAGAAAGATATTTGTCGATCTCGTCTTAAGAGAGCAGAAAGAATAAACAAACCGAAATTGTTTGTTGAAACATTGGAATTGAAACCCGTGTATCTCCGTTTTTCAATGAAACTCTCCACCCTCGGTTCAGCCCTTGTGGGCCTAGCTGTCGCGCAAGCATCGACTATCAATTACTCTACGGTCACAGGCTACTTTCTACAGGATGAGGAGTCGACTGATGCCACTACATTTGACTATGTAAGTGAGGCTCAAATCCAGGCGAATTAAGAATATTTTTGCTTCAAAAATTATCCCTTTGTCGATGCCTTAACTGGTCATTAATACGGTCCACTAACATGTTCAGACAGCGGAGAACTTCGGCCTGATTGGCCGCGCATATCCCGCAGACAAGGAGAACAAGAAACACGACTCTCTAACCCAATGGGAGCGCTTCTATAACCAGGTCGCCAAGTTGAATGATCACTCTCCCCCGCACATCGAGTACAAGGTTCTGTTCCTTGGTCGACATGGGGAAGGATGGCACAATGCCGCCGAGACCTACTATGGCACCCCAGCGTGGAACGTAAGTCCCTCCCTACCACCTTAACCTCGCGCTAGGACCAACCTAACTATCTCCATTCAGTGCTACTGGTCCGAACTGGACGGCAACAGTACAGCAAGCTGGGCAGACCCCACCCTCACACCCGGCGGTATCACTCAAGCGCTCAAAGCAAATGAGTTCTGGCAAAAGGAGATAAACGAACAACGAATCCACACACCAGACCACTACTACGTCAGCCCACTGACACGCACCCTGCAAACCGCCAACCTAACCTTCGGGAACCTGGATCTACCCAAGCACAGCGCGCACTTCAAGCCGACCATCAAGGAACTCTTCCGCGAAGGTATCAGCGTCCACACCTGTGACCACCGCCGCAATCGCAGCTACATCCACAACCTATTCCCGCACTGGTCCATTGAGCACGGGTTCACCGAGGTGGATGAGCTGTGGAATGGCGTGACTGGTGAGACCAGTGGCGCACAGGATGTTCGGAGTGCCCAAGCATTGGGGGATGTTTTCTTTACTTTGTCCAAGAAGAAGTCGTTTGTGTCGATTACGTCGCATTCGGGTGAAATCTCGTCTATTCTGAGGGTTATTGGTCACCGGACCTTCAAGTTGAATACCGGTGCTGTTATTCCAGTGTTGGTCAAGGCTGAGAGGATTGGAGGCAAGGCCCCCGTCACATCTTCTGTGCCTTGGGAGGTGAGCCCGCATTGCACAGAGCCGCCGGTTTCATCGGCTACGGCTTGTGTTTGTCCTTCCGGTGCAGCGCCTGTTACGACGCCTTTGGCTACCGGGTTTTAGGGGGATTTGTAGGCTAAGTTAGGTAGATTTAAATGATTTTACTTGTACGGGGTAAACCCGGCTTACACTCAAACGCAAGGATTTTGTGATGACATTCAACACTACCAAGGGAACACAAATATGTACAACACAAGAATAATCGGTCCCTTATGCGGCCTTTGTCCTTCCATGGTTGGCGACCTAGATCAGTAATCTAATTCATTTGGCTTAACATAGTATGAGGGGCATGATATTCAATTCTTCTAAAATGACCTCTAGATGTCTTTTAAATATTTTTTGCAATATCTTGATGTCTTTTGATGTCTTTTGATGTCTTTTGATGTCTATTTAAATCTATTGTTGAATATCTTTGGGGGTATCCCCTTTCCCCCCTCTCTTAGCGTTTACCCCCCTAGCTTGGCCCCTTGTGCGGCGAAAAAAGGTGTAAATTGTCCACAGGTCATACATAACATGACTGATAGAAAGTTAAAAGGGGGGAAAAAACAAAAAAGAAACGTCCCCGGGAAGGCTTGAACTTCCAACCTCCCGATTAACAGTCGGACGCGCTAACCAATTGCGCCACGGAGACTTCATTGTGGCAAAGGTCAGTGGGGATGGTTTCATTAGTGGATCCAGGAATAATGGCTTTGTGTTGGCTACTACCGAGACTATGAACTGGACAGATCAAACACAGTGCTGTATCTATGATAGTTAAGGGAGTGGCATAATTGGGGAACCGACCTCGGGAGATTCTACGTACGGCAACTGCACTGTTGTGAAATAACCTTGGAAGTGTGAAACGACTGGGCCTTGGAACGGCATAGTCGGCCTAGCTAGCCCTAGGTGTTTGACAAAAACACCTCAATTTCTTGCTCTTTCGGATTCCGCCAGGACCCAACATCCATCACCATCGTTAGTTAACTTTATATGTGTTACATGTCCCACCAGCCCGAGGCTGCGGGCGAAAGCCTGATATGGTTCCTAAGCTACAGCAAACGTGCGTTTGGGTATCAAGGTCGAGCACAAGTCCTTTAAGATCCAGCATCCCTATATACGTGAGGTTCTTAAAGCTGTTTTATACAAGGTATGTTTTATGTTCATAGAAGCGTCCACCCATCCGGAGCCTCATGGAGTTTCTTTCTCCATACTGTGTTGTGATTGGTTAACCTTTTTTATGGTTTATTGTGATTGGTCAATCCTTTAAAGTGTTCCACAACTTGGGCAGTCCACGGGTGTACCTAGGTAGGTACAACCTTGGAACCTCCAGGGATGTTTGCTCCATGCTCTTCCCATACCTAGCTACATGTGCTTCTGCCTCGTACACCGACTTGTTTTTTCTTCGGATAGTTTCCTTTTCCGCGCCGCACAGGATGGCATCTACCATAAGTGTATCAGCACTCTACTTGCCTCAGGCCCAGTGCCCAGTCCATAATGAAAAACTCTCGTTCATCACAACAAACCACTACTGCTTTGTTTACTCTTCAAAGCATCGTCGTGGACGCTTTGGTAAAACCCGCTGATTCGTATCGCGCTGTTGCTGGTTCTTTTCGGATTCGATTACAGAAATGGATCCATCGCAGGCGCAAAGCCCGCCCTCGTCGCGGCTCTCTGCGATGGTCTTGAACGGCTCGCCATCAGCGCAGCTGGCTGCAATGAGCTCTAATGCCTCGCCTTCGGGGCGGCTCGCTGCGATGGCCCTGAACAGCCCTCCCGTTCAGCAGGCTCCACGTGATGCACCTACTGATCCTACTGGTGTTCCTGGTAGGGCTTCCTCTTCCTACACCTCTTTGTTTGGCGGCACCTCCCCTCGCAGAACTCCTCACTTCACTTTCAGTCCTTCCCCCACTTCGAGCCTTCCCAACACGCCTTCCCCGCTCGACGGGCACCTATCTGGAAACTTGAATCATTCTCCTTCGCGGACTCCTTGTAATAACGTGCAGTCTGGTGGAACCTCTGGCAACTTTCGATACTTGGCACGAGGGCCATGGCTCCCGTATGAAACTTGGGAAACAGTAGGTACTACACTAGGCCAGATCAATGGAGCTTAAAGCAGGCTAACTTGATATCAGATCTTCTATGCCACACTTAATAATTTCTCATCTGAGGAATGTGACTGCATTTATGGCGATATCCTCGAACATCCGGCAACGAAAAAGACCCTTTCAACCTTGAGACTGGTGAACCAAATCTGGAACAGGATTGCGACTCCTCTCCTTTTTAGGCACATCCAGGCAGTCGTCGGATACTCTGCTGGTCGACCTCTCGATAGCATCCTGAAGATTTCTGAAAGCCCATATGCCCTTTATGTACGCGATGTGCGTTTTGGTTTCGTGGGATCATGGCTGCCCGGACTGGACTATGATCGATACGTCGAGGACCTGGCCGCAGGAGCTCTTCCGATCCTGATCAGTCGTTTCCGGAACATCCAAACATTCCGATTGCAAACCCCCACTGTGGTAGACACATTCAGTGAAGACAGACAACTCAAGCCACCAATGCTTGCCAAGCTGACAAACTCCTTTGTGCACACTTTACGCTTCGTGTCTGTCCCGAGACTGAAGTGTCTCCATATGTCTATGCCAACCACCGCGGAATTTGCTCGTTTCTTCAAGTCGAGCAGCTACGCCAGGGACTTCACCGACATTTTCGCTCAGATCGAAGAGCTACACATCACTATTAATGACAGCACTGGCCCTGACGGCAGAAGAGACCCGAAATGGCCCCGCTCGGTGATCAAGACCAAGTATCCACTCGATCGGTTTTCTCAATATCTCGTCCAGCTCATCTCCTATGCAAAACGGATCAAGGTCTTCAGCCTGGATTCTCGTGCCTGGTTTGATGTGTCTGATCTGGAAGCAGACAACTTCACTAATCTGGAAAGCTTCCGGCTTGAGGGTGTGAGGATCAACCATGAAACCCTCAAGAAGATTTTCATACAAGCTCACGATGAGCTGCGTCGCGTTGAATTGAACCAGATTCGGCTTATGACGGGTACCTGGGAGAGTGTTTTTGATGGTCATCGAGCACTTCCTTGGAACCTCATTTGGCTTCGTGTTGAAGGATGTGGCTACTCGATGACTGGTGCCAGTGCCGAGCACACCGGTTATTCATTCTCGCAATACCCAACAGCACTCTGGACCATCCATAGCCCGGACTGGTTAGCTCTTACAAACTGGAGATCATTGGTGAATACAAACCGTTGCTGTAAAGGATTGCCTAGATGTCCGTATTGCTTTTTCACACCATTACCCCAATCCACGGTCCCTAATTCGAGGGATACATAGTGAGCAAGTTATACAGAACAAAGAGGTCACGGGAGGCGATTTCATGATTTGTGACTGCTGTTCTTATTTCTGGGCTTACTTACTGCTGCGAAGAACTTTCCGAGATGATTGAGGATTTCCCTTGAGGTCTACCTACCTGATAACCGACCACGGAGTACCGTACTCCCCTTTTACCTGGTTGTCTAAATCTCCAGGAATGTACGTATGAATGTTCTCTTGACTCTACATCTGGTCGTCTTGATCTCCAGATGTGGCACATGTATTTTCTTTTTCTTTCATTTCCTTCGCTTTTTTCACGGATGATTCATTTCCTACATTGGTAGGTGGGTTTGCGGTATCATATAGTGGGGGTTCAATCGTAGGGCTATCTAAATTTTGAGTAATAGAAGTTATTTAATTACCTATATAGGTACCTATGTAGTTGGTTATTTGCACCCATGTCTACCTAGTGAGTTATGCCGGGCTTAAACCAAGGTGAGCTTGCCTCTGCAAAGTTTGCGAAATTCGTGGAGTAGATCTTACCCATTTCAATTCCCGGGGAATTTAGAATCTAATAGTTTCAAGCTCTTTGTTCTGTTCGTTTTTGTCCTTCTATCAACATATAGGTACAAATCATTCATCAATATTATATGGCCTTTTGCTTTATATGTCATAAATGTCGGTCGCTCTCCATCAAATGAGTCTCCGTGGCGCAATTGGTTAGCGCGTCCGACTGTTAATCGGGAGGTTGGAAGTTCAAGCCTTCCCGGGGACGTTTCTTTTTTGTTTTTTTGTAGATTTTATAAAATCTATTTCTTTCATTTACAGGAGGACATTTTTATCTCTTATCGTGGTTTATTTTTTTTACAAAAAAATCGTATCATACAATGGTGGTAGAGGTTATGGTGATAGAGGTTCATTTAAACTCAATGTCGAACTTTATTTGCTGTACTAGACCAGGTGTACCCATGGATGCACGCACATAACCTTTCTTTATCGGGTACTGTATTGGAGGTTTTATTTTCGTCAAGATTAGAATGAGATGTTGTTTATGCCTCGATCATGTTTAAGAAATAAGGAGAAATACATGTACTCCTTGATGCTGGCTGGGTCTGATTACGGGATATTGAAAATAGAGAGAAACTGATGGACTGCCAGGTAATCTATGGCTATGGTATTGTGGTGCCAGATAATCTCGATTCGTATACTGAATACGCCAGTTCTGTATTACTCTTAATGTCAGGTATAATTAGGTCTTAGTGGACTCCCGTTATTCGGATGCACCAGTAACTGGCGATGACGGGCTTACTTGATGTTAACTGTGAATATGAGAACAGGCACTTGGGTAGTCTATGGTTTTTTTTATTGCACTTCTAGTGTATTCCTCGAGGCACGTATGTATAAATATTAGTTTCTTGCAGGGGCCGAAGGGTACCCGTGATGCCGGTTCGAGTTGTTCTGATTTGGATAAGTGTGTTGTATTGAGTGTGTTGTATTGGGTTGTCCAGTTTACGTCGTGGTGGTGGTAAACAACCCAGCCCACCGGGAATAGGGAATATGATTTGGGGCCCTTGATTTGTTGCATGTGAAAAGACCTCTGGGACAGGAGAGCTGATTTGGTGGCACTCGAGCAGATGCCACTGAATTTAAGATTCGTGGGCTCTTCTGGCTTAATACAGTCACTTCTGGCGGGTCAACTTTCGTTGTTGCCTATATATCCTGATTTGTGTTGGTGCTAATATGTTTACTTGATATAAATAGTATATGTAAAACTCCGTATGCCTGGTGACTATTTGGTTGGCTGTGGAGTTCGGGCCTATCAATAACCCTTTCCTATGGTGGGATGGGAATCTGTCGTGTCCCTGTTGGTGGTGTCTGATGTCATTTTTCACTGTGTAGGTTGTGTTCATGTGTCATTTGATATAACCAATGAACAGGTTGAGATATCGAATGCAGGGTAGTGACATATATATATCTTCATGGGGACAATGAGACCTAAAGCAATAGTTCCCCTTTATTTTTGCCGTTTCCGCTTGGAACTAAAAATATATTTATATTCGATAGGAGCTTTAAAGTATTCCATCATTGTTAGACAAAGGGACTTGAATTTTGTGCATGGTAATATGCTACGACATCAGAGCTGTTTTGTGATGGTAGGACATAGTAGTAGGATTTTGCTTATAGTTCCAAAACATGGTAAGTCTTTTATCAAACAAGTCTCCGTGGCGCAATTGGTTAGCGCGTCCGACTGTTAATCGGGAGGTTGGAAGTTCAAGCCTTCCCGGGGACGTTTCTTTTTTATTTGTATTTTTTTTTTTAGCTCCGTTCGGAGGTTCCCTGCCGTTATTATATAAATGGATGGACGGACCATGGATGACCTCAGTTTTTACACACTAATTAATGTATTGGAATCCAAAACGGCACTAAAACGAGAAAAAACCACACTCGTGGCCATACAGCAAACAATCATTAAGGGTATTTTTGATGGAACACTCTATCAAACCGTCTATCTAGGTCGTAACTACAAGGAACGCTCGCGATCAACTTGAAACTAGCGAATGTAGGTATATACGAGAAAAAAAACCCCCAGATAGGGTGGAAATCCCATGATAACTGAAACCGGCAGAAGAAATAAAGTATAGAGAGCAGTGGAGAGAGACTAAGTACATCGGGGAGAGAAGCTGTCACTTAACAGGTATACATGATTGAGATTCCAACAAGAACGAAGCCTCAAAAAGAATTGATACACAGGCAAGTAAACGGGGGTTAAAAACAAGAATAGAAATCAAATACAAAGTGTTAAGCAGATGCAAGCAAACAAGGGTCACATATTTCTTTGAACAGCCACGAGACGATTAAACATCTCGGCCAAGGTGCAAGAAAACTAGACTGTCCGCAATTCACCCTCTATTGACCATGGATAAGGAACAGAACAAAAACATGCATACTCATAATCCTGTAACACTCTGTCCAAAAGGGTAGGATAAACGCCGAGCATAAGGACCCAACGCCAGTAAAGACACACTAAGAAAACAAGAAGGAAAGAAGAATAAGTAAACAAAGAAATGGGTACCTCGACTAAGTACAACTCAACAAAGGGTATAGGAAGATTGATTGGCCCAGATTAACATTAACCGAACATCCTTCACCATGTGATGCAGTGAAGAATGCAGTGGAACACTGGAATAGCGGAAAAGGAGAATATTTCAGGTATGAATGAAAGCATGTGGCGAAAGTGAAGAAAAATAATCATGCCTCAGATGATAGTGTAAAAGCTGGTAAAAAGAAAACGCCAATCTAGATAACGCCGGCCACCGCGAGCTAGTACGACCACCCACCTCCTAAGGGGCTGCCAGACTGACCGGGCTGAGGTTGTCCGGGTTGCATGGGGCCGCCAGGTCCAGCAGGCCATCCAGGCATACCATTGCCTGCCATGTTCATTGCAAGTCCCGCCTGCTGAGGGTTTCCGCCCATGAATGGCTGGCCACCATGAGCCTGATTGGGTGGGTACATGGGTCGTGCCATGCCTGGATAGCCGGCCGGGTTGGCTCCCGGATATCCCATACCTTGCATACCCTGAGCCTGTGCCGCTTGGGGGTGTTGCATTTGGGAATATTGTTGGGGCATCTGAGGTATTGACTGTCGCTGTTGGTTGCGAGGAGACTGTTGGTGATGCTGCTGCTGCTGTTGAGGATGATGCCCGAGGGGGGATGGGCTTTGTTGCGGAGCTGCAGACATTTGTTGACCATACTGAGACATTCCAACACCCTGGTGACCCGACGACGGTAACGGGGACGGCTGTGGCTGCGGGGGTGGCTGTCCCCATATCTGCTGTTGTTGCGGTGAATATCCGTACGGAGGAGCTTGGCCCATACCGCCACCCATGGATGGGTTGGAGCGCTGTTGCATAATAGCGGGCTGCATGTTTGGTGGGATTCTCATGGGAGCCTGTCCAACGGATTGTGGATGAGCCTGTTGGGGGTAGCCTGGTTGTCCACCCATCATTGGATTAGGTTGCATGGGAACCTGCTGAGGGAGCATATGTTGCGTATGAGCGGGATTTGGGATCCCCGCCGAGGGAATCTGTGATACCTGAACAGGCTGTGACACAGATAAACCCGATTCAAGAGCAGCATTAGACGGGGTCTCTGAGACTGGGGCCTCGCGGGGCTTGGAGTAAAATTCATCCAAGCCCTTTTGGCGGAAACTGCGCTGAATGCTCAACATTTTGTTGAAATCAGATGTGTGTTGGGCTTGGTTGATGAGGTCGGCTGCTGAGCTGGTTTGTGTGCGGTCGTGGTAAGGTTGTCCGGTCAATTCCTGGCGTGCACGAGACATCACAGTGTAATCCCGCAGCCGCGGGTCATCCGTTGTCGACATGTGGTTCATGGGAAGTGGAGCTAGGGGGATGGAAGATTCAGAAGCATCCAGCGAGAGCCCGTGAGGCAATGGCTCGATGGCATTACTGTAGACAACATCGTTGTGAGGTAGCGCCGGCAACAGGTTCGTGGCTGGCTCTGAGACGGAACCATCCCGAGCCTTAGCCGCCCCAGGGCGTTTCTCACCCGCGAGGTCATCCTCCGTAAAGCCCTGCTTCCTAGCCTTGGTCTCCCAGTAGTCATCTCGAACCCGTCGGCCATTCACAATCACCCGGCTCCCGAACTGTCGGAACATGGATCTGGCGGAGACGATAGCGATTTGCCGGGACCGATAGGAATATGGCAGGATATCTTGCTGGATAAGATCGTCTTTCTCGATTTGCGAAGCAATGATTTTATGCAACGATCGGTTCTTGTTGAACAAAAGATACGAATCACGATAATTCAATACCCTCGCACACTCAGTCGCAAGCATGAATAGCTTGCTGCCCCGGAGGGGCACGCGGAACGTCCGGCATTTATACTCACGGCCACCTTGCGGATATCCCATAGGATCTGCCTTGGTCTCTCCTGCTTCATCAAACTCTTTCGGGATGTACTCATCGCCTTCTTCATTCAGCTGGTCTGATGTGTGATCTCTCACAGTAGGGAGCGCTTTGACCAGCGCTTTTGTTGGTGTGCTCTTGCTGTCCGGTGATACAAGAGATGGCGACCCGGCGGTGGCTTGCGATAGTGGACGTGCTTGCATTTGAGGAGTTTGAATAGGTGTGTTTGCGATGGCATGTTCATTAGAACTTGGCCGAGGTGTCTTTGGGGGACGGCCGCGCTTGCGGCGACTTTGTTCTTCTGGAAAACAAACAAGGTAATGTTAGCATCCATCCTGTGAAGTGTAGGAGCTGTAACTAGGCAAGATGCAAGCGCTGCTGGGAATATAGCATGGTTCTGGATAGAACCTATTGACAATGCCGTCCCACGCACGTACCATCATCCTGATCCCTTTCGACATGTCCATTTCCCATGTGGTCTGGAGTGCGACTACGCTTGACACCACGGGGGCTTGCTATTGCAGGGGAATGTGCTGGCAGGGCAACAGAGACTAGGAGGGGTATCAGTTTGAAAGCACCGGCGGGGAAGGAATACACAAATAGAGGAGAGAATGAGTAGGAAGATGTGATTCATTCCACCAAGTAAGAAAACATGTCGCGCGCGAGGATTTGTGAGGACGAAATAGGAAATGAAAGGCGCGAGGCCAAGGTAGCAAGAAATGCGATAAGATACATACCGGAGTTGCTCAAGTTTGCGGGATCGATGGTGCCCGAGCCATCAATGATATCCATACCGTTCATTGTAGATAAGGAGTGAGATGTGCCATACATAGCGGCTCGAAGGTCGGACGGTTAGAGCACCCGTCGCAAGATGGCGCGTCAAGTCAACGCGCAAGGTATCCGGGCAGAGACAAAATGCAAAGCAGCGCAATAGAGCAGAAGATGCTCAGACAAGACTTCCAGACCTCTAAGGTAGATCAAATTAGGTCAAGTCAGGAGCTTGGAGCCTTTTAGGTAGGATCTCGGATGAACTTGGGTTTGAGAGGGGAAGGGACTCGAGGCGGTGAATATTGAAGCCTGATTGTTCAGGTGCTCAGCAACCAACTGAGAGACAGAAAGGATATCGACTTGTGTTAATAACTGGGAATGGTAATCTTGCGCAAATCAAGATCTTGATCTCTTTCTATTATGTCTCTATTGGGGAGAGGTCTTGCAAGGGGCAACGGGGAAAAGAAAAAAAAGAAGAAAAAAAATCAAAAAAGAAGAAAACACTCGTCTCGTGATTGGTCACGAGCAGAAACAATTAAGACTCACAAGTCTGCTGCTAAGAAAGTGGCGCCGAATCAGACAAAAAACTGGTCTAATTCCCGCAGGCTGAAGATGCTTTGGGCTCTGTAGAGGCTAGGCCAAGTCGTTGTCCTGAAGAGCCCCCGAAACAAGTAAAAGATACACACTCGGATTTGAATACTTGATATCGGGGCGTTGCGGTGTTGGATACTAGTAAATTTGTCCCGACGTAATAGGTAGATTGATCGGATATTGATCGGATATTGGCCAGGGTAAAAGGATCTGATCTGAATGGGACCGGAGGGTATGGGGATCTCTTTGTGATCTTCTGGGTGTCGCGGGTACGGCGCCAATATATGAATAGGCTTGATAGAAGACAAATGAGATCATGAACGGTAGCACTCAGCTGTAGCATAAGCATATAAACAAATGATGCTTTTCTTCTCTTTTGACTACCTTTGATGTTTCAACGTGATCCAAGAGGGACGATTTTCGGAAGTGGCACAGCGATCGAATCCTCGATATGCGTTGAGAAACACGGAGAAGGACCCTGCGTCTTTCGGGAAACAGCATCGAGACATACGCAGGAAGAGTACAATAAAGGAAAAAGAATAAATTAATTAAAAATTAAAAAACAAGGTGCAACCGTAGCACAAGAGAGTACAACGCTCTTCCAACTAGGTACGGATTACGGAGTACTCAGGGACTGGACTGTCCGCTTTGGAGCCAATCACGAGGTCAATCACATCTGAAGTATTGGTAATGTCCTTGTACTTATATATCTCGATTCCAATATTCTTTTTTGCTGATCGCTGGAGACCAAGATTTTGAGTATTGGCCATGGAGAGAGAGTGTATAAAATGACAAATATGTTTAGTTGTACCTGAATGGCCTTTTTCCTATTCCGATTTTGAGCCAGGTCCATCACAACATGGGACGAAGTCTAGGCACTGTGATAGACTTCGGATAGAGCTATGATTACGTCCATTCAGTCTGGATAGATCTATGATCACGTCCATTCAGTCTGGATCGTGTATTGTGTAACTTGAAGTGTCTTGAACAGCTAACCGGGGTTAAAATTATAGACGAAAAAAGCAAGACGTGGAAATGAAGAGTGAATCCCTGACAACCGCCCCCCCCCCCCCCCCCCAGCTAATGAACTCCACAGAGGAGGCACGGTATTATTTCATGATTACCAGGATATATGTGTTTCTCACCGATGTCGACTAGTGTAGTATGCAGGAGCTTAAGATCAAATCAGAAGCAAAGCAAATAATATGCGCGGTCGGATTATATCGGGTCAAGCATGAACTGGAAGCTATGAAAATTATCAAAAGAATAAATACCAAATGGAAAATAAGCCACCTGATACTCAAATGGTTCTGGTTACCTAAACTCAAGAGACAGTTCTTGTTTTATGCCGATATTCAACAACTCGGACGATAATCTCCCGGAGGAGGCAATAATGAGGGGCCATTAAATAAAAATAAGGAAGTGAGCAAGAGACATGGGCTCAGGCCGCATCTTGTCAGCCTAACCGGAGCTAGTGACCATTTAGACCTAGTGCTTCATGAATGAACATGGGACCATGCTCGTTCATTGTGAGGACTTGATTTAGCTCAAATCAGGAATGTTCGATTCGAGTATTACGGACGATGGGATACGCTCGCATTATAATGAGCTAGAAAAAGGTTTAAAGTGCTATGATATGGGGGTTACAACGTGGATCGAACGGTCCTATTTGCAATATAAATGGAAGCCTCGTGTTCGGGGATCAGTGTTTTCTCAGACAATGAATTATTCAAAGCCCAGTTAATGCCTTTGATTTGTCCAACGACGAGCGGATGACCTGCAGAAGACGCTATAGATTGGACGGAGAAGGTCATTTGAGTGGGAACTACCTAAGTAGTCGATCAACGAACGGCCCATGCGCGACTAGAAAAGCAAAGCTACCTCAAAATGCTCCAATCAGCATAATTTCCAAATAATAAATAGTGCACACAAGATATTGTTTATGTTAAAACCATCGCCCAAATCGGAGTTAGTCTTCGCTCATATACTCGGGAACCGCAACGGCTGTACGAGGTAGAGCAAGATGTAGTATCGTCGCACAATAACGCCTGTCGCGACAGTCGGACTACTTCATGAAGTGTATTGCAAACGTACAAGGTTTAAAAAGGAAAAAGCCCAATAATCATACACGCTGTCCTAGGTCTCACAGCAGCCCGGTCTTGCAGAGCTGCCGTTTTCCACGCTCAGCGCCGGCTTTCCCTTCCCGTCACACAAATGTCTGGATTTATGCCAGGCTCACAGGGCACAAGGTGACCCTGTAGCTCCGAATAGGGAAAGACTGGATCTCTCTTCTATCGTGGACGCCTAGTTTAAGCCTTGCATAATCCACCTGTGTCCTTTAGCCTGACGGGCCAAGTCGAGCTATGTCCCGGATGCAACATACTTTCTTAATTACCACCTTAAACAAAGGATTGGTATTAACTTCGTGAACCGTCGACTCGCACCGAGTGGCTTTTTTGTTCTTTGTTACGCAGATCTATTGGGTTATGTGCTTGCTCTTCGCCGGCTGGGTGTCGACATACGTACTTATGATAATATGTCCCTATCAATCTCATCAAACAGAAATAGGCGGTAAGTAATATGCATTCAAGGACAACCGATGACAACCGCTATACCGCCGCCTCCTGGTCACATCCAAGCTCTATCATTGGTGATGTCTACAGCAACACCCCACTTCCACCCCTGGAGATATACACATATTGATTACATCCGGGGCCAGTTAGTTAACATAGATATAAGCTGAAGAGAACATCATTCATCAGCACAACAAGGTATTAAAAAATTTAAAGTGGTTATATCCAATAGTGTCCCAGCCCATTTGCTTTTTGACTTCATATCCGAGCAGAGTTTAGAAAATTTCCCTCTTGATGCAACACTAGAATAGTCGACCGTTTACGCGACCTTGCCATGTCTTTTTAGATGCTATTTTCAGGTGCCTCTTAGATGTCTTTTTGGGTGTACACTAAGGGGGTAAAAAAAAGCATACTTTGTGCAAAAGAATTTTCTATGTATAGCCTTTGATTAGAACCGAATTTGCTCTACTATTGACAACGAGGGGCAAATGTAGCTCCGACCAAGAGTTAGGACATAACAGATCCCCGGAAAGTGGCTATCACCATGCCTTTGGAAGCTAAGCGTTTGGGTTTCTGGAGGTAGCTTGCTGTATCCGATGAGCTGGGGACACATGCATATTGTGTATCAACTTATCCCATGGTGCTTTTGATAGTGGTGGTGGTGGTAATTCCAGGAACTAACAGTTATGACTTGCGTAGGAAATACAGACAGAAGCACGCGTAAGCTGCATATATACTAACATGTCACAAGCAAGGCGGGAATTGGGAATTACTATTTCCCATTTAATAGAATGAGCGTACTTGAGGTTGCCTTGAGAGTTGCGCGTCGGGGGCCACGCGTTGTACAGATCCGCATCTGAAGTGGTGATATCCTAGCTTTAGATCTATCCCAGCACAAACCTTTTAGAAAAACCGGGAACAATGTGCTTGTTTGTCTATATAGACTAGTTTGACTCGTGGCTGTTAATGTGACTGGAACAGGCAACTATAGTTGTACATAGGGATACACAGCAGTGCTTGGTTCATACTGTATACTATGGCGCGCAGATCTACAATGTAATGCGGGCCGAACCCAAGACCCGAAAATCAGGAAAGTTGTTTTTGTGGCGTTTGAATGTAACAATGAAGACTGCAGATACTACGTAACTCCGAGAGGCTGCGCTCATTGATTTGGTTGGGGCTATGTCCTGACCCACTACTATGTGACGAAGATTTACTCCAACGGTGTTTATAGCTATATTTGTCGTCCGAGGGGTTGTTTCTGCTGCATTGTGTATATACCCTAGTAAGCCCAGCAACTGGCTTAGTTGCAGCTGTATGCAAGATACCCGGAGACGAGACCTTCCTAGGGTATTGATGAGCAAGTTCTCAAGCCTGCGTGCATGCATTAGCCTGAATCGGGTTCGTTAATTGTTTTGGGCCGCAACAACAGCAGTAGCCGGAAGTGCCCGGGGTAGAGAGCTCGTGACCCAGAGACCAAGTAAGATCTGCAGGGTGTGAAATCCGCTAAACCTAGGAGAGGGTTTTTGTAAGGCCCATCGGGCGTCGTGCAGTAGTTTATGCTGGGCATGCAGTGTCCAAGGGAGATGTTACACGATTGACTTGGTAGGAGTTTGCGTGTACATGGTCGATGTTCCCTCTTGGGATCTACCGTAGAATTTATTATGACTGTCTTTGCAAGATACAATGAACGATGTGTGTTGCACGTACGAAGGTACCATATGGTTCTCATAAAGCATGAAGAAGCAGCTATATACTAATCAAGTCCCGATTATAGGAAACCCACCAAAGACGGATCAATGGACAAAGGCGGAATATCGATCTCCACGGCGTAGGAACGATGAATTGAGAGATGAATATTTTAAGACACTGTAGACTTAAAGGATAGATAATTTGATTGTTGAGTTACCCTAGGCCTGATATTCGAGATTATCCATGACACCTGTATAAGAACTGGGGAAAGAGACAAAGGTAGAGACCCGCATACGCAGTCCCATAGGGCGCAGGCGTCAAAACCCAGTTTTAGGGGAGGTTGATGCCTTAATGCCTTGTTTTAGCACCGCTTTCTACACCGCTCTAGACAGTGTACTGTAATCCATGCATACGTCAATTGATTCAAATGAAGCTTTTGAACACCATACAAATTAATGCATCTCCATGTTCCTGGGTGGTTGCAAGTCCACAAAAATGAAGCCTTTGGCCACCATACAAATCAATGCATCTCCATGTTCCTGGGTGGTTGCAAGTCCACAAAAATGAAGCCTTTGGCCACCATACAAATTAATGCATCTCCATATTCCTGGGTGGTTTACAAGTCCACAAAAATGAAGCCTTTGGCCACCATACAAATTAATGCATCTCCATATTCCTGGGTGGTTTACAAGTCTGGTGGCCAAAGGCTTCATTTTTGTGGACTTGTAAACCACCCAGGAATATGGAGAGGCACTGATTTGTATGGTGTTCAAAGGCTTCGTTTTTGGACTTGAGAACGCTAGCTGAATCGGGGTACTTTGATTATTAAGGCGTTGTAATAGTAATTCAGGTATCATAATTTTTCTGCCGTTCTAAACCAAGGCATTAAGGCATCAACCCCCCTAAAACTGGGTTTTGACGCCTGCGCCCTATGGGACTTCGTACCCGCACATCCCGAAAGAGCCAGCTAGGAGTCAATGTCATTGTATATCGTCCATGGAAGGGAATTCTAGTCAGAGATTTCGACTCTTTTCACGTCCAAGGGGATTTGCCTTGTCAGAATGGACGGAGGAAGGATATACTCGACATAGAGATCCTGGTAAGACAGCCGGGCCGGATCCGAACCACGGTAGGATAAAAGTCTATCTCGAGATGCTACATCGACGACAATGCAATTGTCAGTCTACAATAAGAGTGTCAGAAATTAAGCTTGGAAAAAACGCACAGACCGAAAAACAAATATTAGGTTGAGGTTTAGGAGGGCGGCTGTAAATAGAGTGGTGGCCAAGTGCGGATTTCCCGCAGAACGGCTGGGGGCCCAAGCAGAGCTGCCTAAGTTGCTATCTATCTATACCAATACGGAGCAAAACAACTGGACTGATATTTTGAATGTATGTTGTAGTAGGGGGTGGACTTTACATTGTAGTGCTAGAATGCTAGAATGCAACGATGTTGTGAACCGAGCGCGAAGGTGCAGGGTCTGGATATCATGCCATGGGGTAGACATACCGCTGCCAACTCTGCCGTAAGAAACTGAGGATAACATGCAAAATGACCAGTAGCATGGTAGGACCAGCTTGTTTTAGCAGCTTGTTTTAGATAATTAGTAGCAACGGCGGAAGCCCGCAGTGAACTGCGCATCGGATCGTTGTTGTTGTTATGTGTACGGGGTACGGAGTATGGAGTAACTATCGATTGATAGTCACTTATGGTCGACGGTCTGCGTCTTCACATGATGTTCCGGTTCGAGACCGATATTTCGCTGATTGCAGATGCCCCCTGATAGCAATGTGCTGTTTTACAGTATGATCTGCAGACGTGAATCCTCTACTCCGTAGCTGCGACCGTAAAGACAAGTCATCATTTAGGGGATGCACCGCCCAAATGCCCAAATGGCTGGCAATTCATTAGTGTACTTTGTAAAGCGGTGCGAACTAGTTCGAGGCGCTGGCGCTAGAAGCATTGTGGGCCCCACCAACGTGTGCTAGCGGGTACAGAACCTGCTTTCCAAGCATCTCCAAGTGCCCAGCCTTTTACAGGAGATTCTAGACTTCGAATTTTTGGGCTTGGTGGCTGCAATAGCTCTAAACATGTTGGAATTAGTGGGGTCTCCTGCAGCAGATCTGACCATCTTTTTTCCCCCTTCCCTTTTTTGTTTCACTTGCCATCAACGGCGTTGCATCCTTATCTGCAAGTTTATTGTACTATTTTTTATTATTTATTTCATCATGTGTGGCTTCAGGTTTTACAATAGAGCCGGAGAGAACCCCTGTAGTTTTTCTTCTTGGCTTCCTATTTCATTCCAAGCGGGGCCGTAGTGAAAGAGGAAGTATCGGCAGGATAATTTTCCACTGCTTTATTTCCGTTGGAAGGATAAACTCATAGGCGGAGTAAATGCATTCCATCCACTCCATCTTGGGGCGCCACCTTTTTTTTGGTTTATTTGGTTGGTGTCCACGGAAGGAGCTGGTGTAGGTTTACAGCGGGGGGTTCTGGAGCACCTCCGTTGCACGGGCGGGTATTGTAACCAGACGATTAGGGATCAGAGCCGTCTTCGGCGGATTCCAAAAGATCGTCAGGAGGGGCATATTCGACACAAGCATGTGGAATGCTTGGACTTGTCGGTGTACGGATCTTCTTTGTCCAGCACATTATTATGCTCACGGGGACAAGATGGGTGCTTGGGGCACTTATTATTTAATGTAATGCGGCGATCTCTTGGGTTCGAAGAATTGAATGTATCGTATCCAGGGTTGGCCGGGACTAGGGCTTGCTGAGTCACCTAATGATGGAATGGTGCTGTTGGTTTGTAACGGAAATCGGGCCTTGGAAATCAGGGTTTTATGTAGAGATGATTTCGCATTCTATTTTTATTTAGAGGGAAAAGAGAAATAGAAGTTGAGTAGCAAGTTTTTTTTTTTTTTTTCTTTTCATATAAATATGCAAACGTCGAAGGATGAGGGGGTTCGGATTTCCAAGGAAAGTAATCCGTGGGGATCGTGAGTTTCCCCGTGCAACGTTTTGTATTTTCCCTTTCCTTCTTTTTTCTTTAGGGCGAATAAGCAAGATAAGCTCCGCAGAAGAGTCCCCACCGAAAAATTTTCGAAGCATCAAATGATCAAGAAAACTGGGGCCATCCACTTTAGAGGGTCCGAATAGCCGCTACGTACACCGGAAATCCCTTTTTTCCTCTTTTGTTTTAGAATTATGTTGGACTGGGAAAATGATCAAATTAGAAAAAAAAAAAAAAAGAACGAATGGGATCAAGATTAATTGACTAAGTAGAAGAGTTTAAAAGTAATAGACAAGTCATAGAAGAGAAGGGAAAAGAGGGAAAACAGAGGAAGATGACCCATCAGAGGCCTGGAACCGGTTTCGTGATCTGGTGACACGGCACCTCGAGGGCGCTTGGACCAGGTTCCCCATTCTTTCTTCTGGGTATAAGACTCGTTCTTCCCATCTTTTCTCTTGACCCTTTTCCTGTTGGACCTCCCCCAACTCAATTCAAATTACATACACATATCACACACATCACACAAATCACCATATCTCAATCTACCTGGGTTACAATCTTTTTCAAAAACACCCCATCAGTCTATGATCATCATATTAAAACAATATGAACACCGGAACTACGCAAAGAGCGCCCAAGACCCCCAAACCAACTGCCTCCGTGCCAATTATCCAAAATAAACGCTGGCCCCCTATGGCAAACCGAAATGCCCTTCCTTACAAGCTCACACACCTCTCGAAAGAGAAACTCGCCCGTGAAGCTACCGCACCAGACCCCGACCTTCGCCGCTGCGTGGCTCACTTCCGCCTGCACTGTGGTTCCGTTTCCTGGACTGAGAATGATATGAAATCTCGCATCAGCTCATTTGATTTCGAAGACACCGATGATGAAGACGAGGTGGATGAGATCAACACCGAACTGCCTATCCTCAGGAACAGGGCTCCGGCCACCGAGACTCCAGTCGAAGGCACCGAACAAATATCAATAAAACCAGAGCCGGTCGCCGTTGTGGCAACCCCGGCCACCCCGACTTCACCAACGTCGCCTGAAAATTCCACCGAGCATGGTTTTTTGGAAAAGGGTCGCAATTGTCTTGAGGCGACCTCCAAACACCTATGGACAGGGGGATCCTGCATAGTTTCCCCAATCGCGGGTTGAACTCGCCTTCGCTCTTTAATATCCTTTCTCTCTCCTACACCCTACACTCTCGACTGCCGACCTTTTTTTCTCTCCTCATCCTCTGCGACCAACACGATATTACGATTTGATGACTATAATGAACACACCAAAATGAACCCATGTATATAACCTTTACTTTTTTACCATATGTCACTTTATATAATTACCAAGGAACCCAATTTTTTTTTTTTTTTGCTGGACAATTTACCTTCTCGATTCTACCATAAGAATTTCAATAATATCAGCGTAAGATGGCCTATTTTTCACTTTGAAATCTTCAGTTCCCCAAATTCCCCACATGACTCTATTCTTGGACGCCCAAGGGGGAAGGTCCAGCGAAGTGACTCACCTGCCGCGTAACGCCGGTCACATGATATATACCCAAGAATGGAAAAATGGAATCCTGATCTTCAATCTATATTAATATCTATCAATGGAGAACTAACGCAGGCCCCAAACCCGAGAAATTGGCGTGTGGAACCATGATCCTCATGGAATCCAAAGGAAACTGGAGAGTAACGAATTATGTATGGTGGAAATAGGCTGATTCGCCACTTACCCGCCGATCGGGTTTCATCATCGTCATGTCACATTCTTGTATACGGAAACCTTTCCAGCACTCCGATATATTCCAGTCCTAAACATAATTGCTATCGATTTGTACGGCCTACGTCGCTATGATACTCCAGATCGTGTCCGTCAACCTTGAACCAAATTGAGTTATAACGAAAACATGAAAACAAGAAAGGAAAACGCGGGAAGCCATACAGCACACAGAACACCAAACCTACACTCGTATATACAAACTACTCGAGGACGTCACTATAGAACTTTAGCCACTGTTCGGCCGAAGGAACATCTGACATTCCCTTCTAGCATCGCGACAGCATGATGATCCCCAGGCCCGTAAAGCTACGGAGTACCGTATGTTATAAACGCCTGTTCAACTAGCGGATCTGCCCCGATTGGCTGGTATCTCATCCATTCCCCGTATCAAGTATCCCCTCGGTAAACTTTCGGCCTGTGGGGAACTGTTCGACTAGGATCGACGTCAACTACCTGACATCGCTTGGTGATGTTATGGATGACGCTGGTTTGCTTGACCCAACCTTCGGCGAGCAGTTTGGTGAAATGTGGGTAAGTTGATGGGCCTAGAAGCGTCGATGCGCACAATAACTTTGGAGTACATAGTATATTGGCGAAGGTGGTTTGGATGTCTAGTGCTCACGTACTATCTGATCCCTCATATTTTGGCCTTGGCCTGACCCCAATTCCTCTATCCCATCCTCTTCATACCACGAATAAGGCCGGACAGAATTATACCCCCCACATTTATCTTCCCATTGTCCAAACACAATGTCATAGTCGTCATATCCGAGAATGTACACGGTACCCCAAATGTCTCTAGCGTAGCCGCAGCCTACGCTTTCCCTTGCAGTTCCTTACAGTTCCATGCACGCCCTCAGTCATGATATCCTCGGTTGCAGCGCCAACTTCCAGGTGAGCAATTTGGGATGGCATGTAACCGAGATTTGATTCGGTAGTTGAGGAATGGTCAACTAAATGTAATTTTTTATGGTTGAAGGGGCATGGGCCATTAGTTCGGGGAGACGGATGCTTCCAGCAAAACTGGGATGTAGGTGAGACCAGGTAGGTAAATATGCAAGAAATTATGCACCCCAATCAGTAAAAGTCTGCATTAGCCCCATTTTTCGAGATGCAGGGTGAAGGTGTAGTCATCCCAATAGATCAAGTGATCCTGCACGAACCCTGCAGCTGAATAGTTGATTTGTCTGTACGGAGTATTGTAAGTCCCCATTTCACTGGGATACATGGATACATGGATACATCGTATGCGGAATAATAAAGGATCCAATAGCATCTGCATCTGTGTTCACCGTAAATCACAATTTAGAAACAACAACATTCGCTTCCCCAGAGACCAACTTGACATTCCAGCCTCCTCTCGTGCGTTGCAATTGATTCCCGGCCACAGCATAATCATCCTCTGTACCTGGAGTTTCAACCCAAACAATAACAGAAGAAACATCGGACGAGCCAGGAACAATAAGTAGTTGAAGAGACGTCGGTAGGGAAATATCAAACGAAACCTCTTTTATCAATCCAGCGCTGATCGTGACGTATACTCCCATCTGTGCAACATAGACCCGACGCCGCACAGCATCTCGTGGCTCCACGGTGACCGTGTTTCCATTGGTAGCGACATTCCCACCATATGCGGTAAGCCCGACATCGGGATCATCGACAATGTAAACAGCAGACCCAAGCATCAGACCTAGAAAGTTTGGACCGTAATCACCTGAATAATCGTCGCCTTGTAAGCTATCAGGGAAGGAGTGGAAAGCATTATACATCGAGCCATCTTGTCGGATGTTGGATAGTGGTCCTGTTATTCCGCCATAGCCAACTCGGAGGAGATAGATGTCAGTTGGATTCTGGCGGAAATGGGATAGCAGGGGTAGTGAATTGAGGCTTGATCCGTAGTGATGGATCATGCGCTCGATGCGTTGTAGCTTGCCCCCATAGCTGGACGGCAGATTAGTAAAGAAAACAAGTCAAGAAATCTCAACTAAAGATTGGGCTGAATCCTACATGAAGTCCCAATATCGCCGGGCATTCCCATTCCATCCCCAGTGTGGAACTGTGGGCATATACCCCAGGATGCTGTTGATTGTCTTCGTTGCGGTGTTGGTCAGATTGAAATAACTAAATTAAATGTCAACAAATCAAGTATCACTGCTAGAAAGGTCCCCAAAGAGCAAGAACCTACTTGCTCCAGTAATAGACTCCCTCTTGGCCAGTCGAGTCCCAAGCCATCTCACTGCCAAAGGGAACATCCTGTGTATCCCATGCCTCAGCGCGAAGCTTCATAGCAGCCTCCACAGAGTCGGCCTCGGCAGTCCACTGTTCACGCCTCAAATCCGATAGAAGCTCACCAACGACAGTCTCGCCCATGAGTCCGAGACGCGAGTACCCCACAAGCCCATCCCCACTCGAGCCCGTAGCGAAACAGGTCACTGTGGTATTGTATGCTTGACTGAGATACCACTTCCAAGTGTGTGTTTTCAGAAGCGACCCGTTATCTCGACCTGCGCGATACAACGCCCAGTATGCCCCGATCACATGGATATAGTCGTAGGCACGGTCCGTAGCATAGGAATCATCCTTATTCCACGACCACCAGTTGCCCCACTCGAGAGACTGATTGTATGTGTATTCAGGAACCTGAGCAGGCTCGTAAAAGAATATACTCTTGCGGACAGTGAAGTCTGTATTTTGGATGGTCTTAGACAGAACATCGGAAGCAAATTGTTCGAGCTTTGATACTTCTGTCGCATCGGCCAAACCAGATTGTTTCATTGTGCTGGCCAAGTAAGTCACGCCGCCTTCGTCGCTTAGCCCGGACATCCAGACTTGGGGTTCTTGGAGGACTTGTGCTTGGATTGAGTGGTCCCATGTCATGACTGATGGAGCTCGGTGGAACGGATCATTTGTGTCATTGAACCACATCGACGTGGTAGTGAACTCGCCCAATTTGCTGATTGTTGCTGATGCCGAGCCCGTAATGAAGTAGTGTATTGTTTGGACTTTCCCATCCTCGTATGTGATGGTTACCCTGGTTCGACCCCAAACCAAGCCAGTTGGGGTGAGTGATAGAATGCCATTTGCACCTTGCGTTATTTTAAAGGAGTTGTCCTCGGATACGACCTCGGAGATGCGAGAGTGAAAGATGTGAAGTCGAGCTGTGAGATCGACTGGTACCACGTATCCCGGAATACCCAGCGTGGCAGGCGTGTTGGTGGCTTCGACTGCACCCTGTATACCACGCACACCGTCCTTTACGACCGTAAAGCGCAATCCGTAGGTCACTGATTCGCCTGGACTCACAGTTCGGGAGCTAGGCTCGTTCCATGGGGTGACACCAGACCACTCATTCTCTGCATAGGCTTTAGTGTGAGTCTGCCATTCGTAGAATCCCTCAAATGTTTGACTGCCATAATAGAGAGGTTCGGTGCTAGGTTCGTCTAGGTTTCGCCATGCTTCCAGTGGAGTGCTCGTGTTGAGCAACGGGGTAACGACCAACGATGCCCCGGTCCCAGACGTGGGGTTTACCTGAAGGTACCCAGCGTCCATCCCAATATATGGATCTGTAAGAGAGCACTTGGCCACCATATCTTCTGCTGTACGGTTGGAGAAGATACTGTTGAATTCGGTCGGGAAGCCCAGGCTGCCAATTTCCAGTGTCTGATTTGCCTTGTTGGTTAGTGTAAAGGTCAACCCGAGATCGCCGTCAATGTCAATCCATTTCCGAAGAATATTGATAGGAGAGGGCGGTAGGGTTTGTGTCATCTCAGCGGCGGCAAGCGCATCGGACTTGACACTTTTCAAAGGTTTTCTTGCTTTTGATGAGTCGCCTGCAATCCACAGTGTTGAACCGGAAAGTCGATAGCGATATGAAATGTCCCCATTATGATACTGGCCATTTGCCGCTCTGTATGCGATATCATCCAAAGGCAAGAAGTCGAAAGACTCGCCTGCTGGTTTGAGAGAGGCGAGGACCTGGGAATCCTTGACTAACTTAATGTCGAAGTTGGCTGTGGATAAGGACGCATAGCCATTACTTAGACCAAGTGCATCATCGTATGCTTGCACGGCCACAGAAAATAACATGAAGAATCCCGTGTTAGATTTCATTGTGTGAAAACTGAAGCCGAGGCAGGCTCTTCGCCACGACCCTTGGCTTGACAAAGTGGAACAAAAAAAAAAGAAATTAGAGAATATAAACAAGATAGCACAGCTGATACGGCTAAATATCGAATCTCTGAGGAGGAGGCGACGTGAGACATCAAACCTATTAACCGGCTATCACCCCACACCTTTACTCCGCAGCGTTGCATCCTGAATTTAATCTAGGAATATATATTTTACGCCAATGAAGAGTTGTTTATCTTGCTGAAAATGTTAGTGTCCATGTAGTCTCACCCTCCCATAACACGCATAACCGTCCATAGGTTCTATCTGTCGTTTCACATAAAAGACATTATGAACGCGATATACAAGAAACCATAACCAACCCATTCCGATCCGTCCATGGCCGAGCTCTGATCCTCCGGCAGAAGATGTTCATCTCCATTCGCGACGAAAGCTTTGACAAGTGTGGACCATCATGGTGGAGTGGTGTGGCGGCACAAATGAAGACCTCGCGATCAGGGATGGTAATGCGGTCTACCCACTGGGCGTCCGTAAAGCCAGATTCAACCTCATAGGTTGATGCGAATGAGCCAGGTGAGCCTTTCAATGCTTTTAGACGTAGATCTCGGAATCTCTGTGCTGAGACGCTGATTCCGTGTGTTTTTTGGGGATGCGGAAGAATGAGGAGGCATAGTTGGAATGAGAAGCCATGAATGGAACATGAGAGACAAAAAGCTGTATTCTGTCAAACAATAGGACTTCTTCGTTTATCTGCTATACTTCCGATCAGCGGGTCTCACGGCCAACTTGAAAATGGCCGACGTCGCTTACCTGCCGTGTGGTCCACTTTTGAACGGCCAAATCCAATGCGGCCGGATGATAAATCGGAAAATGCATCTCTGATTATTAATCCTGGTATCAATTAGTAGACATTGAAAAGGCTAAATCGAAATCATTGAACATCTCCACTGGATCAAGCAGTCCAAAGTCCACATGAGACTGGGTCAAGAAGTCTAGCATGGTTGGTTGATGTAGAGCCATTTCCGTGGTGAGGTATGGGACATTCGATTCGAAGAGTGGATGACCCAAATCTTCCAGAGGCCCGATGGAGGATTGGAGATTGTTTGAACTTCGGCGTGGTCGTAATGATCCGGAATCCAATTCTTCAGCCATCGGCAACATATTGGCAGCATTGTCCACGACACCGTGGGAAAGTGCCGATGAAGAATACAGCGGGCTATCGTGGAGGCACTGGCGCACGCGCTGCATGCGCTCGTATAGGTCCCTCGATGCGAGATTATCAGATAAGCTGAGATACCTGAGTATTTCTGTTGCGGTTTCGGCCGATGTCAAATCACTCGGATCTCCGAGCGGCAGAAGACTCGAAATCACCAGGACTAATGCGGCAGAGAAGAGGTAGGCAGGGAATGAGTAGCCAAATATTGCCAGGGATCCGCCGGTCCATTCATTGACACATAATGCTAGCGAGTGTCTTGCTGCGTGTATACATGCCTCGCTTAAAGTGACCAGGACTGGTGAAATGGAATCCATAGACTGATTGGTTTGGTCTTTCATTTTTAAAGCGAGGACATGGAGGAGGACTAGTCGAATTGCCAGGATGACACACTAAAGTGGTTAGTGTCTGATGCTGGAAGGGATCCAGAGAGTGTGGTGCTCTTACAAAATTGAACTGTAGATGCATCTGAACCGTATGTTTCGGGTTTGGCCTTTCTGTACTGAGTCTCAGATGCTCAGGAAGAGACTGGACCCACTGTTTCAATTGAGTCAAGAGGCTCTGTTCACGATGCAAAAAGGTCTCGGCCGAGATCTTCCGACAGTATATCTCTCCTGTTGTGTCACCGATAATTTTGGCAAGTTCTATTGCCGCCACCTGGTAAGAGCCATCTAAAAATTGGTCATGGTATGTTCCAGACGCCGAAATGGACGGTAGATCGACATGGATATCCTCGTCGTGCATTTGCACAGGGAACCCCGACTTTGAGCCCCAGAATCGGTCAAGCACGTAGATAGTCCACCATATTCGAATGCGGTGTTCTCGTGCTACTGGGTGTAGATTTTGGGTTTGCGGGATGTTATAGTTTAGGCCCATGCTGAGGCCGAGTCGTAATGCATTTCCGATCAAAAGGTAGGCGGAGTGAAAGCGGTTCAAAAATTGGCAGAAGAAGGCCTACAGAGAGTAAGCAAGAGCAGACGTGACTATCAACAAGGGGGCTAACAATCAAGAGGAGACTTTCTATATGAATCATGCTTGGTCGTTCGGGGACGATCTGGATCAGGCTCCACGCTTTGGCAAAATACGCCAAGCCAGGTACATTCGACGTGTCGGAAAGATCATGAGGAGTTGAAAAGACTTGGGCAATGGCAAAAAGAGCAAAGTATTTGCACTTGATGCTTGGATTATCGAAGTCACCCCTCTGATAGACGCCATGGAGCATGTCCAATGTGTCCTTTTTCAGTGCCAAATGGAAGCTTGGGATGATGTGGCCAAGTGCGGTCTTCACCAACAGCTGGGCACTTACAAGGCCGGGCCATTGTACATCTGTGTGGAGTAAAGATGATATTGCGGACTCGTCAGTATAACGGGATCTTGGAAGATGAGGTGTCGGCGTGTTGGTCCCTTTCAATGATTGGCATAGACGAGTGGCAAAGGCAGCACAAGTTGCCTCGCTGATATAAAGGGGAACCACTGAGGCATCGTTGGACTGGAACCACGGCTTCTCGCCAAGAAGATTACTCTGTGCCAGGGGCTCAGCGTTCTCAGTGGCAGTATCCCCGTAGACTTGCTGGGAACCAGAGCTCTGCTCTTGTCTGTTGGAGCGGCTTTCCTGTTTCAAACGATGGCGTCGGTCATGCAGCTCTTGGCTATCTTTTAGAAGTTGCTCTAAATAGCTATCAGTTATTGAAGTTAGTGACGCATTTCAAGACTAGCGACCAAAGAACATGGACACCTTTCATCCACCCGTATTTTGCGATCTCGGGTCGCATATCTGCATTGCGCTTCGTAGCCTGCAACTCGGCATTTGGAGCATGGTTTTTCTCCAGAGCATTTGATTTTTTGCGCATGACACCGATGACAGCTGTGAAAGTGGTGAGCAGAAGTTTGATGCCGCTTTTGGACATACTCACGCCACGGCTCTTTTCTTGGGTCTTGTGGTACGAGGGGTGGGCTGTTGGCTAGACCGACTGGGTACACCCTGGAATTCAGTGCACATCTTGATCCATAAGTTGATTTCAAAATGTAAATAGAGTGCTTTTGCTAGAGAAAGGCGAGTTGGGAGAGGTGTTCGGCAAATCTTCAGTTCGCCGGTCCGCCCAATCATGAACGGAAATACCATCAACGGAGTTTTGAAAGAGTTTAATGTTATAAATTATAAAATCAACCTTGGAAAGTGCTTCGAATTGCTACTCGACGCAAATCCCCATTCAGTACAAAATGTAGAGCCGATTACCCCCTAACTACATCGGTAGCTATACACCTTAGCTGCCGCTTTTATGAGCATACTAAGAATTACCTAAGCTAAGTAGATTTCAGTATAAGCTAGACAATGGATCATGTGACACTCCCAATTAGGACTAGCTTCGTGATTAGGTAATATGCACGTGGTTACCGCGGTTAACTTGGAAGTTGGAGGTTAAGGAAAGGGCGACTGATGGGGTAGACTGGCTCTGGTATATGGTACATCTGAACGACAAACCACTACTCACTGTTTCGATTTAACCATATTATGTTAGTTCATAGCATAGATTGATGGATGCTGTGGATGTTATGGTCCAGTATCGGCGGGTCTTTATTCCAGTTCTGCTGCCGAGACGCCCGATGCCCAAGGTCCATCATCAAGGATCGTAGAACGACGGACATCCCTCGCAGTCATCGTTGCGGTATAGGGATTGGCACGATGCATAGATTGGCTTTAAAGATTAGCAACAGACCAAGGTAAGACGCTTTGAGACTTACCGATTATCCCACCAGACCATATCCCCGCCAGACAGCCACTCCATGCTGAAGACATACTGCCCAAGTTAGTCCTGGAGGATTGGTAGATCACGGCTGACTTAGACTCACTTTTGACTGTGTACAATGTTCGATCAACTCCCAAATGAGCTGCTGGCTCTCCTCGATACCTTTGCCGACGATCCCTTTGGCATGCGCCGCCAGGTACAATGTTTTTCGTCCGTCTGGTGCTGTTTGCACGAGGCGGTGGTAGGCCGGTGGCTTGGCTGCCAGTTCATGAGGAAGAGGATTTCCAAACACAGCTGGTGAGGCGAGCTTTCGGGAATGCCAGAGACTGGATAAAATCAGCTTTAGAGACGGGAACATCTCGAAATAGATGGCTTACTCATGCTCAACAACGAGGTTTTCAATCTCTTCTTTTTTCGCTTGAGATAGGTCACTGTAGGCACGACGTGTGTCTGCAAAATGGGTCCATGATCCGCCTTCGACCGGATTTCCATGAGAAAGCAGTATGGAATATTTGGACCGTTGTTGGTGATATGAGGAGTCCTAGATTGGTTAATACCCATGTGTCTTGCTCGCTGGGGACGATAGTGCTTACGGTGTGCCACAACGCATTCCCCAGACTGTGATGATACCTGCGACTGTCCATCTTCACCAGAGAACCATCCAGCTCGATGCTACTCTCATTAGAACGTGACATGCCTTCGATGTTGAATTTTCGCGGAACACTCACTTGGCCACGTCGAATAGTAACGGCTCGCCCAACCTGTCATTTTCTCGTCCGTAAAAGAACGGATTGACTTCTAACTTGTCACCTAGTTGCTGCGAGAATGCAATGTGCCGACTATTGTCTAGCCCTGTGTTGCGGAATATCAATACTCCATACTTGTCTTGCAAAGCGATCAACTAGCAACTTGTCAGTGGTTTCTTGTAACCTCCGCAATGTTAACTCACTTGCGCGACAACGTAAGCTGAGATAGGCTTGCTCCAATCAACGCCGTACACTTCTGCGCCAAAAGATGAATCTTCCGAGTGGAGAATTGGGTGGATGGACAGTGAGCCTTCTTGGATCGTTTGTTGAACACCTGCCCGAGAAGGACAGGTGTTATCATACACCAAAATATGCATATGATCAGACATTAAATTGTGAAGTGGGTTGTATAATCTCCAACTTCGCGAGGCAATCGTCGCTTTTGATATGGCTCCTGATCAACCCGCACGCGGCTTGAAGCCCGCGCGGCCCGACCCTGAAAATGCCGATGCGCGAGATACGGTTACTCAAATAGTTCAGCATTTTCTCCCTCTGAAACCAAATATTAATAATTTAATTTTCTCTCATACCGCCAGAATGACCCCTATCCTAATAACAGCCGGTTCATACCGATTCCGCGCGAGATTCGAATCCTCAGCTCCCAAAACAGTGGCCCTTTTCCGCACCCTCCTCCCATATCGCCAAAAGCTCATTCATGTTCGTTGGAGCGGGGAGGGTATGTGGATCCCATTAGGAGAGACCGATTTTGGACTACCATTTGAGAACCATACGGCTCACCCTTCTGCGGGTCAGATCCTGTTGTATCCTGGTGGGATCTCCGAAACAGAGATTTTGTTCTGCTATGGAGGTGTTGCCTTTGCGAGCAAGATGGGACCGCTGGCGGCAAATCATTTCTTGACTATAGTTGAAGGAACTGAGAACTTAAAGGCACTGGGTGAGCTGGTGCTTTGGGAGGGAGCACAAGATATTTTGTTTGAGTTGGATGATGTCGAGAGGTAAGTTTATTCTCTCACAAGTGTATAGGCTACAGCTTTCTTCGAATACTAATTATAGATCGAAATTTTGATATAGGCATGGCTCTTCAAAGCTATAATATCCATGGATACTACTATCAATTATGAAGCATTCCGTCCATACTCAACTCCGGGAAATCCAGCGACTCTCCGAAAAGATTCCCTGCCCAGTCAACACCGGAGTCATTCATCAAATCCAATAGAGACTGGAATGCCATGTCGTCAATCTCCTTTTCCTCAATATGCTGCTCGTCCTTTTCAGAGACTAGTACCAAAGCAACTGCATAGTGAACAATGGCTTGAAAGTCGTGGGAAAAATGGAATGTCGTGGCCGGACAAACACTGTCGAAGATTTCTATTGCAAGACGAAGGAGGCGAGCGAGCACTGACCAAGAAGAGGAAGGAAGGCGTGTCAAGAGTTTCCCTTTCTCGTGACTAGAACCTTGGCTACAGATCTGTAGGCATTCTGTTTCCCACGTTGTTAGCAATTGAGAGGCTTAGATCATCACTTCAAAGTATCTATATGAATATCTCACCATCGATGATACCCCGAATATAGCAAATACATAAGAATATGATAGCGAACGTATGTGAAATCCAGGTAGAGTCCACCGTGTAGTATAATCGCCTCACGGACGAACGGTCCGCATTGTATGCCCCATCGGGAAAGCTAGATAGTTTCTGCGAATCTAGTGAGAAGACAATATCTGCCTTGAAGGTCGATTGTGCTAATATTATTTGCGCTGCTGCGGTCAGGCTAACTGAAAGTGCCTGTCGGAAATGTGATTCACTTGAATCTGTCGATTGTCGATGTACCCGCGGGGAAGAAAGTAGTGGTGCGAGTGATGCGCAATTGAGGGAAAGCCGATACCACTACATCGCTGGTTAGATTAAGTTGGCCCCGAATGCATGTAGATAGGGAACTGCATACCCGGGCCGAAGTGAATGGCAAATGGTTATAATGTGACTCCGTCGTCTCTGGTGATTGTTAATAACCATGAGTGTAAGATGTCCCATGAACGCACGTAAACGAGAAAACCAAGATCTGCGAGCTGTCAGTAAGCAGGTCAAAAATGAAACTTCTAGGAATATTCGCCTACCTCTCCCAATCATCTAAATCACTGTTCAACCGTTCCAAGCAACTCGGTTGCAATTGACGGCCAGATTTATCCCCAGAACTAGACATAGCAAGGTGGACTATCCCGACGAGTTCCACAAGTCCCCTTACTCGAAGATCCGCAGGGGATTGCATCAACTCATGAGAGACAAACCTCCACGCTACCTGAACCGATGGACCAGGATCAATTGATGCAGGTAGACCAGATGTTAGCATAAGGTTGAAGTTGCATGTGAGCAAGTTGTACCACACTCGTAGCCTTTTCACATCCTCTATGGATGGTACCTTGTTGGAGGGTTTAAAAAGTGATGTGGCTGATTGTTCGAGGCCCAGCAGGACAGAGTATCGTTCTGCTAGTCCCAAGACAACCCAAGCACTGATCTCGTTGTATCGACTTGTGGCCTTAGGTTCGTGATTGGTACTTTGGCGCTCGACATTCTCGTCTTCATCATCTTCTTTGCTGCATGGCATCCACTGAGCATAGAGAAGAAGCACACAGATAGAGTCTAATGTGACATCTGATGGAGTGGGCCGGAGCAGGAGTTTGGAGACCGCTTTGTCGAGTAATTTTGTAAGATCGTGGAATCGGGGATGACCGACAATAGAACCATCACTGGACATTAGTGTTATTAGCCTGGCTTCTGGATCTAGCAATTGTCGCTCTCTACCTTTGATCACCCATATCCCAAAACCGGGTACCAACTGAACATATTGCCAGAATGAGTGTTGGGCTTGATTGAAGGTATTCTTGCCATGTATCCCGAATGCCTTCCTCTAATACAGGCGCCGAGGCATGGCAATGCTGAAAAAATCTACTGCATGTTAGTAGGTGGAATTCTTTTCCCGAACGGAGTTGTACAATACATTTTAACTGCTCGCTCGACCTCTTCGACTGTAAGGAGTCCCTGATATGTAGGGTCGTATATGCTCTTGTATCCCTGGGCTCTCAAAGTTGATGCATGAACTCTTTCTTCGGCAAGCACTCTTAACGATCGCAATGTTGCAATAGGAGGACCCAGATGAATTCCGTCGATACTTGACTCGGGAGAATCATATATGTCGCTTTGTCTCCTCGAAAGAGCTTCCTGGCGCTCAGGCTGGATAACTCTGGGTCTTTCCGTCGTATTGACGTTGAATGAATCCTTCTGATTTTCTAGCTCAAATATTCGTGTTTCATGTTGGTTGAGTCTGCTTCAGTTTTTAGAACCTGCTCTTGAGCGAGTGGAAATTCTGAGTCTCACCGATTTTGAAGTTCAATTACCAGTTGTACTAGACCTGATGGACTTTGAGTCAGGTCCAATGTTGGAGCTCTATCCGTCTCAAATGAACAAGTGACGCTTAGTCTTTGACATCTCTTGCATGGTAATTGTAAATTGTATTCTTCAGATGATGGCAAACATCGTTGTTTCCGCGCCCGACACTAAGCCAGATGTGTAAGTATCTATATCGCCTTGTTAAGTCTGTAGCACTCACTTGTAGACAAGCCCGGGCAATCCGACGCGTCTTGGCGGGCCGCTCATCATCTGTACTATGATTGTCTGGCCAGTTGCTATTGAAGGACATGTTCACCCTATGTTACTGGGAATAAGACAAGACACTAGACACATCTTAAAGAGTCAGACTAAAGAAAAAAACCCTGGGGATACTGGTTGCTCGTTATCAGTGATAACGTCTCAGACGCTGATTTGCTACCGATACCTGGGTGTTCTAACCTTCCAAGGTTGGAAGGTCTAGTGGAACCTTGGAACTACTATGGAAGTCTAATTTCTAAAGAATACTATATCGGATAAAACTGAAAGTGACAACAAGTGGAAGGCTTTCGGGAACTTATCCTATAGAATCTCATGAGATTGAGTTAGATTCAAACTACTTTGAAATTACTTGTGCAAAAATGTGTTATATCTCGAGTAGAAATGCTACTTTTGACTTTCTACCCTTGGAGGCACTACCACCTTTAACCTAGGGCCTAATTTAGGCTCTGATCTCATTAGCCGTATCATAAACTAGTCGGAGAAATACAAATTGTGTCATAGCCCACCGATAAAAATATTGGACAGTCTCTAGACGGAAAACTTGAAGCGAGTATCTTGTCTTTCCACGTAAGACTGCTTCTGGTAGCACCTTCTATAGACCCATACGACTTTACTCATAGAGCCAATCGGCTATGGTGCGAGTATCGCGAGTAACCCTAGGGGATACCGGCCCCAATTGACTCGGGCCACGTTTTACATACTCTCCATCTCGCACCTTGCCAGTTATCTTGCCATTTGCCCACATGACCTTACCACGAAGAATTGTATATCGCGGCCAGTTTTCAAACCTAATCCCTTCGTACGGGGTGTCTTTAAAGGTACAATGTTAGCTTTCCATGCTTGAGAAGTACATCCTTGATCGTGACACTTACAGTCGACGTTGTGATGTAGCATCGAATTAGTGAGATTGAACGGGGAGAACGTCTTCTCTGGGTGCCACTGGAATTACGACATGTCAATTTCATCATGGAGCAGCAATCTCGATATCGGAATTCATATCTTACTATCACAAAGTCGGCATCTGATCCGGGCATTAATGCCCCCTTCTTAGGATATAGGCCGTACTATCGATAGGTCAGCATTAGTCTGAGAAGGTAGAAAAGGTGTAGGCATCTAATTACCAGTTTGGCCGGGTTTGTCGATGTCAACTCCACAAATCGCTGCGGTGTAATGCGACCACTAGCCAATGCCCCCGTGTAGAGTAACGGCAGGCGTGTTTCAACGCCCGGGATCCCATTTGGAATAGAGCGAAATGCACCCCCTTTCCGCTCCAATAAATCTTGTAGCTCTTCTCCGCTGCATGGCTTCTCTCCCTCCATACTTGCTTCGTGCTCTAATACACCGGATGGTTTTCCATGAGGGTGGTCGTAGCGGAAAGGGCAATGATCAGATGAGTAAATCGTGAATGTCCCGTTTGACAGACCGCTTGTTTGGTGTCAGCTAAAGATACTCCGCATTGAATGCAGCCAATCTTACACAAAGAGCTCTTCATGATCAGCTGCGGTCGGTGGCGGAGGTGGCGAGCAAATCATCTTGCTGTTTTCGAAACATGTTGGTGAGTGAAACCGTTTCTATAATTGAAATTAGTGATTGTCTATTTGCTTTAGGTTGAGGACAGTTACCAAATCATCCCAGGTGAGGTGGAAATATTGAGGACATGTCTCTGCATAGACTGGCAGTCCCATAGTCTGGGCACGACGCACATTGGCAGCACCAAGCTACTGATTTAGTACAAGACCCTTTTCCTATGAGAACTGAACGTACCACTGAGCCAACATGAACAAACAAAATCGGATTCTGGATGAGCTGTGCTAAGGCAATCGCTCTATTGGTGGCTTCTCCCTCAACAAGCGGAGGACGCGACAAGGCGTGATAGTAAGGAGCTGGTATAGGTTAGCAAGCAGGAAATGAAATTGCAGCAAGTATGTGTGTACTTACCAACCATCCCCTTACTCTCCAATTTCTCTGTGCCCGAGTCAGTTTTAAAAATTCTAGATCCCTCAGCAATAAATTTACCTGTTAACCATTCTATCATATCCCCATTCTCGGCATGGATCATCTAATAAAATATTAACCCTCACCAATAGATATCATGCTGACAGAGAGCAGCTCACTGTAGTGATAGAATTCTTCCTTGCCGCAAACATAACATCCAACATTTGTGAGTCAGTCAAACGCTGCGTCGCATACGTTAAGAATAACTTGCAGCTACTGATCCCCCAGTCTTTGATCAACACTGGTAGCTCGTTCTCAAGAATATCCGCATCATTGCGAACAATAATGATGTGGAATCCGTAGTCCACATAACTGCCTGTCTCCTCAGCACGGGCATTATACCTTTCAGCCACCTTCAAGAGGCTCCGGTCTTCTTCCGCTCTGGTTTGAGTGGCGAAGGTGATGATCGTAGTGGTTCCACCAGCAACAGCACTTCTTGACCCGGTCTCAAAGTTATCAGAGCATTCGCCGCCGAGGCCGTGTGGACCTGCGAAATTTAGTCTGAATGCTGATTTACAACAGGTGATTTAGCTACCGGTTTTCAGATCTTGACATAAGTGAACATGTGCATCGACACCTCCAGGCATTACATAGGCACCTCTGTATTTGACATGTTAATTGTGTGTTTGGTTTTTCGGATTCGTAGAGCTCATACTCAGCATCTATGATCTCAGTGTCTGCCAACTCATCATCTGTGAATGAATTCGCAAGAGATTGGACTTTTCCATCTTTGACCCCGATGCAACATT
Source organism: Penicillium freii (assembly GCA_028827385.1). Classification (NCBI taxonomy): domain Eukaryota; kingdom Fungi; phylum Ascomycota; class Eurotiomycetes; order Eurotiales; family Aspergillaceae; genus Penicillium; species Penicillium freii. The sequence goes on along the minus strand of JAQIZX010000004.1, from coordinate 5,035,588 downwards.
TGCTTTATTTCGTTAGCCACCATATATCTGTTTGTCGAATCATCAGAGTCCGGTACCTGATGTCACTGGCAGTCACAACTGCCGCATTAATCACAACCAAATCAAATTTAGGCGCCATGTTCTCGATAGACTTGTCAGTATCACAGTATCAAATTGAGAGGGTGTCGAACTGGGGTCAAATGGGGCTAGAGCGGGACGCACGGCTCTCGAGCCGACTGCCATCGGCCGGTGCCGCTTATCTCTCCGATGACAGGAGCAGTGTGTTTTTGAGATACAGGATTGTCTATCGCTATCAAGTTGATTTATGGGCGATAACGTGTTACTGGATTTCCCCTATCGCCCCACACTAAAGGTACGTTGTAGGTGTATAGCGCTCAGGTTTCGAAGTGGCCTTAAAGCCTAAAGTCTGTTAGGACCAGTTTCATTTATGTCAACCCATACGGGGCCTACTACAATTAACGGTGTGTGTGAGAGAGAGAGAATCAGTAATTCAAGTTGAAACGAGCACTTTGTTTATCGTATACACAGCAATAAAATGAGATTATATATTGTTGATCGTACATGGCTGGTCGGCCCGAGAGAATCATTACCTAGATCCTATCGGAAATCTTCTGCCACAGATTCTGAGCGTTTGCCTAGACGGTGAACTGTTAATTAGATGAAACGCTTGAAGCAACATGGGTCTAACCTTCTCGGTAACCTCAATCGAAGAGCCGGTGACAAAGTCCATATTGGCATAATCGACCATCTTTGACTTGTTCCAGAACTTGTATCCGAAGAAGAGCACAGCAAAGAGCGGAATTGGAAAGTACGTCGTAACAAAAGTGGAAGCGTCAAAGGTAGGCACTGCAACGGAGATCAGTAAAGGAAACGAGGTGCTTCATATCTTGCGAACTCACTAAAGGAACCAAACCCGCCGAAGATGATGACCATAACGCAAATTGAGATTCCATCTGAAAACCGCAGAAATTAGTACCTCCCGCATGGACTGGAATTTTGTAAAACGAACAGTACGATAGATATGGTTGAAGTGGTGCCATATATGGGAGTGTCTTTCGATCGATACCCTGCGCCTTGAGACCTTTGTTCCAACGGATGCTGGTCCACAAGATCCCTGTCCAGGAGATCATACCACACATAGCAGTCATGTTCGAGACTTTATTGGCATTAGCTTTATAATCCAGCACAAATTTTCTCAAGGTATCCACTCACAATAGCCAAACACTTTGCCCGCTTCTCCATGGGCAGCGGCCATAAATGACAGGAAAGAGAAAGCACCACAGAATAAAAAGCAAACCCAAGGGAACCCGTCTTCCCGAGTCTTGAGAAAGATCTTAGGGGCATGTCCGCGGGTTGCAAGCCCATATAGGGTTCTCGATGAGACAAAAAGATCGGCTGTACCGGCAGACCATGCGCTGGTGAGAAGGGCAGCATTGATAATGGAAGGGAGGACCGAGATTCCGGAGTTCTGTTTGTATATGTTAAATTTTTGGCCTTGAAACAATACTTGCATGGTAAATTACTTGGATGGCGATGACAAAGGGACTCTTGGCTGCAGTAGAAGAAAGACTGAGAGAGGGATCGGAGGGAGACACGAGAAGTCCGATCTGTGATTGTAAGTAGACTGCTAGTCACTATCGAGGTTTGGACACTTACCAAGAAAGCACTGCAGACATAGACTGTATTGAAGGGAAGGGAAGTTAGTATATTGGCGTCTTAGAGAGAAATAACTTCAACTAACATAGTACAAGCCTAATCCAGACACTCTTGATGGCATGCGGGACATTTCTTCGTGGCTGTAGTAGGTAAGTGAAGTGAATTCGCGAATAGTTTGACAAACTCTTACGTTTGAAGTCTCAGCAGCTGCAATTGCTGTAATTTCAGATCCAATAAATGCGAACGCAGCATTGATCAAAACTATAAACCGATGAGTTATTCAGTACGAGCTGATAGGTTGAATCTGGTCTTACCGCTGAAGAATCCGAGAAAACGTCCTTTCGAACCGGCTTATTGAATGTTAGATGCCGGTAAACATTGTGATACTGAATTTCTCGGCTTACCAATGCCTTCATACTGTGTGAATCCACCAGTTTCGTGCCAAAATTTGAATCCGATTGCCTCATGGTTAGGACCGCCACCGGCACTAATGATAACACCGGTGATAATAAGGCCAATGATGGTCACAACCTATATCAGTCAGTATCTCCGCAGTTTTGAGACTGCATGATTTCAATCTTACTTTAATTGAACAGAACCAGAATTCCATTTCACCAAAGACTCGCGTTCCCGCATAGTTGATGGCAAACTAAATGGTCATCAGTATCATTTGTAGTCCAATTATTTGTTAAAATCCATACCACAACTATAAGCATCAGCCCAACCCACATGGCATTATTACAGATGCCAGTGGAGCATGTAGAATCTGCCTGTCCTGCCGGAGTCCAAAATGTAACCAGAACAGCGGCCGCAGAAATTTCAGCCGGCAAGACAACTATAGAAGTTAGATATTTCCTGATTTCCCGGGATAAGCAAGAATAGTCGCACCAATATAACTGAAGCATTTGTAAGTCCAGGGTTTCGTAAATCAGAATACAATCTCACTTACTTGTACCAGAACAGGACACCCATAGCAAATCCAAGCTCGGGCGAGTTGAACCGGCCAGCCAAAGCAAATTGACCGCCAGGAATGGGGAATTGCGACACCATCTCACCGAGAGCCACCTGTAGATGGCTGTTAGCCCCTTTTGAAGATATGAAGGAGTCGGCAGTTGCCTTACCATTACCGAATATAGCAACGAAGCCATAATACAGTATCCAATAAGAAGGCCAGCTGGTCCACCATTCTTTAGATCGCTCGCTGTGCCTAGAAAGAGACCAGTACCCTGAAAATTATCAGCACCAAAATAAAGTGATAATAGGATGGATGACTGACGATAACACCTCCGATAGCAATCATTTGTCTAGATCAAATTGTGAGTCCCCCTATATCAAGGCCTGAGCGTGCTGGCACTTACAGATGCCGTGGCTAAATTTATTGTTAGTTCACTCCCATAGTTCACTAAAAGGTGTGGCTCGACATACCCTGAGCTGTCGCTGGAGGCCATGGTTGCTACCTGTGTTTTGGACAGTTCCCACGCCGACAGGAATCTCATTGGCATCATAAGCCAGCTCTTTGGTTTTCTGGAATGTAGGTTAATACCAAAACATCCATATTACTGCCTAAGGAGATATATCTTACCTCGTCCTGCATGTTGTTTGACGTAGCTGGTCGAGGAATGGATCTTAGCCTTCGTCAAAAGGGAGACCAACAATCATATATAATTGTCAACCCATCCACAAAACCGCCCCATGAAGCTTAAACTAACTTATTATCTCTGCGATAAGGCTTCTCTTCCAACCGTGGAACGGTTAACCACAATGCGGGTCGAGCGGAGACTTGCCGCGTCTTATCAGCGGCTTACAGACCGATGCTCCCGACACTCACACCCCTCATAGCTCATAGGTACGAAGGGGTCGTTGGACGTTAGATATTGAAGAACATGAAAATCTGGAATTTGACTTAGTGACTACTATTTAACTGCTTGTAACGATCTTACAATGGCGTACACTACACGACCACTCCGGCCAGGAGTTTACGTGCCACTACCAACTTTCTTTGATGACAAGCAGGAGATTGACTTTCACAGCTACCGGAGACATCTGCTAGGTAAGATAGGACTCATCTTTGGAAATTTATCAGTCACATGAAACTAATCTGGCATCGACCACAGCTATGGTCACCCGCGGCATGGGTAAGTTTATTTAACGCAAAGTATGAAACCACACACTAATGGGACTACTCGTTCAGTGCCAGTATGTGCTGGATCGTTAGGGGAAGCTGTTCATCTGGTGATTTCCGTTCCTTCTATTATATATTTATGATAGTACTAAATCTTCTTAGGATTTCGATGAGCGTGTATCCCTTATCCGCTTCATTAGGGAAACTTTGGATGGGGAAGGGCTGCACTCTACACCAATAGTCGCTGGAGTAGGAGGACTCAGCACCAGAGAAACTATTAGCTTGTCCAAAGCTGCTGCAGATGCCGGGGCGTAAGTTGGCACTGAATCCCCCTGGCTGGTTAGCTTCCTTCTAACCATAACAGAGATGCCGGAATGGTTATTCTACCGGCCTATTACGCTGCAAGTCTGAACACGGACATGAACCAAGACATTCAATATTATGTTGATATCTGCGAAGCATCACCGGTATGAATTGTCCATAACGCACTATATGTATTATTGCTCATGAAGTGACAGATCCCTCTATTACTATACAACTTCCCTTCTAACGCTGGCGGCCAGGATATGTCTTCAGAAGTTATCGGTGCAATTATGAAGAAAGCAACTAACTTATGTGGAGTGAAGTTGACGTGAGTTTCAACCTTCTCAGCAACTCTTGCCATTTGGACAGCGCTGATAAGAGCAGATGCGGTGGGAGTATGGGGAAGCTGATCCGTCTTCAGGCCCTGATCTCTGAAGATACCACAATAAATGAGACACGGAAATTCCCATTTCTCTTATTGGACGGCCTTATTGCGGATCTGACCCCCTGGATGCAATGTGGTGGTCATGGCACTGTCAGCGGTATTCCTAACTTTGTGCCAGTGGCTTCTATGAGGCTCTGGTCACTACTGAATTTACCATCAGCAACGGAGACCGAGCGCAAGGAAGCGAAAAAGATCCAAGGAATTCTTGCTCGGGCTGATGCTGCTGCGGTTCCAGGTGGTATACGGGCCATGAGTTAGTATCTCCATAAAGGATTTTGATAGGTACTAGGCTAATTATACACAGAGTATGCATTAAACAAGCTGCATGGGTATGGAATGTCTCCACGAAAGCCATTGCTTCCGTTGAGGGAGGCTGAAGGGGAGGAATTCATGAAGGTTTTGGATGAGGCAATGCGACTTGAGCGTGACCTAACAGAGGTAGCGTCAACCCCAGCATAGTAGTCTATTGCCTTATACTTTCACCCCAGGAAGGTGCTCATATTTACCAACCAAAAAGCGGCAAGAGGTGAGTACTGAAACGGAAGGGGAAAGCCAAGACGTGGCAGAGGAAATCAAGTAGGTGGTTGAGTCACCAAATTTGTAAATCAAGTCTATACGTACATGGAATAATGAGGGTATTATACAGAAAGTAAAGAAAAGGGCAGTAAGTCGTAGAGTCAGTATCTTTAGTTCAACAGGAACCGCGTAGGTGTCTCTTGTGGTTGGAGCTCCAACGAGACAGAGGTATTTCGCTTTTTGGGGGAGAAGACGTGATTCTTCAATCCTTTATTGAAATTCATGATACACATCACGGAGTTGATGACTGTGAGAACCATCAAAAGTGCTGACACTGCTGCGAATAATGTCAGGGACACCCGGAAAGAGCTGAAATCAGTGCTCTCCCCCGGGCTGTGAATCCGAACGAGGATGAGGACAAGGAATCCAAGTATAAGAAGCATAAAGAACTGAATGACTGGTCAGTTTGAAGGTCGGATATTGCTTCACACCCGAGAATGCTCACCATCATAAGTATGAGAGATTTCGTTTTCTCACGCTTGCAAAATTGAGCTGAGAGGACCAGGGTCATTATCGTGATTGGGATCACAGAGGCATTGATAATAAAATCGAAGTCTTGGGTTTGAAACACGACAAGGAGGATTTGGAGCTGACTTCCGAATACGAAGAAGAAATCGAATTTCAGGAGAGCGATATACACCTAAAAAGGATCAGGTCAGTCACAGAACAAAGGACAGTACTAGCATTGGTGCAACAAACCTGATATACGAAATATCGACGCTTCATCTGCAAGTCCGCGCTGATATTCTTATATATAGACCATGAAAACTCCCCGCGCAACTTCCACGTAAAAAAGGTCATGCACAGACTGCCGATACCCAAAAACACCGGGACAAGAATGAGTTCTATTTTATATAAGTCCTGCAGATGGTCGCTGAGGTTTTGGTCGGCCAAGGTGGCGATAGTATCCTTGATCTCCCGCAGCTGGAGGATGCCAAATGCGAACAGGCCCTGGTTACAGATGCAGAGTCCGACCAGCTGGATCGTGTTCTTCCGACGCAGTGCGTCATATGAAAGAGCCAGTTCGTATAGCAGAGCGAAAATGTATAGGCCTAGGAATGACTGAAGGCGCATTTGTCCGTTTGTTTTGCTGTCGTCGTCGAGGTCGTCCCACAAGCTCACCAGTATCCAGCTAATTTTCCCCATAAGCTCCAAGTCCGAAAAGGCACTGGTATTCGAGGTCGGGCCCCTACCTTTCAATTGCCACTGTGAGGACGGTCTCGGTGATGACCGTTGTTGCAAATAATCGCGTCCATAATGTGTTGGGGACGTATAATAGAGGTCGGCTGTGGTTCGGGGCCTTGTGATGGTGTTGTTCGCTCATGACCGGACTGAGTGGCACAGAATATGTGCAGATCTCTGATTCCTTCTTGGAATTTTCGTAAGCATCGTCGGATTTGTGTTGGAATGTTTGGAAAGGTTCAGATATCATATCAAAAAGGTGTGGAGGTGAAGTACGGAGCAAAGTGGACTGTTTAGACTAGTTTGCCCTTTTCAGGAGTTTTCGTATATTTAAAACATCCTAAACCGAATACGACTGCCTTCACTGTGGAGCCCGCCAGGGCGACCACGTAAGACCCTCTCAGATCAAGCCAAGATCGATCTAGTGGCGCTCTAGTTGCAATTGACTTCCACTAAAAATAAAATAGACAGGTCAGTGTACTAGAGTGTACAAGAATAGCCCGTCAATTGCGCGGCTTGATGTATATTTTTGGTCTTTTGGTCTTTTGTCAGTCTTCTCGATTATATCTATCCTCCCCTATTGGTGCTATACCTAGCAGAATCAGAAGAATTAACCACGAAATATACAATATAGTGAAAAAAAGGATAAAAACAAGTGACCAGGGGAATACGCGTATCAGAGCTGTAGATCCATGTGAGTACCCATGTTGTACTTGGTATTCCGTCGGAGTACAAAGTACAGAATTAGTACATTGATTATTCGTACACTCTACCTGAAACACGAGTTAGGGTGTACAATCCTCAGCTAGAATCTTTAGATATGGGGTCCAATTTCCTGGAAATTTATGTTGTCTCACTTCATCTCACTTCAAGGAAAAAACCCTCACGGGGCATCTTATGGATGTCAAGCCCAATGAACAATAGTATGGAATATTTAACCTTTTTCTCTCTCGCCTAAGACATGGATAGAATGTATTGTATGTTTATGAGTATGAGGAAGCTAAGATAATGCAGTGATGGGGATATATCCAAAAAGAATTCAACAATGCACGCCATCGCCAGCGCTTCAGACGTCTCGCACTCCGGGTGTATTCGAACACCAGTACAAATAAAATAGAAAAATAACACACAGCAGAGCAAAACCAGCACAGAAAAACTCCGCATAAATGCATGACACGTGAGGACGATATGCATTTCGGGCGTAGATGCATCGGAAACTAGGATATTAGAACTCCATCTCGTCGTCCCAGCCCAACTGCTCGTATATCGACTTGGATTGTGATTTATCAGGCGTTACGGGCACAGCTGTGGCGCCTTTGACGGGGGTTCCAATGACCACAGGTGGGGAGTGAGCGCGAGGATTATCGGTGACCATAGCCTCACGCGATAGAGAAAATGGCACAGCAGTGGGAGTAGATATACTCTGCGGTGCTTGACTTCTGGGCGGCGTTTCCATGATTGCTGAAGTGCGAGCGTGATTGAGAGACTGGCTGAATTGTCGAGATGACGTTGACAAGTTTTCCGCGAATGCGGAGATATCCCGAGAGCGTGAATGGATGGGGGAGCCTAGGACCATTGGTTGTGTGGATGATCGAGGCGCTGGAAGTTTGGGCACCCTGAACAAGCCTTTGCCAGTGGAGGATGATGGACGACGGGCAGCAATGGTATCACTCTGGAAAATTTTGGAAGATGGCCTAGTTGGAGTTTCTTGAATAGCTCCGTCCGGCTGACTGGATCGTGGACTTCGTCCATCGTTTGGATTGTCATGAGAATTGAAAGGGTCGGAGTCGGCGCCAGAGAATGAGATCGCCCGTCGACTCGAGGATGGGATCATGGTGGGAGACTCGCCAAAAGGAGAATTTTCCACACCGGCAAATGATCGAGATGGGGCCAGACTACGAGGGAGCGACGGTAGCCCGACCACCGCGTCCTTCCTTCGATTGCCTCGAGGAGTCGCCATGACTTGTACACCTTCGCCGAACGGATTGCGCACGGGGTTTCTTGACTTTCTTGAACTGCCCCCGCCGCTTATAACCCGTTTTGACGCATCGTCTGCCAGATCCTTGGAGACGAGCTCTCTGTTCGGCTTCCGAAGAGCGTGGATAGCAGCATCCAGCTCTTTCTTCTGGTTGGCCAGCATTTGGACTTTTCTCAATTTGGTCTCATGCTGTCGTGCTACGGCATTAAGATCAACCTCGCGGTTCTCCGTGCGTTTTGCTTTCTGTATGCCGCCCCGGACACTGCCACTGAGAACAGTGGGCAGCAAGGGTTCAATATCGCGTTTCGCATTATGCTGGCTCGGTGCAGTATTGGATCGAGTCAGGCCTGGGTGCCGAGCATGGGACGCTGCCGCTTTATCGTCCGTAAGTACTCGCTGCAATGTTCGTCGGGGCTTCGGTGCAGGCTGTTGTCGCTTGACTTCCGCCCCAGGTTCCACGCGGTGTGATTTACTCGAAGATTGTGTCTTCTTAGCAGCTGGGGAGATACCGCCAGATACACCAAATTTGCGGGTGATCAACTTGCATTTGTCCGGGAGACGGGCAGCATAGAATGGAATGATGACTTCAGTGCAGAAGTCACGCACCGCATCGCTCTCGACTTTCTTGCCTGAGAGATGGCTGCTATTGAAAGAAGAAGCTTTTGCTGTATCGGCGGCAGATGTTTCTTCCATTGTCACGGCGTGCCAAATGCACATCCGATCGAGATGGAGCTCAAGCAGCACGTTCAAATCCGTGGGCTTCTTAGGCTTGGCTTTCTTCGTATCTTGCTCACCATTTGCATCTTTCTCCTTGTTAGTGTTGTTTTTCTCTACCGAAGCAATAGTCATTTCCAACACCATGACCTCCAAAATTAGCAGGATCTGCAATTGGGTCTCGCGCAACCGAAGATCTGAAATCTGTTTCTTAGACTCCGCTTCACGCGATGATTCCTGCGCAGGACACTCATTCAAGATTCTATCCTTCCACCACCTGTGGATGAATCCTTCCTCCTCTGGGTAAAGACCGTTCTTGCCCATCTTCTTTTTCTTACTCTTCCGCTTCTTAGATTTCGCGCCATCGTCAGAAAGCGCAAGAACTGCGTCGCGAATTGTCGACGGTAATGTTTCTCTGTATTTGAGGTCCATTTTCTTTGTAGCGAGGATAGCCTCACGGTAGGATTCAATTAGCTCCGTCGAACCCTGAGGCTGTTCTGAGTCACGAGCCTGGAAAGCAGTCCGGCAGCGCGTTAGCGGGCCCTTCGCAAAGTACGCCACAGAAGTCTAGAAAATATCAGTCGGGCAACGTCCAAATATCGAGTAGAGCATATCACCTTTGAAACATAGAGAGCCTGCAGATAGTGATCTCTCATCCCGTCCAGTAACTCCTCGGGCGATTGTTGCACATCCGCAACATTGGAATCGACAACATCAACATCCATAGCCGTAGTAACATCTCCCAAGCCCTGAGATTCAGGAAGCAAGAAAGAACCCCCCTCGGCGGCATCAAAACTCCTCGACGGAGCAAGCGAGTGACTCCGATGCTCTACAACACCCACAAATGATGTCTCGGTATTCCCAAGATCCGACTCGGACGGACCAAAGACAACCGCAATATCCAACCCAGCAGACTCTTCGCCCATCTCAATGCCAGTGAGGGACCCATCGATCTGAGCAATTTGCCACCAGTCAACCCCATCAGAAATAGCACTGGTCTCGTCGACAGCTACACCATCTACCTCCGCCGTGTTAGTCCCATGCCACCCCTTGGCCGCAACAACGAGATTACCCTCGTGCACCCATCGAGCGAGCTTGGAGAGAGAGTATATGCCCCTCTTCACCCTCTCGATAATGTAGAGTCCACCATTGGGAATCAGGTGTACAGCGAGAACAGTTGGTTCCGTGTTTGCGCGCAGGTCAATTTCTAGCGTGGGGATGTCCGCGGTGAAAAGGCCGCCTGGTTGCTCATCGGATCGAGAGGCGGGCGTGTCGTCAAGCCAAGAGAGGGGCAGCCTTGTGCGGGGGAGTGCGGTAATTGGTTCGAGGATCAAGGGTTCATCAGATAAAGACGCCGAGTGAGCCTATACAAGTTCCGGAGAGTGAGCAACAGCAACCAATGGATTGAGTGTATATTGGGCCAACTATAGGCGTGACTCACTCTTATGACGATAGAAGAGGTAGCAAGCTGTCCAGCAGTATTGTTTAGCTCCTCTTGATCGCCTCTTTTTCGCTTCTTTATGGGTGGAGGGGTCGGTTCGTGGAGTTTGTTCAGCGCGGATGAACTGAGTGGATCCAGGATGCTGGGGACTATACGCGAGGCCATGGTCGCATCTAGGAAATAGTAGGCATCCTGTAATTTGAACGCAAGAGTCAAGACTTATGCTAAACTATCAAAGCAATTGACGTTGGTTGTGTAGGTGTCGACAGATCGCGCTCAAATCTGGGCGGGTCTGGCGTCACGCGTCGGGACGTGCACTCCGTCTGGACCAATGTGAGACACGTTAATTGATTTCAATGCAGTGGTTGAGAGACTGTCTCAAGAATTTCATCTAGGTATTGAAATTCCTTTCTTAGGAGACTTGAGTACGTTTTAAAAAATACCTAAACTAGTGGTATACTTCCAAAAAACAATATATGAAAAAAGATATAATATTATGAATCTATCGCTAATGTTTAGATTAGCAGGCCAAGGACCAAGACGAAAAGAACCCTCAAGAAACTCTCGCAGAGAATGCGATGAAGGTTCCCTCGAAACCGATAGAGCATGATCCAGCGTGGAAGCAGGACCAAAGGCTCCTCGTAGGTACAATGGACAGTGAGGTAGAGAGGTGGTGTTGAAGACTTTCGCTCCAGAAAAACGCCAAAAACTTCCTTTCCCAGCCGATGAAAAGTGGTATCATGTTGAATTTTGTCTTCGCCGAAAAGGCCCGTCATTTGCGCGACCATGCAGATAATGAAACAAGAGAAGTTGGTCTCCGAGTGGAAACCAACTTCTGGATTTTATGAGGGTTTTTTTATAGTCTATGCTCATCGTGCTTTGAGTTGTTGAAAACAAAGCAAATCATCACAGTCGTCAAAAATTGTCCGGAGTCACCGGATTAAGCAGAGCCCGCTTAGAACTTGAGGGCACGGGGTGACTCCCAGGAGAACTCCTGGTTGGTGAAGTGACCGTTCTTGGCGGTCTGGTAGTAGATGGGCTTGGCCAGATCAAGGTCCTTCACGATGACACCAGGACGGAGATCGAAGTTGTCGCGGATGATCTGGACCAGCTCGTCGGAGGTCTTGGAGGAAGTACCGTAGCTCTCAACGAAGATGGAGAGAGGCTCAGCGACACCAATGGCGTAGGAGAGCTGGACGAGGGCACGGCGGGCAAGCTTGGCGTTGACCAGAGACTTGGCGATCCAGCGCGCAACGTAGGCGGCGGAGCGATCGACCTTGGAGTAATCCTTTCCGGAGAAAGCACCACCACCGTGGGCACCCCAACCACCGTAGGTATCAACGATGATCTTACGGCCAGTGAGACCGGCATCACCCTGAGGACCACCGATGACGAAACGGCCGGAGGGCTGGATGTGGTAAACAGTGCGGTCATCAAGGAGCTCTGCGGGAATGACCTTGCGGACAATCTTCTCCTTAATGACAGAACGGAGCTCCTCAGTGGAGACATCATCGCTGTGCTGGGCAGAGACAACGACGGTGTCGACGCGCAGAGGCTTGACGGCACCGTTGTCGTGGGCGTACTCAATGGTGACCTGGGTCTTGGTATCGGGGAGCAACCAGGGGATGGAGCCATCATTACGGGCGGCCTTCATGGCAGCGTTAAGCTTGTGAGAGAGGATGACAGTCAAGGGCAGAAGCTCAGGGGTCTCGTCGGTGGCATAGCCGAACATGATACCCTGGTCACCGGCACCGAGCTTCTCAAGAGCCTCCTCGTAGTGAAGACCCTGAGCGATATCGGGGGACTGCTGCTCAATGGCAACCAAGACGTTGCAGGTCTTGTAGTCGAAGCCCTTCTCGGAGGCATCGTAACCGATGTCCTTGATAGCGCCACGGATGATCTTCTGGTAGTCCAGGTGGGCCTTGGTGGTAATCTCACCGAAGACCATAATCATACCTAGTGTAACATGTCAGACTGAGATCTGGCCTAAAGTAATCATTGATCAACGTACCGGTCTTGGTGGCAGTCTCGCAAGCGACCTTGGAGAGGGGGTCCTCAGAAAGGCAGGCATCGAGAATGGCATCGGAAACCTGATCACTATGGGTGGATTAATACATTTGGACAATTGGAATTGGTGTAAACCCCATCTACTAACACTCCGGGAGTGGAAATGAGAGGTTTTAGGGGATATAACTCACGCAATCTTATCGGGGTGACCCTCACCGACAGACTCGGAGGTGAAGAGGAAAGTGCCGCTGTTTGAAACAGAACCCATTGTGACGGTGTGTGAAGAAACGGAAATTGACAAAAAATAAAATGGGGGAAAGAAGAATGGAGGGAGGAGAGGGAAGGAAAAGGGAGGAAGATCTCTTGGGGAGGGGAAATTTTGGTGGGGTTTTGCTTTTTTTTCCGAGTTACATAGGCGGTACCAAAGAAAAGATAGTGTGAGTGGGGGACTGGCCAGGTACTACCGAAGTACCGTGAAGTACCCTCGTTGTACTCCGTACGCGGTACTTCTTGTCCCTTGTCAGCCCCCGTGATCGCGCCATCCGGGGGCGGTGACTGTGGGCAGTTTAACCCGAGCAATGCAATTTTCTTGTGATAAGATAGAACATTGAACTTCTTTTTTTGTACTTTCTATATAACTTTCTATACTTTCTATCCGATATCCAACCATGTCCAAATTCGGTGTCCTGGTAATGGGACCTGCAGGTGCGGGCAAGACCACATTCAGCAATGCGATAATCCAACACCTTCAAACCACTCGCCGTAGCTGTTTCTATGTGAACCTCGACCCCGCCGCCGAAACATTCGCCTACGAGCCAGATCTCGATATCCGTGACCTGATCACTTTGGAAGATGTGATGGAAGAGATGGGCCTAGGACCAAATGGAGGTCTCATCTACTGTTTCGAGTTCCTACTCCAGAACCTGGAATTTCTATCAGAGGCATTGGAGCCATTGAGTGAAGAGTATTTGATCATCTTCGACATGCCCGGCCAAATCGAGCTCTACACACACATTCCTCTTCTACCAACCCTCACAACATTCCTCTCCCGACAGGGCCCGTTGAATATCAACATGTGTGCCGCCTACCTACTCGAAAGTACATTTGTCATCGACAAAGCCAAATTCTTTGCCGGTACACTCAGTGCCATGTCTGCCATGCTGATGATGGAGATGCCGCACGTCAACATTCTCAGCAAGATGGACCAAGTCCGTGATATGGTGACACGCCGGGAATTAAAACGGTTTACCAACGTGGATGTGCAATTGCTGCAAGAGAAGGAAGAGGACGATCTTACTGCAAGTGCCAACCCAATGGCCGCGGAATCCTTGATGAGCGGCGGATCTTTCAAGCAGCTCAACCGGGCTGTCGGACAGTTGATCGACGATTTCAGTATGGTTTCATTCTTGCAATTGGATGTGTCGGATGAGGACAGCGTCGCAGCGATTGTGAGCCATATCGACGATGCTATCCAGTACCATGAGGCCCAGGAACCGAGAGAACCCAAGGATGCAGTTGAGGTGAACTATGAGGATTGAGGGATATCACACGTGATCACTGCAGCGCTGTGACGTGAAGTCAAATTTTCTGCATATTCTTCAAGACCCCCCACGACCGACCACTTCACCCAATGCCACCTCATGCAGCAGCCTCAAATTTCCCGCAGCGGAGCAGTATGAAACAAAGTGCATTTTTAATCTCACGTTGCTATCATACGGCCGGTATTACAACATTGGAAACGTTCCAATATGCTTATCGCGCCGACCTACACAGCATTGGAGCTCCCTCGGCATCTGAAATCAACCATACTTACGACACAACCATGGCTGAGGCTACCAGAGTCGGAGTTGAGAGCTTTGTACACTGCAAATGGATATTCGGTTATATCCCCAGATAACAGAAATCATAATGAAACTATAATGAAACCCAAACAATTCATGAATATTATGATGTCTAGAACTCCAAAATAAGTCGTTAATCGCTAGACCAATTCAGCAGGATGAAGTAAATAAACAGGCAGACCCATTGCGCATTTTCATCATATACCCCCAAACAGGCATGCCAGCCTGACAAAAAAAGACAGTAACAATCTGAGGATTTTGAATATCAGACAAACATCCTCAATTCCCATTACACAACCCCATCCAATAAACCAAACCAAACCACCCTACTTAGGGTTCCCCGCATAAGCCGCCGCAGCGATCTTACTCTTTTCCTGAAAATCGCCCACAAACCCATATATCACACCCAAAAGCCACCCGAAATCCCGGCCCGCATTCTCAACACCCACGCTGTAGACATACCAGCCGATACCAATAATCGTGCCCCAGAAGGCAAGCTTGAAAGCGAGAGTGATCCAGAACATGACTACGCGGTAGGCGTATCCTAGAATCTTAACGGAGACGAAGAGTATGGCGATGAGGATGAATACTGAGAACAGGTCTGGGATGGAGGAGTAGGAGGCGAGGAAACTCGACAAGGGCTCGATTAGGTATGGTTGGAGCACCATTGTGCGTAGGTGCGAGAGTTTTGTTGTGAGGTGGTCCTGTGTTGTTGTTTGGAGATAGGTGAATGCAGGATTTTGGAGGATTGTTTGGAGGTTCTCTGTCGGTGGGATGATTGGTTAGCTTGTGGGACTTTGCGTTGCGGTTTTTGTATCTCTGTGGCTGGAGGGTAGGTGAGGTAGATACCTGGTAGGAAGTCCATGGTCGCTGTGTCTTTGAGTAGGTTTGTTGAAGTGGTCGACAAGGGAGAAACAGGGGGCAGAGAGAGAAATGTCTCTCGCGTGCGAGGTCGGTGGTCTTCTTTGGGCTCGCCGGCGTTTTTTTTTTTTTTTTTTGAGAAATTTAGGTCTTTGGGTCTTTGTGGCCCTTGAAGGTGGATATCTTCGAGGGGACCGCCAATGCGAGGCAGGAAAAGAATACCCTGGCCTTTTAATAGTCAGAGTGTGGGTTCTTTGACTCGAGGGTGCTTTGTTTGGTCTCGTGCTGGAGCTCGTTGTTTGTAGTTGGGCAATGCGACCAGGTCGAGGAGGGGGTCGTTAGACGGGTTAGGTGTCAGCTGAAGTGGAGACTAGGAGAGCCTGCGTCTGGAGGTATATATTCCGATGCGATTAATGATAGGCAGGTCAAGAAGCGTAAGTGACATTCAAGCTGGGGTTTCCAAGTTGCGGCGTGGCACCCGGATGATAAGAGGATGCAAACTAAACAAACATCGCATGTGAAGAGATCTACTTGGATTCATGTCTCACTTATACATTACCCTCAGCTGCCCTCGATACTTTTCATGAATATCAGATTGATAATAAATGATACTGTACAGTAGATTAGATATTTACCCAAACAGAGACGGTTTTTATATACAAGGGCGACCAACAACAGTCAACCACCAGTCTCGTGAATGTAAAAGACAAAACGCCCCAAGTCCAAGTCAGGGAAGAGGCCAGCGCGATGCCTCAGGCATGATCTTCATAAAAGAACCCAAACAAAAACCCAGTACTCCGGGCTAACTCCAAGATATTGTACTCTACCATCGCGGTCGATGGGAGCGCAAATGCAAATGCAGAGGTGGTATAGTAAGATATTAGAAAAGGACAAAGCGCGATATTCGTCGAATTTACAGGGCGTTGATAAGCCCTCTGAGGGCCTCACGCTCAGCTTGGATCTCGGTCTGAAGTTGGCGGGTCTGGCGGAGAGCGTCGTCTCTGTGGAATGAGTTAGTAAATGGGATGAAAATAAGGAATATCAAACGAAACATGAATTGCATACCTGTCAGTTTGAAGCTGAGCCACATCGAGCTGTGTGCGGTTCATCCGTCCAACCACTTGCTCCATCTCCATATCCGCATCACGGAGGAGCTTCTCGAGATCTTTGACCCGTCGCTCGAGGATTTCGGACTGGACAACCTCGGTCAAGGGTACACCCTCACCGCTTGTGGTCTGATCAAGACGCGGCGAGCGGGAATCGAATGGTGCGTTCGGTGGCCGCGGCGAGAGGCCGACTAGGTTGCGACCGCCATTCATCATACGTGTGAGCTGGGCATGCTGGCTTTCCTTCAGCAAACGAATCTCGTCTTCGTGCTTGGCCATCTCTTCTTCCGAATGGTTTTGCGCAACCAAAAGATCTTCCTCTAGCTCCCTCATGTGGTTCTGCAGAATATTAATCCGTTCAACTGAGATCTGCTGATCTTTGTCTCCCTTATCAATGGCTGCTGCTAGACGGGCATGCAAAGAGGAGTTGGTCTGAAGCTGGTAATGAACTTTGCTGCCCAGTGCCCCAGTACGGACAAGGGAGGAAGCAAGCTCTTCCGAGTCCGCAACATCCGCCTCAGCCTCAGCTTGATCCGCCTGCAATTGCTGGAATGCAGATTGCAGGGAAGAGGAGGTGGTCACGACCTCAGCAAAGCCTTCTTGGCCGGTCATCAACTCTGCACCAGCGGCAGTGTCCTCGAGAAGAAGCGCGCGTAGAGAGCTGGTCTCCTGCTCCGCACGGTCCAGATCCATCTTGAGACCAGCGAGGTTCTTCTCGCACTGCCACTTGCCATCCAAGGCATCCTCAGCGCGTATGCGGAGATGATTCACCTCGTCACGTAGGTTGCGCACATCTCTCTCATAGCCCAGTTTCCGTGGCTGACCCGATTGCTGGGCTTGAGCAAGCTCCATTTCGAGCATACGAGTGCGCTTCTCGTACTCGCGGGCCTGGTATGCCTGGCGGTCGAGGAGACTCCGCAATGTCCGGTGGAGGGCATCGCGTTGAACCTCGATATCGTGGACCTTATCAACCAATGATTCACGCGTTTCTGGTGATTTACCACCGTTGTTATTATTGACCGAGTTGGACCGAGAAAGCGAACCCGAGCGAGCTAAGCCGCTGGGCTTGCGTGCAATGGAGCTCGATCGTGATACCCCAAATGCCGAGTTTCTGGGTGAGCTACCTTCCTCGGCGATGGAAGCGAATCGACCACCCTGTAGCTGAGCCAAAGAGGCATTTTCGATTTTCAAAGCTTCAATTTCCTCGACGAGCCTGTTATCATCTCGAAGTTGATCACGATCATTCCGTAATTGTTCTAACTCTACTCGCATGGCGGTAAGTAGGTCCTCGAAGTTATCCTTGGATTGCCGCTCTTCGAGCAGCTTCCGCTTGGTATTTTCTAGGGCAGTCTCGAGTTCCTTAGTTTTTGACGACAAATCGGACAAATCCGTTCTCTCGCGTCGAAGCTAGATAAATGTTAGCAGTAGTCGTATGTTGCGCATAGTTTGCCAGCCGTACCTGTTGAACTTGAGATTCCAGGATTTGGACATGCGACTCTGATGCCAACCGTTGAGACCGCTCGTCCTGTAGCTTCTGCGATAATTCGACCTTGAGCAGCGCCCGTTCTTGCTCTGCAGCGCGGCGAATCTTTTCGATATCTTCGCTCTTCCCAGCATCTGAGGCATAGCGAACAGAGCTAGTGCCCGAATCCGAGAAATAGTCACTTGTCCGTCGATTGACGTCCGGACCTTCTAATTGTAGCCGTTCGACTAGATCCTCCAAATCCATTTCTCGGCGGATAGATCCCGCCAATTCGGAGCTTATCTCTCGTAATTCATTCTCTATGTCTGCCATCTTCGACATAAATATATTTTCTTTTAAACTCGAAGCCCCTATTGAAGGAGTCCGTGCCGGAAGACCATATCCATTTGTCTTGGAATCGTATGGAGACCCGGGTTTGAACGGGACGTTTGCTAATGGTGGCATGGGGGAAGGCATTGCTGATCGACCGGAGTCAGAGATCTCGGTGCTTGATGATTCGCCTCCAGGGGAGGTAGTTGCATTATTATTCGCCGCCTTCCAGCCGAAGAAGGAGCTGATCTTGCTACCAGGGGTTTTGGGGTGTCTTGGATCTCCCGCGCCCATTGACATTGATATAGAACGCGGATCCACGTCGATGTGTAGAGGAGGTGGTCTGTTCATAGGTGCATGTACTGCCATGCTCGTTGCCCGTCGTGAGGATCGTTTCGTTGGAGGAGGGGATTTGAGGACCGGGATGAATGGTTCGCTATCTAGACGACTGTGCAGAGGCGTTCCATTCATGAACTGGTACTGTTGTTCGTATTCTTCGTCAAGGTAGGAGGGACCCTCGTCTTCGTCGTCGTCGTCGTCGTCGTCGTCCTCAAGCACAGATCTCAAGTACGAGGCGGACCCTTGGCGGGAAGCGGCGGTATCGATGTGTAGGGGTTGGGTAGGGTTCCGTCCTCGGGAATATCTGGGGAGTTGGGACAGGGGCACGCGATTAGCCTTCCAGACTGTGGAGAAGCGGAATATCATGTATAGGCCATATCATGCTTGGTCGGTACAAAGTAGGTAGCCGGGGAGAGAAAAGGAGGGTCTGCAGAAAGATCCGGGAGAGGAAAATCGGGGTCATGCTAATCGCGTACCTATTTGGGTTCTTTTGTACCGATATATGTGAGTCTCCATCCACTGATAAAGGGGATAGTGGTCTGGCCACGGGTGCAGTGGGAACTGAGGTGGGTTTATCTCCCTCGAACGAAATGGGAGAGGAGGGGTGGTCAGGGCCCGAAGTCACTGGATCACCATTGTGCGGGAGAGGTTTCCTTCGCACTGGAGGAGTAGTTGGAGGGGGATTAAAACTAGAGTAGCTCTCTGAATGGGCGGGAGAGCCGCCAAACCCAACAGGAGACGCCATGAAACACCCTGGTCCGTATCAAAAAATAGCCATAGATCGACGGTCGTTCATGCCGATTAACACGGGAAAGGGTATGGCACGCGCCAATAAGCCGACCAAAAGGGTAAGGATTAATATCAGGAGAATATCAAACGAGAAGGGAAATGGGAGAAAAGGAGAAAGTCTTGGTACAGGACAAGCCGGGGCGATTGGCGCAAACCGCCCGTGGGTTCTCCATTTCATTAGCGCTGGCTTCGGGACGAGTAAGCGTGGGTGGAGCGCAGGGGGGGACTGGCGTGGGTCTGGACTTGCATGGATTCGATTGGTACGATTCATCGTGCAATGGTGCTCTGGCCGGTAGGATCGACATTACTTGAACCTACTATGAAGCGTGGTGATGGGGTTGACGTCCTCATTGATAGTCCGGACTCCGTAAGATGTTCTATACTGTGTCAATATCCGGAATTACTCTGTACGGAGTATATGGAGTATATGGTGACACAGTTCAAAATATGAAAATAGAACATTCAATAGTGTCAAGTGCCACAAAGAACCCCTTGAGTCGTGGAGATGAAGAGGTTGGTCCGGGCTAATGCTTGGCAATTCAGGGGTAGCCTTGTATATTGTAGTCCCGTGCCGACCGAACAAGTACCTTTCTGTACTTTTCTGTAACTTCCCTTGTCTTTAATATTGAAAAGTACTTTCAAGTACTTTATTTCTACCTTTTGGTATTTGACTTGGTAGGTCATCGGTGTCAACGTACATCAGATATGCTATTTCACTATTTCACTACACTCAAATTATATATAGATAACTTCAACCCCTCCGTATGGAGATCTGAACTCAATATGTACATATTTAATTGTCTGCAGTAGATTAAGGGGTCTTTGAAAAAAAAAAAAAAAAAAAAAAGGAAAATGAAAAAAAATATCATATCCCACTATGGACATGTTGCCCCTTTTCCCCTTTGGGAGCTACGTCTCTAGTCCAAGCTTCTCAATTTTGTGAAAAGACCAAAGTTATTCCCTGGCAGAAGAACGTGCTGGATCCAATACTACACGCTCACCACTGGGCCGTGTCCAATCAAAGTGAGATGTCGATCGACACGGCGTCTCGCCAGACACTCGGACCAGCGCGTGGACCGGCATGTGTTGCTTCAACGGGCTAAGCGCCTTGGTGCTAAAGAACCTGTTCCTGCATCGTGTCACATCAGGAAATTGACCAATATGATTGTGGTTTATGCTCCGTACTCCGTACACTCCACTAATGTGACATTTGTTACTCTGTGCAACATTCTCCGTATGTTGTACAGAGTTGAATCCCCACCTAAAAAGACATTACTTACTGCATTTCATATGGATTATTTTCGCGCCTGGAATTGATTGGACAATCATGTGCTCCTTGCTCCAGCTCAGGACCCAAGGATTCAACTCTAAGTTGTACATTTGTACATCGATGTCCATATATACTTCTCAATCTCCTGTGGCGTGAAGAAAAGGCCTGAGAATATTAAGTATTATAAAATAATTCTGTCACCAACCCCTTATCGATCTATAACGGTTTTACGGGGTTCGGAGTATACGGGGCGTTTATGCGACTTCTGGGACTGGCGCCGTGTTATCCCCTATGGAGATAATTGTTTCACTGGTCTTACGGAGTACAATATATGTAGTAAATTAGCTTGGACGTTACCATCCCGGCAACGGTGATACAAAAATAGCCATACGAGGTGGCTTGATCTAATGTGTGATATAATTGTTCTAAAATGCGTAGGGCTGGTCCATCAGGGTCCACCCTAGCTGTCGCTGACAGAGTTGGTAACTCAGGGTTCCGAGTCAGTGTTAAGTATACATTATATCGCCTTTGTTGTTTAATCTTTACGGATGAATTGAGAATATTTTGGGTTACTGTGTTCAAAGCACATGCACTTGACTTTTAATTTAACACAACTGGCTCCGGCTCCGTATGGAGTAGCCAATATATGTTGTAGCTGTCTCAGTCCGCCTACTCCGTACACGTCAATAAAGAAAAGGCGGCGTATGCACCCCCGTTTGCGCCACTCCCTTTGTGTAGCCCAGATGATGTCTCACACTTGATCTTGTCTCATATTCAAAGACTTGATAACATACTCCGTAGCTTGCGCCCGTTCGGCGATCAATGATCTTCTGGCTTTGTTTAAATCCCAGCCACTGCCGTTCTATCATTAGAAGCAGTCGAAATTTTTTGGATCTATCGGGCGGCTAGATGTCTCAATACTGCATCTACGCTGTTTCAGGGGCCCTTGCTGTTTATACTTCGTTTCTGAACAGAATAAATAGAGATATGCTGGGCTCCTAGATTATTGTGTGCAATATTTGGCTCATACACACCTAGGCATCATGCTCGCATCCCGACTTTTATAGGTATGGCGGTGAGCATAGGAGCAGGGATTAGGTATCAGGGCCTTGGTACTTTCCAAGGTTCGTTTCAAAGTGTTGTGCCCCTCCCTCTCTTTGATCCCTAATCCAAACGCACCTCAAAGTTGCAGATCTACTCCGTGCCATCTTTCAAACCTCAGACCTCGTCCACGGGAGGCGAACCATCCGAAAAGGGTTGTAGTGACGGACCAGGCCCTTTGGTACTGCCAAGCCTAGTACTGCAGTACTAGGCTTAGTCGAGTTAATATAGACTAGGAGCGCATGTCTCTTTCTCCCTAATACAAGTCTCTCCCTTCTGATACTTAGTGCCTACAAACCTGCAGCTTCTAAGAGGGATATATTTAGATCAATACCACCATTCTGGGCCTGGGGCCCCGGATGTTGCCGAGGAATTTTCTGGTACCGTCGGAGTTGAAGAGCTTTACCTACCAATACTCTGAGACCTCAGGTAGGACCGGTATTAATTCAATGTCAGGCTAGTTTAATGACTAGTGTGTAATTATCCGGCCGGAAATTCATTAACCAGGTACTTACTATGTGGAACAACAAACAAGCCTATGAACATAATACTGTGTTCTATTTTGTAATTCTGTTATTGGACCAGTGATTGTTCCAGCAATATTTCAGTCATCAGCCACTACATGCTATTCTAGGCTTTCTTCAACAATCTGCTTTGTGGTGGCCTTTCCCATAGAAAGCAGTATTGCCCCTTCTGTAGTGCAGTGCGTCTCGAACGCTCACCAGTTCGCCAAACTGTTTCTCCTTCTGTAGAACCCAGCTCGAAAGGCACATCGTAATCAGGAGGGGTTGGGAGATCTGGCCATGTGATCCGCTCAGGTGCATTCAGGTATCGTTCTATGGCTCTGTCGGTTCTCGTTGCCACCCATTCATTCAAAAAATTGCGGAACTTTGACAGGTCAGAGTCTAGTTCGTGGTGACAAGCCCATTCGATAGACTGCACCATATCTATGTTCCGGTCCCGGTGAGGATTGCTCGTAAAATGCGTATCGTTAGTGACGATCTCGTATAACGTAAAGATAACACCGGATACATCATCGTCGACTGTGATTGCACGAACCTCTGGCGAAAGATAATCGGCAAATTGCGCAAGACCTGATGTTCCAACATCTTCTCCAGGTGGAAAAAGCTTGGCAGTTCCCTTGACTTTGGTCCAGCGCAGCTGATCCCAATCCCAGACGTTGCAGTGGGTTTCGGTTGCAGGGTTTTCCCTTGGGCCAAAATAGCCCTGGCCCTCCGAGAAAAATCTTTCGTCGGGCTCGATCATGGCGAACAGATCAGTGATAATATTGTTTTGATACTTGTGTGCTGTTGGTGTGAATCAGTCTGAGCCGTGGCTGTCCTGTGAAGGGGGTTTTATATTCCACAGGACCTTTCGAATGCGATGTAAATAGGCATAAGTCTGCTTCTCCCCAGCCCCGAGGAATAATATTGAGGCGGTGAAGATCAATGCCCCCCCCTCCCTTCTCCCCCTTCACATATTCGTAGATGCTAACCTTGGAAGTAGTTGTTATGCGTGACTTACGTTGTCAAGTGTTGCGCGGCATAACGAAAGTGACCCATGTGCCTCTTTCGACTCGGCGAAGTGACCGCATGATGCGGATAATCTTAGGGACTCCAGCATCAGACTGAATAAACCATATGGGATGTTGAATCATAATTCCTATTCGTATACTTCAAGGCTTCAACCCGAGAGGGTATAGAAAGACCCTAAGAACATTGGTGTGCAAGAGTCCCCTCCATATTAGAATCAAACCCCTCTGTTATTAGTTATTATTCCAATTGGGGTTATACCCTCGCGCAGTCCCAAAGATGTTGCGTATTTCATAATGTCCATTTGTGGTTTCATAAAAGGTAAATCCGGCCATACACCCAAGGATAACATGGAAGAAACCGGTGATGACACCATATACAGCCCCAGCGGCAGCAGCAACATTGTAAGGGCAGATATCGTAGCCTACAAGTCCACATTTCAAGTATTAGTCAAATCACACCTCAACAAATACAACAAGGCCCCTAAATCTTTCATGATAGAGGAGAGACAGCAACTAACCTCCGTTATGTGCCATACGAGCAAAGACGTATCCCCCCAAGGCATCGAAGCCCATAACACAAAGTTGTGTCTGAGGTTGGCTACCATATAACCCCCCAGCCGCTGAGACACAAACCAAGATTAGCAATGGAGAGCCGCAAGCGAAGAAAATGGACTTACATTCATATAACCCAATGCATTCTCCCGCAAGCGGGATAGCAGCGACAACAGCCGCAATAAGCAATGCGCTTGGTGCTATATACCGTTAGCCACGATCCCCAGATACGTCATAATCATAACCACCAACTCAAGTCGCATAGCATAGAGCTCAAGCCGAACAATACTTCAGAGGATGGGCTTTCACTCACTTTCTCCAAGAACCAAATTGCTAACCTCCGCCGTGACTAGGACACAAATTCCAAATCCACTTGCCACCAGAACCAACAGTATCCACGCGGGAGTTGGCAAGCCCGCGAACCCCGCGAATTCAACGAACGCCAACACCCCTGATTTAGTGACTCCGGCGAGAGCACCGATTTGCATTGCTCTCGCTGTCAGTGGACTCCCATTGACATGCGCGGCGGTCGCCACTGCGGCTGGACCAGCGGCGGCGTTTACTGCGACGTCCAACGCAGCCAGGGCGAAGAACGTCCATACTAGAGTAAGTAAGTATTGGGTTGAAGCATGAACAAATCGGAAGGAGGGAATCGTCCCGATTTATTAGGGTTAATGGGAAGGGAAATTGGGACTTACTGTTGATAGCAGGACGGTTGACATTGTTCATATCCATGGTGAGAATTGTTAGCAACAACCAGCTCGATTCATGGACTGTAATAAAAGTAGTAACAATTTACAAGGTCAGAATTTATGCCTGGCACTGAGAATGAGAGTGGATGTCTTATAAGAAAATCGGGTTTATTGGCCAAGACTTGATAGATAGGCAAGCCCCCCATTTCTCGCTTCCAAAAGCTCGCGAGGCCATACGGATGACGCTGGGAGAGGCTGAAAAAGCTCAAGGCGTTGTTTTTCACTGAAACGGGGACAATCACGAAGCATTAAATGAAGGGCTGCAGTAGTTTGGCCATACAGTTCCCGATTGACCAATCAAGGAGCTCATTTACCGAGACTAAGTCCCTGGCGTTGCCTAACTAGCCCTAATTCGGTCATTGTTCGTAGGGAATCCTCAGGTGACCCAATCCCAGTGCGATCAAGGTCATCTTGGCAGACTCAGCCGCCATTTTGTCTTTACCCAACTCTGAAGAATGATGTTTTTGACCGGTGATCGCAGGGTGTCGTGGCGCAATGCTACTGCTTAGCCAGTTTTCGTGCCCGGGCACATGCTTTTTTTTCCTTTTTTCCTTTCCTTTTGCCCTTTCGTCATGCGAACCAAGAGAGCCCCATCGAGGACTGTAAAAGCTATGGGTACTTGAACCGAGGCTAAGATATAGAGCGTCTCACCCCTCCACGCAGGCCACTGTAGCACATCGCTTGGAAAGTCGTTGCAACGATCATTGTGCCGCACAGGATGAACTCAACAGCCTGTGTCATCGAGGCTAACCCCGATGTATCTGGGGTCGGAGTAAGTATCGTCTCATATGCCATCATTTTCATCCTATCACAATTTAGCTCCCTACCTTGAAAGAACCGCCAGCTAAGCCATCATCCACAGATCCGTATATCGATCTACGCCCTCTGCCTAGGCGGGTCAATCATCAGCTATCTACTCCGCGTATTTGCCCCAGGCGAAGATCAAGAAGAGTTCTCGCGTGGCGTCTCCTCCGCCCTCGGCTTGCAAGGCCTAGCCCTCCTCTGCACAGCAATCTACCAGACAGTTCGGGGCGACCTAACACTCTTCCACGCGATATGCGTTGTGCACCTTCTCGCCATACTTGGCATGAAGATGGTGAGCAAAGGCCGGTATGCAGGACTCGGGCCATGGCGACTGTATTTCTTCTCCGCAATCCAGCTCCTGGCTTTGGCGGCTTTCCTCGCTTTGAACGTTTATGTCTGGGTGAAGGCGCCGCAATTTGGCAGCCAGCCTCAGTGCAACAAGGATACGGTGTATGTAGTCTTTGGTGTCAGCATCAAAGCTACTTCTCCTGTATTCCGGTATATCATTTTGGGGACGCTGGGTGCAGTTGTGGCTGGTTGTGCTCTTACTTTCACGTGTATGTTGCCGTGTCTGTGTGGGTACGTTGCGCACCGGAGGCGGCATCCCGACGCTGGAAACAGGATTGAGGGTCAGAAAAGAGGTTGGATGAATTGGTTTGTGGAGGTTAACCATCCTGTTTACCAAGATCGTCTTGAGCCACCCGAGAGGCTGCACGGCAAGGCGCTGCTCAACTTCACGCTGAACACGGTCGCGTACTGTTCATTCTGCATATACTTGATTGTTTCGCTTGAACAGACTATTCATCGCAATAACCTCGACCCTGAAGAGAACGGGTGGACATTTGGACAGGTTATTGCGATTTTCTTGTTGTTGGGTGTCGCCAATGAACTGCTTAACGTCCTTCTTGCGAATTGGGATAGAAAGCAGGCCGAAAGCTCTCAGCAGCTGGTGCAGTTTAGGCCGGGCACTGGGAACTCGGTGCATTCCTCATCTTCCTGATATCTTCATGTATAGCAAATTTGAGAGAGAGTGTGTGTGGGACACCCTGCAGAAAGGCTTTCATAGCATTGCGGATATCTGAAATAATCACGAAGGCACGTTTTGGATAATACGAGTATTTCCTGGAAATTGTCGCGAGCTCCGATCTCGCCTGTAACCTTGGAAGTCTCATTAGCTCCGGGGTAGGTATGACTGCTCCGCCTAAATGGGAAGGTGCGAGGTGATGCAGGAGCCAATTCGTTGTATGACATCGATTAATTTGTACAGGACAGGATATATATTCTATTTACAAACCCGAGTGGTGTAAGTCTAAGCATGAAAGATCCAAGCCAAGAAGCGTCCCGCTGGCGGCTCACTAAATGGTAGGTAAACATTTAACCAGTTCGCCCTCATTTCATAGTACTGTCGACCAGCTCGCGGTAGATCTTCTTGAGATCAGCGATATCAGCGTTGAGTTCGTCAACCTGCTCGCTCTTCTCACCTAGCATCTCAAGAGTGGTTTGGTAGCGCTGGTCAAGGTCTTCGAGTTCAGCTTCGAGTTCCTGCACGCGGGAATCCGAGAGCTGCTTCTCTTCGAGCTCACGCATAAGGTCCACAACTTGTTGCCGGGCTTCGTCGCGTTGAGTCGTCACGCGGGCTAGCTCGTCCTTGGAGCCAGCGCGCTCGCTCTCTAGCCGACGGACGGTGGCACTCATGCGCTCGACTAGCTGCACAGAAGGGCCGGCGCCGACGGTTGACTCGGAGATTATGTCGTTGATACCGCGCGATGGAGGTGCTTGGGTGCCGCCGTATGCCGAAGGAGTGGCAGGGATACCAGAATCTTCGAAGTACTCTTCCGGTTCAAAGCTGATGGAGGGTGCTGCAAGGATCGATGAATTGGTGTTGATGTGCGGGGGAGAAAGCGTGGCTTGGGTGATTGAGGCAGGGTAGGAATTTTGCCGAGGCGGCGTGCCAATTTCCGGTGAGGTGAAAGCCATAGTAGATGAGCGCCGGCTAGGAGGGCGGAAGTCCGATATCCCTGGGGTCATGGCGTCGAGGGTGCTCGATCGCCGTAGCGATGCAACGGGTGATACTCCACGCAGTTGTGACGGGGAATTCACCTGCTCTCTCCACTTGGCCCGCTCTTCCTCGAGCTTTTGCGCCCACGTTGCGTCGCATGTTTTCTTCTGCTCGGCCATATCCTTTTGCGACGACGCGAGGTCCTCTGCCGCTTTCTCGAGTTTCTGTTGCAGCTTCTGCAGCTCTTCCATACGTTCCTCGAGCCTGCTGTCCAAGTCGTGCTCAGCTTCTTTAGCATTGTCTAGTTCCTCTTCGAACTTCTTTAACTTGTGGTTCTACATTGATGTTAGTTAATCTTGCGGTACACCAAGCCCTGGAGTTTGAGATCTTACCATCTCTCGAATCTTCTTCCGAAGGTCAATCTCACGTCGACCAGCATCGTCGCGTTCTTTCTCCACATTAGCCAGGCGTGAGAGCAAAGAGCCCTCTAGTGTATGCCAGTTTTCACTAGCGGCAGCATATTGAGTCTGCAGAGTCTCGATTTGACGCAAAAGTTTGGCTTGCGTCTCTCCCGTTGCCCCCGATGAAGCTTCCTCGGCGCGGGAGCGAAGACTTTCCATCTTGCTTTCTAAGACAGACTGTTCGCCTTTTAATTCGGCCTCGAGTATCCGAGCCCTTTCTTTCTCTTGCTCTATCTTCTCCTTCAACTCGGTAATCTCCCTCTTGGACTTTTCTTCATTGATGTCGCGCTCGATCTTCAGGTTGCATAGCTCCTCGTCTAGCGCCGTCGCCCGTTGCTTCTCCAGCTCTAGGGCATCAGAGTTCGCCTTTGTCTCGGCGGTTTCGGCGCGGGAAACCGCACGACTCAATTGCAATTTGATCTCTTGGACAGTCTGGTTGAGCGCATTGCGTTCATTGGTAACCGCTTCCAAGTCTTTAATCGACTTTGTTTGGGATGACAAAGACTCGGTTGCCCTCCTCTCCGCGGCCTCTGCCCGCTTCGCTCGTGCTTCCGAGTTGACTAAGTCTCGCTCAAGCTTGTCCGTCTTTCTCTTCATTTCAGTCTGAGATTTGGTGTTTTCGGTAAGTTGCTGACGCAATTTCTTGATCACCGTGCGATGGTCCATCTCCGACTTAGACAGCTTCTGCCCTTCTTCAAGAAGCAATGCAATCTTCTCATCTTTCTCTAGGAGCTGCTTTTGCGCACTCCCTGGGGTAGCACTTGCCGCAGCATTTTTAGCCGATTCCGCAGCGTCCTTGGCGAGGTATTTCAATTTCGACTGCAATGCATCAATACGTTCAATATAACCATGCATTTCAGCTTGCCATTGAGACTCGGCAGTTTTATGCTCAGCCTGCAAGCGAGCGATATCCGGGTTTTCAGCTTCCACCGGTATCTCTGATGGCGATTCAACGCTAACCCGCGGACCATCGCTCGAAGCAATCTCACTCAGTACCTCATTTCGTTGCGAATCGGACATTTCTTGACTGGCTTTGGCCGAGGCCGTTGATGGTTGAGCCACATCTACAGAGCTCCTGGGCGCGGAGTCTGCGACGCTGATGTCCATTGAAACACGCGGTGATACCCCAGAGTCATAGCTTATCCTTGGTGAGGCTAATTTAGCTGTACTGCTGTCGTCATTGGGCTCAGAGACCTTGGGGTCTTCAACCGCACTATTCACCGATGCAACGCTGGAATCAATGTCCATACTCGACCGAGCTCCATTGCTGGGCACTGGACTAGCAGGCGGTGATGAGACTCGGCTCTGAGGAGACTGGGAAGAAAGATTCGAGGCATTTTGCTTCACCATAGCTCGGGCTAGACGTTCCTGAAGCCGGTCATTTCTTCGCGCGGTCGATGAACTGCGGGAAACCGCTGAAAGATGTTAGCCAGTTCTGCTGGTTCGCATAAGTTTTGTGGATTTCATACACGCAACAGGAGCCTTTGTCGGTGGCGCTTCTCCGCCTTGAGCTTCAGTGGGCTTTGCAGTAGAGCCGGTCTGATTTCCCTCCTCATCCATCAAGATGTGATCCAGCCGAGACTCGACGCCGGCTACTGCTTGCTGGAGAAAAGAACCCACGCCCCATTTTGACTTCTGTGTCTGCGAATTCTGCGCCATCGTGGTAGGAATTACTGTATTGGAAATTGGGAACAGGCTACTAAGCGGCAAATGCCTCGTGTCGCATTCGCATGGGTTCGGTGGGGGCTGCGCTCGGACGTCGACTTGCGATTATCGTAGGGGACGTTTTCAGAGTGAATTCGACAACTTCTTGCTAGATGTGTCGAAGCCTAGGCCGCAATGGCAAGGACTTGCTGCGATGGGGAAATGAGAGAGAGTGGCAGGATTTAAGCCGAATTCAAAGTACTAGGTGGGAATCCGAATCCGAACAAAGATTAAGGCGCTGGACCGATAAGACAGTGAATGCGAGTCAATAATCGGCAAAAAAAAAAGACCTATAGAAACAAGAAAGACGATAGAGAAATAGGAAGCGAGAATCAAAATAGAGAACAGAAAACAAAAGTTGAGGCTATGCGTTGAGATACCGTCGGTCTTGGCGCAGGCTTCCGTCATCCCCAAGCTCCCCCGTCTCTCTGGACACACCTCCAGTTTGTATCATTCACAGCCAGCGACGCTCCTTTTTTTCTGGCTCCAAATCTCCCATATTACACTCACAATGTCACTGGAGCCACCCACCTACCTCAGCTCTCTCCAGAATAACATTCGAGCTCGACCAATTCCGTGGGAGGGTGC
The DNA here is from genome assembly GCA_028827385.1 of Penicillium freii. Taxonomy (NCBI): domain Eukaryota; kingdom Fungi; phylum Ascomycota; class Eurotiomycetes; order Eurotiales; family Aspergillaceae; genus Penicillium; species Penicillium freii. Next base: position 5,005,671 of record JAQIZX010000004.1, on the reverse strand, counting down.
CGTCCGAGCGGGCAACATCACCGATGACCACTTGAAGAAGATCAAGGCGGTGGATAAAGTGCGCAAGGATCAACGCCGCCAGACGGTAGAAGGAGATATTGCTGGATACACAGATCTGCTGGCCGGCGGTGCACAGGGAAAGAGTGTCTTGGACTCGGCCTCTCGAAGGACTGATATTGTGCAGTATATACTGGTGCTGGCCTCGGACTTGATTCAAGGTATATGATACTGGAGGAGCTGACACCGAAGAATTATGCTGATCTAATCTTTTAACAGATGTGCCTTCTCTGGCCAACTCGCTTGTTTCTCACTCAGAACCGTACAAGCCTTTCCTACCGTTCCTGCAGCACTCGACAAACGCCGAAGACCCCATTCCTCTGCTCACGTCCACCTTCCTCACGGCGCTCGTGTCGCACAGTCTAGCTGCTTCGTCCAAACCTGCCCCGCGCGACAACGAGGCTCTCCCGCAGCTCTACACCTACCTCTCCACCTTAACCAAGAACCAGGACAGTGGGCTCCAGGATATTGGTGTCCAAGGATTCTCAGAGCTGCTGAGAACAAGCCGAGCCCGAGAGATCTTTTGGGCGCAACGTCAAGAGACCTTGGCCCCCTTGGTCGACACTCTTCGAGCTGCGGCTGGGGCTAAAGACAACGTAAGCAACACAAGCACACTGGGAAGTAGCACCCGCAGCGTCGAGCCAGGTCTCGCCGGCGGTGTTGGCCTTCAGCTTCTATATCGGGTGCTCCTTGTTCTGTGGCAGCTTGCATTCGAGGGCGCTCTCGTTGGCGAGGAACTTCAAGAGTAAGTGATGTGACGACAAGCGATAGCTTGACACTCTGATCGCCTACTGACCCCACTTTAGGAACTATGAAATTATCCAACTTTATATCCACCTTCTGCGTCTCTCGCCGAAAGAAAAGACCACTCGCTTGCTCGTTGCAACTCTGTACAGTCTTTGCTCCAGCAACCGGACGACTCTGCTGCCCATCGCCGTGTTCCTTCGACTCCCCGCCCTCCTGACCAATTTGGCTGGTCGTCACCTGACTGACCCCGACCTGCTGGAGGATCTCAGCGCCCTCTCTTCCATGTTGGAGGAGTATACCAAGACACAGACCACCTTTGACGAATATGCTGCCGAAGTTCAGACGGGCCACCTCCGCTGGTCGCCCCCTCACAAGAACCCGACCTTCTGGAAAGATAACGCTCGACGAATTGTTGAGGAGTCGAACGGCGCTTTGCCCAAGAAATTGGCCGAAATTCTGTCTAAGAGTTGGGAGAACGACAAGCAGGTGCTGGCTATTGCCTGTAGCGACGTAGGGCACTTGGTGAAGGAGGTTCCCGAACGCCGTGGGCAGTTGGAGCGACTAGGCTTAAAGACACGGGTGATGGAACTGATGGTCGATCAAGATGAATCAGTCCGATGGGAGAGCTTGCACGCCGTCGGTGAATGGCTTCGATATACATTTGAAGGCTGATCCCTGAAGAGGACTTTTCTGATATGTTGATGGCTTTCCTGGATGAACATATACTCTGGTTGGCATGTACTGTGTATTTTCTTGCCATAGCGCATACTCGCTTCCTTTTTTTTTTCTATGGAGGGATCTTAGAATCATATTCATCTATGAAATTTCATGCCCTTAGATTTTGATATTCCAATACTCCAACCAGTGGATCTTGGGATCGACCGCTAAAGAACCCAAGATGTGCAACGGTGCAACAAGAGAAGAGCACGAGTTACCCCTTGATCGATCTCTATATAATCCAATGGAACCCCTTATTGCTGTTCCCCAGAAATTATATTTTGCGGGCGGGTTATGCCCGGGGAACTTTCGATTCCCCGCAGGAATTCTTCGCCGAGAACATTATTCCACCAACCCATAGCACTCATGTCGAGATCCTTCACAGGTTGCAAGAGATGTAAGGCACGCCGACAAAAATGTGACGAGCAGAGACCGAACTGCGGACGCTGCCAGACTGCAGGCGAGCAATGCCAATATGCAATGCAGTTGCAGTGGGGTGGACGGGCGTTCTCGCGCTCCAGGTTTGGCGCTTGCGTCGGGACAGGAGGCATGCAGAGACTCGGTATGTACTCTATACCAGAGGGATCTTTTTACATAGTTCTGATCATTCCAGAATATTCACCAGGAGAGTTCATCTACACGACCAAGACGGCGGTGCAGTCAGCCAGCGCGAAACCCGGATCAGATCTCACTCTGTCGCAACCCGTCGATCCCTTCTCGTCCTTGTCGTCCAGTCAAAAGGCCTTATTACACCATTTTATCAACGATGCCTCTCAAATTACTGCGTGCCATTCGGGAATGCAGCAGGACATATGTCGCATGCTGATCCCAATGGCTCTTCAGACTCCCTCCTTACTCTACGCTACCACGGCCCTATCGGCGATCCATATCCAAGCCCTACACAACCAGTCCGAGAGCGTAAAATCAGCACCGGATATCGCCCATCTAATGGCTCTCAGTCTTGAACATTTTCGAACAGAGTTGCAGAATCCCTCGTCCAAGGACCCCGAGGCGTTGGTGGCGACGGCTCGGACGCTCTGTCTAGCTGAGATCCATTCTGGGGCGATCAACCCGAACTCGTGGAGAGCACACATTGACGGGGCGAGGGCATTGATGAGGGCATCGGACGCCGCTGGTGAAGATTCCCTGCGGTCTACGAGCGGTTTCCGGCGGTATTTGGATCGCTGGTACTGGTCGATCGTGTCGCTTACGGCACTGACGGGCAATGGTCCACCCATTGGGGATATTTCGGACTTCGCCTCGTCTGACTTGATGGGGTTAGGCGGGTCTACTGATTACTTAGATGACTATTGGGGTTTCAGCGTAGACCTTGCGGCTGTCTTTAGGCGAATCGGCGCTGCCGCCTGGCGAAGTCATGAAATTGAGAAGGCTACCCAGGGATTTGTTGCCGGAGAGATTGACGGCAGTGTTGAGGATGATGCCGCGTCCTTGGAGTTCGCCATTCGACAGCTCATGAATCGTGACTCAAACTCGCAGCCCTCATTTTACCCTAGGGCCGCAGAAGGCTTGTCTGCGGAGAGCGCGCAGCAGCTCCTGCTATGCAATGAGGCATTCCAACACAGTGCGCTTATCCAGATTCACCGACGACTTCGGAAAACACCAACTACGTCGCCAGAAGTGCAGCAGTCGGTCCAGCGTATCCTGGAGTGTACCGCGCAGATTGGGCCATCGTCGGGTCTCTCGCCTTGGGTGATGTTAACGACACCAATTTTTATTGCGGGCTGCGAGGCGCGTGGTCAGGATCGAGATACAGTTAGGCAACTGCTATCGTCCTTGCATGACACTATTCGCGTGCCGAACGTTCTTCAGTCATTGAGATTCCTCGAGCAGTATTGGTCTAACAAAGTCAGCGAGGAAGAAGACTGGAGCCATTTCCTCGGTAAGAACTCTTCTAGCCGTTCCTTTGTTCATGCTAACATCTCGTCCATAGAACGAATGCAGTTCGATTTCATCCCATACTAGGGAAGGACCAGTCGGCGAGAGCCTGTTATGCCTCATGTGCAATGATTTCATGTTTTGTTATTTTGTTTTTTTTGTTTTTTTTCAGTTCGAGTTGTATATCTTATCTTTGTTACCACTACAACTTTCTTTGTCCACGAGTCGGTGTTGGCAGGGGATTTGGCGTGTATATGTACCTATTTAAGCCTTGGCGTTTGGGAGCTGTGACAAGTGATGAATATTTTTTATTATTTAGCAATTCTACACACAATGTCTTTTATTTTTGAAGCTAACCCTTTTCTTTGGGTTCACACATGTGTTAGCTCAACTATACGTCTTCGTAATCATGGAGAGATTGAAAGATGCCAAGAACGTCCAAGACGGAGCTAAGTAGGATATGAAGGAACTAAGTTAATCTCCGGACATAACCTTCAATTCCGCGATGAGTCAGAAATAATAAGTTTCGTATTCAGTATCAAACCTTGTTAACCTTACTAATTCCGAGTTTTTCAGGGTCGGAGTCGGGTGAATTCAGATTATATAACGAGATCTTTTAAGGTTAGATCTTGGGATGGCACCCTTTGGTCTCTTTTGATTGGTGCAGACTCTGAACTTCGAATCCACCGAATATCCGATTATCGATCATTAAATCCATTTGCTTTGGAATCAGGCATTTTTCAATGATTCCTCATTTTGATTCCTAATACTCGTATTCCAGTCATGACTAAAAACTCTTCGAAAATTCTAGGGTATTGCTTGAGAAGTATATAATCTGTCTATTCCACCTCACAATACAAGTTTGATTTCATATTATATCATCCAATTAAGCATTCAACTATAATTTCTATCAAATGGAATCTGCCATTCGAGATGCCCCATTCGGGCAGCTTGTTCGTCTTTTGACAAACAATAAATACTTCCAATACCCTGAAGAAAAGCCCGACTTCAAGCTTCCTGACACATGGCTCCAATTGTTGAACTCTGGCGATGACAGCAACGAAAAGAAAGTCATCCAACAAGACTCTGACCGAAGTCATGAACACAGCGAGCCCCTAAGCCGAGCTTCTACCGAAACATCCCTGCAATTCACCGAAGCTCGTCTCGAGGCCGACGAACAACATGAAATCGAAAAAGTCAAATCCATCCCCATCGCCCCCAAGAAAACAAAAGACGGTTCCATCCTTGTTGATTGGTACTATACCGATGATTCGGAGAATCCACACAACTGGTCCAATCGCAAGCGTGCTCTCGTCACTACCATGATCTGTCTATATACCTTTGTGGTATATACCACCTCTGCAATCTACACCTCCTCAACGGAGGGTATCATCAAGGAGTTCGGCGTGAGCACCTTGGTCGCTACTTTGGGATTGTCACTTTATGTTCTGGGATATGGTATCGGACCCTTGGTCTTCTCTCCGCTGAGTGAAATCCCCGTGATTGGGCGCAATCCAGTCTATATCGTCACCATGTTTCTCTTCGTGATTATCTCCATCCCAACAGCCTTGGTTGACAACTTCGCTGGCCTGATGGTGCTACGCTTTCTGCAAGGGTTCTTTGGCTCGCCCTGTCTCGCATCAGGAGGTGCTTCCATTGGAGACTTGTATAGCCTCATGGCCCTTCCTTACGCCATGATGGCCTGGGTTTCTGCAGCCTACTGTGGACGTAAGTTTCTTCCCACCCCATATATACCCAATGTCTGTCTATATATTAACTTGTTTTCACAGCCGCTCTCGGCCCTCTTCTCAGTGGCTTCGCCGTCCCCGTCAAAGGTTGGCGTTGGTCCCTCTTCGAATCAATTTGGGCCTCCGCCCCAGTTTTCATCCTGATGTTCATGCTGCTCCCGGAAACCAGCAGCGCAACAATCCTGCTCCGACGCGCCGACCGTCTACGTAAAATTTACAACACCAATCGCTTCATGTCGCAATCCGAGATTGACCAGCGCAACATGCGTGTCTCAGCCATTGCTATCGACGCTCTGATCAAGCCCATGGAAATCACCATCAAGGATCCCGCCGTCCTCTTCGTCCAGATCTACACAGCCATCATCTACGGCATCTATTACTCCTTCTTCGAGGTCTTCCCTTTGGTCTACCCAACCGACTACAACATGAACCTCGGCCAGATTGGTCTAGTCTTCCTGTGTATCATGGTTTCATGCATCATCGGCATTGCCATCTACGCCAGCTACATCCACTTCCGGACGAATCGTCGCATCCGTCGCTTCGGCTTCCCCGTAAACGAGGCTTTCCTTATCCCTGCCCTGCCTGCATCCTTTGGCCCTACGATTGGCCTTTTCATCTTTGCCTGGACGGCTCGTGCGTCTATTCATTGGATTGTACCTACCATTGGTATCACCATCTATGGCGCTACGGTTTTCGTCGTCATGCAGTGCATCTTCATTTATATTCCCATCACCTACCCCAAATACGCGGCTAGTCTGTTCGCTGCGAATGATTTCTTCCGCAGTGCGCTTGCATGTGGCAGTGTACTGTTTGCGCACCCGCTGTTTGGGAACTTGGGTGTTGCTCGAGGTGTCAGTCTTCTTGGTGGACTGAGTGTCATTGGTATCATTGGTATCTGGTTGCTTTACTTCTATGGTAGCAGGCTTCGTGCTTTGAGCAAGTTTGCTATCTCGGAGGAGGTGGAATGAGTGTATGTTTGGTCGCCTATTTGCGACTTTTTAACGACAATTTGTTGCAGGATATTTGTTGATCCTGATATTGATATGTTGAGCAACACTATTAGACAAAGAGCGGCGTTATATTTACAGACGGAGGTACAAATTGTCATGTTAATGAGAATATTAATATTAATACATAATACTCGAAGAATTTCTCGTCCCTTGAATAATTGTACTTTTCTAAAGCATGGCTAGAAGAAATGGCTAGGTAGGTCGCCACACTCATTGGGTATGGGATAAGATCCCCAACACTCTGGCTAAGTCAGCCGTGCTATTTCTTCTATGGGTTGGAAATAAGAGGGCGTGCTGATTGGCTGGTTATCTGGCATAGGGAAGATTTGAGAAATGAATTACTATGAAAAGATTATCTTAGAAAGATCTAATGAGGCCATAATTTGGCGATCAATAACTTGTTTCTATCCACAGAGAGAGATAATATCCTCGGGGACATAGGGCCTCATGATATCAATCAGCCCCGAGAGAGGGAACCAGTCAAGAAGACCGTGGATGCTTCGTATGGGATGGCCACTATACAAAACCCGGGCGTAGAAGGAGTTCCCATCCTTCTCATCTTTCGTTTCCCTGAAAAGTCGTTAGCAAATCCCAGCGTGTCAGAAGACAGTTTGACTTACCAAACTTCGAATGCAATGTTGGATGCCATAGCGGGCCAGCGAAGCGTCTCGATCCCCAAAGCACCTAGGATAGGACCGATATCCCCATCATGAACAAAGACGTGGCTGTAATCAAGGGAAGACTCCCCATCCAGGACAGCTTGCAGACGAGAAATTATCTCGCCAATGAACAAGCCCTCGACAACCTGGATGTACTTGACCACATCCGGGTTCGTGCGCCAGTAGTAGTTCCACTCCCAATCGCCAGCACGGAAGGCCTCCTCAGCCATCTGCATCGTGACACAGGCCGAGGAATTTGACAGACTGCAGGGCAGGTCATAGCCGTTGCAAAGACGGCCCTGGAAGTTATCCGAAAAGTGGTCAAAGGTATTCTGCCACGAACTCTCTGTCGCTCCCAACATAGCGCCCAGCTTCGAGCGCAACTCCTCGGTGACAGCTAGATGCTCTTTCCACTGTGTGGTAGATTGCAGATTCGACAGAGTAGAGCTGACAGCAGGGCAAGAGTACCCCTCGTTTACAGTATCGACAGACGAAGCCATCTGGTGCAGGGGTAGAGCTCCCTTGTAGTCAGGCCACAGGCCGCGCAGGACAGCGCCAGCCGAGGCCTGGGTGAGAGCGGACTCGCTGGAGCGGAACCAGACGCGACTGTTTGGGTTCTCGGGGATCAAGCCAAGCTTCTTGCCGTAAACACCCCACAGGTCCTTGCCATGTTGATATCCGTCCTGGACTCCTCCGATCGTGATCTGGGGGTACTGACAGGTGCCGTTCACGTTGGGTGTGAAGGGGTTGGTGGGGTCCTGGTATGTTTGTGCATACATTGTAATGGGCTGGATGCCGCTTGTGCTGCTGGGGCCTGCGTAGAGATACGGACGCACATCATCGCAGTGATATGCTTGGTTCTAGGGAAAGGGGTTAGTTTGGGCCGAGAGCCGACCTCAGGATCTGAGAGTTTGCTCACCTCCCCACCTGGGAGAATGTTGTACGGAGTTCGCCGCTGGTGACGCTGTAGATACTCCAGGTACACAAGCTTTCCCTTGGTTGAGCCGTTGATTAGAGCTTCGGGGAGCTCGTATTCCTCCGAACGAGGATGCGGCATAGAACAGTAGTCATAGGTGCCGTAGGGGCTGCCCCCAGTCGGACCCTCTGTTGGAGCTTCATATATACCACCATATGTGCCAATCGAGCTGTTGCTGATGTATGATGTATCATTCAGCGTTGGGGGGTAGAAGGTGTCCCCCGGGGTTTGACCCAGCACTGAGGTCGCCACGGAGAGCAAGACAAGGCCGCGCATGACGGAAATAGGTTTGAGTGAGAGAAACCAAGTCTGTCGGAGACCTTCGAATATGTAGATTTCTGAACTGATTGCCAGCAAACCCAAGACGAGAAACAAAATGAAGCTCCACCGCATTCGCACCAGTCGCGACCTGGCAATCGGTGCACGTGGCGTCGTCAAGCCAACCTGGGGAGTGCTATCAGCCATGTGGCTCTACATAATATAGCCGACTTTGGGCTAAATGACTATCCGAACATCGAATGTGGCTTAGTTAGCTGAAGCGATCAACAATACGTTTCCCCGATGTTTCTGGCTGCGTCTCGGGTCTTGGCGTCGATACCCCCTGTGGAATATTGTGGAATATTGGCTGGGCTCCTTTCAGCAACCACTATATATAACGCTACCTAGTACATATTCAAAAAGTCCCCATGCTTAATCTGGATATTTGACTATCTGTTGACTAGACTTTGCGTATTTTCACGATGATGTGGAAGGCTTCAGTTGTTATGGCCATGGCGCTTCCCCTGGCGTCTGCCGCCTTGGCGGATTTCGCACTTCAGACAGTACTTGACAATGCCACTCCAATATTTGGATCATACAAAAAAAGCACCGGGGGAAAGCGGAGTGGATGAAGAGATATCCCGACGAAACTTTGCTCGTTCATATGAACATCCCCGGCACCCATGACAGCGCCACATGGAATTACACCCAGGCGACGCAAGATGCCATGCGGGGCCTCACAGATCTTAACCAAGTTGTTGTTCCGGAGCCAGAGGCACTGCGGTGCCAAGATTCGCCTTTTATCGATATGTTCGACATGGGAATCCGGGCATTTGATCTGCGGTATGCTTTCGATCCGACAAACTCCACCCTCATCTTCTACCATTCACAGGCCCTGCTCTCGCAGACAGCCACAGTCGACGATGTGCTGTTCGGCTTTTATCAGTGGCTGGATGATCACCCCTCGGAGACCATTTTCCTTTCATTCCAGTACCAAGGTTCGACAGCTCTGTACGCCTCCAACAATGCGGCCGTACAGCTGCAGCTCTTCAATATCCTCACCTCCCCCGTCGCGCGCCATTATTTCATGCAAACAAAAGACGAACTAGGCGCCCTGGGCGACTCGCGTGGCAAGATTACTCTCATGCGTCGGTTTGATCTTGACAAGCTTCCGGATTCTTACACAGCCGCACTTCCCGGCTTGCACTTCTCGCCTAGTCACTGGACCGATAACGGCCCAGATATCACTCTGGAATACAACACAGCCAAGAGCTTGAGCGCCTACATAGAAGACTACTACCAGCCGCTCACACCAACAGGGTCCAGTGCGATTGAGAACATCAGGTGGAAATACAACGCCACAGTGGAACACATCCGCAAAGCCACTAGCCAATACCCGGACAGTCTCTTCTGGACCTGGGCGTCTAGTAACAACATAGAAAACAATCCTCCCGACTGGCCTCAGATTATGGCACTGGGAAACGGCACGGACTATACGCCGGCTGGCGGGGTTAACCAGCAGCTAGTACCTTTCCTGGAAAGACAAAAAGGCAAGCGAGTTGGGATTGTGATGTTCGATTTCTTTGACCAGCCCTCCGACCTCATCGATACCTTTTTAAATTTGTGAGATACAAAATTGAGAGATTTGTTCGCAGCAGCCTAATCAACTACCAAGTCAACATGGGAATCAATCAATTGCACAATCACAGAGCCCAAGGAATTACTTATACCTTCCTAATCTATCTATGCTCTAAATCCCACGATTGGAAGCTGGATATATCCGAGACCTCAGGTAACGCTGTAAATCAAAATAAAGGGAAGACACAACACCTTCGATCAGATCGTAATGCCAATCAAATCAGACACAATGCCATTGTCCTCAGCTGATGTCAAACTCTCCCCCAGGCCTGCCCAGCTCGGTATATTGATATTGCGATCAGAGAGAAGCCCTATCTTCCAAGTTTCCCACTTGGGTGTATCCAAAGAGCACAGATTAGGTAATCCTTTAATATATCTAACTAGTTCGTTAGTAGAAAAGATTACTCTAGAAGTATACTAAAAGCTTATTATATTTAAAGGAGCTTATATTATATATAGTACCGTTATTAATAACGATTTCTCTGTAAACAAGGCTAAGACTAAGATATTATAGATCTAGATATAGTTAGAACGTAGCTAGATTAGCGAGTCCTCTATCTATAACTACGGTAGAAGTCTCGAGCAGTTATATAAAAAATATCTACGGGAGACTGGACTAGATGCCCCGTTGCCTTAGTAGGAAACGGAAATCTATAGTCCTTATGCTAGGTTAGCGTATGTGTAGGACTGGTTCACTAGGATACGGTCACGCAAAGGTTGGGAGCTTGATTAGTCTGTGGCAGGATGCACTATTTTTAGATCATTGTTTTACAACCCCGTCCCAGTGAGCACACATATTTAGATTTAATGTCATATATTTATCAACGTGGATGATCTAGTTATGATTCTACATGTACTAACATATCGCGTCCTCCGGGCTCAACCCACCTCCGCACTACCACTCGCAAAGAACATTGTCAATTATATCTTCTTGGGTACTCCCAGCTCTGCCAGCGATTCCGTCAAACCCAACCTAACCCAATTATCAACCTCCTTCGTCGTAGCCACAGCAATAACCCCCAACATTCCTAACGAATTCACCCCAGCCTCCTTATTAATCGCGCCTCGTCTTCTCGGTAGCACAATCATCCACCTCTTAGTAAAAATCACATTATGTGGACAGACTGCCCCAGGCGGTGCATCCGTCGTATAGTCCCCGGCCACCTTCGTAGCCTCATCCAGCAGGTCTTTGTAAGCTGCGAATAACGCAGCGGGGGTCAAATCACTCCCAAAGCGTCGATAGAACCACTGAAATGGAACCTTGGTCTCAGGCTCACCTGGAGAATCCAAAAAGGCAGCAAAACTATTTGCCGGCAAGGGCATCACCTGCAGGTGTTTATGCAGCCGACTACATCCAGCTTTTGTATTGCTTGACGGAGGCTCGAAGGATCTTTGGCTTTCTTTACCCCTCGGGAACCGCCACCCCGACATGGTTTCACGATCAAGGGGTACTGGAAAGTTCGCAGCTGTGCGGCTACGGACGAGTCCTCCAGTTGCGCGACACTGTCAATAAGTAGACTCTGGATATTGGGACTGAGTAATTGCCGTGCCTCGTACTTGTTATGAGCTTGAAGGTATGACGCTATAGGTTCGGTTGGAAGACCCAAGATTTCGGCTGCTCTGACAGTCGGGAGAACAAATTCGTCTGACAATGTCATGAGAGCATCGAATCCTTTTCTCCCAATGCCTCGACAATTCGTCCAGGAAGCCCCGCATCATCGGTCACATCAATGGCAATGAAGCCTTCCCGGATGTAAGAATACGTTTCATCTTGGAGCTAGTGTCCCGGGTGATCAACGATAACCATAGATATATCGAGAGCTTTAGTGGCTTCGTACGCTCCCTGATGACCGAATGGTCCTTTGGCGATGTCGAACGCCGGACACCCACCTACCATGGCGATTTTGCGTCGAGTTGGCTTTGCTGGAAGTATCCAGTCAAAAGATAATCGGAATTTCAAGTCTTCCTCCAGCAGCTCCGGGGTCAATGTTTTCTCTTTCTTCGGAAGGAATGCTCCGGGAGAAGAAGGTAGAAAGGCTAGGAGAGACTTGTCTCCCTGGCCCGGAATCGGCAAAAAGCCACTATCCGGACTCGTGAATTGAATCACCGACTCCACATATTCGGAATCCCGCAGCCTCAAGTCGAGAATATCTCTCCTGCAGAGATACCCGCCATGAGGAACCAGAATTAACTTCGTTGCCACCTCGACCTTGTCGCTAGATTCTCGAATCTTGCGAACAAGATGCTCAAGAGCGGTGCCCGTGGCAGACGTAATCTGACCATCCTTGGTAGAATATGTGGAATCAACTGTCAGGAACAGATCAAGACTATGAAAGAAGCATGGTGTCTTTACTGTTGGGTTGAACCGCCAGCGACAGGAGACCTTTGCGGAAACTACCGTGACCACCTTAGTTAGTGTACCCCAGTCACATCACTAGTAGTAAAGAGCCTGCATACCTTCGCCATCAACGGCAAGTAGGAAAGTTTCGAAGGCAAATGCCTCTTTGCTGATGGTACTCATGTCCATGGGTGCTGTTTGCCTTGTAGGAGCAGGGGGTTATACTAATTGAAAATGGCAAGCCCTGGAGACTTCGTCGGATATATACTGCAACGTCGTTTGAGACTACGATGCAACGGAAACCACATTACGGTATCAAGATACATAGATAGGTAATTAATACGTATATTTACCGATAAACAAGCCGAAATACAATACATTACTGAAATAAAATACACCCGAGCGGCCAACACAGACCGAACAGGGAATGCGGCGCGTGTCTTAGAGCAGCCTTGCGAGGCCTCCACAATGTTTAGTGGAGTCCGACGGCGACTCCTTATTAAATGTTCCCTGTCCCTGGTCCCTGCTCAATTAGTGTCTTTTTGTTCTTTGTATAGATTTATCGCCATAATACGCGCGTCTTGCACGATAGGCTCAGGATGGTACTTTCACCAATCGTAGTGAATACACGGCAAGATCTCATAGGTGTATTTTACCGCACGCATTATACATCTCAAGCACAGACGCAAGATCCTGGTCTTGTTTGAGATACGCAGTGCATAAAGAGCATTTCAGGACTAGTAGTGTCCACTGATATTACGTGGCCATCCAGTTTCTTATTTCTATTTCTCACGTGTTTTTTTCATAGCCATGCCCCTCCCCTCCCTCCAACAAGAGAATTACAACAGCAACGGTGGGGTTCAGTTTAATACACCGTCACACTGGACCTTTCGTCCTTTGGTACTAAGTTGATCAATATGAATAACCAGACCACCGAACGTGAGAGAAGGGATGCAACCGAGGACGAACTCAAAACCCTACCGCATGTGGTGGACTCAATCCCGCTCGTTGTTTGGATAGCTCTTGTAGCTGGTGCTTTGGAAAGATTCACGTACTATGCCGTCACTGCTCCATGGCGTAAGTGTCTAAGTCAATGGGGTATCAATGAGTCTTAACCGTCTCCAGAGAACTATATGCAAAATGACCGTGATAGTAATGAGGTCCCAGGGGTTCTGGGTCTTGGTCAGGCAACGGCAACAAACATCTCCAATGCCTTCTCTTTCTTCTCATTCATAGCCCCTCTACCATTCGCTATTCTATCCGACGCACGGATTGGGAGATACAAGACATTGTGCATCTCTTACATGTTAGTTACACGTACCTTTCACATGCGAGTTGAAGTTGATCATTGCCAGCCTAAATACATGTGGGTGTGTGGTGCTCTTTGTCACATCACTTCCAGCGGTAACCCAAGTTTCTATCAAGACTTTTGGATTGGCGCTTGGTATGGTCCTGCTAGGTCTGGGAACTGGGGGTATCAAGGCCACAGTCTCACCCTTTATAGGTGATCAGTATGCAGTTTTAACTCCGCAGTTGGTGGTCACAAATAAAGGGGAGAGAGTCATTGTGGATCGCACGTTGACTCTTCAATATATATACAATGTTTTCTATTGGTATGGGGCACCCTGTTGCAAAGATATGGAGTTAGCTGACATGGAAAGGTTCACGAACATTGGAAGTCTCTCTCTGATTGCGTCGACTTATTTGGAGAAAGAGGTTGGCTTCTGGGCAGCGTACCTGCTGCCCCTGTGTTTTGTATGGATTCCAATTCCTTTTCTGTTGCTTTGGCAAAGGTCATTTGGTAAGTCACGAGGATTTGCCCTCTGCCATTCACTGTATACAGTACTGGAAGCGCTAAAGACGAGACAGTCAACCTACCGCCAGACGGGAATGTTCTGCCCCAGGCAGGGAGAGTTCTTGTATACTCCATCCGAGGGCGATTCCGACTCGATGCAGCAAAGCCCAGATTCCAAGCCGAGAAATATGGTAGAACTGTTCCATGGGATAATCTGTTTGTCTTGGAGATAAAAAGAGGTCTCAAAGCCTGCAAAGTCATGTTTGTCACCAGGCAGTCGGTCAATGTGCTTCACTAATATTGGTGCTAGGGCTTGCTTTGTACCATTCTACCTATGCATGAACCAAATCACCAATAATTTTGTCTCCCAAGCGGGCCAAATGAAGCTGGGTGTTATCCCCAACGACACCATTCAAGCACTCAACCCCATTGCCTGTGTACTGCTCGGTCCGATCATCCAGCAGCTTCTCTATCCCGGGCTTCAAAAGTACGGTGTTGCATTCGGGTCGATTTCCCGTATGACTTGGTCGTTCATCACGATAAGCTCGTCAATGGCTTATGCTGCAGGATTGCAAAAGCTAATCTATACGCGGGGACCGTGCTATGAGTCTCCGCGGAATTGCCCTGACTCGGACGGGGGGAAAATACCAAACAACATCAGTGTCTGGGTGCAAACCCCCTCCTATTTCCTGCTCGCCTTCGCCGAGATCCTGGGATTTACTACTCTGTCTGAGTACAGCTACTCAGAAGCACCGAAAGACATGCGAAGCCTGGTACAGGCCCTGCGACAGGTGACCGCTGCAATTGGATCTGCTTTGGGGATGGCTCTCTCACCAGTTGCGGTTGACCCGAAGGTGATGTACCTGTACACAGGACTAGCGGCAACGATGATTGCAGCTGCTCCCGTTTTCTGGGCGGCATTTGGGAGTTATGACAAGAGTGATGACGAAGACGACCTGAATCAGGTCGGGTTGATGCAGCCGAATACTCATAACGAGATGGAAGAGACTGCAGCCAGAGCACATCCATAAGAGAGCCATATCTGAGTTTGCACGTCTTGGGCTTGACCGACGTGCTTAGTTATAGAGATATTTCTCTTTCATGGCACTATACCGCTCCTCCTCGCCGCCCCTCTCACTGTTTCTCCTTTTGTCTATCACCAGTCTAAACTCATCGGGCCTTGTCATGGAAACATCGCATCCAAGGGAAATATATAGACATTGTATTGATCAATTTTTGCTAGATTAGGAGGCATGTAGATGATACTAGTAGAAATAACAGTAGGATATCTTGATTATTTTCCTGGCACAAAAGCCAATTTCATTCATTCTGTGGCCAATTTTCAGGTTATGACACGATTGGAGCCATTTCCTTACCTCACTGCCATGACACATGCCTGACAGTCGAAGATGTGATCAATCACTATCTAAAGAGACAATGTGTTTATGATTTATAGCGGGTCATTGTATTAAATCCGTCATTTAGGAATCGGATGGGGAAGGGGAGCGCCCCATTCTCAATGTAGCACCCAAAACGAAAAGAGTATGCGTTCTAGTATCCACAGACGTATTTATTCCTTGCGTGGGCATTTATCCAAGAAGACTTCTGTAGTATTAATGCACTCCGCTCCGAGTTTCCAAACGTAGCATCCGGGCCAACTGCTAGAATGGGGCTGATAGGGAGGGTCCACACTGATAGGCAGGGTCCACAGTTGTATACAGTCCAATTCCGTTAAAATCGAAGGATTGTCGGAGAGCAAATCCTTCGAAACTAACGAGGTTTCGAAATAGACGGGGGTCTTGGCATTTTTGTTATAATATGCCTATCAATTTGTATTGATCGAATTAGAGGTGCGGTTTAAGCCGGCAGAATCCTACCTTAAACGGCGGAAGCTAGGGTTGAGCCAATAAAATTAGTATATCAAAAGAATGACGTGGCCGGTAGGTCTAAAAATCCACTTTCGAACCGAGGGGAACTAAGCCTAATTAGGCAGCATTGGCGCTCTGAACTATACCTAGTAAAGAATCTGGGAGCTCAAATTCTTTGAAGGTAGTAGGTAGGAAATTGATAAAAAGGGGCAAATTTGTAATCTTGTGAGAATTTGTAATCTTGTGTGGCCCACCAACAACGGGAAGGGTTGTTGGTAGGCTTGGCACGGTTATGCATTAACTTGTGAGCACGATTGAACCATGCAGCTGCCGTCATTTCAGTCTCTAGCAGCTCATAAATCTCTCTTTTTTTCTTTTCAAAGATTGCTAATCGTGGTGGAATAGAGTACGAAAAATACCGTGGCTACGTTGAGACGATAGACTAACTACATAACTACAAGTATGCGCAAATACACTGTTTATGAGAAGACAGAGACCCAAAATAAGTGATATCTGACTCCAATCCCTCTAAATATGCTTGAATATATTGTCTCCGAAATGATTCTTGGGTCATTCATAGCCTCATAAGTCCCAGCAAAGATGTATATCAAATACCATGCAATCACGCAACTGCTCAGTACAAGGCCTAGACAACCAGGTATCTAGATGTATGGCGGAATGTGAAAATGTACATGGAATTTCCAAAAGATAGAAGATATTGCACCATGAGCACACCAGCTAAGCCTACCACTTCCTTCCTTGAAAGACTAAGCGCCTAGGTTTGGTGGAGGGACCCCTATCAGAATGAATTTGGCAAAGGAATTACTACATCGTATATCGAGAATTATAGTATCTTTTATCTGCAGCCATGATGTAACGGTAGTATCTAGCATATTTGGCCCGATATGGCGATGTTATGATAGTTCACATTACAATACATTGAGGTATGGCATTTCACAAGGGTAAGATGTATGTATACACGGGATACATGGAGTTGGATTTACAAACCAGTCGCGGAATCCGACGGCAATGACCTTCCTAAATAGCTGAGGGTAGGGGGTGGGTGTGAATCATATGACCTACGACCAAGGTAGAGTACCCTCTCAGTACGACTCGGAGCGAGAACTAGATTACTGGTACTTCATATATGCATTAGCCTCAACTAGCGCATATTATCATAAGCAAGTTCCATATCTATGGTCTCAATACACGCCTTATGTGCATATGGGGACGTGCCACTTCCCCCCAGCCGAGATTCCTTGAGCTTCGAGTCTAGTTGAAATCTACGGCATAGTAGTACTCTCATACATGGTCGATGTCTTAGTTAAATAAATCCACTTATCCCCAAAGGTTGAGCACCAACCCCATGGGCATAGTTTCAGCGGCCGATAGAGGATTCCAGCTCGCAAGTCTGCAGCTGGTCAATCTCGACTTTCCCACAATTGCCGAGGGTGTTTTATTTTACCCCATGGGGAGTTCCCCCACAATCCGATGGTGTTGGGTCTTCGCTAATTGGCTTAAGATATTATTTTGGGAAATGGGGAATAAAATTTATATAAGAAACTAGTTAATTTTAGTTGATCAGTTGACTCGTAAATTATACATTATTATTTCTTAATTATGGAAGATTCCCCAAATCCTCTATTAGTTCACATAGGTTCTGGAGCATTGGTGGCAGACGGTCCTCCGGAAAAGGACAAGGGCAATTCCCTTCAAAGACCTGCCGAGCAACAGCCATGACAGATCGTGGCTTGCTTAGCTCACAGAATATTGGAGTATCCCCATCGGGACCACCTTGGGTCATTGTCAGTCCCGGGCGACCGATTCCATGACCCAAGAACGCTTTCATCGCCATATCCTCTGGCCCATCAAGCGACACGCATGGTGGCAAGTCAGTTTCATTCATTGGTGTCTTGGCTTCAAGCTGCTTCAACTCTCCACACTGAAGAAGCCCGTATACCCACAAAACCAAAGCAGCGTGGTAGATAGCCATAGCGTCAAATCCACGTAGCTGATAGGACTTGACAGTCCGTGCAGCCCGCAAAGTCTGACCGGCATGCCAGATGCCCGTGCGTGCTTCTTTTGTATGGCTCCAGTCTCGAAGGCCCGGGTATGCTCGGCGGGCATCCAGCTCCCCAAGCGTACCTACAAATCGTTGGATAGCATCAAAATCGAAGTGTAAGTACATCATTACAAACTCGTTCAGTAATGTTGTGACGGGTGGAGGGGCCGGTGGATTTTCAGGTATAGACTTCAAGGTAGTATACCTTGGCCAGTTAGCATAAAATTCACAGAGGCCATGGCAAAGTAAACCTACAGATCGTCTTGTCTGCTTTGTAGCCACAGTCGAGCCATAGCACGGGTATCAGGCTTTGACCCCTGAGATAAAACCATCTGCTGGCGAGTCTCCCACACCTGGTTGGCCATTCCCTGTAATAGTGCGGTCCTTGCAATATTAAAGTCCATCTCCATAGGGACATGCGCCATTAAGGACGGATCAGATAATAAGTCCCGTAAACTGAACTTCGATACTTCGACAACACGATACTTTGTATTCCAAAGATCTCGCCATGCAGTAGCTGTTGGTGCAAGCCAGAGATCTCTTGCAGCAGGGAACGGTAATGTTAGCTCGGTATATGAAGTAAGAGCCGGGCGGTTCATAGCCATGGAAGCCTCTACATCGTGGCCAAATAGATGATATGCCAGTCTAGTTCTGTTAGCATCGTAATTCGACCGGTTGAAGATCGATACATACCGCTTAAGTGATTCTTGTCTTACCCATTCATGCCATATATTATTCAAAGATGGTTCGTCGTCGCTAGCCATATAAGGCGTTACGGTTGAGTATGTGGATCTGTCAAATGCCGCAGCACGCCGAAAAGCCTGTAAAGTTAGCCCAGGCATAGTTTTCTCTTTAGGGCACATACAGTGCACAGTGGTTGTAGATAGCTTTCTGCTATTTGCATTTTCCGTCGATAGCCGCAGAAGATGCCGATATCCAACCACAGCATTGAGGCTTGTAACCACTGAAGATCGCGCAAGACACTGTTATCATCCTCGACCTGTTAGCACAGAAAAATGGTTAGCCAATAGTCCAACTATTTCCAAAAGCTTCAAGTCATACAAGTTGTGCTAGAGAGACTCTGGTAATCTCCTGTAGAACAATCCCAGTTTTGTTGATAGATGCCAATCCACAGCACACACATCCTGCTGCGACTAAACCAATCAACAATTCAGGTCTCAACTTCTGATCATAGAAGGTGTATGGATGAATCCATGCATCTGTCTCTGTCCGCTTCCCAATACCAACCTTGATCAGTGTGTCAAGATACTCAGCAGAAGGAAAAGAGGAAACCGCAAGCCGAGAGCCGGCTGTTTGCACAACCAATTTAAAGATATCATCTCGTGAGTGCATAGATAGTTTTCCAGGTATCTGGAGAGACTGAAGTCTATTCCGATGGTTTGGTGAGATTGTATCCCCATCTCGGAGGGGGATACCCCTCTCTTCACTGAACGCATGCTGGTTCTTCTCTGGCACCCATAGCCTATGAACCTTAGAGACATGCAACTACATTAACCTCATTCGCAAGTTCCACATACCAGAAGGATTTCCGAAACGCAGCGGCTCGCCTGCTGGCCGATTCATGATCGCCGAGTTGATGATTCCGTAAATCTTCAGATCCGCAAATGGAGGGTCCAGTATCTAGTATTCGATTAAGATCGGGCATGAAGTTTGTATCAAACAGATCATTCTCAGGAAAAATAAAATCCGTATCAAGCATGAAGTCGAACACGCCACGAGGCTGCTGTGTTTCTTGTGGGAGTTCCATTTCCTCGTTTGGTAGCATAACCTGCTCAAAAAAGGCCGGGAAATTGTTGAGATCAGGATATACTGGCAGAGTACTAGGAATAAATGGATCTAGGGTAAGATCTTGTGCGAACGTGGCGTCATAAATTTCATGGCCGCTTGAGTACTCTGTTGCAGGGGGTACACTGAAATCTGAGAGTCTCGAATCTGGCGTTGTAGTCACCGGAGAGAATTGAGGAAATGAAGCGTTATTGTGATTGCTGAGTCGAGAGCGTTTTGCGACGCATTCAACCTGCTTTGATTGGCACCTCTGTAACAATTAACAAGCGACCAAGTAGTGTGCCAAACATCCTTACCTGACACGGCCTTTCGTTGTCGCAACTCAATTTGGCTGTGGCGCAAGCGTCACAAGCCTCGATTGCTCGCTCTCGCGCACGACGAGGTGTTTTCTTGCCCACGGTCTCATCTTTTTCATGGACTGCTTGGTGTCGCTGGAGAACGTCTCTGACTTCATAAGCTTAGCCACCCAGTCTGGAACAGCCTAGACTCACCTGCGATTAAACCCGCGCTGGCAAATCCGACATTGATATGTTCTCTCGTTGCGATCTCAAAACTTCATCAGCTAAGTATCTGCCTAGGCAATAGAGACACTCACGGGAGTCTAAATGACGCGCCAAATGGTCTGGTCGTTCATACCCTTTGCCGCAGTGTGGGCAGTGATGGGTACCAGATTTAGCCCGCGAGGAGCGTCGAGGGGTTGGAATTCCGGACATCAGGCATAACGAGAGAATTGGGGAGATCGAGGTTGTTTAGGGCCGTTTATATGGGCGATCGGGACACGATTGTTTTGCGGGCCACTTGAGCAACTCAACGTCCAATAGGGTTAGAGTTATATCCGAATTTCTCCAGTCTCAACTCCACATTTGCGGGGAAATGTTGGCTGTATAAGGGGTTCAGAGATATGTAGGTATTTGTCCTTTTACAGTGTCTAATGGAATAACGGTTTATTTGCTAATTTTACTCATTGTCGTCCATACATTTAAGAAGCCGCAAACAATCGATTCAAAAATTCACAATATATCATATTCTCACTATTCTCTGAGCTGTTTCCATTCTTTGGCCCCGCGATATCGGCAGTTGAAGTCCATAAATTCATCCGGTTTCCTGGATAGTTAGTCTATGCTGAATCAAGGGTCGTTCTCATACGTACATTGTGACTACTTTATTTCCCTGGGCTGTTGCTGGCTTTGCTGCTTGCCGACTATATGCCTGGATCAGACAGGCACGCGCATAGCGTGCTTGGAAAATATCCTGCATTTCTTGTAGGTAAATACCGGGCTATAGCCATTTTACTGGGTTTCTTACCTCGAGTGCCTTTGTAAGAATTTTTGAAGACGGTGGTTCAACGATCCTCTCAAAGAATGCTCCAAGAGCTTCGGAGTCTTCGATTGCTTGACTGGCTCCCTGGCCTTGTGTGGGTAACATGGCATGTGCGGCGTCGCCAACGATAAGTACACGGCCGCGGTGCCACGTCTGCAAAGGGTCCTGTATCTGTTAGCGTAGGACAAAGCATTTGATAGGGGACCCTACAAGATCCCGTAGTTGCCAAAGTCCCAGATCGGCCGAGTGTCTGTTATGAAATGTGAGCAGGCTTCTAAAAAGAGCTACAGAGAGGCCTTGAGATCATACTTGAAGATATTTGTGACCCAGGACGGAAAGTCGGCAAAAGTCTCCATCATCTTTTTCAAGTCTCCCTCTGCAACCCAAGACTGTTTTGCATGAGGGTCCTCGGTCATTTGGTCTATGTTCATTCTTAGATTTGCCGTAAAAAGGAATAATCGTACATACCATCTGGTACTAAAGCGACAATCCCATAAACCTCGCCTTGTCTTCCGGGGCCCATAATGAGGCGACAGTCGTGAGCGACGATCATTGATGTGAAAGGTTCCTGGGGATTGATCTTAGCACAGAAGTCAGGTTCTTCCTTTTCAAGAATTTCTATCGGTATCTAGAGACATCAGCTACGCTGCTTATATGATGAGACATGGAACAAACCATCAGGCGATATGCTATTGACGATTAGCTAAATTAATCACAAAATATTGTTCGAGTCAGTCTCACCAGAATAACCGGTTGGCATAGGACTGATCGCCTCTTCAAGTACATGTTTTCGAAGCACGCTATGGCTAAAGACCATTTATGTTAGTATTTAGTACTTATCCAAGGAGATTCACATCTTACATCCCATCTGCACCAACAATCAAATCGCCCTCGACTATTTCACCGCTGTCCAGAGTGACTGTTCCTTTTAGAGCATCACAGTCAACAACTCTCGACGAAACTCGCACAATGACTGGATCTCCTGCCCGTGTGGGTGAGACAGCTGCACGTTTCAATGTCTCATGAAGATCTCTGCGATGAAACAAGAGGCGTTGCGCCCCATACTTTTCCTTTGTCAGTAAAGGTACAGTGTTGACCAGATGTCCTTCAGTGTTGTATATCCGGAACCCTTCGTCCACCATTTGCCGTGCCTCCAAGAGTTCCTCGCTCAAATTCCACTTGGACTCCACGATTCTCGATGCATTTGGTTGCAAAGAGATCAACGCACCAATCTCCTTGTTTAAGGTCGACTGTTCGAGAATTGTGATATGTCTGTTAGGTCCACGGAGGGCAATGGCAGCCGTAAAGCCTGCAATACCACCACCCACGATGACGATACGAAACGGCACCATAATTCAAATGTTTGTGAATACGTTAGGCACCTCACTCTGATTATCTACCATTCCACTAAAGACCACCTTTGAGTTTCCCCATTTCTCCGTGTCCCCCATTCCCCCACCTCCACTTTCCGAACACTGCGGCAACCCATTGTTGATTAGCCGAGGACCAATCGAAGTAATCAAATCTTACTTGGTCATTTACTGGATACTTCATGTGGGCAGTGGTGGTGAGATGGGGTTTCTTGAAAACCGTTAATCATTTAAGGAGCTGGTACGCTGAAGTTTCATTAATCACTGTTATCACTAAGTCTCATCATGTCTACTACTGCAACCACCGTTGAGACCGCCCAGGTTAACCCAAACTTGCATGGCTTTGGTCGCATGCGTGTTGATGGTACCGATAGGCATTTTGGAGATTTCCGAGATGATCTGACCAGAGATGGTTTCGCCATCGTCAAAGGCGCTATTCCCAAAGAAAAGGCTTTGAAGTATGCCGATGAGATGTACTCCTGGCTAGAGGGCTTGTAAGTTATACTTGAGCAATACTTTTACCGGAAAAGTCTGACCAAAAATTGTAGTGAACTGGGATTTGACAGAAATGATCTGTCTACTGTGCACAAAGACAAACTTCCCCTGATCAATGAGAAGGGCATGTGTCTGCACTACGCTCTTCCTCATGAGAAGTTTGTCTGGGATATTCGAAGTGAGCCTGGAGTTGTTAGTACCTTCGAGAAGATCTACGATGACGAGGATCTTATTGTGTCCTTCGATGCCATCAATTTCCAATTCCCAAAGTACGTTGACCTTCTCACATATCGTTCAGTATGCTAATGCCATGTTAGCCGTACAGACATTGCTCCCAACAAGCCCTGGCCACACCAGGACCAGCACCCTGAGAAGCATGGGTTCCGCTGCATGCAAGGACTCGTTAACCTGCTTCCCAACGGCCCAGAAGACGGTGGATTGATCGTCTGCCCAGGCGCCCACCTCCTATCCGAACAATTTCACAGGGAGATGGCCGACGAAGAAAGAATTCCAGCCTGGACACCTGAATGGTATGGTTTTACCGAGCGCGGCATGAAATGGCTCGAAGACCACGGCTGCAAGTGGGAAAAGCTCAGCGCCGAGCCTGGTGATCTTCTTCTCTGGGACTCACGCACGCCTCACTACAACCTGAGTCCGAAGAACAACCAGCCACGCTTTGCCGTCTACACCTGCTTTATGCCTGTTGCAGATGCGACTCAAGATGACCTATTGCGCAAGAAAGATGCGTTTGATCGTCGTGTTGGTACTACGCACTGGCCGAATGCGAAGCATACTGGGTCCAATGTCGCGCAGCGGGATGGGGAGGAGGATGCTCATAATCGTTCTAAGCCGCTGAATGACCCGGTTTTGAGTGAGAGAGCTTTTAAGCTCACTGGTATTCCTTATATCAAGGCTTAGCTTGTGGGTGCTGCTTGATATAGATCAAGTAGGTTATAACTTATGATGGTCTTTGTGTGTTTTTGTAATGCATTCTAGTCAGAATAAAGCATTCGTTGTTCGTTCAATCATCATTGTATAGTCCGACATCTCTAGAAAGAAAAGGCTGGTCTTGGGTTCGTGTGATGCTGATCCCCCTCATCCACCAACGCCATTCTGCGTCAGTGATGATCCCCGGTATCTCTGCATCCCGACACCTTGATCCTATGCGGATATGCTCGTGCTATCTAACTGAGATCGTATGACACCGGTTCATCCCCTCCCGGCCGATATACCGACTATCTTCATTTCCAAGGATGCTGCATGGCTACTGGTATCATTGATTAGGGGATTGTGAGCGTGGAATATCCATTCTGCCAACTGTCCCGCATCCGCCCAGATAGCCGCTGGTATTGTACTCGCCATTTGCTCCAGATTGCCTCGTCTTTGCATTTCCGTATTGCCCCCAGGAATATCTGAAGTTCTCTTGCGCAAAAGAATAGGCTTAAAACGGCACAGCACTTTCAATAACGGACCATCTTTGACGATCGATTCCCACTATTGTGCACCGAATGAATACTCGTCATAGGCCCTGAAGTCCAATTCTGTCATATTCCATAAGTCATCAAATTCGAAGTTCCCAAAAAGATCGGCACATTGGTTGGTCGCATCGATTGCTTCCAAACCTTGAAGGCTACGTCGTGCAACCTGGTCACCCGAGGGCAATGGATGGTCATTCGATCCTGTGACGCCTGGCCACTGGAGCTGCCCCGACATTGTTCCAACCTCATACTCAGCCGAGCTTTCCATGGCGGGTTTTCGAATGCTACTGTCGTGCCGCTGAAAGATGGAAACCACCCGTTCCCGCAGCTGAGTGCATGTCTGGGTAAAGGCGAGCCCAAATCCACGACGAAGATACCAGGCCTCTACAAACTCAGTGGCAGAGGCCAGAAGCTCAACGTCAGACCTAACAAGCCTGCTGTTAGGCTGCCTCAGAACACCAAGAGTAAGGACTACCGAGGCCAAGTAGGTAGGAGGGGCTGCGAGTAGCGTTGATCGTAAACGAATGTCAGCTAATTGAAGCGACCGTGTCACTATTGATCTTGCAGCACTGGCGCAGATTGATGCGCCATCTAAGAGCCGAGGGTGGCTTGGTAGCTTGTCCTTGTTCTTCATCACTTCGATCTCGATGCTTTTCTGTGGGAAAATGATCGCAAAACGCATGACACTGAGCTGCGCCTGCGATTTGGTTAATATTTCTCCCGGAGCTTGACTGGGGAAGACTGACGTGATAGTACTGTTGGGAAAGATATGTTGAAATGACCCTGTGCTCGTCTCTGGTATAACTGGTAGATGTATTGGAAGGCTTGAGCGAATCTGGCAGGGACTTTTCCCACCCCAGTAGCTCCTGGTCTAGTCTTATGACCTCGCCGAGCATCTCAGCGGATCCGCCCTGAAACCTGTGCGAGTATAGACGATTCGATATTCGACCCATAATGCTAGTCAGTGCAATCCATGCTTTGAAGTACGGGAGAACCTGACACATCACTTCGTCGACAAGGAAATATAAATGGCGTGAGTCATAGCTTCTGTCGAGAATAGAAGGTCTTCCGCACTCGAGCTGCATGAGCTTCTCTAGAGCAAAGCAGGACAACCAAACACGTTCAGAGAGGGTTTCTGGCTCGGGGCCAGCTGTGAGGCCTTCTGCAGAAGTAGAAGCATGTAATTTGTGTAGCCCAAAAGACTGGGCTATGCGGACCGCATGGCCGATGATATGCCACGCCTGACCGTCTTTCGCAGCAGCCCTCAGTGCAAGAGACAAGAGAAATAGCGATTGTACGCTTGTCAAGTAAGGTATTGCAGTCAAATGTCCGTGAAGACTGTAGCTAGCTGTCAGATAGTCGAAGCTCAACTCTAGATCCTCGGATGTCTCATTCGTGCCAAGTGAAATAATTGCGTAAGTGGAAGCAAGAGCAGGTACATGAGCAAGCGTAACTCTTTCTTGCCAGCTTTCGGGGCTGGTCGCCTGTATGGTTTGGATAGTTCTAATATCTGCTTCGAAGTTGACTTGATCGATCACGGGGTAGATTGGCCAAAATCGCGAGAAGAAGATGTCCACGTATGTGGACAGACATTCACGATCTGGCAAAAGTGGTAGCTTGGGTATGAGAGGCATAGGAAACTCCTCAGTATGTAACATGCCATGTTCAAATAATGGGGTAGCCTGGCTAAAGCCGTACCTTGCTAGATGCAGATCGACAAAGTTGAAGAGGCAGTGCACACTACTGGCGCCAAGGTGCTGCACATAATCAAGTTAGACCTGGTGTTAAATCACACAAAGGAAACGAACAACACCAACCTTAGTTCTGGCCGCTGCACCATCTGCATTGACACCAATTTCTGGTGTCACGGGTGTTTGGGCCCTGCCCTGTGCAGTTATACTATGCCCATGTGTAGCTTCTTGCACTTGAGTAGCAGTGCTCTCCTCGTATGCCCTGGACTGCCATGAAAAGTGATCTTCCCCTAGCCTCTCACTTCGATTCGTACGCGTTGATACAACATCTGAGCTCACTGATGATGCGGGTATGGCGGAGCCCCTCGACATGCGTCTTACATCCGGCGAAGCTTGACCCAACAGGTGGTCTGCGGTGGGGACGGTCGGATTCAGCACTGAATTAATGGAGTTCACTCCATCTGGAGCAACTGGCACTGGACCAACAGTGGCTGGCGAGTGATGGACTGGTGGGATGGCCTGGGCCACCTCCTGCCGAACCTTCGACTGCCAGCGCTCGGTGGCTCGGCGGCGAACGGCAGAGCAATTTTCCGGCTTTCGGGGATCTGAAGTTTCGCACACCTCCCCCCTGACCCTACAGTTTCGGCATTTCGGCTGATGGGCGTCACAGCGAACCTTGCGCTTTCGACACTGGTTACAGGCAAGAGCCACTCGAATCGGTTTGTTTTGGGTAGAAGCCCCACTAGCTGCTGAGGGTCCCTGTTTGACATGGACTGGGGTGTCATTTGATGGGGGAAGGGGACCGAAATGGCTTGGCAATGGCATTGTAGACGACTTGCGGGATTGTAAAGAGAAAGTGAAACTACTGGCGAACCGAGCCGGGGAATTTCCTTTTTAGTGGGAAGGAAGTGGTCCCGAAGAAATAATACCAAGATTACCATACAACCAGCCAAGATCATCGCCCAAGCCAGCGTTTCATGCGTACTGATGCGTATTATCGATACGTCTCCTCGTCTCCCCCGCAGTTTCCCCGGATTTCGTTTTTGTACCCGAGCCGAAGTCTCTCGGTTCGGGTCAAGTACTTGCCCAGGTGGGTACACATCAAGTCATCAATTACCTATACTGTACATACTACTCGTGGCGCAGCCTATCAAGGCAATTTTATGCGATCCACTGAGATTCTTGATGGAGCGGATTCGACATTTCAATGCACTACCTAGTCTACACTATAGTGGCACAAAAGGGAGAATGACTCGACTAGGGAACTCTGCACCAAAGTGGACAGTGTGCTCCCCCTTGTTCATCTCGTGGTCAGGTCTAGGCTTAGAGAAAGCTGCAACCTCAGTGAAACCTGGATACTGGCCCAGAATATCCACTTGAACACTCTCACCCTCCTCATAGTCGACACCCATAGCCCAGATACCAATCTCCAACTTTACCACCTCTCCCTTCGGTACCTTTTGGACTTCATCATGGGGGTGGAAGGGAAATTGGGGATGGATGGAGCGGTTCGAGTCGATCTTTCGCTGCGAAGCGCGCAGAATGCCGATGGAGCCATGGTGGGTTGTTAGACTCACTCTGTCTTTCTCCGCAATTTCGTCCATGGAATTGACCGGTGCGCGATTGAAGGGGAATTGTAGCTGTCCGAGCTCTTTGCCTCCCTTGCCGAGCTTACGTAGCTGCACAAATACGACCATGTCATCCAGCTCCATACAGCTCATGAAGAGCTCTATCTTGGGAAGGCCGAGCAGCCGGCTCTTCTGCCTAAAGGTATACTTAAACTTTGAGACAGACCATCGGTCTTCCGAGTTGTGCACAGAGGTACCACTTTGACTCGGAAGTTCTGGAGAGAGGCTACCGTCTGAGGTAAGGTATAGGGTACGGTAATCGGTGTTTGGTACGGGGAAATCGGGGAGCACAATGTCGCTGGTGACATCTTTGTCTCCAAAGGGAAGAGTTGCCCAGCGTACTTTGGGTGTCTTTTCCCAATCGTTATCAATACCCTTGAGGTATTTGTCGAAGAATTCCTGCTCGTGGTCAATAAACTGTCTTTATAGCAAAGTCTGAAGAAAGGCAGAATTAGGTCCTAACCTTCAATTCTAGGTAGCTCTCGGGTACCGCGTAAAGCTCAAACCACTCTTGGTAACCACTCCATTTGATCCACTTGTTGTCCGTGTCGACCTCCATCCATCCACGAATGGCACCCATGGTGTGAATTTGGCTGAAGTCAGATCCGGTAATGAAGCATGGGATGTTGATCTTTGTCATGTCGACCCGCTTGTCGTTCCAGTAAATATTGGATTGTGGGTTCCGGCGATACATTTCGGCAATGTCCTCAACCCCGGAATTTCCCTTGATGACCAGTGTGGTGATCAGATCATAATTGCTCATGTTGAACCATCCACCTCGACAGAATTGCTCCCGAAAAATGTCTCCAGATCCTTCCCAGGGGGCAATAGCTTTGAGTGATGGCGGGTTTTGAGCGGCTGCATGCCATTGCATGATAGCGAGATATGAATTACCCGCCATGCCGACGTTGCCGTTACACCATGCCAGCTTGGCGAGGCCCTCAATCACATCGTGTGCATCTTCAGCTTCTTGCATCCCCATGCAGGACGTATCACCGTCGCTATTACCAGCTCCGCGGGCATCGACGCTGGCAATAGCGTAGCCTCGCGCGACCCACCAAGCCGGGTCCAAGCCCTCAAATTTCTCCAGTCCACTTACATCACCGCGCTCCAGACAACAAGCCCAATTGCAGACATTGAAAATCATCTCAAGCGCGGAGTATTTCTTGCCATAGGGGGACCATGATATAATCACAGGTACTTTTTCGGCGCTTGTCGGTCGGTAGATGTCAGCGTAGAGTTGGCAGCCGTCTCGAACGGTGATAGCGACATCATGGTCAATCCGAACGTCGGATTCAAGTTTTCTGGCATTGTATGGTGCGGAGCCCTTGGATATCACCTCTGATTTTCCTGGAGAAGGCTCGACGTAGCCATTGACACCGACTTTGGGCTTGGTCAATGGCTTGAAGGCGACTTGATATGGAATAGGCATCGTTGTGGTAGATTATGACAGGAGATTGTTGATGGGTGAATGAAAGCGCAAGGAGTAGATTTTATCCACGGAGTTAAGTAACGAAATGAAAAAAACAAATAAAAACAAATAAATCCCCCATATACATAGAAGTGACCTCGGCAATCCATCGGAGGGAGAATATTCGTGCTCGGCTCGCACATTTCGCAGATCTCGCACATCCCCCACTCCCCACCTCTCCCCCCCCGCTCAAGCTCTTTGAAACATCAACTATACCGGTACTGGAAAGCATTGGCCGGGGCCGAATTGTGGGGGATCGACGGCCGAACCGAGCGGAAGCCCAGCCGAACCGAGTGTCACAATCATTTCAGGCCACTTCCTAACTCCAGTTGACCGACACATAAAGCCTTGACGCAGATATCTCAATCAAACTTACAGATCAAGCACCTCCTGAATCATCTCTAAGTTCAAAAAAACAAACCATAGCCATGTCCACCACCGCTCAGACTAAGCAGCGCACGGTTGCCACTCGCTTCGAGTCGAAAGACTTAGTTACGTTCGACAAGAATGCAGTTTATGGCGACTGGCGCGACGAGTTCCACAAGAATGGCTGTGTTTTGATCAAGAATGTTATCTCCCCTGAACGTGCCCAGTACTACTGCGATAAACAGATCCAATGGCTGAAGAACTTCGAACTTGGCTTCGATGAAAAGGATCCTAGCACTTGGACGGCTGAGCACCTTCCTGTCAGCTTCAAAGGTGGCATGTACTTTGCTTACGGCTCCACTCATGAAAAGATGGCCTGGGAGGCCCGCACGGAGCCCAGTGTCGTCGAGATTTTTGAGAGACTCTGGGGTACCAAGGAGCTAATCTCGTCTTTCGATGGGATGAACATCTCCTTGCCCAACCGGACAGATTTGAACTGGAGCCCTTGGCCTCACTGCGACCAGAACCCGGAGCGCAAGGGGTAAGTCAAACCCTCGAACTCAAGAATTTGTCTTCTGACGATCTACACAGTATGCAAGCTGTCCAAGGACTCCTCAACTATGCGCCCAACGGCCCCAAGGATGGTGGTCTAATGCTCATGAAGGGGTCTTCTAATCTATTCAACGAATTCTTCGCGCATAAGCGTGAGTCCGCAGACCACGAAGACGCTCCGCCCCCAGAGATTCAGTACATGGACCTGTTCCTCTTCAGCGAGAAAGACATCAAGTGGTTCGAAGAGCGAGGCTGTGAGCTAGTCAAGATTAACATGGAGCCTGGCGATTTTGTCCTTTGGGATTCTCGAACTATGCACTATGCTTGTCTGCCCGAGGGCAATCAGATTCGGCATGTGCAGTATATCTGCATGACGCCAAGGAAATTCGCCGATGAAGAGGCCTTGAAAGCAAAGGCACAATGCTTTGAGACTTTCACTGGCACCACTCACTGGCCGCATTGGTAAGTCCAATCTTCCTTGAAACTAATTTAAACATGAACAACTAATGTCTCTCTAGCAATATTCGTCCTGCCGAGGAAAAGCCTATGCGCAATGGAGAGGTTTGCCCCAAGTACAGAACGGAGCCATTTGAGAAACCAATTGTTACCGACCAGGTACTTCAGCTTGCAGGTGTTAAGCCTTACTGAAAGAAGTGTCAGATGTACATAGAACTCTGTTCAGAACGGGAAATGCAGTCATCGTCTATAACGTCCTATTTCAGCTACTTCAAATATGTTTTTGTAGTATTTCTCTTGGTCTTTGAACAGAGCTACTAAGAATTATGAAGATATACAATAAGCATTCTTATGCTCGTTTACAAAAATAAACACTGTACTGCGTTATGAGCACAATATGCAATTTACGTACGCCGTTTCTCTACGAGATTCTCCAACACCAAACGATTTACCTAACGCTTCATCATGGACCAGAATCTACACAGAAGGAAATACTCATACTGCTGCACTGAAATACAGTTCATCATGCAGTCTGGCTGAAATGGGCCGTGGCGGGCAGAGTTCACGGCTACTGGGGGCTTAAACTATTCGCCTGCTCGGCTCGGGTGGGCGGTCTCTCCTCCCTCATCCCCCACGGGGTCCGAAGCAGGAAATTGCGGGGGATCTGATTCCAATTTCAAGTGGGCGGGCCCAGAGTGTTCCCACGGGAAAATTAGCTTCATCAAATCAGAGTCACTAAATGGTCATCTTATCTTCTAGGAGGCGTGGGCCACGCGCCACCAGCAAACTCCCATTCAATAACGGGGTCAAAACAACTTGGCCCTAGCGCCTCCATAGCCGGAGGGCACTATAAACACCACGTCGTTGACTCGTTTTCCTGTGCCGTTTCCAACCAGGATCTGGTGATATGCCAGTTTTTCTACGCCCGTGCCATTGAATACAACACCAACGTGCGAACACCATGGCCAAAGCCTCTTCCGTCGAGCAAATTGAGAATATTGACATTGAGGACGATGGTGAGGAGATTCGTGTGACGAAGTCCAAGGTGAACGTGAGTGGAACTGTCCAGCTCACTGCGGGGACGATTGTATATATTCCGACCCCTACGAGTGACCCTCGAGGTTTGTTTGCTTTCCACACACCTTTGTTCTCACATCAACTTTTAACCGTGAGTATGCAGATCCATTAAATATGCCAAAATGGCAGAAGACAATGGTCCTGATTGCTATATCTCTATGTGAGCATTCTCCTGTTGATGACATGATTTCGTAGAGGCAGACTAACATGTCTAGTCTCGACCATCGGGTTGTGCATCGTCTCCGGATTTGGCGGCCTACTTGCCTTTTACATCCCTGGATATGTAACTGCTGGCAAGACATATGCCGACATTACCTCTCTCATGACTTACCCAACACTGATTATGTGAGTGAAGTTCCTGTCCATCTCTATACCTCGGCTAATGATAATTAGGGGCATCGGCAACTTGGTTGGAATGCCGATAGCCATAGCAGTGGGTCGTCGCATTGTGCTCCTCGTCGCGACTACTATTATGCTCCTTGGTGCTATATTGTGTGCGTTTGCAACAAACTTCGAGTGGCATCTCGGAGCGCGTATGCTTGTTGGCCTCGCTGCTGGCCAGAGTGAGGCTCTTGTTCCCATGATCACTCAGGTAAGCCCAATAATCCACTTTAAGTCTCCGATGCCTCGCGGAGCACGAAAGCTGACCGTGTTCCGTAACTCTAGGAAATCTTTTTTCTTCACGAGAGGGGCACGTTCCTCATGGTTCAGCAGACAATTCAGACGATTGCAACCGCTGTCTTGGTTCTCTTCGCCAGTCCAATCGCTGGAGCTATAACACCTGAGTGGTGGTATGGGCTTAGTGCTTGTCTTTCCGGGCTTTCCTTGGTTATGGCATTCGTTTTCGTCCCTGAGACAAAGTACTTCCGCCCACGATCCTCCTTTCAAGAGAAGAACTCGACTGAAGGCTTGAGAGAAGAGTCGGATGAACACGTCTCTAAAGGCACTCAAAAGGTGGTGACAGAGAGGCCTGCCCTGGACTTTGTCACCTACGAGGCTCGTACTTGGCGATCCGATCTTCGGCTTTGGATTGGCTCGCCTGAGTGGCGTATGGGAATAAAAACATTCATCGTGAGTTTTGAAATCTTCACGCAAGAGCTACACTAGACTAAAGGTTCTCCTAGCAAACTTTTCAACTTCTTTTGTTCCCCAATGTTCTTTGGGCTATGGCATTGAATGGCCTCACGCTGGGTGTCAACATCGCCATTGGCACTACCTACGGAACCATTCTCACCTCATCGTACGACTGGCCGGAGAAGTCCGCAAGCTACATCAACTGTGGCCAAATCATCACATCCCTAGTAGCCCTACCCGTCTTTGGCTTCGGCTCAGATAGGCTCATCGCTTGGTTCGCCAACAGACGAAACGGCATTCATGAGCCCGAGATTCGTTTACTGCCACTCATCTTCCCCATTATTATCGGTGTATTCACTGCAGTACTGTATGGACTCGGCGCAACCAATCCAACATCTTACCACTGGTTTGTCTACGCCTGGGCCGTTGCTGCTTACTATTTTACCTTCGTTGGTGCGAATATTGTAGCCATCACATATCTGCTCGATAGCTACCCGCAGCGAGCTAGCTCGCTGTTGATTATTATTTGTGCTTTCCGTGGGATTATCTCATTTGGTGTTAGCTATGGCATCAGCCCATTCATTGACCGAAATGGCTATGATGGAGCATTCGGCACCTTTGGGGGTTTGACCGCTGCACTTGGGCTTCTTGGAGTTCCTGTATTTATCTGGGGCAAGAATATTCGTGAGCGCACTGGTAAATTCACCGTGGACGAGGAGTAAATATGTAATTTTGCGTTGTCCAGACTTATCAAGTCTTTCCCATGGTTGAGAACAGAGGAAATAACGACGAACTGCTTTCTAGTGTTTTGGTGGATTCTTTGTAGGACAGCATGGATTCACGAACAGACTCCTGACATTATGAGGTGTATGGACGGACAATCAAGTTAGGTTTCATTTCTCCGCCATGCATATTCATGTGCCTGTTCTCTCGAAAGATCCACTATTAGCTTCATTATCCCAATGGTTAATGACTAGGGTGGCTCTCATTCGCTATATTGTTCATTCTCAAGCTCCATCTGGCCCAATCAGTTCTAGCGTCATCTGGTCTACCCAATATACACTGGAAAAGGGCCCGCAACTTGGTTCCAGCCGAAACTCGGGCCAAGTGGGTGAACCGAGTCGGCTCGGGTCGGTTCGCCAACTGTACCAGCTCGGTTCAACAAGTGGTGCTCAATCGTAAGCCAGTTGACTCAGGCCGTTTTGTTTTCTAGGGCGTAGAAAAGATCAAATCCAATCAAATGCAGATCACTACTAAAACACTAAACTTGGTGCATATATGACACCTGCTAACAATTGGCGTGGGGAGCTTCGTCCGCGCAAGACCTCATCATGGACACCAAGGAACCTCATCATGAAGAGCTCGAAGGTAACAAGAACACGGAAATAGTCCAAGTCGACGACCAAACCAGCATTTTCGAGCCCACTGGCGCGTCCATGGGACGCTTACGCCTACGATGCGTCATGTTCTCACTATGCTTGGCTTCATTCCTTTCTGCCCTTGACGTGACGATCGTGGCTACAGCCCTTCCAACAATCGCGAAGGAAGTCAACGCCAGTACCGCGAAATATGCCTGGATTGGAAGCGCATATACCCTATCCACCACCGCTTCCGTTCCCATATGGGCCCAACTTTCCAACATCTTCGGCCGGAAGCCCATCATCATGCTTGCGAACTTAGCATTTTTAGGGGGAAGTTTGATTTGCGGCCTCACAAAGTCTGTCGGATTGCTCATTGGCGGACGGGTTGTACAAGGGCTGGGCAGTGGCGGTTGTCTGATCATGGTGACAGTCATTATTGGGGATATGTTCGAGGTAAAGGACAGGGCCAAGTACTATGGCCTCACGGATATTGTTTGGGCAATTTCGAGCAGCTTTGGGCCTATCCTTGGTGGTGTCTTCACGCAAACTATTGGTTGGAGGTGGTGTTGTAAGCCATCTTGCGCTCTGTTGTCTGTGGCTAGTCACTGACCCTCTTGCAGTTTTGATCAATCTTCCTTTTGACGGCTTATCGCTCGGCGTGCTATTCTTCGCATTGAAATCTCAAACGAAAACGATACCCATAATGGATGGCCTGAAGTCTCTTGATTGGATTGGCTCTCTGTTGATAATTGGGGGTACCGTATGCTTTCTATATGGTCTCGAGGTCGGTGCTTCCGATCAACGCCCATGGGCAAGTGCCATGGTGATATGCCTGTTGGTGTTTGGCGTGGTTATCCTCGGGCTCTTCATATTGTATGAAGCCCGCTTCGCGACAAACCCTCTCATCCCAGGCCGAATATTGTCCTCTCGAACCAATTGCGCCTCTATCTCTGTTCTCTGCCTGCACAGCCTCGTCTTCATCTCATACGACTATTTCCTCCCTCTCTACTTTCAAGTGGTATTGGGCTTCAACGCTATTATTTCTGGTGTTTGCCTCCTTGTTTTGGTCGTTCCGCTTTCCGCTTTTACGATGAGTACTGGCTGGTATGTCAGACGCAAAGGAGACTACCAGTCGCCAATTTGGATTGGGACATGTTTCATGACCTTGGGAACCGGCCTATTTATCAGTCTTGGCTCTGGGATCGATTGGCCCAAGATAATCATCTTCCAGATCATTGTCGGCATAGGAGCTGGCCCGCTGTTTCAAAGCCCAATGATCGCACTGCAAAGCCATGTAAAGCAGGTCGATATTGCAGCGGCCATGTCCGCATCATCATTCATGAGAAGCCTTTGCAGTAGCATTTCTATCGTGATTGGCTCCGTGCTGCTTCAGAAGACCCTACATGGCGGAAAACTTACGCTAGGGAGTGATGATGGAGCAGACAAAAATATAGGCAAGACGCTGAGTGTCAAGAACTCTGCTTCGGCCCTAAGCACGATGTGGATTTTCTATTGTGCAATGTGTGGGGCCATGACGTTGGCATCGCTCTTCATCAAAAAGATGCCGGCACATAAAGCGGCTAGGGACCGTGGAAGCAAAGATGTATCAGAGAAGGCCTAGATGTCAACTTCGAGTCAAAAATAACCTTCATGAATATTGATTTGTGTCGGAATTGTATCTCCGGACAATGTGAATACCCTGAAAGATTACAAAAGTTGATGATTTGGTGTTAGATATATATATGGATTTGTATAGGAGTACTACCACGTTCTAGATAAACCTATATATTTTTTAAATTATCAAATTATCTAAATTAACGCGTTTTTGCGTTTTTCAACGTGATATAGAAATATAACTAGTAAACACACTGTTGTTCTTGACGCTGATTGGCCACTCCCCTACGGCAACAGACCCCACATGGCCACATCGACCACCTAAAGAGATCACATCTTGTTCCATGTACTGGAACGTCATGCCTTCACATACTGATAATTCCGGTCGGATAAGGACCCGACAGCGGGCTAAAAGAGCATGTGAAATGTGCAAGCTGCGAAAGCGGAAATGCGATGGACATGAGCCATGCACTTGCTGTATACGATATGAGTATCAGTGCAGCTTCAAGCCTTCTGCACGGGAGAAAATGACCGTCGCTAAGTCCTCAGAACTGAGCGACGAACCGGAAGCACAAAGGCTTTCCGACCGAGCCGGAGATAACCAAGCACATATGGAAGCCAATTCAGGCACTGCTTTCCCCCATCTCCTGGGTATGAAAATGAATCCTCAGAGCGCGCCAAAGGTGCACGGCTTTAGCTGGAATTTGGGTCCACGGGATGAACCCCTGGAGCCCTCTACCAATATGACAGATCTGATTTCAAGGGAGGAGATGGAAGCCCTGGCCAACCACTATTTGAAGAAGATACATCCTGTGTATGGGGTCGTGGACTCTGTAGATTTACGACACAGGATTGAGCAAAGATGGCATGATCCGACAGCCGTGGCTTCTTATGACTCTATCCTCTGTGGTGTTGCGGCATTAGGCTCCTTGTACTCGGGCCACAACCAACATCCCAAGGAAAGCGCACTCATACAGTGTGCAAAGGAACAACTCGAAACAACCAAAACGTCAAAAACAATTCTCCTTCATCATGCGAGTGCTTGGATATTACGGACGATATATCTCAGGTCCACTAATTGCCCTCATGCGTCGTGGATGGCCAGTTGTTCCACGATGCACATAATCGAGGCCATCGGAGCTCATCAAGACTCCGAACTGACATACTTAGTGTATTCTGACACTGCAGACGTCAGTTTCGATGATGAAACCCGCCGCCGGCTCTTTTGGGTAGCCACGGTTTTAAATTCGTGGATTTCCTATGAGTATGGCCGATCGCGCGTGACCCCACGAGGCGTCTCATGCAAGCTCCCCTTACCTCGAAAGGACGACTTTACCACAGACCTCATAAGCCTATATCAAATCTCAGAAGGGCTCGACCCCGACCGTGACAATAAAGCTTCTGCCTTCGAAGAAGCTCTGACCCGCGTTGAGGGCCTTACACTCTCCCACGATGCTTTGATCCTTTCCCAAAGTAATTTGGCGCTCACGATATACCGTCGACTGCGAATGTTGTCTGTGAATATATCGAATCATGTTCTTGCTCGCGTTATGCGATTTGGGAACCAAGGTCTTGATGCCGCAACACGACTAGCCGAAGATCGCTGTCCGTGGTGGCATGTTGCCAACCTACCGTTTCAGTTTATCTGTATCTTGCTGGCGATTGATACAAGGGAGTCGCTGTCACATATTGGTCCTGCGCTATGCTCGTTCAGGGCTATCGCTGGGCATTACAATACACCTACTATCCACACGGCACTGGAGACAGTAGAATCACTAGTTTGTCTTTTCCAAACCAAGAAAGAACGGGACTCGATTATTCTCAGAGACAGTTTGCAACAAAGGGATGGAGGACCGACAGAGCCAAGTTCAACTGCTCCCCAAGCCTTGGACGTTGCTTCTTGGCTGGGAGGGACCGAAAACTTGTCTCTACCTGATGACTTTGACTGGGACTGGAATGAATTTCTATACACACAAATTCCTGGTTCTGGCTAACGCAAAATTGGTGCCCGAGGATAGATAGATAGAATACAGATTCGCGATGACTTCAGTACATGGCTGAGGGATGTCCGCATTGCGTTTATATAGACTCCCATTCCATGGATTTACGTAGATAGCATGCGATGATATTCAATTTTGATTCTCTTTCCAATCAAAACTAGAAATTAACATGACCTGAGTGTGCTCTCCTTTCTTTTTCCGGTTTCATGATAATTCTGAACGGGCAAGTAGGGAAGATCGGGTAAGTCGGGTAAAGCGGAAATCGGGCAACGGAAGTAGAAGTAGAAGTAGATATAAATCTGCACTACAAAGGAAAGTAATAAGTGAAGAGTCAATATTAAGAACCTGAAAATATTTGCGCGAACTGCTACCTTCTTTTTCAATTTCATTTTACTCCTTGCTTGAGCACACGTCCCCGCCCTGCGACAATGCAGTCTTTTCGACAATACCGACGTATGCGCAAAGACTTGCAAGAAAGCATTCAATTGCACGGTTTGAATGTTGCTACGGGTGATCCTCATATACAACCGACCAACGATATCCTAGAGGATGTTGATGATGCTAGACTGGAGAAGGGTATCCGTCCACTATCCGCTACACCGAAACTTGTGCTACATGACGGCAAGAGAGTGACAGTCCCTGGTGTTAAACCCCATAACGTATCCGAAACCTCTGAACAATCCGACCCGGAAACATTGTTCATTGTCGGCTTCGATGGTCCCGATGACCAACTCAATCCCAAAAACTGGTCTACGGGACGGAAATGGTCGACATTGGGCATTGTTGGTACTACGGGTATGCTGGTAGGATGGGCTTCATCAATCGACTCCACTGTGATCAAACAAGGACAGGAGGAATATGGGGTCAGCGAGATCGTCGAATCTCTAGCAACAGCGCTTTTTCTGATTGCTTTCGGCATCGGCTCACTAGTGGCTGCACCTTTTTCTGAGACTGTTGGACGAAACCCAGTTTACATCCTTACGTTGTTCATCCTTATGATCTTCACAATGGCATCAGGACTGGCGCCAAATCTCGGAGCCCAACTTGCCTTTCGTTTCCTTGCCGGACTGTTTGGATGTACGCCAATGACCACGTTTGGCGGCAGCATGTCCGACATCTTTGACCCCCTCGAGCGCACTTATGCCTTTCCAATTTGCTGCACGCTCTCATTCCTCGGACCCTTTCTTGCTCCAATGGTGGGATCATTTATTGGACAAAGCACCCATATCAGTTGGCGCTGGACGGAATGGTGTACGATGATCATGGCTGGGCTAGTGACATCTGCCATCTTTGTTTTTGTTCCCGAGACCTATGGGCCAGTACTATTGGGGTGGAAAGCAAGACACCTCCGTGAAATAACCGGTGATCAGCGTTTTAAAGCAGAGTTCGAATTACGACAGACACCGCTCTTCACTCGGTTGATGCACAGCTGCTCCCGCCCTTTCAACTTGTTCTTCAGAGAAATAATGGTGGCGCTCTTTACTATTTATCTCGTCGTCGTTTATATCGTTCTTTTTGGATTCTTGACGGGCTATGAGTTTATCTTTGGCAACACATATGGCTTTAATCAGGGGTCCGTGGGGTTGACGTTCATTGGTATGAACGTGGGTTTCCTGATTGCATTTACCATGGTGCCACATATCTACTTCACATACAGGAAGAGACTCTCGAGAGCCATTGCGAATGGGGAAAAAACCCTTCCACCCGAGGAGCGGCTTTGGTTCGCTATGTACGGCGCTCCTTGGTTGCCAATCTCTCTTTTCTGGATGGGTTGGACCAGCTATCCCTCGGTTTCTTACTGGTCACCTTTGATAGCCTCCGTGGCTTTTGGATTCTCTGTTCAGGGAATATTCATCTCAACATATCAGTATCTCATCGACACGTATGAGCTTTTCGCGGCTAGTGCGCTGGTAAGTGCCACTTTCTTCCGATATATTGCTGCTGGTGCTATGGTCATTGTGTCAATCCCAATGTATAGAAATTTGGGTGTTCATTGGTCTCTCACGTTGTTAGGATGTATCTCCGCTGTGATGACACCCGTTCCATTTGTTTTCTACAAATATGGGCATTTAATTCGACGGCGGAATGGAAACAGGGCGTGAGAGGTTGAGAACAATGATCTCGGGGGAATGATCCTATTTGTTTATAACAATATCTCAAAGTTGGCTCAGTGTGCCTTGAGCCACGACGAAGCCATAACATAACCTGTAACCGACAAAACACTAATAGCACCAACAAGCAAAGAAGTATTGCTTAACAAGATCTCCTCCTGAGCATGACTCACTTCTGTAGCAACCTTGCTCATGACACGGTCTCTACCAGTTCCCTCGGCAATATAGTACTGCCACTGCACCTTGGAGAGTTCACGGTGATAGTCAACCACAGTCCCAGACCAATTATTGGTTATGGTCCCGTCATCTCTCTTATACCAACTGTTACAGTTCGGGTCTGCGAAGCTGGTACGCCGTAGAATATCCTGGATCCTATCATTGTAACTTTTCAATGCACCCGGCTCTGGCTTAAGAGACAGCGTCTTTCCTTGCTGGCGGGCTTGCATCACTTCCCCAAATAGGGTGTTCAGATATCGTGATTGTGCTTCGATCATGAGGATGATGGAGTTGTGCCCTTTTAATTAGTTAGAATGAATGGGACTGTTGTTGGGAAATAGAGCATCTCTCACCGAGATTAGTGTTGGGACCATAGAACATTCCAAAGTTGGGCAAGTCCTCGACTGTAACACCGTTCAACGCAGTTGCTCCATTTCTCCAGATATCCTCCAAGGACCGGCCATTTGCGCCATAGATCCGGATCGGATGCATGAACTCCACAGTTCTGAAACCGGTAGCAAGAACTATCAGGTCGTGTTCTTGTTCGTCTTCTGCATCGACTTCGATACCGGAGTTCGTAATACTTGTGATGCCCCGTGTCTCCAAGAGGACATTTTCACGGGCAAGTGTAGGATAATAATCATCTGTGATAATGACTCGCTTGCACCCCGGTGCATAATTGGGTATCAGCTTATCCCAAAGCTCTGGCCGGTCAGCCAGTTGGGATTTTATCATATCGGTACATGTGGTCCGGAAAATGTGGGAAAGGTCCGAATCTCCATCTGCGACACCTGCATAAATATTTTCACGGTGTTTCATTTGAAGTGCACGTTTACGCCACTTCAAGGGTGGAACCCATCTGAGCAGGGTCTTTTCAAGGGTAGATACTGGTTGATCTAGGCGAGGAATGACCCAGTTTGGCGTCCGCTGATAGATAGTGAGATGAGAGGCAACCCGAGCAACTTCAGGGGCAATCTGAGTAGCAGTTGCTCCTGTACAATGGGTCAGTATTGTGTTTTGAAGATAGGAGTTTTGTCTCTTTCGCTGAGCCCGCACCGTTGCCAATGATTGCGATCCGCTTTCCTGTCAAATCATAACTCCAATCCCACCTAGCAGAGTGCATCATCTTCCCTTGAAAATCCTCTAGACCTGGGATGTCAGGGATTCGAGGTAAATTGAGTTGGCCGACGGCAGAGACAAGGAATTCAGAGTTCAAAACGTAGGAGGTTGAGAACTCGCTGTCTTTTTGCCCTGATACCATGACGCTTGTCTTCCATTTGGACTCGATGTCATCCCATCGGGCCTCCTCTACGGTAGAATTGAATCGAATATGCTTGTAGAGTCCATATTTCTCTGCAATGCCAACGAGATACGCCTGGTTGATGCACAAATCAGCGATCACTCCTGTCGAGCAATGCAGGTCGAGGGTCACAAATATTACTAACATGTATTTCTTCTTGTCCGGAATATTCTCTCGACCAATTAGGATTCTGTTCAAAGGAATAGCTATAGAGCGAACTCCAGACTAGACTTCATCAGCTGCTGTCATTGCGCATATAGAGTAATTCTTACCGTCACAACAGCAGCCAGGATACTTGTTGTCATTCCAAGTTCCGCCCACGCTGCTACTTCTCTCGAGGATAACGAAATTCCGGGTTTTATTTCGTTTGATCAAATCGATCGCCATGCACATGCCTTGAAGAAGGGTTAGTGAGATTTATTTATCTTGGAGGAATGAGAATACCCGATATGCCGGCGCCAATAATGACCACAGTCGCATTGGTGAAGTCCTTGTTCCCCACCGGGAGACGTGTGGTACTGGATGTTACCATTATGGATGTTGAGAGTTCACAAGTAAATTTAAATTATGGGCGGCAGGCCAGAATATAACCAACAGGTTCCCCGCCAGCTTCCTGAGACAATAAATATGTACAAAGTACTACTGATCATTCAATCACCAGAGTTACCGAGGTCAATAGTCCTTTATGCACGTCGTATGTAACTCGCATCACAGATAATGCACAAACTGCAGGCAGTCACCCGTACTTTTTGCCCGATACCTTTTGCTTCGAGCTTTTTGGCAATTAAAGAAGACTATTTGGAAACTTTTGGAAGACATGTAAGGTTTAATATGCTCACTAAAAGCTGGAATCGACAATTCAAAACTTATCATACACAAGTTTGGAAGGGTTAACTATGAAATGAGGGGAAGCTGTTCATACCGAGGCATGCAGCATTACCGCGGCGATTAGTCTGCGTTTCGCATAATCCTCTGGGGCTAGCCTCAGAATCCTTCAAAATAATCAAGGGAGTTCAATTCCTTCTCTCTCTGCTGTCTGTAAGATGTATTGCTTGACCTGGATAAACACAATATAAGAATTAGCCATTCTGATCTAAATTTGTACCTAATTCCGGCGAGGGACTTACCTTGTCATCTGGAACTAGCTCAATCGCTAGTCTACCGTCACTGTCTCTCTTTTCTGCTTCTGCTCCAGATTTCAACAATAAGATCGCGGCAGGTCCATGTCCCTCAGAGACAGCGTGGTGAAGTGCGGTGAATCCGTCCCCGTCCGTTGCGTTGACAGGACTCTTACCCTCTTCCAAGAGCGTCTTCAAGATAGGCACAGACCCTACTGCGGCTGCTCTGTGCAGGGGAAGTTGGCCACGTCTATCCTTGACTCTGGCGCTACATTTATTGGCAAGCAATGTGCGGACGGTGGAAATATTAGCCTTGGAACTTGCGAAGTGGAGCGCATTCTACTAGACAGTAAGCCCATGTACACCCAATAGCCAAGTACTTATCTCGGAAGGCTGACCTGTCCTGTGTTGCTTTTGATAGAGACATCAGCTCCTTTTCGCAGTAGTAGGTCGATCGTTGCGTCGCCTGCGGCATCTTTTAGGCTAGCTGCAATCATAAGAGGCGTCCAACCGGATCCATCCTATGCCGATTTAGCAAAGTCATATAATAGGGGTCAATCGATGTTGGAAAAGGGACAAGGAATTATCTTCGAAAATAGAACAGTGATACTCACTTCTACATCCGGGTCGAAATCCTTCATGGCGACTAGCAACTCCACGACCGGGACACGGTTGTAGGCCGCAGCCCAGTGGATTGGAAGACGCTCATCATCATCCTTCACGAATGCAGATTTAGGGTTTGCCTGTTTCAA
The DNA here is from genome assembly GCA_028827385.1 of Penicillium freii. Lineage (NCBI taxonomy): Eukaryota > Fungi > Ascomycota > Eurotiomycetes > Eurotiales > Aspergillaceae > Penicillium > Penicillium freii. Next base: position 4,962,646 of record JAQIZX010000004.1, on the reverse strand, counting down.
TAATTAGCTCTGTTCTCGGAGACCAAACTGTACCAGCGCAAGCTTGATCTTGCGGGGCACAACTCACATTGAGCAACGACTCAACAACCTCGTCTAACGAGATATATTAGTACATTGTACTATACAGCAAAGGTTCAAGCTCTTACTTCTTCCTTCTCGGGCAGCCTCGTGCAGGGCGAACTTCTGATCGGAATCCATGGTGACTTTGGTGGAGGAAGAGTGATATTGCGATAAGAGCTGCGATAAGCCAGGATGGCTGAGTCAGCAATTTCACGATCTCGATCTCGCAGTCAACAACCTCAATGAATTTATTTTCGGAGAAATAGAGATCTAGGTATACTTGACGGATCTTACACATAAGATATATAGGTTATATACAATTATTCTTATTTTTTTGTGGCTCCACGTGAGGTGTGAAGTCTGGCCTAAGTGATTACCTTTGTACCCCTTTGTACCTCGTGTGTTGCGTTCTCATACACAAGGAACATCCGGTGTGTACTCTGTTTTGCGGCCACAGAATCAAACTGGAATTCAACTAAATTTATGTCCTACATATGTACCAGCGTAAATGGCCAACAGTACATAATTGTATAAACTAGTTATTTTTTTCACCTGGTTTGAGTGTTGAGAAATTGTATACGGATGTAGCATGTGTGGAGGGTATATATATCGTAAGTCCGACGAAAGAATATATGTACCTAGGTAGCCATTCAGATATCGTTTGAAAAAGGTACCGAGAATGTATGTAGGTAGAAGTAATCACCTGAATAAAAACATCTTCGAGTTCTCAAAACCTTTCGATTTATATCACAGTCCACCGCCCTGTAGCCCCACCGCCCTTTTTGGACCGGGTATAATGTTGGTCAATATGGCGCCTCAGGCAGAAACACCCGTTGCAACTTCGATCCAGAGATTCATGCACGTCCTTGTACCATCTTCAACCATATCTTGTCTCGCAGCTGCTAGAGACGCAGCATCGGTCTTCAATCAACTGCGCCTCTAAAACCGGTGCTTAGACTGAACCTCCAGACTCGATTGCGGTCACGAACCTCCCGCAGGCTTTTTTTTTTTCATCGCGCGCACCATCGGGTCGTGATTCTTGAAGCTCCTGTCCTTCAAAGCACACCGATTTATCTCACTTTCCCCACATAACTTCCTTGCGCACATAATGGACCACACCTCACCCCAGTCCCCAGATGACGCCGTGCGCATGTCCGCAAAGCGGACAGCGGAACTCTTCGGTGCTGAATACCTGATGGTCACACCTTCAACTCTTACAGACGGCTCGATCGGCGTTTCCTACCGACGAAAGGCAGAGTACGAAGATATTACCGAGCTACCACGAGCTCTCGCAGAGAAACAGGCGAAGGCTACAGCCGGCCGGACAAAACGGCCGAAGATCCAGGCGCAGACACCCGCAGACGGCAGTGGGTCATCCATGTCACTCGTGAGGCGGCCATCGGGGACGGGGGCAGGAGCAGCAGCAGCTGGCGATGGCCTGCCTAAGAGTTTGGTCCAGAGACCATCGGCTACCCAGCAACAGCGGCCCGAGTGGCACGCGCCCTGGAAGCTGATGCGCGTCATTTCGGGACACCTTGGATGGGTGCGGGCTTTGGCAGTGGAACCGAACAACCAGTGGTTTGCTAGCGGAGCAGGAGATCGGACAATCAAGATTTGGAATTTGGCGACAGGCGCATTGCGACTCACTCTCACCGGTCACATCTCCACCGTCCGTGGCTTAGCGGTGTCACCCCGGCATCCATACCTTTTCTCGTGCGGTGAGGATAAGATGGTCAAGTGTTGGGATTTGGAGACCAACAAGGTTATTCGACACTACCACGGTCATCTCAGCGGTGTGTACACACTAGCCCTCCACCCTCGTCTCGATCTGTTAGTCACGGGTGGTCGTGATGGTGTGTGCCGAGTCTGGGATATGCGCACGCGAAGCAACGTACACGTTCTCGGCGGACACAAAGGCACTGTCGCCGACATCAAGTGCCAAGACGCCGACCCTCAGATTATCTCCGGCTCCCTAGATTCCACAGTCCGGTTGTGGGATTTGGCCGCTGGTAAGAGTATGGGCGTCCTGACACACCACAAGAAGGGTGTTCGCAACCTCGCCATTCACCCCTCCGAGTTTACATTTGCCAGTGCCAGTACCGGCAGCATCAAGCAGTGGATGTGCCCCAAGGGCGATTTCATGCAAAACTTCGACGGTCAGAACTCTGTCATCAACTCTCTCGCCGTCAACGACGAGAACGTTCTCTTCTCTGGTGGCGATGACGGTTCCATGTCCTTCTGGGATTGGAAGACTGGTCACCGCTTCCAATCTATGGAAACTACCGCACAGCCCGGCTCTCTTGAAGCCGAAGCCGGTATCATGGCTTCTACCTTTGATCGTACTGGTTTGCGTCTTATCACGGGCGAAGCTGATAAGACCATCAAGATCTGGAAGCAGGACGAAGAGGCTACCCCCAGACCCACCCTCTGACTTGGGCCCCGACTCTCGGTAGACAACGGTACTAGAGGGATGACCAGCATCACTGGCATTCGTACCCTCTGTTCCGATTTCTCAATACCCTGTATTCATTTTCTTTCTTGCCATCAAGTTCTTGTTGGCACTATGTGGAGTTGAGCGCGGTCTGTGGAAGGCCCTTGATTTTAAAATATTCAAACATGTATCTCGGGAAGAATTTCCTCGGAAAGGTTCGTTTCATGTCTCTGGAAAAAAAAAGAGTCTTAACGTTTTGTATGATACAAACCCAATTGAGCCAAATCATACCCTTGGCAATCGACCCGGATGGACAACACACGTACAAGTAGCCTTTACGATCTAGAGCGCAAGACACAGCTGGACTGAAAGGGTATCATATGCAAACTATTGTGCGATATTACACTAACTCCAGATAATGCGTATCGTATGAAAAAAACACCTGAAATAAAAACCCTCACCATCACTGCTCAATGCCCAAACCAAAGCCTTTAGCTTCGGCATCCTCCCTGAAAGCCGACCTGACATCTTCGGCCGCAACCCTGAGACGAACTTTACTACTGCGGTCGCCGCGAGTGGGAATCGTAGTACCTCCAAGCACACTTTTAGAGCCAGAGCCTTGCTCTAGCGCTAGGATACCGGAGTTCATGAGCGACATGGCCGCATGACCCAGGCTCCGCACGCGAGCACTGGGGCCTCCGCCTAGCAGGAAATCTTTCACGTCGGCTCCAGCGGCTCCAGCAACGGCGACGGCTGCATCGGCGATGCGGCGGGCTTCATCGAGGACGTCGCCGAATGTAGATTCTGAAATGCCTGTCCGGTGGACGCGGGCTAATAGGGCAGCGAGGAAGAGCTTTCCTGATAGCGGTAGACAGCGCAGGGACTGCTGGAGTGGGGTTGACGTAGCTTCGTGAATGGCTTGCTTGATAGTGGCGATAGTGACGCGCCCCGGTTGGCCCTTCGCAGGAGGTTTAGCGACGGCTGATTCTCCAGCTGCTTTGGCTGTGATAGCCTTGTTGCGCCGGGCGGGAGTTTTACTGGGTGTGGGGGGTAATGATTCTGTCTCGTCTTTGGCCTCATCTGCGGAGGAGGCAGCCTCGTCGGCTGCCTGCTCGGCGATTTCGACGGCTCGACGGCAGATGTCCAAAGCTCGGCGAGCATCACCGCTAACGGCGGCTACTTTGCGACTTGCGAATTGGACGGCGTCTGGATCAACGATATTGCCTGGTACACTGGCCAGGCGGGTACTGATAATCTCCATTAGGTCTGTGTGGCGGTATCCCGGGAAGGTGATACGGGTTAAACCGAGACGACTGGAGATCTTATTGCTGAGGGTTCTTTCGGGGAGATCCATGGTGTTTGCAACAGCCAGGACAATGAGGCGCGAGTGACGGAGCGCAGGCCAGTTGAAGAAGTTATACATCACGGACTGATTCTTTGTGACCAGCTGATCCAACTCATCCATGAGCACAACACAAGAGACCCGACGAGGGGAGGGATTTGAGAACTCTCTTTCAAGAAGATCCAATGCGTGGGAAGGTGATACTCGGTCGCCTTTCAAGGCTTCCCATAGTAAAGAATAGGATTGATGCGGGTCGGTGACTTTCATGCCGTTAATCTCGACAAAGATGAAATCGTCCATCTCTTCTTCAAGCACAGCACCGTTTAGTTGTGCAACTACCTCGCGAACCGTGGCAGTCTTGCCAGTGCCTGGGGTACCGGATATATAGATACAAGCGCCTGTGCCTTCCATGATAGCAGCGCTAAGATGGTTGTATACAGTGTTGAATTCAGTCTTCCGGCACGGCAATGAGTCTGGAACGGTGGAAACGTGTAGCAAATTCCGAGCTTGACGGTAGGGAGAGTCGAAGTGCGTGGGTGAGAGGACACGGGTACCCAGAGGAGTAAACTCAAGTGGTTTTTTCACGACGATCCTGATACAGTTAGTCTTAATTCACACGGAACAATTATTTTCGCCGTTTCTTACCGTTTATGCGTCGGAGTCATCAGGGCCTTCTTGCGCTGTGATTGTGGCGTGGCATTCGTTGCTGCTAGTCGCTGCCTCTTTCTCGGGGTCGTAGGTGCGGTGGTCTCCTTGGTCTCGACATACTGCAATGACACAAATCAGTATCGCTTCTGCAATTGAAACCAGGTGGCTTAACTCACTTCATCGTCCGCAGCCTTGCGTTTTCTGGAAGCCTTCAAGCCATCCCTGACCCAATTGATCAAATGTTGGATGTTGTCTTCGTTGTACACCTGCTCCCAGACAAACTCATCGGTGTACCGTCCTTGAACCTGGTTCACGCCGCGTCGACAAACGATGCACTTGTTGTATTCCGCTAATTCGGTCTTGTTCTTTGGAGGTCCATTCGGGTACTTGGCACTGAAGGCGCCCTGGGACATGACCGTCCCTTTGCCGCTGATTGATGTCAAGGGGTTGCTGTTGAAATCGAGTGTGATGTACTGTTCGTTGGGCAAGGCGTCGGTCCGGCGCTTGTTTCTCGTGCTCATGAATTCGTCGGGGGATGCGAACCACATAATATTGGCGGATTTGACAACCTCGTCTTCTTCATCTTCGTCCTCCTCTTCCAAAAATTCTGTAATGATGCCAACCCAGTCCTTTCCAGCTTCGGGGGATTTTAAGAGAATCACATCGCCAACTTTGCATTGGAATTGACCCATCTGGGCACCAACAATTTTGCGTTTTTGATGAGCGGGACGGGAGGATCGTCTGCGGCTACGCTTGGCTGGAGTATCATCTTTGGCTTCACTTTCCTGGGTAATCTCTTCATTTTGATCGTAAATCCAGTCCCACGGAAGGTCCTCGACGCCTAGTTCATCATCAGAATCGTCTCGAACCAGAGCTCCCTTGGTCATCCATTGGGCACGCTCGTGGGCACTGCGCCTCCTAGGGGCAGAATCTGAATCGCTATCGCTCATTGGGGGCGCGAAAGATGTGACCAGGCAGGACGTGCGATGAAGAAGGAGAAATCGCGCTGGACGCGTTGTCCACTTTCGTCCCTTTTGGGTTTAGCCCGATAAGGAGCTCTAGCCAATCAAATACATCTACCTCATAGTAAGACATCCATGGATCCTTTCTGTCTCAGTGTTACCAGGATGCATGTTAGAAACTGGATTTACTCATGCAAATTATGTGACCCTGATTGTCTGATAAGTTAAATGTCTAGCTTAACACAGAATGCTGCGATTCGCTCATTGTGCTCTCCTCAACTCCGCATTTTTGTAGTCTACCTACTAACGCCCTAGAGAATTCTAGAACATTTTGAAAAGTCAACCTTAGTCTATAGTTATATGTATCATTACACCGCTTTCGTGATTGACTTTAAATGCCATAATCAAGAATTGAAACAGAGAAAGTTGATCGCATTCGCCAGATGCTTCAAGATTGCGGAATAATTGTATATACCCCGGAAAAATAATATTCCGAAACCCTAACATCCATCGAAATTTAACATCTCCGAGTGGATCAGGTTTATATAGATACCCCCTACCGGACTTGTTTCAATTCGATTTCTCACCACCTAGAACAATTATATCACAATGATCTCAAAATGAAATGCAGTAGGCCTCTTTTACCATTCACATCAGCACATTTACTACAAGAACCAAGCGCATGATTATTACGATGAGATTGATTTCCGGGTATCTTGATCCTTCAATATCATCCCAATATAGCGAGAAAGTCAAATTTATGACGAGCTCAACGTGCTCTAGGGCTATATACACACCTAGGCACCTGGGCGGTTTCCCGGTTGCTACGTACCTAGTGGTTTCCAAGGTTGTACATAATTAATAAGCGCGGGAGAATGGATGAATCTATGCATGATACTTTATACTCTTTTAAGTAACACCCGCGCGGTTCTACCCCGGCGAGAATGGATGTACTCTTTGATTACCTAGGTACCTCCTAGATAAAAAGCTTTAGCTTTATGTCCCTAACTCTCCTCTGTAAAAATTCTCAGTTTCCCGACACATCGCCTTCGCTCCAATTCGTTCGTACCCTTTATCTTTCTTTTACTTTCCATCTGCACTACTTTCCTTAAGTCGTGCACTCAGTCCGTCGCCCCTGCAATCGATTTGCGTTCAGTTCCATCGCACCTTCATCGACAAGGAGCGGCTTAATTCATCTCCCATTTCTTTCACTTTCCCGTTTGATATCTCTGAAATAACCTTGTGACCTTCGTTCGGCTTGACCCATTCGAAACAATCGGTCGTGTGGGACATCAGTGTGGGACATCGAACACCTGTCGTTACCTGGTTCGGCTGAAATGGAGTCGGTGTCCCAGTCTTACGAGAACGAGTAAGTATATCTTGCCCACGGATATTTGAAAGTACGCCCAGCTAATAAATTCTACCAGCTGGGAGCGTCTCAATGCCAAATGTGAGAGATACCTTTGTTTCAATTATGGTTGTATGTACTGACTTATATAGCATGGGAACTGCCCAACTACGGCCCCGGTCCAGATTTTGGTCGTGGGACCATCTACCGACAAGACTATGACGAGTATGCACGGGATAAACATGCTGATAATGATGCTGGGGACAATTTCGAGGATGTGAACGGTGATTCCTCTGCTGTTGACGATCTGCCACGGCCTCCAACCTCAACGGTGCCCGTAACTGGTCGGTCTCTCAAAGGTGTACCTCCTGTACCCACACGGTCGCCGATTCCAAGTCAAAGCGCCTTTCCAACCCAGACAGTTATTACTGGACCTAGATCAGGCCGAGCTCAGGCACCGGAGGGACCAGTATTCAATGAACGTGGGTCTAACACCAGCAGTTCCAATACATTCGCACGACAGCAGCAGCATTTGGCTGGTAATCTCAAATCGGGTCAACGTGCTCCTCTTAGGGGGGGACATACTTCCCCACCACACTCACGGGTTCAGTCAAAAAGAGGCAGTACTATTTTAACTGCTTCAAAGTACAGAACTAAGAATACGCCCCTCGCATCAGGGCAAAATGACTATCATTCCAAAGCGAAGTGGCGCAAGGGCCTTTCTCCAGATGGTGCGTGTGCTCACATCAACCGCAAGCACATTACTAACGGTCAAATAGCTTCTTATCGTTTGCCCTATGAATGTCAAGTATTCCAAGCAAAGTGAGTATATACAGCTTTGTGGTCCTTAGTCTTGGAACTAACACAGACTCAAGGATTAGACAAGTAACTCCAGGAGAAACCTCCAACATCGATTTCCGTCAGAGAATTATCGAGGAGACTGGTGCCTATGTGAGGATCAGTGTCGAAAATGCCAAAGTCAGTTGCCCTCTATAATTCCCCAACATATGAGGGACTGAATATGCTAATAGCTCTAAAGCTCGTTCACATCTGGGGCAAACAAAATCAGGTTTTGGACGCTCAAAATATGCTTCAAGATATGTTGAGTCGGTTGATGCAGCAGCGAACCTTGCCTGGAGCATCGCGTTGGGTCAAGATACACGCGCATTCAAATACGAAGGTTGCCCATGCTCGGTCGCAGGAAACCCGCGAGGAAAGATTGTCCGACATGCGAAAGCCACCGAGAACTGCCGCGGATTACACCGTATGGATAAACGCCTGCCAGCCCTAGTTGTTTTGGTATTTTATGGAGACTAACTGACCCTTGATACTACAGCTTGCTTTCCTCTGGCCTTCAGATGGCCCCTCGCTGAACTACTTCATTACCGCCCGGCGTGAGATCCTCGATTTCATTCGCTTGAAATATGACGTGAATATCTACATCAAGCCTGGTATCCCGGACTACCTTTTCATGTCTGGAAATGATGAGCGGAACATGTGCATTATTGTATCTCGATTCCGAGAGCTGTGGGAGAGGCTCATGGTCCAACACGAGACAGAAATCAAGCTGCTTCTTGTTGCGGCGCCCCGGACAGATCTTATGAGAACCCACGTCATCCTGCAAAAGTCCGGTGGGCTCACACAACCCGTTCTCTGTGGACCGGAACTGGCACCAGACGTAGCCGCGACCTGGGAGACCACTGCGGATGAGATCAAGGCCAACAACAAGAGCATTGTCACCGCGCGCCTTAGGAAAGCATTGCATGTGATTCCTCAATTTCGGGGATTCTTGCAAATGCGTGCAAAGTTCGGCTCGTTCACGCTGCAACAGTGGCGCAAGCCGAAAGATGGCACCTCTTATGAGTTCGCGGAGTTTCGCGAGATGCTTACCCATATGAACACCGAAGGACATGTGGTCCCGGGGTATGTTATCACTCCGGCTGGAATCTGATGGTTTGCTAACTGACTTATCTTTTCAGAATCCGGCTGCAGCAAGATGAGATCTTCGCCCGAATCATGGCATCAAAGTTTCTTAAGCCCTGGGGTAAAGCCAAAATCGAATCCCTCTTGAATTTAATGCCTAGATATTCAGCCAACTTCGAGTACCAAGTAAACAATGACTCAGTGATTCGCGTGGAAGCAAAATTCTCTCTTCCACTTGGCTCGCAAGAGTTTGAAGTCAACGGAATCCGTTGTTTCAAGTCGAAACAGATCAGTGCCCCTGCTGATCATCAGATGCCAATGCAGATCAGCATGATTGACTTTGAAAGGTTTGTTTACCCTAGATTCCTTTGGAATTTTACAATAAGCTGAGTTTGAATCTAGGTCCGACTGGCAACTTGAAGTGAAAGCTCTTGAACTATGCCCTGAAAGGGAGATGACCCCCGAGCTAGATAAATTCATACATTCTATTGGTTTCCAATGGAGCCCAAATGCAAAGAACATTGGATGTGCCCCCCAGCGCAAGGCCAGGTTCTCCTATGGTTCGCCGGTCAAGCGCTTCGTTGAAAAGGCCTCAATTCAGCTTCGAGTTAAAGAATCGCCGCATGTATTCGAGCTTGCCCGCTTCGACGAGTACACGTACGCGGCTGGTCACTGGTCGACGACCCCGAAAGTGTCCTGGGGGGCATCGTTGTTCAATCCTAGTTGGGATGATATACTAGGTGAGCAGGCTGATGTCAAGCCTGTCGACATTTCTAAAGATGGGTGTCTGTCGGTGTTCTTTCCCCCGCCGGAGGATGGCCAGCAACAGACGGACAAGCAGAAAACAGATGATGAGATCCGCAAGGAGGCTGGAATCCGAAAGAGAGATGAAGAGGAGCAGTTGAGCGGTTTCATGAGCGCTGTCCAGAAGATTGCGCGGATGCTGGCGAATCCCGGCGCTGAGATGCCCGAGGTCCTTGAGACTGATCTTGGAAGTCTGTTCTAGTCGAGTCAGCAAAGTCACCCAAAGTTGTCGCATCTCGTGGGACCACAAGGATCAATTGAATGAAGAAATAAACAGAAGGAAAACAACGGAAAAACAAAAAAGACACAGAAAAACAAACCCAAAACCAAAACCAAAAACCAAAAAAAACAAATCAAATCAAATCAAAATTACTACCGTCTGGCTTGCTTATCGAGCCAAGATCATTTAGGTATGTAGCAATAAAAGTCCAAATTCATATTTGAAGCTATTCCTGGTTTCCAATATCGGAGAACCCCTTCGGCCCTGAATTTTTCTCTTTTCTCGTTCCGATTGTACTCCATCTCCAGTTTGCTTCCAAAATGGGAGATATAAACCCAGTATATGATTTCGATTTGGATCTATGGGAAGTCATGTTGACCTATTCGTACCACGTGGGTCGGTTTTAGCCCGCAGCGGCCTGAGGAGCACCTTCTGAGAGCATCTTCTGCCTCAATGCTGTAGGAGAGAGGTTAGCAATTGAAAGAAAACAGGGCTTTGTAAGGAAATAGGAATCCCGCCTCCTATTGTCCAGGAAAGGGCCAACTCACTCTCTTCTACAATGCGCAATTGCGAGCTCTTGGTCTGTACGATCTTCTCCAACTCCTGCAAGTTTGCCTCCAAGCCCTTGATCTTAACATCGTAAAATGCAATCGCCTTAGGCGCAGTCTGAAAAAAAGACAAATCGTCAGCCCGACCAATTCCCACCACCGACATCGCTAAATATAGCCCCGCCACCACATACCTTTTCAACATAGAATCCAGTTCCGACATCAACAAGGACCTTCTCGCGATCCGTCAACCGGCCCTTGACATACAGCGAGCTGGTGAGGGGCACGAGGATCTCATCGCGGCCATCAGTTCCCTTCTTCTCGTTTCCAGTCACGCCGTCATTGATCGAGCGTACGCAGTCGCGGAACTTGGCTTGGGCGGCGCGTAGCTTCGTGTGCGAGGTGGTCAGGTGTTCTAATTCGGAGGTGAGGCGGGTTTGGAGTGCGCGGAGCTGAGGAACGGAGAGAGAGGCGAGGTTAACTGATTCCGAGTGGTTAGCTGGGTATTTATGTCCATATGACACGGAGAGCCGGAAGCCGGTGCTGCAGTGTCATGTTGGTGTTGGGGGGGGGGGGGATTGGAGACGCACTTCCTTGGGGAGCTCCGTCTGAAGCTTGGGCGTTTTGTGACATTTTGGAATTCGGGAGGTAGAATAGGGTATTTAAGGGGATCAATTTCCGGATCGTCGGTTTGTGCTATTGTAGATCAGGTCCTCGCATTGGGACTGTATAGGTGTATAGGTGGTGGGGGAGCTTCAGAAAACTCCTGGGTCGGAGGCGTGGCGATTGTGGTGATAGTGGCGGGTTGTCTTTATACACACGCACCTGACCACCTCACTTCCATGTAATTTGTACAGACCATATCTTTGTCAATCACTAAAGACTTGATTTATAACCCTATATTATTTTCAAACCTTCCAAATTTGAAAAAAAGAAGTTGTCGGTGTATTATCCATGTATTTATTATCCATGACTACTTGTAGGTACAATGTTATCTGCGGGGAAAAGATCACTCCGAAGATTCCCAGTTCTCCGCTCCGCTCCGTAATCCTTTTTCACCACATATCAATGGCTTCAAGACTGGCAGCATGTGAAGCTTGCCGAAAAGCAAAGGTCGCCTGTGATCATAAGCGGCCGGCATGTACTCGGTGTGTAAATAACGATAGAGCTGCAATCTGCATTTACCGAACGACCCCATTCAAGAGAAAAAGGGTGGAGAGCTCTACACCCCTCCAGTCTCCTAGGTATGCATGCAATATGTGATTGTATTCTCTTTATTCCCACATGCTTACCGAATCTGCAGTCGGCTACCTCCGGCCCAACCATCTTTCACTCCAAGGAATAATCCCTATCCGAACCCCGGCTTTCTAGGATCCTCTAGCCATGTCGCTATTTTCAATGAAATTTCCCCCCAAGACTATCATGCATCCGATACATACCATCCTTCTGATGACTTGACGATGCTGATGCAGTCCCAGTCCACTGGCGAGAATATCTTGTTAATCCAAGGCGCGGATATTCTCAGGCAGCTGTTAAACACATTTCCCCTACCCGCCATGAAGGATTTTGTTACCTTCTGGCTAGCAACGGGAGCGAATCTCGCTCTGGCAGAGCCTTTTACCGAGCAGTGTACTGAAGACATGACGCGCCTATTCACGTCCTTCTCACAAGAAGACAACTGGCATTTGGCATATGCCCAACGTCTAACTCAAAATTCCCGAGAACCTTTGAAGTTTAGCAGCACATCCGATATCGAAACTTTCTCTGCACAGTTCCTTGACCAGAAATTCCGATGGGAAAGTCTAGGTATTTTTCTCTCTGCTGTGAGCCGAGCAGCAATCGATATATCATTCTTTCCGCCATTGTTCAAAACCGAAAAGGATCAGTTTATCCTTCGGAGGCTATCTACAAAACTCAGTGATCTTGCGTTAGATATCGCGCTCTCGCTGGATTGCCTAAACGACCTACAGTTGGTTCTACAGTACGAAAACTTTATTGTACACACCCATGTTGATGGGGACCAAAGTAAGAATTCTCCCTTGGTTATCTTTGTAAAACCCGCAGCTTATTGGGAATCCAGGCTATCATTCGTGGAGTAGACTTGGAGATGTTGTGTCGTCTATGTTTGCACTTGGCTACCATGAGAATGTCGAAAAAACCAAGCCACCAATTCCGAATTTTCTTGCGGAGTTACGAAAGACAGCTTGGGCCACCACATACTCGGCGGACAAGAATGTGGCTATATTTCTTGGTCGCCCGCCTCGGATGAGCAAGCGGTTCTGCCATTTTCAAGTACCTTTGACCCCCACAAGCTCGGATCAGGTTTGGAACACGTCACACGTTGAGGAAGAGGTCGTCCGATGGAAAACAGAAACACCAATTTGCTATATGTCAAGTATTCGGTGGGCGACCCTCTGTGCTGCACTGAAAGAAGATGTCCTTGAATTGCTTCGATCAAAGCAGCGCGAGAATTTCAATCAGAAAGCTAGGTAAGCTAGAGCCATATAACGTGGGGTTCCCTTGCTCGTATTAAGTTTTGACATAGCATCATCCGGCAAAAAGCTGAAACTCAATGGGCAAATCTACCTCCTCGCTTCCGACTTTCGGGCACTCTGAAAGAATGCTCTGGAGATGCATTCGAACGCGACCTTCTAGCTAGCGTACGCCTGGACCAGCTACACGTTCTCTTTCTACTTCAATTGGCGTTTCTCGATAACCTGACCGAGCCCGATCCATCTATACTCGACATCTCGGAGCAAATGCTCTCTATTGTAGTGGACAGCATTCTTCTACGAGACCAACTGGTCAACTCTGGAACGGGACTCGTTTGGAAGGTATGTTTATCTACTTCAACCATCCGAATTTTTACTTACAGCATTAAACCCCGCTTAGATCGCCCACTTCGGCCTCCCAGCTTCAGGGATTATCCTTCTTTCAATGCTGAAACAACACCGCACACTAACCCAAGGAAGAGACTCATGGTCCAAAACAATACTCAATCTCGGTATCTTCGTTGCGCAGGTCCAGGTAGGGAGCATCGTTCGGCGCGGAGATCCAAACTACGCATTGATATCCAAAGCGACACAGACGATTGAGCGCTTCCTCGATTCTATACACCGTGAAGGGATACAATCCCCAACGCAACTGCCGTCACATCTAGGAGAGAATGGTGATTGGGCTGCTTTTTTCAGCCAGGATCTGTGTGATTTCGAGACTGACTTTTGGGAGAACCTCGCGTATCATCCTTCTTTGTTGGCTTCGGATCCTAGTCTGCCTCCAATATAGTGAATGAACTGTTGGAGGACTACTACCAAGGAGAGGAGAGAGAGGAAGAAGAATCATTATTCATTAGAAGTGAGAGATGCAGGGTTTATATACCCTGCAGAAACGTCTGAAATCAGGCTCAGTCTGTCAAACAACAAACAACAAACAACAAACAACAAACATGCATTGTATGCATGTATGGGAGGCTATCCAACATGAACACAGTGATAAACACTAATAATATACGATGAAATTATCAATTCTTCAGATATTGAATTGCAACCACTGAAAAGAACAATTCTTAGCATCAATCATTTCATGTATAATATGTGGTATATTATAGTTATATCGTTCGACTATCACATCTACTCGGGAATGCATGATCGGGTATAAGATCGTTTTAAGCACCCGTGGATCAATCCACTCAAAGAATGGTCCCATCTGCATCTATAATTATTTCACGATACATAGTAAGTAATTCAAAGAGTGCATATTCACTGTATAAAATACTAGAGGCTTGAAAATAAAACTTGTAGTCTAATATAAAATCAAGTAACATATCAAAGAGAGATCTAATTGATGCTAAAGTCTGCATTGTCTATATAACCACTTTTGATCCTTCACCTTCTTCTGTTTTGAATTCTATGTTATAACACCAATATGCACCCTGACCTGTGTTAAATCGTCATGGATTAGATCACTTACCTATCTACGAGCCTTCCTAGAGCTCCTCATCCGGTTCCTCTGGAGTAGGTTGGCGGCCTATACGACCAAGATAATCTCGCATCGTAGACCACACGCTAGGCTCTGGTTCAACAGACTTATTCTTAACCTTAAAAGGCTTATACTTTTCATCCATCGGGGTATCACCATCAGCATCTAGGCTTCGTGAATCGTCTGAAGACGAGTCACTTAGAGTGGTGAAACTCGTCCATTCGGTCTTCTCCTTTGGCGAGTTAGTATCAGTCGATCTCTTCTTTTGAGGCTGGGGAGTCTCTGAATCCTTTGTGTCATCTCTAGCCCGCTTGCGATCGGTACGTTCCATAGTACGCGTGAAAGCATCTAGGTCAGTGCGAGGCGGAGATGGAACTTCCGTAGAGTCGGCCACATAGTAGCCAGGTTGTGGGCTACCCGGGATAGGATAGTGAAGAACTTCCGGTGCAACGACGGGAGGAAGATCCGGATCGACACCAACACCAGGAAGAATAAGGGGAATATGAGTAGCAATGGGGTCAGGGGCAGGGATATCATCACTAAAACTAAGAGGAGTTGTGTCCCTGGTAGGAGCGTTACCAGAATCCGCACCGGCATCCCTAGTAATTGCCTCCCTAGCAGCATTATCAGCGGCGAAAGCAGCTGCAAAAGCAGGAGTAAGCCCGGGAGCAGGGGCAGGGGCAAGAGGACAGCCAGGAGCACGAGCGGGGTCAAGGGCAGGAGCAGGGGCAGGAGCGGGGGTAGGATCAATATTAACGGCTAAAGCAGCAGCGGCTAAAGCAGCAGCGAAAGCAGGAGTAAATCCAGGGGCAGGAGTAGGGGCAGGAACAGGGGCAGGAGCGGGAATAGGAGCGGGGACAGGAGCGGGGATAGGAGCGGGAGCAAGGGCGGGAGTAGGAGCAGCAGCGCGAGTAGGAGCGCGGGCAGGAGCACGAGTACGAGTAGGAGTAGGAGCGGGAGTAGGAGCGAGAGCAGCAGCAGGGGTAGGGGCAGAGGCAGGGGCAGTAGGACGGGCAGGAGCACGGGCGCGAGTAGGAGTGGGAGTAGGAGCGGGAGCAGGAGGAGGTAGAGCAGCAGCAGGGACAGGGGCACGAGCGCGAGTGCGAGCACGAGCACGAGCAGCAGTAGGAGCAGGAGTACGAAGAGGAACACGAGCAATAGGAATAGAAGCATTATCAAAAGCAGGATGAAGAGGAGCATTGGAAACAGCAGCAGGAATAGGAGCATAAGCACTAGGAGTAGCAGGATGAAGATCGGGAGCAGTGGTAAAAGCGAGAGGAATAATAGGAGGAGGAGCAGGCGCTGGCGGAGGGCGAGGGGCAAGGCCACCTGAAGCAGGAGGGAGAGGGACAACGGGGACAGGGTCAACAACAGGATAATTTGGATCCACGGCTCTCCATGCAGGATCAGTGAAGCGGTAAAATCGAAGAAGATCGAACAGACGCTCGGTGAGGTCCTCTCGATCTGGGACATAAGCGAGAACTAGAGCTGGAAAGTCATTGTGCCTATCGGTGATCCTACGTCTGATATCAAATCCCTTCCTACCCGCGAATATTGAATTCCAATGACCTCCATTTGAAAGACAGTCGTACAACATGGGATTGTAGATCTGTCGAAGCAAGTGGACGACGGCCTGGGCACCTCCAGGGTTCGTGGCCATATTGATACCAATTGATTCAAAAAAAGAACCCTCATGCTTTGTGTTCATATTCATTCTCATACCTGTGATAAATCGAGCCATATTGGAAGAGGTCGATCAGAGGCAATTTTTATCGAAGTTAGACTGTTGGCTTGTTAGATTGTATTGTTGGCTTAATTTAATGACTTGGAATTGATTGGGATGGTTGGAAATAATGATGGGTTGGGTAGGATTCCCTGACTGCTAAATACTCGACAGACCCTTTGTGTTACTTGTTAGGTTATTGCAATGGCCTATGTATTGTGAGAGACACAAAGGGACACATTCTATTATAAGAACGTTTTTTTAGAACAAAGCGACGCATTGATAAACAATCTCTTTATCGACCATGGGCTAATTCAAGATATCACTTGCAGGCTATTGTTTTGTTTCTCATATGAAAACAAAGGAGAACAAAGGGAGATTGTGTCCAAGATTAACTAACTAGAGCCTCCATTTAGAAACAAAATAAGAATAAAGTCCTAGTCTATTTTTTACCGCATGGATCTATAAACAGCCTTTTGCACAAACAAGACCAAAGAGGATAGACCGTTTATATTCCTGCCGCCATTAGTAGGATGTGTTTTATAGAACAAGATTAAGCTTGACTATCAGCAGCCTGAACTGCAACTCGACATGGAGCGGAATATGGAAGGAAGCGCAGATGCATACAACTCAAATTTGACAATTTTCTATGAGAAGATAATATCCACAGCCTGTCTCTTTAATTGGCTCCCGAAGACGACATTGCCGCCTGAGGTCACTTTTAGAGACTGAGGTGATATCAAGAGGACCATCAAACCTAGTTTGCTTGAAGTCTGCTTTGGTGTCGAAGAGATACTCAGTTTTTTGTAAGCAGGGAAGCAATCCGTTATAACTTCACCGCTAGTCCCCCAGTAATATAGTAATATAGCTCAGTCATTGTAGTCGGCTGCGTCGCCCCGACTTGAACTTGGCCACGGACCCCCCTCCCAAGCCCTTATCGGCGTGGAGCTGGTGCACTCGATTCTCGATTTTGGACTGCGGTAGTGTCTTATAGGTCTAGCCAACCTCCGAGCCAAGCAGAGAGGAGGGTCCTGGAAAGTTCTGGACATTGAAATTGTGGTGAAGTCACTTCCTGCCTAGAGGACAAGGATGCCGAGGGACGAGTCCCATTGCTCCAGGCGCGAGGCAATCACGCACCTCGTCAGACCACTTGGGCACCTATAATAATGTAACCAACCTAAAATGAAGGTGACTCCTTACTTTGGTACATCATTGACCAACATTAGCATTGGATTTCACAATAGGGTTCAAGCGCTCGGATATATTATTCTAAGTTTCGTCCTATAATATCGGCTGAATATGAGAGTTGAGGGGAATTATGTGATCCGGGTATATCCAATGCTGACTGCAGTCTTACACGCTCTTTGTCATATGCAGGGATGTAGCAGATGCGGGAATCCGAAGGATTCACCTCCTTTTCAGCTTTACGAGAGAATGAAACGGGCAATCAGCCACATTTAATAAAACATACGTTGTATTTCCTATTCTATTCCCTTGCGACCAGGGTGTATGTCGCATGACCGGAACAGCCGAGGCTTGGCCTACCTAGGTACATGATCATCCTTCTTCCCCCGCATGCGCTTTGACAGGGTCGATTCAGCGATGATCGATGATTATTGTCAGACTCAAGTTGATTTTGAAATTTGGACAATTGTCTTATACTCTTTTGGGCCTCGCTTGACGCTCTTTTATCCATGTCGGCGCAACTTACAAATGTAATATTATGGCCGTTCTGCCGGTGACTTGGCCCGAGGGTGCTATGATCCTGTTTAGCGTCTTAGTGCTGACGGGTGGTATAATGTGGCTGTCCTTAGACAAAGCCACATGTTTACTTTGGGGCTGATCTGCAGCTGTGCCCACCCCACGGGGAAAGTTTGATCTCTTTTTATATTCTGTGGGGTAGCCAATTTTTCCTAGTCTCCCTAAATTTCTTTTTTAAACGTAAAACTAGAGATCTCCTGAATCTGAAGCTACCCAAATTCTGGTCATCATGGGTGAAAAGTCGTCCAAGGACGCTCCTCCTCACTATGAGCATGCGATCTCAGCCAAGACAGAGCTGGATGAGGCGGCCAACCCAGATGCACCTGAGCGCCGCCAGGCTGCCGGTATTAACATCGTTCAGAATCCGTTGACGGTAAGCCTACAACTGAAAACTCCCATCTTTCATGGTCATGTCGAATATGAACACTGACCGTATTTGTGTCCACAGCGCAGCTCCAGGGAGCAGGCTATTATCGATGCCCAGGCGTACGCAGAGTCGCATAATATGAGTGAGTACGCCGATCTGTTTGGTCGGGCTGCTGTCGTTGCACGGAGCCCCAAAGAATTCCCATCGGCTCCCGAGCTTGATGAAGAGGAGCGTACCGCACTCGCATACGAGAGGGACCATAAATGGCACGGGCCGTTTATGCTTTGGTACTCAATTGGCCTGTGTGCTGTCGGAGCCGCCACACAAGGATGGGATCAGACTGGATCTAACGGTGCCAACTTGTCCTTCCCCGAGGAATTCGGTATTGCTGGTAAGGGAAAGGATGAATGGATCGTGGGAATCGTCAACTCCATTATCTTCTTGACCGCTGGTCTTATGTAAGTCTAGCACCAGTGAGGATTCCTCTCCCTCTATGTTTGCCGACTGACTTTGTACATAGTGGTGCTTGGATTGTCGATCCACTTAACCACTACTTGGGCCGACGTGGTGAGATTTTCGTCACTGCTCTCTGTTTGACTGCCACGCCAATCGGCTCTGGCTTCGCACAGTCTTGGCAGGGACTATTCGCTGCGCGATTTGTGATGGGTATCGGCATTGGTGCAAAGAACGCCACGGTGCCTATCTACTCGGCTGAGATGGCTCCAGCCAGAACTCGAGGTGCACTTGTCATGTTCTGGCAACTTTGGGTTGTAGCCGGTGGGTACCTCTCATCCCTCGTCAAGAAACATAGCTAACCTTTAGTGCAGGTATTTTCTTGGGCTTTGCTGCCAACGTTATTGTCAAAGACGTCAAAGATATCGCTTGGCGTCTCCAGCTCGGTTCCGCCTTTATCCCATCTTTCATCCTCGGCGTTGGCATATTTTTCTGCCCAGAATCTCCTCGCTGGCTGATGAAGCATAACAGGCACGCTGAAGGATTCCAGTCGATGTTGCGGTTGCGAGCTCACCCGATTATCGCTGCGAGAGACTTCTATTACTCATACGTTATCTATGAAGAGGAACTCAAGGAGGCACGGGGTGCAGGCTATTTCTCCCGTTTGTGGGACTGTTTTGCCGTCCCGAGAATCAGACGGGCTAACTATGGTGCCTCGACTGTTATGATTGCGCAGCAAATGTGCGGTATTAACAGTAAGTTATGTCTCGTCTCA
The DNA here is from genome assembly GCA_028827385.1 of Penicillium freii. NCBI lineage: Eukaryota > Fungi > Ascomycota > Eurotiomycetes > Eurotiales > Aspergillaceae > Penicillium > Penicillium freii. Next base: position 4,943,303 of record JAQIZX010000004.1, on the reverse strand, counting down.
TGAGAGTAGCCATTGATAACACATATTAGTCATTTCGTTCTACAGCTCAACCATCTTCCGGGATGTCGGCTACACAGAAGACCAGGCCTTGTATGCGTCGCTTGGCTACGGTGCTATTCAAGTCGTGTCCACCATCCCTACCTTGTTCCTGATCGACACCAAAGGCCGAAGAACCCTGACCTTAATTGTGGGTGGTTCCAGAATTCTTTGCAGAATGTTACTGACTTGTTTTTATGAAGACATTCCCCTTGATGTGCATCTTTCTGCTAGCCGGTGGTCTCTCTCTATTGAACAATACAGAGAACCACGCCGCAATGATTGCACCGGTTGCCTTGTAAGTTTGGTCATGATTTCCACTTTGTCCGAGTATAGGCTGATTGATATCTTCCATTAGGTTTGTGTATCTGTTTACTATTGCCTACTCCTTAGGTGAGGGACCAGTCGCCTTCCAATATTCTGCTGAGGTATTCCCGACTATTCAGCGAGAACAAGGAATGGCGTGGGCTGTTTGCATCAACAACACTTTTGGTGGGTATTCCAAACATCGAATCCATCGAGCATCACATTAACAATATCTTCCCCAGCTGGCGTCCTTAGTCTAACTTTCCCTCGCATGATGACTGTGATGACCAAAACCGGTGCATGTAAGTTGACATACTTTTGAACCGCGATGTTCAAATTGCTGACCCTTGCTTTAGTTGGCTTCTATGCTGGTCTTAACCTGCTCGCTTGGTTTATGATCTTCTGCTTCGTCAGAGAGACCAAGCAGTTGACTCTAGAAGAATTGGATCGTAAGTCAAGTCTCGAATCTACATGACCATATACTGACATATATTGCAGAGGTGTTCTCAGTGCCGACCAAGAAGTTCATTCACTATGAACTGACTGTATGGCTTCCTTGGTGGATCAAGCGATATATCTTCAGACAGAACATTGAACGGCCACCACAAATCATTGCACTTGGTGAAGGGGTCAGGTAAACTCCCACAGATTTTAATATGCTGGATATCTTCAGCCTGCAACAGTTGGATTGATGTCTTTCTATCATTGGTACCTTGGTGGTTTCCCTATCCTACCCCTATGAGGTAGAGTAGCCTACATGATAACCGCAATAATTCCGGTCCTTACATATGCAGAATACATTTCTAGTATTATTCAATGACTATTGAGGCAGTGATATCATAGCTATAGCAGGTACCTGTAGGTAAACAAAGGGGATCCTTCGGCAGGAACGAACCGGCACGTCTTCAAATTTCCAAACTTCTGTCAAAGAGACTTCTCGCCTACTTTCCATTTGAATATTCTTCGAGTTATCTTTTCATGTCCCCTCACTATACATTATGGAGCAAACATGGGCGGAATGGCACCATATGATCGAGGAAATAGGAGGAAACACAGGAAACCCAGAAGCTTCAAGCTCACACATCCAGCCAGAGGGCCAACTTCCACCACCCCTGTCCAACATTCCACTGATCTCATGTCTTGAGAGCGTCCATCATGTCTTCACACAATCGTTGAGGCTCGATGTACGTTTACTCATTTGGCCAGAGGCCTGGTTCCCAGGGGATGACCGACTGTGTCCCCTTTGGCTCCGGCCTTGGATTCAATTTCCTCAGCTCCAAGAAGAGATGTGGGACAAAATCCTCGGCTCGTCCGAACTTGTCAATGCTCGTATTTTTCCCCCGCAAGCCTCCGTCCAATGCACTGCTCAGCTCCTACAATGGTACCCGGTGCATTCAGAAGATACATTGAAGCAATTTGCACACAGAACACTGGATGATTTCCTTGGAATGATTGTTAATTTTATAGAACAAAAGGACACACTGCGATACAGGTTCAGTGTTCGTGGACAACTGAACTTCGACCGCCCGCATGATTGCTGCGTTTCTATTGCGAAATTCGGATTCGAAGAGCCGGCATACGCAGTTTTGTATATTCCCTCGTTTTGTCTGACGGTGCCTGAACTGGTTGCAGGGTTGCACGCGACGTCACCGCTAAGGTCCTTCGACAAGGAACCGAATACATTTGAGGAACATGCCACTGCCATGGTCGTCCATGCGATTGTTCGAGTCTATTCAAGAATGATTTGCTCTGGACGCCGGTATGGGTATATATACACAGGAGAGGCCTTGGTATTTCTTCACATCCCTTTAGATGATTGTAGCGTTGTCGAATACTACCTCTGTGTTCCCGCGCAAGACGTCGAGTCTCATGGCTATGATCCGCATTCAAACTGGGTTCGCCGTACGGCTTTGGGCCAAGTCCTCGGTTTCGCACTGCAATCTTTAGATTCCACTCCACCATCGCAGGAATGGCAAGACGCAGTTTATCAATCCTATCGCCCTCTCGAAGACGACTACTCAATTCTCATGCCCCAAGCCCCGGACGACCTTCGACTCCGCCCACCAGCAGAGTTCATGTATGAAACATCATTCTGGCCGAGATTCTGGGGCAATCTTCTGCATGCAAACATACCAAAGGGGAATTCTGGAGGCTCCGGTCCACAACCCTCTGAATCAGACGTTTTCAGGCCTTACTGTACCCAGGCATGCCTCCGGGGCACCTTTGAAAAGGATCTTTTGGATCAAAACTGTCCGAACGCTGATCAGCACGGCGTAGTAAAACACCAAATCAGCTCACAGGAGATCTGCGACAGGATGAATGAACAACTTCGAGCGAACCGGTATAGAGGATTCCAGCAGCTGCACATTACCGGTCGAGTCTGTTATTTGTTAAAGGCAACATTGCTGTCTCATGGGTACACGATGTTGATCAAGGCCACCAGTATGAGACGGTCGCGCAGGATTCATGCTGAATTGAAGAACTATGAGAATCTGATGTCGTTGCAGGGGTGTCAGATTCCTGTATGTCTTGGGATGTTTTCACCCAAGATCCCATATTGGTATCACGGTGTTAGAATGGAATACATGCTGCTCCTCAGCTGGTCTGGCATTCGAACGGAGGAACATGCGACCCTTGAAACATGTCAGTTCCTTGAACACGAGATGCAGAAACTCCAGGACAAATTCCAAGAACACGGCGTTATTCAGAGAGATGCAGCCTTCCGCAATGTGCTGTGGAACCCCATGTCACAATCCTTTTTCATGATTGACTTGGAAGATTTGAAGTATGTAAATGGCGTTTCAAGGAGCTCGCATGGAAGCCAGTCCAGTGACTACCTTGCAAATGATGACAGGTAACCTTCCGTTTTGGTGCTTACAAGGATATTGTGAGTGATAGTTGGTCGAGTTGGAAGAAAAGGTACCGCAAAAGATTCTATATTTATTCCCAACGCTATCTTTATTCTGGGTGCCACATTCCTTGTTGTCTGTAAAGTCGCTTCAATCCTGTATAATATGGTTGCAGTGCCAGAAATCAAACCCGAACTTGGGATCACTCCAGATCAAACGTCTATTAGACATGTGTTAGCACTGGATGATCACTTCAGGTCGCGAATGAACATACCATATCAAACCAAACACCACCAGCAAAAGTGGATTGACTTTTGCCTTGGCTCTTAAACCCGACACTCTCATAGAAATTCACCAAGTAGTCATGCGCAATAAGCACAACCTTGCTCGCCCCAAAACACCCCCTCCCAAGATGCTCAAGGTACGCCCGGACGAGAGCTCTCCCAACCTTCTTTCCCTGATACTCCGGCAAAATAGCAACGGAGTGAATCGCAATACTATCACCATACTTGTGATTCCCAATTAACTCATCATTGACAAAAACAGGCTCATCATCCAGTGATCGCCAATTCTCCGGCATTTCCATCGATCCGTCGGTGACACGCGTATAGGGAGAGCGGACTGCAATGACATGTCCAATGAGTGTAGGTGAAGCTGCGTCTTGCTCATTCTCAACAAATAGTCCCAGGCATAGCTCTGGGCATGCTCCCAGACGATAACAGAACTTACCCCGTGTCAGAAGAAATAATCTTGGGAATTACTCATTCGGCTCATGCTCTGGCTTACCTTTTCCTCGGAGCATCGCTCCGCCTCTGTAAAGGCTTCTTCGACAGCTACGCAGATCTTCACATCTTCCTTGCTCAGAGTCCGGGTGAAGGCATTGGTTCCGCCGAGGCTTGGAATGTGGATGTTGGTCTGGGTCATGATGAGATGCTTAGATTGATTTGCGAGGGCAGGTAAGTTGTAATAGAAGAATAAGTATAAAAATAAACCGACGAGAGCCAAAAAGATAGAATCAATGCCCTTTTAATGAATCAGGGCCATTTCTATATCGGCGGGTGGAGTAAGACAAACCGGAGTATTCGGACCGGAGTATTCGGCGTGGACAACCCCGTGGAGAACCTCAAACAGTCGATCACTACGGAAAACGTGAAATCCGGAGCAAAAATGGATATTGAGCGTTATAGAGTTGATGTATTACTTGCAGATGGTCAAGGAGCCCACGCCCTATCAACTACACCGCTACTGTGCCCCGTAATGGACATCATAGACTGTATTATGGTCAGTTCTTGCTTCCGTAGAACTCATGCACTATATATATATATCTCAACTAAAGTTGAGGCATGAAAGATGGTAGCTCGGGTTTCATGCTTTGTTGTTGCTCATCATTGTTAAGAAAATTGGGAACTAGCCCTGCCTGGCCTTACATTTAGGGATAGCTTGACCGGAGATGAGATAATGTACAGATTGACTTGCTAATATTACATGCTGTCGCTTCCAGCCATTCACAGTTTCGCCAACAAGGACTCGACAAACGTGCGCAGTCCATCCAATGACACATCCTCCTTAACGCCCAACCGACGGCACTGCACCTCCAAAGTCTCCTTCTTCTTCCACCCATTGCCAACAACAACAATAATAGGGTATCCAATCAAATCTGCGTCACCAAGTTTCCAGCCCATACCCTTGTCGCGGTCATCGAGGATAACATCGACAGGGGCCGCGGTGTCGCCGGTAAGACTATCATAGACCTGATCCGCAATGGTTTCCAGGCCCTTTCCTGAAACCACCACAACCTCGTAGGGCGCCATAGCACGTGGCCAATTGAGTCCCTTGGAATCGGCAAGGCGATTCGCCACTGCGGAGATCATACGTGAGACGCCGATACCGTGACATCCCATCTGCATGGGCACGATTTGTTCCTTGGCCGAAGATTTCGTACCTGCATCCGAAGATCCCTCGAGAAGAGCAGAGTTGACGGACACAGACGCATTCAAGACTTTGCTGTATCGCGTTCCCAAGTGGAATGTGTGTCCTAGTTCCACGGCAGAGTGGCTGGTCAACGATCCATGCGCGCACTGCGAGCACTGGTCTCCATCATGCACACGGACAAGGCTGAGTTTGTTTGAAGTCCCAGGAAATCGGTCCAGTTTGGAGTAATCTATGTCCGAGGCCGTGCAGCCAACTTCCTGGAGGAGATCACTCAGCGGCGGGCGCTGGTATACCCGAACCTGCGCGTCGTATAGATCCAAGACACGCGGCTTATGTGCGGAGGACTTCTTTGTCTTTACGTGGGCGGTCCATCGCTCTAGTGGGTTCTCCACGCTTAGATCGAGGTCAATACCAGCGGCGGTCGCCACCGCCTTGACGGCGTGTGAGTTGACATGGCGCTCAACGGGCTCTGTCGCCCCGTTCTGCATTGAAAACTTGGGGTGCCAGCTCCGCACAATGGTGTTGCTGTCGTGAGAGATAGCCATCCACATGCCAGTTGAGATTGTGGGTCCACCTTCCACAAGTGTATCATCGGTCTGGAAGCCAGGTGCCGTGGTCTGCTCGGACTCAGAACTGTGCGTCTTGCCGTCTGCAAGTTCTTCGTTATAGACAAGGTCACAGTGTGAGCAGCTGACCACTTCGTCCTCGCCCTTGGGGCTGATGAAGTGGTACTCATGGCTCAATGAGCCACCCATATTCCCCGAGTCTGCTGCCGCGACCAGATAGGGAATCTTGAGTTCATTAAATAATTGAGTGTAGGCATGTTTGACTGCGTCATATGTTTTCAGTGCTTCGCTGACACTGTAGTCGAATGTATAGAGGTCTTTCATAATGAACTCTCGCCCCCGAAGCAGGCCCTGTCTGGGCCGGGCTTCATCTCTGTACTTTCGTGCTTCATTCATAATTCCGTCAGTAAAGTTCACAAGCAACAGGCAAACAAGAATTCTCACATATTTGATACACCCGTAGAGGCAGGCTCTTGTATGATGTCGTTAGATTCCCCACAAGTGTTGTAATTTCTTCCTCGTGTGTTGGGGCCAAGAGAAATGGAGTGTCTTTCCGATCATTGAATCGGAATAGCTAGTATGGATGTCAGTGACACTATGAAAGACAGTGGGTATGATCAACCCACTTCGGAGCCGTCGGTCAGTCTGCCAGACTGTCCCCATAGTTCTTGCGACGATATCGAAGACAAAGAGACCTTGGATGCGCCTGAATTTGCGTTAGTCACCATCCCATAAAAAACGTAGGGTATATTCCATACCGAGTGAGCGCATATGCTTGTCAATCAGGCGCTCAAGCTTATCTTGAACGCGTAGACCAAGTGGGAGCAAATGGAACACTCCAGAGTATGCCTGGAGGGCCGTCAGAGATATTTATTTGGATATAAAGATGTGACTGCTCACCTGTCGAAGGAATCCACCTCGGACTAGCAAGTCATTGGCATCCTCTAGATCTCCGTTAACATCTGGTGATAGTCAGTTGCTATTGGGGTTCTGAATGGCGTACCCTTTTCACCATCAACGGGCTTCTTGGAAATTCCACCAGTAGGGATCCATATATTTGAAACACGGCTTCTGCCGTCAATCTACATCGAGTCAGTACTCACTATCAAGGGCATTTAACCAATCTTTTCGAAGCGCGTACATGAAGATTGCATTGCTGAACGCGCAGGCTCAACGCTAGCCGCCCCCCGGCTATGGGCCCTGATAGAGGTCGTAGCCTAGAAATCATCGATCAAGATAATTCCAAGGCGTCGAAAGGTATTATTTTGGCAATTGAGCAGCTGGCTGAACACAAAATAAATTGTAGAGCAAGCCGAGTCTCCCTTCTCCGATGTTTCTTATCGTGTTGGTCCGAGCGCCCCGATAACCCGCCGCAAAAGATTTCTCCGTTCAATTTTCTTTTCTCCATCAGTCAACCGCAAACAAAACACACCATGGCTGCAGGGAAAGGAAAGCGCTCTTCGGGCGCTAATGAGATTGCTCCTGCGACGAGTGTCTCAGCTCCCGCTGCGGAAACTATGCCATCCATGCCGGACGAGAGTGCCTTCGCAGGCCTACGACAAAAAATCGAACAGCGTTTGAAGAACCAGAATCAGAGCACCGGGAAAGGAAAGAAAGATAATACCAAGCCATCGGCCCCTACCCCCAATGCTTCCGCAAATAAAGGAAAACAATCTCCCGCCAAGCCCGGACGCCCTCAAGATTCTGCGCAAGGCAAGAAGCGGGATCGCAACGGCGAGGTGATTGCTCGCGAGCAGAACAAGGAGCAGAACAAGGGTGGAATTACCAAGCAAGAAAAGCCCAAAGCTGGCAAGAAGAGCAACGACGACGAAACACTGCGCCAAGAAATTCTAGCTATGGGTGGAACCGAGGAGGATCTTGATCTACTTGCTGGCGTCGACTCTGAGTCTGAAGTTGAGGGCGAGTCCGGCAAGGTTGACGATGATCTTCGGAAGCAGCTCTCTAGCATGTTGGAGGCTTCAGGCCACGTCGCGCCCGAGGATCTGGCGGATGACGAAGTCGAAGGCGTCGAAGAGGAAATAGAGAGCGAGGATGATATCGAGGACAGCGAGGACAATGCAGAGAGCAGCGGGCCAGAATCCGATATTGAAGAAGCCCCGGCTCCGAAGGCAAAGCAGTCTGAATCGGTAGTTCCTAAGGAGTACTTGAAGCTGGTAAGTTGTGGACCGTCCTGGCACTAGAACGCTTTTTGCTAACCATGATCATTATAGAATGTTCTTCCTCGGTCCGACTGGTACAATATCCCTATGCCCTCCTCCGCCGGCGACACAAAACATATGAACGCCTTGCCCCGCCATCTTATGGAGCGCGTCCACGAGCTGGCCAACAAATTGCTACAGGAAGAAAATGAAGAGTATGCGGCCGCCCAGAGGGCATCTGCTTCTTCTTCCCACAAGTTCTACTCCACCATTATGGCGTCTGGTACACTGAGCGATAAAATTTCCGCCTTGACTCTTAACGTTCAAGAGTCACCTTTGCACAACACCAAGGCACTGGAGACCTTGATTGGTCTCGGAAAGAAGCGTAGCCGTGCGCAGGCAGTTGAAGTTCTGCGATCATTGAAGGATATGTTCGCGCAGGGTACTCTGCTGCCCAGCGACCGACGATTGAAGTCTTTCACCAATCAGCCTGGGCTCGTCGCCGCATTCCAAGGCGCCGGTGGGCGATGGAACGAGAAGGACCCTCTTCCGGGTGGTTTGAAAAAGAGCGAGCTGATTGTGTGGGCCTTTGAAAACATCGTGAAAGATCAATTCTTCGAAGTTATCAAGATTCTCGAGATCTGGTGCAATGACGAGATTGAATTCTCACGGACCCGTGCCGTCAGCTACGTCTACGAACTTCTCAAGGAGAAGCCCGAGCAGGAGACCAATCTTCTACGACTTTTGGTCAATAAGCTCGGAGATCCCGGGAAGAAAATCGCCTCTCGGGCATCCTACCTGTTGCTGCAACTCATGCAGTCGCATCCTATGATGAAGCCGATTATCATTAAGTCAGTGGAAGAAGTGCTGTTCCGCCCTGGCCAGAGCTCTCACGCCAAGTACTATGCTGTGATCACTCTGAACCAGACCATCCTGAGACAGAAGGAAGAAAAGGTGGCAGCTCAGCTGCTGGACATCTACTTTGGACTGTTCCTCGTACTTTTGAAGCCCTCCCACCAGGGCAAGCCTGCTTCCAACGGGAAGCATGCTCCCAAGGGGAAATACAACAAGCATGGGAAGGGACCGAAGGGCAAAGGCGACGACGATGCTACCAAAGGACAGGCCCAGGACGATGAAATGCGGGAGAAGCTGATCTCTGGTGTCTTGACTGGTGTCAACCGTGCTTATCCTTTCACTGACTCTGATTCCGAACGGTATGTTTACTTTCCAACACCATATTCCTCCATACAGTATACTAACCTATACTAGCATGTCCAAGCACCTCGATACCTTGTTCCGTATCACACACTCCTCGAACTTCAACACCAGCATTCAAGCTCTCATGTTGATTCAACAGCTCACGGTGTCCAACCAAGTCTCCGGCGACCGCTTCTACCGCACTCTATACGAGTCCTTGCTGGACCCCCGCGTGGCCACCTCATCAAAGCAATCTCTCTACCTCAACCTCCTATTCAAGTCTCTCAAGAATGATCTCAACGTCCGCCGAGTTAAGGCATTTGTGAAGCGTCTTGTTCAGGTGCTTGGCATGCACCAACCCTCTTTCATCTGCGGTGTCTTCTTCATGATCCGCGAGCTCGAGAAGACCTTCACAGGCCTTTCGGCCTTGGTTGATCAGCCCGAGGAGAACGACGATGATGATGAAGAGGTCTTCCGTGACGTCCTCGATGAGGATGACGAACAACCGGAACCTGCTCCTGTTGCCGAAGCCAAGAAGCAGAACAACGTATACGATCCCCGCAAGCGAGACCCCGAGCACAGCAATGCCGACCGGAGTTGTCTTTGGGAATTGCTACCTTTCACCACTCACTTCCATCCTTCTGTCTCTCTTAACGCTACCAATCTGCTTGAGCACAACCCCATGAGTGGGAAGCCAGATCTGACTCTGCACACTCTCACTCACTTCCTCGACCGCTTCGTGTACCGCACGCCCAAGGCCAACGCTAGCTCCCGCGGTGCTTCTATCATGCAGCCCCTGGGTGGTGGTGAAGCCGTTGACCGGTTGGTGGAGGCTGGTAAGAAGACACAGAACCAGCTGCCGCTCAATACCGAAGCCTTCTGGAAGAAGAAGGCCGACGATGTTGCCGCGGAGGATGTCTTCTTCCACGAATACTTCACTCGTGTCAACAAGGACAAGGAGAAGGTGCGTTCCAAGAAGAGCAAGGACATCGATGCCGAAGATCAGTCCGACGAAGGTCTCAGCGGGGACGAGGACGAGATCTGGAAAGCGCTCGTCGACTCTCGCCCCGAGTTGGAAGCCGACGAGGACAGCGACGACGATCTGGACATGTCCGATTTGGAATCCGCCTTGGACTCCGGCGAAGACGGGGAAGGCGCGGACGAGGACGACTCCGACGGTGGCGTCATCTTCAACGACGAGTCCGATGTTCCTTCCGACGAGGAAATGGCCGAGTTCAGCGAGCCCGAAGAAGCCGCGCCCCCGGTCAAGACCAAGAAGTCCGCCAAGAAGCCCTCCAAGGACGCCGAGGAGGACTCAGACGACTTCGACATGGATGTCTCGGACGACGATGCCTTCATCGACAGCGACGAGGACCTGCCATCGGATATGGAATTGGGTGGAGCCGATCTCGAAGAGCCCGAAAAGCCTGCCGATGCTGCTGCCCCCGAATCGAACCGCAGCAAGCGTCGCAAGCTCAAGCAGCTGCCCACTTTCGCCTCCGCGGACGACTACGCTGCGCTGTTGGACGCCGAGGACGATGGGATGTAATCTGTCTATTCTTGCACAGAAAGAGTTCGATTATTTCTTACCCCCTGTGGGGGCCAAAATTCCTGTTTTGCATCTGGAGTTGTTACAGGTTGCACACACTCTGCCCTTTTTTTATTATTCCTCTTTTTTCATTGTTGTCTATATCTATCCTATCTACTATCTATTCCGTCTCTGGACGCTGGAGTCAATACAAGCTCTTTGGAATATGCCCAGGCCCTAGACCTAACAAGCCTACTGATCTTAAACCAAGCCTTACCCCTCTCTAGGCAAAAGTACGTAGTCCTATAGGACAGCTCCGGGGGTCCAATTAAAGGGTACGCTTTATACTGCCGGTAAAATTTGGGTTTCAGCAATGTCGCAAGGGATACGGAGGACTCGGTACGGATACTCTCAAACTATATTGTAGTAAATATCGCGCATCACAGGGTCATAGGTAGTATACAAAGTACATAGGGAACATGATATTAAATACCGAGGGCATCTAAATAAGCTCAGATCTTTCTGTGGCTTTAAAGCCCCCCAAGTCCCTCGACACCACACGGTGTACGCCGTGTGGATCTTGATGCCATCGCTGCGGGTTCGCACGCAAGAGCGGCTGATGGGGCCGAGGGCCAGAACGTTCAACGTCCAGTGTTGTTTGCCGTCTTTGTGCCAGTATTCGACGTTTTATTTTGTCAGATACCATGGCGGGTATATATCTTCGAATACCTAAGTGCATATCATGTGTTTAGGCATGGTTTATGCTTGAAGGCTGCTAAGCAAGGGGTCCCGATCCCGAAAGGGCCAGACTCTGAGTCAGCAGCACGTGGTATGTCTTTTGTTGCCTCAGGCAGAAAGGAAAAGCAAAAAGTCAAGGTCCAAGTCAAATTCAAAGTCAATATTTCACAACTTTGCCGATCCTTCCATAAATTACCTAGTACCAAATCAAACTCTTTGAAAATGAAATCCCTGATCAAATATACCATGGTTTCCACTATTCCCATGCTAAACCCATGTTCGTGAGGCATGGTATGCATGGATTCGCCGAGCTGGATGGATTCATTCGACAGCCATCCGCATGCGGGGCCGCCACAGTCCACTCGATGCACAGGATATCGCACGATATGGATATGCGGGCGGAACCAACTTTGCCTTAGTGGGTTTAGGTGCATTCTGAGACTCCAATCAAATGGCAAACTAAGCTCCTGGCCCCCCCATGGAAAAATGCGGATTCGGGATGCCCGTGGAGTTTGATATCAAAAGATAAAAAAAGAGGACAATAGGCATACATCTTTGTGCTGGATGTACTGACAACAGTAACTAGCATGAAGTACAGCTGCAATCATCAGTCCAGGTACTTTGACTTCATCGGGTCCTAAGCAACCCTTGGCACAACCTACCGCAAGCCACGGCTTACATTTCGCCTATTCCGGCTGATGCTTGGCTCCAGCAACGTCATATTACTACATTCTGCCTGGTCTGCGATTTAGTTGATTTATTTTACTTTTACTTTTTTTTTTTTTTTACTTTCCGGATGTCAAAGAGTCCCAGTGAAGTGTCGGAAATGACGGTATTCTCCAGAAATTAATAGATTACCATGCAGATGGGATCGCGCCATACGGAGTACCTGGTATTCTACTATACTTCGAGTTTTTTTTTTTTTTTTTTCTTCTCTACATTTCATCTCTCTTCTGTTTCTTCCTTTGCATTTCATCTTTTTCCCACTCTTCGATCCAAGTTGAGAATTGCGTGCAGTTCAAAGAATACTACCTCACGTACCCGCATTTGCCCTAATCCGTCCAGCTCTGATCGCTTCACCTTCCAAAACGCCGATCATCCCCAGAATTCAGTCATTTGAGTGTAAGTGTCTGACCGGCGCATCCGTCCAAAGATAAGGGGGGAAAAGGGACAAACACAGAAAAAGAACACAACCCGCTTACACGCGACCAGTCTCCTATCAATTATCTTCTTGAGGAGCATTACATGCATCTACAGATCTTCAACTCCCCTTTCAACTCCACCGAGTTCCGACAAGCGCGGCTCGTCCGCTCTTCAAAATAAAAAATGGCTGTTCCAAATGGATTGCCAAATCCTGTCAGCTGGGACCATGACCGGGACCACAACAGCCTCGAGCTGTCTGACAAGTCCGAGCAGGAGCCCAAGCTGAAGGACTTCGACATTGAGGGCCAGGGCCGCCGTGGCTCGCAGCGTAATGTCACTGCTCTTGACGCATCCTCAATCACAGAAAGCATCGGTCGCCAGATTGATATGGAGTCCGAGAACACAATCAAGTACCGCACGTGTAGTTGGCAAAAGGTACGCTCCGATTAGACCGATAAGGAAGATGGAACCTGATTGACTGATCTTTTTTTTTAAAAAAAAATAGACTGCTGCATTGCTCTTCTCTGAGTACATTTGTCTGGCTATTATGTCCTTCCCCTGGTCATACTCCATTCTGGGTCTGGTTCCCGGTTTGATCTTGACCGTGGTTATTGCCGGCATTGTCCTGTATACTTCGCTGATTACCTGGTACGATACCCCGTTCAATGGCCGTGACCCCATGCTAAGCCTCGGTGTTAACATTTGTACAGGAGATTCTGTCTGCGACACCCGGAAGTCCGCGACGTTTGCGACATCGGTCAGTACCTGTTCTGGGACTCCAAGATTGCGTGGTGGGCCACAGCAGTCATGTTCCTCCTGAACAACACGTTCATCCAAGGCCTGCACTGTGTGGTGGGTGCCGAGTACTTGAACACGATGTCCAACGGCGCAGTCTGCACAGTCGTCTTCTCGTTCGTTGTCGCCGTCATTTCCTGGTGTTTCTCGCTTCCTCGCACATTCAGTACGCTATCTAAAGTCGCAACCCTCTCTGCATTCTTCACCTTCATTTCCGTCGTCCTGGCTGCCGTGTTCGCCTCTATCGAAGACCACCCAGCAGGATACTCGGCGGCACAGGGAGAACCCATTGTGCTCGTCATTCCTGCCAAGGGCACATCATTTGTCAAAGGCATGAATGCCTTTTTGAATATCAGCTACACCTTCATTGGTCAAATCACCCTTCCAAGTTTCATCGCCGAAATGAAGGAGCCCCGCGACTTCTGGAAGTCCGTCACAGCCGTGACAATCGCCGAGATTATCGTCTTCAGCGTGGTCGGCGCAGTCACCTACAACTACGTCGGTAACCAGTACATGGTTGCGCCGGCCTTCGGCTCCATTGGCGACGACGTGTTCAAGAAGGTCTCCTTCTCCTTCATGATCCCGACTATCATTTTCCTGGGCGTATTGTACGCCTCTGTCTCAGCCCGTTTCATCTTCTTCCGCCTGTTCGAGGGCACCCGGCACAAGGGCAACAACACTGTCGTTGGCTGGGCTGCTTGGGGTGGAATTCTTGCCGCGCTTTGGCTTTCTGCCTTCATCATTGCCGAGGTCATTCCCTTTTTCTCCGACTTGTTGTCTATTATGAGCGCTCTGTTTGATTCTTTCTTCGGATTCATTTTCTGGGGTACTGCTTATATCCGCATGCGCGCTGAAGATCACGGACCACGTTTCTTTATGGTCCGTGGAATTCGGGGCTGGCTTGGATTCATTTTTAATGTCTTCCTAATTCTCGTTGGTTTCTTCTTTTTGGGACCTGGAACATACGTAAGTGATAATCTCCTGTCTGGACGGGCTTGTTCTTGTTCTTTCTTCTCGTGCTAACACATTCCTTCTAGGCTGCTGTTATGTCCGTCGTCACCAGCTACGCGGACGGCACCGTCGGCGGTGTTTTCACCTGTGCCAGCAATGCACTGTAAACTCCACGCGGGGCGGGGAGTTTGTACCATTTTTTTCATCTTCATCTTCGCATTTGGATCTCTTGTGCACGTTGTTTTCGACCTACCGGGTCATAGACTAGATACCGGTGGCTTATGATTGATGACCGAAAAGAAAAGTGGCGGATAATCGTGGATTACACATACCACTTCAGCACCTTTGGGGTATTAGGAATCGTTTTGTTTTTCTTTTTCAGATGGATGCGGATCCTGTCGCAGGCTTTCAATTGCTGTGTATAGCTTGACAGAAAGCCTGGATCTCGGGGCTTGCTCCCCTACATGTATATTTTTATCCCCGCATTCTCTAATGCAATTGTCAGGTTTTACTTCAATACAGGCGATCGGATTGGGGGTTGCAATTTGGCTCTCCGGGTATGATTTGCCATCGCCGCGGCAATACTCCGATGGCCTTTTGGTCAACCAATTAATGTAGCCATGTACCTGACTGCAGGAATGCAATTGGCTCCGGAGAACATAAACGGGAATTCTCCCATAATTATACAATTGCTAACCCATTCTATGTGGAAGCAGGCCAGTGATATAGTTAGGGTCTAAGAGCTATATATCGTCATCAGCCTCCTGTGGAACGTCCGAATCGGGCAACGAGCTACTCCCCGATCGCCTATCTCCACGTGACTTTCCCGTGATGCTTCCCCGACGGCGGATTGGTGACTTCTCGCGGTTCATTTATTTCTCTTTTCCTCTTTTCTTTTGTCAATTCAATTACTCCAGCGTTGATTCACCATGTCAAGCGTCCGTATTCTCACACGAGGTGTTGACCTCGCCGCCGCGAGGGCCGCCACCCTCAACCTTCCCCGCGCCTCTATCGGCTCCACTGTACTTCGGCGGGAGCTCTCCTCCGCGGCTATTGTGCGACCAACAGTCCGTCGGTCATTGAAAGCCAATGCTCCAGTCACAGCCGTAGCTTCGCGTGCTGTTAACCAAGCTGTGCGCTATGCCTCTAACTCGAGCGAGCCCCTCAGCAAGACGCAGCTCTATGACTTGCACGTGGAGCACGGTGCTAAGATGGTGCCCTTCGCCGGGTTCGATATGCCTTTGCAATACGCGGATTTGAGCCATGTGGAAAGCCACATGTGGACTCGCGAGAAGGCCAGTCTTTTTGATGTGAGCCACATGTAAGTCAACCGCGTCTGAGCCAAAACAAACCCGCAGTGACTAACCAAGTTTCCCGTCTATAGGGTCCAGCATCAACTCAGCGGCCCCGGAGCCATTGACCTCCTGCAGAAGGTGACCCCTTCCTCAGTAGACAAGCTCGCCCCAAACACCTCTACCCTCTCTTGCCTCCTTGAAGAAGGCACCGGAGGTATGGTCGACGACTGCGTTATCACCCGCCGCAGCGAAGACACGTTCTACTTCGTCACGAACGCCGGCCGCCGCACAGAGGATCTGGCCTTCCTAACCGCCGAGATCGACGCCTACCGCTCCAAGCATGGCGCCGACAGCCTCAAGTGGGAGATTCTTGAAGACCGCGCGCTGGTCGCGCTACAAGGACCCCTCGCCGCCTCCGTCCTCCAACCCCTCATCAACACCGCAAACACCCCCGCCTCAGAAACCGATCTGGGCACCCTTTACTTCGGCAATTGCCGCGAGCTGTACCTCACCCTCCCCGACGGCAGCGCAACCGCCCACCCCCTCCTCATCTCCCGCACCGGCTACACCGGCGAAGACGGCTTCGAGATCTCCATCCCGACCTCCGGCGCCGAATCCCTCCCCCGACAAGTCACCGAGCTCCTCCTCGCAGACAGCAACAAATCCCGTCTCGCCGGTCTAGCAGCCCGTGACTCTCTCCGTCTTGAGGCAGGCATGTGTCTCTACGGTCACGATATCTCCACCTCGCAGACCCCGCCCGCCGCAGCCCTTGGCTGGGTCGTTGGCCGTGATCGTCGCGATCCTGCCACTGCTACCTTCAACGGTGCCTCCGTTATCCTTTCCCAACTCGCCAGCCCTAAGACTGTCCCCCAACGTCGCGTCGGACTGTCTGTTGAGAAGGGCCCCCCGGCTCGTGAGGGCGCTCTCGTCGTGGACATCTCTGACCCAGCCAACCCCGTTGAGGTCGGCGTTGTCACTTCCGGTCTGCCAAGCCCGTCGCTTGGTGGTGCCAATATTGCTATGGGATATGTCAAGCAAGGGCTTCACAAGAAGGGTACCGAGCTGGCTGTTAAGGTCCGCAATAAGGTCCGCAAGGCTACTGTTGTTGGCATGCCTTGGATTGAGAGCAAGTTCCATCGTCCTCCTCAATAAAGGATAGAAAGTCTATCCTTCTCCTTTTAGGTTCTTGGTTTGTGCTGTTCGGTTTTGTTCCTTTCTGAAATGGAGGGGCTTGTGCGAAAGACTAGCGTTTCGATGACTTTTATTACTTGGCCTGTGTATATATGTTTCCGACTTTATGACTGATATTCATCATATCAAAAGATTTTTCTGATTTCATATTTTGATTATATCCTAGCTCTGCTCGCAAAATATGTATCTTGACTATTATTTTCCACTCACGTGTAGAAAGATGTAGGTATAGAACTGGGGACAACAGGACAGGAAATAGATATCATGGCCTATTTCCTTCCACAGTCTTTTTGGCGTCTTGGTTATGCATTAATCTCAGCTCCTCCTCGCTGCCACACTCCGTAAACGCCATGGTCTGCGGATCAACACCCGGAAGAGCCCTGCCGTCTACTATTGGGATGTATGTATCTTCATCGTGCCACGATCGGACGCCAGCTCCGCGGTACGCCAGGCGCTGCAGCTGGAATACCCCGTCCAGAGTCCAATGCACCCATCCTTCCGAAGCCCCAGGAAAGCGCCGTTGAACGTACCCGACAATGATGTCTATGGTCAGCCCAAGCACGATTATGATGCTGCCCACCACCAAGACGATAACGATAGCCAGCATATTGAAGTTCTGAAGGCCGGTAACGTTCCGGACGATCTGGTGCTTGCAACTAGCCGCGGTGCCGGATAACTCAGAGAAATATAGGCCATTATTTTCCGGCATAGTTGTGGAATCCACAACGCCCTGCTGCATCAGGGCCAGCCCCTCGGAGAACCACCTAGAGAGCTCTAGGCGCCACTGTGTGCTCGGAAGCGCGGCCCACTGCAACCCGCGAAATAGGGTCCGAGATGCCAGGAACAAGCTGCCAGTAGCAGCGGCCGCCAGGTTGGTCCCGATCTGGATGGCGTCTAACCGTATGAATGTTGCCAATTGCTTCTCAGAGAAGCGTAGAGGCTTGACGATGGCGGAGGGATCGTAGTCGACGTGTGAGGAGGGCTTGTACAGCATGCAGACGGGGTCTCCGGGGCCAGCAGGATTGCAGATTTCGTATTGCTCGAGGCATCCGAGAAGTACAGGATGCTGTCTTCTTGTTTCGTGTGGATGCCAAAATGAACGCTTGAACTGAGATAGCCCGTATCGAGCATCACCGGCGTTGAGTTTGTGCTGATACAGAGGCTGGGGTCGGCAAAGGGACAAGGGCATCGCTCATTGTCCAGTTGAGGGCCGCACGGGGCAGGCCCTGGCAGAAGGCGTTCTGCATAGTCTGGTCTGAATCTGCTTAATAGCAGAGATCAACATAGAGCGAGGCTGACTCAATCCTTTTTTTTAAATAAATCGAAAAGGTTTGAAGGTTAGGCATACTATAAATATCCGTAGTGTTGACCCAGCGGCACATCTCGCTATTGATCAAGAACTCATTGCCCGCAGCAGTCCAAATTCTTGACAACAAGATCTGCGCCGCCGCCCACGAGGCAATAAGAACCAGCGAGACGATAAGTATAGGGGAAGACCTCGCCAGGCCATGGACCAACCCCCGCCGTCGTCTCCAACCAAGGGGAATCCGAATAGAAAACCAGGCTGCTTCAGCATGGGTACTGCTGTTGCGGAGCATCGCCTGCAGTTGCTGGTCAAGTCCATCTCGCCTGGAACGCAAGAGTACCTGGTGGAGGATCAATTTGACAATGTTCCATGCCCTGCGTTGCTGCAAAGCCGACAAAGAGAACAAGGGCGGCGGAGAGAATACCGCCGTCGCGTTGTTTAAGGGTGAGCGTCCATGTTGGCCATGTTTCCTCGTTGTGGTTTTGCCAGACGCCGATGAAAATATTCGGAGCGGTAGTCGACATGGTCGGCCTCGACTCTGTCGCAAAAAGGGACGAGAAAACGTTCGGCGAAGGAAGAAACAACTCCGTTGGGAGTTTTTCTTTTTTTTTTGGCCCCTCCAACCTTTTTTTTAAAAAAAATTAATCCTGTCAATAATAGTTCAAGTTGCCTGAGTTCCAATTTGTTGGTATTGATCGCTCGCTCTCAATCCTGAGAACGCTAGGGCTACGAGTGCCTTTGTATATGAGCTCTGCATGGGCTCGCGCCTCGTTGACAGCCTTGCCAGCCTTGCCTGTAAACGTGCGGGAGCTAAACAATGACTAGCGCTGTTTCTTACCATAGATACGACAAGGCCAAAGCAAACCTCCAGTAACCCTACCTCCAGGAATTAGACTGGCGTCGAGCTAGAGGCGTTAGCCCTAACTCTATGGCCCGGGCACGGTCCATTTGTGGTCTATTTCGGGAAGTCTGCGCAGGTAACTATCCGCCTCATTTAATACGTCGGAAGTGATTAGCCTTGAGACCAATGGACCGGAATCTTTCAGTTCCTATTGAGCCTTGTTGGCTGTAGCCTGCATACCCAGAGACTGAGGGATCGGCCGTGACACTATGACTTGATGACTGTCTCATCAGATCACCCAACTATCATCATTCCTCCGATGAATGTTATGAGAGATCACATTTGGAAATATGCACACACAGCGAATGCTGCTTTATAAGTTCACGGGAAAAAAAAACTAAAAATGGATCAACCAGCAAAATGTCGTATGCTTGGCGCTCGTGCAGCTAAACACATTATCGACACACTGATAGAAAATCTACTTCAAATTCCGAGTTGGAAGCGAGAATTGTATTGAACACAAATAAATGATATAAGGATAAACTACCTACCAAATGTGGAGGCTGAGGAAGCACCCTCAGGGTTACAAGCAGCACAGCCCCAAATCAACCCGCCAAGCTCCCTGTATCCACACGATGATCAGGAGGCAAAGCACGCTTCGATCCAAGACCATCAAAATCATCAAACTGGCCACCCTCAACAACACTCGCCCACCTGGAGTCCCTCACAGCCAAATCATCACCACGGATCCCAGCCTCCGGCGCCAAAGAAGGCGGCAAATCCTCCGGTTTAGTCCCCCACTCACTCTCCTCCTTTCCAAGAACAAGAACCAACTCCCGTCCCTCTGTGAAGAAATCATGCCCAATCCAATTCTTGGGGTAAGGCTTCCCGTCCAGGGTAGCAGACTGAATAAACCCATTACCACCAGCAGCACCACCAGTAGCATTAGCCGTGTTATACTGAGCCCAGTTAACCGTCTTCACCGTTGCCGTTTTCCCCGTCAGCGGGGAAACAATACTAACAGACTCGAAGAATGGCACTGTGAGTAGGTACACGCTCTGTCCTGGGTTGGGGAATAATCCCATCATCGCCATCGCGACGAACGAGCCCATTGCGCCAGAGTCGTCGTTGCCCGGTAGTCCGGCTGGCGTGGGCGAGAAGTAGTCGGGGATATAGCTGCGCACGCGGGATGTGGACTTTGCCGGTCGCCCGGCATAGTGGTATTGGAAGACTGTTAGAAAGGCGGGCTCGTTGCCAATGTAGGTTATGTTTTGGTCATGCAGGTAGTCGAGGCGGGTGACAAAGTTGGTGGGGCCGCCGAGGAGGGATATTAGGGTTTGCATGTCGTGAGGGACGAAGCTATGGGGATGGTTAGAAGGGGGCTGGGGTGCTGGGGTTGGGGTTGACAAAATAGAGCTGAGGACTTACAATTGATACTCCCAGATGCTGGATTCAAAGGTTTCGCCTGCAGTGTTTTGTAGTGAGCAGGCGTGTCCACTCTGGTCGATATTCGAACATGCGAGGGGATCTTGGTCCCCCCATGTTCCGTTCAGATACTTTGGTTGAAAGAAACCGGTGAAGCCAGTGTCCTTTCCTTGCCAGAGAGAGGCCTGGTCCTTCTTGAATACGTTTTGCCAGTATCGTGATCTTGTCTCGTATCGCTTTGCATCGCCCGTCTTGTTTAGGCCGCGAGCCATTTGCGCGATAGCGAAGTCGTTGTACGAATACTCGAGGGTGCGCGAAATGCTGCGCGTCATTGTGCCGAACCCCTCGTAATCGAAGTCTTCCACGGGTATATAGTGTAGGTCCTTCCAGCTGCGTAGACCACCTCGACCTTCGCTAGACCAGTCGTATGGTTCCTCCTCGGCATCCTTTTGTACAGCTGCGTACCCGGCATCCCAATCAATGCCATCTCTGAGGCCTTTCAGGTAGACATCTGCCAGAACGTTGTCAGCGTTAGAGCCGCCCTGTGTGTGTCCTTTGCACAGTGACATGCGGCAGTCCGGCAGCCAGCCTAGATGGCGCTGGGTATCGATGAGTGAGCGCACCATCTCCATTACGGAGGAAGGATCGAAGATAGTGAGGAACGGAACTTGAGAACGGAACGAATCCCAAAGACAATAGAACGAATCAAAGTAAGGCTCACTGCTCTGCCAGAGTGGGTTCTCGCCTGTGTAGTTCTGAGGGTTGATCATAGTCCGATAGATTCCACTGTAGAAATTGGATAGAACAGATGCATCGATGTTTGTTCGTGAGACACGGATCGGACGCATCTTTTCGGACCATTGCTCGACTGCTGTCTGGCGGGTTGCGTTAAAGTCGAAGTGTGGAATCTCAGACTCGGCATGAGCGCAAGCTTGCTCTGTGCTGATGAAGCTAACGCCAACTCGAGCGAGGACTGTATTGTCCGGGGCAGACTTGAAGCGGACAAACCCACCACCCTACGGAATTACGGTCAGCGCTCTCTGTATGACAAGAAGAAAGCCCTCCGACTCACCGGAAGCGGGTATCCATTGATACTGCGTGATATTTTCAAATCATGAACGCCAGCACTAGCACGGGAATTGACAAAGATACCGCTATCTCGCTGGGCTGCAGGGCTTTTGAAGTCTGCACAGAAATGCAAGACATACGTTCCCGATCCAAAGCTAGGAGCGAACCGCGCATGACCGGTCATTCGACCCGTCGTATTGTTCACCGTGATGGTCGCATTGTCCTGACGGGAGTTTGACAGATCGGTGAGATCCAGCAAGATCAGGGGACTGGTGCTTGTATTGTGTGAGAACTGGAAGCGAAACAGGGAAGTGTGGTGCGCAGTTGTCATATCAACCCGAACGCCCGATGCCAGCTCTATAGCAAAGTATCCTGGGTGCGCCTGGACCGAGTCAGGCTTATACTTTGTCTTTCGTTGGTTCTTCGGATAGACACAGCCATTCACATCGTCGCCGGCGCATTTTGCATAGGGAAAGAGAGGGAAATTGCCTAACGAAGGGTTGCCCCCAGTGCCGGAGTCGTGCATGCTGGAGAATCCGGTGACACTGCCGCCCTCGTATGCGAAGCCTCCTTGGTTGGATTCTGAGTCTGTGTCGGCGACGGCTTTTGCCATGCCATATGGCAACGAGGCGCCTGGAAACACATTGCCTAGGGAGAATTGGTTGTTGGCATGTAGTTGGACTTATTTAATTGTTCGAACTTACCTCCGTTGGCACTACCGATCAAGGGATCGATGTATTGTAGCACATCGTAATCTTCCACTGGAGAGAGATCTGCAGCATTAACTAGGACTCGACTTAAAAATAGCGACAGTAACAAATATGGTGGCATGGTCTAGGTTGGATGAAAATGATCGAGCGCGTCGGGAAGGTCTGGTATTTAGATCTGGTATTTAGATACCCCCTTCATCCCGCACCTACCTGGTATGCGTGCCCCTGGCGATCCCCGTCTGTTGCATTCCGCTCTGCATATTCCCGTATTGGATCCGGGGGGAGTGTGACGTTGTCAAGGGTAGTGCAAGGGTGTACTAGAGCTTGATTGGTGAGACTCGTGTACCCGGACTGATAGGATTGAGAAATCGTCCAGACAACCTTGGAAGTTGGATCAATCTCTAATGCCTTGTGGCAATAGGCTTGGTGAAATTCCCAGCAAAAAGCTTGTTTATTGTTAGAATACTTGCAGGATATTTCTTCGTAAGTTCTATATATCAGCTAAAGATAAGCAATTAAGAAAGGGCCACGGGAATCAAGAAGAACGCACTGTGTAACAGGGATGTGTCACCTCAGATTGGATATCAAAGTCACAAAAAGGTGGGCAGCATCCATATTATCATCATTCACGCTTATTGTCCTTTCTGCGAAGCTTGTGCAAGATGCCTTTTATTTAAAGGTTAACTCCTAAATATGTAATATAACAATATATATTCAACACTCACCGCGCCCATAAGAACTGCCTCTCTTCTTCCTGTTTCATAAAAATCCCCACCTCAGAATTGGCAGGTTCATTGTACTTGAGCTAGGTAGTGATCTGGATTGGGACGCAGAGGGAAATAGTCGGTGTCAGGATGTTCATGCCAGGAGTATGATAGGTCAACGAGAGGTCCAGCGAGTACGTGCGGGATACAAGGCAAGAATGGAAGGTTGGCACGAAGGTTTTAGAGCTAGGGATGGTGATAGGGATGATAACCGAGGTGGTATAATAGTTGTCCTTAAAGAATGATACAGACGGGTTGTCCGGGTCTTCAGAAGTGACAAGGTGTATCGAGTCGCGGCGGTTAGAGTCCGATGATGCCGAGTGCTTCTCCCATTCGGCCGAGGAGACACACATCGTCAACAGCGGGATAGACTCAGTGAATACGCCCTGGCCGCCTTGCCCGGATGATATCGTACCGGACTGGCAAGGGAAATCCGTCCAAGGAGCTGCGCTATAGAAAGTGCTCGCCTTAAGCTTGCTGGTCATCGATCCAAGTTGAGGGGGCTTCTCGTGACCCACTGGATCGAATCGGAGCTGTACTGTCGCCACAGTGCTCACCTTATCGCCGGGATAACTTGGAGGGAGTAAGCGAATTGGCTTAGGCTGCGACGAGGAAGCGAGCAGCCGGCCCAGTTTCGTTCGCAGGACTCCACGTCGTCCACTCTGTCCCTTGCTCGTGCAATAGTAGGGATCATTGAGAACAACGATAGGGGGCTCTTCTTCCACAGTTGGAATGATGCGGACCTTTCTAGCATGGTTTGCCAAAGATTCGAGCTCGCAGTGATCCGTTGAGGATTTCCTGAGTACAGCAACGCGAATAATGTATGAAACTCGGCTCATCTCGGGAGCCATATCATCTAGGAGGGTTTTCCCATCACTGGATAGCATAGGGTCACCCAAAGTCGGCGGAAGCATAGTGTGTGCACGGTGAACATGGGAGTTTGTCCGTGGGTGCGTGCAGGCCTGTGGCAGCAAACGATCTGGCACAACGAATCTGAAAGGAAACGAGTATGAGCGAGCAGGCTCAAGAACCCCTGGGGTCAGATACTCAGTCTCCTTGATTGGTTGGTGGAGGTCGAGAAAAATCTGCTCTGACCCTATGCGGCCACATGGAACGTGATCAATGGTCGTGTGTGACGAGCCTGTGTTATTATTGGGGTCAACCGAGGGTTCCCGTGCTGACACGAATAAATTCTAGAGCAAACTTACCTTCCAGCACGATTTCAATTTCGTCGAAAGGCGTTTCATGTTCAACGGTGATGATGGCGGTTCCATTGATTTGGTCGCCGGTGGTATATGAGTTGACGATGCGAGGTTGCTGGCCGACTAGCTGGATGTCGATTTTGGGCTGTGAAGGTCGGGTCCAGGCAAGTGTGTCGGAGTCACGGCTGATGATTGAAGTCACTCCCATCGCAACGATGCTTGCAAGTTCCCTCAGAAGTAAGGCAAAGAGGGAATCGGAGTGCGGAGGAACAGCGTAGGCGAGACAAGAAGCCCGGCAAAATCACGGACGATTCTGAATCTGAAATGTCTCCAGAGGAAGGAAATTGTCAGGGGCCAGGTGTGTAACCTGGTCGCCTGCTTTAAATTAATGGGTGCAGGGGAAATGCAAAGGGTAGAAAGTGATAGAACCAATGGATAACCGCGTCAGATTATGTACTGGGCTTTGGTTGACAAAGATGGTTTACAAATAACTTCACCCGGCTCCCCGGGGCCAGACTTAGACGATGCATGTCTCATGCGAGCTGCGAGCACTTCTCACCTCATCATGACTCTTACGGCACTAATCTAGTCCCATGAATTTCAATCGGAGACCTACCAAGACCGACACTTTGCATATATATGTGGATCAATTGCGACAATTTGGTCAAATGTGCAAATTGGACGTGAATCTTGAACACCAACGGGTGTGTCCTAGTTATATCCACCAATGTCCAAGTGCCCCTCAATACTCCTCGGGAAGTGACTAAACAGCCAATAGACTGTGATTATGTGTACATAAGGACCCGATTTCCAGCGTGCTCGAAATTTTTACCCGTTTAGGATAAGGTGAAATGAGTGGGTGAGTGTACGAAGATCAAGGTGGATACAGGTGGCGAGGATTTGCAGTTAAGTGGGGAGACAAGGCCTAATCCTATTGGACAATCTATTGGCTCCACACTTAACTCAAAGAAAAGAGACTTTGAGACTCCATTCTTCAATGACCTTGGGAGTAAATGTACATTGGTTCTGTTTCAGATCTTACGAGACACACTTATATTGCAGGAGTGTTGGTGAGTACTAGCAATTGGGGATTATAGAGCTAACACATGAATTTCCATAGAGCCAAAAATGTCCGTTCAACAGGGTGGACACCTCCCAGATTCGCTGCACTATATCCAATTGCCTGGATATATTCGTGATCCCGTAATGATCTACTCGGTGCTTCACGATTTACAAGAATTCCGCTGTGAGCCTATAGCGTCACAGGAAGCAATAATCATCGGCCATATCGGGGCCATTATGCGCACTCGATGGGATTTAGACCTGGACTTGACATCCTCGGCAGCATCCAGGTGGTCGATGATATACTGAACTTCCTTTCTAAAATCCATGGGCTTGTAACGTTGGATACGTCGGTGATAGTAAATCAATGCCGCATACTGCCAAGCTCTTGCTTGATGGTTGAACAGAGTCATCATCAAGTCATCACTTGTCACAATTGACGATATTCTCTAATTTGCCAGGCTCCAGGATAGCAAAGTATCACCTAAAACTTCACAGGCCTGAAGAAGATCGTCTGGGATAGGTTGTTGTTGTCTCTCGAACTGAGCCACAAATTCACCCAGTCGACGCGTTTCCTGGATCATGGCGGCAATGGCTGGTGTGATCCTGTACATGTATTCATAATAACTACTTCATTGAATGGCCATATTCTGAGTGTGAGAGATGTCGGCTTCGATACCGAGCCAAGGCGACAGAGTAGCCTCGAAAGATACGGTCCGGGCCATGAGGCTTAAAAAGGCACTGATTCCATTGAGTTGCCTAGTCAAGCCACTGATCAAACCCCAAGTCTAACCCTAGTAATGTGCAAATAGACAGAAGCCATGACCTTCCACCAACCAGTTCCAACGTGAGTCTTCACGATCTTCAATTTGAGTCCTTTCATTGCCAACCATTCTTCAGCTTCTGGCGGTATTCCGTAATCATTTCGCAAGTAACATCATTTCCTCCGCAAATAATGATTACAACTCGACTATCCGGTGCGAGGTCTGTCATGACTTCCCTTAGCCTATCTAACCCAACTTGAACACTTATTCCGCAAGCCAGCTCTACCTCCAACCGCAGCTCATCGCATAAACGCACAACTCCCATCGCCGCATCGGCATCGGTACCCACAATACTAGTGACTTTGACACCGGGCGGAGGGGATTGCACGTTTTTCAGCGTCTGCTGTGCCACGCAGAGTGCCCCTAGGGTGATTGCCTGCGATGTAACTGCAGGTATAGGCTGCAAAGAACCCATGCGTAGCGAATGCGCTAGCGAGTCCGCCCCAGCTGTTTCAACGGCAAGAATTCGAACTTGCTTCACTTCCTTTGGAAGAGTTGTCGGTTGATACGCTGGTAAATGTCTCTCAAGACCTTCGATAATCCCGTTCAAAAGCCCACCACCACCAACGCTGCAAACGATTGCATCTGCCGGAAATGAAGGATAGGTATCCGGTTTGCTGTCCATGTTGTCCCTTGGAGGTAACTGTTTGATCACTTCATCAACCAGAGTCCCCGCACCTTGCCAGATATCGTGGTGGTCGAATGGTGGGACATAGATGTTCGTAGCCAAGAGGTCTGATTTGCTGTCCTGGTTTTGATTTTCGATGAAAGTTTCCCGCATATATGCATCAGCTTCGAACCAACTGGCGCCATGGCGGATAACATTGGAAGCCCCTGCAGCGCGTATCTTTTTGATCATCATAGGCTTCGCGCTAAGGGGAACAACAACAGTACAAGAACAACCGAGATCCCGAGCGGCTATAACTGCTGCGAGCCCTGCATTGCCTGCCGAGGAGCTGAAAAAATGTAGGGGTTTGCCATTGTTTGATGGATCGGAAAGAGATGTAAGGATCAAGTTTCCAATGCCTCTAAACCAGTATTGATTCTGTGTTAGACCTCTTTTGACACTGGAATATAGAATGCCACACTCACCGTGATTTGAAAGAGCCAGAAGGTTGGAGCAACTCTAGCTTGAGGAAAATCCTACTATATTTACTCTTCAGCGCCCGGGCCGTTTAGATGAAAATAAAAGCCAAATCTTACCAGCCGGCAGCTTTTGAGAGTGTTGCTGACTCGAGCAAAGGTGTCTCAATCCAAGGTTTCTTCAATTGTTCTGAAGCCGCATGGCCCATTTTCACAACACTTCCCAATAAAGTCTTGGAGAGAAAATCCGGAAATAGGTAAACGTAGTAGGATAAACCAACAATTTATATTGGGGGAACATAAGCTAGAAATGGTCGGTGTTATCGGAGCCTGGTCCGACGCCCTTTGACATTTGGCTGCAGGTATAAAGCGGGGTCATATGAATTGGTAACCGGGCATGTCAACAATTCATGTTGACTATTCGGCTGGGATAGTAGCCATTTTGGGAAACTTTTGGTATAATAAGTACCAGTTATCGTGTGGTGACTAGGCCTCGCCAAAACCCGCCCACCGCCCAAACCCGCCCGCGAAAACCCAGCCTATGGGCCGGGTTGGGTCTTAGTCAGCAAACCCGTGGGCGGGTTGTTATCCGGGAAACCCAACCTAAGACCTAAATGGGTACCCGCGATTACCCAAAAAAGCAAAAAAAGCTGACTGATCATTTTACACTAAGTTATGCAGTAATTTTCGATTATCTAATTGTTTCGATAGCGTAACTGCTAGCTTCTAGCTGTGAATATTTGGAAAGGAATATGAAGGGCTTGAAAAAATCAAATTGGCTAATTATAAAGACTAGTATACCTTGTAACCTCGCAGTCTGCTGGAGGGTATTGTTACCCGACTAGAAGATCTCTTCTGGCTTCTATCACTCAATTGTATGATTGGAGGCGGAAGTAAATCTGCTTCGTCGTAATCAACTATGTCTTCCTCTATACTCTCTTCTTCTTGTTCAGGTTCGTGAATATGTCTGTGTATAGAGCTCCGGCCGGTCTCTACTACCGTATACTCTACTTAGTATGTCTCCTCTGGCTCAGAGTTACCCTCGAGATTCTCGCTCTTTTTAATCTCTTTATTGTCGCTGATCGGCTCTGTATCCTCTTCGATTGCCTTTAACGCTTTATCCTCTTTAAGTGCCTCTTGGCTCTCGCTCTCTAACAGTTTCTCTAGACGAATCAATTGCTATCCCTCTAGTGTAAGCTTTTCTGAGTATATATATATTATTAAGTCTTGAATAGTCCCTTTATGAAGAGACCCTCGGCGATAATGACAAATGTCTTGTGCGCTATTGAAGAGCCTTTCTATACCCGCGCTGGTAGTAGGGACTGAAAGCAAGTCTCGTACGAGCCGAGATAGTACTAGGAATTCGCGTTTGTGTTCTTTCTAATAAAGTCGCGGCGATATAGGGATATTAGCTATTCGAGGTCAGTTAGTTGTTCTAGTGTATTGTACTGATTGCTTGTACCTTCGCGAAGATACTAGTCTATTTTGTTATACTCTACTCCTTTATAGAAAATCAATATACTAGGTAGCTCGAGTAGCTGATTAAGCTCTATACTATACAAATTGGAAGATCGCTGGACTGTATAGAATAGTAACTCGGGGTTCTGCTGCTGATACTGTGTAAAAGATACTCTTAAATATTTATAGTACCTTTTTGATGTATTCTTATAGTAAGTTAAGTACTCTCGATTATCAAAAGTACTTAGTTTATACTAAGAGGCAAGTAATGTTCTAGTGCTATAGAGAAAACCGTAGTTGCGGTAGGTTTTTTTGTAGTACTCTTTTAGCTTCTGCCTCGCTATAAGTAATACGCTATATATGTCTTTCTTCTAGGGTATTGTCTTTCTCTTTAATCTTCGATTCGACCGTTCGATATACTCTAGTAGTTTCCTATATATAAGGAATATACTATAGATTGTGATATCTCTGGTCTTTATCAGAGCTATAGTGAACTGAAAAAACGGTTTGGTCAAATAAACGAGGTAGTCAATTTGCCTCTATTTAACGTCGGTAACCTTAAGCTACGAGTATTTATGATCGTAGTAGTATTTGTCGATTATATTTCTTAGCCGGTGTACTTGGCGAAGTATTAAAAAAGTTGAATTCTAGCGTATCTGAATGTTATGTAATAGAAAAAGCCGAGTACTGCCTGATTGGAGGTATAAAAAAGTATTACGCTGTTATAGGCTTGCGTTGATAAAGATCGCAAAGGATCGAATCTAATGCTGTTAGTACTCTGAGTATATTGAAAAAGTGAATATCTTAGCTTACCTTTGTTAGTGTATAAGCTACGTCTTTATAGTTGATTGAATCCTTTAACCTATACGCTTAGGTGTCGGACTAAAAGGCTCTGACTTCTTTATTCTTAGGTACTGCCCTGATATATCCTAGTAGCTGTTTTAGGCAAAGCTGGATTATATGAGCTATGTAGGGAACCCGGACTATTGATTCCTTAGACCTAATAGCTCCGATAAAGAGTAGTCTCTCTTATAAGGCGCGTATTATGGTGTTGTTGTTGGTAGTGTTATTTGTAGTAACGCTAAAAATACGATCGAGAAGTTTTCGTTCTTTTAGTAACCGGTGTAAAATATTACTAAGGTTGTTACCTGTATAAGGACTGTGCAATGGCTTAAAGCCGAGGAGTATTTCCCTATAGTTCCAATCTTTGTTAATAAAATAAACCGTGATTGCTATAAATACCTACTAAAATAGACTAGTCTAATAATCTAAAGCGAGGGAAATCTTGGTATCTTTAGGCAGATCTTATAACTGTAACTCTTGCTGGCAATTGACTGTATCCCGGAGCCGTCTTCGTAGGGTCTTCGCTGATAGGAGTTCTAATTCTCTGGGACTAGAATATAAAAGGCTAAGTAGCCTCTGAAATACTAGGTTCTCTACTGTCTAGAAAGGCAAACGAAGATACGTAATTGTCTTTAATATCTGCTCCTCGATTTGAAATATTATTACTTTATAGACACTAGGTGAGTCTTTTGTGGAATAGTTCTGTAAAGAATCCGAAATTAATAACTAATTAAACCCCTTTTTCTTCCCTTTATAATAAGTATTAGACTTTTTATGTCTATTTATAGCGCTTGTTCTATTCCCTTTATACTGTAGGTGATTAAGTATAGTGAGATAAGCCTGGTAGATAACTTTAGGATGCCTAGAATCAATATTAGCTACCTAATCAAAGTGTTTCTATATATTAGCGTAACGCGATCCGGTAGACTATTTGATCTGGGATTAGCCTTCTCCGTTTAGCTTTTAGCCGTACTCTATTTCCTTCTACTATTTAAGAAACTCTGTCTCTAGATACGACTTATACGCAATCCATTTCTTTCTATACTAAGGTCCTATACGTCGGAGTATCGCTGGAGGTCTTCGAGTAGTTATGTTGTAGGTTTTGCGGGGTCCTGTTAAAGGCTACGGTCTATCTTAGTATATATATAGGTAGCGCTGCAACACTTAGAGGCTAGTGGAAGGGACTATTTTCTTACGGAGGATTGAATATTAGAATCTAAGAAGCCGTTAGATGACAGCTTAATGGAGAGTAGTGGACTGAAAGGCCGATGTATTGATCGCGATGATGAGGAAGAAGACGCTATACTGAAGTAAAAGGCCACTGGTATTGGAAGATAGGGATTTTTTTTATCTTAAGTACTTGATTGTGGATTTTGTTCTAGTCGCGTCGTGCGTTTGGATCTATCTATTCCTAAGTCGCGTAAAACCCGCGGGCACCTAAACCTAACCCGCCCGGAAATGAATCCGACTTTAGGAGGATACTGAGAAGGTCTAAATCACTGATTTTAAATGATCGAACTAAAGATAATATTTTTAAGCTCACTCGAAAGATTCTCAATTAATAAATTTATATAAAATCATCAATGTGGCCTATAATCCCTTCAGATGTGTAAAGCAGGGCGATAGGGGCAGTGATCTACATTTAGAGAATATATATTTCTAGGTCGATAGCGTTTATTGTTTCAGTGTAATATCCACTCAAAAGCGTGACAGAAATAAATGACCAAAATTACACCAGATGACTAATCAAGTTTATCCACGATTTATGCATGTTTTTGGGTATTTTGGGCAACCCGCGGGTACCCGCCAAGAACCTATGGGCGGGTTCATCAAGGCCAAAACCCGCGGTGGGTTGCCTATGGGCGGGTAAGGAAATTGAAAACCCAACCCAAACCCGCGTTTGGCGAGGTCTAGTGGTGACAGCCTTTCCTTTACATCTAGGACTCGCTTCGTCACCTTCGCTTGGAGAATTAATGCTCGATTCTTTTCAAGTCATAAGTTAGCCAACCACGACCTAGTTGTTCTTCTCATACCTAGTTTAACTGGGAGCTTCATGGGAGGGATATATGCAAGCTAAGTGTCGCGGTTTGCATGCTTTAGCTGGAACACCAGCGAACTGTCTGTGATAGAGAGAGTTGGGAGTTTAGGAAGTTTCTCCAGGCCGCGGTAAGCTTTCTCGAGATTTCCAATAGTGATATTACTACCGAGGCAGTTGCTAATTAGCTTCTATATCATAGAATGCTCAACTTCATTGGGGGATAGACTAGTTGAGAGATGGCAATTGAGGCCAAGCATCTTCGCACTATATTGAATAGGAATATTCAGAGATTAAATAAACCGAAGGTCGAGACACACACAGTTGAGAAAGTAAAAAGGAAAAATTATAAAGAAAAGAAAAGCCTTGTGTCTTCTGGCTTGCTATGGCCTCGGGGATAGCCAATAACGTGTCACAGGCTACTCGGTTAATGAGATATCCCTCCAGTCTGGGGGCTGTTACTCATCGCAACCGCTTATAGACAGCTTTAATTCAATTGCCGACATCTATTTATCCTCGTAAGATCCCCCCGAACCCCCCCCCCCCCGCCGGAAGTTATACAACTCGGAACTTCGCCCGATGAATGGAAACCACAACGCGCAAAGATGTCCGCAAAAGAACAAAAGGTATTTCGTTTTAGTATCTCCAACTGTACGGAATGAAATACTGACATATGGCACCGAAAAGACAATCAAGGAGCTCGAGGCTAACTGGATCTGGGTTCCAAACTGGACCGACTCTTCAAACGCAAACACAGCTGGCAAGATAGTTCATTTCACGCGTCATGTTAATTTGTCCTCGCGACCGACGAAATCAGTTCTGCATTTCTCGGCCGACACACGTTACAAGCTCTATGTGAATGGGAAGCATATTGCCGTCGGACCGACTCGCAGCAGTCCTTTGATCTGGTACTATGATACACTGGACATTGCGCCCTACCTGAAAGAGGGGCAGAATGAGATTCTATTTGTGGTTATCCGGTACTTTGCAGCTTCGAGAAGCGCAATGCCCTTTGTGCGAACAACTCGTCCAGGCTTAACAGTTACTGGAAATATTGAGACAGGCCAGA
The DNA here is from genome assembly GCA_028827385.1 of Penicillium freii. Classification (NCBI taxonomy): domain Eukaryota; kingdom Fungi; phylum Ascomycota; class Eurotiomycetes; order Eurotiales; family Aspergillaceae; genus Penicillium; species Penicillium freii. Next base: position 4,910,927 of record JAQIZX010000004.1, on the reverse strand, counting down.
AGGTCATTGATGTTGCTTCTTCCAACAACTGGATGGCATCGGTCGATGAAAGCATTCAGTTTCCGATGGGATTGATCGACGATGTGTTCCTTCATGTAAGACTGGCTCTGGATCGAACCTCTCCCCCCCCCCCCGAATTGTACTGACATTCCTTTCCTAGATCAGCGAGCGCATTACTCCTACCAACCCCGGGCCTACTTTAAAGCCGTTTCACTACAAGATAAAGACGCTCAATGGCGATATCCCGCCTTGGAATTTGCGTCCACGCTCGATCCCCATGCCCGAGTCAACACCAGCGGTTGTGAAAATTATCAGAGCATGCGACAGTGCGATCGATACCTGCAATTGGACAGCCTTCTTTGCAAATGATCATTCTCTCGCACTCCCTGAAAACTCAACTCATATGCTTGAAGTGCAAGCGGATGTCCATTCGACCGCATTCCTTCGATGGGCCTTCAAGGCAGCCAAAAGCACGTCTTATATCAGACTGAAAGTGACATATTCAGAAGGCTATGAGCTCGAGCCTCTATCGTACCCTTTCTTCCGCTCCAAGGCCGACCGGCTGAACGCAAGTGTCGGCCACATTATCGGACCATACGATGAGGTGACACTTGATCTCCCCAACACCGAAACCGTTGTCTACGAGCCATTCTGGTTCCGAACCTTCCGTCTCCTGAGGATCGAAATTGACGTAGGCGCTGAGCCAATTGAGCTAGTATCGTTTAATGCTACTCAGGTCAACTACCCCATGTCCGTCAAGGCCGGATGGAAGGAACCCGGCGATGCCCACAGCGAGGAGATTTGGGAGGTCTCCATTCGAACAATGCGAAACTGCATGTTCGACGGCTACTCCGACTGCCCGTTCTACGAACAATTACAGTAAATCTCACAAATTCCCCAGATTCACACCCCGGCTAACAATCCAGATACTCCGGAGACAGCCGCTCCGTCGGTCTATTCCACTACCTCCTCTCAGGCGACGACCGACTAATGCGCCAAGCTATTACCAACTTCGCCGCCTCAATCACACCCGAAGGCCTCACACAGTCCCGCTTCCCCTCACACGTACCACAAGTCATAGCCGGGTTTCCTCTGTATTGGATCCTACAGGTGTGCGATCACCACCTATACTTCGGCGATACGCCCTTTGCGCGAAGCTTTCTCCCGCGCATCGACGGCATTCTCGACTTCTTCGATGCCCACGTCGACGAGCTGGGTCTTGTCAGTGGACTGCCCGAAGTCGTCTGGCAATACGTTGACTGGGTGACGACCTGGGGTGCTACAGATGACCATCCTGACAAAGGAGTTCCGACTTCCGGAAGGGAATCCAATCGACACACTTATTTCAGTATGTTGTATGCGTGGGTTCTGCAGAAGGTTGCTGGTCTGGTGCGTGATGTCGGTCGGCCGGGGCATGCTGCTGAGTACGAAGCGAGGGCAGAATCTCTTATAGGGGCTATTCGGGCTCATTGCTATGATGGGCAATTCTTTGCTGACTCCACGGTTGATATTGCGGATGAGCTGTCATATTCTCAGCACTGTCAGGTCTTCGCTGTTATCTGTGGAGCAGCGAGGGCCGAAGACTCTGTGCGGATCTTGACAGAATCGTTTACCAATGAGCGCTTCTCAAAGTGTTCGTATATGATGCGCTTCTATGCCTTCCGAGCACTTGCTTTAGCTGGTGAGGACTTATATGAGTCATTTTGGGACAGGATGTGGGCTCCGTGGCGGGGGATGCTGGCGAATAATCTTTCAACTTGGGAGGAGGATGATGTTAGACAGAGGTCTGATTGCCATGCTTGGGGGAGTGTGCCAATTTATGAGTACTGTACTGAGCTGGCGGGTGTTCAACCGGTGGCTGCTGGCTCGTCGAAGATATCTTTCAGGCCTAGGCTTCGGTTGACTAGGGCGTTGGAGGCGAAGGTGGCGCTGGGTAAGGATAATCTAGCTACAATCTCGTGGAGGGTCTCTGAAAATGAGAAGATTGTAGAGCTTAGACTTGTGAGGGCGGTTGAAGTTGTCAGTCGATTGCCGGGATGCAAGGAGGAAGAGCATGGGGTTGTGGATCATCTCAGCTTTGTCTTTAAGGATTGAATAAGCACATCGAGTCACATAGAATTATACTATTTTGAAAGGCCCTAAGCCCAGGATGTGCCTTTCACTCCATTCTACGGGTTGCGACTGACCATAAACACACACATAAAGATATGTTAGAAGACATTTCACTTAGCGCTGGCCCTAAGGCTGTTTTGCTGATCTACTCAGCCACACAGATGGTGTGAAAGGAGGTGATAATATAGTTCAATATAAACATGACTACACTCTCCAACCTCAAGTAGCGCATAATATACTCTCTTCGCTTAGACTTACGCTGTGACTACCATCTCATGGTCCTCGCGTTGTTCATTCGAGCGTAGCTGCACTTCGGTGATATAACCTTTGAACTTGCGAAGGTTGACCTTCTTCTCGAACCTTGAAAAGAAAACGTGTTAATTAACTCTATAAGAAGGAGATCAGGTAGAAAGTTGGCATACATCTCATCAATCTCAGCCGGTGTTCGGCGCGTCACTTCTGGAAGAATGAACCAAGCGATAATTACCGCAAGCGTGCCTGTGCCCGCGAAGCTGTGAGAGGATAGCCTGTTAGTATTTTGTAGCACCTGGACTTAAACAATATGACAGAAGACTGACAAGAACCCTGTTTTGACACCCCAGTGTGAGACAGGTGCGTTATTGATCATCAAAGGCGTGCAGAAACTGAACATGATAGCGACCAAGTTGGAGGATGCAAGAGCCCAACCGGCAGTCTTTGCACGCAAGCGTTGCTGGGGGATCTCAGCGGCGTAGGCATAGCCAATAGCTGATGCACCAGTGGTGGACAAAGTTGCCAAACAAGCGAAGAAGATCTAGTGCAGTTAGTTATTTGCCAAAAATGTTCCGAATTCTTAATAAAGTCTTACCAGAAGTGAACTCGTTGATGGCTTTGTATAATCGAAGCAGCCAATAATTCCGAGGCATAGAACTGACACGGATGTAACTGCGTAAGGGTAGATTGTCAACGGGCGACGACCAAGCTTGTCCGTGGTGACGGCAGTCATCAACATAGATATCAACTGAACACATGATAAAATGACTGTTACCATGAATGGATCTTTGCTGCCAGCATATTGGACTACGGCGATATTAGCAGTGCGAAAGAATGGTATGAAAGGATTAAGTACTCACAGAAATATGTAGCGTAGGTGTTAAACACGGATAAGCCGACAAGCTGCTGGGCAATCTTGGGCCAAGCAGCAATAATGAAACGAAGGCGGTTTCGGCCCTGAAATACAGCCCATGGTCCCTCTTCGGAGTTACGCTCGGCGAGTATTCGCTCCTCTGCAATAGTGGCAGTCATGACTTCCTGAAAAGACACGTTAGAACTTTGTTTAAATACGATCGATAGGGGAACAATGGCACACAATCTGCTCGTCGACACTGTATCCCTCAACATTGCCATTGCACCTAGTTAGGACCCTAGCTGCCTTGTCGATCTTGCCTTTGCTCACGAGCCACCAGGGTGATTCTGGGATGAAGGCGAAGATTATGACAATGATACCAACCATAGCCCACTGACCGTACGTGGCAATTGTTAGTGACTATTTAGACCTTAATGAAACACCACGAACCTGGGTGTAGATAGGAACCCGGAATTCATATGGGTCCTTTGCGCTGAGTTCTTGGAGTGCCACTGAGGCGAAGATCTGACCAACCACAAACCAGCTAAAGAGAATCAGTAAATTAAACACCGGTTGTGATCCTTTTAACTCACAAGCTGTATGCGTTGATATAGAAGCCTCGCAGCTGGGTCGGTGCGATTTCGGACAAGTAGAGAGGCAAGGTGGATTGCAGCATACCGACACCCATTCCAGAGAAGAGTTTCGCTGCGAGCCAGTGATCCCACCTTGTTGCAAAAGATTCAATAAACACACTGATAACAATATCGAGCCAGATTATATAGAACGCCATTTTGCGACCGAACTTTTCTGTGGCATATTGGAGGAGCTAGGGAATGGTTAGTCAATGGCCAGGTCAGCCCGGAAGGTCCAAAGGACGTACAATTTGACCAATGGTTTGACCGGCAGATTGGACACCACCCCATGCGGAGATGTATTTGCCTGCGATGATCGATGTACCGGGGGAAGCCATCTGTTGAATGAAACCTTTGTTGGAGACAATACCGCCATTAAGATTAATTTCTACCATCAGGTCAGCATAATTCAAAAGCTAACAGGCCCTAAAAGCAGTATCTTACGGTAACCATCCAGCGATGCGCTAAACGCCGCGGTCATGGCAATCAGTGACACCGTCTTGAACCGTCTCACACACTGCCAAACACCAAGGTCGTCTTCACGAGATCGCATGATGGGCCCCATGCTCTTGGTGGGCATGGCATCTCCCTGGTTCGAAGCATCCTCGATATTTTCAACGTTGACCTTGGAAACATCCATTGCGAGTTAAAACAGGGTATGCCCAGAAAAAGAAAAATGGCAAGTGCTTATCAAATAAAGATGAGTAGCTGGGAATCTTTATATTTACAGCACTAACAAGGATTGGGTTTCTAACTCTATTGATGAGGAGCTCAGCTATGTAGACTACTGGGTATGAACTCAACTCACAAATCAGATCCTATAAGGCTAAACTTGCGTGGTTCATTTGCCGACTCTGTTTTCAGCACGAGTGGCTGGTTGGCCTGTGAAAGGGCTAATGAGCGCCCAAACCAGCGGCAAATGCTTCGCCCTGAATTATACCGAAGCTATTACCTAGTGGCGTATTATGATTTATAGAGAGATAAATAGGATAGGCCATGCCGTGGAGCTCATACGGCCTCGGAGTCGAGGCACACATCCATATATGTCCCCTCATCCGAGGAATTACTCTAGAACAATATATGCCTTTTGGAAACTCTTCATTATTACTTTACTACTCGCAGATTACATATTAAATGTTCGAAAGGAAAATTTACTAGTGAATTAAATGGAATCAAGGGCCTCTACCCCGCAAACTCCCACTAGCCCTAACCAGAGAATCCCCGGTGGCGTAGCGCCTATAGGAGGAAATGCAACCTCCACATTCCGTCCATCCCAGTCTTCGGGCTTTTCGGGCAAGGTCTCCCCTGAGCTCCTTTCTAGGGAACTAAGACCGAGTAATTACAGGTAAACCAGAAGAGCCTCGGAAGCTGCAACAGTAAAAGTTACTTTCCCGCCAGAGACAGTGACTGTCTCTGCGCTCTCTGTGCCCTGAATAGTGCAAGTGCCATTGGCAAAAGTCTGGCCTCCAACGGTCGGGTTCTCGCCTTGATCAACTCGAGACGTGGCGTAAGGGGCAGTCAGCCGTTTAGCAGTGACACTGGGGGACGAAAGCCCAGACAGGGTGTATGTCTGCGACGAGCGCGTTCCGCTGGTAGAGATATAGTAGTCGGAATTATAGAACAGGATCCGAACAGGAGCACCAGCCTTGTAGATGGCATAAGCTGCGTATGCCGTATCTTGGCTATCCAGAGGTGCAATCTGGTCGGCGTTGGCGAGCGCCATGGTAGCGAAGTAAGCACCGTAGTACGGGGAGCCTATGTTATAGCGGCCCCACCAGCAGTATTGGCCTTGAGGGTTAGCTTGTGGTAGGGTGGGTAAGGTTGTTTTTGGGTAGCTTACAGTTTCCAACGGTACCCTGGTGGAAGTAGAGGGCATTTGTGCCCATGAGGACGGTCTGCATCACATAGTCCAAAATCCAGAGAGCAGCACCAAAAGTCGGGCTGATACCACCACCGCCTTGGGTTGCTAGGTATTTGTTAGTTAGCATTTCTATCAAGTGACAGTGGATGATAACGTACCGGAGTTGGTTTCGCCGAAAAGATGCGGCTTGCCTTTGCCAACAGCAGCAGAGACCTCCGCAGCATAAGGCTCGATCTGGGCGGCAATATCGCTGTGGCCCATAAGAGTGGCCAGGTTGTAGGAGCCAGATGACTGGGGATAGTTGTGAGAGCAATAATCTTTCACATATTCTTCCGCATCGCCTTCTTTCACAGTAAGACCAACAAGGCTCATGGGTGATGTGCCAAAGTAGACACCTGCGGAGATTATACCAGTTGCAGAGAGATTTCCGCACACCGCATCTTGCCAGCTGACTTGTGATGCTTCGTCAGCTGCAGCTGTCCAGGATGCCCCATTGGCAATAGGATCGCTATCAACAAAAACTGAATGGCTGATTAGCGTTTACACATCCAAGGAGGGGTGACTAAAGACCTACAGTTGGGCTCATTTCCCAGTTCAATGGAGTACAGGTTCTCCATTTTGCTTTGGACGAGAAGCGCGGCCGAAATTGTGTTAGAGATATCGTCCAAACGGCGATTCAGTCCAACAATGACTTCTCCCGCATAGCCTGCAGCTAGAGAAATAAAAGATGGCCCGTAAGTAAGAGTCTCGGGCGCATCACCTGTGCTGGCCACTGTATAGGTGACAGCCTCGGTCGATGAGCTATCGTACGTCGCCCGGTCCCTGCGCACTGTTAGCAACATATATTGACCCGTAACAGGGCCACACATACTGAGTGGTCCCTCCAATCCTCATTGGGGGCCATGTTCCTGTGAGATCCTTCAGGTTCCGCAGGCATGTCGTCGTTGATTCGACATCTTGAATATACTCAGGAAACGCAAAGAACTCCAGACTTCACAATAAGTACGTCTATACATTAATGGATTGGATCCAGACTCACGATACACCAACTGGAGCTGCAGAGAGCTGCCTACTCGCGTTTGAAGGCGGGGATGTTGGAACATTGAAGCTCAAGCCCAAAGCCGAAGCTGCGAGGCCCAGAAGCGAGGCTGAAATGGGGAGAAAAGCCATGACTTTGAATATCTTTGATTGATACTTGTTGTTGTTAAAGACCACTATGACAACCAACTGCCAAATTTCTACTTTATATACCCTCTCACCCCACTCTCGGGGGGAGCATACCCGATCAACCCCGACATTATTCCGCTAATAATTGACCTCGATTCTCCAAATAACTTTCTCAAAAGTAAACTTCTAGATCAGATAATTTCCAATCCAGCGCCTTAAAATCATTGGCTTGAAAACGCCGCACTTCTCTAGGTGCTTGGGCTTTTATAGGATCGACTGGCTCGTAACCCCATAGCAAATCATCTCAAGACTCCAAGACGATCCGAACCTCGTATGACATCCCCCGTTGTCGATGGTACTCCTATAGCTCGCGCGGAAAACAAAGTAACATATCCCGGGTTATCACAATATCCTCTCTAGGGTTGAAGGGTGATCGGCTGATAAAAAGCTCCAACGGAAGGAAAATTTCATCAGCGAAGACAGATAGTTGCGCATCGATATCGCAATTAACCCGAGCCCTGTATATAAATTCCTCGCGCGACTTGGTCCAAAGTAAACGGGTATTTATATTCACTCCTTCATACACCAAATGCTCTCCTCGACTATATACTCCTGTCGTTTAGAATGACATCTTGTCCCCATAAAACATGATGAATTGATGATAACATAATTCATTCAACAACACCTCCTCTAGTTCCTACGATCTGTTCTGGGCCCCTATGCAGCGTGGAGACTTCCCGTGGTAGCCCAGTATACGTTATAATTGTATCCCTGGGCATCATAGAAAGCACTCAGTGTAACTTTCTTGCCGTCGGCGGTGGAGGTAAAATCAAGACTGGAATCCCCGGAGCGTTTGATAGAGTCAAGGGCGAGAGTAGGCGCACCACTCAGTGCTTGGTCGCCGTAATTGCCACACAAGACAGTTGGCCCATACGCAATTGCAACCATACTTGAATTATCATTTGCAGCCACCGTACGGAGACTCATGGGGAAGCGGACCTCAACAACATCTCCATCGGCCCATGTGCGCGAGATTTGAGCGTATGTCCCGGGATTGGCTTTAACGTCTGATAAAGCCTTCCCGTTTAGCGTCAGCTCTGCATTTGATGCCCACGCGGAAATGCGGATATTCATTGTCCAACGACCACTACCGGAAACTTCCAGTTTCGATTTATCGCCGACGGGATATGTTGTAGATTGTTTCAGGGTAATACCCATCTCCGGCCATTTCAGGACTGAAGACATGAACAAATTGACAAACAATGTCGAGTCATTGTAAAAGTAGATCGAGTCCATTAACTTGGTGTTTGTCTCAAGTGCCGTTCCTTGACAGCACCAGAATGAGTCGTAGTCCGTACTCCAAGTACCCCCACCCCAGGCGGGACCAACACCGCGGCGACCTCCAGCGTTCAGAGGGGTGAAGTAAGTGATGTGGCCATGGTGATCATGAGGATTCTGTTGGCCCAGCAGGTGGTTAAGTAATGCGGTTTCGTAGAAATCGAAATATGCCGAATTGTCAGAATCAAGAAGCCACAGCTCGCGTGTCAGCTTGAGCATATTATAGGAATTACATGCTTCACATGTGTCCTTTCGAAGATAAGCGGCGATGGCATTGGGAGCACGGAAATGTTCGGCTTGGCTGTTACCGCCGATCGCGTACGTGTGTGATTTGACATTGATTTCCCAGGCGTTGCGGGCAATATCAAGGTAGCGAGATTCTCCGGTGGCTTTGTATTGGCGAGCGGCCCCAATCCACTTTGGTACTTGAGTATTTGCATGTAGACCGTCGAACTCATCTTTGTTGGCTGCAAGGGGGTCGAATATAATGGCATGATCAAAGCGTTGGGCAACGGTAAGCCATCTCTCGTTACCAGTTTGGTGGTAGAGGTCTGCCAACACCTCATTCATACCGCCGAATTCCGTTTGTAACAACTTTTGCATTGCATCGTGACTGAACGATTCAGTGCGCGTGTCGACCCAGCTGGCCAAGGACAGTAAGACGTCTCGAGAGGTAGTGTCGTTTGTCAAGCGCCAGATATCGAGAAGGCCTGCAAGAGTCTTGTGCACCGCGTAATACGGGACATTTCCATTTGTCAGAGTGCCGTTCTCGAGTTTTGCGAAGTCAGATTCTGGAAATCCAGATACATATCCGTCTGTGAAACCAACAGCCTTGTTGTTGGCCTGGCATTTTGCCAGCTCGGCAGCAAAGTAGATCGCTCGGTCATAACATGTTTGGTCGCGGAGGACAGCATAGCATTGAGCCCAGGCAGTGAGGAAATGTCCCTGGACATGCGAACGGAATGGGAAATCCGGAGCATCCCAGCCACCATTGGGCGTTGCCTGTTGTGTAGATAGTCCGTGGGTTGCCCGGAAGACATAAAGTAGTCTGTCAACGTCTATTTCTTTCAAATATTTCAGGGTACGGCCTTGGTTGTCCAGAAAGCGGTCTTGGGCCAATTCGATGCCGCCGAGATCGAATGCAAAGGCCTGGGCTCCAACATCCTTGATATTGGAGTCGGGTTGTCCATTGACGAAAGAGGAAAGAGAAAGAAGGAAGTAAATGAATATTGTGAGGGATCTGTGCCAGCCCGTGGAGCTTACCATTTTGACTTGCTCCGATGTTGATTTAACTATTCTGCGTCTAAAACATGAGTGCAGCGGACTGACAATGAGTCCCTTATAAGATTAGATTTTTTCCGGTGGGATAAGACATACATAGGTAGATTGAATATTGTATATATATACAATACCTAGGACCTCCACAGGACCTCCACACGAATACTCCGTATACACGGGAGGATTTCATGCGGGGATGGGACGGTTTCAAGCGGGGATGGGACGGTTTCAAGCGGGGGATACCTAAGATAGGAAACATGCCGGAGGGTCTGTAGATCAATTCACTCTTCTTAATACTATTTATCCTATATTGTAAAGTAATCTATTTAAGATATATAAGATGGGAAAATACCCTAGGTCGACTCAATTTAACGTAATATCTTCTCTGGCCTGGAATCGCTATTGTTTGAAGCCTCGAATAAGCTGGATACGTACACATAGTAAATGCGATAGATTACAACTTAATATCTCAACACATTGGTCTAAACGGTTTCTACTTGGAGCTAAATGCTTCCTACGCGATGTCTAGCCTTCTAGGGAGTTTGGAGAAGTTTGATCTGTGATTTCAACACATATATATATTTCTAGCATTTAGCCTATCTTGATAGTCCGGCTAAGTACTCTGTACACGGATGTGTATTGCGATCATAAACATTTTGAAGTGAGAGAAACAATAAGAAACCCCAGTAACCTAATTATAAATATATAATCCATATACAACATCACATTCCCAACAAGAAAAGGATATTCTCGGTGAAATGAAGATGCCGAGGTAAATCCCCAAATCCACTTCCGCTGTCCTCAACCACTCTTTTCTCAACCACTTCGCCTTCTAGATCGCTAAATTTGGAAAATTGGTTTTAGTTAATTTTCACTCTTTATAATTTACTATGTTCCGTCGATCTTTTACTTCTCTCCCTTCTCTTCGTGCCATTTCCTTGCCCTCCACACTCTCTCCTTCACGACTCCTTATCCACGACTCTCTCTCCGCTGCTCCGAAGCGACTCTATACCCGGTCTTACTCAACCGGTAAGTTATACACCACCTAGACCCTTTCCCAACAGAAGAACTAAACCCGAATAATCGCAGCACCAAGTCCCTCCGCCTCCATACACCCCTCACCACCCCACGCGAAGCGCTCTCGTCTCCACCGGTTCATCGGCTTCACCTCCATCGCCGTCTTCGCATTCACCATCGGGCTAACCTACCAAACCCAACGCACCCTCTCACGCATCATGGCCACCCCAACCGAAGAGGAGACCCTAACCGCATTCATCGCGACAGACCCTGCGACCTCAAAGATCGACAACACAATCCGCACCCACCCCGTCGCCCAGGCTCTCCGCGCAAACCCCGACTTCTCCGAATCCCGCCCACACCTTACAATCCCGGAGCCTCTCCGCGAACGCAACCTGACAGCCGGCACGCTAGCAGGACCCGGGAAGATCGTCGTTCCGCCATATGTATTCAGCGAGCGCGGGGGTAAAACCATGATCTCGCTTATGTATCTCGGCGGCGATGTCTGCGGTCACCAGGGCATTGTGCACGGCGGTCTACTGGCTACGTTATTGGATGAGGGTCTGGCGCGTTGTTGCTTCCCGGCTTTGCCTAATAAGGTGGGGGTTACAGCCAATTTGAATATTGATTACCGGGCGCCGGCTATGGCGGATCAATATGTTGCCCTCCGTGCGGAGACAGTGAAGGTTGAGGGTCGCAAGGCGTGGGTAGAAGGTCGGATTGAGACTCTTCCGCTTGATGGAACAGAGCCTGTGGTTCTGGTTGAGGCTAAGGCTTTGTTTATTGAGCCTCGACAAGCTGCTGTAAGTTGAAGGGAAATTTTTTGATTTTTTGATTTTTTTTTTTTTCGCTAATTTTCTTCAGGCGCTTTCGAGTCTTTACAAAGTGGCGTGATTTGGGGAAATTTCTGCATTTTCTTTTGGGTTCCTGTTCCTGGTTCCTGGCGTCATGGCGAAAATAAAGAGATAGAGATTCTTTAATATATATTGTAAATGGGGTTAGAGGGTGTCAATATGTTCTTTCTGATGAATAGGTCTAATTTCAAAAGACTTACAAGAGTATAAGACTATATAAAAGACTATTGACTATATATATATCCTTATCTGGTAGTAGAGAACGCCAAGCAATGGCGACACCCCCGCGATGATCACATCTGTGACGCGGCCACTGCCCCTCCTTATATTTCAATGACTTTTCAGTAATTTCAACTTTCTTTCTCTTCATCCCATATACCTTCAAAAATGTCTACGTAAGTAAAAACCAACCCAATGCCAATCTATCCCAACACTAACCCCCTAAAAACAGCAACATCACCTTCCACGCCAGCGCCCTGACCCGCAGCGAGCGCACCGAGCTGCGCAACCAGCAAGGTCTCACAATCTGGCTCACCGGACTCTCCGCCTCCGGCAAGTCCACCCTGGCCGTCGAGCTCGAGCATCAACTCGTCCGCGACCGCGGCGTGCACGCCTACCGTCTGGATGGCGACAACATCCGCTTCGGACTGAACAAGGACCTTGGATTCAGCGAGGCCGACCGTAACGAGAACATCCGTCGCATTGCCGAGGTGGCCAAGCTGTTCGCCGACTCCAACTCCATCGCCATCACTTCTTTCATCTCGCCCTACCGGAAGGATCGTGACACTGCCCGTCAGTTGCACGAGGTTGCTACCCCCGGCGAGGAGACCGGTTTGCCTTTCGTCGAGGTCTATGTTGATGTCCCCGTTGAGGTCGCTGAGCAGCGTGACCCCAAGGGTCTGTACAAGAAGGCTCGGGAGGGTGTTATTAAGGAGTTCACTGGTATCTCCGCTCCTTATGAGGCGCCTGCCAACCCTGAGGTTCATGTGAAGAACTACGAGCTTCCTGTCCAGGATGCTGTTAAGCAGATTATCGATTACCTTGACTCCAAGGGTTACCTCCCTGCCAAGAAGGAGTAAGGTGGTTTCTTTTTTCTTTGCTTTCTAGGATTGGGATTATGATGTATCTATGGATTGACATAAAATAGTCCTGTACAGCGGATTGAATATGGTGTTTTTTTGTGCTTGATTCCCCTCCCGCTTGCTGTATATACTGCGAGGACAAATATAGATCGCTTTGGCCCATGTATAATGGGATCAGATCCCCCTTTTGCTATTCGCTTGAATGCGTGGTCATTGAAATGAAGAAATCCAAAAAAAGAAAATCCAATGCTAGTTTGTGCTAGATGTACCAAAGTGGTATATGTACGCAACGTCTTTGCGATGCCTCAAAAATAGGCAACCTTAGTTGAACTCGAATTCATAAAACACATACGGCGTGTAGTCCGCGCTGCCCTCACCACCCACGTGCATCTCGCCAGGATCGTCCCGCTGCATACGACCCTTCTTGTCCCGCCCGAAGGCATTGCCCGCCAGATACGAGTATTTATCCTCGAGGTTATGCTTTGCGCGGTCTGCGTGCTTGGCAGTTTGCGTCTGTAGAACGTAAATATCGTCAGCAAAATCCAACAAAAAAGCAGAGAGAGAACATAGAACATACCCGGACCAAAGCACAGACGAAATCCAACGGCAATCCATACCGCAGCACCGTCTCAACAAACACTCTCAGAACCAAAATATGAATCCAGACCATAACAGCCTCACTCCACGCGGTGCGACCGAGTCGTAGTGTCTCACCCCATACCTTACGCTCATCACCACCAACGCGCTCAACCTCCTTGCGCTCCTCCTCCTTTCCACCCTCGACATACTTAAAGTCACGCGGGATCCACTTCTGCTCACGGCACTTATGCACGAACTCGACGCTGTGCTTCTTGAACGCTGTCACGGCGTACAGCGTGAACTCGCTGTCGGAAGCGACCAGCTGCGCGGAACGGGGAACCACCATGGGCGCGACGGTCTCGTAGGTTTTCAGGAAGTCTTTTACTAGCTGGGCGGGCACGGCGACGAGGTGAGTTTCGATGTATTCGGAGTCCTGGATGATAGTTTTCGGGTCGACCACTGAGGCGAGGGACTTGGTTGAGAGGTTGCCTCTGTGGAAAGAGGGTTAGTGCTGGTTCTTGTATGCGATATGCACAGTTGACAGTCTTTGTCGCGGTCAACGTACGCTTGTTTCCGCTGCAATGTGGACAGCGTGTTCTTGACCTGGTTATATTGGGAGTACTTGAATCGGATGTCATTGTCGATGCTAGCCGCTTCCTATAGTAGACAAAAAGCATTAGTGTGTAAGTCCAATCCAGGCAGACCGCTCATTTCTATGCGGCGATGCAACGCACCTTATGCAGGAGATCAATCAACTCCGCCAAGGGCTTATCGGCCCTGTACTTGACTTTGTTCCATTGGAAAGTACGCAGGTACTGATCGACTGGCTCTGTAGGCAGTCAGAACCTGGGACACAGAGATATCTCTTCCAAGACTGTGCTGTGTTTTCCCTCCACAGCCAGATCAATACCAAGCTGGTGACATACTATCATTGACAACCTTCATCTGCTCGATCTGCGCCTCGTCCTCCAGGATGTTCTTCAACGCATCGCCGACCTTGGCAACAACACTCTGGCACGAAGCCTCGAGCTTGGACAGCTCGTCCGCCTGCTGAACAAGGGCATCTAGCGTGCCGATCTTGAACTCCGGGATTGGGAAGGAGGTGGTGGAGCCATTGTCCGGGGAGACGGTGGTCGAGACTGCCTCGAGGGCGTCATCGCGGTGGTGCGAGGGGACGATGGAGTTTGGGAGAGAAAGGAGGATGTATTTGCTTGGTTTGGACATGGTTGATTATGTATTCGGGGGATTCAAGGGCCTTCGACGAGGCTTAGGAGCGGTTTCGGGGTTGAGGGGGGAGCTCGGGTGGCCTTGATGTCGTAGGCGGTGGGTGCTTGGACCAGCTATGTCCACCTTGCACATCTACACTTTTTTACGTTTACAAGGATAGTCACTGATGCCTCTTATCATTGACGTGGAAGTCGAGTAATCTGATCATGACTAGAAATTATATATATAAAAAAAAAACAAAATATTCTCGAATGTTTCCCCCTACAGTGGTGAATCCCTTGACACAAACGTAGAAGCCCCCGAAAAGCGCAATTCCTAACGACTTTTCCATGTATAACCTGTGACAACGTTCAATATCAAATCAAATACTCATGATATCATGCTAAAAGCCTAACTAACGTATATGAATACCAATGCAGCCACTACCGCATTTCACTTGACATAACGCTAGAAGACGATCCAATGCTCGCTGGGAGTCAGAAAACAAATAAAAAAAGACCAACGTGCCTCAAAGGACAGGAAGTGAACCACCCATAAGGAATTTTGGTCACCGGAACAGCCAGTGAGGCTAGATTCAACTAAAGCCAGGCGCGAGGAAATCAACTGGCTTCGAATCTGCGGAATATGTAAGGAAAAGGTGGGCATGAAGAAAAGAGAGAAAAGGGCAGGACAGGGTATCTGTATCGAGCGTGCAGCGCTGATTGTGAACCGAGTAGGGAAGTAGCACCGGAGGGGAGCGGAGGGGATGGGAAGTAGGGGTACCTGTACAAAAATAGAGGGATGGAACTAAGTTTTGAAAAGGGGCAGGTAGGATTGGTGAAAGAATAAGTCATGCTTCAAATCATGCCCACGAGCTAGGGTAATCGATGCATGAGGGTGCTATTGGGAGAGAGTGAAGTGAATGTGAGGACTGGAGAAGAGAAGTGCCTCAACCCTAGCCCTACATGCCCATGAAAACTTCCTCACAGTTCTCCACCAGGAACTTGAGGACATCATTCTTCTTCTGGACGTCAGTCATCTCACGGGCGAGACTTTCCGGTCGCATAATTGTTGGCGCAAAGACCACGGCAACATTCTGACTCGTCATCAAATTTTCTTCGTGGCGGTCGACTACGCGTCTGAGATGGAAAATGAGGAACTCCAGGACGTCGCGGTGCACGCGAGGCAGCTCGAGTAGACTCTTCTGCATGAGTTCAATTCGCGCAGACATAGGGCTAACCTCGGCAGAATCTATCACAAGTTCGTAAACTTCGTAAGTGATGAGTGGATTGGGAAGTTTGCGGAAATACTGCTTCAAAGTAGAAGTGACAGCATGAATATCGAGGTCGGGGTCGGAGATATCGTAATCAAAGGGAGAGCGTTCAAAGCCTTCACGAATAGTTTGGATGACTGAAGCGGCACCGGATTTGCGATAAATGCCTTCCATGTCCATGCCTGAGTTTATGTTTTAGTACAACGAGCAATCAAACAACGACGGACAAAACATACCTCGCAATTCAACTTCCTGGATACACCGCGTGACAATGGCTGGAATGATGCTCTTTTCATGTTCCATGCGAGCTTCAAGTTCGGTGCCGAAAAGAGCTGAAAGATATTAGCTTATACTGATATCATCCTGAATTGTAGTATCGGGCACTTACTATCAGCGGGAGCTTCGGCCAACACAGGCACGCTGTCGGCTTGCGACATCTTTCCTCCCTGCTTGCCTCTCTGGTTTCCAAAGAAACCAAAGCCTTGGCGACTCGGGTCTTGGGTCTGGGAACGCGGTAGACCACCTCCGCCTTCTTGTCCTTGACCTCCTTCACTAGACATGAAGGCTCCCTTAAGACCCTTGACACCTTTGGCGACGTTCTGTCCACCCTTCTTCCAGTTAAACTTGCGAGGCTGGCCCTTGCGAATGCTAACAACCTGAGGGCCTGGCACAACAGTAGCTGTAGCAGGCTCGGACTCCTCCGAAATGTGAGCAGTCGACATAGATCCCTGATAGTCGTTGAAGGAAGGTTTCATCACTTCAATGGAGTTTGTTGACCTCTGTTTGCTATGCGAGATGCCTAGACCGTCAGGTCGCGGTTGACCTTCCGTAGCTTTGTAGAGTTCTTGGATTTGGTGAACCAACTGATTGTTCAACTCAGCTAGCTGTGCGTTCTTCATAGACAATTGCTCGAATTCCTGGAAGCTCTTCTCCTTTTGAGTGTTCATGGCGTCCAGTTCATCCGTCAGATCATTGCGCTTCTGCATAAGCTCTTCAATTTGCGGGGCATACGAGTCTTTCAGTTTTTGAATCGACTCTGCCAGCTCGCGCAGCACATGGTTCGAGAGTTTGCCAAGGTCCAATGGCCCACTTGCGCCACCACGTTTTTCAGCCTCCATATGATCAGTGAGAACCGTGAGCTCACGTAGAACGATCTCGCGCTGAGCGTCAAGGACGACCATGGTAGATCGCTTCTCGGAAAGCTCGGTATTGACTTGCTTGACGGCTGCTGCGGTGCGAGCGGCCGATTCCAGTTCTGAAACTCGCTGGCGTTCTTTGCGTAGTTCGTTGCGAAGCAAGAATATCTCTTCACTCTGCGATCCCGCAATGGGGCTGCCAACATCTGTTCCGGTTATACTTCGATTGCTAGGTGATCGAGGGTTCTTGAGATCTTTGCTCATCCGCGCACTCTTCTCACTGAAGCTTCGACCATGGCGGACAGAGTTTGAGACGCGTCGCAGGAATGACTCGTTATTTTGCCCAACGGTGTCATCGCCACTAATGATGCGCGATAACTCTTCGTCCATAGAGAAGTCGCCCCCGCTATTGTACCCTAGCAAGGTTGATACGCCGGCGCCATCATGTTGGTGTGACTCGAGTGATGATTTGTTCAAGCCAGTAGGTTGAATAGGTTGCTCGAAAGTATCACTACGGAGCATCGGCGAGTCCCCGTATTGCGATGATGCAGGCGATGATCCAACATCTTTCCTTGAAATTCGGTGAAGCTTGCTTTCAAGTGAATCGCCGCGCTTCGGCAAATACGGCAAGCCGGATTGTGGAGAGCGCGGTGAGTCCATTGAACCATGATCGTGAAGACGAGGAAGCTCACTCGAGGAACGACCTACAGCCGAAGTAATGTTATCCATAGGAATGTGTCGTTTTGTGTCACTGGAGAATTCCTTTGACCTGCTGCTATCAGGGCTGGTAGGCCCAGAAAGGTTGCCTGTTTCTCTGAAGCTGATCGGTATATCAGATGAGCTGCGGGTAGAGCCCGCCTTTGTAAGCTTGGAGGAATCGGAGATTGGTAATGGTGCTTTATCGAATGAATTGGGGTCGTTTCGTTCCCAACCCTTCTCCTCGTAGGCTATATGGGGCGAATGATTTTCCGAGGAAGTTCGAGAAGTAGGTTCTTGTAGATATTCACGGCCGTCGCGTGAGGCCCCGTGTGAGCATTCGGGTTGAACTTGATTGAAGTAGTCGTGGGCAGGCTCCTGCCGTGTTTGGGAGTGACCTCGGGAAGAATTACCCTCAGCCGAAGGATCAAAGGCAAGAGGAATCAATAATTCACCGCCATCTGCGTCAGTATTGCGTGGAATCGATTGACGACTGCTCCGGTATGTGCTGGAAGGAAGAAGCATATTGTCTGTATGAATAAGTAAGTAAGAGTTCCAGAAGGCCATGTTTATCATCTTAATAGATCATGCGATCACAACAATTAAGTCCAGGCGGTAGCGACAATAGGGTATGGAGAATAGAGAGCGGTGTATAGATCACACAATTGACCACAATGCGACAATAGACGACAAAGTGTAGGCTGCAATGATTATACACCTAGGCTGCAAAAAGAGATTCTTACCTGAATCAGCCTGCTGATTAGAAATTGAGCTTCCCGGTCTTTCATCATTTAGATCAGGCGTTTCCGCCATTCTATTGGGATCAGGCGTGCCTGTATATTCGCTGTTCTCCTCCTCCATTAATTGCGCTTCTTCGAGGAGGTGAGGAGGCAACGAGGGCAATGACTTGTCCAGCTTCACATTAGGGCCCGCTGGCTTTTTCCCACTAGTGCCGCCGGCTTTCCGTTTTCTTCTCCGTGCCATTAGCGATTCGTGACATTCCATGCAGAAAATACCCTGCGAAGTGCGCGCATAGCGCAAGTTCTCAATCTTTCGTTTGCAGTTTCGGCATCGGAAGCATTGAGCGCAGAAAGCCTGGTCTCCCGTCAAAATGGCCAAGTCCTCGATCTTGTTGTTGCACGAGCTACAACTGTATGTGCAGTTACTGCATATAAGTGATCCATCACCCAAAAGGAGGAGGTGCGCGTCCGAGTCGAGCAGAGTGCTGCATGTACTGCATCGGAAACAGTCGATGTGCCATCGGTTTCCAGCTGCCCAAGGTTAGCGACATAAGAAAATGGTGAAAAAGACCGCAGGTATCGGACATACCAAGCTCAAACGCCTTCCCTTCTTCAAGAGTCTGCCAGGACAGTTAGTCAAGTTCTTGTCCGCCTGCTCCACATTGTGCCTACCTCTCCACAGCCCTTGCACGGGTAGGACTCCTCCTGCTCCATAGAAGACTCTGGATAAGCGCCCTGATTCTCCATGACGAGATCCACTGTCTAACGCGCAAAATGCAAGGTCGACTATGACCGTATATATCGATGCGAATATAAGCCTGGCGGGGAGGGCGCAGACTAAGTCCAAAATTGTGTGTATACGAGCGATTTGTGATCGCTACGGAACTCACTCGCAGTCACATGCGCCGTTGGTGTTGGTTCCTTTAATATAGTCCTTGCCGAGCGCAACCTGCGTTGGAAGCCGGAATTGGGGAGATGGGGACGTTCGGTGCGAGTTTAGAGGGGTGAGGTTGCAATAGGGGGCTGAAAGAACGGCGAATGGTGGCTGAACCTGCAGACTACCGAGGAGTTAAAAAAAAAGGTGTTCCAATACCAGTTTTGAGCGTAAGACATCAGTCCTCCCAAATCAATCCTGAACCAAGACAAGCAGGGTTGACCACGTATGGGGCGGATCGGACCAGGATGATAGGGACGGCAATTATTTGCCTATGAAGCAGGGATCAAGGGTATCGATCTCTCGACGTACCAGTCACTGCTAGCCGTGCTACAGATGTGTTTCAGGTAAATAATCGCGGGTGTTGTGACCGTTAAGCGCAACAGGCGAAGCGAAACGGAGATTGCCCCTCGCGGGCGTTGGATTTCGAGATTAGACAGACGGAGGAAGCCCCGAGGCGAAAGGCGACGAAATCCGGGAGGAGAGAGGATAATTAAAAAGAAAGAGAAAAGAAAAAGTAATGAAACATGAGACTTGGATTAGGGGGTGTGGAGGGATGAGAAAGGAGAGGCTAGAAGGTGAACTTTTGGCTTTCTGCCAAATGGTTTTCCCCACGTAAACTTACGAATATCATTGATCTGATTTAATTACTCTCTCCCAATCCTGTTTTTTTTTTTATCCCTTCTGCCTATGGAGTACATATATTGTACAATATAGGTAAATGCCCAACCTATTCTCGTCTACCTTACTCCGTACTTATACTGTACCTTTGACGCGCGCCCAGAACGTGCGGACCTTCATTTCCCCATACAATGACCAATGAGGTTCCTGATACCCCTGAATTTGGTCCAATCTACTTTAATCTCCGTTAAAATTATACTGAAGTCGGTAGTCTCACTTATTATTATACTCTCCCAACAGTCTCAACCCAATCAAAATGACCAACGTCTGAGAAAGAGGCCCAAGCAATCTTTTCAGCTCCTCAGCTTCCCAACTAGGCATTCCACTTCCACTATATCCGAAGGATCACTCCATAGCCCCATTATTTTGACCACGGTACGGCTCTTTAGTCTCAAACACTTCTCCCACACTTCTCACACACACTATTTCCGGATTGTGGTCCTTCATTTTCAGCCCTGTGCAGCGTGGTTTCACAAATAATCTGGAGTGCGGCTGAAGTCAATCTCATACAAGTCTATGGAGTATGCCGGAGTCTCCCGTAAAGGGTTTAATAATATTCCCAGGCTGAATTGCAGAAGACACAGTCTTTGTGGCAGTGCCTACGTTACCCCTGGTCCTTCATATCTCAGCTCAGGCCCTCCCGCGCTGTTTAAAAATTGTGAAACGGCTTGTCGTGTCACGTGGGAGTCCATCAGATTCAAGGGGAGTGGCTTGAGGAGTGGCTTGCGCATACAGCTATTCTTTGACTGGACTTGCTGAATGTTGCATATTTAGTCTTTTTTTACTGCCCGAAGGTGGCATAGTGTCAAGGTTGTTCTACCGTTTCCTTTCACGATACTATGCAAGGAGCACTTCTAAGCCAGTGCTCTACACATTTATCTATTAATAGCCGGACTTATCCTTTCAGACACTAGAATTGAAGAAGATTAAGTGTCGATATTGTCCAATTTATGTGTCAGGATTTGTCTCAGTGTGTGTCAGATCCATTTATTATTTGAGGTTGCGGTATACTATTTAACCCCTGCCAAAAAAAAAGACATATTTCGATCTGGACGCGTAAAACAACGGCCTCGCAAATGAAATACATCGCAGCCAATATCATAAATATCGGTGTGTATTTCATACTCCGTAGTGGCCAATGATACACTGGGTCCACTTACAATTATCAATCTATCTGGTACTCCGCGTCCATAGATCTGGGAGATGGGTATCTCTACATCAAATGATAAACCATACACACAGTTCACATGTTTAATATACAAAGACTGTAATATTATCGAACACCTATTCATAACATGAATAATAACATCCAAATTAATATACAGAACGGTCGACAGTAGATTGTACATACCTTGACCACATACTAAATCTGACGGATCGGCGCCAAGAGTGGGGTTTATACGCGGCAGGCCATAACTTCTGCATGTTCTAGGCATTTTGGACATTGCAAATCCAGGCGTTAATTGACTTCCATGAAAGTCATGCCCAAACAGGGAAAATCAAGATCAAAACATTCGAGCGTCTGAACTGGATGTATCATAATCATTTACTGATGGGTTACTGATCGGTTTAAAATATAGAATCCGTCATCAAAAGTGCGATGAGGCTCTCCCAGCATGTCGAAATTGCATGAGCACCGGTAGAAAATGTGATGACTATACACAGATGCCCGATAAAAGGACCCGTGTCTGGCGTGAAGCCGAGAAGCCCAATCCAGGCGATTAGACTGCAACGTCTTGGGCATAAACACTATAAAGCCCCACACACCCCATCTATGAATACTATGGTTCGTCTAATCGATTCAAGTCAAGTTCATCTACACTACAATATAGACAGAGCGCTGGCACTTGGATTACTTCCACAAAAGTACGCCAGTCCAATGTATACGTTACTTTGAAGATCCATTCTACAACAACTTGACTCTTGCCAGTAGTCACGAGCCACTCGAGAACCCTTTGATGATTACACAACACATTCCTAGCGTCCACATTGGCTTAGTAAAAGTGCTCTTTAAGTTCGGCCCCGAAAAGGTACAATTACCGTAGCCTTATCCATGGACGTCTGTGGTAAATGCCCTTCTATCAAGTTTGCCATATATCCTGCCTATTCCTTCGACCTAGTCTATATTGAGGTGTACAATACTAAAGATGGACTTTGGAATCATGAGATGCACACTTGACGTTGATACAATCGATACGAGCATCTCGAGGGATAGTGTGTCCCCTTGCTTAACGCCAAGTGATATCTTATATTTTTAGCACCCAAAAGCGTTACAAGTGAAAGTATCGAACATTTCCCTGTACCATTTTCTCAATATCCCGAACTTCTCATATAGCGCGTTCCTTGCTTCGGGGAAAGAACGCAGCCAGCCATCGAAAGGGGCGTGGAGGGGCGACGTGTTTCGAAATCGAAGGTCATAATGCGCGGATGAATCGATAATCGATTCTTGCACGCAGACATCCATCCTTGGTGATATGCTTGTGCAAGTCAAACCACAGACTGAGCTGCTGAGCATACTTGTGCATTTCTAGGATCTTGGGACTACTTTTGCACGCTATTTCAAACAGTGCTCAAGTCCACGCGGGGGGGGGGGCTCTCGAGAGGAGGCGGAGGGAATATTGAAGCCAACCAACTCGAGTCGCTAAGATCAAAGAACTAATGCTATAATACATGAACGTCTCTTCGGTATACCTAGTAAAAGGTGAGATGGACATCATATGGGAGATCATTCGTCGCTCCCGCTTTCCCCCCCACTTTTAGAAAATTACGAATCAGCTTTGCCCCTCGATCCTCACCTCTTTCATCTCTCTTACTTTTCTCGCCTTAGCGTTTACTACAAAACCAGAATTCAATATGGGTGTCGAGAGAAAGATTATTACTCGTGGTAACGGCTCAGACTCGCCTGCTGCGGGCGATAAGGTCTCTATCCACTACACGGGATGGATCTACGATGCTAAGAAGGCCAACAAGGGCTTCCAGGGCAAGCAGTAAGCCGGCTGCCATACCCTAGGGCCATTTAGCTTATGACTTGAGTATTCTAAATACTAATTATCTACGCCAACAGATTCGATAGTTCCAGAACCCCTGGACGTGGCGTTTTCAATGTTCAGATTGGTGTTGGACAGGTCATCAAAGGTATCCTTTCCTCTTGATTTTTGCTTCTTAGTGGAATCATTCATATCTGCAACGATTGAATTGAATCACTTGTCTTGTTTTATTGAATGCTAATACTATCTGTCTGGTTAGGTTGGGATGAGGGTGTCCTGCAGATGACCCTGGGAGAGAAGGCAACCTTGACCATTTCACCGTGAGTAAAGTCCACATGGAACAAGAGGAATTGGACCATTACTAACATTATTTCTCAGGGACTACGGTTACGGTGACAAGTAAGTGAACACTAGACATACAGGCAATTACTACATACGCCGTGACATCCGTTAGCTGAGAGTGTTCTAACATTCTTCTACACAGGGCGGCTGGCAAGATTCCTGCAGGCTCTACTCTGATCTTGTAAGTCGTTGCAACTGAAGAATAATATCGGGAAACTAACTGTTTTGCAGCGAGGTTGAGCTCCTTAAAATCAACAACAAGAGCGCCTAAATAAGTAATCTAATTGGGCAGACTAGACAAGCATGACATTATCAGCTACATCCACTGCCATATTGCCCCCTTTTCCAGTTTCTTACAGTACAAGCTCAGCCTTATTTGAAATGCGGTTCATTATAGAATGTTGGTACCTGGTAAAGCATACAGGTGATCGAGCCTAGTCAATCGAGTATACCCGCGGTATGTCAAACAATAAAAGTCGTCCAAAGTCGTTAAGAGATGTATGTACAGGCGCCATATGCTATACAGAATGAAAACAAAGGGAAGTGAGGATCGACCACCTAGAGGCGGTGTTGAACAGGTGATTCAGGCACCGGCATTGGCACTGAGACATTATCAGTAGGCTCATCCCAGCGCAAGATACGAGCCATTTTGTTATATGAGTCGATACCGCGGCGAGCATGATCGGCGGGAACAAATGGATCGGTCTCGCCGAGGGTTCGGCTAAAGAGTTCAAGGGAAACCCAACCGCGGAATCCGAGATCTTCGAAGAAGACGCGAGCGATGTCCACAATGGGCAGATAACCCCCACGCGACTCCTCGAGGGGAAATAGACGTGCATTGCGGGACCAGTTCATGCGAACAGGCTGCCCAGCAACATGGAAAGCATGTTTTTCATCCAACGGAGCGGAAAGACGCTCACCGTCAACAAGCTGAACATAGAAAATTTTGGCAGGATCGATGTTGGCAGTGCGCAGACGCTCCAACGAGGCAGCCAAGTCTGCAGCTGCATTGGGTGTGCGACCTGAAGGAGCAGCAGGGTCGGCATATACACGACCGGCGATATTGAAGGAATCAAGACAGAGACCAAAGTTGCGACGGTCGACACCACGAACCACCTCCCACGAGGCCTCCCAGGTATCAATATGATCGCCCCAGCAGAGAGCCTCGTAGACAAACCGGAATCCCGCGCCGGCGCCCAAGTCAGCCAGGCGCTGGAGATCACGAACAATGACAGTGCGGTCGCCAGTAGTGCGAGCAGCACCAGTCTTTGGGTCTGGGCCTAGGAAGTTTGACGGAACCTGGATCATATCTGTGCCCAGCGCCCGCGCCAGGGTAAACCATTTAGGAAGCTTCTCATTGATAAGCCGATCTGACTCGGTGCGGTCGATGAGGCCCTCATACATGGAAAATGGCTGCAGACAGATAATGGTCAGGCCTAGGCGCTTGCACATCAGCCGTGTTGACCGTGCGGCTTCGTGGTGATCACCGTCAAATACCCGCTGTGCGTAGCAGTCTAGATCGTCGAAGAAGAGTTCAATACCCTTGAAGCCGTGGTCTGCGGCTTGCATCAGCTTGCCGGGTAGGTCGTGTACCCAGGGCCGACCTAGGGACATAGAAGCAATGCCGGGGCGGTTGAAAGCCATTTGGAAGTTATGTGAATGGAGTATTCTTTTCTATGCCGATATTATAAATTTCAGTGGTTTGGTTGCAGGCTTTCTTTGTTTTGAAAAAAAAAAGTAAAGTTTCCAGATGGAGAGATATTCAGGGTGCGAGAATGTCTTCAAGGGTGGACAACCAAACGATATTAGGGGTTTTCTAGTCTAGGTTATCAATAGGGAAGGTAGTAAAATGATTGCGACAAAACGTTATCCCCTATGCTCTCCATGACTGAACGTTTTCCCTGGTCTGCTGTGATTCGTGTCTTGATGACGAGGCCGAACCTACCTGGCCGGGTAAACGCTACCCCTTTTTCGTTCTCCCGCCCGCCAGTTCCACTTCCTCTCGACCACTCCACAGTTCCACATCGCGGAGTTTTGCTTCGTTGGAAACAAAATAGCCGTAGGTACCCGGCAATATCTTTTCCGTATCGGTCCAAACATATTCGGAGAATCGGCCCCGAATCGTCCATGTTGCTCAAACCTTGGAAGAGTCCGGGGCAATGACACACCTTCCGCAACTAACAGGCATACAAAAGCCACCAGATTGAATTCTCCGCTTGAGCTGTAGAATTACAACATCAAGCATTGAATTAATTCAATTCTTTCAGAAGCAAAATCTGTTTTTGACCTCGACCATCGAATCACTATGCCCGTCAAAGTTGCCATTATTGGCGCAGGCCTCATTGGCCCTCGTCACGCACAATCTGTAATCTCAAACCCCTCAACAGAGCTAATTGCTCTCGTTGACCCAATGCCGACTGGTGAAGCAACCGCATCCAGCCTCAAAACCAACTACTACCCCTCTGTGGCCTCACTACTTGCATCCACCCACCGTCCCGACGCAGCAATCGTCTGCACACCAAACCACACACACGTCCCAGTCGCACAGGAGCTTCTTGCAGGTGGTGTCCACGTCCTCCTCGAAAAGCCCGTGAGTGATACCCTGGAAACCGGCCGCTCGCTATTGGAGTATGCCCAAGCTCCAGAGCGTGCCCACCTGAAGCTCCTAGTCGGCCACCACCGCCGCTTCAATCCCTACGTGCGAGCCACGAAGGCTGTCCTGGACGCTGGCTCTCTCGGTCGCCCTATTGCTATCAACGGTCTGTGGACCTTATTTAAGCCGGATGCATACTTCGCCCCGCCAACAGACTGGCGCGCATTGAACGAGCGCGGAGGCGGCGTCATCCCCATTAACCTTGTTCACGACATCGACCTCATGCACCACTTCTTCGGGCCTATTGTTCGCGTGACAGCAGAGTGTACGCTACCGCAGCGCCCAAGCCCACCACACAATGCCGACGAAGGCGCTGCCTTAACGCTGCGCTTTGCGTCGGGTGTTGTGGGCACATTTCTTGTCTGTGATGCGACACCGTCGCCGCATAACTTCGAGACTGGCACGGGTGAGAACTCACTCATCCCGCGGTCAACGACCGGTGGTGACTCAGACTTCTATCGCATCTTTGGCTCGGATGCTTCGCTCAGTGTACCGGACCTGACCCGTTGGAGTTATGATGCTAGCCCTGAGAAGAGCTGGAATTCACCATTGACTGTTGAGCGGATTCCGCTTCCAGACGATAAGGCGCCTTTTGATCTCCAGCTTGCGCATTTTGTTGATGTTATCAATGGAGGCGCTGTTCCTAGCTGTACTGGCGAGGAAGGTTTGCGTGCTTTGATTGTTTGTGAGGCTGTTCAGAGGGCCATGCGGTCGGGCCAGCCTGTGGATATTGATGTTGACTTGTTAGCGAAGCCGAATAACTAGCTACATACTGATATTATTCTACTGGATATAGTGATCTATGAAGCGGGCGTGTCTATTTGGTCTTCTTACGATATATCGAAAACGACGGATGGAAACAAACAAAGGGGTATATCCATTGGGTCATTTGCTTCTTTACACTTGTTCAGCGAAGTGTATAACTATAAACCAGGCAGCCCTAGTACACAAAGATCATCAGATGTGCCACCCGAACTCATTCGAACAAGTCGGCACTTCATCCGACAATAAAACCACAACAAGTTGTACGACCACGACGCCAAAGGACACCAACACGGAAATGATTCACCATCGCATTGTTCAAGTGTACTTTGGCTGAGCCGCAGTATCCTCGACTTGCTCAGGGCGCACCTTGCCCATGTCAATGCCCGCAGCCTCGACGTCGTTGCGGAACCTCTCTTCATCCTCCCGCAGCTGGGCGACCATCTGCCCATGGGCACGCCACACGGGCTTGATGTCGAATAGCTGATCCATGCTCTCAAGAGGAACACCCTTGGTTTCGGGGACGAGGAAGTACACGAAGACGATTGAGCACATCATCAATGATGCGAAGAAGAAGTATACGCCGTATCCCATGGCCGTGAACATCTGCGGGGTGAAGCGCGAGATGAGGAAGTTCCAGAGCCAGTTGGAGGCGGCGGCACAGGCCTGTGCCAGGGAACGCATGTTGGGATCGAACATTTCCTTCCGACGCTGTTAGCACTGTTTCAAGGCTCGTGGGATGATTAGGCGGTGGAGCAATGTTCCAATGCCTGGAGTTTCGAATTTGGGAATGCTTACCGAGTTGAGAACCCAGGGGGTACCGTTCCAAGTTGGGGTATAGAAGACCGTCCACAGGTAGAAGAAGAACATGGCTGCGATACCACCGCCGCTCAGGGAGTCACTATTATTATTTTCGGGTTCGGCGATCTTGATGTACGCGCCGACAATCCACAAACAAACGGAACCACCTGCTGCGCCAATCAACAACAGGTTACGGCGACCAACGTGATCAATCAGCCAAAGCAGCCAAATGAAAGTGACGACAGTCTTCACTACACCGAAGATTCCAGTGGTGAACAGACTAGTGTTAGTACCCTTAACACCAATCTAGAAGCATTGTTAGCATGAGTTATCGATGCTCACATCCGTGGATGGGATGGCAACAAGATGCGGCTTACCGATTTGAATACAGTCGGACTGTAATAGTTGATGGCATTGATACCAGATCCGTTCTGCCAGAAGAACAGCGCGCTTCCGAGGAACAGACGCCACATGACCTTCTTGTTGGTTCCGGCCGCCTTAAAGGGTTTCCAGAAACCAACTCCAATACTACGGCGCTGTTCCTCCAGAGCTTGATCAATGGCACCAATCTCTTCAATCATATAGATATCGTCCTCAGGCAACTGGCGGATCCAGCAAAGATTCTTGATTGCCTCCTCACGGCGGCCGCGTCCAAAGAGCCAACGAGGCGATTCCCGGATGAAGTAGCCACCAATGAGCAAGAGACCAGAAGGAATTAGCTGAACAGCAAAAGGAATGAGCCATTGCTTGTGGCTCGGTTCCATGGTCTCGTCGACACCGAACTATTGATATTGTGTTTAGCATCCACAGACAAGACAAGTCCAAACAAGCGAAAAGGAAAACTCACGTTGATCCAGAATCCCACAAGACCGCCAATCTGCCAGCCCAGCTCATACACACCAACCAATCTACCACGAATAGCTGGAGGAGACAATTCGGAGATGTAGATCGGGGTTATGTTAGAGCCTGCTCCGACACCAATACCAGCGAGCACGCGACCACCGTAAAGGAGGCCAAGTCCTCGGTCGCCATTAGCACCAAGCATGATACCAGCACCGATAGTGAAAATCACACCAGCGGCCAATAGGCCAATCCTACGACCCCAGAAGTGACCAATGGGATACGCGAAGAACGCACCGAAGAAGGCACCAGCCTGGTAGCAGGAGACGATGTTGGCGCTAATCAGGTTCTTAGTAGGGTCAGGCATGTTATCGAAGTTGAACTCGCTCTTGAACGAGTCAAGAGAGATTGTAGTGCCAATGAAAGCACTGTCGTAGCCAATCATGCATGATGTGCACGAGGCCACCGCTGCCAGGAGATAGATCTTCCAGTTGTAGACCACGCTAGGCGTCGGCCGGTCCTCGACCAGCTTCAAGATCGACATGGTGGCGGTTCGCTATAGAAGAAGAAGAAGAATTGCAAGACTCTGTGACCAGATGATCTTGATTCCCAATGGTAGGTGCAGAGAGGCAGTAATATATACGTCCTAGGAAGGACGATCACGACGATCGCGACGTATAGAGAGGTATGTATGAGATGCAGGTGCAGATGCAAGGGAAGTAAGTCGAGAGGAAACCAAAAAGAAAAGTCCTCGCCACGTTTTTCTAGAACAGACTAGGGAGGGTAGTCAAGATCTAAATAGGATTGAGCCCCGGACTGCCGATTTGCCCTTGGAAAAAAAAAGAGGAGAGAATCCGGGGATTGGGAAAGGGGAAGAAATCGTGGGGATGCGGAGCCGGAGAAAGGTATAGCACAGATAGTCAAAATCTCCTCCAAAAATGAAGAAAAGGCCAAGACGCGGCAAAACGAATACTCTAAGTTCTTCTGCACGAGGACGATTGCCTTTGCCTCTTGGCACCTCTTATGTGGCTTGCCCCCAAGAACGAAATTGACTCAGAGGGATATGCAAACTCTGCTGGACAGCCAAGTCTGTCAAGCTGAGATTATTCGCTTAAGGCATTGGATTGTGGGGATCCGATGCCGCTTGAACAAGTGGATACTTCCCCAGCGGGTTTCCAGTAACCCGCGACAACGTGCATTGTCAGCTCAATTTTTCTGGGGTACCCCAGAGACAATGCAGTGCACGATCCAACCCTTGGTGTGAAATAGCGAATGGCAATTGGTCTGATTGGATCAACTGAAATGGAGCCATGAACAGGGGGAGGGGGAAAATGGCCAATGATAGATTGCTGCCATGGGTGGCGGGGAAAAGTCTTTTCCCCCGGGGGCTTTGGGGAGAAGCACGACCTCTGTGAAGCCCACGGGTCTCCGTTAGCTACTCTCTGCCGGGGAATTTATCTGTTCTCCGGTCATAATTCATGATGGCCGTGATCTTTTTATTGGCTCCCATAGCGTTTCATGCGTGCCATGACAAGCTCCCCATGGGGTATGGGTAGTTGTAGTGGGAAATTATTCAGCCCCGCAGATGTTCTTTAGTGGCGTTGAGTCGACAAGGAAGCATCGAATTTGCGGCCAAGCCAATGAGCGTCTCATGGATTATGTTTCTCTAAATCAACAAATCTATGATGCGATCACAATCATTTCATTATCAAGGTTAGGCAATGACATTGGTTGAGGGGATAGGAGAGGTGGAAGAACAAAGTATTTCTCAACTCGGCGGCTCATCGCTTTTTCACAGATCCCACTACGCCTACATCGTCCATACTAGTTTCCCTGTACTAATTCTTCAACTTTCTCCATTCGTTTTGATGCTGACCTAGTTGGTGCTTCCGGCTCACTAAGTAAAGCTGAGCACGCTGCACGCCCCTATCCACCCTAACCCACTCCGATTAACCTTCACCGTATACTCCGTAAAGAATTCAATAATACATAAGCCCTTCAGGTATGAGATAGAGCAACATAAACTTGTCAATCTAACCAGTTGACTCTTCCTTAGGTTGTTCTAGACCTGTCTTTGGTAATGGACTAATACTCAACTTCCGGTTGACAAAGCCTTCCTTCGATGAAACATTCCTTCGCCTGTCTTCCGGTATTGTCAAAGCCCGAACTGCACATCAATTATCCCTCAAGAATTAGGGGCATCTTGGTCATATAGATCTTTCCAAAATGAAGCATCATGCGGTTTAGCCGTACGATGAACTTGTCTAGCTGTGCTCTAGCCAAAGAAGCCAGTAAGTCGATGACTACGGGTGAAACCTCAAGGAAGACATTCATTTGTTTCTTCGTCGATGATTCAAATCTAGCCTGAAGCAATTGATGTCAGCGACGGCTTAATTTGCCCAGCGGTCAACTTGCGGACGGCTGATGTAGTCCAAGCGCGAGGCCGGGGTTGTGCTCAAGCCCTTTTGCTTTAAGCCCTTTTGCTTCATTCTGCCGCTTCGGCCTAGGATGAACAAGCAATTGTGAATTTATTCTTTTTCTATGATGTTTTCATCAAATTTGGATGCAGCCCAGAATAACTGCCTTGGTTCAACCTTTCCCCGAACTAAAAGTCTTACTTTTGTAAAAGCGGCAGCGGCTCGCCTGGAAAAGGAAAGCCCCACCCGGCAGAGGGAATATCCATTGTACCTCGCACGTATAGTGAGGCTAAGTATTTTCCGTCTGAATTTCCAATTTTGTCTTATAACCCTGTAGCACCTCCCTCTCGAAGAGCTGCATATCCAAGCAAATAATTATACTCAATTCATCATGTCCGTCACAGAAATCAACCAAACACCACCAGAAGAGCCCATCGCCATCCCTTCCAACCGCGATGGCGTCGCCTATCTGTACGGCCACCCTCTTCTGAACTCTCTCTCCCCACCGCTACACCAGACAGTCTACAATGTGCTCGGTCTCAACTGGACCCAAATCCCCTTATCCAGTGTGTGCGGCTCATCAGAGACATACCCTCCTCCCTACACACGGTCGCCACCGATTGAGAAATATCTGGCATCGATCAAGTCCAATCCCAAGTTCGTCGGCTCGTCCGTGACGATGCCTCACAAGGTCGCAATCATGCCGTACCTCGACGATCTCACCGAGCATGCCCGTCAAGCCGGTGCCTGCAACACCATCTTCCTCCGCGACGACCCAACAACTGGTCGGCGCCAATACGTCGGCACCAACACCGACTGCGACGGTATCCGGGAAGCCCTCACACAGAACGTCCCTGACCCATCACGCTTCCGCGACCGGCCCGCGCTCATCATCGGCGGCGGTGGCACGGCCCGCACCGCCATCTACGTTATGCGCCGCTGGCTCGGCTCTAGTCGCATCTACGTCGTCAACCGTGATGCCGCTGAGGTCGCCGCCATCCTAGAGGAAGACCGTCGCCGCAACCCTGACCCCAATGCCCAGGCTCCTCTTATCCCCGTCACCGACCCCGCTGAGGCTGCCCGTCTTGAGTCCCCCGCGGCTGTCGTCTCCGGCATTCCCAACTACCCTCCGAAGTCTCCTGAAGAACTGCGCGCTCGCGCTATCATCCAGGCTTTCTTAGGCACTGCTGCCGATGCGGAGAAGCAACAGGGTGTCATTCTGGAGATGTGCTACCACCCCACGCCCTGGACTGAGATCGCTCACCTGGCTTCTGCCGGTGGGTGGAAGGTCATCCTCGGCTCTGAGGCTCTGATCTGGCAAGGTCTGGAGCAGGCCCGTCTTTGGACTGGACTGGATGTTATCGGTACCCCTGGTCTTGTGCAGGAGGTTAAGGATCTTGTTGCAAAGACCATTGCGGAACGGGCATCTGCGAAGTCCAGCCTGTGATTTTCCTTTTTACGATCATGTTTCGATTTTGCTTTAATCATTGTGTAGAGCGTAAAGTGGTCGCTAGTTGCATTGTCTATATATAAATGGATGGCGTCTTTGATTTTGACACACCCGTGTTTCGCTCTGGATCTACCGTAAGGTCAATATGTAAATATGAGGCATCATAGTATAGACAAAATGAAAATATCATAAAGCTATTCAAGCTCCAGGGCGTGAGTATTCCAGGTTACGGACTCGGCGCCAGACTTCCCGTACTGTTCGCTCTTGTGTTTCACGGCCTGTCTCGGTGGCGGATGGGCCAGCGGGTCTGAAATGCCATTAGCAAAATCCAACATAAGGGAAACAGTTCAAAGACTCACCTAATAGCCAAATACAATCTGCTGCCGAGTCGGACATCCTCAATTGGCGCCGAATCCACATCCTCTGGGGGGTTAGCAGTAGTCATGAGTCCACCAGCCTCCAACAAAATAGCGGCACCAGCAGCGATATCCCTATAATAGTCAGCATCAAAATACTGACTGGGATAGAAAAAGGCAAAACTCACCACTCCCAACAACCTCCCTCCCACCAAATATCAAAAGATCCCATAGCAACATACGCGAGATCTAGCGTCGCACTTCCCAAACTGCGCACACCATGCACCATACCACCTCTCCCATTCCGACTACCCACCTCCGCAGCCATATTAACAAAGCTCTCAATCTTGCGCTGCATATTTCCATCTGGAATATCGCGACGATCTTTACCCCATTCGCAAGAAAAGATACACTGTGAAGGGGCATTGGCGGGCATAGGCGGGGTTGGGTTGTGGATGAGCGGAAGCCGGCGAGTCTCGTTTAGCCAGGCCCCGCGCCCGCTGCAAGAAGACCAGAGTTGATCTGTGAAAGGAGCATAAATTACACCAATTATTGGCTTGTGTTCCACGATGAAGCCGATTGAGACACAGAACATAGGGAAAATATGCGTGTAGTTTACGGTTCCTGCGGGTGGGGTTATTAGTTGGGGTTTTCTTGCGACGCCAGTTTGGAACCGTGAACAGTCCAGTCGGTCATGGTGCTGGAAGTATTCATTTACCGTCTAATGGGTCGATGCACCATGTTGGTTGCTCGTCAATGAGGTAATCGCGCGACTGGCCTTTGGCATATGCCTCCTCCCCGAGGAATCTAGAGATTTGTTAGTTTTCTTGTCAGTGAGTGCATTGTAGTAAAAAGAAATGCTAACTTGTGAGATGGGTATCTTGTCTCGAGGGCACTCCGTATGAATACTTCGACGTCTGCCAAGTAAAACTGTTAGCAACAATGCCTGATATGTTCTATCATCATCAGCTCGCCGCCTTACCTTCGTCAGTCTGCGTCACAATATCTACGGCATTTTCTTTCTCCTCGAAGGCATTGGAGGAACAGTTTGCGCCTGAGATACGCTGCTCGACACGCTCCATGAGCATCTTGCCTGCCTTGCGGCCCAGGTCTATTGAGAAAGCGTATATCTCATCCAGCTTATCTTGAGAGAAGGGTCCGACGGCCATGATGGGAAGGGTCAATGGGGAATATGTGGATACAAGAGATGTATCAAAATATGTAAATATAAGGAAATATCCTAATGTTGAAGGGGCAGCTTAGTTCCTTTTTGAGTCATCCGGTGAAAATTGGAGGTTCAAAATAACCGCCACTAGCCGACTTCGGGAGTTTCGAGGTTCCAAGGTTGTGATTATCGAGATGTTTCCCCACTTTATATATATCCAATGGAAGAACTCATAGTTCTTACGTGCTATTGCCTAGCTTGGCTTGCTACGAAGACGATAAAAAGCATAAACTGTACAGAGGCCTTTTCTATATGTAACATTTGACACCCCCAAAGTTCGTACTCCAATTGTTATACTTGAGGATCCTTGCTGGACGATTTCGGGTTGAATGGACAGGGGACTGGTCAATAACCTCAGTCCGAACCTCAAAATCACGTCGATTAATACGAGTTTGGTTTGGTTTGTATTTGCATCCCATCAACGGGCATCCTGGCGGAGTTGGTCTGGAGGTTCAGAAGCCTCAACCGCAAGAAAGAGGGATACTCGTCGGCGGCCGAATTGACACGGGCGTCGTACGGACTGAATACCCAACCTGGCTCCTTGCTATGTACAACTCCGGGGTTCGTTCCGCGCCATAGCCGGTGAAATCTCCTTTTTGCAAGGACAAGCCTATAAAATTAAGATTGCTGAGAAGGATAGTGCGGGAATTGCGTATCACACGTCCATGCTGCCCACCCGGCATTATTTTTAATACCACAGCGGACTCAGCGCGCACCACTTGTCATTCGAACACCTGGCAAGAGATCAAGGTCCGTTTCGATCTGGGCGAAAAGGCGTTGGGGAAATTTTATGAACCCAGATGTATTGCGATGGTTTGGGGGTATGCGTATCGAGGGTGTGCCTGTCGATTTCGGCCTTTAACTCTTCAATTGCCTCGTCGGTATCCTCTAGATAGCGCCGTATCCTTGCGTCCCGTGGCACGACACGAGCGTGTGATTCTCCTAGAAACTGGAGGCAAAATGATGGCGATCGGGGTTCGTTTGCAGTGGTCTTTGAACCTCCAGAAGCAGAGGTCGAATCGCTGAGGTTAGAGCCGGTTGGCAGGTTGGCCTATGATTGATCGAATCGTGTCATGTTAGATCGTGTGTTTGTAGGGAAAAGCGGCCGGAGGATTGTGGACAAACCTGGGCGAAAGTCGACGCTCGTGCCCCTCCCATCGTGCCTTCCGTATCCCGAGGTCCACAAAAGGACGTTCTGTTTGTCCTCATGATATTTTGGCCTAGGAGCCTTTATACATGCCGTGACAGCAGCGGCCCTCTGGGCGTACTCGGCGCGAATGCTAGC
Source organism: Penicillium freii (assembly GCA_028827385.1). Taxonomy (NCBI): domain Eukaryota; kingdom Fungi; phylum Ascomycota; class Eurotiomycetes; order Eurotiales; family Aspergillaceae; genus Penicillium; species Penicillium freii. The sequence goes on along the minus strand of JAQIZX010000004.1, from coordinate 4,876,118 downwards.
GACGTTCTTGGCGACGGCAATTTCTGAGTTGGAGTATCACCTAAGATATCTATACCCTTTTTGTTGTGGAAGCTGATAATAAGGATGCATTGTTCTCCTAACTAAAACCATGAAGAGCAGTCAGGGTATAGAGGACCATCGGCCCATGCGGGTTCCGACGATCACGAAAGGCACGCAATAGGTGATATCATAGACATTCCAAGGTTCCTTCCAAACGGCAGGCTCTGTTCCACATTCAGTCTCCGACCACCGACGCAGCTGCTCCAAACAAGACCGAGGTAAAATGGACGTCTGTGACGAATCCCGTAGTGTCCGTCGGATGGTTCATCTCGACATAATAAGTGAATGTGAAAAGATCGAATCTTCCACAAGGCTAACTCCATCAAAGAAGGGCTGAAGACCTTGGACAATCCCCAAGCCCAGGGAATTCTACGCGCATCCAACGACCTGGCCGACGATCGCACCGATCTGATAGTATGGTCACTGGCCTCCTTTCCCGCTTGGAAAGCAAGCTGGAAATCACCAGATTTGCCCTGCGCTCGGCCCTAGATCGTGTCCGTTTACGTGGGTCATCACCTCCGCCACCCCCACAAACTGACCACCGACGCCATGGGGAATTGCCAGGCACGGCAGTACAGGGGGGCTGGTTGAGGAGCATAGAGGAGTCGATGGGCTGGTCGGCAGGCACCATGGCCCCCGCAGGTTGATCGACGGGCGTATTGTCACTGGGCGATGTGACCACCCGATGCAGTTGATCACCATGCATGAGAGCAGGTGACGATATTCAAGTCGGTTGTCCATCCATTTGCTGTAACCTGTCTCGTATCGCTTCGTGGTCATTATTTCCTTCGTCATCTTTGTACTCCTGCAGCACAATGCTCCGCATAACGCGCCGGGGAGCGCGACGGCCAGTGAACAGTTCGAACTGAGCGAAACCTTGCTCGGGCAGAACATCAAGGCCATCCAGGGCTACCCAACCACGATGGGATAGAGCTCGTGTTTGTTTCATGAGAGGGGTATTGAGGGGCTTGTATGCCAGCTATAAACATTGGTTAGGAATAAAAGGTCATCTTTTCAGGCTGGTGCAAAGGATATCTGTAAACTCACATCAACAACAACGCCACCTGTCGGGCTTTCTAGCCATTGTGCTGGGATACGGAAGTTGGGTGCTGGCTCGCCGCCAATACTATGGGCCGGAATTCCCGAGACAACAATCGTCGGCTGTTTGAAGTCTGCAGGCCATGGGTCGGATAATGAAGCAATAATGTGAACTGTGGGACGGCCAGACCCGCCGGCCTCTTTTGAGTGGAGATCTTGTCGATTGTAGTGGTGGGCCAGTCTCTCCGCATTGGCGAGTGTACGGTTGTAGACAAAGATATTTTGCACACCAAGATGGATCATGGAGTAAATTGCAGCGCGGGCCATACCGCCAGATCCTACGACAAGGCCTGTGGATGACAAGCGAACCGCATTTGCCGGAGACAAACCGCGGCGAATACAATTGCAGATTCCGATCCAATCGGTGTTGTCACCATGAAGGCCCTTGATAGGGCCAGCACGGCTCTTTTGGAGAAATATTGAAGATTCTTGAAGACGGGTGTCGTCCAGGTCATCGAGGTTGCGGATTGGGATGAGGGTATTGACGGCACCGATGGCTCGGGCATGCGCAGACATTGAGTGGAGGAGAGGAATACACTCTGTTTTGTACGGAAGGCTGACACTTGATCCACCGAAATATTGATTTTCCACAAGGTCATTTATCCCTCGCAAGGTAGGTGATTGGTGAATGGAGTAATTGTGTGGCAAACCACAGATTTTGAAAGCAGTGTTGTGCATCGCAGGCGACAGACTATACGTTGTGTTGGCGCCAAAGACGAAAAATTGCATCGGGTCCAAGGCAAATGAGCTATAAAGCGCGTTCTGCACTTCACAGGCTGTGACATCTGATCGTAGATGAGTTGGAAGCTTCGTTACTAGGGACGGATGTGTGACTGGGGAGAGGATAGGGTTGAAGCAACGAGACATGCGACCAAGAGGGCCGGTATTATAGGCGATCAGAGAAAGACCGGCAATAGGCAGGTTTTGGATGCGATGGCGAAATCTTTGCACCGCGAGGTTGTCTTCAGGTGTCTCGGCTGGTTGGCACACTCGGACTATATCGCACCCGAGGCTCTTGGCCCGCTCATAAACTTTCATATACTCATCGCCATCCCAGCCCCCCGGCAGAGGATGGAAGGCTTCAAAGTGGCCAATGATCCTGGTTCGCCCACTTGCAGAGATGATCTGGGAAATAATATTATCATCGCGAGTGAGGTCTACTGTGAGAAAACCGGTAGAGAGCCGCAAGCCATGTCGGACGAGGTTTAAGTAGGTTTCATCGGTACATCTCACGGGAACTTGACTAGGAGACAGAGATCCTGTGGAGGTGGTATAGCTTTCCACGTGATATATCAACGGCACAATGATGTTTCGACGAATAAGCGCTACCGCCTGGCTGATACTGTCCGCGAGACTTGAGCTGAGGCCTGGCTGACCAGAAGAGCCTGTTACGTCGACTGCCAGTTCGAAGGCATCGGCTGTGAATTCCAGCTGCTCAATATCCATACCCTTCTCACACACCTTGGAAAACGGCACTGAGACTGCCGATGTGTACATACGAGATTCCACAGGCAGCAGAGACAGCGGGAAAGATGCATGTTGGCTGTTAAGTTCTGCAATGTCACCGGTAATAAAGGCAATGAAGCTGAGAAAGTCCCGCTGAACTCGTTTCAACGTTAAAAACGGAATGGGAGTATGTGACCTAGGCTCTGCTCGGTGGGTCGGTGATAAACTGTCGGTATCATTGGATAGATCCTCGCTTCTGGCCTCTGATAGGTTGAAAAACTCGAGGTTCGAGCACCCTCGATATATCGGGCCTGATAATTCAAGGAAATGTCGCACCTTCTGCGTATCCCATGCTTTGAGATACGACTGGATGCTCTCAGGATCTCGAACAACGTGAATAACCGGGTGAGTTTGCGCAAATTCCCTAAGAAGTCTTTGGCCGTTGCGTTCCATCGACCCGGCCCCACACGCAATCACACATCCCTCTTGGTTATCTGCCAGCATCGATTCAAACACCCGCGCCTCCTGTTGCCGGTAGACGGATCCATCATTTTCCTTCTTGAATACAGCACGGGAACATCCCACACTCTGTTGAAAGTAGCGGTCTGCATCGATCAATCGTCGTCCAGATGTCGCTGCGAGGATGACCGCCAGACTTGACTTTCCTGTGCCACGGATTCCGATCAATACGACAGATGCCTTCGGGCTGAAGGTGCGTGGTGTTTGAAGGTGGCCGTTTTCAAACAATACTGGTGATCCACGGTTCGATTGCAATTCTCTTAGCGAGGGTAGACGCGAATCTCCGGATGCTTCTCTATATTCACTCAATTGGCTGGAAGAAGGTCGGGATGAAAGCTGGACAGTGGGAGAGAGCACGGCGCCCGAGCTGTACTTCCGAGGCCCATTGTCCGAAGCCTCGACCTCGTGGAGCTTGCGTTTCGGTGGGCGTACCAACATGGACATGGCGCATCAAGGGTCCCACGTGTGGGAATGAGATCAGGAGCAGGGTAGTCGAGGACCCATTACCACGTGCGGAAAGGTGGGATGGAGGGCCTCGGTAGGGTATTGAGATACACGTATATAGAGGATCCGGAGATGTGGAGGAAATGAACCGATGTGGTAAGCAGGATTCCCCAAGTTTTGCGGGGGAAAAAGAATATTCTTGGTAATCGCGCGTTGTCTGGTGATACGTTACTATTACATAAGGCGGACGAGCACTCACCCGGGGACTTTCGGTTTTCCTCTTCCCCGCGGGGGATTTGCGCTCAGATGCGAACGTGCAAAACAGCTGGGGAAATTATCGTTGCTGTGGCTTAGTCTGAATTGTGCCGCTAGCTTGCCCCAAAATCAGATTCAAATCCATGGCCTAAATCCCAGTCTGCACGCGATTACCTTTTGCGAGACAGTGACCGGCTAGCCGCTAGCCGGGTATTCAACCTTCCCCGGAAGAACCCTGTTGGCAAGCACCTGGCCTTGTGCTGCACCTAACCTCAACATCGCGCGTCGGTCCCAACATACCTCCCAGACGGCCCTAATATACCCTCCGGTGGGGCTCATTTTCATGGCGTAGTCGCCGGCTTGTCCGTGCAGTCGCCTGTCGGCAAAAGATTCATCAATATCGCTTTGCGGGAGCATGCGCCCGAATCCTCCAAGTGGATCGCTTAATCAATCACCATGAACGCTGAACAGCGCCAGGCCACTGGCGCTAGTAGCAAATCCAAACGACGATGGACCGAACCAGAAGATGACGGGAAGGCGACGGGGGAACCGAAGCGTCAGCGAGTCTCACGGGCTTGCGATAGTTGCCGGTTGAAAAAGGACAAATGCGATGGAATACAGCCAGTGTGCTCGACTTGTGCATCCCTTTGCCGACCCTGTACCTACAAGGCGAACCCGAAGAAGCGAGGCCTGCCCACGGGCTACATCCGCTCGCTGGAGTTGCTTTGGGGGCTAACATTCCAAAAGATCCAAGGCAGTGAAGAAGTCATGCGAGCTTTAATGCGATCAATCAATCTTCCCAGTCACTTGGCTACGATGGGCAAGGAAGCAGAAGGGTCGGATGCATTGCTAGCTTCTTTCAAAAACAGCACAGTACTCAGAGACATTGAACGCATTCTGGTAGTACTGGAACAGCCGGAGGAGGAAAGGGAGCGAAATCTGCACGCATATGGCGAAGGGGAAACACCCCTGGATGTCGAAGCAATTCTTTCTTCGGCTGAAGCACAGGAGTGGCAGATCCCAGAAGGCATGGAAGCCCACGAAACGCCATTACCAGGAGTATCGCCGACTCGAACCGCTGTGAAAGTTACCGGACCACGCCCGACTGCAGACTGCGGTAGTCAGACAACTACACCAGATGACCGACCCTCGTCCTCTTTCACCTTCCCACCTAATCCTGATTGCCCTCGATCGCTCTCCGTGAAACCCCCTCTTCAACTCCCCTACAACGCATGGCCCCTTTTTGATGTGTATTTCTCGTACACGCAGTGTTGGTTCCCCATACTCGAAAAACATGACATACTCCGCACCGCTTTTCAATATACCGAAGGCGATGTATACGCATCGGTTTTAACCCCCGGGTCTGGGGAGCATGCGGCCTTGTGGGCTGTTCTCACTCTCGCCTCGCTCCAGGATGCTTCCATCTCAGCCTCTAGCGAAGTGGAAGATCAGCCTAGTGATCAGATGAGCTCATCACAAATGTATGCTACTTCCCGACAATTGATTCCGCCTGAAAGTGGCCCGCACGAACTCGGACACGTGCAAGCACTTCTGATCCTGGGTCTAGTCAAATTCGGACAGCAAGAATGGACTGGCTCCTGGATGCTTGTTGGTCAGGCTGTTCGGATTGCGCGTATACTAAATCTCGATCAACCTTCATATTCATCATCATCGAGAACCCCGGATCAAGAAAAACAGATCGGTCGAGCAAAGCATGTGTTTTTAGGTTGCTTTGTTCTCGAGACCCTCATTGCGGAATCAACTTCACAATGCCCATCGCTGCGAAAGGCAGACTTATCCAGGATAGGCTCCATCAATGAGGATGGTCTTGAGGAATGGCATCCTTGGGAAGATCAAACTGGGTTACGCCCGGCCCAATCCTCACGGGCGTCTATGAAGCGCGGTCCCCTTCACGCATTGAGCACTTTCAACCGCCTCGTCAACCTCGTGTCGATTTTGAATGATCTATGCTGTTGCAAGCACGACCCGACAATATCTCGATCGCAACTGGAGCAACTGGAGTTACAATTACAGCGCTGGGTAACAGAATTACCAAAGAGCTATCGTGTCGATCTGCAAAGTCGCCCTGTGCGACTTGCTTCTCCGCATATTTTCGGATTAGAGATGACATATGAAAGTGTTGTCATTGCTCTCAGCTCTCAAATTGCCATTCGTGAATACGATCAGAATGTACTTGAACCCCCTCACAAAATCCGTGCTACAGAAAGCTCGAAAAGGCTTTTGCAATTGCTTCAGGCCTATATGGAGACATACAGCTTTTCAGCCACCGCACCAACATTCGGTCTGATGCTTCGATTTGGCCTTCCGCGATCCATTTCTAGGGACCTCCCGTCAGTCCTTGATATTGGTTTACGAAATAACATCCACAATTTTTCCTCGAAGCTCTCCATGTTGTGGACTATGCCAAACCAACAAACCGCTGGTCGAAATGTATCACAAAGATCGCAACTACTGGGTACTTCCCCTGCGCTCTCACAGCACATCGATGCTTCTACCGGTGGAGACATGGCAATCCCGTCATCACTTTCAATATCCGCACCTTCACATCTTCTTCGTGCCACACATGCGACACATGGGCCCCAAAATACTACACATCCCGCAGCTGTCCCTGACAACCCATTCCTCTCCACGCCTTGGCTTAGAACCACACAACACATCGAAGATGTATCTCTTCTCCGCACGCCGTCATCCCTAACCTCCGTTGGGGGCGCTTCTGAAGTTCCCGCACTGCAGAGCCACTTGAATGGTTCTCTTAGCAATGGGCTTCCTCATCCTACATCAGTGGCTAGCGAATCCCATAACAGTACCGGAATTCTCGCCGAGCTTTCGCCATCATACCACCAGACCGCACAATACCATCCAACGGGATACCATGACCCATCCGTCAATATGGGCACATTTGTTGACATGGATAGCTATGCGCGTCCACGGAGGCAACGAATTGCTCCTGATCTCGATGCATTATTTGATGAGCTCGCGTCATTAGATGGTGCAGAAAAGTATGAATTTATCTCCTTTTCTTTACATTGTGACTGACCCTAACCCTCTATAGAGCCGACAATCAACCAGAGTTTATGCAGAACCTAGGTTTTGTCTCTGATGTGGGCATTCCTGAGCTCTACTCGTTCTCCGGTCAGATCGAACCTTTCTTGCTGGCGCAGACCCAGCAGCTACCCAATAATGGCACTCCCTCTAGTTTGCGACGAGAGTCGGGGCCTCTTACCATGTCGGAAACCCACAAGCGATGATGACCTGCAACATCATTCCATTCCAATGATATGGATGCCGTGGGAACACCCTGTCGCCGCTGGTCGGCCTCATTGGCCTCTCAGCCCGCTGTCCATCGGGCTCCTGGGGAGCAAGGGCTATGCAACTAGTTCCTGGCTGTTATATTATATCACACATTTGCATCCTCAAAGGGATCCCAATTCCTTGTCTATGTGGTAATGCACTGCAAATCTCCACAATACACAAAGCTATTCCAGGCCAGACAACTGGTGACACAGGGTACCTTCTATAACAGATATGAAATCACTAGTATAAATATTCCAAAAGAATAAGCCTCTACGGCAGGACTCCACCGACATAAATACATAAAAGCTTTCCATAAAGAGTATCTACCTCAATCACAACGCAGCCTTAGCCTCCTTCTCCTTCTCCTCGAAATTAACACAAACATGCTCAACAGCAACCTTGTACCCATAAACTCCAAGACCAACAATAATTCCCGCAGCCTTATCACTGAAGTACGAGTGGTGTCTCCAAGGCTCACGCGCATGGACATTGCTCACATGGAGCTCAATAAACGGAATACCGACACTGAGCAAGGCATCACGGATCGCAACGGAGGTATGCGTGTATGCGCCCGGGTTGATGATGATACCGTCGACCTTGCCACGCGCCGCCTGGATGCGATCCACGATCGCGCCTTCGTGGTTCGACTGGAAAGAATCGAGCACGGCACCATGGCTGGCGGCGACCTCGCAGCTGCTCAACTCTACGTCGGAGAGCGTTGTGTGTCCATAGACGTGTGGCTCGCGTGTGCCCAGGAGGTTCAGGTTTGGGCCGTTGATTAGGAGGATATATTTGCCCATTTTGTATGGTTTGATATCGGTCGAGTTGGGGTGATTGGATGGTATTTGGGGGAGTGTGAAATTGAGGTATTTGATATTGGGAGGTGAGAACAAGATGTAGCCGTGTAATAATTAAGTGCTCATCGGATAACTATCTTCTTTTTATACTCTTCTCCTTTGGTCTTGTTCTCTCCGCATTTTGCCCGGCCCGGCAGAGCGCTTTGCCGTGCATTTTGTGGGGACATCGGGGCTTTGCGATAGGCGGATTTAGTCATGGTCATACCATGCATGGTATTGGGCAGCCAAGACGGAAAGATTGAGTTTATGACGGGATCTAGCCTTTTTTGGTGTGGCTTGATGTCGATATACAACTACCTACCTGGATACATACATTATCAGTCTAATCCTTCTCAGCTCTTCTTCTGTGGAGTAGATAATTGAGCGTTATGGATTACCTGTTTAGGTAGCTGGATCATAGAATGTTACTTATTATATCAAAAAAAAAGTCGCTCAATATTCACCAACCCCTGCCCCTTTGGGACCGCCACCTCTAAGCTCTGCGAGGCAATCAGAACGAGAGCAGCGGCATAGAGATAGTCAAGCTGCTCAAACTTCCAATCTTCATCGTTGTTGTAGCCGCCGACTTGTTTGGGTCTCCAAATTATGTCTGCTGCACCAAATCCACTAGTAACGCTCGCGAGGAGATAATCGATTTCTCATAGGGCGAGAAAAGGATACGCATCCACCAAATCGACATCGCTGCCAGTGATATGAGGCCTAAATAACCATATTAGCACAACATGTTCCCGAAACTAGCGTAGCTTAGTAGACAATAGAAATACCTCTAGTTATCGTGGTCTACTGGCAAGCTTTCTAGCCAGGCGAGGGTCTTGACTCTTTCTGCGGCCTAGGACAGAGCCATCGGGGCGCCGGTGGTCTAGGAACATCGTGAACGGAAGCTCAATGCCGAGTTTATCATAGACTCGACCTCATACAACTGGCTCAAACTTGATCTCGCTGTCTGTGACTATACCCTCGCATGAAGCAGACTGCAACGTGACGTAGTCGATCACGGCACGCGAACGTTCAATTCTCTTCCGAAGCTTTGGTGCTTGTTCGTAACTCTCTTGATAGTTGCGCAGCAAGGCGTTAATTCCCCTAAGCTCTTCGGTCATTGTCGTGACTGATCTGTGCATCGTATTAGTAAAGATAATGCCGAGACCTTCCCTGATTGATTAGAGAGAAGGATTTTCCTTGTGCGTAGAGACATTCGAGATACTCACACTTAGAGTGGCCATTCAAAGTAGCAATAGCAATCAAGACGGGCCCAGCAATGAATGGTGAGTCTCAAAGACCCTAGTGAGTGGGTGTAAGGATAACTCTATGCCTCTATGCCTCGCATGAAGAGAAAACTGACGATAGAAGTGAGGAGGATGCGAGAAGGAAGTGACGGAAAAAGTAAGAATGAAGTGAGGGAAGAAGTGAGAGGGGTGCAAATGAAGAATTAAAGAGAACGGGAATGGGAATGACAATAGATGTATGGGATCAGAGCTATCGTCCTGTGGAAGGGGGGAAGGTGGTGGGATAAGCCGTTAAGTCCACCTAATGAAGTTATAGCAAGAATGACCAGGCTATGCTGAATCCGAGAGAATGTCCCTGCCGAATAATGCTTGCAAACGCGGGCTGGTAAAGTCTTCATCGAATAGATTACCAAAAAGATGTCAGTCAAGTGAGATCAATAAAAAAAAAGGAGGCGCAGACCCGCTTTTTACCCCGATCCCCTTGGGACCGCCACCCCCTCAGGAAGTCGGTGCCGGTCAATTACCCTGTGGGTGTAGGAGAGCACGCCTCTATAACCCCGGATCGGGCTGAGGAAACCCATACGGGTATGGATAACCCCCCCTACCAGTTAGCTATATCGTACTCACGTGTCCCCCATCGCACTGAGCTAACCGGGGCGGATCTGCTGGTAGGAAGATGTTTACCTTCCTTATAACTAGCCTATTTCCTAATTGGGAAGGGACCTATATATACATTTGTCTGGGCAGTCGAAGTTCGATTCCCCAGTATGAATTTCATTTTGATGCTTTATTCCCGCAAATATTCCCTACAAAGGTTCCTGTCTTGTCGTTTTTCGAGTCGAAAAGGTTGACACTTCTTCTAATCCAGTTTCCCTTCTATCACCGGAGTCTCCTTGCAGCCATTTTTCTAATCTCACCAATAACACTCGAGGTTCTTAGGCTCAAAAATCTTCGCTCTCCAAGAAGAGTTCTGCTCCGCAGGTGGTCAGACTCTTTCGTCCCTGATATACCATTGACAATATTCCAAGATTAAGAAAAACAAATCATCCATATATACACAACATACATACATTAGGTAGATATCTATATCAGGTAGGACCATTGATAAGAAAGAAGATTCATTCAGAAAAGCTATTACATCGTACATTTTTTTAGATTCATTATCTTCACGGTCCAGGGCTAGCACCACCGTTCGAGAGAAGTCAAACACCTCTACTGCTCCTCGACATCCAGGTCAGCAACATCCAGGTCAACGACATCCAGGTCAACGGGAATACTCTCAAGCCACCCGAAAGTCAATCGCCGCCCCGCAGCAGTGGAATCATCTGAAGAATCTGCTGGGAAACGCGGGAAAGGCACATCCAGCCCGAGTCGGTCATACAACCGGTGCCAGACAAGACGAACAAGCTTCACATCCCGGTCTGCGATCACGGAATAGCAACCCGAACTGCACAGAGCAGGTGCGTGGTCAAGGAGGTGCAGCATATCGCGAGCTAATCCGATACGACGTCCTAGGTTGGGCACCATAACACAGCACTCCTGGTACTTCCGCAGAAGGACTTCAGCTCGGTGGAACTGCTTCTTCGTTGTTGCAGCCGACCTAGCGATGCCTCCAGCTTCAACTCGCTGCATCCAACTGATCGGGAAGCTCCGCGAGGCAATCAGGATAAGAGCAGCGGCATAGAGATAGTCCAACTGCTCAAACTTCGAATCTACATACTCCTCCTGGCGGAAGGATGCACATAAAGTTTTAACAATTTCCTGGGCCGCGGTGATACATTGTATGGCACCCTCCTGAACCAGGCCGAGAAGCGGATCCGAATTCACAGAATTCATATTCTTGCCAGCCATATGAGGAGTCATTTCACAAGTGCACGAGTAGGAAAATCGTAGGCACAAGACAAAGAAAGGGCGGTACTGGCGCAGCCGGAAGTAAGTGTATCGCATATGAGTAACAAGGCACATGCGGCGAATCATCGGGTCTTCCTCCAATGACAAATCGATGCTAGACTCCTTCCATTCCAGAAATTTGGGCAGGCCATTCTTCCAGCTGAACAGATTTCGATTGAGTTCCTGGAAACCACTCAGGTCCACGATGAAAAGCCATTTGATGGGGCATTCCATACGAGTCACACGTAGGTAGTTTTCGACAGTGATGAGCTGATCTGTGTGCTTGTAAAGTGAAGCGGAAGCAACGAAGAAAGAATATGCCGCGAGGCGTCGGTTGTTCCGGTCACCTCCCATGTTGTTCTCAATCAGCGACTGCATCGGCATTGGCATATCATAATAGGTGTCAAGGGATTGATCAACAATTCCAAGCTGGAGGGCGAGAGAAAGTTTCTTCATCCACATAAACTGCCATACTAGGCGCACCTGCTGCAAGGACTGCTCGTCGACGGCGAGGCAGCCACCGTGCATGGTTTGAGTCCGAAGTAGCTGCGCTCTGCCAATAGCCAGGGACAAGGTTTCCCAGGCCATTTCCAGATGTCCGACCATATGGAGATACTGGATTTGGAGTATCTGTTGGTGAAAAAGTCGAAGCGACGACTGAGAGTTCAGAGCCACAGCAATGCGGGATGTAGCGGCATCGTACCATTTCTGGGGCTCTGAGGGGTCCTTATCACCAGTGAGGACACATGCAATTGCGAGGCAGAGCCCGAGGGTCGGATCAATATCCTTAGGTCCAAGTTTTCCGAGGTTCGTTGCCCGAGCGAAAGTGACTTTGAGGTTGTCGAGATCAATGATTGGAATAAAATGAGCCTGCTTAGCAAGGAAGATATTCCAGAGTTGCTTTGGGACATCGGAACTAAACCGCTGGCTGCCAGAAGCAGAACGTAGATGAGGTAGTGCGACGATGTTGTCATGGTCAGACGACTGGGTGCCAGAAGCAGCACGCTTGGAAGCGGGGGCAGCCATGTCGTCAGACTGGCCGCCATGAGCAGGGCGTTTCTTGGATGCCGGCTCCATGGAAGGCGACGCAGCGTCGTTAGATTGCGACGGCTGGCTACGAGAAGTAACACGCCTCTTTGGGCGGATGAAAGGGTCAGACGACGGCATGGTGCCGTCAGTCAAATCAATGGGTTCCACAGATGGTGTGGGTGAAGATGAGTAACGAGAGTGGAAAAGAGAAGGATGGGTCGTTGAAAGAGAGAGGGAGGGGAAAAGAGAAGGATGGGGTGGTGAAGGAGACAGGGAGGTGACAGAGTTTTCTTTGTGGGTTGTTGTTGTGTTGTTGTTCTTGAGGGTGTCTCTGGCGTGTGTGAGGAAGGCACGCGTGGAGAGGTAGGCTTGGGTGGCACCTTCCTTGTTGAGATCGGAGTTTCTGCTTTGACACCTGGACTACCGGTGGTGACATTGGCAATCTCTCCATCTGGGTCTAAAAGCTCTGCAAACTTCCTACGATTTGAAGGACTCAGCTTCGAGTTGGTCCCTATAGCTGTAAGAAGCTGGGTGCAGAGGAAGCCGATACGTGGGTCTTTCTCGTCCAAGCCATAGGAATCAGGATTGAATATGATTCTTTTAGGCGATGGAGGACCAAGTGGTTGTGATCGGATGTTGGAGCCACCGATGCACTTGGCAAGCACTCTTCAACGCATATGATACGCTCTTGCATCTTCTTCTCCTCGGGGCTCATCAATGGGCCATATAAGAAGTTCTCAAAGCGGCTGAGAAGCGTACGGGAGCATCGGCCACCTTTTTCCAGCTTGACTGTTGCATTTTGCATGAGATCATCTTCTTCACGCCACTCATCATTCAATGGTGTGGCACTCGATCCAGCAATGGGTTCAGTGGTTGGGCGTTCAGTCTTAGCTTTCATGAGTAGCTTGACAATGTTGCGCAGAGGCCCTGCTGTAAGATTGCGATGTTTTATTCTCTGAACGTTGATTTCGGTAGTCAAGTTGCACCGGAGCTCCATTTCATCTTGAGGCAGGGTAGAAGATATGCTACGCAGTGCAGGATCCGGTCTACTTCCACTGGACATACCAGTGCCAAATGGTATGTTTTGACACTCTTCCAACGCAGATTGCTTAGCGGCACCTCCAGAGCCAAGTTCGGATGTCTTTTGCCGTTTCGCAGGAGGCTGCTGGGGTATCTGCGTTTGCTGAGCATGGCTGAAATCATGTTGGATTGTTGATCCAACCACATCATTGGCAAGCTCAATCCGTTCAGAAGGACTGTTCGTAGCTCTTGGTCTTTTGTCACCCGTTATGGGTAAAGCAGAGTCATTATTGAACATTGGCACTGAAAGTGGAGCACCAGTCTTCTTGGTGATTCCGTCCTCGGCACTTTTGTTCTCGGTACTAAATGATATAAAATTAGTCATTTTGTCTCGACCAAACTGATATCACGGATAGACATACACTGGTAAGGCCGCAGAAGGATATATGCATTCTGCTTCAAGGCCCATGCTCTGACAGGACTGACAGGCTATGTAAATAGTCAGTCGTCAATGCACTTGCAATCCTCGTTGCCCCTATCAAGTCATGGGGTACTCAGTATTTACCTGGTCTAGTGCGATCACAGCGGCTATGCCTTGCCCTGCATTTCACACAAGGAAACCCCAACGGGTGGGTTGGCTTTGCTGAATAAGTCGTTGACAATGGAGCCGATGGTGGCCGCAAAATGTCAGCGCCATTCGCCATTGGCGTTTGATCAGCCATTGCCAGGTTCAGTTCACTGAATCAATTTGATGAAGAAGTATATCTATGAAGGTAACAGTATTAGTGTGCGTTGCTCGGGATTGGGATGATAGAGTTCGCCTGGCTGAGTTGACTTGATAGAGACTGTACAGTCCCCCATACATCCAGCAACAAAGTGCTTTTGTTTTTGGAAAATCACTCACCAGTGTCAAAGACTGATTTTTAAAATGATCAAGTGGAACTGAAGAGAATGAAGATGTTAGTTGTTGGTTGGTTCGCGAAGTACACATGGTCCGCGGTGAAGTGAGAACAACCATTTGCACGGTGCGATACGAAAGATGTTAAACCAGCACCACGGATTGGATTTGAGAACTCCTTACCGAGGAATTCAATAATTGTTGATCTGAAATGATTCATCGAGGAATAATTGATGAAAACACATAGAGGCGCGTGGCAGAACCGTGATGGTCACAATGACAGGTTGTGAAGCTCGGATCACGACGAGAAATTCAAGGCGAAAGAAGAGTTCAAGATCCAGCCCAACCGCACTTCATCAAATCAAATGCCCTGAATGATAGACCTCATCTTCTTGCATAGTGACGATAATACCTGAACTAGGCTACCATACGAGTGTTATGGGGGGTCGTTGTTGCCTTACCGCCTAGCCATATCTACTACGATACTCGCAATGCCGGTAATAGCCCTATGATACCCATCTAGAAGTACAAAAGGAACGAAAAAGCGTGCGCATGACAGGTTTTATTTTTCCAATCATCAGTTCGCTCGGGTACTTTAAGACGAAAGAGAATGACTGAGCTGTGGCGAATACCACAAGTATTGGGTTAATTGTACGAAATAGCCAGGCGAGGTCGATTTGGGTAGCAAAACTGATTGGAATTACAGATCAAGTATACAATCAACACATTAAGACATCCGTGGAGAACAAAGACTACATATATTGTACAATTATGGGGTACCTGGGCACCTCATGAGTGGATCTGCCATCATCCACCTGACGGTCAAAGATAGATCAAATACATACAGAAGTATACCACCTTGTGGAATGTGCAGGGGGGAAACTAAGTCCTGCGAGCAGGACTGGAGAAGGGGGTATGCAAAGATAGTGCAACAAGCGCCATATGCATTACTGTGTCGGTATCACGATGTCGATACCTCGATATAGGAGAATCCCCACAGTTGGACATTTAATGCTCGTCCAAAATGAAATCGTCAGGACTGTGCTTTTTCCGCATCGTCCACCGATCGCTCGACTTCTTGCTCTGTCCATCGATGGAACAATTTGCGTGCGTCGGAGAGATTGGCCTCCCTGGGCAGCCCGTTGTGAACTGACTGGACGTGGAGGACTGGAACATCAAACTCGTAGACATCCTTCCAAGATTTGTTTCCGGGTTCCATGATGTCCGCTTCGACATATTCAAAGGAGCGCCGTTTCTGAAGCTGACGCACAGTGTTTTTGGCGGTATCGCACAGGCCACAGCCTGCGCGTGTAAAAAGCGTCAGGCGGGCTGGGCTGAGAATGGCACGCGTAGGAAACATGGAGAAACAATATCAATTATGCAAGAAATGAATTCAACCACGGGGTTTCAAGATGGCCGGTGTCACGACGCGAATGCGGTCAGAGAGTTCTCCGCGATGGAACATTCGAGCTCCCCCGCTAAACCCTGTTAGGCAACCTGCGCCATTCTCTCCAGAACAATTTACAATCTTCTCTTTCGACTCAGTCCCGTCAATTCTCCTATAATATTTGACTTGCTATACATCATGACAGGCAAGTGCGTCCACAAAGCGTGTGGAAAGACCTTCACCGACCCGGAGGAAGACTGCGTGTATCATCCGGGTCCCCCAGTGTTCCACGAGGGGCAGAAAGGTAAGTACCTTGGTGTTCAAGCTATTCCAGATCCGTGTCCCTTGAGTCCACCAAGGGTTCACGGGGACCATTGCGGCGGCGCAATGTGACACCTGATCGTGTTTCTAGCTTCTGCTACGTTTCTACCCCGCGGCACTGCTAACTTCTCAGGCTGGAAATGCTGCAAGCCCCGCGTCTTGACCTTTGAGGAATTCCTCGCCATCCCGCCATGCACAACCGGGAAGCATTCCACCGTCGACGACACACCCGTCCCCGAGCCCAAGGCTGAGGAAGTCATTGCTCCTCCTACACCGGCTGAGCAGAAGAAGTCCGAGCGGCTACCCATCTCCGCTACCCCGACTATCGCAACTTCAGCGCCGCCTGAGAAGCCAGTCATCGAGGAGCCTGAGTCTGATGACCCTGATGTAGAGATTCCGGCTAACGCAACGTGCCGTCGGAGGGGTTGCGGCGCGTCCTATACCGGGTCTACTGCTCGCGATGAGGAGAAGTGCGTTCACCACCCGGGCCAACCGGTCTTCCACGAGGGCAGCAAGGGGTGGTCCTGCTGCAAACGCCGGGTGCTCGAGTTCGATGAGTTCCTGAAGATCCCCGGCTGCACAGAGAAGACGAGGCACATGTTTGTTGGCAAGGCCAAGCCCGCGGGCGAAGAGAAGGTGGACACAGTCAGGTGTGTATAAGACAAGACAGGCGGACCAGCTCTACTATTTTGTTTGGGAAACGGCAAACTGATATACTTTGGCATTCTACAGAAACGATTTCTACCAGACTCCCACCGCCGTCAACGTCTCCCTCTACCTTAAGAAGATTGACAAGCAACGGGCCAAGGTTGAGTTTGCTGCCAACTCGATTATCTTCGACCTTCCTACCACAGACAACAAGCGCTATCAGGATACATATACTCTCTTTGCGCCAATTGACGCGGAGAAGTCAACTTTCCGCGTGCTAGGCACCAAGCTAGATTTGAGCTTGATCAAGGCTGATGGTACTAGCTGGCCGGTATTGCGCAGTGATGACAAGTGGACTGGACAGCGCATCCAGATTGGCAATGCTGGACATGCTTGATTGGGAACATGTATAAAAAAACACTTTACACGATAGAAAATTTCAACGGTTATGACGGTGATGACAATTGAGACCTTAGCTCCAGCAATATATGTAGCAGATGTTCAACCGCGGCACATACGTAGCTGAAGGTGCTCGGCATGCCGACATCAACGATATATATCTTGGCAAGATATAACCCGAACATTACAGGTTTGATCTTATGAAGATAGAGCATCGCAGGAGCTCATAAACCTAGCGAGGCTTATGAGGCTCTTTTAAGATGACTGGTACAGAACGTACATTTACACCGCGTTCCAATTACCAGTTGAGATGATCGCGAGATATCCAATGCTACGTTAATTTGCAACCTCTGATCAAATTTGAAGATCAGAGCAAGCAGAAACAACTCAGATCACATGAAAGTGACTGGAAAAAAAGGTATGTGACGCCCTCTCCACAGCTAGCACCCATGGGGCTTCCCGAAGGATACCCTAGCATAGCCATAAAGTGATTGGGAAAAAGAGAGACGCCTTTACTCTCCAGGGCCGGGAACGGAAGAAAACCCATGATGGCCGAAACCATAGGATAACCCTCAGCAAGCCACATTGTGGAGCCCCGTTGAAATTTACATTAAGTTATGTAAACCTCTACTGATGATGGAGAGAAAAGAAAAAAAGAGTAAAGGCGCGGGCGAGGAGATCCTATTTATGCGTCTGGAGTTCGATATGCGCTAGTGCTGATTGGGTTTCGGTGTAAGTATTTTTCCATTTCGTTGACTAATATTGGGTTTTATGACTAATTTTACTTTTTTTTGTTGAGGGATTTTGACGGATTTGGTAATTAGGGCTTACCTTAGGGCTTTATCCACACTTGTGACCATGGACCCTCTTTTAACTCCCAATGTCTTTCATGTGATTATCCCGTGACTTGCACCGTACTCTGTAGTATCTAGATTCTTGAGTACCACTTCCCAACTAAACTGCAATTGAAACAAGCAATACGACATTAAGAAATCGTTCTACGGTTATCCAATAGGTTCATATCTCAAACAAACGAGGAACTTTATACATCCATGTACCACTAGTGGTAGTGGCGGTGGAAAAGTCCCTTTTGTCCCTCAAGTACCCTGGGCCCCAGCAAATAATAATCACATCTTCCAATCACGGGTCGGGAGCACGAGACCTCCCCTCGCTGTCTCAATTAACCTCCCCGCCATCGATAGCGTCTTCGAATTCTTCGCCCCTGAATCTTTTGTACCTTCGCCATAATACAGAATCCGCCTTTCCACCTTGTGCTCTATTTCTTTCCAAAATTTTGTCTCTATTCGCACATTGCGCTAGCTACCTAGACTTGTGCAATTGCCCAAATCTGGAATTCAGGACATCCTCACAGATATAGAGGCGGTGCCTCTCAAGCCGTTGTGGACTAATTAAATAGTACAAGATTATCCCGACACCCTAACCAACTCGTGCCCATACCCCTTTTTCCACCTCCGCTCCACTCAACTCCAACATGGGCTCGACAGAGACTCAGGCGGCCACGCCAGAATTCCGATACATTCCCCTATCATACAACCATGCCGACTCCCAGGCATCTGCTCTCAGACTAATCCTGACCCTCAACCCCGACTGGGAGGGTCCTGGCAACAACATTGAGTTCGTGCGATTCACCGACGGCATCACCAACACCGTGTGTCTCTCTTTCTTTTCCCAGTGCCGCTTCCCACGAGACCAGCAATAAGGTCATCAGAATCCAATTGTGACTAACAGATTCCTAGCTCCTGAAAATTATCAACCTGAGACCCGGCCTGACGGAGGAACAAATAGACAATGAGGCAGTACTGATGAGGGCGTACGGAAATGGCACAGAGATCCTCATAGATCGCGAAAGTACGAGCATAATCCCCCCGACGGATAACCTTCGTCAAACCCCCCACTTCTCAAACCACAAAAAAGCCCCTCCGCGCCTACTTTGCCCATTGCGACATATGCTGAAGTAGATCCATTATTCTTAGGAGAGACCAAGTCCCACGCACTTTTGGCCAGCCGCGGCCTAGCCCCGCCCCTCCTCGCTCGATTCAAAAATGGCCTGCTCTACCGCTTCATCCGAGGCAGGCCCTGCGGCCACCACGATCTAGTCTCCCCGCCCATCTGGCGCGGTGTCGCCCGCCGCCTGGCGCAGTGGCACGCCGGCCTACCTAGTAGCGGAGCCGCGTCTGTCGAGGATGTCTCTGTGACCAAGATCGCGGACGTCCAGGACGATGAGATCACCGTAATTCAGCCTCGGCGCGCGGGTCCGTCTATGTGGGCTGTTCTGCAGAAGTGGGTGTTGGCTTTGCCAGTCACCACGCCCGAGCAGCGCGCTCGTCGGTTGAGTCTGCAGGCAGAGCTGCAGTGGGCTCTGGATCTTCTGGATGATGGGAAGGGAATTGGTGAAGACGGGGTATGTGCCCCCCGGCCCCGGTCCGCTGGAAACGGGCGTCGCGTTGTTGGATATATGGCTAATCGCCGGGTTTCTAGCTCGTCTTCTCGCACTGCGATCTTCTCTGTGCCAACGTCATTGTCCTCCCGAGCGAGAATGGTGCTACAACCCTCGAAGACGGTATCGCACCTGTCAACTTCATCGATTATGAATATGCGGTCCCTGCGCCCGCGGCCTTCGATATCTCCAACCACCTTGCTGAGTGGGGTGGCTACGACTGCGATTACAACATGATGCCGACAAAGTCTGTGCGTCGTCAGTTCCTCACTGATTACACGAAGAGCTACTGTGAACAACGCGGTCTTGACGCTTCATCCGAAGCTGAGATTGTCGACCGGCTGTACCAAGATGTTGACCGCTTCCGTGGCATCCCCGGTCTCTACTGGTGAGTTCAGCGAACACAGTTGGAAAAAAAAGCGTAATAAGGGCGTATCATGCTAACAATATCTCCTAGGGGTGTTTGGTCACTCATCCAAGCGCAAATCTCCCAGATCGATTTCGACTACGCCAGCTACGCTGAGACCCGTTTCAGCGAGTACTACGCGTGGAAGCGCGAGGTAGATGGAAGCCGTAAACAAGCTGGCGAGGAGATGCCGCTGCGCGAGTCCCGCTGGGCGTCGGAGGCGTAAAGCTATTCGCAGTTCTCCTTCTTTGGTTTCCATTCTCTCCTACACCTATGAAACGACGTCAACTAATCCCCTCGGCGCCTCATTTTCCCGAATACTTTGTCAGCGCTATCAATTCCCGAGGTCCTCATGATCCTGGCCAAATCCCACCTACCCCTTCACCTCATTCTTGCAATTGCAAGAACCACTGAACATGGCACTCCAGAAATTCAACAATATCCTTGGAGTCAGCCTACACCGAAACTGAATCTAACCGATGAAACAAATCAAAGTTGTGGTCTTGGACGACCACAGACGAGGTTGGACCGAGAGGTCCAACACAAGAGAAAATAAGAGAAAGATAAAGGAGGAATACTTTACTCCGATTGCAGTGTACGGTCGGAGCAAAGATCTTGGTGTCTGTCGATATAGATGGTGGTATGTCTCTTTGCATTGTGGTGGCCATTTTCCCTGGTCTTGTGTGTTGTCTTTCAACAACGTCATAGCTGGGGTATTCTAAGGTTAAATAGTTTCTTTTTCCCCTAATTTTTGAATCAACTCATCCTAAAGGCTTGTTTCTAAAATTGTTCCTACAACTACATGTAGTCTGCGGAGGATGCTGAGAGCTTGGACCACAAGAATTTCTCACTCAACAGTATCTTGAAATCAGGTTGGTCCCAACCTGTGATAATTTAGATGTTATTTTGATATATTCTGGTAGACACGATCGTTACACTTTGAATCGGAATTGGTTGTGAAAAAAAAGGAACAAAAAATCGAAATTGTAGAAATAGAGAGAAATATATAACTATCCACTTCAGTACTTGTATAGACCTCCAACATCCATTTAGCAACACCATACTTTTGATATTTAGTCACTCAATGCAAGAATCCACTAACCTTCTTCTGAACCCGATGAGACGTACGCCGAAACCCCTAAATATCCTTGAACTTTTTACTAATTTGTGTTGTTTGTCGCGTATCCAAGACATTACC
Source organism: Penicillium freii (assembly GCA_028827385.1). Taxonomy (NCBI): domain Eukaryota; kingdom Fungi; phylum Ascomycota; class Eurotiomycetes; order Eurotiales; family Aspergillaceae; genus Penicillium; species Penicillium freii. Next base: position 4,855,247 of record JAQIZX010000004.1, on the reverse strand, counting down.
GGCCCAGCACCAGCCGAATCAACAACCTCTTCAAAGAATCCTGGATCCCTCTCCAAAAGCCCTTCCAACTACCCCTTCAATCGATGAGAGTTCTTCATATCTCATCTAACGCGCTGCATCTACACAGACAGATCAGCAAACCTATTCTTCTCCCCACATACGATAGACAGCATTTCCGCAATGACAAGTGCAACGACCCTCCACACCAATGGCAAATTCAACAGATGAAAAGCAGCAACAGACCGACTCGGCCTGCAGACAGCACCATCCAAACCGCCCAAACCGCCCAAAGTGCAAGACCAACCAAAACCTCTGCGAGAAATCAATGGGCACCGAATTCACCCGCTCCAAAGTGGGTCCTAGCACCTGCAGCAACGCGTGCACTTGCCAAGCATTTCTCACCAAACTTGGGAACCGCTCATTCCTTTCCTGGCATGCAAGAGGAGGTACTCGGCTAAGTATTTGCGGTTTCGACGGTGGATGTGCGATACCGATGGATGGGTCCTTTGACAGGGCGTTCAGGATATATGTGCCTAAAGTTCTTGTTGAGGGTGAATGATCCTCTTATATTGATGAAAATTCAAAGGATACCGCGGACATTGAAGCCCCTGAATGAATTGCTGACCATGATCCTCGAGTCATTGCCGAGTTCAAGTTCGACTTAAGAGGTAAGAAAGTAGAAGAAATCATGAGTGGAAACCGTGTGAGTTGAATAAGTCAACAAGTGGCTATAAAAGTATCTAAGCCACCCGAAAAGCCCTGCTTAGACTCTATTTAGCGGATCCTCTAGTCTATCCCGCTATTCCTCGCCCGACTCGCGAAGAAACTGCGTTCTTTGTCTAGCCACGGCAATATCCGGCCCAAGTCTCACAGCGAATAGCGTGCAAGGTCCTAAGGGTTGTTCGGAGCCGGAATAAAAGTTGGTAGCCTCCGAAATCTGCAAGCATTGTGAAGTCATCCAGGATCTATGGTGGCATTTTGTGTTTATAGAGCATGGTTGGCAGACACAATCATCGCCATGATCTTGGGATGTCTAGCTTCCACTTATCATACAATGAGAATATCACACTGCGAAGATCGAGATTGCTTTCGAGCCATGTCAATCCAAGATGTATGAGTACCAGGGTCGTTCCACCAGGTCTCAACGAACGAGAGAACACGCGCTCTATCAAGAGTGCGGCTGATACGCATGACATTGCCAAAACATGTCTGAATAGCCCTTTGACCGGTAGGATGTCCTCGGAGTTCAGTTCCTGCCATAAAAAGTGGCCAGACAAGGTCCTGGGCGAACATGCCGTCTCGAGTCTCGGAGAGAAATTGCACATAGCGGAGGATTTCATCCCGAGACTTGCGCACATCGTCACCAGCAGTAGCATCATCTGATAAAGCTCTATGGTTGTATATGAGAGTTGCATGGTAGTACATCCACACTACCAGTTCAAAGCCATGTTGATCTTGTTCAGAGGAAAAGTGAATCGATTTACTGAGACGCATCATGCTATTTCTAGCTGACTCAATCTGCGACTGGATGTCTTGTATCGGGCCGTATGATGAAGTCTGCTTTATCGACCCGGAACAAAATTTTAGACGTTCAAGGCGGGTGATTTGGTCAATAACCCGAATAAAGTCGGTAAAGACTGCGTTCTCGGCGCTAGCGGGAGGAGCCTTGATTGTCATGTTGTAGTTATCAAATGTTGTCAAATCAGCCCACACCGAAGCTTCGTAGAATTCTAACATGAGAAACTGTTCGACGCAGGCCAGCTGGTGGTGTCGGCACGGTTGGTTTCCCGCTGCTAGTATGATCTCTCTCGCAGCGGAGAGATGAAGCCTCCACCCGGCCCCTTGCGGTTTCATAAACTCATTGTTGCAGAGAATAATCACAGATGCTAGGGCGTAGGCAGATGTGGTGCTCGCTTGCAGTGCCGACGTAGATGATGTAGAAAGACTGTTCAGCTCTTGAGCTAGAAGGGCAAGGGATTTATTTTGATAGTTTTTTGACATTTGCTGGAATGTTCCATGTCCCAGGTCATTTGGAGGGTACTCCGATGCCAGGTCATGGGCGGCGATAGCGAGAATGGAAGAAAGGACCGTTTCAGAGCTCTCAGCCATTGGCAGTATCATATGACGCCATGCATTTTGTTGCGGAACCCAGGCAAGTCGATGGGCGACTCGGTCGTTGAACCAGGAGAGCAACCGTGAAACATGCAGTGGTCGAACTTGCGATAAGCAACGTTCCGAAGCCGGGGATGGAAGAGGTTCCCGTGACAAACGTGTCATGGAATAGTTGTACCGATCCAGAGCATTGATGCTGTTGCCAGTAGTACAGGTCCCTGTTAAGATCTCTGACGAGGGAGGCGAGTCTGATACTGTAATAGGAGCATCGAGGGAGGGAAATGCTCTGCCCCGCAGACTACCGCGGCTAGCAACGCCCTGGACCCATTTGAGCTGTAGGCCGTAGCCAGGGCATTCCAAATTGCGCTTCCCGCATTTACGGCAGGCGGGAAGGCCCCGATCACACTTGATACGTCGCCTTTGGCACGTTGGACAGTCTGGTAATGTCAGGACCCCGCTCTAGCACGAGGGAAGATCCATACCTTTGATGGCCAACTGTTCCGTAGAACCTGCAGACATTTGTCTGTCCCATTCGAATTTCTACCAAGGAAAACAGAGGATGCTGGAATAGGACCAGGGCGTTGATATGGGTGGTTTTCGACTGTGTCATGTGATACACAAAAGGAATTTGATGCCTTTGACGAAGTTGAACCGCGCTAAACCTATTCGGGCTTTTAGTGCAATTGGACTGTTCGTGGTATATATGAAGTAAGAGTCTGATCATGCCCAGGTGTGGGACAGAACTGTTCTTGGAGAACAAATTTTGATGAACCGCAGAAGAAAGTCAAGTGTTATTTGAGGGAATGACTGCCAGGAGACGAAGTAATTGGAGTCTGTTGGATCCATGAGCGACTAGGGTGGTGCAAGGGAAGCTAATTAGAAGAAGTATCAACTATCAAATATTCGCAGAAAAAGATCAAAATGAAATTAATACTAGGGAATCGAACTCCGACTGCCCAGACATATATACATATAGGTGCCTTCCCAATTAGGAAATAGGCTAGTTATAAGGAAGACAAACATCTTCCTACCAGCAGATCCGCCCCGGTTAGCTCAGTGCGATGGGGGGCACGTATGTACGATATAGCTAACTGGTAGGGGGGGTTATCCGTCAAGTCAACAGGAATGCTCTCCAGCCAGCCGAAAGTCACTCTACGACCGGGAACAGCAGAGTCCTAATCGACAGAAATTCTACCAAACGGACCATTGAGACCCAATCGGTCATACATGTGCAACCCGAAAACAGGAGGAGCCGGATGTCGCCATCTGAGACGAGCGTGTATCTTTCGTCGTTTGCCACAGAAGCATTGACCAGAAGGCGTAATAAGGCTCGGGGACGGTTAATTCGCCGGCCAATCTTAGGAGCCAGATCACAACCCTCTTCATACTTGCGGAGAAGAGTCTCCGCTTGGAGAAACTGAGATCGAAGGGCTGTGGCCGACCTGGTCATGTCTCCGTCCAGATTCTGTCTGCTGCAACAACTCCAGGAAAGGAACATCCAGACCGAGTCGATCATAGGTGCGGGGCCAAACGTTGCGTGCAAATGAGATCTCATTGTCCGCAATTCAGGAGTCCGAGGACACAGACTGCAATCTGATTTTTCCGAGTGCATCCCGGCGACGTTCGATCCTTCTCTTCTCGCTTCTCCTTGTAATATTGCAGCTGGCGGCTAACCCCGCTATCTCGTTGTCCACATGCCATAATGAACGTGTGCATCGCAGCAGTAGCGGATACACAATGACCGAGTCCTGCTGGCCAAGGAAGGACTTTCATTGCGAGGATCAACACACGGCCAGCATATTAGAGATATTGAGCCGCTCACATTTAGAGCAGCTGTTAAAGTAGGAATGACAACCCAGACCACCCTAGCAATTATCAGGTGAGTCTCGAAAGTCCCAGTAGATGTAAGAGAAGGGGGTTCTCCATACCTTGTATGAAGGGAAAACCGACCACAGAAGTGAGAGTGTAGTGAGAGTGAAGGTTAGAAGAAATTGAATGAAGAAAGAAGAATGAATGTAAATACCAATGGACAGGTAGATACTGAAGGAACAGAGCTATCGCGCTGGGGACCGAGATAGCACAATAACCACAATCATGAAGCCATATCGAGAATGGCCAGGCTGAGCCATATCCGGGAGAATGTCCCCAACAAGGAATAGCCGGTGTAGATGCGGTTATATGAATGAAGACTTGCTTCCATAAGAAGGAAATCCTTCGAAAGATTTGACGCGAGACGGTCGGTATTGTTAGTTATCAAGGATGTTGTAGTTGTGAAGCGCAGAAGGGTATTTGTTCAGGCACTAAGAGGCCTAGTTGTAAGATATAACCTCCCCGGTTTGTGATGTGTGCCAAAAGTCCCCTGGCAGCTGTGGACACGAAGTTGTTCGAGCGGTGATACGAGGCATATGGTTTTGGAAGGAAGAATCAATTCGGCATTAGGGACTCTTAGATATTTGAGGAATTGAAAGTCGGGTGAGGTTGTCTTTCTCGATTCAGTAGCGGAGTTTTCCGTGGGGTTTCAGTGCCTGGGAGCCATTTGCCAATTTCATCCGCACGCAGACGCAAGAGAGAATGGGCATTATGGAAGCAAACGGGAGGACTTTCGAAGTCGGATATGAATCAATCGCAGACAAGAGAGGCATTTGCGGCAAATGAGGGAGTTACTCTCTGTCAAGATGTTAGTGCTGATCTCCAAGTTCCGAGGTCCCTTCCCATTCTTCTGTGGCGATTCACAGGTTGGATGTGACAATGCATGTAACGGAGAATTGAAGACTCGGGGAGGATACAGCAATGAGGATATTGTCGAAGCTATAAAAAGGTGTAATATGGCTGGGCAAGTAGGTGCAGACGAGAAGTTATGGGTTGAGTCTCTGTGAAGTCGTTGGTGTCAGTCTTAGAGCGACCAAGAAAGAGAAGGGAGATGGTGAGGTATTGACAAGTTGTCCCTAGCCAGTTTGAGATTGATGGATGGTCTAGATGGTTTGGGGATAAAAGTTGAGAGTTCCCCTTCTATTGATTAAACAAGTCATCCGAAAGTAGAAGTATGTAAGTAATATCAACATCGATAGAAAAGAAAAAAAGAGGGAGGACCCCCAAATCCACAAACCGCCTCCGTTGGGACCGCACAACCCCCTTCGGACTTGGTCCCGGTCAATTACCCTAGGGGTGTGGCGACACTTCCATCTACTCAATGAGATACCTTAAGAGCGAGTAGGGACAGCTAATTGACAGCCCCGGGGTCATGAAGCCCAGAGCCAGTCCGTATACACACTCGGTATCTCACGTTAGACCTAGGGGCCTCCATCCACTGAGCTAACGGGGGTGGGTTTGGGAGTGATAGGACATCTCTTAAGTGACCTATATAGGACCATTTCCTAATTAGGACACACCAGGCTTCTACCCAAAGGCTTGATTAGCCAATTACAACTTAGACTTCCACGATCAAGCGCACATATTCGCGTATCAAAATAATCATTGAGAAGGAGATTTCATTTGTAAACTATCACAATGGTAAATTACTCCGTACAGAAATTGAAAAATCTACCTATCGCAGCCTAATAGACACCAGGAAATACCCCTAGTTGTCGTGGTCCGCTGCCAAGCTTTCCAGCCATGCGAGGGTCTTTCTGCGGCCGGAGACGACAGAGCCACCGGGACGAGGGTGGTCTGGGAACATGGCAAACGGAAGCTCAATACCCAGTCTACCATAGATCCGAGCCCAGACAACTGGCTCGAGCTATTGAGAGGGAAGTGAGAGGGAAGTGAGAGGGAAGTGAGAGGGAAGTGAGTAAAGAATGAAGGGAGAAAGGAACAACAAGGATAGGGATAATAGATGTGTAGATCTCGGTAGGAGCAGACCTATCGTACTGATGCCTGATGTTGGGGCGGGGTGGGAGGGGGGGAGAGGGGAGGATTGATGAGAAGCAAAGCGCTTTGAAGACTGGATGCGAGAAGCCTGGTATTTTGTCCCCCGAGAGGTATTCAGATAGACGCAGAGATGCGTAGGCATGGGATGTAGTCTGCCCAGTTTGTGCTGTATATCGAGACGCTTTTGGCGAGCGTGGACACGACGATGTTCATGAGGCGGCGAGTAGATCCCCGCGAGCCTCAACGCGACGATTGCGGATGATGACGGGCGATGCTTCAGCACCCATTGTCGTTGGGCCGTGTAGGTATCAATGCCGGTGAGTAAAGCGGGCTATGGTGGGACTCATCATATAGGGGGATTTCTTGGCCCTTTGTGGGCGTGGAAGAGCGCGTCTCTATAACTGTCATGTCACGCACTATATATATCGGAGCCTGGACTATCTGAGCATAACGCTCAGATATAGTAGTCTTTTTGGCCTAGTTTGTAACTCGCTAGTCCAGGGGTAGGTTATAACAATAACGCGGGTTTGGCAAAGGAAATCCCCTAAGGAAAGACTCCCCCGCACCAGGCATCATATCATACGCCTCCCCATCGCACTGAGCTAACCGGAACGGATCTGCTGGTGGTGGGAAGGCGAAGGATGTTTGCTTCCTCTATAACCAACCTATTTCCTGAATGAATCCTGATTAGGAAGTCATACCTACATGTAGTCAACCACCTAAACAGTCAGAGTTCGTTCCCTGGTATTGATTTTATTTTGATACTTTCTTTATTACCTTAAGTCTTAGCCTCTGCAGATATCTCTCAAGTAAGCTCCTATCCTACCGTTTCTCCAGTCCAAAAGGTTGATGTTTCTTGTAATCCAAGTCCCCCTGCACCAGTGGAGTGACTCATAGAAACAACACCTGACTTTCTTCTTAGGCTCAAAAACGTTCGTTCTCCAAGGACAGTTCTGCTCCATATGGTCAGAATTCTTTGTCTCTGATATGCCATGGACAATAGTCTAAGACTAAGCAAAAAAAGGTATCCCGCGGTTTGTGGGACTTCAAATTGATATCTACCTAGAGCTTCCTGTCCAAATTGTTTTTTTATAGCCAAAGTGTACATTTTTATCTTAATCATTCCACCCAACTCGTCTGGCTATCAATTTGACAGCATATACCAGTCCCAACAGCACAGGAACCTCTATGAGAGGTCCAACAGTCGCAGCAAGAGCCTGGTTGCTATCCGCGCCAAACATTGCCACCGCAACAGCAATGGCTAATTCAAAATTGTTGCTGGCAGCTGTAAAGCTCTGCACAGTGGCCAGCTTATAGCCGAAACCTAATTTGTATGCGACAAGGAGGGTCGCAAAGAAGATGACCAAGAAATAAACGATGAGCGGTGCTGCGACTCGGACCACAGAGACGATTTGGTGGACCACATGGCGGCCTTGCGAGGCGAATAACACAAGGATTGTAAACAGAAGGCCGATGAGAGACCATGGGCTAAGCCATTTCAGAAAAGTTTCATCGTACCATTTCGCAGAAATTCGTCGGAGCGCGAAACGGGTGACGATTGCGGCCCCGAGAGGTATTCCGAGAAACACCGCAACACTCTGAGCGGCTGTTGAATACTCAAATTTGACTGGATCACCACTGATGACGCTGATGAAGAATACCCCCATTGGAGCGAAAAGAACCATCTGCAGAACCGAGTTGAGAGCGACGAGGATGGCACAATATTCGTTATCGCCTCCAGCTAGCCCTGTCCAAACTAGTACCTGATAGAAGCTAGGAGTTAGCATGATCTCGTGTCCGGGGCGAGTTGCTGAGTGGTTTAGACCTACCATAGCAATGCACCGTGCCAATCCAACAATAATCAGTCCCTGTCGCAATTCTGGCTCGTCGGGCAAAAACGCCCAAGCCAAGGCCAGCTAATGAAACCAAGTCAGTGATAAACTTCGTGCTACGAAACTTTTGGATGACAAACCATAAGAAAAGGAGCAATAATCCAATTCAGAAGAATACTGAAGGCCATCTGGATCCAAATATCCTTTGCTCGGAAAACATGATGCAGGGATTCGAACCGAATTTTGCACAGGATAGGATACATCATGACGAGTAGACCCACAGCTTGAATATTCAGTCAGTAAGGACAACAAGAGTGCTGAGTGTTATTTTCACGTACCGATTGGAACGGAGACTCCTACAAATTTTCCCCTTTGTAGGGCAGGACCCGTGCTTGGGACAAAGTTTCCTAGAATGATTCCAATTGCCATAGCAAGGAAAATCCATACTGCCAAGAATCGGTCGAGAAGACCGAGACTTGAGAACATTGACTGTTTCTTCGATGGCTCATCTGGAGAAGAGGTATCATTTTGCTTTTCAATGTCGCATGCTTTTGTTTGGTCACTAGGAGGACTGGAGGCATGTAAACATGCTTGTGGGCGTATTGATGCCATAGTAAATAATAGAAATTGCTCAATTAGTGGCTTGTTGAGCAGACAATAGGCAGCAGAGCATATTTTATATTCGTCAAGAGATCTTTGGAACTAAACGGTGATGATATGTCACTGGTATGCGCTGATTGGCTGAAGAATCAGACTATGAAATTCCCAGGGTCCACTTCCCGTTGGTCACCCGAAGAGCCTCAACCAATAAGAATGCGGTAGTGACATTCCTCACTGGCGGGGTATTTGGGGTCTTCTACCTGCAGAACAGTCTGAGAAATGTCGAATCTCTCAATTCTTAATTTCAACATTTGTCTTAAACACCATGTCAGCTGAACTTCCATGGCATGCTGCATATCCGGCACCAAGGGGTGCAGCACCCTCCATATCGCGAGAAGAGCTATTGCAATGGATTCAAGAGGGTAAACAAGGAGGCAAAGACTTTCTACTTGTTGACTTGCGTCGCACAGACTATGAGGTATGGGCAGTTCGGAACAAAAAGTGACATTTTCATGCGCTGATGTGCCAAAAGGGAGGAACTATCCAAGGGTCATTGAACTTGCCAGCTCAGAGTTTATACCCAACGATCCCAACATTATATTCTCTGGTATCGAACAGCAGTGTGAAATATGTGATTTGGTATTGTGGTGAGACTTACCTAATGAATATGATAGCAAATTTTTGAAACGCTAATACTGATCTGCGTTCAGGATCATCTGCCGGCCGAGGTACTCGTGCATCAGGATGGTTTGCGGATTACCTCGAAGATCAACAGGACACAGAGGTCAAGAGCTTGGTTCTCTCGGGGGGCATTAAGGGATGGGCTGCAGCCGGTCCGGATTATACATCCTCGATGGATGGGTATGATGCTTCTGTCTGGACAAAATAGAAATATTTAGTCGAAAATAATCAATTGAATGATACGATATGTGCTGTCATCTTTCAATTTTGTCGAAGGGTCTCAACCCAGCTACTTCAACAAGAGAGTTCACTCGAATATTATGAGATGCTCGAGCATATCGCCCAATCAGGCAAGCTGCACGCTTCATCTCGAAGCCATATTTATTCATTACCGGCTATGAAACCACGGTCCAACTGTTAGCAGGCAGTATTTGATCCCTGGTATGCATTGGATTTATTATTCTGCATATAAATGCAAGTCCCTCTAGGATGCGAAGAATGGTAATCAAGAGTATAGTTAAGCTCATAATTAAGCTAGTGGGGCCCGGCATGCATAATCAACCCTGTACAGAGCCTCAATTGAAATTTCTTCAGAATAACTAATCAAAACGGGTAGTATTCTATATGTATGCAGTCTTTGAGGTCAAACAGGGTATCTTTGGAGCTATTGGTGTCCGGCAAGACTGTTACTCATTTCCCCAAAGATCACTTGCTAGTGCACTTCGTGATGTTGTTCTTCGGGATGTTAGTAACATGACCGATGCCATAAACACGAAATACGAAGGGTACTGGGACTGGGTACCTATATTCAAACCATTCAATTATTGCCGAGTTGAGGCTGGGAATGTGCGCCAGAGATGTTCTTATCGAGGGATTCGTGCCGCGCTTCTTCTTCTTCAGTTGTGGGCTCAACTGGACGCGGAGCAGCAACCTCACTCAAAGTGCCGTAAGATTCATCCTCTGTCTTGTTGTCGCCAGTATCTGTGCGAGGCTTGCTTATTGGTGGGGGACCTGAACCTTTCTTACGGCCACAGGTAAGTATTTGTCGGAGTTTGGAGGTAAGTGTCATATTCTATCCCGCAATAAATGAGACGGAGGCCGAGGATTCCGTATAGTGCGAGAGAATAATTTCCATAAACGTTCGCTATCTCGAAGACATTGGAGATATTACTCTTTTAGGTGTTTAGCCACTGTGCTACGTCATGAATATGAAGGGGTGAAGAGGTCATCGGATGCGTTTCCGAGTTGCCCAGGGGGTTAGTAATATAATTAAAATTGTATCCATATGTGTGATTTCGTTTGATCGGAAAGTCAAGATGGGTAGATCAGCTCTAAAATAGTTGATAGTTATGTTGTATGTCAGTTTATTCGGAGCTAACGTTAACTCCGAACTTTGCATTTGACCACCTCCCGTCCAATTCTCACGTCTCACCACTTCGTTCCCTCAACTACAGTTCAACTACAGCTTTTTAAGATGACTGCCAAAGTAGATTACCCGCCAGCTCTCGACCAAACAACGTCAAATAATTCGAGTGACATGTTGGATCCTGCAGCTCGAAGACGACTCCAAAATCGCCTCAACCAACGTGCGAGCAGTACGTGGCACTCTTATTCGCCACATCCGGCCTTTGAACTATCAAATCTTCAGACTAACATTATACACAGGAAAAAGAAAAGCGTTAGAGTCTAAAAACCAACACAAAACGCCAGATAGGAAATGGGTTGTCTATGTCAATGATTCAAACATCCCCAAAAGAAACATATCTACAGAAGAAGCAACAAGCCATCAAGTTCCTCAATCATCGTTGCCTCTCAACCAAAATGAAGCATATCTATCTTACGGCAACTCTTCTCAGCGCGATGAGTTTATGAGCAAACTTTATGGAAAAGCCCTGCATATGATTGAGAACCCGGTTCTCTCACGCAATCCCACTTTTTGCGGCGCCCAGTTCAATGCATTTCGCGCTATGTCAATCAACGCCAATCTGTTGGGTCTCACAATTGATCTTCTCAATGAAGACATCGTGTCGCAGTTCAACCTCGCCGGACCATTGATGTCGGCGGTACATCTTCCAGCAAGCCTGTTTCCGTCCCAGAATCAAAGGAAGATTATTCACCACCCCTGGATTGATTTAATTCCAATGTTATCTCTGCGGGAGGCTTTCTTGATCAGGGCAGATGTAATTGACGAAGACGAAATATGCGCCGACTTTTATGGAGCTTGTGGTCCGTCGAAAGAAGTCGGGATTTACGTTTGGGGCGAAGCTTGGGATCCATTTGCTTACGAGTTCTCGGAGACGATACTCAGGAAATGGAGATGGATGGCAACAGATTGTCCCGACTTAGTCAAATCTTCTAATTACTGGAGGAGACAGCGAGGGGAGAAGCCCATCGTACTCGAGATCGAGTGATATTTCATACTTCAACCTATTTGTAATAAACAGATCAAACTCTTCTCACCTTCAAATCACTCATAGAGAAAATTTCTCTTGGGTTAGGTCTTCGCTTAGCTCCCAAAGTTTGGCCCAGTTGCCTTCGTCGTTGATATGGGTGTGCAATTCGTGGTCTGAGACTGCGTTCTGGTTGAGGTATGAGCCGTTGTGCTCTGGATACGGGCATGATTAGTAAAAGAAGCTGGAGTGACGGGCATGGCAACCTTGGAAGGCGTTCTACTTACCTGCGATGGTAGGGTCAATCATTCCTGTGATGACGGTAGCGGCTCCTTCTGAGGTAGTAGTCCATGGGGGAATTGCGATTGGCTTTCCATCCAGGTCAACCATGGCTAAAGAGGCCGGTTAGTGAGAAACGAGACAAAAAAAGAGAGCCGCACATACATCCGGCCTTTTTCCATTCGACGACCTGGTCGAAAAATTCGGGAGCGCAGTGTCGTTGCAGACCAGTTTGAACAGCTAATGTTGATCAGCTAGATCCACTGAATAGTAATAAGAAGCAAAACATACCACCAGGATCGACACTGAAAACACGGATTTTCTCGCTCTTCAGCTTCTCGCCCAGTCTCTTGACAAACATGACCCTCGCAGCGTTCGACTGGCCATATGCGACCATAGAGTCATATGTTTGGCCATCCTATAAGGAAGAAGAATGTCAGTGCTGTAAAACATAGCCAATGAATCAAACTAACACTGAAGTTGAAGTCATCGAAGTGCATCTTTCCCTGTCTAGCCATGGACGAGGCCATGATAACCACAGACGAATCTGGTCCTGCAGCACGGATCTTCGGGAGGAGCAACTTCACAAGCAAGAAATTCGCCAGGTAATTGACTCCGAGCTGGCTCTCAAATCCATCCTTTGTCTTGCTGTAAGGCGGGAACATTACACCGGCGACGCAGACAAGGTGATCGATGTGAGACACATCTTTCAGCTCTCCGACGGCATTTCGCACGGTGCTCAAGCCACTCAGGTCCAAGTTGAGAAAACGAGTCTCCACATTTGGCTTGGTTGACTTGATCTTTTCTCTAATTCCTGCCACCTTTGCTTCGGCACGGGCACTCAGGATGAGTAGCTTGGGATCGGCGGCGGAAAGTTGAAGTGCGAGTTCGCCGGCAATGGAGTCGTCGGAAACGCCGGTGATGAGCACTACGAAAGGAATATGTTTCATCAGCACTCTGATCTTTTAAAGGTGATAGAAATCTAGACTTACCTGTCTTCCCAGCAAGGGCCTTGCCATACTTCTCGAGAACAACCTCGGAGCGGAGGATTTGTTGATTGTTGGACATATTGGGTGAAGGTGTTTGAAGATAAAGATTTGGAGAAAGCAAAGGGGTCTTGATTGATCTGTCCTGCATTTCAACCGGACGCAATGGTTCGCTTTATATGTTTCCTCTCGGTGATAATATGGGATTAAGTGCCCTTCAAAAGTGCATTCATTGGTGGTATAGTTCGGAAGGGCCAATCAGCGTCCACAGAAATCCTCACTAGAGCCCAACCCTTACCATATTGGGTTAGCCTAATGTCACCCAGTATCAAGTGCATCAGGTTGTTTCTTGAATAATTCTTGACCAGTAGGTAGAAGTTGGTGGAATATAGTGGGGAACATACTTTCCTGCAACTCTCATGGAGTTAAGATGAAAACTCCGTTAATTTCCTACAAGTTGTGCCCTATGCAGGCGACATTACATACAATATCAGAACACATCCAAGTATGATATATCATAGAATTGTACTTCACCGTAGATGACGGCAATCTCCATGTAAATGATAGGCTCCTTCTTGAAGATGATTGAATTCAAGGATGTCCAAAGTGAGAGAACGCACGCGGCCAAAGTGTACATATAAAGCCGCCGGGGTCATACAGGTAAAATTCCCATTTTCATTGTGCAACTGCAAATGGATCGCTCTATTCAGTCATGTTCTCGGTCAAACATAGAGCACCGCCTCATTTGGGGAACTCTCAAGCGGAAAAACCGTATATTCAGCCGAGTTGAAGGGTGAAAGTGCAGTAGTCGAGGTTCTCCGTTCTTTGCCTTTTGTGGGCAAAATCACTGACGGCTCCCTCATTTTATAAACGGATATAGGCGTCACTACTAACATTTGCGAGTGGAAGTATTTGTAAAAAGGGGGTTTAGATTCCTTTAGGTAAAATACATGTGTGGATCGTTAGAAGGTCTTTTAGGCGAAGACTTCGGGTATGAATTTGTGGTAAGACGAGAAATGGTAAATGTGATTATTAGATTCCAACAGGAGGCTAAACCAGAGCCGCCGGCCCAATTGTCTACACGTATCTAATACAATGCGCCAAACCAAATAAGACAAGAAAGGTCATCACACATATCAGCGGACAGACATGACGTAGTAGCAGTATCCCAAGAGAGTCTGCTCTAGAACCACATGATGCCTGCAACAAGACCAATCACAACAGCCATGCAGCTTCCATGGAGTTCCTGGGAGTGCCGACCAGCGGCAGCATCGGTGGAATCCTCAGCGCCAACTTTTTGTTGGGGCGGTGCTTGCTCGGATGGGGTGCATGGATCTTGATCTGAGGCGTTGGGAATTGTGGGGTGGGGTATTAATGATGTGGGAGCCCCTGTGATCCATTCCGGGATGGAGACCGATTTCGCATAATTTGCTCCGTGGAGTCCGACGCGTTTTCCAAAATCAATGGCGACATGGCAGGCCTGCTGATATATATCGCGGAGGAAGGTAGGAAAGGGCAGTAGTGGCTCCAGGATGCTATCGGAGGAATTATTATATGACGGGATGCTTGGAGGAGATTTGTTTTCGGATGTTGGTAGAGATTCGTTCAGGGTGATGGTAGGATATGGATGCATCGAGTTTGCAACTAAGCTCCTGTTGGAGAATGACGTGAGGAATGTGTAGTCGTCTAATTGCTGGATGAAGTAGGTTCTGAATGCGCGGGCTTTGCGACTGAATGAAAATGACGATTCGCATGTGAACGATGAAAGTCGACTTTTATTTGCGACGGTGGTCGTTTCGCTGGCCGGGACCACAGCGGCATTGCCAACGCGTGCGGTAAGCGGTGGGCGATTCCCTCGCGATCGATGTGACGCTGAAAGAATCCATGATTTGCGAGGCTCATTGAGGGTGTGTGCTTTCGGTGCTAATTCGGTGACACTATCTTGCAGGAGAGGGATCTCTGGAAAGTCGAATTGGTTAGTTAACTCGAATGAGCTTGATCTTGGTGGGAATGGGGACATACGACGAGCTGCACCGGTGTAGAAGCTGAAGTCTGCGAACTTCGAGTGATACAGATTCGGTAATGATGGCACCAACGTGAGCAGCGAGAACACAATCAGGATTAGGAGTGGGAGAGCGCCAGGTTTATCCAAGCTGGACCACATCGTCCCTGCTCCCTGACTCCGTCTAGGAGCTTCCAAAGGGGGTGTTAAGGTTCAGGCTTCACGGGAATTGAGGAGCAAGAAAGACAATTTCAAGGCCATGGAGGGAATAAGCTCGGGTGTTTCGCGTTTCCATGCAACGTTCCGTGGGATGCAGCGTTTCTGCAGAGTAACGCGCCGACGCGCAGGGGGCTGGTGTATTTGAAGTGTCACCAGGAAGATGTGTCGGAGCTGGAGAGAAGAGAAAAGAGAGGAAATTCGAGATGCGATGTGGATTCAAGTGGATTCGACGGGTTAATAGTCGAATGAAACACGATAAGGAGCCCTCGGGGTAGGTGGATGCGGTTTCTTAGCCGCTTCTCTTTTTTTTTTTCTCGCACAGACTGAGAGTATGACGTCGATGACCGTTGTACAATAACTTGGACTTATTCGAAATAGTCCGTTTGAACTGAAGTGTACAAAATGCCCCTCTCTATACTCAAACGTCGAAGAATGTTTCCCACGTTGGTCCTCATTTTGACAGGTTTTTCCCTTAGAATGATGGCCTGAGGCATCCATGCCCCTAGCAACGTGTCGATCACTCCAAAACAGGAAAACAGGATTTTCCAACTTCTCTGGTCATTTCAGCTTATTTCAGCCCTAGTCGATTAGGCCTGTTATTATTTCCGCACCCCTCATGCATAATATGATGTGAGCCAAGTCCATTGCTCGAGGCAACCGGTTAATACTCCAGTCCCGCCACAGCTCCATGGATGTCTTGTCGAGTAGCGCAGCTGTTATCTTGCAATAGCAAACAAAGAACCTTTCAAGGTTACTTCACCGTGTTACTAAGTGACCAGCGTTCCACATGGTTTAAGATGTACAGTAAACAAGAGTCTGGATTAACCCCCAAAGGGTGTCTATCTTGGATTGTAATTCTGGTCCTCATAGAGCTTCAGAGCCAATGGGTGGACATTGATTCCATTGGCTTTGATGAATTGTTCTTTGGCCTCGTTGTACGAGGTCTCGACCATATTTCTATATGCTTCTGTTAGCCAAGGATTAGATAGTTGGAAGGGCGGTCTGTACACATGTTAAATGGAGGAGTCGATTATGATAATTATGATGGAGAGAATAGTAGTTGATGCTATTGAAGTGGACGGATGGAGTTATCGAAACCTTTGGAATGGTTGGTATGGATTGCCAGCTGACTTACAATCAATTGTCTGACTTACTAAAGCACCTGAATTATCATCACCCTTAATGATTGTAGCTAGGGCCATGGCAGCCAGTCGCTTCTGAAGACATACAAAGCTACATCGCAACAGAGAGAGAGAGAGAGAGTAGGACATGAACAATATAGATGCAGATGATGAATCTACCTACGTCCATAGAGCCTTTTATGTGCTCTATGGGGACAAAGAGAGGTATAACTAACCAGAGGCAAGCAAGCAAGGCCTTGCCTTGATACCTCAGAACTAGCAGCGCGGCCCTCCTACAGTTATCCCAGATGCATCAAAAGGGTGATCACGTTCACTTATACAATCTGGCATCTAGTAATTCTCTCCCTGTGGGAAATCTTCTGCCGGCAGCTTCGGACTTGAATGATCTGGTGTGCCTGGTTCAGGATGATACATGTATGTTTTACGTGAGAGAGCACTTTAATGTCTTCTTGGATGTATACGAAGGAGGCAAAACAAATAAAGCGCACAGAGGACTTTTTACATATAGCCTAAGTTAATATATGCGTGCTCTTTGCAGAAGCTTTAGTCTTTGCGTGAGGATTTTGCTTCGAACTTCCCTGATATGTTACAGCCGACTTCATCAACTATTATGTTTATTCATGCCATAATATTTTTAATATTCAAGCTATTTTAGCTTCTCGTGTATAGTGTGATATGAGCCAAGTCCATCGCTCAAGGCAACCGCCAACATGCGACAATAATAGCAACTGATCGGCATCATGATCCACCACGTGCACCGCCCTACTGATATCATTTGGCACTCATCCCTGTCTGGTCTACCTATGGAGTACCTATGGAGTACGATATGTCTTCCCCTTCTGTGCCTATTTCGGGCAGTTGCCGCTCGCAGATCGCTGAACATCCCTTCCTAGATCAACTGTCCAAAATTGAACAATGCTGTAAACCAAAGAACACGAATAGCCGAGTGAAAAGAGAGCTATGACAACGCAGTATAGCCAGTTTGGTGAAATGCTAAAAGGATAAACAAATTTGGAAATAGTTTCATTCAGATTCTGGGATATATGTTGTACACCATTGCGCTCCGGGGCTGCAGTAACCCCAACACATCAGTTCTTTCATCTACATTCACCTTTGTATAGACATTTCCAGGCTTGTATTTAGCCTGGTACCGCACCAACTTGCCCCAAACCTCACCCACGCGGCGTGGTAAGTCGTAACCAACATTAAGGGTATCGACAACTCCTTTACACTGAGGAATGCGCTTATAGCGACGATGAACTGCTTCAAGGTACCATTTCACAGCCTTGGTCTTCTGTTCCATTTCGCTGTGCCGTTCCACTTCACACAGCGAAAAGAAGGAGCACCAAATTGAGGCCCTTAGCCGAGTAGCCAGGGCGATGCTGAAGCTTAGCCCACTTCCTAATTCTCTGCCTGGAGAAAAAGGAGAAAAAGGTACCATGCCAACCTCAAAGTAGGAATGGCAGCCAGACGAAAGTGTTGAATCGAAGGCCGCACAACCAGAACGGGTTTTGGGTGCGCTGTACCATTAACACAAGGAGCAAGCGTAGCCGGAACTTGCGTTAGATGTCGCTCTCGCAGATCGAGTCACTATCCGTATTTTGTGACATTTCATATGCGACGTCTAAATTCAGGCCCATGGTTCCCAGGGTATCTCCGGGGTAAGTCTGGTCTGCGACCTCACATAAAGATGGCAATTATATGCGTCGGTGTCTCATCGTACCAGCTAGGTGGATCGCTCCAAATATTAGCAAACCATAAACGAAAGGAAGCAAATCAAACGAGAAATAACGAAGACTCACACAGACTCCGCACTTCTTGCCCGCTAGAGTATAGGTCTTCTCATAAGAGTTGACCGAGGAAGCTAAAGCAGCATATAAATCACAACGCCACCACAGCAGCCTAGACATTCTTAATGCTAAAAACGACGTTAGTATTATCACTCTCTCCCCAAACCCGGAATCCTCGTTGACTCAGGAGCTGGACACTCACTCTAACAATTCATGAGCTTGGACTGGGTCCGCGAATAGCTTCATACTACTACAAGAGAGAATTCGAAGTTAGCAAAACCCACAAAGAAATGATCCTAAAGACGAAGGGATACTCACTAGTTCAAATTTGCCATAGGCCGGCCCTAAAGCAAGATTGCAAGAGCTTAGATGTGACTGCATCATAGACGCCATTGCTAGGTACCACGAAGCGTCTCGGGAGTGCCGTTCTGGTAGAGGCGTCGAAGTCTCCTGAGTATTTTGGACTTCCAAGTCAAGTATCCCACAGTCAAGAGCAAGAGCAAGAGCAAGAGCAGGAGAAAGAGAAAGAGAAAGAGTAGATAGTCCATCCTTGCTCGCCTTTAGCACTGGACCGGGGAGGAAATCATCGCATCGGGATGCGCCCGTCGTAGACCGCCAAGAGGGACCAGCGAGCCAAGTATAAATAGCTGTCAACGTCGGCTTTTCAATCGCTCATCTGCGTGAACTTGTCTTGGAGCTAGCTGAAGAGCTGCTCTTATTCGGTTAAGGTGAGTCTTGGCTGGGGATCAGCCGTCCTTGTTGGTTGTTTCCAAGGTTTGTAGTTTCCACCCCTCGAAGTCATACCATGTATAGAATAAAAGTGAGATATGCAGACTTAGTCTGTGGTGTCGGAGATATTGAGCCCCACAAGCCTTTTGGACATCAGCTGAACCAGGGTTGTGGCATCCGGTGGATGGAAGCTTGAGAATTTCGGGGTCATGGTATATAGACAGATTGGATATTTGATATAGAAGATCATCATTCCTAGTGGCCTCAGGCTCAGGGATAGATGGATGTCAAGCAGACATGACAGAATAAAAATGGGAATCAAGAGATGTGAGGTTTGTCGTACTGCCACGCCGCCTTTTATAGCACTGAACTATTGGCACAGGAACAAACAAAAAACTGCCATGTGTAATGTTTGCTTCTTTTCTAGCATTCTACATGTACGTAGTGCGGTGATATGTATGATCACATCTACAACAATCCGTACAACGCAGCGTCATTGACTTTATCGAGCGCAAAACATGTCATTCCTTCGTGAATTTTCAATGAAGGTCATCAAAGCGTAGCGTATATCTACAAATATCAAACAAGATGCATAATGACTATGTACACACATATTTGGTGAAAGCAGAAACCAAAAGAAAAAGCAATACATCTTCACATATAGAAGCAATATATGCCAGAGAACAATGCAATGACAAGGATTGGAGCACCGGCTTTTCATTAATCATGCAAATCTCCATTTCCATCAAATCGGATTAATCATAGAAGCATCAGGAACAGCCGACTGGCTCATTCCCACACGGGTTCCATCAACAGGCGTAGATTTCGTAACCGGGACTGACGAGACGGTAGTCGGTACACTGATATCGAGATGGCTAGGCGAGCGACTACTGCGACTGCGGGAGCCACCATCGCGGGAGATACTGCTCCCCAGAGTGCCGGTACTGGAATTGGGCTTCCCGCCGCGTTTGACCATCTTGCCCAGCACGGTGACGATCTCTGCGGCGTCTTCGAAGCTCTCGTCGTCCATGCCTTCTTGGGCATTGTAGACATCTGCGATGGCCTGTTTTGCGAGCCGACGGCAGGCGACAGGGTCTTGAAGGCAGTCGTATAAGTATGCGGCGTATTCGAGTTTGACGGAGAGACGGAGAGGGTGTGAGCCTGGTAGGAGTTTGTCGGAGAGGGTTGCTGCGTGGTTGAAGCACGCTGTTGCTGTGGCTGTGTAGTCTAGTGGGGGGAGGAGGAAGGAGGAGATTGGTTCAGGTGGCTGGACTGGTTGCATTACTGGTAGGCCTGGAGGGCGGGATGTTGGTGTTGAAGTCATATTCATTTTAGACTTGTAGGTGTCTGAGACGCCGAGGGCGGTTAGGGCGTCGGCGCCGTATATGGAGTCATGTTTGAAGCGGGTTGGCATGTCGGTGTCGGGGGTGAAGATTGGGCGATTGTGGAATAAGACGAAAATATGATAGAAGGAAGCACGGAGTTTGTAGGCGAGCACTTTTAGCTCGACAAACCTCTCTACCATGGGAAGGATGTAGCCCTCCAGTATTAGTAGGCCTTCGCGGGAGAGCCATATGATGTGATGGTACAGCTGGAGGGATCTTGTTTCACGTGTTGTGTCGAGGCGCCGCAGTTTGCGGGCTCTAAGTAGCTTTTTTGATAGCATGACGGAGATGCCGAGGATTTTGTATAGCATTGACGAGAGCAGGGGGTTTTCGAGGCCCATGACGGCCGCGAAATTGCCCAGGGCTTTCTGGTCCACTTCGGAGGAGGCCATCCATAAATCCCACGACCTAGAAATTGGGGAGTCTGGGCAGATAGAGTCAGCCATACTAGTCATTGGTCTCAAGCAACAGGCGGAGTGGAGGTTCGGAGAAGACCAATTGACCGAAAGAAAACTCAATCGCGAAGCTAGGGATGCACCAACAAAGAAGGGAATAGGTGAAGATAGCTTGGACTTACCGAAAACCGCGCAAACAGAATTTCAAATAATAACCAAACGCAGCGGCTGAATCATGCTCCAACCACGCGCGTATTCCCAAGCCGCGGGCCAATTGATCCACGAAATCAAGATCCTGGAGCAAAAAAAAGCTCAGACTGTTCCAGCGACGCGCTGAATCCAAAAGGCGAAATACACGGAATATCCGAAACCGAGAGCAGCAAGTTCGGCGCAAGCTGCAAGGTTCGGCGGGGCCCCGAGGGGGCGATGGTTCAGACCGCGGAGTATATCACAGCCAATGGCTTACGTTCCTGGCGCGGGTAGCAAATCCAATTGCGACAGCCAAGTATATAACGCTCCAGTCGTATGTTGTAGACACAGTGCGGAACAACGCTGTCCGATCAATCGAATCAATATTTCCCGTTTCGGTCTAGCGACGGCTGAGTTCCGAATGTCGTATTCACGCTGTATCGTGGCTTGGAACTCGGCTAACAACGCAAGGAGCAGACAATGGAGTGACGAAGCTCGTGGCTGGATTGCGAGTAAACTTGACGCATCGTGTGGCCGGCAAAGTAGGGAGGTGCAGAGGCGAAATGGGACGATTTTGGGTGCCAGCGAAGTCTGTGCGGGGAAGGAATTGGGAATTGGGGGGGGGGGGGGGGTGTCTCGGGTATGAAGCTACTAGCTCGGGGGCTCGAGCTAGGAGCACTGGGGGGTTATAATTATTATTGTAAGTGTTAGGGCTGCTTGTATGTAGTCAAAGTCCACGGATTAAAAGAGAATCAGAAAATTGAAAGATTTTCGAGGTGGAAATGCAAGGTCATGCTAGCTGCGTGGAGATTTCCCCTGATATGACGAAGAGATCGGGTTGGAAGATATGCGTAAGGATGGAGTACTGTATAGTAATTATTTACGAAGTCCCACAATAATCAACAGAATTGTAAGGAATTGTGCGGAGTACAAAATTGATTACAGATGTGCTAGAAGTGGAGGTGCTCTATTTGTATAATGTCTACTAGGGCTTGTGCAATTGCCATACCCAGTGGCAAGCCATCTCTGGGGGCAGCATCATAGATTGGCTGGGAATTTACTTATTCTAGAATCATCCTCCCCAGCTAAGTGCCCAAGTTCTCGGACTAGACTACTCTGAATGTACGGAGTACCTGGACATTAATCTAAACCTTGCTAGCACGGACTGCCACGCTGGCAGTGGCTGTGATTGTGGGTAATTGTGGTAATTGTGGTCGCGATGGAAATTCACCTATATGATGTGATGGAAGTGACAAGTTTGCAGTGATCATTGTACAACATCTTTGTATGCAAGGTAGACATAATGTAGACATATCAAATAATACATTGATGAACGGTAGTTCTGTTGACGTTGTGTTCCCAAAGATGCAGAGTATCTAACCTGTTACACCGCCAGATGCCCTTGCTGATCGCCCAATTAGACAAGTCCATTGTAGAATTGTAAAAAGTTGCAGACAATTGCAGAACTTAATAATTTGGGAGTTTTTTTTTTATTTGATTTGGCTGTACTTTTTACTTCAAATCCTGTGTTCCATATCCAACATTGAAATGATGGCTAGAATCTAGAAATAACACCTTGTGATAGCACAAGTCTCCACTGTATAAGCCTGAGATGCAAGCTATGTATCGTGCATGCAAAAGTTTCCAAAGAGAAAAGAAAGACGCTAAAGCAAAATCACCCTATTCATCTAAGTCATCAACGGGGAATCCAACAAATGCGCGCCTCAAGAAAGCCCGCCAAACATTGTTCACTGGCTTTTTCTTAGCAACAGACCAATCAGCGTCTTCACTATTGACGGCAGTCTGTTTTGCTTTAACTGCTTCCTCGCCAATTCTGGCTGCAAGTTGGAAGAAGCTGCGCACTGTCAGGTCTTTCATTTGATACACGTCATCGTTGGTGGTGTACTCGATCTCGTAGTCAATACGAGGATCATCGCCTCGTTCGCCTGCCGCGATTTTTTCGTGGATTTTTGTTAGATTCGAGTAGTATTGGGTGTAGCCAAGCCAGGTAAACGCTTGGTTGGAGTATGCAGGGCCCGGAGGAGCGGTTGAGGATGGGGGCTCGGGAACTTTGAACTTGGGTTGCTTTTTCTTCCCCTTGCCCTTCTTTGTCTTCTTCTGAATTTCGGGGGCAACCAGAGAGTCGTCGCTGGTTTCCGGAGTATCAATCGCGGCTCGGTCGAGTCCGAAAGTGGTATCGTCAACCTCATCTGGGAGCAATTCCACCCCATGTGCGACATCATCTAATCCTGTGACATTGTAGTCGATCACGCGCAGGCTGGGGAAGAAGTTCGGGACCAAACTGGGAGCTACGAGCGATACACTGTATCGTTCTGCCCATGGGCCCCCAATCTTGTCCAAAAACTTTTGCTTCTTCTTTTCCTTCTTTTTACCCCTCTTGTCCTTCTTGGCCAGTTCAACTTCCGAGAGATCCTCCAAATTCGACATGGAGTCAAGGTCCTCGAAAATGCCCGACGGAGGAAATGGCAATGAGGACCATTGGTCTCGGAGCGACTGGAGGTAGTCGGTTTTTGAGTTGATTGACACCTTCCCATCAGCCTTGGAATCAATCTTGACTTTGTTATCCTGGAGCATGAAGTGGTCGATGTTCATATGGCCGTAAAGGCTACCGACAACAACGTCACGGTACTGGTGCATCCAGAGCGTATATTTTTGCCAGCATGTCTCATCCCAGTTTTTTTTCTCGCTCGACCGGGCCGGGGGGACATGGCCCATGAGGATGGCTTTCATGTTGCGACTGCGGAGGATTTTCAGCTGCACCCGCAACCACTCCATGTGCTCGTATCCAGGTTCGGACTTGGCGTTGCATCCATCCACCGCACTGTTGGAGTCGAAAAAGTACATGGTGTTTAAGCTGATGACCGCTAGCCGACCGGGGACCACCTCCGTGGTGAACCAACCGCCCTCAACGAAGGTGTGACGCTGATCTTCGGGGATGAATTGGTTCCATATCTCTGCAAAGCGCTTTGTCCACTTGTTCGGGCCCTCGTTGAAGATGTTGTGGGGCATAATATCGTTGTTACCGAATGTCGGGATCACAGGGATCGACATCTTGGGGGCAGCATTCGAGGTCTCCTCCTCACCCAAAATGCTAACCCATTTTTGCGACAGGAATGCGTTCAATTCCATAATCTCATCTGCCGTGCGAGGGAGCTTTTCATCATTGTCGTGTCGGACAGAATCGCCGGTCCAAATCACAAAATCAATCTCATCCTTCAAATTTTCTTCGATCCAGCGAAATGTCTCGTTCACAAGTGATAGGGGTGAATCGCATTCTGTGCCCTCGGCTCCAAAATACCCCGCGGGGCCGTTAGCACGGTGGCACGAGCGATCGATGGAGGTTCCGGGCTTGTAGAGGCGGTCAGGATGAAAATCTGTTGGTCAGCATGGAGTCACACCACAGAAACACGAAGGTAGAGAACTGTCCCCTCACCAGTTATATGCAAGAATCGTCCGCGTACAGGTTTGCGCAAACCCTCCACCAGCTGCCCAGGCCGCGCCGTTGGACCAATATGGCCCAACGGCTGTTGCCCCAAGGGGCTGGCGGAGATGGCGTCGGCAAAGAGGCCCAGCAGCAAGAAAATTGACTGCATGAGTCCTCTAGACCAACTGGTACACCAAGAGAGAAGAGTGAAAGTCGAAAGAGGGAATATGGGCAAATATCTTATCTGCACGGTCACGTCACTAGGCGGGTGCGGTAGCCGAACAACTCAAAGACATAACCAATCAGACGCCGATGGTCAATTTTAAGGAGAAACACTTGAAAGGTGAAGAACTTAATAAAAAGATCTTATCTTTAACTTATGTTGTATTTGCTCAAAGATCCAAATGATCGACATCTAGAGTTAGGTTACTATCCCCAGATCGACATCTGCTCACGCGACAGCCAATGATTCTATCACGTGCCCAACCTAACTATAGGGACCTTGTGGGCTTGTTAGGTAGAACCCTGCAAATCCTTTTTGCTGCCTAATACTGTAGCAATTATTATTATTCCGATTATTCCCATCTGTAGCCTAATGATTTTCTAACACACCCCGAAGAAAATAACGATCATGTCTAAGGGTGTGTTTCGATGATGGGTGCCAGTACCGTGTGGATCGCCACTCTTTGTTTTGCTTCTGGAAGCGGCGATGGCAGTGCCAGCAGCTCCTGTCCCTTTACTTCCTTAAGGTACGAGTTTATCTCTTCCTAATACGATAATTGATTCGTTAGCAATGATACGCTGTGGATATGGGCGCGAGAGCCAGGCTATCGTAGATAGGCAGAGTGTTAGAAAATCGGGGGCACTTAGTACCTAGGTATCGGGGATGCTTAGTGGCTCGCGAAGACGACAAACCGACTGAAATAGTTCGTTCCAGCTATACCAGGACGAAATCGTTAGTGATCTGTGGCAATACCCAAGGCAAAACTTCAAGTGGGGACCTACAAGACTCTAATTGGCCGTGCACGTCGGCCTATAGATTGCCAGGTCAGTGTCATTCGTAGTCCACCTTCCCTTGATATGAGATACACACGTAAAAATTGAAAGCAGGTCTTGCCGCTCGGGAACTCATTGTTGCTATATCACAGTCAGTGAAACGAAGAAAGAGAAAGACGAAGAATGGGGGGAAAAGGTACGATCAGATTGGCAAAAGTAATGTCAGTCGAAAGTGATAAAAAAGCGAGAGATGGAGGAATGTGAAAATGAAAGAAAGGATAGATGAGAGGGGGGAAATGGGGAGAAACATATATATGCTCAGAAGACAGGCGTCCATACCAAATTTCACACCAGGACGCCTTCCTCAATCTGAGAATTAAAGTGAGCAATCTCTGCAGTCATCATGGGAGGGGAACTTCAATGTTACTCACTCCAGCCTTAATGCCCGTAACAGATCCTACACCCTGGCTATGTAGTGCCGTAAAGCATCTTGTCACTTGATTGAATAGAACATTGAGATATATATGAAAATAATATAAGAGGTATCTGACTTCAACAGAGGGAATTCTTATAGTGAATACTACGGTGGGGAAAAAGCAGGAGAATCATGATCAATTAGAAACTAGAAATGCAGGGTTTATATACCCTGTAAAAACCATCCAAACAAAGGCTCAATCTGATAAATAAGCATCTGTCAAACATGCAGTGCATGTATGGGATGCAGTGACTAACCCAACAAGAAAAAATAGGATAGAGGGAAGTTCGTCAACATCTAGACGCCATGAGGAGTAGAAGACTGCGGAAATAACGTATGATGAACTAACTATGCTAAGTACTCAAAACCATATGCCATAAACCAGTTTCACGGTTTGGGTCACAACATAATTGGCACATGGACAACCATCTTTACGCAGGCAGAACTTGCTCTTGTCAATGAAAACCGCCTCCTAAAGCTATTATCCAGTACATAATCGGTCTGTGATCAGTTGCAAAAGTTCCTAACTCACTTACGCCAACTGTGGTCGCTGAAATACATGCAACTTTTGCCCCTGAATCTCCCGAGGTCATATTAATGGATATATGGATATATGGGCCTATCTTATTGTACAACAAGGCCATATCATCCTGGCACACATAGGAAAGAAAAGCCAATTTCGTGTTAGAAATGGCTAAACGAGAACTTGGAATTCGAGGCTTAGGTGTTGAGCAACTGCGCGAGTCTTTCCTTTAGTTCCTTTGCCGCAACTGTCTGCTCTTTTGAGACCAGCAGTTCGGCCTCTAGAGCTGCATTTCTTTCTCGAAGCTCACTGATTTCCTTGGTGGTACTTTCAGAGTTGGTGGCATTCTCTCGCAATGTGCCCAGATCTCTCTTTAGAGCCATTTGGTTTTGTTCGTGAATTTTGATGGTTTGGGCGTATTGGGTGTTCTGGGTACGCAGCTCGTCGATCTCTGCTCGGAGCATCGCGGTTGATTCGAGTTCTTGATATATCACAGAAAGCGATGCATCCACATTACTGGGCAGCGAGCTATACCGCGATTTCCGCCCGCGTCGAGGGCCTTGAGGGTTCTCTATAGCGGACTGGACAGCAAGCGATGCATCCACATCACCGGGCAGCGTGCCATACGGCGATTTTCGTTTACGTCCACTGGATTGGAGGCTCTCCGTAGCGGCCTGAACGGCAGGCCCTGGATATGTTATATCGTGGCTTGTATCTCGATCAACTGCGCTAGGTTGGGTCTGAATTCCCTCTCGTTGCAGTTCTAGACTTGGTGCAGGACCTAGTAAATGGGAAATCGGTGAAGCATTCGAGTTGGTCCCATTGGTTGCATGGCTGGGAGGATCATGCATTTGGACGGGGCCAGGCTGAGGAGAAGCGGGTGGGGTAAGCACTGGAGGTGCTTTGTCCCAGCCCCGACGGACGCATATCAAACAAAAAATGTGGTCATAGGAATTACGTGTGCAGCCGGCGGGTAAGCACTCGCGATGGAATGCGAGTTCGCAGGTATGACAATTCTCGAGCCGCTCAGACTCATGACAGATGCAGCAGTAGTCCTTACGCTTTGAACCAGCTCCTATATGCGGTTTAGCTTTCAAGGGCACCTATTGAGATTTGCTTCGAAAGAGAACGGTACGCACTTCTCCATTCTTTGTATTGTTGAATTTGGAAAGGATATGGCTGTTCAGCAACCTTGGCGACTATAGCAGCCCAATTAAGAGATCGAGTTGCCTCATTTGTGTCTGAATCAATACTTTGGGTTTGGTTTTGATGGACTCGATTATTGCCCTGATCGCCAATCTCAGGGATCTCCGACACGCGACGTTGTCTTTTGCTCCGTACACCACGTGCCGGGCTTTTCGGCTCCACCTTCGCCTTTCTCGGGTTCCTCGCCGGCATTGCTCTATTGATATAGGGAGTTTAGGTGAAATTTAGGGGCGAACGGGAAGTCACCTGTGGGGGCCGCAGTTCAGCAATTAATAATCAACGGCCTGCTGAATGATGACAAAGCAGTGCATATAGACACCTGGGCAGGATAATGTCTGACAAGTCTTGGCTTTCCCGTTCCGTTTTAGTGCTCACCCCTTGCCGCTTTTTGCTCACTGAGTAGAACTGAGCACGCCCTGAGTATCACCTGATCGTTATGTAAGCCACATGCCACGCTCAGTGAGCAATCCGATCCCACTCACTGAGCGTGACCTGAGCGATCCCACCCACTAGACTTCGGCACGACCTACTATAACCCGAACCCAACCCAACCCAACCCAACCCAAAATGGGTTTTGGGTCCATTGGTTCGACCCAACAATGGGTAACCTATTGGGGCCCCAATATAGAGCAAACTAGCCAAATAGCCTTCTAGTATATAGGTATATAAATAATACATTTTTTGCTTATAATATTGAGTATTTTGTTTATAGATAGGTCTTCTAGAATAAATAAGGATAAATTAGATAATTGTATTAGGGTATATTTCTCTAATATTGCTCAAAATCATTATCTACTCTACTCTTGACCCGTATCTAAGTTGCAGTCTCTAGTAACTATAGCTCTATTACCTCTATATCTATATCTATTAGATAAGGAGATATCTCTTATAGTCTACTACCTACTCCCTCCTCCTCCTCCTCCTCCTTATTGTTACTAATCAAATTAAGCTTAGTATCCTCTATATAATCATTATTTTCCTTCTTTACTAACTTGATCTTAGCTAATAAAAAGAACTACTAACTAGAGCTACTTTGCCTTAGATTCCTTAAGATTTTTCTAGCTATAAAATACTAATAGCAAGGTAAGTAGGGGTAGGATTTAAAAAAAAGAAAGAAATAGTATATAAGTAAGTAAGAGAATATATATAGATTAGTATGATTTAAAAGGGATCAGAAGGATATTGGGTAAAAAGTAAGAGATATATATATTAAGGAAGAGATAGAGATATATATATTAAGGAAGAGATAGAGATATATATATTAAGGAAGAGATAGAGATATATATATATAAGAGTAGGTAGGTAAAACTTTTTTGATAGGGTAAGAAACGGTAGAATACCTAAGGGCGGGGAAGATATAATTAGACGAAAAGTATACTAAAGATTAATGATTGGACGAGAGGCGGATTAGCGTACGGCCGTCGGGAATAATGTATATGATTTGATTAGAGTGATAAGGGTCTTAATATATTATGTCGAGTACCAGGCATGGTGCATGGTAGGAATTACCAAGTCAATACAAACCGGAAAATCGATGGACCGCCATGATAACGGTACCATACAAAATTACATACATTGCTTAATTATCGATGTCCGTACAGATTGGAAAAACAACGGACTTTATCATTTTAGTTAGTTAGAGAATTTTATATATATCAATTTTGCATACGTTGTCGTACCCGTCTTATTTCTATTAGTTATAAGCCCGGATTCGTTCCATTAAGATCTATCTACAATATATAGACTATCTAAACACCTCGCTGTCACCGATTTTGGTGATTTGACAATAGTTAACCCCTGAATTAACGAAGCAACCCCTATTTCCTTCGAAGAAAAATCGGATTTTCGACGACAAATCGACAACAAATCAATTAAATATACACTATACAATATATTATCTCTCTCCGCGGCCTCCTCCCGCATTATTTTGAAGGATATAGAGATATAGAATTCATAGCTCCTATATATTAAAGCAATTGCAATTGCTCACAATATATAGGACTAATACGATCCATTTCTAAAGGATAAGGAACGCCCTAAA
The DNA here is from genome assembly GCA_028827385.1 of Penicillium freii. NCBI lineage: Eukaryota > Fungi > Ascomycota > Eurotiomycetes > Eurotiales > Aspergillaceae > Penicillium > Penicillium freii. The sequence continues at coordinate 4,825,963 of JAQIZX010000004.1, read as the reverse complement.
TTAGAGCCACTAACTGAGATTATCTCTATTAATAAAGCTATAGAGAAATATAAAGACAATTAGTTCTATATTAGGCAATCTATAAAGTTAGATTAGGATACAAAGTATAAGGACTATCTAGCGAAAATAAAGGGATTACTATTAGTAGCAACGGCAATTAGGCAGTTAGTTAACGACTCCTACTAGCTACTAATTAACGATCTAGAATCACTATTAGATTTAATACTTAATCTCTACAAACGATTCGTACCTAAGAGCGATCCTACCTACAAAACTAGACTTCGCTAGCAATAGAGGAATCTAGATAGGGGCCTAGATCGGAGCACCGATATTAATAAATAGCTCCTAAATTAGTAGACGCTTCAACAATAGTACAAGAAGGCTAAAATGCCTAAAGCAGATAACACTAAGAATCAATTTCTCGAAGCAATCTCTATAATATCACCTAGATTCTATAAAATATAGGTTCTAAGGCTTTAAGATAAAGGAGATATCCCCTTTACCGATATTATTAATCGGTATAGGGCTTACTAGAAGATTACCTATAGCAAGCTAGGTAGTTAAAGAGATATTTCAAAGACAGCTTTCTCGATATAGTAAGGCTATAAAGAAGCTAAGCCTATTAAATCAAAGCCTACTAAGTCAAAAATTAAAGACCTAGAGAATAAGCCCTATCTATATAGAAAAACTAAGCCTAGATACTATATATTATGATTCTATTAGGAGATATATAAAGAAAAAAGGCCTCCTAGCTTCTAAGCATTAATTATATTAAAGCAAAAGTAGGATAAAGCTATAAAGACTAATCCTAAATAGAAGGCAATTATCGATAAAAAGAGAGCAAGTTTCCTTACTAAATAGTAAATAAATATAATACTTAACGATAAAGCCTTTAGCTTCTTAACAATAGTAATAGCAGTTAAAACTAACGCTATTATATCGACAAAAGTAGATCTTAAAGTAACAACTATACCTATAGAAGATAGGTAGGTAGTTAATATAGGAGCTCAGATTTATATATATAACAATCAAAGCTTATTTAGTATATTTAAAAGCGTACAAAGCAATATTAAAGTAGGGGATACAGAGATAAAGGTTATAGGTATAGGTATAGTGGTTATCTATAGAGTTAACCCTACTACTAGAAAAGCCGTTAAGATAAGCCTTTTTTAAATAAGATACTCGCCTAATTTCTATAGTAATCTAATATCCTATAGATTAATAATAAAGAGGGGACTATTAATAAATCTTAGGACTAATTATATTAAGACAATTAATAGCTACTAATAGATCTATAAGATCTACTACAATCAGAAGCTATTATAGCTTACCTAAGCAAAGGGGTTTATACCCCTAAAGGCTTCAAATTTAACGTCTAAAATAACATTTACAATCATAAGAATATCGTTAAAGGAGCCTAAATCAGAGGCTCTAATTAAGCTTTAGTATCATCGCTTAGGCTATATTAATAGAGTATAAATTGTCAAATAAGTAGAGATAATAGAGGGCATAACTATTAAAAGCAACCTAAGCAAAGAATTGTAGGTATATAAAGCTTATCAATTAGTAGATATACCGAAGTAGATCTCTCGCTAGAGAATAGGCTAGATATACGGTATACTAGGGAGAGTATACTTCGATCTAGTACAAAATAAGCCCGCTTACAACAGTTATATATAGATAATATATTTCTACCTTAATAGAATAAAGTACTACTTTGTATTTACCTATATTAAGAAGAATAAATATTAAATAGTAGTTCGTAAATTCTTAGTATTAATCCGCAATTAGTTAAAAATCGAGATCAGGGTATTTTATTATAATAATAAGAGAAGTACTAGTAATGAAGTCGAGTCTATAATTAAAGACAAAGGATATACTATTGAATATATACCTCCTAGTCTACTAGAAATAAACAGCCCTACCGAGAGATCTAGAGGAATAATAGTTAGGAACAGTAGAGTACTACTAAATAATACTAATCTACCCTATAACCTTTAGCTAGAAACAGTATATATATCTATATATATAATAAATTATACCCCTATAAAGATAGGCGATAATTGGATTATTCCCTAGAAGGAATTAATACTTTATATAGCCCTAGACAGCCTAAAAGATCAAGTTATTAACCTATCAAATATTAGAGTATATAGATACTTAACATACTCTAGATTAATCAAGAGAGTCTAATCTGATAAGATAGCTCTAAGAGCAGAAATAAGCTATCTTATAGGCTATATATCAAAAAGCCTATATAAGATATAGTTCCTATATAAAGGCCGCTTAGGTATAGGGAAAGTAGAGATTATAAGAGATACTATTTTCGATAAATTGAGATAGTACTCTAAAACAAAGCTATTACTATAGTCAGAAGACGCAATTAGTACTATAATAAAGGGACTAAGCACTAAAGACTAGCCCTAAGTACTTTTAATAGAAGAAGCATAATCTAAACTAAGTATAGAAATATAGATACCAATATCAATTGTATATATAGCTCTTAACAATAATATTAAATATAGAGAGTAAAGCGTTATACTAGAGGCAATAAATAAAGAAGAAACCCTAGAATCTAAAGATATAGAGCAAATTATAGCTCTAGAAAAAGATAGGAAGAAGATACTAAGGGTCCCCCCTTTAAAATAGACACTAGATTTACCTTTAATACCTATATCAATAGTAGGGCCTATCTTAATAGTAGAGCTAAGAGATTAAGATTAAATCCCTAGAAGCTTCCCTATATCACTATAAAGGGTATTACCGCAAAGGGCTTCGCTATAGAGAGTATTACCGCTAATAGCAATAACAGAGAGATCTCTTATACTACTATCTTCGCTAGATCCGATCAATATTATATAGTCGATCGAAACTAAAGGGGGAGAGGAAGATCAATATAATAAAGATAAAGTAGAGATAGAGTGTTAATTGCAATAAGAGATATAATATATACCTACTCCGGAGCTAGAAAATCGGCCTACTAGAGAGATCTCTGCAATAATTAATAAATCTAATATCGTTATAGGCCCTAGAATATAGAGGCTAAAGGTAGATCTAGACTACGCTATATATCTATTATTAGATAAATAGCTAGCCGAACCACTAAGTCTTCTATATACCTTTATAATAGGTATTATAAAGAAGCTTAATATATAAAATAGACTATATAGGGATTAAATACTATTACTGCTAGAGAACTAGTAGTAATTAAAACTTTACCTATTCGCTAAGTAATTAAAGACAGCGGTAGAGTTCGAAATTGAAACTTTAAAGGCTAAAGAAACCTACTCTTAGATTATATTACCGAATAAGAAGAATACCTAGATTTTGCTATTAAAATAGGTATTTATATACAAATTTAATATAAATAGTATACTCGAGAAGTTTAAAGTATAAATCTATATAAGAGGCGATCTATAGTGGTTAACTACTAAAGAAAAGAGAGCTACTATACTAGCTATTAAAATAGTAAGAGTAGTATTTGTATTAGTAGTAGCCTTCGATCTAGATATAATTCAGAGAGATATTATTACTATATTCCTAAATTTAATACTAGAAAGCAAGGTATATATAAAGTGTCCTCTAGGCTTTAAAGCACTAAATCAGTACTAGCTACTATATAGAGCCCTCTATAGATTATATATATCTCCTAGATTATAGTAGTAAGAAGTAACAAAGGTCCTAGTAAAACTAGGCCTTACCCCTATAGAAGAAGACCTATATATTTTTACGACAATAGGTATTATCGTCTTTTTCTATATTAACAATATTATTATTGTTAACTACCCTAAATAGGCAAAAGAAGCCGCTTTACTAGATTAAAATCTAAAGAAGCAATAGGAACTTCGAGAACTAGACGTAAGCTAGTTCTTAAATATATATATTATACGTAACAGAGAGCAGAAAAAGCTCTAGTTATACTAAGATAGCTATATTAAAAGTATAGCTTATAAATATACTCTCGTTATAGAGAGAAAAATAGGGTCCCCCTTAGGAATTAAGCCTTTAGTACCCTATAATAGAGTGGCTACCCCGCAATAGATCTATAGTTTCTAGGCTAAGGTTAGATCTATATAGTATATCACTACTATTATAAGGATAGACGTAGCAAAAGCAACGTCTAAAGTAGCGGAATTCCTTACAAATCTAGGACTAAAGTATATTAATACAGTTAATTATATTATCTAGTATCTCTATAAGATATACTTCTAGGCTATTGAATATAGTATCCGATCTACTACTAAAAACCCTAATATTAACGATCCTAGAGATCTAAACAATTATCTAAGAAACCAAGATATAACCCTAATAATAGCGGCGAAATCGGTTAAATTTATAAGCGATACGTTATTTAGAGACTATAAAGATCGAAAGAGCTCCGAAGGCTATATCTGTAAGTTATATAGTAGCCTAATTGACTAGAAGGCCACTAAACAAAGGACTATTACTACGTTAACTACCGAAGCCAAATTGTTAGCCTTAGCAGAGGTAGGAAAAACCGTCTAGTAGTAGAGAAGAGTACTAAATATACTAGGATTCTAACTAGATCACCTACTATCTATTATATATAATAACCAGCAAACAGTTAATTTATTGACGAAAGAAGGGGCGACAATATATACAAAGCTTTGATATATCGATATCAATCGCTGCTAGATAAAGCAAGAAGTTAGCGTAGGACGAGTATATATAGACTAGGTACTAACTGCTACGATGCTAGCAGATAGGCTTACTAAAGCTCTACCGAAGCAGAAGCAGATATACTTCCGGGAGTTAGTTAGAATACGAGATAACGTATTTCACTACCGAGCCGGCCACACCACCGAGCCGGCCACCACAGAACACATAGTAAATGGGATAAATTCTACATTTATATCTCAACAACCATGTTTTTATTTTAGCTCCTTCTTTCTCGATAGCCATCGATAAGAGTAATTAGCACCATATATTAATTTCAAACAGAGTAGAAGGCTACATTATCATGATTTCAAAAATTACGGAAAAATACGTCGCGAAAAACTACAAATATATATATCAGAATCATAAAGTTGTAAAAATTATTTAAACTCCCTAAAGAGACTAGATATCATATAGAAAGTATAAGTCTATAGGGAGAAGTCACTATAGACTATGGTTGTTGAGATATTATGTTATAATTTATCCCATTTACTATGTGTTCTGTGGTGGCCGGCTCGGTGGTGTGGCCGGCTCGGTAGTGAAATACGTTATTAGTCAAAAGATCAATTATATAACCTCTGAGAATAGAGGCTGATTTGCAGAAACTGTATAAAACGACGATTTAGAACGAGATCAGCGAAAAATTCGGCTAGGGACGGGTGAGACTAGAAGGAATCACTTGCAAATCGTTTGCGAAGTAGTTAGGAGACAGTTAGAGAAGGCAGTTCTTAAAGTTCTAGAAACCTTCAAAAACTGGGGGGTATATCAAGTACCAGGCATGGTGCATAGTAGGAATTACCAAGTCAATACAAACCGGAAAATCGATAGACCGCCATGATAACGGTACCATACAAAATTACATACATTGCTTAATCATCGATGTCCGTACAGATTGGAAAAACAACAGACTTTGTCATTTTAGTTAGTTAGAGAATTTTACATATGTCAATTTTGCATACGTTGTCGTACCCGTCTTATTTCTATCATATTATATAAATACTATTGCGAAGACTTAATAGTTAACTAGTACTATATATATTCAAACTGAACTCTAAGCCTTCTTACTTACTCCGAGTTCTACTAGTATAGTTATGTAAGGGTTAAGCGAGGTCACGTGATCTTTGTCACATGACTCTTAATACAGATTCCGTATGCTTGTATAGGCCATATAGATCCATGTCGAGTCCTGCGACCCTCCTCAGGGAGGAGTGGGATATGACACAATGTTGTTCAAAGGGCTCTTTAATATTACGCTTAGTTGCCACAGAAAATCAGCCCGGGATAGCTGGTAAGATCATGAAATTGATGGAAACTTGGAAATGGTGAACTACTTCACTAAGAACATAAATGGTACTTGGTAGAGATTAGTCGATAGGAATCTGTTTCGCATTTTGGAAAACGAGAAAACTAGTTGTTCAATAAACATTATGAATTTCAATTCTATACAACTAAATATGATATGTCGATAATATATAACCGTCTCGTCACGTACGATTGAAACAGAAAATGCTCTATTACGCTTGAATGTAATCATGCAAAGGAGTTCTCTCCGTACTCTCCTCAACCAACTTTCGGAAATATCCCCCCGGATTACATGCGAGTTCCTGGGGCGTACCGTTCTCCACCACCTGACCTTGATCCATCACAATGATGCGATCAAAGTCAGCAACCGTACTGATTCTATGAGCGATGACAAGCAGGGTAGTCGAACTGCGAGCCAGCTCTGAGCGGATTGAGTCCTGAATCAAGGAGTCCGTTCCCTTGTCGATGGCTGATGTGGCTTCGTCGAGAATGAGCAGTTTTGGCTGCGAGATGATCGCGCGAGCCAGACAGATTTTCTGCCGCTGACCTTGTGAGAGGTTTGTTGCGCCGGGCGCGATGAAGGTATCTAGGACGGAGGAGATGGATTGTTGGTCTGAGATAAGGGTTTCGGCGTCGCCGCTTAAGAGGGACTTTGGGCGGCTGGGGACTTGGAGGGTGAAGCCACTCGAATTGCCTGGCTTGTCGGATGTATTCGGATCTTGAGCTTCGGGGAGAAGTTTGGGCATCCAGTGCACGCGGAATAGCACACTCACCAACTCAGGATCGGTGTGCTCTTCGAATGGGTCGAGGTTAGAGCGTAGGGTTCCAGAGAAAAGAATCGGGTCTTGCGGAATGATACTCAGTCGACTGCGGAGTTGTTTCAAAGGAATAGTCGAGATGTCTGTTCCATCTAAGGAGATCGTGCCTTGTTGGGCCTCCACGAATCGGAAGAGAGACAATGCAAGAGACGACTTGCCAGATCCTGTTCTGCCAACGATTCCAACACGCTGGCGAGGAGCGACTTCAAACGAGACTCCCTTCAGAACAGGTGGGAGATCTGGTGCGTAACTGACCACGAGGTCAGACACTTTGAGATGGCCTTGAGCGGGCCAAGAAGATGGAGCGGTTTGGCCCTCGTACATCTCGCTTTCCATATTCGCGTAGGCCGTCAATCGCTCGATGCTGTTCATTGCCATTTGGAAATTCCCGTAACCCTGGGTGATCTGGAGAATGGCTCTAGTGAGTCTCATAGCAAAGGTAATGGCGAAACCAGCCTTGGCTGCTGTCATTCCTGGGGCTGAGATGATAATGAAAGCCGCGAGGGAAGTGAACAGGGCACTGATAGTGCTCATGCGAAAGCTGAGCCAGCGGACGAGGAGCCAGACGTGCCAGTTCGCCCGGGTATAACTATCGATTTTCTCCAGCATTCGATCCATGTACAAATGAGACACGTTGAATGTTCGGATGATGGGGAGACCGTCCATGACGGAGCCCAACTGCTCGATGATAGGACTGAGGGCGACGCTCTGGAGACGCTTGACCTCGCGGGTGGCATTGAGATAGAGGCGAGCATACTGGATGCAAAAGGGAAGTAGGACAATGGCAAGGACGAGAACTTGTGAATTGACCACCATTCCAGCAACCAGGATAGTGATTGCATCACAGAGGTTGGCAATAATGTTGCGCATTGTATATCCCAGCTGCGTGTCGAGCGTGTTGATATCAGCGGAGAATCGATTCAGGATGCGGCCCAAGGGAGTAGTGTCCAGCCATCGCAATGGACTACGCACGACTGCTTGCAGGAATTGTCGGAAGAATGCCTTGGAAGCTCGTAAGACCGAAGAGAAGACTAGGTAATTGCTGCACACGGCCACCACACAACCCATCACACACAATCCGATGTACACGAGCAAAAACCGCAGCAGTTGTGGATCGAGCGAGGAAATCGTCATTTTCTGCTCTTTTGGTTTGTCACCAGCAGAACCTGGCTGATTGCCGAGCCACCAATTCTAAAAAAAGTCAGTAGAAGAAGTATTCAGTAAACTGTAAAGATGAAACTAACCCGTCCCAGAGTGAAAAAAGCATAAGCGGCGTACACAAACATAATCGCCAGGAAGTGGTGTGGGCCTCCAATATTCTGGAAGTACGTCTTGTACGTGGCCCATTTGATGCTTCCCTGCTCTCTTTCTTCCTCTGCCACGAATACACGCGCTGGCTGTCGTGGAGAGTCTCCTTCAGATGCGTTGGCTTCGAGTTCACCCTCATGGCTAGCTCCATGTTCAGTATTCTGTTCAATCTCATTAATCGTCACATAGCTACTTGCACTACCTGTCATGTTGTGAAGAATCAAGTTGAGAACACCATTCTGACGGTGATCCTCTACAGATCCAGCATGTCGCAGATGACCATGTTCTAGTTGAACCAGATAAGCAGCATGGGATAGACACAGATGCAGATGATGGGTTGCTAGAATGCGTGTCCGACTGCTGGCAATAGGCCCTGTCAGAGCCTGGTCGCAGAGCTGTCGGGCCGTGTGAGCATCAACAGCACTGAAGATATCATCGATAACTAGGATTCCTGCACGAGAATACAACGCACGCGCCAACGTGATTCGCCATTTCTGGCCTCCGCTAAGGTTGACGCCCTTGGGGCCGATTTCGGTAAATTCACCATCCACGAGTGTTTGGAGATCTTTGGTGAGAGCACAGGCGTCGAGGACTTGGCGGTATCTCACGTCGTTGAATGGCAGTCCGAAGAGAATATTGTTGCGAACGGTCCCGTTCTCAATCCATGGAGTTTGCGGCACGAATGCAATGGCTGAGTCGAGAATCCAAGGCTCTCCGGGGTTCATATGGGTGGGGAAAGCACCAGTCTTCGATTTCGGAGTACGAACAACGCCGGACAGAACCTCACATTCGCCTAGAATGGCAGATAGCAGTAGACTCTTTCCAGACCCTGTGCTGCCGGAAATAATGCTCAGTGCGCCCGCGGGAAATGAGAGGTTGATGTTTTTCAAGGTGAAGGGTTTATCGGATAGCGAACCCTGTGTCCATGATATGGTAACCTGCTCAAAGGAGATGTGGTCGGCTGGCAGGGAAACATGGTCTCTCTCTGGAGAGTCGAGATACTGCCCGATGCGATCCAAACAGAGAAGCGAGGTGAGGCAGTTGATCAAAGTCTGCGGGAAGATAGTCATGGTGGCCTCCATGGCAGCAAAGATAGACAGCGAAGTGAAGATGACAGACGCAGAGGGATTTTCGGAGAGTAACAGATAAGCAGTCATTGAGACACTCGACACCACGATTGGGCAGATGTAGAAGTAGGAAATCAACAACATCTGCCAGAACCACGATGCCGACAGAATCGCCATCTCGCTATCACGCAGCCAGTTGATGCGGTCTTCCCACAGATGCTCCGAGGCAGACACCTTGATCTGTCTGATACCTGACAACGCCTCGAAAAGGGCGTCCATTCTCATATCTCGGGACTGCATCAGACTAGCCTGAGTATTTCGGTATCGTTTTACAATCAGAAATTGGACTGGAAAAATGATCGCAAGACTAAGTAAGCCCAACAATAGACTCTGCCAGCCGAGGAGTCGGGCAAGCAAAACAGCAGAAATAGTGAATTTGATCGGAGCTTCGAATACGGAAAAGAACATTGCCATACAGTCTGCAACCCGCTGGACATCAATCGTGGTGAGACTAACGATATTATTATTGACGGATTTCTTCTTTTCAGCCTCATCATCGTCGACAGGCTTGTGCTCCTGAATGTACTTCTTGCGCAGTGTTTTGTCGAAAACAACAGCCCACATTTGACCCAGCACCCGATTGGGGATCACATTGAAGGCAATGAAGTAGGTCCACGATTCAGAAACAGAGGCCATCATGGTCGTTACACCGAGGCACGCTATCCACAGCCAGAGGGAAGTCCGGAGACCGTTTTTCTCCAGCGTATCCAACAAGCCCAATAACGCGAGCTGCGGAGCGAAACTCAACAGTGAGCTACAGACTGTCAGGAACAACTGGAGAAAAAGTGTGATACGATGCGCCATGAACAGTCTTTTCCACAGTGGAGGAGAGGATTCTAGAGACAGTGGCTGGGTAGAACGGAACACATCCAGAAGCGTAGACGATCGAAGCGCAGAGCCGAGTCTAGGAAGATCCGAGAATTCAATCTGTCTATTTGTCCTCGTCAAACTGATCACTTCCTTGACCCATCCAAAAGATATTCTCGTCAGGAAAGAAGCTGTATATTGCCTGTCAACCACCACACCATCTCGAAACACGTCGGGTCGTCGAGGCAGAAGAAGGCCGAAGACGAAGGCCAGGAATCCGAGTGCGAACTGAGTAATGAGGAGAGCGCGGTGCAACACGGAAATAGGCGTCATCGATCTGGATATAGAGAGATATTCACTGTATAGCATGACCATCATGAAGACATGGCACAGACTGCCTCGCCATCCCAGCGTGAACCGTCGAGTGACTCGGTCTTCCGTCACCAAAGCTCCAGCTTGGAGCAGTAGCATCAACCAGCTGGAAAGCTGAAGCCATTCTTCCACCCGGGGAACCTCATTTGCAGTCTCTGGTCTAGATTGTCGTACAATCAGCGCTATTGTGCCGATAAACGTGAAAATCGCATATCCAGCTCGTTGCCATTTATCCGACAGCCGTCGCATCGACCCTTGTGTTGCCTCGCCATCCTTATCCTCGTAGAATTTCGACTCGGGGAATCTCGCAACGGTCACACATATCGATAAAGCCTTTCGCGTGATGCTTCCACAGCTAATGCCGGTCGCCAGAGCTACCAAACTAGAGCCAGCAACATGAACGGCGAGGCTGAAGCCATCCTGGCTAGACGCAGCAGAATCAACAATCTGCATCGCCTCAATGCCGTGAGTCGTAGCAGGTTAGAATCTATGCGGTCGCGCTGCTGGCTGCAAAAAAGTCAACTATTGGGCCAGCAATTGTCTTTCTCGGGCATTGATGAGTTGAAGAGTGAAGATTCCCGAAGGTGGAAAGAAAGAGATAAAAAGAGCGAGATTGTTTGTTCCGCAGCCTTCTGTATTTTATGCAATTTGTGGTATTACCACCGCAGTGGGAACGATCGACAAAAAGCGTGGGCTGAAAATATTGCATACGGTTCGATAATTACCCAAATCTCGTAGCACAGAATGTATTCAAATATCTTGGTGTCTAGGATCCACTCTGTAAAACAGAGGACAGAATATTTACTGCATGCCAATCACATTCATATCTCAATAGGCGATTCCCAGTGACTTCATGGTTCTTCGGTCAATCCCTAATGGCGAATCCTCAGCTGGAAAATGATATGATTACGCAGAAAATCCTGACGAATTCAAGGCTGCTGCTCTTATTGCTGCAGCATCTGCACAAATACCCAAATATCAAGGCCATCTTCGACCGTCCTTGCGGGGTTGATAGCGAAGGATACGGAATAGGGGGTAGACAGAAACAAATATCAAGTTTCCAGCTGCAAATATATTCCTCATGCTGCTCATGGCCGGAGAATAATGAAAGATGCAGGGAAATGAATGATTCCACCTGCATTGATCCAGCTATCGGATCATGACACGACAGTGTTTGGTGGGTTTGATAAAGCCTCGCATGAACACCAACCCAGGGAACTCGTTCAGATACATCTGCCACTGAGCAGTCAATTCACAAGAGCTGCCAAACCTGCGAGCTGGTGCCTTGGGCCTTGGCGCATGGAAATCGCGGCAATCGTCCTGATGTTTGGGAAGATCGGGGCTTACACACGGAAGACATGGAGTAGGGATGTTGTATTATTATTATTATTGACCCACTGCAGCAAGGGATGCTAGCTGCCACGGCGCCACGGACTCGGAACACTTGCGACGCCCATGATTAGCGAAGAATTACCCACCCAGCTAGGGATTGACACCAAGAACTTGGCTGATCTTACTAGCTGGTTACCGTATCCCGTACAGCTGGGATCATGACAAATTCAGGATAGTCTAGCAGGGGCGCTTTGCAAGTTCTTCAAGTGTGGTATATTTGAGTAGGGACAAAGGAAAAAAATCGAGGGTATGAATATAGGCATTATAGTATTATACACATATAAGAAAGAATTAGTTACTTATCATAGTTGGAATATGCTTTCCACGTGGTAATCCAGAATGGTAATCAGAAAATACAATAAATTCCTGGGGCCCAATACGGAAATGACACATGCTTCGCTCACTCGCAGATTGAATGAAGAATACGAATACAAAGGACACGAAATCTCATCGGCTTCTTGAAACGCAGCCCGGATCTTATACAGCCCAATGGTACGAGACGTGACTAGAGTTGCATCCTTTCCTGGTCGACAGGTGACTCGCATGAGCAGGTCAATAACATCAGCAGCACCTGTTCCCAGCCAGATCTTATCATCCGTGATGCCTATACATCGATTAGAAAAATGCCTTGACGTTCAATTAGAAAAGTAAATTTCGAACACACCGTGTTCCTTTCTGCTCTCTGCGATGTGACTCTTCAGCTGCGCCTGCGACGCCGAAGGATACCGATTGAGAGAAGTCGTGCCGGCGAAAATATAACCTAGCAGCTCGTTCGTGCACGAGGGATCCCAGCCATTACTGAATTTCGCTGGCGGAGCGAGGCAAGTGCCTAGCGAGTTTTCGTTTGCGTCTAGGAGGATTTTGCTGCGCGCTTGGAATCCATCAGAGGTAGATGCGATATACTTGGGCAAGGCGTAGATGTTTGGACGGATGGCGTTATAACTGCCTCGGGTCCCTTGTTTAGCGGGGGTTACATGCCACTTATAAATCCATGCTGCATGAAAATAATGGCAAAAACGACACAATGGATCTTCTTGGAGACATGGTGTATATTACTGGAGAAGACCAGTAGCTACCTAATTGGCGGAGTGACATGTAGTTGATAAAGTCCCCCATGCTCTAATATGTGAGTTGAATTATGTGCTTGTTCTATACTATTCTCGCAGCCAAGTCCGCCACGAACCTGGGCTGTCATACATGTAGACCCCTAATAAACGCCCCGGGCCGTTCCACTTTTACGAACACATCGTCAATCAGCAAGTCTAATTATGACTTACCACACCCCCACAATTGCACCACCGATATAATTCAGGGTCCAGCCATGCTCTGCTCTTATCATGGGGCATATCGCCCGAGAACTTGAAGCTTCGGGAATCGAATGATGTGATATTTACAGAGTTTTCTCTTCCCTCATAGTCACAGGCTAGCTTAAACAGGAACTTAAAAAACGGAACCTGAACTGATAATAGAAATTCACCGTCCATGCAAATACCTCGTAATCACATGTTGAGACCTGCCACCATTAACTCATCGAAATCCCCATCCAGCAACTCGTGCTGCCTATCTTCCCCATCCAACAACCCCAAACACCGCGACAGATCTCTCCCATCAAACTCACGCGCCGTAAACCTATTGCCTAAATATCTAAACCTATTTCTAGTTGTATACATCAACCGGTAATCCTCCCACCGGACCTGCTTTATCATTTTAAAAAGGTGAATGTGCGATGCAGGCCACATCATCACCTCACCATCAACAGTGCCCTGCTTGAACCGCAAGTAATAAGGGGCAGACCAAGCTATACATAGAATGAACAGTCTATAATACTGCACAAAGTCTGCTACAACTTCTTCTATAGGCTCAAAGGATAATATACACTCAGAGAATATTTTTGCTTAAGTAGACTTACTAAGACAGTTAGGAAAGTGGGGAACTATAATTAATTAACAAGTACTAGGGATATTCTTCCATTCGTCACTCAGACTGCTCTAGTCCCTACTCGTTATTAGATATACTAGTCTCTAGCTAATATCAAATCGGCCAAGTCAGTATTAAGTACACTGGCATCTGTATTTGCAGTTTGCCTGTATAGATTGTAACATATTATGGGTCACATTGAGCGGAAAGAGGGGGCTCTAAGACCTCATTGACTTGCATCTTGACCACGCATTCATACGAAGATAGGTTACACAGTTGAAATGCGACTCTTCCCACTTTCAATTTTCTTGTTCACTGTGATTGGCCTATAAAGCGAGGTATCATTTTGCTTGAATATATTTTTACCACTCCGATCGCGCACAGCATTCAAACCTTGTTCTGGGCGTACCGAGTAGATGGAGAAAGTACCTTAGACTTTGATTATGCTTGATTTCGCTACCTAGTAATTTACTAGCTAATACGATCTTCTGCTGCCAACAACTTGGCATTTCATCCCTTGTTTCACCTTTCCTTATCTAAAGGTATGCCAGTCTTGGAGTACTCTAAAAAGGAATAAATAAAATAAAAATAAATAACAATAAAAAACAAACAGACAAAGAAAAGGGACAAAGAAGACAGAGCCAGTCCATTACCCCAGTAAATATGACCAATAAACAATAATTGATGTCTTCACTTCTAGCTGAGCTCATATAAAAGCATAAAGCCCTGGATCTTATTAAGACATACAATCCACTGCATCCCGTCCAAAAACCTGTATTCTATATATTCTCACCCACCAACAATGACTATCTCTAACCAAGACCCCATCCACCTCACCTTCATCGGAGGAGGCCATCTCGCGCAAGCCATGATCAGTGGCATTGTCTCCTCCGCCAATCCCTGGACCCTGAACTGCAACATCTCAGTAACAGCCCGACGAGCTGAACATGTTCAGCAATTAAAATCCCGATACCCCTATCTTCTGGTCACAGACGACAACCTTGACCCACGCATCTGGAAAACAGAACACAACGGAACAACACCACCCATCCTCTTCCTCTGCACACGCCCAGCAGATATCCCCACTGTCGCAAAACAGCTCGCACCCGCCCTCAAGTCCATTGATCCGCCTGTCCGTCCGACCGTCGTGACCATGTGTCCGGGAATCACCATCAGCCAGCTCCAAGACTGGCTGCCGACAGGCACGGCGATTGTTCGATCGATGCCCAACACGGCCGTGGAGGTCAGGCAAGGTGCGACCGGACTCTCTGCATCGGAGGATGCGGCGCATTGCGTCAAACACGTCAAAATGGTTCTCGAGGAGGTCTCTCCCCTTGTCACCATTGTCCTGGAAGAGTCTATGTTGGATGTTGTCGCCGCTGTATCAGGGTAAGTGTTTCTTTATTCTTTTCTATCTTCTTTAACCACTAACTGTGGATGCTAGATCTGCCCCTGCGCACTTCTTCTTCGTCATCGAATCCATGGTCGCCGCAGCAGAGTCCTTGGGTCTTCCGCGGGAAGCCGCTGAGCCGCTTGTCATTCAATCCTGTCTTGGTGCTGGATCTCTAGCGAAAGCGACATCCAAGCCCGTCGCTAATTTGCGAAAGGAAGTCTGCGTTCCTGGGGGGAGTACAGAAAAGGCGATTGCGCATTTGGATCAGAGCGGGTTTCAGGAATTGTTTAAGGCGGCGATCCAAAAGAGCTTGGATGCAAATTTGAAAATGAGGTTTTGTTAGTTTGCAGAATGAATAAATTATGTTTAGATATCTAAAAGGGCAGTGTTAGATCGACACCTCCCCAATTCATCGCTAGGTTAGGCCGAGCAGTTAATTTATTTATCTATACATGTGGGACACGTCGAAAGAGTAACTACAGCCTAGAGAAAGAAAAAGAAAGAAAAAAAAAATTAGGAAATCCCCAAAATAGGACACATATATTTGATGTATTATTATTTGCGGATTCAAGCCTCTGAGCTATTTTCTATCCTTGAAAATCAAGCGACAATTATAAGGCTCGAGAGAAGCGTTCTGTTTTGAAGTCAGTAATCACATCAATGCATTTTGCAGCATGTCTAGATGTCGGACTTGCCTTTTTGATTGAATAGTGATAATCCGGGGCACTGGAGATCTCGAAATGACGGACCATTTCATACAAAGTCACTCGCATTTGCAACAATGCAAATTCAGATCCGATACAGCTACGAGTCCACGCGTTGAATGGAATATAGCTGCCCCGAACCTGTTGCTGGCTGATCGCTCGTTGGATGGCATGGACATCATCCCCCCATCGCTCAGGCTGGTACTCGTGGGCGGCAGGTCCCCAATTACTCGGACTGGTATGGATGCCATATGCCGTCCATCCCACCCATGTTCCTTTGGGAATGGTGATGCCGTTTCCGAGAGATACCGGTTCTAAGGTCTCGCGATTGATTAACTGGCTGACTGGGGGGTAGAGGCGCAAGGTTTCAGAGAGCACAGCGGTGAGATATGGCAAGCTTTTGAGGTCGTCGCTGTTGTCGTCGGACGAAGAGGCGCTATGTGCTGCTATTTCCCGGTATAGCTTTTCTTGCATCTGAGCGTTTTGCGATAACTCCCAGAGAGTTGCTACAAATGCAAACTTGACGTTTTCATGACCAGCGAAGAACATCATTTTGAGGTTCGAGCGGTAATGGAAATCTGACATGAGCCCAGCGTCATGGGCTCGTTTCAACCGATAGATGAGCTTTTCAGGTCGCTCAGGCGGTGTTTCGCCGTATTTGAGGTTCTTGGTTACATCGATCAACGCCTCCTCGAGCTCTCGAATCATAGAGAAACAATGGGGTCTTGTTGGGCGCAGAGGCCAGCCGATTCTTTCAAACAACGGGAACTGATGGATGAGATGGCCGCCAAGATTCCAGAGAATGGCCAGAAGAGCATTCTGAGACCGCACACAACCGCCATCCATGGCGCCAAAATCAACGTCAAAAAAGCTTTCCCCAAACACGTCAATCGACCACCGTTCAATGATGTCGTTGATAACAACCCCATGATCAAATGGCGTATGCTCTTGTTCTCGTTTGAATATTGAGATGAGCTTGGCTGCTGCCCTCTTGAGAGAGGAGATATTATGGGCGCGTTGGATTCCCGGCTTCATGATCAACGTGAACTGTTTCCATGTCTGTCCATGAGAGTCGATGATGTTTTCACCAAAAAGACCCGCTAAGGTACTATGAGGAACTTTGCCATAGAAGCCACCTTTGGCTACAACGCGTTCATTGCGCAGAATACGGACCACATACTCTGGTTTAATCACCAGAACCGCCCATTGACCCGAGTTCCAGACATTGACGGCGCCGTGGGTTTCTAGCACGGGACGAAGACGAGAGTTGTGGAAACCGATTTCAGACACGCGGCGATAGGCATCGTAAACTGAGATGTGCAAAGGGATGGAGGGAATGCCAGTGCAGCGCTTGGTGAGAACGTACAGGATTTTGGTCACGACGACAGCAACGGTAATGGTCAGCAAGAGACCTAGAACTTGTTTATGATCCAAGCTGGCCACAGACAATGTCCAATTGTCATATTCCATTGTTGGAGCGTAAATGGGATTGAAGCGAAAGAAGTTCCTACTCTTCAAGCCTAAACTGCAGGCATTGAAAGAGCAAAGAAGAGTTTAATTTGTTAGTAATGCTGTGTAGCTTTGTCGTAGCTGTGGACGGTGACTGGCGCGGTATGTGTAATGTTGACTTGACGATGTAATCGTAAAACGAATACATGGTATTCAGTTTTCTCAATTGCCTCCTTCTGACTGGCCCATAAAGTGAGGCTTCTCATATTGCTTTGAATGACCTGCAGTATTGGAACCTCTCGCGTAGATCGATGGGCGAGACTTGCATTATTTTGGTGCGACATAATTTTTATTTTCCCACGGCCAAGTAGAAAATGAACCAGATCTACGAACCATACAGGGTTATCATTACGTATATAGTCTCTGCCACTAGGGCTAGAAAGCGGAGTCTCGATGGTCTAATTTATTAAGCGCAAAATGACGGGAAAGGGCCAATAAAATAATGGTGGCTGGTAATTGAAGGTGCTGATTCTGCCTCGCCTTGATTAGACTTTGATGATCCACCTCGGATCCAGGATGTTGGAGGACAGCCTGATCGGGAGGTAGCTCAGGGTAACCTGGAGATTCCCGTCCGCTATAATTAGAGCCCACCTCGGGTCAGTATAAGGCTTTTGATTGGACGAGTGTTTTTCTTGGTTCCTTGTTAGCTTACTTAGACTTCAAGCCACTTACGTGTGGATTCCCTCAGCCGCAGCTGAAAATCGATGCAGCCACCGATGTTTATTGAATTCGTACAGCAAATGCGCCAGCTGAACCCAATTCTTCCCACTTTCATTACTCTTCTTCGCACATCCGGATTGGGCCATACAAGGAGCGGGTTTTATATTGCTTTTTTTTTCCTCGTTCATAAGTATATTGGAAATTGAGACGTTCATCAATCTTGATGTTGCTAACTAGTAAATTACTAGCGAATGCAGCTGAGTGTAGCAGCTGGGTGGGATCAGAGAATTTGGGTCTCGGGTCCACTAGGGAATTTACACACCCCGAATGCAAATAGTATTCTGTCAGTGTCATGGTCCATTCGTCACGGTCCGTTCCTTTCCCTCAGTTCGTTTCCCATACCAAGCTACAGTCAACCACAAGTACAACCAATCATGGTCATCATATAAAGCAGGTGGGGAGATATATCTGTCATCCTTAGATATTCAGCTACCCTTAATATGTTCCCGCAATGCGCATGTGTTGGAACTCATTGGCCGTCAGATATTTCCCATCTGAGTCTCCCTCCTCCAGTAAGGGCCGCAGGACAGCAGCACGGTCTGGCTTGGCAAAGTACGCGATGGAGAACCGCTCCTGCACCATTTCACCATCGATCTGCTGCTCTTCCTTGGACGGGCCGGGGAGATGAACTCGGTGGCGCGCACTGTGCAACCCGGTCCACTTTTGCAGGCAATCCCCGACATTCAAAATGCATTCGTATGGCCCTTCGCTCTCGACGTCTGCGAACTGCCCACTGTGTGGTGGAACCTCCATTTCTATCCCTCCCCCCTTGCATTAGCGCAAATACATGACGGAAGGCGGAAGACAACAAGAAAGGAAAGAAAAAGAAAGGAAAAAAAAAAGGAACTCACGTAGTCCGCCAACCGCATCTTGGAATAACAGGGTGATTGTGCCAAAGTCGGTGTGCGCAGCAATGCGGGTCGAATGCGCAAAATCCCCTCGAGCGACTGCAGGATAGTGTGTGATGCGCAGCTCATTGGTCTGTGTTGCGTGGAGCTGGCCAAGGGTTTTCTCAGGTAGACCTAATCCGATCGAGAGGGCTTTGAGGATGACCAATTCGGTGCGATAGCCGGCTTCGAAGAAGGAAGTAAAGGTCGGTCGAAAGGCACCGTCCACTCCTGCAGGTGGCCAGATGTTCTTGTAGAGTGGATCATACTCTGATCCAATATCGTAGGATTCCTAGACAAGTTTTAGAAAGAAAATATAGTTCGTTCGAGGTGAGAGACATTTACCTTCATGTCTTTGAGGTAAGGAGATTTGGTTGAGCTGCCATAATCGGAGACAGCTCCCACATTCTCCAGCCCGACGGGACTGAAGCCTCGATGGGGATGCGCAGTGGGAGGATGAGGTGATTTCAGCTTTTGTTCCAAGGGCAATTGGAAAAAGTGGCGACCCTATTATTACCCAGTAAGTATATACGCATTTCAAGGTTGGAGAGTAGAAACAAACTGCTGCAAAGGCCTGGTCGATCTGGGTGGACGGAATGCCGTGAGAGATTAGTTTGACGAATCCGTATTCCTTCAGCGTGGAGACGAATTGGCGACAGAAATCCTCTCGCTGTGATGGATTGTGGAAATGGGAGAAATCTAACGAGGGGAACATGATGGATTGCTGTGCAGTGACTGAAGCTTGATGGTTGACGTGAGAATCTCAAATTGTGAGAAATATCCAGAATCGCGAACTGTCAAGTACCATGCGTAGAGTGACTTGCCGAGTTAGCAACAGAATACCATTGCGATTGTCATATAGAGGCACTCATTACAGTCGTTCTCGAAATCGGCTTGACAGATACACTCGTCACTCTTTTCTAGCCCCACCGTCAAGGCCTTAGCGCCGATCAATAATTCAGCGGGCCGCATCAAACTGCCTTTCGATGCCCTGAATTTAATGCGGCCCGCTCAATAATTGATCTGCGCTAAGGCCTTGGCGGTGGGGCTAGAAAAGAGTGACGAGTGTATCTGTCAAGCCGATTTCGAGAACGACTGTACGTGCCAGGCTGTCTTGGACTTTGCAGAAGCATCACAACGGTTCCAAAGCCGCGCGCCATGAGGGCAGCAATCCAAAAATCAACGGCTACGAGGCCACGGCAGGCCCCAACGAGGCTCTAGGTTCGTTTAAGAAGTGATCCACGACAGATGTACGTACATTGATATATAGTTGTGGTAGACTGCATATCGCTCTGCGAGAGGTCAGCGTAAATGAAATCATCCATCCATCCATCCGACTGTACGTGCCTTGGTTACACATAATGTTTTCAGCCAGCCAGCTTTTCTTAGCCATTTTTCCTGAGAATACCGCCCGTCCAATAGTTAGACGTAGTACTTTCTACCACGTGTGTATTTTAACAAGAGCCTAAGACAGTTCAGGGGGCGACTTGAAATTATGATTTGGGATTTACAATCTCAACAGAATCTTGTCAATGTTTTAGAAGCTAGTACCAGGTATCCACCTTTTCTCTTTTACAGTACTGGCACCTCCTTCACTGATTCCCTCTCCCTCTCTCTCTCTCTCTCTCTCTATATCCATCATTCTCATCAAACAACCCCATTCCGTCATTATGTCGGATAGTCTGGACCTCGACCAAATATGGAACTGGAATGCTGAAGTCCCGGAGACTGTCTCTGGCTGTGTTCATGATCTCATTGCAACTATTGCTCTCCATCATCCAGATTCTTTGGCTGTGTGCGCCTGGGATGGGGATTTGACGTATTCGCAGCTGAATTTACTGTCTCGCCGGCTGGCCCACCGTCTCCTTGCCTTACGGATCCCTCGCCAGTCCAGTATTCCGCTGCTGTTTTCTAAGTCGCGATGGACCTGCGTGGCCATGTTGGCTGTTATCCAGGCAGGTTACGCCGCCATTGCGCTGGATGCGACACAGCCAGATACCAGACTGCGATCGATTGTGCACCAGACCAAAGCGAAAGTTGTCATATCGTCGCCAGTGCATGCCACCAGAGCAGCTGGACTGGTGGATGCTTCCATCGTGCAGCTGGATGAGACCCTTTTCGACGACGAGGTTGAGGAGTCGACCGACGAACTTCCGGTCACTTCTCCATCTGATATAGTTTATATTTCTTTTACCTCGTATGTGATTACCCTTTTTTACGATACATATCAAGCGATGCTAATCCAGACAGGGGAACAACTGGCCAACCCAAAGGCGCGTGCATCAGCCATGCGAACGTGGGCAGTGCCGCCCACCATCAAGGCAAGAAGTTGGGTTTTCATTCAAGATCGCGGGTTTTTGATTTCGCTCCCTATTCATTCGACGTCGCATGGAGTAACTTCCTGCACACCCTCTGCGCCGGAGGATGCATCTGCATTGCAAACGAGCAAGATATGCTGAATGATCTGTCCGCTGCCATTACTGCATTCAAGGCCACATTGATTAATGTAACGCCTACTGTGTTACGGACCATCAGCCCTATTCCGCACACCCTCGAGACGGTCTTGTTGAGTGGTGAGATGCCGTACCGAGACAACATCACTCGATGGGCTGGAAAGGTACACTTGCTAAATACCTATGGCCCAACGGAATGTACATTTAAATGTTCCTTTTCCCTCCTCAGACCAGACCTCGAAGGCCGTCCGGATATTGGCAGGGCAGTTGGTCACTGCACATGGATTGTGGACGCCGATGACAGCAGCAAATTGGCCGCCCCAGGGGCAAAAGGAGAGCTGTTCCTGGAAGGCCCTCTGGTCGGTCAAGGCTATCTGTTTGATGATCAAAAGACTGCTGATGCATTTATCAATGACCCCCCATGGCTCCTACAAGGAAATAGAAATGTTCCTGGCCGACGAGGCAGACTTTACCGAACAGGGGATTTGGTCAAATACCAACCAGACGGGCGACTGATGTTCATGGGCCGCAAAGATGCCGCACAGCTAAAAATTCGGGGCCAACGAGTGGAAATTGGTGACGTTGAGCACCATGTCCGTGGCTGTCTAGATGAAGATCTCTCGGTGATTGCAGACGTGGTTATGCCGCGGGGGTCGGACACGCTGTCCTTGGCTCTGTTTGTTCAGGTTCAACCAGGTGATCGAGAATGGGTCAGGAGCCAGATGGACAGCATGGAAGGAAGACTGCGTAAAATATTACCTTCCTTTATGATTCCCACCGTGTACCTCCCGGTCGACGTGATTCCCATGGCCTCAACCGGCAAGGCTGATAGACGGCGACTACGGGAAATGGGCAACGATTTGGACTGGAACCAAATTGTCGAGCTCCAGTCAACTATCGTCTCCCTTGCTGAGTATCGCGAGCCGACGACTCCGGCGGAAAGACAGCTGCGGCAAATCTGGGCCCAAGTTCTAGAGCTGGAGGTCAACCGAATCAGCACAGGTGATAGCTTTCTGCGCCTGGGAGGCGACTCCATTGCCGCCATGTATCTAGTTGCACAAGCGCGAAAGGAAGGTCTGTCTTTAACAGTTGCAGATGTGTTTACCTTTCCCATTCTCAGCGAATTGGCAATCAGGGTCCAGAACGTTGTGCACAGCGAGGTTGTGCTCCCATTCTCCCTGCTGACGGGTGTGAGAAGCACAAAGAGCTTGTGTGAAGAAGCTGCCACGCTGTGTGGAGTAGAGGCTGGCGATGTTGAGGATATCTATCCATGCACTGCACTGCAGCAAGGGATGTTGGCCATAAGTGCAAGAGATGCTAGCGCTGACTATACATCACGCACCGTTTTTGACCTGCCAGAAGACATTGATATGAGCCAGCTGGATAGAGCCTGGACAGACACCGTTGCCGCAACGCCCATTCTGCGTACAAGAGTTATCGAGTTACCAGGCGAGGGTCTCGTTCAGGTTGTCGTTAAGATCCCCGTGAGATTGGTTCGATACGAGTATATCCGCGACTTCACGAACACCGCCACCCAGCCTTTACATCTGGGGAGACCACTGTGCAGGGCTGGAATAATTGCAAAAGAAAGGTGCCGTCTGGCTTTGGAGCTCCATCACTCCATCTACGATGGATGGACCACAATGCTCATTCTGGATACATTTGAAATGGCGTATCGGGCGACTGAAGCTCCCTTACCCCCTCTTTCGTTCCAGCCATTTGTCAAGCACGTCATGGCAATGGAAACTCCAAAGGCTACAGAGTTTTGGCGTGATCAGCTCGTTGGTTGCGATGCAACGGTGTTTCCGTCTTCCAAATACAACTCAAAGAACAAGCTCGATTTCAACCATGTTATTACTGGGGTGCAGTGGCCCCGTACCGGCACTACCCCATCTTCTGTGGTGCGGTCTGCACTCGCGATCCTGCTAGCATCGTACACAAATACAGACGACGTGAAATATGGAGCTACCGTCAGTGGCCGACAGGCCCCTGTGCCGGATATTGAACGTATCGCGGGACCAACTATTGCCACAGTTCCTGTGCGGGTCAAATTGAACTGGGATCAGACAGTCGATAATCTGCTGCAGCAGGTTCAGCGACAGATGGTAGAAACGACGGAGTATGAGCAGTTTGGCCTACAGCGCATTCAACGGATCGATGAGGACACCAAGGCAGCCAGCCAGTTCGAGCTGCTACTCATCGTCCAGCCAGCTCATCAAGGGGATAGCCAGAAAGCCGGCGGTCTTTTCTCCCAGGCATACACTGTGTCGACACCAGGTAGTCTCGAAGCGGACAGCCACGGGGATCCTGTACTCGTCGCCAAGGATGGCGAGACCGACAGTATGGGAATCTACAATTCTTACGCTATGATGATTATATGTCAGCTGGAGGAATCTGGTGCAGAGCTCAAGATCAACTTTGACTCCGGTGCGATTGAGGAAGACGAGGTGCAACGGCTGGCCGGGCAGTTTGAGCATCTATTGCGACAACTGTGCTCAGAGAAATTTGGTCAGTTTAAGCTCGGAGATGTCAGCCCCTTGACCGGCGAGGATCTGGTTGACATCTGGGGATGGAACCGAGATCTACCACCTGCTGCCACTGAGTGTGTACTGTCTTCGATTGCGCAGCGAGCCGCGACCCGACCGGGGGAAATCGCCATATGCGCATGGGATAACGAGCTCACATATCAGCAGCTGCAGGAAAAGTCGATTGTTCTTGCGTGCCGAATGCGGGAGCATGGGGTGACCCCCGGATCGATCATCGTGCTGAACTTCGAAAAGTCCTCCTGGCTGGCTATCACGATGATCGCTGTTCTTCAACTTGGATGTATCGCGTTGCCTGTTTCTGTGCCAACCTCGAGCAAAAGAGCCAGCCAGATTGTCGATGATCTGCAGCCAGAACTTGTCATAACGTCGACCGCATCCCAATCATGTCCCTTTACTGGAATGGCCCATGTTGTTACCACTGATGGGCTGATTGGGAGTCAAGTTGAATGCAATGCCGATAGATTGCTACCACAGCCCCATGCCTCTGATCCTGCTTTTATTCTTTTTTCCTCTGGTTCTACTGGAACGCCAAAACCCATCCAATGGAGCCATGAAACGCTATCCAGCAACATTGCGGCGGCACAAAAATGCTTTGGCATTGATTCCAACAGCAGGGTTTTCCAGTTTGCGGGATACGATTTCGATGTCAGCACAGTAGAAACGTTGTCAGTTCTTGCTGCGGGTGGTTGTGTTTGCATCCCATCTGAATCCGAACGAACGAATCGACTGGCTGAAAGCATCGTTCACTACAATGCGAACTGGGTTTGTCTCACACCATCCGTTGCAGAATCCATTGCGCCCGTGGACGTTCCCTCATTAAAGAAGCTTACGCTTGCTGGGGAAAAGCTCCAACAGAGGACGGCGTTTCGTTGGTCTGAGTATGTGGACGTTGTGTACAATTGGTATGGACCAGCTGAGGCGTGCGTAGCCACTTCATGTCGATTTGATCCCAACAACTGGCAGTCAGGAATCATCGGAACAAGCCAATCAGCCTGTACCTGGCTAGTCGATCCCAAAAATCCTCAAGTCCTTGCTCCCGTCGGTGCAATCGCAGAGCTATGCATCGAGGGTCCGATCGTGGCCAGTTATACAGGGAAGTCCGGTGTTACCCTGAATGAAAAGCAACTCATTACCCCTCTCTGGTTGCAACAGGGTCACTGGAAGGTACCTGGGCGAGATAGATTACTATACCGAACAGGAGACCTTGTTAAATATACCCTTGATGGCTCCCTGTTGTTCCTCGGGCGAGCCCAGGACTCCCAGCGCAAACTTCGAGGACAGCGTGTCGATCTTGGGGACATTGAGCGTTTAGTTCAGGGGTTTCTCAACGGAGGCAGTGATATCAAAACTGTCGCAGAGATCTTCTGTCCATCACTCAGCAACAAGGACAACCTGGCTCTCTTCTACAGCTCCCATGATATTGCAAGCAACCCCACGTTGCCAGTCGACGAACTCGAAACGTATCTAGTGACAGTGCTACCGTCTTTTATGATTCCAAGGCTGTATATCCCCATTTCCACGATCCCCATCGGCAAGACGGGAAAGACAGATCGCCGACGTCTGCGTCAAATCGGTAACTCGTTCACCACCGAGCAGCTGGCGGCGATGCAGCCGTCCCGGAAGAAGGCAAGGGAGACCTCGAACGAGAATGAGAAGAAACTTCAACGGCTGTGGGCAGAAGTCCTTGGTGTACCTGTCGACTCGATCTATGCAACAGACAACTTCCTCCGTCTGGGAGGCGATTCTATCATGGCGATGCGCCTTGTGGCCCTGGCCCGCACCGATGGATGCGTGCTGACCGTTTCCGACATATTTGAGGCCCCTGTGCTTGAGAGTATGTCGAAACGATTTGGGAATGGAAGTCTTTCTATCGAAGAGGTTCCTCCATTTTCTCTTCTGAGCTCACGTGTTCACAAAGAGGATAACCGCAGGTATGCTGCCACCCGCTGCAGAGTACGAAAGGAACAGGTCCTTGACATCTATCCCTGTACCGCTCTTCAAGAAGGCCTTCTGGCATTGGGTATAAAAAACCATGGCCAATACGTATCGCGGAGTGTACTCGAGATCCAAGCTGGTGTTGACCCGGACCGGGTACGACAAGCGTGGCTCTCCACCGTGCGGAAGTTACCCATCCTGAGAAGTCGCATAATTGACCTCCCTGGTCAGGGGTTGGTTCAGGTCTTGCTTGACGATGCTCCGTGGCGCTGTGGTACTGACATCGCTACGTATGTACGGGAAGACGAACAGGAGCCCATGGCGACGGGGATGCCGCTTTGTCGTGCTGCCATTGTGGAAGGCTGCTTTGTTCTCACCATCCACCATTGTACCTACGATGGTGCCTCCCTCCAGATGATCCTGGATGAATTGGAATATCAGTACCTTGGTCAACCTGGCACTGAATTTACGCCATTTCGCAACTTTATCCAGTATTTGCAAAAGATTGACCGTCAAGACACAATAACATTCTGGAAAGAACAGCTTTCCAACGCCGAGTTTCAGCAGTTTCCATCCCTTCCCTCTTCTACCTACATCCCACAGGCAAATGAGGAGATGAATCATTCAATTTCGGTCGAATGGCCGCGTGACGGAATGACGCCGTCAACCATCCTCCGATCAGCCTGGGCCATTCTCGAAGCGCAGTATCTGGCCTCGATCCATGTGCTATTTGGAGTCACAACAAGTGGGCGACAGGCAAATATGGCTGGTATCGAGCGCTGTAGTGGTCCAACAATTGCGACAGTACCCATAGCGACATCAATCGATTGGAAGCAGACAATCCAGACATTCTTGGGCCAGATACAGCAGCAAAGCATCCAGATGACACCTCACGAGCAGTATGGACTGCAAAATATCCAGCGAACTGTCGAGAATACAGAGTCTGCGCGGTTCCAGACTTTGTTAGTGATTCAACCGGTAGCTGAAGGGAAGAGTCTCCAGGATGACAGCCTGCTCTTCAAAGCACGAAGCTTCTCATCCAACCTTGACACGCGCGGAACCGATCCATTCAATGTGTATCCGTTGATGTTGATATGCGGGCTTACCAGGTCTGGGCTGAAGTTGCACATCAGCTTTGACAATCATATTCTCGATCGCAAGCAGATTCATCACATCGCTTTTCAATTCGAGACACTCCTTCGACAGCTATGCACCGTACACCCAGAAACAACAAAACTTGAAGAAGTTCAAACTGCATCTGATTTCGACATAGCTCGATTTTGGGAAAGGAATTCGACACTTCCGGGAGAGCCACAGACAGCAGTTTCCGAAATGATTTCGTCTGTGGCAAGTAAACAACCAGACTCGATGGCAATCGATGCTTGGGACGGTCAGTTATCCTACAAACAACTTGACGAGCTGTCGACCGACCTTGCTCACAGGTGGCTTGCACTGGGTATCTCCAAAGGGTCAACGGTCGCTCTTAGCTTGGAAAAGTCCAAGTGGGTTCCTGTCATGCAGCTCGCCATCCTGAAATCTGGCGGTGTTTGTTTACTGCAGTCTGTCGCGGTGCCAGAGCATCGTGTAGGCACCGTCTTCAAGAACCTCGGCGTAGCGATCGCCGTCGCTTCACCATCGCGAGTAGACTTGATCAAACAGTATTCGAAATGTTTGACTATTGATCAGATGCTTGACACACCTATGTCACCGAATCCGCTCCCTTCTCCGAGAATGGCTGACCCTGCCATTGTCTTGGTATCTTCTGGCAGTACTGGCGAACCCAAGCAGATTCTCTGGAATCATCGAACAATGAACGCAAATATTCAGGCTGCTGGTGAGGTGTTTGCCATGAGCCCGTCGTCTCGGTTGTTCCAATTTGCATCATACGATTTCGATGTGGCCACGGTGGAAACGCTGTCGACTCTTGCGTACGGGGGCTGTCTCTGTATTCCCTCCGAATCCGAACGGCTCAGCGACATGGCCGGGGCGATCAATCGATTTGAAGCCAATGTGCTCCACTGCACCCCGTCGACAGGAAGACTTCTTAGTCCGCAAGCGGTGCCCACTTTGTCGACGCTCATACAAGCTGGAGAGAAGTTGACCAAAGAAGACGTGAGCATGTGGAGCGGCAACTGCAATGTGATCAATTGGTATGGCCCGGCTGAGTGCAGTTTAGCTGCAGTTTACCGTGCCACCCTACCATCATGGTATACGGGGGTGATTGCGGGTCCTGCTGAAGGAGTTGAATCTCAATATCTCCCTCGTTGCTGGCTGGTTGACCCGCATAATCATCATCGTTTGGCGCCCTTTGGGGCCATTGCAGAAATCGCTCTCGAGGGACCAGCATGCGCCGTTTCGTATATTGGGAACCCGAAATTGACAGAGAAGACGTTTTGCGACAACCCAACATTTCTCTCCCTTGGCCAGGGTGCAAAGCAAATAGGGCGAACAGGGCGAATCTACCGAACCGGCGATTTGGCTCGATACGACAGCAACGGCAACTTGGTCTTTATCGGGCGCAAAGACGCACAGCTCAAGATCCGTGGCCAGTTGGTCGCCCCCGAGGAGGTTGAATATCATATTCGACAATGTACGGGCGTAGCGGACCTCCCAGTTATAGTAGACGGCATCATCGAAAAAGATGGCGCCCATCTGACATTGGTGGCCTTTATTGTGACTGAAGACGTGGATTCCATCTCGAATGGCCTAAACGAGAAACTTCAAAAATCGCTCCCTCGCTATGCCATTCCATCTTACTACATCCCCATCCCAGCCATTCCCACTGGATCAACCGGAAAGATAGATCGCAAGAGCTTGCAGAAGATTGGTTCTGCGTTCACACCACCAATGCAATCCAGCGGCCAACAAAGAAAACCCACGAGTACAGCAGAAATCCGATTGCAGAACTTGTGGGCGGTTGCTTTGGGGATCGACAAGGACAAGATTTCCGCCAACGATAGCTTTCTGCGGATTGGCAACTCCATTGAAGCCATGCGTTTTGTTGGACTTGCCCGCGAGCAAGGAATACGATTAACAGTGGCCCAGGTCTTTGAGACACCGATACTGTCCGATATGGCTACTGTGATTCAGACCACAGCTGATGCCAGGGACGGGCAGGTTGACCCATTCACGCTGTTGGATGAAACTGTGGATATCCAACTGGCCCGACAACAAGTCGCTTCACTGTGTGAGATCTGTGAAGACCGCATACAAGACATATTTCCATGCACACCATTGCAAGAAGGCCTACTCTCATTGACGACAAAGCGGGACGGAGATTATACGGGCCGAAACGTACTGGAACTGCGTTCTTCTGTCGACATTGGCCGGTTTAAAGCCGCATGGGAGGAAACAGTGGTGAGGATTCCAATTCTGCGAACGCGCATTGTTGATCTTCCCAGTCAAGGCTTTGTGCAGGTTGTAATCGAAGCAACCGAGTTGTGGACTGAGGCGAAAAGCGACGAGGACTATATCGAAAAGGAAAAGCAACGGCCGATCGGACTAGGATCGCCTCTGATGCGATGCAGTCTATTCCCGACAGTTCTCGGTCAAAGCAGCCGTTTCTCCTTCGCACTTACGATGCACCACTCAATCTACGATGGTGTGAGCACAGGGTTAGTCCTGGACACCTTGGACTCGCTCTACCACAATACAAACCCTCGCGAATTAAGCTCACTCCAGCCTTTTGTACAGTACATCAACCGGCAGGACGAGAAGGCCGAATCCGACTTTTGGGCCTCGCAATTTGCCGGTCTAGAAGCATCTCAGTTTCCCCCGCTGCCATATTCAGCCTACCAGCCTCATCCGGATTCGCATTTGGAACATTCCGTTCGTGGCATCCATTGGAGAACAGATGACGTTACTCCGTCGACGACAATACGTGCAGTATTCGCCTTGCTCTGCTCTCGCTATTCTGATTCATCCGATGTTTTCTTTGGAACCGTCATCAGCGGTCGCAATGCACCAGTCCAGGGCATTGATATCGTGGCCGCTCCCACCATTGCCACTCTCCCTATTCGCGTCAACATCAAGGGCGATGAAGGTATCCGAGCAATGCTGATTGGCTTACAAAGTCAGGCAACCCAGATGATTCCCTATGAGCAGAGCGGGCTGTCGAGGATTCAAAAGATCAACGACGAGGCACGGCAGGCCTGTCAATTTCAGTCGTTTCTGATGATCCAGCCACCCGAGATAAAGATGGATGAGGGCGGTTTATTCTCGCCTCAAGAATCGTCCCCGGAAAGTGAGAGAGATCGCTACCGTGGGTTCAGCTCTTATGCCTTCTCAGTGGGCTGCACGCTTTTGGAAGATGGAATTCAACTACAATTCACTTTCGACTCAGAGGTGATTGATCATGCCACTGTTGACACAATGGCGCACCATTTTGAACATCTCTTACGGAAAGTGGCATCACATGATGTCGACCAAGAGGTTGTAAACGATCTTGAAATGATCACAGCACAAGACTTGAACCAGATCTGGCAATGGAACTCGCAGACATACGAGAGCATCGACCGGTGTATCCATGATCTTATAGCAGACACGGCAAAGGCCCGACCGGCAGCCACTGCGATCTCAGCCTGGGATGGGGAATTGACATATCAAGAGCTCGACCACTTATCGACCCAACTCGCCCATCAGCTGGTAGACCGGGGTGTTGGTCGAGGTATGATTATCCCGTTGTACTTTGAAAAATGCCTATTCTCTTTCCTTGCCTTTTTAGGTGTCACCAAAGCTGGAGCCGCTGGGCTATTTCTGGATCCCGCTCTCCCAGAATCTCGACTGCACGCAATTGTGCAACAAGTGAAGCCCATTCTAATGCTGGTATCATCTACAAATGAATCACTGGGCTCCTTCATAGTGGACCAGCTTATTGTGGTGGGCCATGAATCAGTGCGCTTGCTATCTGAGAGATGCGAAAAGACACCACTACCACCCGTGCATCCATCAGACTTGCTGTATGCTGTGTTTACCAGTGGAAGCACCGGAACACCCAAAGGTGTTCTCATCCAGCATCGCCACTTCTGCAGTGCCATCTTCCATCAGCAACCGGTGTTCAACCTTGGCCACTCGAGCAGAATGTACGACTTTTCCGCACCCTCGTTTGATGTGACCTACGGAGCGGTACTGCCTACTCTCGCAGCAGGAGGCACCGTGTGCATACCGAGTGACGAGGAAAGAAAAAGTCATTTAACCGAGAGTTTACGCCGCTTCGGAGCGACAGATACACTCTTAACCCCATCTATAGCTCGCTGGCTTGACCCGAGTAGCATCCCAACGCTACGAAATATATATCTCGGCGGTGAAGCCCCCACACATGATGATCTCGCGCTGTGGACTCGCCATGTTACCACTGTCAATTGCTATGGCCCAGCGGAATGTTCCGTTGGCACACTCTATTGGAAAGTTCCCACTCCCATTCCATCCAAGGTCCCAATTGGCAGAGGATACGGTGTATCGACATGGGTTGTCGACCCCCAATCGAGCGAGCGCCTGTCGCCCCTGGGAACCGTCGGAGAGCTATACCTCGAGGGTCCCCTGGTTGGACAGGGTTATCTCATGGATGAGGAAAAGACTGCCTCTGCATTCATTGAAAGCCCATCTTGGTTGTGCAGGGGAGATCCCAACGGTCGGATTCCAGGCAGAGATGGGCGGCTATACAAGACAGGAGATCTAGTCAAGTACGATCCGCTTGACGGGTCACTAGTTTTCATCGGAAGGAAGGGTACCCAGGTCAAGCTCCGTGGGCAACGGATCGAGCTCGGGGAAATCGAGCATCATCTCCGACAAGTCCTCGTTGACATGTCGATCGAGGCTTCTGTGGTTGCGGAAGTGGTGACCCCAGAAATGACCGGACGAGCTGCTCTGGTAGCCTTTATCGAGTCAGACCCGACGAGAATTTCCACGGTAGCAGGTAATCTGGAGGATAAGATGGCAGCACGGGTGCCCACGTACATGGTTCCAGTCGCTTTTGTCCCGATGAATCCAATGCCCTTGGCTCCCAGTGGCAAGACCGATCGCAGGCGTCTGCGAGAGATTGGATCACAATTCACATTGGAGCAGTTAAGTGGAGGAAGCCAATCAAATGGCCAGGCTCCATCCACACAAAAGGAGTGTTTGCTTCAGAAATGGTGGACATCAGTGATCGGGGTCCCCGCCGATCAAATATATACCGGGAGTAGTTTCCTTCGACTCGGGGGTGACTCCATTTCTGCAATGCGTCTAGCCTCTTTGGCTCGAAGTCAAGGCGTTTCTTTGTCTGTTCAACAGATTCTGAATAAGCCCCGGCTATCCGACATGGTACAGGCCATTGTTCCCTTGGATCGAAATCATGATGGTGCTTGTCAGATAACGCCGTTCTCCCTATTAAAGCGTCCAGAGGACAAAGAGATGACCCTCAATTATATCTCTCAGCAATGCAATGTCAGCAAGTCGGAAATTCAGGATGTCTTTCCCTGTACCGGAGTGCAAAAGTCCTTGTTATCCATGACAGCAAAGAGTGACAATTCGTATATCGCCCGGTTCGCCCTTCGATTGGCAGATAACATCGACATAACTCGTCTGAAGAGAGCATGGGAAGACGTCAGCCAAACCAGAGCTCCCATTCTCCGTTGCCGCATTGTGGACACGCCTACAGAAGGGCTGGTGCAAGTTGAGGTCAATGAGTCTGTGGAATGGGAAACGGGCGATTCGGTGTCGACATACATCCAGCAAGACCAACGATCTATGGGCCTCTCGACCTCTCTTACTCGCCTAGCGATCGTCGGAAGTGCCCCGGGAAATGACCTCTACTGTCTCCTTACCCAGCATCATGCGATCTACGACGGTTATTCGTTGAACCTTCTGACTCAGGAGGTATCGAGAGTCTATACAGGATTGATAGACCAGACACCTGTGGCCCCCTTCCAGGCTTTTGTTAAGCATATCATGGAGATCGACCATGAGAAGGCCCGAGAGTATTGGCAGAATCAATTTGCGGACTCAGAAGCCGTTCCCTTTCCAGCCCTGCCACGTAACGACTACCATCCCAAAGCCGACAGCACTGTGAGACGTGAATTTGTGAAGTTTAACTGGCCTAAACGGGATGCAACCGCTTCAACCAGTACGTCATATCAAAACATTGAGTTGTAACCTTTTTTTGTAATTGCTAACGCCGCTCTAGTCATACGCGCCGCATGGTCGATCCTGACCGCTCGCTATACAGACACTGACGATGTGGTTTTCGGCACCATGGTGACCGGACGGCAGGGCCCTCTGCAAGGCCTTGATCGAATGATTGCCCCACTCATCAACGCTGTCCCAGTACGGGTGAAGCTTGACCCGGGGCAAGACGTGGAAAACTTTCTCAGCAACATTCAGCAGCAGTCCATCGATATGATTACCTATGAACAGACGGAATTGCTAGATATCCGACGCATCAATACGGATACAGAACGGGGTAGTCGATTTAATACCCTTCTTGTCATACAGCCTGCCCAAGGAAGTGACAATAAACCAGTCGACGGCCCCTTTCATCAGAGCAAGATCGGTTCTGCTACTAATGCGTTGGATGACTACAATCCAAATGCAGTCATGATTCTATTCCAGCTCACCAACGACAACTCTCTGAGTATGGAGATCAGTTTTGATTCAAAGGTCGTGGACGTTGCGCAGATGGAACGGATCGCCTCACAGTTTGAACATGTCCTGCGTCAACTCGCCATCTCAAGCACCGAGACCGTCGAGTCAATCAATATTGTCAGTCCACAGGATATTGAGCAGTTGTGGCGGTGGAATTCGGCCGTTCCTCAGACGAGAGAAAAGTGCGTTCATGAACTTATCGGCGACACTGTCAAACGGCATCCAGAATCCTCCGCTATATGCTCCTGGGACGGTGAGCTTTCATATACGGAGCTGGATGTGCTCTCAACCTCGTTAGCATCTCAACTCGTCGCTCTTGGGGCTGAAGTAGGGACGATTATTCCATTGTGCTTTGAAAAGTCCATGTGGCATTCGGTGGCTGCTTTGGGCGTAATGAAAGCCGGTGCTGCATGTGTTGCGATGGACTCCACACAGCCTAAATCGCGACTTCGATCAATTGTACAGCAGGTGCATCCAAGGTTCCTTCTGACATCTTCGAGGAATTATGACCTAGCTCGTAGTCTCTCTGATGCAAAGGTGGTGATTGTCGATCGTCATCACCTTGAATATCCTGTCAATCATAGCACATCTCCATTGCCCCAGGCTCATCCATCAGACACACTATATGGTATGTCTCTTATAACTTTTTAGAGAGCTAGACTGACCCATTCGAACAGTTGTTTTCACCAGTGGCTCAACCGGTACACCAAAGGGTGTTGTCACTACTCATCAGAACTTTGCATCTGCAATGACACACCAGCAAGAGATTCTGTATATTCGGTCTTTTTCGCGGGTATTTGACTTTGTCTCATACAACTTTGACGTTTCTTGGTCCAACCATCTGCAGACCCTAATCTGCGGGGGCTGTCTATGCATTCCATCCGAATCAGAGCGACGGAATGATATTCCAGGCGCTTTCAATCGGATGGAATGTGATTATGTCTACTTCACACCTTCTGTTGCTCGCTCCCTGGATCCATCATCAATGCCAGGAATCAAATGCCTCGCCATGGGAGGAGAGCCTATCCAACGGTCCGAGGTCGTGCGTTGGACCCAAGCAGAGGCTATAATTGGCATTTATGGCCCGGCGGAATGTGCCCAAGCTCTGTCGTTTGTTCGTCTCGATAGCAATTGCCATAATAATCATGTTGGACTTCCTTTCGGTGCCAATATGTGGCTGGTCAAGCCAGGATGTCCGGATCGCCTCGCAGCTATCGGGGCAATTGGTGAGCTCCTCATTGAGGGCCCAACAGTCAGCCAAGGGTATTTCGCAGATCCAGAAAAGACCAAGGCCGCATATATCAAAGATCCCTCATGGCTCCTACAGGGCAACTTCATACACCCAGGGCGATCGGGAACTCTGTACAAGACTGGTGATCTCCTGCGCTACAACTCCGATGGCTCATTCGACTTTATCGGTCGAAAAGATAGAATGATTAAGCTGAGAGGTCAACGAATCGAATTAGCGGAAGTTGAATACCACGTTCGCGTCTGCCTGGGAGATACAAATCTTTGTGATGGGATTGCAGCGGAGATTATCAGACCACAGAATAGCAATCCTATATTGGCTGTCTTCATTAGCCTAGCTGATGCGGTCAGAGAATCAGATGGAAATCTATCCGCCTTCAGCAAGATCATGGAACTCCTGGAGCAGAAGCTTGTCGATCGTTTACCCCAGTAGTAGGTCCTTCCCCTTGCTCTGATACCTCCTAGTTCAAAAGATACAATGCTAATTATAATGATAGCATGATTCCCGGCGCTTATATCCCGGTCAACCAAATCCCAATGACGACAACCAACAAAACCGATCGTCGAGCCCTTTGCGAGCTGGGCAATGCGCAAACTTTGGAGAAACTAGCTGAACTCCAATCCCATGGTCAAAAATGCCGTGAACCATCAACCGAGATGGAGAAGAGACTGCAATCCCTCTGGTCTTCTGTGCTCGGTGTGGAAGCTGCCAGTATCAGCGCTGACAGCAACTTCCTACACATCGGTGGTGAATCTATCGCTGCTATGCGACTCGTGGCAGCGGCACGGTCCCAGAGCCTTTCACTCACCGTGGCTCAGATCTTCAAAGCCCCTCGTCTATCTCAGCTGGCCTTGTTGGTTACACAGAAGACAGCGGAAGATGAAGTCTCGCAACCCCAGTCGGCATTCTCGTTGCTGAAGACGAATGATCACAAGACATTCCTCCAAAATCATGTCGAGCCCCTCTTGGACGGCAATGCAGGTATCCCCAAAGATGTCATTCCTTGTACCGACTTTCAAAAATGTGCAGTCATAGACGCGCTGCAGGACCCCTCCGGGAGACTGCCGATTTGGATCTTCGAGCTCCCCCACAACGTCGACTTTGCCCGATTAGAATGGGCCTGTCGAGCACTCGTCAATCACTTCGACATACTTCATGCAGTATTTGTTCAAGCAGATGGTCAGTTCTGGCAAGTCCTTCTGGATGGGTTCAAGCCTATCTATGATACTCTTGATGTTGATGATGATGTGGAGTCTTTCACTCGTACACTATGTGAAGAAGATCTCAAGAGACCGCGTCAATTAGGACGTTCGCTCATGCGCTTCATAGCAGTCCGCCATCATGGTGGAAAGCATCGCCTGGTCTTCCGAATTTCACACGCCCAATTCGATGGATATACCTGGGGCATAATGATCCAAGCATTGGCGGCCCTCTACCATCAACAGCCACTGCCAACGCAGCCAACCTTCCGCGAATTAATCTACTTCAATGAGCGAGAGAAAAAGCAAAGTCTTATATATTGGACATCAAGACTCCATAACTCCTGCCATCCCAGCTGGAGGCCAGCAAGTCGTATTGATGCGGTATACAGCACTTCCGATCGAATGACAGTAACAACATCATTCTCAATACCAAATGTAAAGCGCCACGAAGGAATATCCGTCGCTACATTTTTCCACGCAGCGTGTGCCATTGCACTCTCTCGGCAATTGGGACAAGAAGATGTTGTCTTTGGTCGTCTAGTAACGGGACGCTCCATGCTTCCTGGTAGTCTACAAAACGTCGTCGGTCCAACCATGACTGAGGTTCCAATTATCGCATCCATCAGTCCCAATGACACAATCCTGACTATCGCACAGCAGTTGCAAAGCCAGTTCATTTATGACTCTGCCCATGAATCTGCAGGAATGGAGGAGATTATTCGCAACTGCACCGCCTGGCCAGAGCAGGTGCTCGACTTTGGTTGGCGAACGGCATTCCAGCAGGAGGATGAAATGGAATTCAAATTTTTAGATCCCGAAAGCACGATTACTGTCCACGAATATGATCTGCTTCCTCGAGGGCGTCCAGAAATTTATGCCACTCCACGGAACGGAAGGCTGCATTTGGAATTTGAAGGAAACCGGCAGCTTATCAGGGAGGATACTGTACGAGAGGTGTTTGCTCGGATCCAAGGTGTTCTTGATGAATTGTAGTGGTTCGTCTATAGTAGATGTACATGACTTGCCTCAAATTTATATCCCTGTTTTATTTTTTTTTTCAATAGGACATTCCAAAATTCAATTATGCGAAATTCTTGGCAAAGCAGCATTAGATACACATCCATCCGTATTTGAATTTGTGGGGGTCAAATTTGACATTCTGCCATTCCACCGAAAGAGGCCACCGAAAGAGGCTAACTGTATCGATCGACCCTGGCCCCTGTACCCGCGTATCGGCTAGTAAATAGATATGACACCTAGTGAGATGTTGCAATTCTATCTACCTAAATGACGGCCATTTTATGTGCATCCTCAGGCTGGGAAACGTTCCAAATACAGGTAGAATAGCGAGCAATAAAAACATTTTAGAGCTCTGAACGACCTACAATTGGCCATGGAACAAGCGCTGTCACGAAGGCAAGATATTCGGTACAGTCATGAAAACTCGATAGTGGTCACCGCCAGGTTGATACTGGCGTAGTGGAGTCCTCTTAGACTCGACCCGCAGTTCATTCTTTGCATAAAAGAATTTTATGCCAGTCACGCAGTGCATAAAACTATAAATGTAATCGACAAACAATAATTGATCCTTTCACTTTTGAGCTGAGCTGTCTAAAAGGCGTACCTAATACCCTGTACCTCTTTGAAGCCATAAAATCCACTCACTACCCGCAGAATAGATGTCTGAACACCCACATTTCAATCGATCAACCATGACAATTGCCGCCCAAGATCCCATCCATCTCACCTTCATCGGAGGAGGCCATCTCGCGCAAGCCATCATCAGTGGCATTCTTTCCTCCACCAATACCTGGACCTTGAACTGCGACATCGCAGTAACAGCCCGACGATCTAAGCATATTCAAGAACTGCAATCCCGATACCCGCAACTGCTGGTCACAGATAACAACCTCGATCAACGCATCTGGGAAGACAGTAGAATATCAAAGCGAAGTTCCACCCAAAACAATGCAACATCCCCAATCCTCTTCCTCTGTACGCGCCCAGCAGATGTTCCCACGGTCGCAAAACAACTAGCACCTATCCTCGAGTCACTTGATCCGCCTGTCCGTCCTACCGTTGTGAGTCGGAGTGACCATGTGTCCTGGAATCACCGTCAGCCAGCTCCAAGATTGGCTGCCGACAGGCACGGCGATTATTCGATCGATGCCCAACACACCAGTTGAGGTCAGGCAGGGTGCGACCGGTCTCTTTGCATCAGGGGATGCCAAGCTTCGCGTCAATCAGGTCAAAATGGTCCTTGAGGAGGTATCTCCCCTTGTCACTATCATCCCCGAAGAGTCGATGCTAGATGTTGTCGATGTTGTATCAGGGTAAACGAAAAAAGAAACGACGATCTATGAACAACTTGAAGACGGTACCCTTCCTTTTCACAGCATTATCGCGCTGGATGCCGCCATTGATACACACGAACGTCTATACGGGTCAATGGCAAATATTTCTGCCCACACTAGGTTCCTCGCCAAGCGAGTCTATGATAGACTTTCAGCATTGATGCACTTTAACGACAAGAAGGTCTATCGGATCTACCAATCAGATTATGGAAATCAAGCGCTTCAGGGCCCGATCATCGCGTTCAATCTCAGAAACAGCCGAGGCGAGTGGGTTCCTAAAACCGAGGTCGAGAAACTAGCAGCATTGCGGAATATCTAACTACGTTCTGGATCAGTTTGCAATCTTGGAGGAACGGCCCGGTTTCTTGGATGGGTGGGTGCAGAGCTGCGCCATCATTATGCTGCCGGTTTACCATGCGGTGGCGACTACATAATTAATTACCAGCCCGTAGCATTATTTCTAAGAAAATTTAAAGTGAACATATGATCTAGGCATGGTGTGTTTGTAGAAATTGCAAAAGAAAGTTGTACTGGATGCGAGGCGAATGGCTGAACTGAATAACCAGCGTCAAAAGTTTCATTAGGCTTTAACAAAAACATACGATAGGAAATTGGCAACTTTGTTTTAATAAGAAAATCAGTAAGTTTTGCCGATAAAAAATGCTACGGGCTGGTGATTAATTATGTTTATTAACCAAATTGCATGGAAGAGTGAGGTGGAGATTCGACAGGTAGACATATCTGGTCAATTAGTTTCTAGGCCAACGGGCACCGATTTGGCCTGACAATTCGATTTATGGTCATCTGTAGGATCCTTAGAGCATTAGGTATGCGAATGGAGTAAATGTAGGAAACTGTTTACTTCAAACCCCGGTTGAGCAGATTGTTCATATTGTCGAATTTACAAACCCTTCCTTGCCATTAATTAATTGCCTGTTTATTATTATAGTGCCCTCAACCAATCTCTGTCACACTACATAAACTTAGACATCCAAATTGCCATCAAAAATATTGCTGTTAGATAACCTAAGTAGCCATTCGATCCGATCTGATCCACTATAGAAAGATAAGCCCCCGCCGGCATCATCAACTTTCGCAACTTGCTATACTAACCCTATATACCTCTGAACGGTCCTCTGCAGCAACTCTGTTCCCAGTAGTTGTCTCGAAGCTACTGAAAAACCTCTCCGCACATGCCAGCGTAGCAATCACCGTAGTTCTTCCATCTGGTTGAAGACATCTTCTTATAGAACGCGAGCAGTACCACTATGAACTCTTTGATCATGGTAATATCAGGAGCAGAAGTTCCCTTCTCCAGCTTATAGCCAACTAAAATATACCCGCTGTCAACAAGAAACCTGAGGAGTCAGTAAATAGGCGGGAATTGAGAAAGCATATCGAGGCTACTCACTCAACACAAAGCTCAACATACCTCCGGTGCATTCCTTTAACACCGGAAGCGCGCTAGTCTTGTCTTTTACTTGCTAGATCAAAGGCCAGAAGAAAATTTCTCATATCTCAAAATTGGAAATAGGCGTAGGATGGATTTCAGTACTCAAGGCAAAAAGAGTAATAGAAAGAGCTGGTTTGTTATAATTGCGATTTCCGGTAGAAATTTTGATACTTCACTATCTATAGGAATTTGACCTATTCTTACACTATAGCTCATTTTGAAAGCTAGAACTGGCTTACAGTAGTATAAATAGAAAGGGTGACGTATACCTTGTCCACCAAATTCAACACACATATAATCCTACAACACACACAATCCATCCTAGGAGCAATATAGACGACCGTGCAGCCAGTTTCCGACCCAGCTTCCACTGAACGCTTTATGATAGCTATGGTGGTTCCTAAAAACAAACCAAAGGTCCTTCTAGAAGCGCATAAATAGGCTAAGATGTCAAAATTGGGGCATCATCTGCTCCCAGGAACCGACTTATAATTAGCCCCACTAGGAAATATCTTAAGCACCTACCATTAGCTCCTATAAACAAGTAACCTACTCTCAAAGTATCAAAGAATATTCTAGACAGGCTAGCACACGATATACTTTAGACGGATCTTGGATAAGAAGCTTTCCTCTAGCTACTCTGATTCTATTAATACGGCTAAGTAATAAAATAACAACAACAATCCGATTTTTTGTGGTCTCGGAAGGATATCAAGAATATAGTATGAAAAGCTTGATGGCAGTAAGTAGATCACGCCAAAGATAATTCTGTATCATACAAACGAAAACATAACAGTTATGTTACATTATATCGGATAAAATACCTCCTAAGCCAAGCCATGTCAAATATGGCGGTACAACAATGTACTAGTAATATAACAGTGTTTTGATTTGTGATATACTGGCTATAATCAGTTTTCGCTAGAATACGCTACGTTCACACCCACTACTGTAATGATTTTACGCAGCGAACCTATTCAGCTTCAAGTCTAGCACGAATGACAGCTAACTTTCTGACAGAAGATTTTCCAGCAAAGCTAGCTCTGGAGGATGTAACAAAAATCTTTCATTTTTATGGTTTTCGCTAGCGACAAGTATCTTTCGCTGGAGTCTTGGGTAGTGGCATTGTGAAGAGTTTAGTCTCTATTATTTATGAAAAGTAACTTATATATAAATAGACTACAATTAACATATAGCTTAGTGCTCGAGTTATATAAACCACTTAGCAAGCATATTTCCGACGGGCTATCCGACTAGACCCTAATCTGGTGTATCGCTGAGGAAGTTCTAAACCCTTCTAGGCCTATCGCAGAAAGGCCGTATCTATATCTATAAAGTGGAGCCCAATTTGCCTTAAGGTCAGATTTTGGCCCTTAAGCTCTAGTAGCTTTTGTTTTTCTTTTGTATTAAGCTTCTGTCGGAGCTTACGAGTACTTAAATCCCTAATCGGATGGCCTACGCCGTCTTCTCTGCGCCAGATAGACATGACGCATGATTTTGGAGGCAAGGGATCCTCCAGAAAACGAGGGCAGCCCAAATATCGTCAACGCACTAACCATCACAGAATAAATGGCCCTGTGGGGCCTGTCTCTATTGGGTAAGGTCTAGATTGAGTTAAACAAATCAGGGTGCTCACTGAGCATTACTAAGGTATCACTGAGCACTCACTGAGCGATCCCGGAGTATGTACTGAACATGCCCAAGTGGTCACTGAGCACGCTGCGGATTAGTCATCATGCACGTGACCGAACTAGAGCGTGCTCACTGAGTCTGAGCCCGTGCTGACATCTACTCACTGATTCTGAGCATGAGCGCCCTCGTCGGCAGCCCAGATAGGAAAGGCCCCACCCGGCAGACATTATCCTGTCTATATAGGTGCATATTAACTGCCCAGGTGGTACATTGTCGTACTGCCAGATTTTTGATAACACATTTTATTTGAAAGCAATTTTCTTTTACTTGTTTCGTGACCTCCCTCCGAAGCCCTATGCTGCATTTATGGATATGTTCTGTAACTGTATTCCGGACGTTCGGCCACCAGAACAGCCCCCTAATATGCTGACAAATTTAAGGAAATGCCTAGGTGTGTGTCCAAGGTTGTCGTACTAGTAACCAATTTAAAGTCAAGCTAATATCCCCAAAGGTCTACTACTCATCTTTCTACCGCTCTTTGTATCAGGAATGCCGTCCTAAAGAAAGGATAGGACTAAATATGGCCCGGTAGCTCTGCATCTAAACGAGCAATGAGCAGTCTTGTTCTAATATTGGACTCGAGTATGACACATGATAACTATCTAACATCTGTTGTAGCTTGACCTCATACACTGACTAATTTGGTCTGTATCCGGTGATAAAATCTGCTGCAGAGTCCGAAATCGCCCGAGGAAATGGCAACACGTCCTTCTAGAGCACCCTGGGTCTTTCCGGATGCTGGTATGACTACAGTAATTTTCGCGTACCTTGCGCTCCGGTAAAGAGAATTGTATGACAACTCGCAGCTATGGGAAACTCTAGAGGTATGTGGTAAACGGTGGTTCGTTGGAGGATATCACCGGGCGCGAAATGTATTCTGCAGCAGGAATGATCGGGGACAGTCTTTCTGGGTGATTCCTGCTAAAATTGCTCGATGATCACGGTACTTCCCTAGAAAGGTGATCGTTTCGGAGAATCAGCAGAGAGTCGCAGAAATAGAAAAAAGACAAGCCGGTGTTCATGAATTCTTGAGAGCTTGGTTGTTTCTGAAGCATCAGAGAGGTAGGTTCTCCCTTCGACTAGGAGAATATGTCACTGGTTTTTTAACTTCACCCATAACATGAACAAAACTTGCAAGAGGGATCGGGGGAAATAAGGGTCCTGGGGTCGACGTGTAGACTGTGTGTGCGCACTGCTAGCGTTGGTAGTCTTCATCATAGGCTTTCATAGCGCGGTGCCAATGCCCAGCGAGGCTTGACTTTATGACTTACTCCGTACGGAGTATTCCGTATACGGCTAGGACCTAATCATATTAAACATTCGGGAGCTTGTAGCAGAGTATACCGGAATAATATTGATTGTTTGCGAAGGGTTTAATGTCGACAGCTTCCAAGCGCCGAAGTTCAATACATCCATCCATAAAGTACTCCGTACTCTGTACAGACATCCAGTCTCCTTCCAAAATTAGTCTGGTAGATGTATGACGAGTCATTCTCTTGCCTAAACAAGATGTATTCGAAGTATATGTCCTATCCAACAAGGCATTAACAACTCCAACGCATAGATGTATCTTATTATTTGAAGCTTTCCTCCCAGCACTGACAAGACGGTAAGAAACCATGTATGCCAAGACCCTACACTGATGTCGACCGATTATTGGGCAAAAAATGGGCCGAGGCCCCCCCGATTCCCGACGAGTGTCGGGACTCGTTGCTTCTAAGTGGACACCCGACCCCAGAACCCCAGGATATTCACCCGCAGGATTTCCTTCCCTACCCCAGACTGCTTCTCACAACATCATTTGATTTACGCTTAAACATTGGGAGTGTTTTTTTTTTCCCCCGACAAATGGTTGGCAGACGTCTCACACAAATTCCCCAGCCTCCTGAGCACACCCCCTTTTTAACGATTCCAATCAGCGCCGCTGCCAAGCAATTACGGGTGACCCCGAGAAATGACTCGCTAGGGCGTCCATCCTCCATACAGAGGTATGGGTGGCTGAACTGACCCTACGCCCTTCTTGAGCTTTTATGGTCTCCGTGGCCATCTCCGTTCCGGAAGTGTCGCCTCCAGAAATTCTCAGTTCGGCCCGGAGCTGTGATATTATGGTTTCTCGTCTTCGGTCCAAGCTCCGCCGTAATGGCGCTCTGTGAAGCTAGTTTAGATCGATCTGATCTCTGTATTGCTGTTCATGCAAACTTAACGCAACGCACGGTCAGCCCTTTAGACTCAATAGGATTTGCGGTGAACATTTGATGGGAGATTCGGGCCGAAATTTGATGAAGCGTAATGGTCGAGGGAATGGCATATTTCCACCATAATCTAAGGGAATAAGCTAGAGCAGCAGCTGACAAAAGAAGTTAAGTCGACTGTAAACAGTTTAGTGGATTGTGGGGGAAGCACCCCGGAGACCGTGAAGCATTCAGCACGGAGAAGACTCCGCGCTGACAGTAGCTCCGTGCAACGTTTCTAACTTTTCGCCCTTTTGAGATAACGGAATCGAATATGGGAATACTGGGGGCATAATTGGAGAGGCAATTCTTGGGCCACGCGACTTTAGTAGATGGCAAGAACAAGCGAAGGCGTCAAGCTGAATAGACAAAAGAATCCCAAAATAATACATTGACACATTGCCACTCACATGAATAGGTGTGTCGAGTAAATTAAGCAATATTAGAAAGGCCACGTGAATATGTACCTACCATCGGTCTAGAACTAGTTATTGTAGCAAGTATTTGGCCTTGAATTTGAGGCTTGCGAGCCTCCTTCGCTGCTTGTGCATTGAGACTAGCTAGATACGTTCAAAAAGGGGCTAGCCCCAACAGCTTTGATGTTTCGAACAAGTTTCTCTAGTCTCGCTAAGCGGGATACAGGGCCGATCATCCAGG
Organism: Penicillium freii; assembly: GCA_028827385.1. NCBI lineage: Eukaryota > Fungi > Ascomycota > Eurotiomycetes > Eurotiales > Aspergillaceae > Penicillium > Penicillium freii. Next base: position 4,781,638 of record JAQIZX010000004.1, on the reverse strand, counting down.
CATCAGACCCTAATTTCTTTCGATATGAGAATCGAAATATAGCGGCCATAGTGGGGGGCGAATGATATGATTGGGGAATGTCCGATTCCAATCAGGACGCGGAGTTATTTGAAAAAAGCCACCAACTGGAGGCGTCTGTTACTGGTGACAACCAGGGGTCCGGGGTCACAAGGCAATGAAGACTCTGGGGAACCGGAGACTCCACCCAATCGTTCCCAAAGAGGATTATAGTTATTTCCTTAATTACTCGGTGATGTGACTTACTAACAGTATAAGAACCACTTGCTGCCCCGCTGTTCATGAAATTCACGATTCATCGCGCCAGTCCCGTCTATCACCGACCGGATCATCTACCGAGATCGTCGACTTCAATACTCGCGGAATAATATCATGTCGGACAAGAAGGCAGACGAGGAGGTCTATGGCATCTCTTCTGGCATTGAAGACCCTGCTCGAGTTATCGGTGGCTATGGGGAGACAATCAAGCGTCAAGGCGCAAAGACCAAGGAGGTCCAGAATGTCAGTTTGGAAAATCTTCGTGCAAGGGCGAAATACTGACCTAGACCTCGGCAACAATATAGGCGGATCTTTTCGCTGCTATCGAAGAGACCAAGATCGCAAGATGGAGCAAGGAATCCCTGCATTTGTATTGTAAGTTAACTAACACCTTTCGACGAATGCAGCAAATATTTCGCCAGACACTAACGTTTGATGCGACCATTGCAGTCTGTATCTTTATCGCATTCTGCTGTGCCTGTGCCAACGGTTATGATGGTTAGTATTTAATCGACCTCGGAAAATGACATCGACTAACCAAATATAGGATCTCTGATGGGATCTATCCTCGCCATGGACCATTATCAAAATGTCTTCAAGACCGGAATGGATGGCCCCAAGGTCTCCGTTGTTACTTCGCTCTACACAGTGTATGCTTTCTCTCTATTCTACACGTATTATGGCCACTGATATGAATTGTTCCCAGTGGCTCTATTGTCTGCACTCCCCTCAGCGCTATCATTTCCGACAGGCTTGGTCGTCGCAAGTGCATGTTTATTGGCGGATGGGTGATTATTATTGGAGCTGTCATTATCACCAGTGCTATGACACTGCCCCAATTCGTTGTCGGTCGATTCGTCCTTGGTGTCGGCATTCAAATCATGGTCGTCTCCGCTCCTGCCTATGCTGTTGAAATTTCCCCGCCTCACTGGCGTGGTCGAGCCGTTGGTGAGTATATTGATCTTTCTGAAAAAAGCACACGGTTCTAACCCTGGAACAGGCTTTTACAACTGCGGTTGGTTCGGTGGTTCTATCCCTGCTGCTGCTATCACATACGGTACCAACTTCATTGGCAACAACTACCAGTGGCGCATTCCTTTTATCTGCCAGTGCTTTGCCTGCATTATTGTCATTATATCTGTTTGGTTCATCCCAGAGTCACCTCGCTGGCTCATCGCCAACGGCCGGAACGAAGAGGCAGAGGCATTCCTGGTCAAGTATCACGGCAATGGTGATCCCAACGCTCGATTGGTCCGTCTGGAGATTGAGGAAATGAAGGAAGGTATTCGAATTGATGGTATTGACAAGAGATGGTGGGATTGTAAGTTTTGCAATACCGATATAATCACTATTTGTCGCAATAGCAACTGACCAATGTTTCTAACTCGCTAGACCGACCATTCATCATGACAAAGAGTGGACGCTGGCGTTTCGCACAAGTTATCATGATTTCCGTCTTTGGACAGTGGTCTGGCAACGGTCTTGGTTACTTCAATGCCACTATTTTCAAGGCTATTGGATACGAATCCAGCTCAACTCAGTTGTTGCTTAACCTCGTCAACTCTATTATCTCAGCTGTGGGTGCATTGACCGCCGTGTACTTTACCGACAGGATGCGTCGTCGCCCTGTTCTTATTTTCGGTACTCTTGGTAAGTCTCGTCTATTGCCCCCCAGTTTCGTCATGGCCAGCCCGGCTAACCAACACATAGCATGCGCTATCGCCCTGGGTATCAATGCCGGTATCCTGCAGGAAGTCGCCAATACTGGCTTCATCGGCAAGACCAAGGGCAAGGCTGCTCTTGCTTTCTACTACCTTTTCAACGTGGTCTTCTCGTTCACCTACACTCCCCTCCAGGGTGTCATTCCGGCCGAGGCTCTGGAGACAACCACTCGCTCCAAGGGCTTGGCTCTGTCAGGCTTCATGGTCAGCAGCATTAGTTTCATCAGCCAGTTTGCCACGCCCATTGGTCTCGCTAACATTTCTACCAACTACTTCTGGATCTTTGTCGGCTGGGACGTTATCGAGTCCGTCTTCTGGTACTTCTTCTGGTACGCTTACTCTGATTCCGTTTACACTCCTCACATGTCAAAGCCCTTTCGTGCTAACTCCTGCTACTACAGTGTCGAATCCCAGGGCCGAACTCTGGAACAGTTGGAGTGGGTTTACCAGCAGCCCAACCCCGTCAAGGCCTCCCTGAACGTGGACAAGATTGTTGTTCAGGAGGATGGTACCGTTACCGAGAAGATCGAAGACGATGCTTGAATAAAGCTTCGTTCGTCGAGGTCTATTGGTATATCGCACGTGTGGGTTGGATATATTGCAATGGAAAAGGAGTTGCTCCGCGAGTTTGGCTTGGTTGCATAAATATCCACTTTCGGCCTTGTGCAGAAAGGGGGATTTGGTCTAATATGGGATGTTAATCTGTTTCGCGAGCAATATAATAAGATACGAATGAATACTTGTCCGATATTCAACTTATGCAGCAAGTCTGGCAAGGTTCCTGTTCATTTTAAGGCCCTTATATTCCCTTGCCAACCCCGCAAAGTCTCGGAGCGTGCCGATGGATGTGTGGGAACTAGATTTAACCTTGGAAGCGGCCCGAACGGGTAAGCCCCGACTGACCCCAATCGACCCCACAAAGTAATTTCTAAGATTTCTTGACGAAGGGAGCCACAAATACTACTATGATGAGATAGTGAGCGTGAACAGATTAACGATGGAAATCCGGGGATCATGTGGGCTGGGAAGACCAGGGTGGACCAATGAGAGGGGCGGTGGGGCTAGGTGACCCGCAGTTCGTAGATCTGGAGATCTACCCTACATTTGTATGTACAGTAGAGGTGATCCAATCTTCCCCATCATCAATCGATTTTATATCCTCAACACATCCTTATTAATAATGTGACTTTAGAGAGATGGAGTGGCTGTTTGATTGTCCCATACATGGTGCTTCCCTACCGAGAGGAAGTGAAAAGGAGAAAGACAGCCCATGTGACCAACAAAATCAAACCACTTCTGGGATGAGACAGGGAATAACGCTTCTCAAAAGCCATAAAGCCCATGGCCCAGTGATTTAAGACATGACGCAAAATAGAGGATGGTCAGGATCGTAATTGGTGATGTTTAAACCCTGTTTGTGACAGATTGGAGACCAGGGGAAGGGGGAAATGAAACCGACGAATGAAAGATTACGTCGAAGAGAACCAGATCTATCATGAAAGATAACACCATACTACCCGGGTATCTATCAGAACTTTTGGACAGAGTACGAAAGCAGACGCAGCCCCACGTAGGAAATTCCTCAATATAGACTTAGGGAATGGTCCAGATTGCGCGTGTGGGGAAGTCTCGGGAATGGAAGTAGCCTTCACAGATTGTAAAATCTTTGACAACTCGGTCGTAACCCATCCGGGTACTTTGTCTTTCAATGTGAACAACATAACATTGACAAGAGTCGCCCAAGACTGGGTTGCGAAACGGAAAACCCTCCGGCTACAATATTGCTTTGAATAAATAAATATTATCTCTTCCTCTTTAGTTGCCTTGGAGTTCCTTTCCTACACTCCACCCGAATCCCTTTTTTGGGTGATCTTTGTCCTCTCTCTCCTTTAGCTGACTGTCGACGAGGATATGGACACCTCGTGCTGCATTTAAAAAAGCTAAAAGCGATGCCAGCGCTCTCAACACGCTCGGCGACGAACTAGAAGAGCCTCCAAAAGTCATCGTCACCGAATCAGTGCTCACGGCACTGCGACGCTGTACCTGCCACCTGATCACTATCCTAGTCACCATCACCAATATAACCTTGAACCTGAAAGGCGCTTACTTGGGAGCCGATCTAATGTCGCCAGTGAGGTCTGAGACCATCAACCTCATGTTCCTCCAGTTGGCTGCAAAAGCTCACGAGATCATGATTGTGAATAGTCTCGGCCTTATTGTTCTACACTTCGTCCGATCCGAGCTGCTTTTTGGGGATGGACTGCCTCTCGGCCTGGTAGGCTCCGGCTTGAGCTTCAATAACTTAGAGTACTTCTTTAAGAAAGACTTCTATGGCTCGTTGAAATACATCGGCGATCATGGAAATAAAGCTAGGAGGGTCATGTTTGTCACGGTCGTCATTGTGGCTGGGCTCACGGCTGCACTGGCTGGACCCGCAAGTGCGGTGCTCCTCGAACCCGAATCCCAGGACTGGGCCGCTGGAGGCACTCGTTTCTATTTGAATGGATTGGAGACCGACTTCTGGCCAGCCGACTTGTCGGGAAACTTGTCGGAGCTTCGGTCATTTTGCAACGGCAACGAGTCGACTCATCTGGGAATCTGTCCGGCAGGTGGGTTTCACTCTCTATGGAAGCATTGGGGAACTGCCAATTCCACCGACTTCCGCGCGCAAGATGTTCGCTCTTATGCGAGGGATCTCTCTGGCTCGAACTTCTACTGGCCGGTATCCAGCGCTTCGTCTCAAATCCCTCCTCTCTATGCGTTAGGAAACAGCAAAAAGGGCGTCAGTGATGCAACAACGCTCATTCAACCACATGCAGCAGCTGTGGTAATTCTGGAAAAGCTCGCAACCAATTGGTGGAAGGCTTTGGTATCGCAACGAGGCATGTCTCCCGATCAAGTTGATGACCGGATTATTTCTGCCAATGCCAGAAGTGGGATTACTATCGTCCGCTGCGAACGCCCGCAGGAGCTGTTGTACTCAGACAACCCCGTGCACTTTCCATCTATCGATGGTCGATTCCACTTCGCCAACAGCTTACCACTTGCCGTACACAGTCTCAACAATACCACTGTCGATCACTTGCGATTCCAATGGGTTCACCTGCCGGCTGAATTTGGCGCAGCTAGTATTGGAGGGGTGTTTGAGACACCGTGGGAATCCAACAAGTCATCTAGAGTTGTGGTCAGCTGCACAGCTCAAGCTGGATGGGTCCCAACGACGGTGTTCACCGACAAGTACATTTTCTGGACCGGATGGTACCCGTGGAACATTCAATATGGCGATCGCACGCCTGCATGGTCCGCCACGTCACAAGACGCTAGTAATGGCCGAATATCTCTTGGGGATGACTGGCTCAATCTCCTGACGCCTCCGACAACCTCTCCAAATGTCGGCTCCTGGTGACCATCCACGATTGAGAGTATCCTCCTCAATGCTGGCCTAGGCTCCTCTCCTAATGCAAGTACCGCAGACTGGCTTGACCAGCGGTCTGGAAGTCAAGACAAGGTTGCTCTCGTTGAAGCCATTATTTGCAGCGTGATTGTGGACGGTCTCAGTCGTACCGTAAGTTATCGAGCGTTCAATACTTCAGGAGCAAGCTCTCAGTGGCCGCTAGCAAATTACAACCTTTTGCCTGACTTTGAGAAATGGATCCTAAGAAACAAGCTTGCCTTGGAAATTCCCGCCGTCAACCCCGAGAATCTCTCAACAATTGAGGCGAGCATGAAAATAAGCGGTTTCTCATTCAAAGGCTCTCTGGCAGCATATCTTGCCATGACAGTCCTCCTCATTCACCTCCTCATGGCTACTGTCCATGTTATATACGTCATTCGTAGCAGCCGCGCCTCACGCAGCTGGGGCTCGGTTGCCGAACTCATCGCTCTCTCGCATACCTCCCAGCCGGCATTCGATATTTTGGCCAACACTAGCGGCGGGATTGAGAGCCGCAAAACCTTTTTGCAAATGGCAAAAATTAGAGCGAGGAACACTTCCAACTTGCCAAGCCATACACATCATGCGCATCATGAACATGTTGAATTGTTGTTTGAGAACTCGGCCTGTACTAATCACCAACGGAATGCCTCTGAGCATGAGCTGGACGAGCTACACAATGAATTGTTGCGTCATGGTGCAACGTGGCCTCTGAATATAGCCGAAATCCCAACATATACTGGTTTGGATTCTTGCAGTATGTCAACTTCTGTAGAGAGGCTTGCCGACAACGAGGAAGCAACGGACATCGTTCGGCCCAGACGGCAATATAGGTGAATCTTTATATGACATGGCGAGCTAATGGTGTTTTCTGGAAATGGTGGTTGAACGAATAATTTATGGTGTGCCAACATACTTAGAGAATTAACACAACATTATCATATAAAGCGTAGGGATCTGTGGCTATACCCTGCGTCAACTAACCTACTCGGCGATTTACCTGCAACACCTGATAAGCCCTTGTCACAATACGCTCTCGAACCAGTACGACATCTCGGGCTCGATGGATATCCAATTTCGTACCTTGGCGGCCTCATGATGCTATGGCCCCTATTTATTGCCGGCATGGTCGAGGGGCCAACTCATCCACAGCGTCGATGGGTGATACAGTGTCTTCATATGATAGGGAACACGTGGGGGCTGGCGCAAGCGCTGGCAGTGATGGATCTTCTCATTGTGGACCGAATGTTCCATTCTGCGGAAATATATGGCGATGCCGCTGATATGGCCGCTGGAGTTTCGGAAATGCTTCCATTTTCCGTCTTCCATGTACCATATTATGATCTTTCTGCTTTGAAGAAGTATCGAGAGCTTCAGGCATCTTCGACGTGACAATTTGGGCCGCGCAACTTATTGGATTGTACCCTTCTTGGCTTCACCCCCCCTCCTTGTTGGATTCAATGGCAACCAAGCGATCAGCCATGCCTGTTCATGAATTTGAGATATAATTTATTACATGTGCGAGGGGCATGAATCTGGCAGAGGACAGGAAAGCCTACTCCACACAAATTATAGTAAATAAAATATTTCCAACATATCTAGGAAGGAAAACCATCCTCTCTCATGACAAATTCAGCGCACCGCTCCCCAATCATGTAAATGGACGCCGAGATTGAAGCACCCCCACACCGGGGTAGCACACTTGCATCAGCAATTCGCAAGTTGCGCACTCCATACACCTTCAGGCTCTGATCTACTACGCCCTCTTCCTTTTTAAGACTCATCCGACACGTGCCAGCAGGATCGTAGCTCCCTGTTACCAGCCTCTTTATATACTCATCAATGTCTGTATCAGTCACAGTTTTCCAAGCGTCCTTCTGTGGTGGTAACGCCCTTGTAAGCTTTCTCTTCGCGCTCTTGTTCTTGTTCTTGTCCATAAGGCCGTCCAAATACTCTAAACCCATCCCGGGAGCCATAGTCAACGGCGCCGGGTGTGGATACCCGACCTCCGGTCCCGCAAACTCATCTGCCAACCGCATAGCGAACCGCACCGCCTTACGCAACCGGGCGCTGTCCCGAGTGTCGGTCAGCAACGGGAGTGTAATTTTCAGGGGCGATTTCGAGTCAGAGCTAGCCGACAGCTCAACGCTGCCTGTGGTGTGGGGCTGCACAAGAGCAGCGTACCACGTCATACAGGGCACCCCGGGGACACCGTACTCGATAAGCGTGCTAAGAGGGGCAATCAGGATTTCAAGATCGGTCACTTCCTTCTCGTCGTCTTGAGGAGGTATAGCTGTCATTGTTGCCTCGTTGATTGTATCCGAGTGTAGAAATGCGGCGCCCCATTGACCATTAGAGGCAAGCACTCCAGTCCCGGAGAAGAGCCACAGCAAAAGGTGCCATAAGATAGCCACCGTCTTAATGATATGCAGAGTGTGCTTGAGTGGGAGCTCTGTCATAACTGGTACAAGGATGTGGGTGGCCAAATTCGCACCCACTGCAGGGAGATCATGCATCACTGGAATTTTATGAGCGGACAAATGGTCCTTGGGGCCAATGCCACTGCTCGCTGTTAGCATCACAAAGTGAGGTTATCTGGAAAGCGCGACCAACCTTTGCATTAGCAGCCGCGGCGTACCGAAAACGCCGCTACAGATAATCACCTCCTGTTGCGCCTTGACCAAAATGTCCACACCCCCTTCAGACTTAATCCATACGCCTGTAACCCTCGTCCCGTCATCCTCAAACTCAAGCTTCGTCGCCGTCACGCCTGTACACACCGCCAGTCTCCCTTTCCTCTCATTCACAACCGAGGCATTCAGCCATGCCGTCAACGCAGAGACCCTGTTTCCATCTGCATCAACCGAGACCTCGCTGCGTGTATATCGCTGAGTGCCTCGCTTTCCCCCTCCATCATCCAATCCTACTCTTTCCATCGCCGCATCTACATACGACATGAGACCTAGATCACCCGCCCCTTTGCGCGGAATCGCCTTCTCAATCCGTGCAAAAGCCGGCGCTACCTTCTCCCAGCTCCATTCGTCCAACCCAAGCTCACGTGCCCAGCCGTCAAATTCGGGCTGGCCGCCGGGACTCCATACCATAGAGTGAGCGCGACTGGTACCACCCAGCATTTCGCCAGCAAGAAGTTGCACATGTCGCCCACGCAGGTGCGCGTTGGGTTCGGCGTGGTGGCGGACGACCCCGCTCTGCAGGATGCCGAGTAGTGGGATCCGTGAGAGAACCCCGGCGTTGACGCGACCCTTGTCCAACACTAGGACTGAGGCGTTTGGGTTAGCGGAAAGCCGGTGCGCAATTAGGCATCCTGCCGTACCGCCTGGGGAATTATTTTAGATTAGTCGATTTGGTGGCTTTTGGTCAGGGGGAAGTGATACGCACCACCGACGATGATGTAGTCGAACGTCTTTCCGGCTACATCACCCGCTGTCTTCTCTGGATACGTTGAGAAGGGCCACATTAGGCCTTGTATTCACTTCTCGACCGCAGCTTTGGGTTTTGTTTGAGCGGTGCGGGTGCCCAGGTGAGGTTTGGGGGCGGTGATGCCAATCTCGTATCCCCGAGATTACTGCCCGCTTTCGATCATCTCACTTTGAAGCGATACTAATTGACACGACATTTTGACTTGTGATATCCATTCATTATATCATAGAATTTTGAACCCAATATCTAGGAAATTTCAAACACAGACATGTATCGACTTTTTCGACTCTGTCATCTCGTGTACTGCATCAATCTCATTATTATTCCAATCCAAAATACCATCCGCGCTAGAATTATCAGAGATACGTATCATCGACTTTCCAGTTATTGTCGGTGTCAACCTCCGGGATCTAGATGTGGGTATCGAGTTTCCGGCGTAAGGCGAACTCAACTCGTATGCGCTCCGCCCGGTTTCAATTGTCCGTCCTCGAACAGATCGTAATAACGATCTAATACAAGGTATCGAGGCCGTTATGATAACCAAGTAGGCTTCGATGTATAGCCAGCGATCGTAGTTGACGGTTGCGACGGTTGGATCATTGTCTGCGTGTGCAAGGACTTGGGTTTGTACTGCTTTCATGACGGAGGCTGCCATTGCACTGAATTTGAGATAACATGTTAGACCTGTCTCTTCTCTTAAGATAGGGCCCTGGAACTAATCACTCACAAAATTCCCAATCCAAGGAGTACGACCAAGCCCAACTTGACCCTTAACTTCAAATTCAAATTCCAGAATATGTATGTTGAAAAAACTGCCAAATAAAGGTCTGTCGCTGAGTTAAGTGCTGTTCGGAGTCGATGATTAGTCTCAATCGTGTGTAGATCAGGGTAATGAATGGAAGCTCGTACATCCCTGATAATACCCGTAGAATGCTTGGATGCGGACATCCCTGCATTTATCTTTCCCGTTCTGATTCCAGGTAGCAGACGAATGTCCCGGGCATTGAACAAATAGAATGATGATCAATATCGAATTAGTCAAGATCTGTAACCCAACTATGATCCACAGTATCACTCTATGTGATCTTTTGGCGCCTAGTAGCCCAATGACGAAGACAACGAAGGAGATGCGACCCAAAGTACCACTAGCAATGCCGAACGTCTGTGTCAGGTAGTCGAACATGATAACTGTGGGAACGACTGTAGTTGTATCAAGGTCCCCAACATGGCGACCAAACCCATACTTGATGCCCACAGTAATCAGAGCTGATCCTACTATGGAAAGACACTAAGTCCCAGACAACTGGTCAGTTTTGATCTTCAACCTATTATAAACCCGAGACATGACATGAACAGGCTAACCAATGCTGAAACCATGAGAATGTCATCCCAGCCAAATTTCCGAATCTTTATTTTTGCTGCCACCCTCAAGGCGACTATGACAATGGCGATGCTAGTGAGTGTCCAAATGTCTCTCAGGAGCCTTGGTCCGAGGTCGTAGAGGGCGGCTCGAGATGAGAGAGACATACCAGTGGGTCAATAGTATGGGGATTTCCCAAGTAAGGGACGCAAAAGATGCGAGACAGAGGTATATCCATACCACCAGACAGACATTGATTGATTGAGTTATATTAAACCCACTATATTAGCCCGTTATCATATCTATGATTTATCAACGGAGTCCCATCGGAGATCTCCACAGGACTTATTGGAGACCCCTTAGTTTAAAATCAGTGGTGATATTGATATAGAACTGAACCATGAGAACCTAGGTATACAAGGCTGTCGGAGATCTCCGCTAGAACGCAGGTACATAATAACGATAAGATAATGGGCTGGACCTATCAAAACCAGCCAATTCCCCCCAAAGCTTAAAAGCCCACGAACATGCCATCGAGGGCCCAGGGGTGTTCGATAATACGGTGATGATTGGTCCCCCACGCAAAGGATCCGATCGCCGGGATATCTTCGGCGGCTGAGGCGCTGTTGTAATTAATAGATGTGATCGTATGTTGTAAATGGATTGGCTTGTATTTTTCCCAATAGACAGAAGTTTACTTATCCATGTGCATGCGTTTATGGATATAAAAGCCTGCGCTTTCTAGTATTCTTTTCATACTTTTTCTTCTTTTGTTTTCGATACGTAGAATCCCGCCAACCATAGACTATGAGAGTCAAAGCTACGGCTATAAAATAGCAACCATTTTGGAGAAAGATACTAGACTATGCTCGATCTAGGTGAATCGATTTTAATGAGTCCCTAAGCGTTAAGGAATGGATGGGCCGCAAGACCGTGCCAGAAATTCATCTCAAAATCATAGAAACCGCTGTCATCCCATAACCCCCAATTCTCACCATTCCAATTTGCCATATCTTCAGAGCCTGCATGCCCCAGTCCTTGATTCCCAGATGTACTTTCCATATTATGTGACATGTGCGAAGGGCAAATCATCCGGCTGAGTAGAATTTTCATTGTTTGAGTCGCCTGACAAAGCAAGTCATAGTTGGGCGAGTCAACATATACCAATGTTCCACTTTCAACCTCCCCCACAAGGATACTAAGGTCTCGGAAGACCTTGGGCATGTCCGTCTGGAGCAACTCATTCGTACATGATTGGTTGGCAAGGGTGAGAGATATTAGCCCGGCCGCTGACAATCCATAGTATACAACCTGGGTTGGGATGTTGAATAGATAATTCGGCTCATGGGACAAGATTCAAGCATACCTTCCAAACCAGTGACGTGCCGGAGTTGATGATCTGGTCTTTAAGCATAATCGCCTCGACGACAAGACCAAGCATTTCTTTGGAAATACTGAACAATTCCGGAGCCGCATCCGTAGACAGCGGGCGGAGCAACGACCGTCGCAGCTGGAAATGTATGTGAAGATAATTGAGTTTCATATTGATCATAAAGTCACGCTCCACTGGTCGCCGGTCACATGCTTTGAGACTACATTGGAGGCGGCTTGGCCTTTTGATGAGTGAGTCTCTCCTCTTGCCCATTTGCTCTTCGTCCAAGTCGAGTCAATATAAGTATTGATATAAGCCCATTGTCTAGCTTTGCCCCGGCCGGTGATGAGTACAAGCTGCGTCCGCTACTGTACTACCAGCCTGCCACCGGTTGCGATCCCGAGCGTCTGATCATTCAATACTCGCGTAGGAACTTGACTGGATATTGGGACTGCAAACGGTCGGCCAATATTCCCCAGTTGAGTGAAGCCCAAGCAGAGGCTCTAGACGCCGTACATTTCACCGCCGAGAAACACGCTATATCGCTGGACTTCCACAAAGGCGACATCCAGTTTGCCAATAACTTGAGCATTCTACACGCGAGAGGGGCATTTACAGGCTCAGACAAGAAACAGTAAGATCATTGATGCAGATTTCGACCTAAAAGCATGCTAACGTTACTTCGCAGGCGCCACCTTCTCCGGCTTTGGCTGCGCGATCCCGAGCATGAATGGACAAAGCCTAAAGACTTGCAAGAGCGATTTGATCGGGTCTATGCGGGAGTCACTGTTGAAAGTTCGGTATTTCCACTAGAAGCTACGATTCGCAGTAGCAATGTGGCTACATAGATAGTTTCATACGAATGCATCACTTACAGCATGATGATGGAATATTTGAACTTACGCTCGTCAGTATAATAGTAGTTGCTTAAAGACCGCAATATTCCTTAAAACACTAAAGGAAACTTCACCCAGCCTAGGTCGGGTTCAAAGACTCACGGTCTATAATCTAGTCGCAACCTTGGCCTGGTCACGCGGCCCTAGAGAATCTAGAATTAGCCTAGTTCGGCCATATTTAGTCATTTTGATACTATTATTATTCTTCTGTGTCCTCAGTTTAACTTTGAAGTACTACACTTTCTTTGCTCGGGTATCTGTCAGCCACCTTCAAGATCTAATTGCTCTGCTATAGCTTCTGGCCATCTATGTGCTTGGACATGCATGACTCCCATAGGCGTCGATAGAGTGCGACAAGTCGAGCTGCTGAAAATGTTCATGATCTCTAGTAAAATTGTAGGTACTTTTCGATGATTCAACGTTGGGTCGCTCACAGATGAGGTGATCAGAACAAGAAAGATGAGCCTGTCATTGCTGATTGAATATCTCCAATGCACCACAAACCCCCAATTTACTCCATTCGCACAGAGGAGGTATTCTCGTAACGAGCATCCACGGCATCGACACCCCTATATTCAAAGTATTGGTTCCACTCCGGGTCCTCGATGAGTGCCTGCTTGAGGCTCTTCTCGTACGCAAGAGAGAATTCAGGTCCGTCATTCGATTCAGGAGACAGGTCTCGCGGCGGGTAAATGATAAAAACACCTTGGGTGACACAATCCATCAGATGACGGTATGTAACTGGAGAGCCAAAGCCAAAGTTGGCACTTGAAACATTGGCATCGCGATGATCTGTCTGGAGTACCGACATCGGTGGCTGTGAATCAATCCGAGTATTCAGCGCTGTTCGATCGCGTACCGTGGCCGCCATTTCCAGTGCCAGGTCCAAAGCCTCCTGCGTGACACTGTTGGTTAACTGGCGGATGTAGAAGGCTAACTTTGGCAGCGGCCACTCTGAGATAACTTCTGCGGCGGTTGGGGCAGTGCAAGGTGCCGTGGACGACATTGCTACGGCGATAACGTTTTGCTGGATGCGAGGGGGGACCTTGGGACTGTGTAATCGGCGCCGCATATCAATAGCCTCTCCCCAGAATAGAGGCGCTGAGAGGTCGGGTTTGAATATTGGTGCCCTTAGTCGCGTAACCGTGCGCCAGATAAATGCAGAAAAAGCATCGTAAGTAGAGATCCATGTGTTATCTGTCGGAGAAGCGAGCTTCTTGAGCTCTGCTGCTTTCTCCTTGGATAAATGGAAGAGCAGACTCTGGGCTGGGATATGGCCCGGGTGAATCTCAGGCGGTGACGGACCATCAACTTTCAATTCCTCGCGCACTTCAGCCTTGATCAAACGAGACAGATCCTGGCAACCAGCATCCCACGAGGGAAACTCTGTCTGATGGACAATTGCGTAACAGTTCTCGGCTAATTGGTGGGTGAGCCCAGCCCATCCCATAACATCATTGGCATAGTGGAGATGGTGCATAATGAAGACCAATCCACCACGGATGAAGTTGGCTTTATAGGACGCCACCACTGGACTATTATCTGGGTGCGCCTCTGGCTTCTCTCCGTATGTCATAGGAGGTACGCTCCATCGCTGAAGATCACCCAATACCGAGGTACGGAAGTTGCCCTCTTCTATCTCATCAAATGATGGGTAATCCTGGCAGATATCTGGAGAATCCAGCCATTGAACGTATAATTTGACGGCACTGTCCTTTTTCTTGACAAATGAATGTCCACCGGTAGGGTCCTTCTCAATTGTCCCACAAAGATGGCGTACTTGGCTCAGAGTGCGTTCAAGGCCAGCCTTCAAGACATCGACGGCTCGATTCTTGTCGGCATCTTCCAGTCGAAAGAATAGGGCGTAGTTGTTGTAGGTACATACTGTCAAATAGTCCAATGTAGACACTTTGAAGCGCTCTTCTTCTAGGTCGTTCTCCCACCCGAAAGGTTGTACTTGAAAGACCTCCTGGTGAGCCATGGCTACTTTTTGGTTGATGTAGGCAGACAATGGAGAGAAAGCATAACTTTAATAAATAATCCCTGGTATTTGAACTGTCAGACACGGGATGTGGGGTTAATACATGCAGTTTAATATATTGTGACAGATATAGGGGGCCATCATGTCTCGACCTCCTTTAGGAAGATGCATTGTCCAACTAGAATATAGAAATATCACTAGGGCTTACGGGTCACCAGGGGGGGATTTCAAATATATTGCAACCGTTGTGCAAGGGTATTATATCCTGTGCAAGACTAACTATATCCTCACTAGTGCAATGACCCCCGAGTAAAAACCGGAGATTTGACGTGGCTAAGAGCATTGGCAATCCCTTGTTCTCCACTGATAATCACCGACGCACTCAATAGGGAATGTTTCTCGGCGTAAGAACATGTGATTTACATGTGTGACCCCGGCCTAGTTACATAAAGCTAGCTGTCGAATCGAATCCATAAACGATGAACCAATTCTGTAGGGGAAACGTTTGAATTTCAATCTTTATGCCGACAAAACAAGATAAACAAAGTAAAAGAAATGGTTGTAGAGTACAAGACATTGCCAAAAGAAAATAGCAAGAGATTAACATTTGACAGGATATATTCTCAATCAAAGAATGTAGACAAGGGAAAATATTCATTCTTGGCCGGTTCGGCCTTCAACCACATCGAGACCCCACTCAGCCTTCAGGTCTGAAGTAAGGATACTCGATTTCTTGAGAATCGTCCCAGCAAGAGCCGGGATAGATTCACTGGTCAAGATTTCCAGGATCTGCAAATTAGCTTCCAACTCGCGGGTGATCCAGTTTCTGATCTCAATGGCGACCAGCGAATCGAGACCATAAACTGTGATAGGCGCAGCAGGATCGAGGTCTTCCATTGGACGCATAAGAATGGTAGAGATCTTGTTAAGCACTGCAATCCCAACAATTACCTCGGCCTCTTCGCGGGCCCTACATTGCCGAACAGCAACTGCGGGTGGAATCTCGGTACTATTCTGCGCCGACTCGGTCAATTCACCCGCGCCAGCGAGGGTGGAGAGGCGTAACAGGTGCGACAGTTTAGTATCGGTTACCCAGAAGGGCTGTTCATTGACCGGTGTGGACTTGACGCCTTCAAAGCCAACCACACAGTGTCCCTCGCACGAAAGGTCGAGCTCGTTGCGGATTGCTGCAGTCACAAGACCACGGATTTCTGTTGCGTCGACGGACTCCGTGCCGAGTTGTTTAGCGATTTCCTCGCGCTTCCGATCGTCGGAGAGGTATCCAATTCCGCGCACAATGGGCAGATCGATTGTCGAGCAGCGCATCTTCGCTGTCTCGGGGTACTGGGCGAGCGCTGACATGAAGGTTCCACTAGCTGCGTAGGGGGATTGGCCGATATTGCCAACAAAACTAGCGGCAGATGAAAGGTTGACGAAGAAATCCACGCTACCGTGAGTTGTTGTCAACGCCCGTTGAAGGTTCCAGATTCCGTGGACTCTGGGCATCATCACGGTCTGGTAGTCCGCGAAACTAATCTTTTCAAAGAGGGTGTCCTAACAGACGAGTTAGCGGAGATGTAATTTGGTGGTGTTGAGAAACTTACCCGGAGAACCATAGCGCCGTATACAACACCACGAACAAGAGGCATGCGAGCGAGGAGCGGAACAAGATTTTGCTCCACGCTCTGCTTATCCGCCACATCGCAGCGACAGACTTCCACATTAACACCCTGGCGAATAAGATCTTGAACAGCTTGCTCCGCGATTTCAGTCTTAACACCACTTCGAGAAACCAGAATAATATTCTTGGCTCCTTTCTCTGGCAACCAACTAGCAATATCGAGACCAATCCCGCTGGTTCCACCAACGATCATATATGAAGCGTCTGCGCGAAGAAGATTTTCATCCCTTCTAGCGGGATGAACCTGTATGCTGAGTTAGCGACCATCTACCCTAAACGTGACTGTCATAAAGCCGAGGAAACATACCTTAACCATGGAGTCATCTGTAACCTGGACGACCATTTTGCCAATCACTTGTCCGCCTTGCAACGCCCGGAATCCAACCTCAACATCGGATATGGGAAGAGTAGTGACAGACCACCTCGACTGGGCGTTGGTGTCGACAAACAGCTTGAACGAATCACGCAGCAGCCGCTTCGTCAATTGCGGACGCTTCTCCCTTACGATACCCAAGTCGACAGATGCGAAGGAAATGTTCTTGTTGAAGTGGGCCATCTCCAATCGAGAGTTTGTCGTGATATCCCGCTTGCCGAGTTCAATGAAACGACCGAAGGGTGCAACACACTCGAATGTTGCTTGCAAAGCATCACCGCTAAGCGAATTGAGAGCAACATCAACACCCTGACCACCAGTAGCGTGCTGAATGCCCTGCGCAAATGACATGTCACGACTGAAGAAGATATGGTCTTCCTTGAGCTTGTAAGTTTCCATGAGGAAGTTTTTCTTCTCGACACTACCAACGGTTGCGAAAATATTGGCTCCAACGCTCTGAGCAATGATAATAGCAGCTTGGCCAACACCTCCTGCAGCGGCATGGATCAAGACGCTCTCATCTTTAGTCAATCGTCCCAGGTCAATGAGAGAGTAGTAAGCAGTACAGAACACAGCAGGGATCGAAGCCGCGATCTCGAACGGCATATCGTCGGGAATGGCCCATGATCCAGAGGCCGGGCAGCGAGTGAAAGTTGACAAGGAACCCGGTGACATCGCACAGACTCGATCTCCGATCTTGAAGTCGGATACCGCAGCTCCCACTTGAGTCACGACTCCACTGCATTCCTGTCCGAGTCTGTCTCCTTGAAGCTGACCCATGGCCATCAAGACATCTCTGAAGTTCAGACCGGTGCTGTGGATCTGGATCTCAATGTGGTCTTCCGGCAAGGCTCCATTGCGGGAGACATCGTCTGTGAAGTAAAGCTCATCAAGACCCCTCCCATCCCCAGCAGCAAGTCGCAAAGCGCGATCTTGTTTGAACGGCTGCATCTGGGGCGGCGCATCTGTTGTCTCTTGCTGGACACTGAGGTTCAATTCGTTGTTATCAATCAAGCGGGGTACACAAACATTGCCATTTCGGACAACAAACTCCCAGTCGTTTTGTGTCAGCTGCGATGTCTCGCAGAAGACTCCGTTGAATACATTGAGCATGTGTCTCACGGCCTCGGCATCGGGCATGGACTCCCGTTCTCCCAGATCAAGCGTGGCGAATTGGAGGCCAGTCTCTGATCTCACAGTACGAGCCAGTCCGATCGCCATGTTCGCGCCAAGGGATTCCAAGTCAGTTTTGCTGTGACGAACAACCCATAGTAGACCTCGAGCCTGGCTGAGAAGACGCTGCAGTGTCTGGAATTTTTCTTGAGTGAGGTGCGATAAGATTGAGCGATCCATGCCCCCGAGGAAAATACACCATTTCCCGGTGACATCAACCTCATTAGAGTCCATAGCAGTGATGGGATTAACACCAGTCATCTTCCTGAGACCAGCTTCGAGGCTAAGGGAAGAGATGCTGCCGAGGGAGTCAATGCCGAGAATCACAACATCGCCGGCGTTTGCAGGACCGGTCATTGGGCTCTTGGCGGTGGATGTCATGAGACAACCAGATTGGAAAGACGCTCCAGGGTACTCCTCGACACACAGGTCAACGCCAGAGAAGCCATTCTCCATCATCACATTGCTCCACCCTTCAACGGTGAGGAGTGGCCCATCGTTGCGGAATTTGTCATTTGCCAGCCACCATCCAGGGAGGAGTACAAATGGGAAGTGGCGTGCCTTGGGGACAGTTTCCTCAATGAGTAGGATCTTGCCACCAGGCTTCAAAAGCGCTCTGATGTTTGAAATGGTTTGGCTGATATCGGAAGTAGCGTGCAGCACGTTGCAAGCAACTACAACGTCATACGTGCCATTACTAAAGCCTTGGCCAGTGGGATTGGCGGACACGTCGAGTGTCGAATATGTCATGAGGCGTCCCCAGTTCTCGAACTTTGCCTTGGCTTTTTCAAAGAAGCCGGGAGAGATGTCCGTATATGTATAGTGCCCGAATCGAGGTGTAGATCCTGCTTTGTCTCCACCCAGACTCTGCAAAATAGGTAGGGTGGCACCACCTGTTCCAGCACCAATCTCAAGAATATTGAGTTCAGGGTTCTGGTGTGCCATCTTGTCGATGCAGACAGATGCATTTGCATAAGCCTCTTTAAGAGCGTCAAGGTCACGGTAGTGTCTATCGATCCCGTCATCTTCCAGCAGCAGAGTCAAGGCGTCTACCTTGCCCCTGAGAATTTGGGGAAGCAACTCTCCTATTTTGAACGTCAACTCGCCTGCTCCATTGACGGTTCTGTCCTGTTCGAGAACGTCAAGGGGCAAGGGATCCTGGATTCCCGCGTTTTTGCAAGTGTTCTGGGCCCAGCGATAGAATTTCTGATGGTGCGGCTCGAAGCTCGACACCTCGTCTTCTGTCACAGACTTAACCATCTCTGCGAGGTAGTGCTCTGCCACAGATTCGAGTCGATGCATTCGTTCAAGGCCTTGGATGGTGTCAGTTTCGGGGCGAGGGAGCTGTCGATAATCTTCGGCAGAGAGGAAATCGAAGCAAGGCTCATATTGGACCTTGTAGCAAATCTGGTCAGGCGAAGTGTCCTTCGAACCTTTGATATCGTTCGATACGGGCACCAAAGTGATACCACTGATGTCAATAAGCAGGTTCGCTGGGTTGCTGGGAAGAGTGGCGAATATGCGGTTGGTCTCAGGGTTGCTTGCGGATTCATTTCCTGACTTGCTACCATAGAGTTGCAGTACAGTGCCAGCACTGAGTTCTTGGCACAACGAAACGGAGACTTGCTTGACATGCGACGGCACATGAGTGACTTGCGGCCCGGGCTCGCCGTAACCACAAAGGACCCACATGACTTGACTGCAAAGATCAAGTGTAACAGGGTGTACAATGCAGGTAGTTTCCTGTTGATGGGGCATTGCTGCCTTCGTGTCTGGGATACGGAGGGTAGCCATTGCTTTCGCATCCCTGCTCACAGATACATCAGTCAGTCCTTGGAAAAGAGGACCGTAATGGACACCACCACTGGTAATGTTCTCGTACAGGAACTTGCTGTCCACGGGCACGTCACATGAATTCCGCATGTTCAATGCTTCCTGAGTGAAGCGTGCGGTTTTCTCCAGCTCCTGTCGAGATCCATCCACAGGATTGACATCCTTGGCTTCGTGGACCATGATGAAACCATTGCAGTGTTGGTCCCATCCGCGGCCCTCGGCCCATGAGAAAACCTTGAACTCGTGCCAGCCGAGAACTGATTTGATGGGAGCTTCCGCTCGGGCTGGTTTCAGGCTGAGCATTGTCTCCACGGATGAGTTATCCGGGATGGCGAGGACACGGCTAATAAAGATGTCGCGGAGGTCGATCTTTCCCGGAGTAATATGGTGAAGCTGTGCGTGTTGCGAGATAGCCTCCATAGCCATAGCCAAGAAGCCGGTCATTGGATACACATTTGTCTCATGGACTCTGTGCTCGCGGATCCAAGGGTGGTCCTCCACACGAAGGATATTTCTCCATCGAGGCTCAAAATCGACATGCTCTATGCACAATGAGCCGAGTATATCACTCCGAGCGAATTGGCGATGGAAATGGTTATCACCTATGCGTGAGCTGAACCAGTATCTTTCTGAGTGATTCCAAGGGTATTTGGGCAGATTTGTCAAAACAGCTGGCTTCCTTATCGTTGTTTTCAAGTTCGGGAAGTTGATAGCTTGTAAATTGAGATTCATACCCTGCATGAACAGCGAGCCAGCGAGGTTTTGGACAGCCTCGATGTCATCTACCTTGCGTTTCAAGGTGTGAAGGTATTGCACATTGGAATTCGGGGCGTATTTCTGGGCAATATCTCTCACGGGTGATTGCAGGGCAGGGTGAGGGCCGATTTCGACTAATGCGCTGATTGGTGTATTTCCCTCCTCATCGGCCACAAGGCTTTTCAACCCCTCCACAAACTCCACACGGGAGACCAGATTATCGACCCAGTAGGCGGCACCCAAGGCGCTCCCTGGAACTAATTTTCCATAAACGGTCGAATGGAATGGAACCTCGGAGTCCCGAGGCGAAATCTTGCCGAGCAGGGATCGATATTCCTTTGACACAGTCTTCATATGGTGAGAGTGGTAAGCAACCTCAACCTGCAGTCTTCGTGTGAAGATCCCTTCTTTGTCCAGAGCAGTCTGCAGGTGGCCGATAACCTCCGCATCCCCAGAAAGAGTGACGCTTGACTCGCTGTTCACACAGGCAATAACTGCCTGGTTGCCGCGCATCGCATCCAAGATTTGCTGAATGTCTGAGGCACTAGCTCCGACCGCCAACATGCCTCCCTTAATAGACTTGTCGTTTGCAACCAGGTTCGCTGCGACACCACGAGAGTATGCCACACGAACACATTCCTCGAGATTGAGAATGCCCGCCGCGTATGCTGCTGCAATCTCTCCACTTGAATGGCCGACCACTGCCTTGGGACGAATGCCCCAGGAGGAGAGCAAATCAACTAACGCTAGTTGCACTGCGGTACAAGCCGGCTGGCTCATGTATGCGGCAGAGATAGAGCTTGCGCTGGGGTCAGTCAAAAGCAATTCATCTATGGAGGTTAGACTAGCGCAACATCGCAGTGGGCAGTGTTGGAATTGGGACATACCGATAATTGAGAAAGTAGCACCGAGCGATTTCAAGCAAGCATCCACGTCTTGCATGGTCTGCTTGAAAACCGGATAGGTACTCAGAAGTTCTTTGCCCATACCGTGCCATTGCGCACCTTGCCCAGTAAACACAAAGCCGACAGTAGGCTCTTTGGAAGAACGGACAGGCACTGCGTCAGTAGAGAGCGAGGCAGTCAGCTCCTGTCCAAGGATTGCAGATGATGCCAACCTCCATGGCAGGAATGTTCGGCGCTGTCCCAGGGTGTAGGCCATGTTATCCAAAGTGCTGTCGTTGAAAACCACTGGGTAAAGGTCGAGATACGCTCCAATGGACTTTCCAAGCTGAAGAGTAGCTTGTTTATCGTACGCAGAGACCACGTACAGCTTGCGCTTGAGAGGATCGTTGTTCGCTGCAAGTTGGCCTTCGTGTCTGGGACCACGGTGGAGAATAACATGGGCATTGGTCCCGCCAAAGCCGAAGTTGTTCACACTTGCATATGGTTTGCCCCGAGGCCATGGCATCAGCTTCTTGGGTACCTAGTTGGGCGTTTAGCTAGGTTCGTTAATATTTCAAGTCGGTCCTTGGTCTCACCTTCATGTTCCACTTTTCCATGGGGATCGCGTCATTCGCCTTCTCAAAATTGCAGTTTGGGGGTACGAAGCCTCGCTCAAGTGCCAGGGCCGTTTTGATCACTGAAACAACGCCACTCGTTCCTTCTGTGTGACCAATGTTTGATTTGACAGAACCGATAAGCAATGGCTGACGCGGAGTCCTTCCTTTTCCAAAAACGGCGTTCAATGCAGTGGCTTCGAGTGGATCACCAACTTTGGTTCCCGTGCCGTGAGCCTCGACAAATCCTGTCAAGGACGGGTCAATACGTGCCTCTTTATAGACTTGACGAATCAATGCCTCCTGTGCCTTCCCATTTGGCGTTGCAATACCTCTGGTCCGACCATCCTGGTTCAGGCCACTGTTGATAATTACAGATCGGATGGCGTCTCCCGCCGCCTCGGCGTCCTCGAGAGATTTCAATATAATACAACCAGCACCTTCACCTCGGCCAAAGCCAGTGCCGCGGTGATCAAATGGGTATGAGCGACCAGTATCGGAAAGTAATCTTTTAGGGCGGAGTAAAATTAGCTTATGTGTTTCTCAAGACCGGTCGATTTCACTTACCTAGAACGTGTCATAGAGACGAAAGGCTCTGGAATCATATTCAAGTGACATCCTCCCACGATGGCCATCGAACATTCACCGTTCCGTAGACTCTGACAAGCCAGATGGAGAGCAGACAAGCTGGAAGAGCAAGCTGTGTCGACGGTAACACTAGGTCCATTCAAGTCAAAATAATACGAAATCCGATTCGCCTGCAATGCCATGGCCGTTCCAGTGGCAGCATACATGGGGATAGCTGAGATATCTCTAGTGTTGTTGATTTCATAGTCGGGATATGAGCCGCCGGCAAAGACTCCCACCTTTTGGCCGGTGATCTCATGGCTCGGGATTCCAGCGTTCTCGAGCGCTTCATACACACATTCGAGAAAAATGCGTTGCTGCGGATCCATCGATCGTGCCTCCACCAGTGTAATGTTGAAAAAGGGCGCATCGAATAGGCCAATGTCTTCTTTCAGAAAGTGGGCTCCTACTGGGTTGAAAGAGCCGGGTCGATCAGGATCAGGGTGATAGTAGGCATCAGCGTTGAAGCGGGTCTTCGGAATTGGCGACCAGGCACTTCGGCCTCGAGAGCAGAGATCCCAGAAATCTTCAGCCGTCGAAACGTCTCCTGGGAGGCGGCAGGACATGCCGATGATGGCTGTTCGCTTGGGCACATCGCCGGTGGCATTATCGGGGTTCTCACTGGGCATCTCGTGCAAAGAGGCATTTGCGATCTCGGTGACTGGTGTTCCAGTCCCGCAGGGCTGTTGAAGGCGCATCTTTTGATAGATTCAGTTTCCGGTTTCAAGATGTTGAATTATGTACCTGGCAGTGTAATCACACCAATGTCCAGCAAGTGTCCAAAGAAACAAATATCGATTTGCAAGAAAAGAATGTGTAGAATAGTACAATCACGGAGCTTTTCAAAATGGGCAATTGGTTCATCCAAGTACTTCCTGAAAGGCAGACAGTAAATCATAATAAAGGGTGTCAAAATAGTTTGTTATAGAGTAAAAACCGCCCTTGCATGACCATCCAAGCGTGCGCGTGCCGATCTCCATCCAGTGGTTTGCTGGTTGAAACAGGGGATTTAACCTTAATTCAAGCAAACGATAGGTTGAGAGAACTTGGAAAGGCCCATGCCTGTCTTCCTTGATGACGAATTGAGCAAATCGCAGGCACGTCAATCGGATCCTCCGTGCATCAAAGCATCAACTCCACTCATTTGTTCTCATTTTTTGACTTCCACGGCTGCAGATCAGTATCAGTAGATCTGATCTTGCGCTCCAAGCCATGTCTTTCCGATGGTTTGGATAGTTGTTCCGGTGCCCTTGCTAAGGCGAGGGTGCGTACTTGATACATTCCAACCACAGGGGCAAAAGGCAAACCCCCGGGGATCCTGGCAGATTCCTGATGGCATAATTCGTCCGTGCCTTCTCGCATACGGAGTAGAAAGTATCTTTATAGAACACTCCGGCTGGTATTCCATCTCGCGTTTTTCTCCGAAGATATTCCCCAGTTAATCATCGTGATGAAGTTTCTATGCCTCCCAGGAGGCTATTGCAGCGCCAAGGTATGTCAAGCCTTTTTTTTGTCACGTGGTTATAAAATCATGTAGTTGACTTTGAATATACAGGCTCTTCAAACACAGCTGGGTAAGCTGCAGTTGATGCGATGAATGTTGGAAAGAGAACGTTGGAAGAGAACTAATAGTGGATCCAGGTCCGTTCGCTGATGCCCTCGCGTCCAATGGAAATGCCAGTTTCCATTACACTCAGGGAGCCATCGAGGTGCATGTTCCCCCAGATTTCGCCGGGTTCTTCGGTCCACCACCCAACTATACCTTCATCAGGGTCGATGGGGCTGAACGGGTCCACGCGAACATGAGTGATTTCCCGAAACGCGACACCCCGGAAGAGGCAATCAAAGCCGCTGCAAAGGCGGCAGATGATCCCACATTCTCGTGTATCGTCGAGGTTGTGGACAGTCTGATTGGCATTCTTGACAGTGAAAACGACATTGATGGTGTGATTGGCTTCTCTGAGGGCGCTCAAGTTGGCGCATCGCTTATTCTTGAGGAACAAAGAAGAGAGAAGGAACTTGGTCGGAGGCCTCGAATTAAATGCGCGATCTTTTTCAGCGGATGGCCACCGGTGCATCCTGTGACTGGTCAGCTTCTTACGGCTGACGACTATGATGAAGAACCAATTACTATTCCCACCTTCCATGTTGTTGGTGCGTCGGATCCGTTCCTTGATGGGTCAATGGCACTATACAATATGTGCGATCCAGACAGTGCTGATCTATTTGATCATGGCGCGGGGCATTTAATTCCCAGAAACAAGCAGACTGCTGAGGAGATTGCTTTAGTTGCACGCGAGATGATCAACTGTATCGCTTGATTGGGGTAGGGATTTAGATAGCAATATCCCAAGAAACAATCCCTATACATTCCATACTCATCTCATAGACATAAATATAGCATCACCTGTGATTTGAGTCTACTCCAACAGCGGCCTTATCTCCTCCTCGGCTTCAGGCTGACTTTCTGTCCGCCTCCACTGAGGAAAGAGACCAACAAAGGACGCAAGTCCCAAATCCCAACCTCGCCACCTAGATGATCTTTGCCCTTCCTCGTCAAGCTCCTCATACTCTGCCTCCTTCCAACGCCGTCGAGTCCGGCACACAAGCCACACCAATCCAACCCCTACCACGCCCAACACCAGCGTCGTAAGCACAGCACCCATTACTGACAGAACCGTCACGGTACTAGCGTGACACCCAAACGGCATAGTTCTCAACTCCCATCTCTCCTTGGAGCCAAGGGGGCAGATATTTTCTGAGCCGAAAGGCGCAAATATTGGAACCCGCGATGGGTTAGGAACACAGGTCGAGGACTATATCATAGCAATCAATAGTCAGCTTCTTCCAGCACGGAGTGAGAAGATCATGGGTCTGAACGGTGCTGATCAAGTCAAAGCAAAAGGCAATAACGGGGGGCC
The DNA here is from genome assembly GCA_028827385.1 of Penicillium freii. Lineage (NCBI taxonomy): Eukaryota > Fungi > Ascomycota > Eurotiomycetes > Eurotiales > Aspergillaceae > Penicillium > Penicillium freii. The sequence continues at coordinate 4,756,296 of JAQIZX010000004.1, read as the reverse complement.
CGTTGGAGGTGTGGCCTTGAAACCCCTCTCCCCATTCTGCAGGCCGGGGGACGCAAGGGAGCACGATGTGAAACGAGTACGGAGTACTCCGTATAGTGGAGAGTTTTCACGTGTGGAATGCAGATGACGGGGGAGGGAGAGAAGGGAGAGAAACGTAAAACTTGACTACAAAAACAAAGGCTGGTCATAAGAGGATGTGACCTACTATGGCACACCAGCTGCAGGCAACATCACCAGTCAGACAGCTTGAACATGCCTGTCGACCCCAGCAAACATGGAAGAGCGGATCACTGGGATCAGGGTTGTTCAGGAAGCTGGAGTTTCCCTCGAGGTCGTCCATCACTATAAGTAGAATACCATGTAAGGTGCTCGCGATATCGGATTTTTGGTTCCTGTCGATGGTCAGACTTCCTCCCTTGCATTGAGAGTACGGGGTTTTGTACGTTGTCTTTACTCAGTTGCGGGGTCAAGGTATACTCGCGATGAAATAAAGTAATTGCGAGAAATCCCTCGTATTTTCTAAGGGTTCTTTATTTTTTTGGCCTAAACATGCGACATCATCAATTAGGTCAAAATTCACGTACTTTCGCATTTTTGGGGTTGCGGTACTTTTTACCAGCCACTGGCATCGGGTCAACTACAATACTACAATACTACCAAGTATACAAGTCCACAAGGTCATATGGGTGTGGTAATACAGATTTATATTATATAGACTTGATGGTCGCATAACACCCATGGCGTGAAAACGTGATAAATTTATCCGGGTAAATCGCGCTGAAAACGAACTGCTCCAGAAAGACCAAAATCCACAATTGCCGCTCATCGATGCATAACAAAAGGGGAAAAGGGAGATGTTTTTGGATCAAACACGGCAAATCCAGTTCAGACCACACGCTTGACCTGCATATCGAGCATTAGTATCTCATCTTCCAGTGTCTCAATCGAAGCAACCACACATACCTCGAAGAATCTCTTGAGCCACCACACCTGGAACACACCCTCGCCGATAACCACCATAAGCTGGAACATACTCCACCACTTCACGCGGCCGTTGGTGCTCTCTGCAGTATTGCGGTGTACTCGCTCACGCACGACAATGTACGATTGCTCATCCTTGACCTGCGTCAAAGCCTCGGAGAGTTTGCGAACTAGATAGTCCCAGATAATCAGTCTCAATGTTCTTCCGTCGGCCGCGGTTACCCGCGCTTACCTTCGACCTCGAGGGGATCCTGTGCCATCTCGTGTTCGGGCACGTAGACAATTCCGTGGACGTTGAAGGAGACCTCCTTGGAGTTCGAGGTCCAACCCTCGTTACTGAAGCAGTAGTTGTATTTGCCGTCCGCCTGTGCGGTGAAGGAGTAGTCATCGGAGGCAACGGCTTGCTTGAAGTACTGGCGGTTTCTCAGGGGATCCTCGACCTGCGGCAGACCGAGCGTTAGCATTTGCGTTCTCCGTTTGAGTTGTCCCTCCATCCCAATATAGCAGCTGGACTAATCCTGGAAGACGTAGATCTCTCGGTTTCTGGATCCGATATAAACATGCCAGTGCCACCATCGGAGCAGAAAAGGACTCCCGAGCGACACCCAAACCACCCAACATCAGACCGGAACCGGGATAATTTCATACCCAGAAATCAACCTCAAGGTTTCCACTTCCTCCAAACTCCCGATCTCCAACCTGGAAAGTGACAGTCATGACATCGTCGCGGTGCAGTGACTCGTGGAAGCATTCTCGTGTGTGAGCCTTGAGCTGGATGGTGTGTGCGGTCGCGGCGGTGATCCACCCCAGCGCGGTGACCAGGATGGTGCTTGTTGAAAATCGCATAGTGGAAGGTTTCGGCTGACTCCGATGAGTCTGGGGGAATTGACGAGTTGAGTGGTGGTGATGTTAGTTGTTGGTCAACGCGCAAGGTGTCAATTGGCGGCGCTCGGACCAACTTTCAATAAACACCGCTCCGCCTTGAGATTCGGTCTTGGCTCGGTGTATACTGAAGTTGGATTTAGATTGTAATATAAAATAATCGGTCTTTCTATATCTATTTGAAGGTTGGTCTCATCGGATATCTTACGGGATTGATATTTACTTGAATGCTTATTTAAAATCTTGCAAGGTATACCGCAACATATATATATCACATCCATTACAGACGAAGAACTATATTTGTGCTAAAACAGTAACAGAAAGTTCCAATTGACCAATTTTAGCTACAAAGCGAGAAATTATCACACATTGTATTCAATATTTAATGGGCAAGGGAAGACTCGCAGCAGAGAGAAGTGAATTTATGTACCAGCCAGGTATCGATCTCACTGGATGAAATGGGGGAATTCTCCGACCCCAGCCGATACCAGATCTAGAAACTAGAAATTAGGTATCTTTTGTATGACCTGCCTATACAAAAGATACTTAGGCGCCTCGCAGGCACCATGGGGTCGTTTATACTGTGATAGTTAGTACGTTGATAGCATTGCGGCTGCTCTCATTTTTGGAACTACATTTTATCAAGAAAATATGTTATGACCAAGGGGCATAGGAAAGGGCAGAGAACTCTATCCGTCTCATGATGTTGCTTCCTTCAGTTTCTAATTAAGAGCGGCTCGAGCTCAAAGTCTCAGACATAAAAGCAGACCGTGTGCTAGCTAGACTTCGCCATGCACTGCAATTCAGGTTAAACCTTGACCACAAGCCCAAACCACAATGGTTGCGGTTTAGAACCGGCACTGGCACAAATGCCCAAACCTAAAAGATGTAGTACTTCATCTATATCTGGCTGTGTTTACTTTCCTCCCACACCGTCTCTATCCATTCATCTTCGCCCTCAAGGGCCTGCGAGGGAAGCATAGAATCCAAACTTGTTGTAAGGATCAAACTTGGTCTTGATGACCTGGAGCTTCTCCAGGCGGTTAACGTCACGGCCGTACACCTGCGGAAGCACCTCGCCGCCTATGGCGTAATTGACGTACGAGTGAGCAATTTCACCATTGCGGCTGGCAACCTGGAGCCTCTCTCCGAACTCGCGGGCAACGGCGAGCTCAGTCTCGTTATCACCGGACCAGAATAAGAAGGCAGCCAGCATATTGTGCTTGTTGCGCTCCTCCGGTGGGACAGCGTTCAAGCCATCGGGGAAGTTGCGGACACCCTTGCGGCCATAGGACTCGAAGATGAAGGTGGAGGTGTTGTAGGTTTCAATGGCCACGAGGTCAGCGAAGATGTTGTAGCTTTCGCGCATGGACGCGGGGTCCTAGCGGACGATGGAGTTGACATAGCCGGCCCAATTCTGACTCGGGACACAGACCCGATCGTCATGACCAAAGTTGGTGACGTCGAACAGTTCGTTCCAATAAATTTCGGTAATAGGCTCCTCGTGGATGGGGCCGATGGCACGGTAGTCCTCAATGTACTGGGGAGCGGCGGTGTCGTAACCCTGGTAGATGAGATCCATGACGATAACAGGCTGGTGTGTTTGTTAGTAAGTGCTGTTAGATGTGACCTGCGGTAACAAAGACGATGCTAGCCACTAACCTTCTCGGTGTTAATCTCGGGCAAGTTGCGGTAGTAACCGTTTAGGACAACCAGGCCGGGGTCGGTAATGGTGTCCTCGAGCTTGTTCCAGGCTTCGAAGTAATCTTCAATCTTATCGGCCTTATAGACGAGGGTTATAAAGGTCCATGGATCTGGGTGGATGTTGTAAGCCTTGATCTCGAACTCAAGGACAATACCCAGGTTGTGACCAGTATCACGAAGACCCTAGAAGAGATCTTCATTTTCAGTGGCCGAGGTAGTGACAACAGTACCGTCGTGGAGAGCTACCTTGGCCGATACCAAGTTGTCAGCAGCGAAACCGTGAGCACCCTGAAGCACGCTGTGACCACCGCCCAGGAGAGGACCCATGATGGAGACACATTCGCAGAGACCGTGGACTAAAGAAACCATGCTTGTCAGTCGATCGTTCTTAGATTGCTTGTGCGGGATTCACATAAGAGGGCATAGGAGATTACCAGCTTGCTTTCTATACGGAAACAGAGCGTGGACGACTTCGTATTGAATGACACCGCCGCCGGCATATGCGGTGTTATTGTTGGGGCCGAGACCGACGTGGTTGAGGCCACGCATGCGGACTTGAGTTCCGTCCTGGATCTTGCTGATATCGTCGGTCCAACCGTGCGTGCCGGTGACGGCTAGGAACGGGACTCCGATCTCATTAGCGACTTTGATCTATAATAGAGTTAGAATTTTGTTCCTTTTCTTCTTGGACAGCACATCATGTACCGTATTCACGACATCGTCTTCAGTAGCTACGTCGACAACGGCGAGATAGCTCGGGTTGACGCGGGGAGCAGCAGCACGATGGGTAATATCATACCATTTCTCGGACTTAGCAAAGACAATCGTGGCGTTCACGGAGAGCTGAGGCGTGAGCAGTTCCTTGATCTGCGCCAACTTGGCCTCGGTAGTGCCGTTGGAAGGCACTGCGGCCTGGACGGCAAAGCTGAAGAAGCCTGTTGCCAGGATGTTCAAGAACTTCATCCTTGAATGACTGTAGGTTGGTTTTCTCAGGCTGGTCTGGATAGGGAGAGAAGATGAGACTGACGGAACAGTCCATCTTTATAGATTTCGAAGGCCGTAGCCAAACCTTATCAGCTGTCTTTTACAAGTCCAGCTCTTGGTGGCATAGCATAGCCCGGAAAACTCCTCGGTCCCCAAGAAGCTCTCATGCCGCCATGTTTGAATAAAAAGTATTCGCCAATACGATAGTCCCGCTTTCGTTCACGACAAACCTTACGCCGCTTATAGTTGCCGTTTCTTCGCAGACTATACTGCACCTAGCATCGTCAGCAACGCTCAATGGAGTCTGTAGTGAAGATTAAGCATGGCCCTGCCTTACATGGGGATTCTCGAGCTTCTTGCGATGTAGAACGTGCTGGAATCCATGCGTGACGGCTTGGCGGGTCAGCGCCATGTTCCCACAAACGGTCAGCAAGAGCTGGAAAATGGCCCCCTTGTCTGTGGAAAGAGCGGGCGGAGAGGATTTCCCATCTACTTGGTAAGGCCATCTAGGTGCGCATTTCGTCGGCCGAAGTGGCTGTAATTAGTACTAGCCAACCTATATTTGATCGAAGCAGTACAGCTATCAGGGGTTCAAACCCTATTTGGGGGGGGGGGGGGGTTTATAGGTTTATGTGGTTCTAAAAGATTCATTCTAATTGAGTTGAGAAGAGTGAACACCTAAAAAAAAAATGGAGATGCATAGATTTGTATGGTTTGAAAAGCTTCATATAGTTGCCCAGGTGCAACCCTGCAACGCCAGTAGAACCGCCTGGGCACACCCCTGTGATTACGTAATGCACTGCCGGTCAAAAACCTGCTATGAACTCAAATCTAGTATGTGTGTGCCACCTATTTTAGATAGGCGGTATAGATCTATGAAGCTGGGGGCTATACCTAGTCACTGTAGCCACATACTAGGCCGAAAAAATCACTTTATAAAGATAAAAATTCAGGATTATACCTAATTAGTCAGCCTTGGCACTCTTTAAGGCAAAATTATACAGCGCGTATAAATTCTTCCAAAGTGATCGGGGTTAATAAAGGGACTGCCCTAACAGTAGCCTCCCGAGCCCTGGAGCTCCTAACAGATTGGTAAGCGGTCAGCTGCCAGCTGAGATGCTGCGCGATTTTGAACGGAGGCAGCCAATCCAAAAATAAGTACAGCGATTTTTCCTCGCCAAACTGGTGTGACCCTAGGGGATATTCCCAATATGCTTCGCGTCTTGGCATATCGACGACTATTGTCCAATCACACACGGAAAGTCTAGGCGCCGCGAGTGTTGTTTCAGGCATCTGCAAGCGCCGACGTCATACATTGAAACCAAATCCGTGCCGTAAACACTCCATTTTTCGAAGCAATTCTCAGGCAAATTTAATGTTCACTGCATTGGAGTGACCCACCGCTGACGATTCATGGATATGAAGGTTCCAAGATTGATTACAAATCTCACCGTCTTAGTCAGTGTAGGTGAACGATGCTCATAGACAAGAGGCAACAGAACCCCGCTGCGTTGGACGCATATAAAAGCTGCAGCTGCTGAGAAAAGAAAAGCAATTCATATCACAAGCAAGACATCCTTCGACAAGAATCGTACCCAGAAACATCGAAAATGGCTCCTACCACCGCTACTGCTCTCGTCACCAAAGGCGGGAAGCTGTCCAAGGAAACCATTCCTGTACCGACTCCGGGCGAACATGAGGTGCTGGTGAAAGTTTCTCATGTCGCCCAGAACCCTACAGATGGTAAGCTATGCTTCCACCCACCCTTAATACTGTGATCATTGAAGCTAAGTATCTGTCTAGTCCAATCACTCGACGCCAATGCATTTGGCGATGACGCGGTTCTCGGTTGTGACTTCGTCGGTACTGTCGAGAAGACGGGGGACAAAGTGAGCCGGATCGAGACTGGCACCGTGATTGCCGGTCTAATTTGGGGAGGTCAGTTACCGTCTTAGATTTCCTCGTTCTACTTCTCATATAAACTTTCGTTTGAACAGGCGAGATCAAGGGATTGGGTGGCTATAGCGAGTACACCCTCGCAGATGAGCGCATTTGTTTCCCCCTGCCCGAAGGCATCACTCCCGAGCAGGCCTCCACAGTGCCCCTCGCTTCGTGCACAGCACTGCTCGCCCTCTTCTCCAAGGATTGTCTCAACATCCCTCAGAAATCTGGAGAGACTGTTCTCGTTTGGGGCGGAAGCTGTAAGTCGTACTGATCACATCTGGTGTATCAATAACACAGAAACTCACGCATTGCAGCAAGCGTCGGACTTTACGCCATCCAGATCGCCAAGTACTACGGCCTCAACGTCGTGACGACTTGCAGTCCCCGCCACCACGATCTCGTCAAGTCCCTTGGTGCTAGTCACGCTTTTAACTACCGCGATGCTATTGTGGCGGAGAGCATCAGGGCCGCTACGAACTCCAGCCTGAAGTACGTCTTCGACTGCATCGGCAACGACTCGTCCTCGGTCACTGCATCGCATGCAATCTCCGAGCAGGGTGGTAGCTTGTGTACTGTTCGTCCGGGCAAGGCTTTCACCGAGAATGTGACCAAGCAGACTAAGGTGACGGATGTCCTTGTCTGGACGGCGTTCTTGAAGGAGCACAAGTACAAGGAGTTCGCCTGGCCGGTAAGTTAACTTTGGGATCAAACATTTAAGGTCGTTTATTAATCGGACTTGCAGCCGCACAAGGAGGATCACGAGCTTTCGACCAAGTTCTTCGAGGAACTGCCCAAGTTGCTTTCCTCTGGAGTCATCAAGCCGAATATTCCGAAGCTCTTCGGGGGACTCGACTCTGTGCCAACGGGATTCCAGGAATACCGTGACGGGGCCATCTCCAACAGCAAGATAGTGTACAAGGTCTAAGAGCATGAGAATGAATAATAACGAAGTTGCATCACTGTTTTGTATGATGCTACTCCAGTTAACCCAGACCCCATAGTGAACGTAAGTTTGCAGCCCGTGCAGATGTATCCCATCCAGTCTCTCGCTCAATGCGAGCTAAGTGCTTAAGAAGCGCGACTTTCTCTGCAGCAAACATCTCTTCCTCATCCATAGTTTTCGAAGTCAAGTAAGATCCGGGGGTGATCAACGTCGGATCTGTCCATCGAGCGGTACCCACCGCCGGGGAGGTGTACGAGGAGGTGTATGGAGAACCCTGCAATTTGTTTGAAAACACTTCCCCAGCAATAAAAAGAGGCTGTAAATGATTCACCCAATTCTCACTTTTCCGTGCATTACTTGGTCAGGCATATTTCTCTTGATTTTTGTAGGGGGGCGGAGGGGGCACTTACTGGGATATGTTCGACGTTGATATTCCACAAAGCTCCCGGGCATGCCATACAGGGTCTTCCTGAGGGAGTTAAGTTAGTAATTAGAAATGATACAAGCAAATTGGATAAACCTACTTTCTGGTCGTCTGAAGTTGTTATTCTCAGCCCAATACAACCAGTTCGAAGGAGTAAGATTGAGCCCACATGATAGAATGTATTTCCGCATACTGATACCAAAATTGCCATTAGCGTCATTTTCGTTTGAAAAGCCGGAAAGTAATAAGAAGATTCTGTGGAAATTTGCATACTTGCGTTTGACTGGGAAAACACAATCGTTGGAAAAGGATTTTCGCTCGTTCTCTCTTCGTTAAGCAGAGGACAAATACTTTTGGATCGAAGTTCACGCCATGTTTGGAGCTCGCTCCATAACTCTTTGAACTCCTGACTGTATGGATATTCAGTCGATTTATTACTTTGACTGGAAGATTTAACGGTCGCTAGGAGATTAACAATTCGTGCGAAATGGAGTATTGCCAGATTGCAGTAATCGTCCATATTCCCTTTCGCAGCTAAGGATTGAACGGAGCTATCATCTACCCAGGACGATGTGGGCATTAGCGTCATATTACTACTCACAAATGCAGCCCAGACGTCTAAAAAGTGTTGGCGAGTAAGTTTCAGTAGACCCCGAAGTGCCATTCCAGCCATCGATTTTGTTCACATTACCTATTCGGGCAAAGGCCCAGAAGCATGATTTAACAATTCCATGGCTAAATCCATTCCAATTTCTAGTCGTAGAAGACCGGCGCAGCCCTGAGATACACGTAGCTTGTGTTAGATTGTAGAGTTCCCTATGAATCGCGGGTTGGTGGCAAAGGATGCGACAAACCCTCAAGTGTCTTCTCCATTCCCATACAGAAGATGCCAACATCTCGTAGACACAAAGCAACGTGCAGGTGGCCAAGATTGATCTATCCGCTGTGTCCGGATCTTGGCGTAACAAAAGTTGGATTGCATACTGATAAAGCTCCAGAGTAACTGGTCGATGGTCCCGCTGAACAGCGTCACGCTGCCGTGATGCCAGTGCCATAGCTGCAGCAACAAAACAATCAGACTCCATCATTTCATGGATACTTTGGATGGTGCAGTGTTTATCCGAGTCGGTTGTCTCGCACTATTCGCCTGTCTCACGTAGATAGAGAGAAATCAAACGGGCACCTTCCACTTTCGTGATCGGACACGAGGGCTGCGGTAAGGGCACATCATCCCAAGAAATAGCATGTCCGAGCGAGAACGGCAGATCATAAATGCCTAATCTCGAGGGTACTTCACAGCTCCGCGAATGGTCATTAGGTTGTGGCACGGTTTCTTCACGTGCCTCGGGGTTTTCATGTGAATCATTAAGTTGCAGAGAATTGGCCATACCGTCATTATGAAATGTAGAAACATGCTCATCCGTCGGGCTTGGTGAGTCATTAAGCATAAATCCGAGCCCGTTCGGCGGGTTTGGTGTATGCTGCGTTGCACCCAGCCTAGGTTGAGGTTTCCAGTTTGCATTTTGAGGGGTTATCTCTGCACTTTGTCTATTTGATGATGCCAAGATATCGGGAGAGGACACATCAGTGAGAATGTGGTAGTCACTTATTATACTTGGTGTATCATCTCTTAAACTAAGTCGCGGATTGTCAGATGCTTGGACTTCGCAATTGAGACGAAACAGAACGGTGATGCCCACGGTGTCGCAGTAAATGCGCACTTCTGTTCGATGAGCTTAAGTGAAGCAAAATGGTAGCTAGATTACCACGGCATGGGCACAAGTGGGGGGCATATATATGGAGAAAGTTCACTCACAGAAGCTTCAGAAAAATCTGGCCTGGCCTGATTCCCCTCTGCTATGTCGGAACTCGTGCGATCCTTCTCAATGGCGGAGAAGGCTTCCCTGTCGTCGCTCGACAGGGTTTTAGTTCGAGATGGGTGAAAGGAAACGTTTAGGCCCCATTGGCAGAAGTATCCACGCAGTTCGCAGTCGTGGCAACGAGGCCGCCTCTCGTCGCCTATGAATATTCAGTAATCTGGGTTTGCTTGTACATTTGAAAGCAAATTTATGCTGTACATTTTCTGCGTCGATTGCGACAAGGTAGACTAATGAAATTCAGTATAAGGGTTAGCTGTTTTTTCTTTTCTTTTGTTGTTGTTTTTTTCGAAATCTTGTTCCATGACCCGGCCAGGTTCCCTGTTGAAGGAATATTTTCGAGCCAAGCAAGGGCGCACATACCATCCGTTACGTGTCCTGGTTTGAGAAGGGCGTTGTGTTGGCATTGGTCCAGGTATGTCGAAGCTCCAATGCAAAGGCCAAAAAGGAAATCAAATGCAAGGTGGAGCAGAGGTTGCAGTTGCAAGTTTTGAATTTCCGGGCCGGCTTTAGCCTGTACCCTCCACCTCACAGCTTCATAACTTTAAGATATACATAGTTCTATGTCCCCAAGTCCTACACGCGAATTGATGGGTTCATACGGAGTACATAACACATGCACCTGGGCCGTTCCCTGCAAAGTGGAGTTTTCGTGTGGGTACCGGCGGTTACGCTTGCCATTTTCCGTTCCATGACATAGCGGGCATTATCACTGCATTATCACTGCATGAATACATGTATGGATACATATGTATGACACGAGCGATAGATAACTAGTAGTAGCTACATGTGTGGCTACATAGAACAATAACGTATTAAAGAGCCTGAATTTATCTGGAAAATAGTAAGCACTTGAACAGTAATAAGCTACAAGAAACGCGACGGGAAGCGTGTATCAACAAGCTACATCCGACAACGACATCACAAAAAGGGGGGCATGCATGGATAATATAGAACAATCAGAAAGTAAAGAATGACACAGATTGACTATTAGTATGTATAGAAGGGGTGTAAACGATAGGACAAGAAGGAAAAAAAAAAAGAAATAAAGTAGGATATTCAATGTACAAGACCTTCGGGGGAGATGGGAGATAGAAAAGCAAGCGAAATAACGGTGTGGTATCAAATCCGAAAACGCAAACATTGATCAACGGCCATGAAGCCGGAAGATAGGTATGTATGTCGAAAGGGGGAATATGGATGTAACGAGAGGAGAGAAATTGGAGAAATTGGAGAAATTGGCGGCTGGCACCAAACGCAGAGATAGCAGTAAACGATAAATGCAAAGATATCACAGATCGATGGTTCGTTCTGTAGTCATTTTTCTGACGAGAAAAAGACAAGGGAAAAAAAAGCAAAGAAACACCGAGATGAGATGGAAAATTCAAAGCAATCTATGAGTAACGATCAAAGGCAGCAGGATCACTCTTCCTCGGTGGAGGGTTCGTCGGAAGAGGAGACGTCAGCTTCAGCGTCGGCTGGGATATCGCTTTCTTCAGCTTCAGCCTCATCGATCTGAGGCCCAAATGGACCCTCGTCGTCTCTCTCTTTCGGCGAAGCCGAAACCATCCCATCGACGGTGCTCTCGTTTTCATCTGCGAAGCTCCCGTCCTCGTAGTTCGCCGGCTCAGCGTCATGGTCATAACTCGAGCGACGGAGAAGAGGTGGCGTTTGAGGCGGCTCCGTGATAGGCGCCTCACTGCGAACCGAGCCGCGTCTTGGGGCTGATTTGAAGCCTCTCAATGGGCGAGTTTGCGCAAACCGCGCGGCAGCACTAGTCTGGGAGCCAGTACCGTTATCTCGGACATGAGAGCTTGGAGGTGTTAGAAGGCCTGACAGGAAAGCGCTCGCGTTACTGGGCTTTGATGGGGTCTGCTCGGAGTTGTTGGTGGCAGATTCGCGGCCTTTGCGCCAATTTCCCCAGGCGGCAGCTGCAGCTAAGGGGAGGGAGCGAGGTGAGGCGGCAAGGTCGGCGAGGGAGGGGAGGTTGCCGGTTGTGAGGCGTTCCTTTTCTTGCTGCTGCATTTGGAGGTTGGCCTTGAGGCGGATGGCTGCGTCGCGGACGGCTTGCTGATTGAAGGAGGGCTTGGACACAGTCTGGATTATGTCTTGCAGGTCGTCGATGCGGACGCCGAGGAGCTCACGCAGCCAGGTGATCTCGGTGTCCTTCTCCTTGATCTTATTTGGCGCGTCTTTATCTATCGTGGAGACTTCTTGTTCAAGCTCCTCGATACGTGTCTCACGCTGCTGGAGCTGATCCTGGAGGACGAAGATCGACTCGCGCAGGGCTTGAGGAGAGATTCGTTCGGGTTCTTCAGATCCCTTGTTGTAGGACATGGACGGCGTCGCCCGCGAGTGCGAGGGTGCGGCAGCCGGGGGTGGGGCCGGGCCAGGGATTGTCTTGGCGCTGTGTGCTGCTTCGGCAGCAGCACGAGCAGCAGCTTGAGCAATCTCAAGTTTCTCTTCAAGGAGGTTCACGCGCTCTTGCAGGTGGTTAGCCTTGTCCTCAGACAAAGCCATTCGCTCCATGTTGTGACTCTCACCGCGTGCACGATCCTCCGAAGAGTTATGCAAAGCGCGAGCGTGACGTTCACGCAGGTCATTGAGAACGCGCTCATGAATCTTGCGGTTCTCATCGATGGCAAGGTCCTTAGCAGCCAGGGCGGTGACCTTTGAGTCCCTGGCTTCCTCGAGGAGAAGCTCGTAGCGCTCGCGAGAGGTATCGGCATCCATGCGGTTGTTGTCAAGTTGAGTCTGTAGACGAATGATTTGGGCCTCTAGCTCGGCACGCACAATGTTGACCTGGCTGTTAGAAGCTTCAAGGTCCGCCTCCATCGAGGAGCGAGTGCGCTGGATCTCGACGCGGCTGCTCTCACAGGCTTCGATGAACTCTCGCTCGAACCGGGCAGACTTGATTTGCAGGTCATGGTTCTCCGCTCGGAGATTAGTGACCAGTTCCTCCAGTCTAGCATTTTCTTGCTGCGATTGCTCATGGATGAACCTCAGCTTTGTGGCCTCCCGCTCGTTCTTTTCGAATTCACGGACATCCTCCTCGAGCTTCTGACGCAATTGAAGCTCACGAGAGTGCGACGCGCGCAGCTCATTGTACCTAGCAGAGTGGTCTTCCTCCTTTCTGCGCCAGGCAGCTTGATCGCGAGTAATCGCGGCAGTGACATTGAGCATGTCATCTTGAAGACGATCGAACTTTTCAGTGAGGTTCTGGCGCGAGATCATGCTGTCCTCGATGCGAGTTCTCAGGTGATCAATAGTCTCATGGAGAGACTTGTTCTCACCCTTAGTAGTTTCAAGTTGACGGCGGAAGTTATCGCTAGAAAGACGGTATTCGTCGAGGGTGCCCTCAAGCGCGATGTTCTTCGTGGACAGCTCGGCGATAGTAACCTTGAGAGTCTCGCTCTCCTCCGAAAGAGACTCGGTGCGGAACTGCATCTTTTCAAAGTAGGGAATCTTCTCTTCCTTGAACTGGAGGAGACGAGACTCAGCATCCTCTGCAGCAGCACTGTGACGAGCAGCGTCTTCTTCAGCAAACTTCAACAGTCGCTGGAGCTCAGTCATAGCATCTTGCGCATCGCGGCGATCCTTGTACTCCTGCTCAGCACGCTCATCAGCAACTCGCAACATGCCCTTGAGGCCGTCGATCTGGAGCATAAGGCTGTCGGCACCAATCTCCTCGGCTTCTGATAGGCGCGGGCTCGGGGGCTTCTGCAGAGCGATCTGCTGGGCCAATTGCTTGGCCATGGCTTCCTCGAGAATCTCCCGCATATCGCCAACAGGGTCCTGAGCAAGCTTTTTGATTGTGAGAGCCTGCAGTTCAGCAATGCTTTCCTTAAGCTGCGAGATCTCGCTGTGGCTGGAGTGAGGGGAAACGCGTTGAGGGATGTCATGGGTAACCAAGGCTTCCATGACAACATTCTTGAGCATCTCTAGCTTACGCTCCCTCATGTTGTGGGGCGAGCGATCACGAACTGAAGCTTCCTCGCCGTCATCGTCCTCATCATCAGCATCACTATCTTCCATTTCGGCGGATGTGCTGCGGAAGACCCTTCTGCTTGCAGTGCCAGTGGCAATAGAAGCCACCGACTGCTGAATGACGGCCAAGGCACGTTCCATAGGGCCTAAGTGTTCGTCGATCGCGGTGCCAACAAGATCATTGATGCGACGGTCGAAGAAGCGGTTACGGTTCATGAACTTCTCGTCTTCACCGGCGGAGATCATGTCATCCCAGTCACTGACATGGTCATTCTCAGTAACAAGGTGGCGAACAGGGGACTGCAGACGAGATATAAGGCTCTTCTGCGGAGAGAAGGTAGCATTGCTGTTGGCATCGATGTCCGAGCCAAGTTTGGGGATGCCGAGCTTGTAGGTCTTGGGGACTCCACCAGGGCTCGGGCTGGGAGCTTCGCTTCGGGCCTCCGCGGAACCGAACCGCTGCTCCTTCGTGGGACCGCCCATCGACTCCGTGAGGTGGTCGCGTCGCGGTTGGAAGGGAGTTGCGTGGATTGTGTTGTAAGGAGTCGCTTGCCGCTCGATGCCGACATCTGCGTCGTCGTCGTTTAGCTGTTCCATGACTGCATTCAGCTCTTCATCGTCAGGCGAGTCGTCCTCGGAGTCCCACGGGCTGTCGTAATGCTTAGGCTGGCGAGTGATGAATTCTGTTCCTACGCGGGTTGGAGTCTGGGCCTCAGGCTGATCTGGCGAGGTTGTCTGCTTAGGTGGGCTTGTGGCGGCAAAGCGAGAAGCCATGAGTCCAGCTTGCTTAGGTTTATCTCCAGCGGGACTCTTGACAGCGTTTCCGATGGGCTTCTCCTCGGTGACATTTGCTTCAAGAGGCTTTGGTTCAGCAAAACTAGATGGTTGAACCGTCGTAGGAACAAATTCAGAAACAGCAGGCTTGAACTCGAAAGGCTGGGCATTAGGTGACAGCACACTGCTCTTGATCGAGGTCTTGGATCCATGAGGAGCGTGACCGACACCCTTTGAGATAGTGACAGACGTATCATCCCCTGCAGCGGGCTCCCTTGGTTCACGTTCTTCGACAACAATATCCTTAGAGGTCTCTGCCCGGGCCGGTGATCCAGTTTGCGACGCATTCTCAGCCTCGCGCTTCGCATCGAACAAAGTCCAAGTGTCAGCTTCGCTAACAGGGGTACTCGTCCGCTCGACTGGATTGTTCTCTTTGGGCATGGCATTCTCCTTGCCCTCAGCGACGGCATGGAGCGCACTTGAAGCTTGAGCGTTGCCTGCCTCGCCCAGAGGGTGGGTCGAGATGCTGTATCTAGCCTCGCCTTCAGCGTGGCCAACACCGCGACGCGCACGCTTGTGGCGGTCGGTAGGCTGCACGGGTCGACCGTTGGTGTCGTCTTCAATGACCCGCTCTTTTTCATTGTTCTCCTGTTCGATCTTATCGGGTCGCACAATAGGAATAGCCTTGGACTTCTTGTCAGGCGTTGTGATCTCGCTGATGTTAATGTCGCCGAAGATCTTGGTGCGACCAGCGGGAGGCTGCTCGGAGCTGGCATTCGAGTTGAGGCTGACAGAGGGGTTGGGGTTGAAAACAGGTGCGTCAACATTGAACGATGCGGCGGAGAACTTGAATCCGCTGCTACCACTGGTATTGTGGTTCAGCTTGGAATCAATTTGGCCGTTAATACTGCCACCAGGCGCGAACGAGGGAGGCGGGACAAAACCGAGTCCTTGCTCGCTTCTGCCGCCGAACTGGAATGGGTCGTTGCCGAACGGCACAGGCTGGGAATTGAACGATGCGGTAGGGTCGAATTCCTTGGCTTCAACGTTGAGTGATGAAATCGAGAGCTGCGACTGATGGCCTGCGTGGTAGGAGTGGCCGCTGGGCTGGGTCTCGTGCCACGGCCCTTGGCGAGTCTGCGGCGTACCCGCAACACTGGGGTTTGTGTCGAGATCAGAAGCATCAAGACCATTATGTTGCTGATATTGGTCTCCATAAAATTGGTGAGGGAGCTGGTGTTGGGGGAAGGGATGGGGTGGGTGATGGGAAGGGTTCTGTGCGTGATGTTCATTTTCTGGCAATCCCCAGCGCGACTTCACCATGTTGGTATTCAGGCCTGCGTGGTCGCTCACATCACGGTAATCATCCTCCAATTGTCGGTCGATGGAGTTTTCTAGATGGTAATCGGTATGTGTCATCTGGTCCAGTCCTCTTTGCAGAGTTTCACTCAAATTATGACCGTGGCCTCGAGGTGTAGGCTGGGCAATCTCGACGTTCGATGCATGGAAATGATCTGGGTGGCCATTAACCGGGGTCTTGGGAGCCTGATATGGCAGGCCTTCCTGGTGCATGCCATGGCCATATTGATCATCGAACACACCCTTGTCGTTGAACCCGGGGTGGAAAGAACCTTGGTCATGTAGCGGAGAAACTGGCGATAGCATAGAGGAAAATTTGCCCATTGCCCCTGGGCCAGCCGAAGAGGTTGGCTGCCGGGCGTTCATGAATCCTTGGGGAGTCATAGATCCCTGAGCAGGAGGTGTGGGCTGGAATTGGAAGGGGAATCCACCCATCATATTTTGATCTGCGCCCATGAATGGCGTCTGCATACCGAATTGCGAAGGCGATGCCATGGATCCAATCGCACCAGGCGTAGGCATTGATGATTGATTGAAATGAGGCGAGAATGGGTGAATATGGCCGAGGGGATTGCTTGCCGCAGACGCGGTAGGGATCGGCGGGGATGCCACAAGGCCTGGGAAAGGTGTGCCACTGGGGTTGAGCGAATAATCGGGCGATATTGATTGTTCAGGCTCATCATCGCCGAATGACACCCCAAGAGCGCGTAGCTTTTCTTCTTGGAGCTCAGTGATATAAGACTCCCACTTGGCCCTGTCTGGGAAGTTGACGACAAGCGGTTGGCTCTTGGAAATTTCATGGAGGTCATATGGGTCGGGATATAGGGGTCGGCTGAGACCTCCCAGAGTCGTCGTTATGGAGGGGTCCTCGGAATCGCCAATGGTGAATCCACGAACATCGTACCCTTCGTTCTCCCATTCTTGCATTCGCTGCTGAACATCGGCAGGTGTTAGGAGACAATACCCAGGTCCCGAACCTCTCTTATCATCATGTGGTAGCTCGATTATGCAGGCTTTCCCACGCCAATTCAATTTCTTTCTCCGCCGTGGTGTTTGGGTGGCTGATCTGCTGATATCAGAGACCTGTGTCTTTAGTGGACCCGGGTTGAGTGGGTCTTCCATCTTTGCCGCGTCCTCCGTCGCGTTTGCGGGCGGAGGAGGTAACGGCTTTTCTACCGGCGAGTTTACCTGGACGGTGGGTGTGTTTGGGTCTGACATGTTGTTTTGTGGTGGATCTTTGTCGTAAGCAAAACCCCAAAAATCCTCCTGCCGCAGGGTATCAGCGCGTTTGTGCAAGGTTTTGTTGACTTTTGCACGCGCAGCGGCTTTTTTCCCAACGAAATCAGAGAGCGTTGGAGTTTTCAATAGGTCGTCGGAACGAAAGTCGTCTTCCAGACCGAGCCAGTCGTCCGAAGCGTCGTCGGCAAAGTGGTTCCTCGCAGTGATGAACGAAGGCGCTTCACTTCCTGAGTCGTCGCTGAGCCAATTGCTGCGCTCTGTTCTAGGCTGACCAGTAAGGTACTGGTTGATCCAATCTTGCGTAAAGTCCCGTATCGATTTACCTCCGTTATTGGTGGGGATATCGCGGTCCACAGGTTCAAGTGTGTCGTCGTTGCCGGCACTCGATCTCCGCAACTCGGTGTGGTTGGCTACTGACGAGACAGGCGAGCTGGGACCAGATCCGTGGTCGACACCAGCGAATTCGATTTGGCTATTGGTCACTGACAGTCTCCGAGTGCTAGGTGCTGCATATGGGGACCCCCACGCGGTGGTGTAGTAGATGCTGCTTTCCGCCTCGCGGTTGACCGGCGAAGAGGCCCGAGATTCTTCGGCTGCGCGATACGAGGATAAAAATGGGAGAGGCGGGGGTTCGAGGGTGATGCTCCGCGGAGAGGTTCGTTGACCGGGGGAACCGACGGTCGACGGACTCGAGTCTCCTGATGGCGGAGAGGACAAGAGTAATGAGGGAGCCAGACGCGATTCACGGATGAGGCGCGTGTCCCGCGAGTGGAACTGTGGAGAAGGTGCCGAGATGGCGGAAGAGACGGAGTGATCTAGATCTGTAGTCATCCGGCGTGGTTAGAGTGGCATATTTGGAGGGGTCAAGGGCAAAAGAGCGATTGAATAAAGGGAGTTGAAAAATAAAGTCCAAATCGCGTGGCGCGAAATAGGGATCCCAATTCCACAACTCCGAGAAAGGTTCAAAGAGAGAGGACATCAATGTATACACACGCACCTTCCGTGTCGACTCCTGCAGCAAGCACTTGCTTGCCGCTCCGCTTATCGTCCAGAATGTTGACGCATGGAAATCAAATCGGAATTGAAGACCACCGCTGGCAAGACAACCTGGGGCGAGATAATGTGCAGGTTGTCGTTTTTTTCCTTTTCTGGGGATAGGCGCACTCTGCAAGGAAATTAAAAGAATAGAGAGATCAGAAGCACGCTTGAGTCTGAAGCATCAAAGACCAGGATGGGGAACTAAGGGGAAAAAAAGGTCGGCCGTCACGGGTATTGGATCGGCGTACTGGGTACCTGCGAAAGTGTGGGTAGTGCGAGCTAATGCGGTGTACAGGGTACCATAGGCCCCGGGCCCATTCAACGCTTAATATTTGGTTAGCGTAGACCGAGGCCGTTGGCTTAGCTTGTCTTGTTGGCTTTTTTTTTTGACTGTGTCAACTGCTATGCTACATAACTATGTACGCATAACGCACATGTACCCGACGCTGAATCTGATTCAAATGACCCTTGCCTTGTCCAAAGTTAAGGATTGATTTTTATACTGCGTACTTATGGCCTCGGGTGCATTTCCCCTTGCTTGAGTAAATGTAAACAATGAAAACTGGAGATCTAAGAGATTCAGGGGTAGAAGGACAGCTTTCCATGGATTCGACCATACCGTACCACCCCCGAGGGCCATGTTATCAGTATGACTAATGGGTTATATCTCCATTGGCCAATCAGCGTCTATCGTGCAGCAAATGAGTCCACCTGCACTTCCAGGGTTCGTGCCTTCATGCTGATTGGTGAGAATTTGTCTACGGGCGCCGAGGAATGCCTCTTGCGCACCCTTTCAGGCTAAACCCCTTCCGGTCTTACCTTTTCTCTCCTTTATGCGCTTTAATTAAGAGGCTATCTATAGTTACGGCGTACCTCAACAAACTTGAAGTACAACATCCATGCATGATTACATATTTTGTATGGTGCAATTGAAACTCAGAAAAACGAAACGCTGCAGCAATATCCATGTTATTATCTAGTTATACAGCCAGAGCCAATTAAACCATATATTTTCATTGGAGTAGGAGATGAAAATCCCCGGAATAAATGAATACAATCTGAAAAATAAACCGCTAGTCGCGGGCAAGCCATCAAAGCAAAGACACTCAGATGAAGCGAACAAAGTCACACATTGTCTATTTGGGGCAAGAGGTGTCGAACTTGACCTTGCGGTCCGCGGTGAACAGACCCCAGTGCTGCTCATCCTTCATCTCGCCGTTGTCACCCTTGGTGTCGGGCTTCCAGGACTCATCGAAGGCCTCGAAGTAGAAGAGGTCAACACCCCAGTCGAGCATACCACAGATACCGGTCTTCCAGAACTTCTCAGCATTCTTGGTACCGGCCTTGGCAGCTTCGTAGTCGGAACCGCCATCGGTGGGCCAGCCGGTCTCACCAGTGACAATGTTGATCTTGTCGGCGTTGTCACCGGCAATCTTCTGAATGTGCTCCATGGCGCCGGCCATGTCGTCGAAGTAGGTCTTGTAGGCCTCGTCGGCGGCAGTACCCTGCCAGTAAGCAAAGGCATTGGCCAAGCTATGAAGTAGGTCAGTATTGGTGCGCCAAGTTCCCGTGGTCCTTGTTCATTCCAAACTTACACATATTTCACAACTGGCTCCTGAGTGAACAGGGCGTCACCGGTGCCGTCAGCGAGCTTGTTCCAGCTCTCGGCGGTGCCGACAAGAACACCCTTGGGCACATTGTCCATAACGTGGCTGATATAAGTGTGGAGCTGGGGACCGGTCAAGTCACCACGGTAGAGAGTCTCGGATCCGACGGTGATAGCATGAATGACGTCCTCGTAACCGGGGATGGCCTTCTGAATGGCGGCCCAATCTCCCTTGAAGGAAGGCTCCTCCAACAGGTTCTTAGTGTCGGTAGGCTTGCCAACCCTAAAAAAAAGAAAAGGTTGGTTAAAAATAGTTTCAATTAGGGGTGAGGGGAAGAAGTAAAAACTTACCACATGCCGAGAACGACCTTGAAGCCCTTGTTTTTGGCAGCAGGCAGAATGTTCTGAGGAGTCTTACACTCAGTGCCGGAGTAGGTACGGACGAGAGTAGACAGGCCCTTCAGGGCATCGAAATCGGCCTCATAGTCGCTGGTGGACTTGCAGGTACCGTCGGCGTTCTTGTCACCGAGGGAGAAACCGAGAGTACCCTTAGCAGAGACCAGAGCCGGGGCAGCGGCCAGCAGAAGGGAAATAAGACCAGAGGTACGCATTATGAAAGATGAGGTCGATGAAAATGAGAGATTCGACCAAAGATAAAAAAAGAAGAAAAAGAGTGTAAGGGTTATAAAGGGAAAATGAAGGTACGTCAGGGACCAAGAAGAAAGGTCCAGAGGATCGGGAACGGGGGGAAATGAGGGTTTAGGCCCTGACAGGGTCTGGTTCTGTGGAGAGTTCCCCCACTGGAGGTGAAAGGGGTGCAGCTGGAACCAATCAGAGTAAACGAAAGCTATTCTTGGACTTTCTTGGGCCCGTGGATGAAACAATTCCCCTTTACAAAATGTATGACCGACTTATGTCCTAGGTAATCTTTCTATAATTCTCTTCCTTATCATAATTCCCTCATCTCAGATTCCATTGAGTTGGATCCAAGACTCATCTTGATATCCTTGATATCTTCCAAGGTTAGATGTAGCTGCAGAGTCGTGATGTCACCTTGACAAAGCCACAAATGCCCAGATTGCCAGATGCCCAACTGATTTCTGGAAAAGCGCCCCCATGTGGAGAGAATTGGAGAAATCCAGAATCGATCGGATGGCAAAGAACCACATGGTGGTTTGGTCCACACCGCCCACCTTGCCGATCCTCGTCGTCTCGGAGAAGAGAACCACAGAGAGATGTCTTTGGAACTGGAATTTCCTATGGTTCACTAGAATCTAGCCGGGCCTCTCTCTTTTCAACTTGCCTCTGGGCATAATGCACTAACCTAGCTCGTCCACCCCAAAACTTTGTCCCTTGCAGCCAAAATGTGCTTAGGATAGCTCATAGTTACCTGCGGGTTTCACAATTAGCTAAGCACCGTGGTCAAGGCAGATGCATGTTCCATTCAGGATCCATATTTACAACATTGTAGGGTTGCCTCTCGTTATGGATTGGTCAATGGCAGCCAAGGGTGGCCCCATATCACCGTTTGCCATCCTGTACCATACAACAATCTGGAGCTATTACAACGTCACTGGGAAGTTGGAAGGATTGCTTTCCATACAATGGAAACTTGGTTCATTTGAGTTTCTATTACTAGTTATATAGTAGAAGAGTACATATCTATCTTTCTTTGCACTATAACAGCCGAGTGTCAATATTCAAGAGTCCAATTACTCTTCTCATACACAAACACACGTAAGAAGGTATGCATAGAATATCTAGCCATTACTCACCTCGAATCCTCATTACCACCGTCGATATCCATACCTTCAAAATCAAAGACACCTTCCTTCTCCCCAAGCCGCCCTAAGAATCCCCCCCCCCCCCCCAAATGTCTGGAATCCCAAATCTAGCAGCCGGCATTGCCCGGCCCAGCTTTAGCAGCTCCAAATCTAGATGGATGCCCAGTCCCGGTTAAGTAACAGTATTGATAGCTAGCTTCCCGCCTGCTCAAGCCGCACTAGTGGAAATAGCATTTGAAAATGTGGATGGGTGGCGAACGAATGAGGTGCCTAGATGCAATGTGCATGAATGGCAGGGGTGAGATGAGCAAGGGGCGGATTTGGTTCCTTTGAAAGGACTGAGAGTTGGAAGATGGAAACACTCGAATAATACAGGCTTTTGGTTCTACAGTGCGTTGGTTGGGATCGGGACTGAGGCGGTGGTTGTGTACTCCGTACTAAGCCACGAGGTATGTAAGTGGGGGCCTTGTCAGAATGCTCGATGCATGGCAGTGGCTCTGTGGCTTAGGAGTTCCTGGTATTAGCCGAGCCCGCGCGGAATGCAAATGTAACCAACGTTCTATTGTAGCCAGACCTGGCTATTTTATTCAGTGTGCTGACATTGACTGCCAGCTGTTGTTACATACATAGTAACAAGCTCTATCATACAAAGTGTTTCTGACATGATTCATAGAGGGTATGATGATATCCGGCGATCATCGCCGATGTAGATAAAAAAAAGAACGCCGTGTGTATTCTATGGCCCCCAGCCATCCTTTCTGGGGCTACATAAATCCTGAAGGTCCATATCCTTCCCTACCCGTAAAACGCCCGCCAGACCAAATCACAACGCGAAGTTCTTCTCCTTCAAGTACAGCTCTTTGAGAGTGCTCAGCTGTGTCACGGCCATTGTCTCCCGCTCAAGCTTGCGAGGCAGGTCGACGATGACATAGTGCATCAACGCGAGCCCGTACTGACCGAAGAATCCGATAATACGCTCGCCCGACGAGCGGAAGAGGGCCGCGAGAAGGGCAATCTGGGTCTCCTGCAACTCGGCAGGTGGAATGGCCAGAATTTTGTGAACAGAAGCCCAAAACATGGTGTTGGGGAATGGGTTGCGACGTGGGGACTTCGCAAAGTTGCGAAGGGTCATGGCAGCATATCCCGCACCGAGTGCGGTCATGCGGTCCATATGAACTTGTTCGGAGACCCAGGAATCAGTGTCTGCAGAACGCCACCAACCCAGGACACGGCGTCCACCCTCGGTCTTGTCATTGCCTGTGAATCCCCACAGAGCGGGGCAAACAACACGGTACTTGGCCCACATGATGTCGGACATGTGTACTCCTTTGTACGTGAACATGTCAAAGGAGAAAATCTGTGCAGCAATGATGCCGATCGGCTCGGCGTGGGATTGTTTGATTGAGGCTTCGGCCAAGAGAGAGGAAATCAAGCTCTTTGCAAGAATGTTCAATCCGTAGATGAGCATCGCCGGCACTTTGTTCTCCGACTTTGCAATCTCCTCGGGTGGGAATGCAATGAAATTTCGGATGTCAACTGTTGGCTCCGGGTAGGCAAGTGCCTTTTCGAGTTCGCCTTTGAGTTGAATAATCTGAGTTTCATTTGGAAGATCAGTATCCAAACAACCGCATCCAATGAGGGGGGTGTAATTTCGTACCTGTTGTTTATTGGCACCGGTTCCAGATCGAAGCTGGCCAACAGACTTCTTGATTGAGCGTCGTAAATTGCCCATGGTCGCCTTGAGGTCAGGCTGGGCTTGGCCAATGTCCTTGAGCCATTGGCGCATTTCCTTGAGAGTCTTGTGTAGCTGAACGTAACGTTGTTGCTCTTGAATATCTTCAGCCGAAAGGTTTCCAGCACCAAGTTTCTGCTGTTGTTGGCTGCGGGCCTTTTCGTCGGCCTCTTCCTGCATCTTTCGAGCCTCCTCATCCTGCTTGCGTTTCTGGGCGTCAGCCTGCTCGCGTTCCTTGCGGAGCTTCTCCTCAATCGCGGCTTTGCGTGCGGTTTCAAGCGCAGCGGCTTTCTCAGCCGCCTCCTGCTGAGCCTTCTTCTCGGCCTGTTCTTTGGCTTGGCGTTCGGCCTCAACGCGTGCGGCTGCTTCTCGTTCGCGGCGTGCTTTTTCACTCTTTTCATGTTCAAGTCGTTCTTTTTCCTTGCGGATCGCTTCTTCCTTCCGCAGGCGCTCCTCCTCTTCGGCGAGGAGGTGAACCTTCAAGGTTGTTTCCGCTTCCTCGCGGACGCGGTCGTGGAAGGCGGCGGCCTGATCAAGGGCGGCTGTGTGGACTGCTTCGCGCTCGCGGTCGATCCGATCGAGATTTTCGTAAAATTGCTTTCGTTCATACTGGTGAACCTTCTTCAGGTCGGCGTCGAAGATTTTGACTTGTTCAAGATCGCGAACGAGGTCAAGCATCAGCTGCTTGGACGGGCTGTCCAAGGGTGGGACATGAGTTCGGAATCGCGCCATTGTGGGGGTCGACATTTGAGTAAATGATATGTTTGTTCCGGAAGTCCCTGGTGAGGGGTGGTGGATGGGGAAAGGTCAGGGAGGTTCGGGGGACTGGTGAGGGGAAAGGATGGTCAAGTGAATAACTATGCGGAACTCAAGTGGATGTGAAAAACTCAAGTAACCGAGACCATATTCGTAGTTAGGGGAGTTCAGAAGCCTTGAGCATAGAACAATATCGTAAAGCGAAGTGATGTTCACCGATGTAGCTATCGATCTGAAGTGGAAGGTAAGAGGAAGGGTGAAGGGTACAAGGTGAAAGCAATTGCGGGAAAGGTTATGAGGTAGGTGATGAGTTCACAAATAAATCGCGCGTTCCGGGAGCGAATAATTGGACGTTGTCGCGTCAAAAGTAGTAGAAGGGAGGGCCCATGGAGATCTATGGGGAAGGTTGGGATTAGCATATAGCTTTCGAGGGGCACAAACGGAATCAAGCGTTTGCCTGCATTGCGTAACCAATAATAATCGACTTGGGGATTCAACGTACATGGATGTACCTTTGACCTTCAAAATATTTCCTCAAAATGTTCCAAGCCCTTATCTTGAAGCCAAAGAAAATAAATTACCTGTAAAGTTCAATCTTACCAAAGTTCGAACTGCTTTACCGCCTTCTCATCACCGCCTTACTATATCGGCCACTACTTTGGGAATATCATGCTACTGAACATCCTTGCCCTAGTACTTGAGAAGATTGAGATACATACGGAGTACAGAAAAATCAATTTTAAATTGATTTACATACCAATAACTCGCATCAATCAACCGATTTCCTAGGATTTACTGCCAGTATACAGCCAAAGAGGGTCGCCCAGCCAGCTCCCCGAGGGGGGTCTTTCCCAAGACAAATGAGTAAGCAAGACCCGCGAGCCGGTTCGGTTCCCTGGCGCGCTCCCGCCTGGAAGCGTTGACGTTTACATCACTGTGAGCATCATCCATTTTTGACCTACCCTATATAATTGGGAGAACAAAATACAAAATACAAAATGATCAAATTCCTCCGATCATACCCGACTTGAGCTTGCAATTAGGTTTTGCCTGGGGTAGGTAGTATATTCAATTAGCCCAGCGGATACTGATCCTTTAGCTTTAAAAGACCCTAACTAGCCAACCCACCACTAGCTGTTCTATATTTGAACTTCTGTACGGAGTACTGGAGGAGAGTCCGTATTTCCGTACAGAAGACGCCGGCTCCCATTTACATGTAGACTCCAATGATCATACTAGATACTTTAAGTGGGGACTCAAGGCAGTTCAACGGATGCATCAGGATGATGATGAAGTTGGTAGCAAATGGCGATCATCCACGGCTCCTAATGGACCGGAGTATGATGGATAACTGTCAGAGTATTTACATGATCCACTCCGGGATTATTGCGCTAAATTCTGTAATAAAACGGTGTTCGGTCATTTCCGAACACACCCTCTTCTTTCCGTACCAATGGCCATCTCCCCACACCTCTTTGTATCTCCAGCATCACCTTTCTTCTTCTCCTTTCCCCCTCCTCCTCTCTGTTCTTATCCCATCCCTCTCTTCTTCCCCCCCAATATCGCTCCTTCGAGTCGAATTAGTCGATGGTTTCATCGTCTATTCTATCCTTCCCTCTAATTTCAGTATTCGCTGTCATTCTCTTCGGGGATCAACTCTGAAACCCCGTTTTAGAACTTTGGAATCATCCTGAAGACAAGCTCGTTCCACCGGCTTTCTTCACTTAAAGTCCACCCCGATTCTTCATCGAGGTGCTTTTTGTCGAATTCCCCTTTTTGTCGGTTGCAGTCGTGCTTTCCAGCACAGCTCCATCCCCTCGGTCCTTCCAACTCCTGTTCGAAGCTTCATCCTGTTGCTACGGTGTTGCTCGTTCCAAGTTTTCCTTGAACTTGCAATTGCCTCGACTTCTACTTGCCATCATCCGGTTGCCACTCGTCACCTCTTGGACTTGTAACAAAAAAAGGCGATCATCCCACATTGAACTCTACAGACGTCATTTTGGAATGCTAGTGTTGGGAGGTTGTCATTAGTTTCATCTTGCAGGTAAGAGGATCGTGATATACTCCACGCATTTACTTTTGGAAGTTTCACCCGGCTTTGATTGCCCTTGCCGCTTTTTGATTTTTTGTGAGGTCATGGTCAAGTGTGCTTCTTTCCCCCCTGAGATCGAAGCTTCCGTTGAGTCCGCCCTTACCTTTGGACTTCACTTTTCATATGGGCTTTAACATCGCCGTGTTCCCCTCTTCTCTTGTTCCTACTACCATCCCGAACCCTTACTGATCCGCTCTTTGTCGCTCTTCCAGGATAATTCACGTATTGAAAACCACAATCCGCACATACAGACTCCTTTTGGTCGGCCTGTGATCCATCTCACTCGGCTCATTTGCCTTTTGGCGCAGTACCAGTCTCTCCTGTCGCCGAATTCGCTTCGCCAAACACACATATTACATTCTACAGTAATTGCCAGCTTCTGTCATCTAGGATCATGGATCAACAGAGTCAATCTGGGCCTCAGGGCCCCGGTGGCCGCAAGTTCCATATTGCTCATCGGAGAAGTCCATCTGAGCTCACCCCGTTGATGAGTATGTGACCGCCCTCTTGACCGCCCACTATAAAACCGTAGTCCCATCACCCATCACCCCAGCTAACTTGAACTTGTTTACAGTGGAACAACTGGCCATCCAACAACAGATCGAGTTGCTCCAGCAGCAGCAGCAACAAATTGCTGCGACACACCAACAATACGTTAACATGGGGCTTTTGCAGCCTCAGCAATTGGGCCAGGTGCCCTCGTTTCAACCCGGTGCCTCTATGGGCGGTGTCTCCCCACAGCAAGTGAATGCATTCCAGTTCCCGCAGGGCGGACAGCAGCAGCAGCAGCTTGGAGTACCAATGAACGCACCGAACCAGCATTCGCACCGTCGCAACCAGTCTGCTCTCCCTGGTCTTCCCATGGGCCCACCCCCTGCCCCGTCTTCTGGGGCATCGGGATACGCCGATTATAACCAGCAGAGCCAAAACAACAATAACCACAAGAATGAGAACACCGGCCATGGCCGCGGTCGTGGAGGTCCTCCCGGCGGTGGTCACCAGCGCCGCCACTCGCTTGCTCTTCCTGAGGCTAAGAAAGCTGCCGAGCTAGCCCAGCAGAAGCGAACCGCTTCCGGATTCCAGTTCCCAGCTCCTGCTCCTGGTGCAAGTGCTTCTGATAACCAGTCTTCATCGGATGATAAGCCTGCATCCAGCACTTCTCCGGCACCCCAGGGACCCCAGGGACCTGCCTTCCAGCGGGCCGGAAACATGCGGGCTGGTGGTCACGGCCGCAGCCAATCGATGGCCATCGGCGGTAACCGAGCTTCCATCTCCGGTCGGGGTGCTGGCGGCTTCCAGTTCCCCCAAGCCAGTGAGCCAACAACCAATCAATCTGATAATCAACGGCGACCCAGCCAGGCTGGCCATGCTCGGTCATCCTCGCGAAACTTTGAGGGCAACTGGCGCCAGCCCAACAACCAAAACCAGAGCCAGGATCAGCAGAGGCCGGTCGGTCAGCAGCAGGGTGGATTCCAGCCCGGCCACCGCTCGCGCGGCTCGATGAACCAGTCCATGGGTTCTATTGGCCAATTCCAGTATGGCGGCCAGCCTCAGCTTGGCCAGCCTCAGCTTATCCAACTTCCTCAGGGCCAAGTTATGATGGCACCTCAGATGTTCGGTAATCAGCAACTGAACCCCCTTCAGCTGGCTCAGCTACAAGCTCTTCAGCAGCAGAACGGCCAAGGTATGGGTGGTCTTCAGGCGAGCCAGCATGCCCCACCGCAGATTTCTGTTCAACAGCAGCAGCAGCAACAGCAGCAACAGCGGAAGACCCTTTTCACTCCTTACCTTCCCCAGGCAAACCTCCCTGCGCTCCTTAGCAATGGACAATTGGTCGCTGGTGTTTTGCGTGTCAACAAAAAGAACCGTTCCGATGCTTATGTGACCACCGACGATCTGGATGCCGACATCTTCATTTGCGGTAGCAAAGATCGGAACCGCGCCCTTGAGGGTGACTATGTCGCAATCGAGCTTCTCGATGTCGACGAAGTGTGGGGCCAGAAGAAAGAAAAGGAGGAAAAGAAGAAGCGCAAGGATATCACTGATGCCCGCTCCAACAGCAATGCTGGAAATGACAAGCTCGGTCGCTCCGATTCCACTGGTGATAGACAGGAAGTTGGCCCGGATGGAAGCATCCGTCGCCGTGGTAGTCTTCGCCAGCGCCCTACCCAGAAGAAGAACGACGATGTCGAGGTCGAGGGCCAGAGCCTTCTTCTGTGCGAGGAGGATGAGATCAGCGACGAGCAGAAGCCTTTGTACGCCGGCCATGTTGTTGCGGTCATTGAGCGTGTGGCGGGCCAGATGTTCTCAGGAACCTTGGGTCTCTTGCGTCCCAGCAGCCAAGCTACGAAGGAGAAACAGGAGGCCGAGCGGCAAGCCAGAGATGGTGCCCACGGCCGTTCGCACAATGACCGACACCAAGACAAGCCAAAGATTGTCTGGTTCAAGCCTACTGACAAGCGTGTTCCACTTATTGCCATCCCCACAGAGCAGGCACCTCGGGACTTCGTTGAGAAGCACCAGGACTACGCCAACCGAATCTTTGTTGCTTCTATCAAGAGGTGGCCTATTACCTCTCTACACCCCTTCGGAACTCTCGTTGAGCAGCTTGGAGAGATGGGTGACTTGCGGGTTGAGACAGATGCCCTGCTCCGCGACAACAACTTCGGTTCGGATGACTTCTCCGATGCTGTGCTGAAGAGCATCGGCTGGGAGGACTGGTCCGTCTCTAGCGAGGGAGACGCCCTGGCTTCGCGGCGTGACTTCCGTGAAGAGACCATCTTTACGATTGACCCCGCCGACAGCAAGTCCCTCGAGGATGCGTTCCATGTAAAGAGCCTTGCCGATGGCAAGGTTGAGATTGGTGTTCACGTGGCCGATATTGCTCACTTCGTCAAGGGTAACTCGCTCGTGGACCGTGAGGCCAAGAAGCGTGGTACTGCAGTCTATTTGGTTGATCGAATCATGAACATGTTGCCTACCCGTGTTTCCACTGAGCTTTGCTCTCTCGTCCCTGGCGAAGATCGCCTTACAGTCAGTGTGGTATTCAAGGCCAACCCCACCACTGGTATCGTGGATGAGGATGTCTGGATCGGCAAAGGTGTCATCAAGAGCGCTGGCCGTCTTGACTACGATCAGGTCAATGCACTTGTTCAGGGCAAATCTGATGTCAACACCAGTGGCATCTCTGCCGACAGCATCCGCTTGTTGCACGTAAGTTTATTCTGATTCTACCCCTCTTCTTTTCCCCCCTTTATGCTAACAAACCCACTCAGAACACTGCTGGCAAGTTCCGCGAAGCTCGCTTCGGTAACCGCGTGTCAAACGTTCCTGTGCAGCGTCTGCTTCAGCAGCTTGATGACGAGAATGTGCCAGTCGAATACAATATTTTCGAGTCAACTCCAGCACATGAACTTGTCGAGGAGCTGAGCCACCAGGCCAACTTCTTCGTTGCTCGTAAGCTCGTGGCTGCTATGCCGGACAGAGCTTTCCTGCGTCGTCAGTTCTCGCCCAACTCTCGTCGTCTTACTTTGTTTGTTGAGCGGATGAACCGCCTTGGCTTCGAGATGGACTCGAGCAGCAGTGGCAGCCTCCAGAGCTCTCTCTGTAAGGTGCAAGATGTGGATCTTCGCAAGGTAAGTGACTTTTCTGTACTCACCGTTATAGATGCACGTATTAACACATGATGTAGGGTATGGAGACTCTCATTGCCAAGGCCATGCAGCGTGCCAAGTACTATGTCAGCAGTGGTACTCCCGATGAAATGCGCCAGCACTATATTCTCAATGTGCCGGCTTACACCCATTTCACCAACCCCTCTCGACGCTACGCCGATATCCTTGTGCACCGTCAACTCGAGGCTGTACTCTCCGAGGGGGCCGTGGAGTTCAACGACGATATCGAGTCACTGAACAAGACTGCCGATCTTTGCAACAACAAGAAGGACTCGGCTCTCAACGCCCAGGAGCAGAGTGTGCACATTGAGGCCTGCCGTAAAATGGACCGCAAGAGTCGCGAGATTGGCGGCGATCTCATCAGCGAGGGCATTGTGCTCTGCGTTTATGAGTCTGCCTTTGACGTCCTTATTCCAGAATTCGGCTTTGAAAAGCGTGTCCACTGCGACCAGCTGCCGCTCAAGAAGGCTGAGTACCGCAAGGACAGCCGTGTACTCGAGCTGTACTGGGAGAAGGGTGTTCCCTCGTCCGCATACATTCCCGAAGACGAGCGTCCCAAGCCCGGTAACTCCCGTGCTGCTCAAGCCGCTGCGGCTGCTCGCGAGGCTGAAGCCGCCAGAGAACGGGCCAGAGAGCGTGATGAGGCCATGCGTAAGCAAACCGAGACCGGCACAATGTCTGCGGACGATGTCGATGCGCTTTTCGACGACGATGAGGATGTGGATGATGTCACTGAAATGGCAGCCGGCGTGTCGCTCAACTCCGCCGACCGCTCGACTCAGAGCATGCCGCCCTCGCCTACCCGCAATGGTCACCACCAGCAGGGACCTCACCGTACTCGCTCGGACCCCAAGATTGCCTCCGGCACTGGTGATGCACCCGAGAACAAGTTGACCAACAAGGAGAAGTACTTGAACCTATTTAAGCTGCGCGAGGTGGATGGAGACTTTATCCAGGATGTCACAGAGATGACCCGTGTTCCCATCATCTTGAAGACTGACCTGAGCAAGAGTCCTCCGTATGTATTCCCATTCAACGTTTTTTTTTCTAACATGAGCATTCATAGCTAACTGTAATTTCCATTCCAGGTGTCTCACTGTTCGGTCTGTCAACCCCTACGCCCTGTAGAGGTCTGAAACTCGGCTCTGTTTTCTTCATGGGATATATTTCTTGCATGCCACCCTGCAGCTTCTTCGCTCAAGCGGAGCATGCTGTGTCTCGTGCACGCCTACGGACATAATCCAATCCCGACGTGGATCGAACATATCGTTATCGGCATATCTTTCCTTGGTTACGCTTTCTCTCGGTGGCTTCATCCAATTATCCCAATTCTACCCATCATCTTTTCGACGTGTCGTGGGATTCTTATACTTATCCTGTTATATGTGCAAAGCGGTTGTTTGTCTTTTTTTGAGCATTTTAGTTGAAACCTGGGCAAATCTCTTAGTGCCAGAGCTTGCCTGGTTTCCTTGTTCTCGTTCTCTGGGAATGTTTGGAAACTTGGCGGGAAGGACATTGCAGCTCGATAGTCCCAGAAAATCCTTCCGATTAATCTATGGTATTACAACCTTATGCCTACTCTCCACCTAGGGAGGACTCTTTCTACAAACGTACAATTAATCTACCTGGTAATATCGTCATGAAAGTATCACAAGTATCACAGAATTGCTAAACTGCAAGCTTGACCTAGAATTTATGTAGAAGTCATGGACTGCACTACCAACCCATCATATAGGTGTTGCTTAGCTCCTGTTAGAGAATGAACCCAATCCCAATGCCCGTGATAAAGATGACTGAGGAGCACAGCTCACAGCTGCTATATCTAGAGACAAAGTGATTTGTAGCTACTTCCCTCGAGAATTACAGTAACTAGTGGATATCATGAGACGTGTAATGTCATATGAATTCTTAACAAACAGACAAATGTGTCCAAGCTAAAATTGTAACTCCAGGGCCACCGTGCCCAACCTGGCCACGTTGCCAATGCAGTGATGGAACCAGCTCCATAAGTTCTCCTCGCTCCTCGCTTCATGCAATTTGTAAGTCCGGTTGAATTCAACGGACCACCAAGGGTATCAAGAAATGTCGCTAACAGGGGTAGGGGTAGTGAAATAGGGGTAGATAGAGGGAGAGCAAAAGCCAAACGAAAAACAATCAGCTTGACTCAGATCAGATGTTGTTATTTTTTTTTCCAACCATCAAAATCAATTGGAGGGCTGAAAATGCACCGCCAAAAAATATCCATCAAATTAAATCAAGTTCAAGTCCCAGATAAATGGATGGACTTCTCATAGCCGACGGATTCCAATACGCGGCTTCGCTCTGACAGCAAGGCGCTTGTGCAGGCCGCTCGTGGCTTTCTTCTTGGAGATTCCAGAATTGGAGGATCCTGACAGAGATGACGATGATAGTGGCGGTGTGGGTAGTTGAGCATGTGCTGGAGAAACAGGAGTAGAGCCATTGAGCGTCTTCATGGGTTGGTATTCACGTTTCTCTTTCAAGCCCCGCGCGGTTGCAGACCCGCGGTTCTCTTTACCGTCCCCGCTCAGCCGACGTAGAGGGTCTTGCATGGCCAGCTGGGGCAAGTCTTCGAATATTGGCATCTCATCGCGAAGACGGCCGGAGGCATTGACGCCTCCGCAAAGTAGGGAGAGCTTGGGTGTTTTTCGTAGTGGTGAAGAAGTACGAGAACGTGTGTTTGCAGTAATGTTTCGTTCATTGGAGGTCATGGTGGAGGCGTCATTGTCGTTGTCTGAATCGATGAGCATCATGTCTGCATCGGAGTCTTCCGGGTAGTGAATTGAGAGGACGGAGAGGGGGCGTTTTCCCAAGGCAGTCTTACGGGGACTTGGGGGCGCGAAGTAGACAGGAGATGGGGAAAGAGTTGGGTTGTTTTCTTTGCTTGCGCTAGCGGGGTCGTCGCTTTCGCTGTCGACATCGTCTGTCATGGACGGGGGAGGTTGGGCGAAAGGGTTTGAGGAGGATTGTGAAGGATATGAAGATTGTGGTGTGCTTTCAAATGCAGTGGTATTGCGGGCGATTTTCTTGCTTGTAGCGGCGTGGGTGCGGGCCTGTTTCCGTGGGCGTTGAATGACTGCGTCCTTTTCTTTCTCCTCGAGTGTGGTCCCTGCCTCCTCACCTCGGAGCTTTGCTTCGGTCACTGCATCCTTGAAGTTGGGTGGGATCGGGGCGTGGATTGAGGTCATGAGCTTGGCCTGGTGTGCGAAGGCGTCATAGTTCTCTTGCATAAGAGCGCCCGCGGGAGCGTTGAGGGCAGAGTCTGGGTTGGGGTAGATAAGTAGACATGAGATTGTCTGAATAGAAACAAGTGATGCCGTTAGTTAGGAAACTCATTCCCCTAGTGGGGTCCAACTTACCACCAATACATCGCGGAGTGTTAGATTGGGCTGCCAATCCCGCTTAAGTGTATCCACACAGACGGCTCCGGTGAGCTCCTCCATGTTCGGATGCCATATCTTCGTCTTAAAGGTAGCCTTTGGGGGACTCTTAGGATAGTCATCGGGCATCTTAAGATGGAGCTCCCATAATCCTTGTGAAAAAGGCGTGCCCGCTGGGCCCGTGAGCAGTATTGTCAGCTGTGACAGGTCGTCACCATCTGACGGCTGCAAGTAGTACGGCGGAAGATCACGGTGCAAGGCAGCGTGGTCGGCAGCTAGCCGGCGCAAGTTGGACGGCTAGATATCCATGTCAGATATAGAGCACGAGCATATACCGGTTGCTGGGGAACCAGTGTGTGTCAATGAGTTGAACATGAATGACTTACCATGCTGGAGCTTTGGATGGTTGTAGGGTACTAAAAAAATAGGGTAAAGTAAGTTGGAGAACAATGCAAATTCAGAAAGTGATCCGGACCAGTGAAAGCACAACAATCACAATCACAATGATAAGAGATGGTTACTTCGTCGACGGTTTGTTTTGAGTGGAGGTCGCACTAACCTTTTCGGTAGCGTGTCAGTCACGTGTTCTTTGTCGCGTCCTATACGCGTAACTAATATTACCTCTTTGGGATTGCCCTATGTTTCACCCCTGCTACCACCCTTGCTATCCCATGAAACATCTATTGTAGGAAGCTAGGAATAATAGGGGGGGGAAAGATTGATTGAGCCATATCTCCTCATTTGGAGGAAAAGAAACCCCTGACTACCAAGATTATATCATTCATACGTCAGGTTTACAGGAAGAGGAAGAAGGTCCAGCTGTCTTCATAGATAGCTAAAAGTAAGGGAAATAGAAGGCCAAGGACCAGGCACTAGGCATTCCTGACACACTTTAGTTCTCCGCATATTCATCAGCCGTCACGTCAGATCCCACGACCACCTGCACGTTGAACTGAACATGACAATCACTATCCTTTTCAGTCATGATTGGTGAAGTTTAGGGAAGAATAGAACCTTGCTTAGTCGGAGATAACGAGACCGTTTACACTATCATTTACCGGGAGTAAAGGGTATAATATAGGGGTACTATGGCACTAAGCTTAAGAAACAGCGATCTTTGACGGATATCATGTAGCAAATGTCATCCTAATCAAACTACTCCCTCGTTAGTCCTAGATATAACATAATGGGATCACATGGAGCCGACTCCATATCTAGGCAGTTACCGAATCGTTCATATCGTAGCTACACAGCTCATGTTCGCATAAGTATTATAAATTGGACTTCTTTGATACGCCTAGTTGGCGTTTGGTTCGCCTTACTGATCCCAAAAAATCTTGAACGAGATTTGGATCAGTGCTAGATGATGTCCCCTGGGAACTACCTAGGAGCGACCAAGAGCGTGCCTAGGAACCTTGCCATAGAGAAACGCAAGGTCTGATTTACAAAATGACAAATGGGCTCTGGAATGGGTTATTAATATCAGGAATATAAATTAAACTGCGACCATAAGATACATCACAGCCCTGTACCACTCACCCCCTTGCAAGAATCAAGATTTGCTTTTTGCGGCAAATGTGAGCGAGGGAGTCATTGTCGATCATATGCATGAATTATTATCACGATATTGTGGGAGATTGCGATATGTCTAGAGCACATTTATAATCTATACTCTCGATACATAGATACATACGCAGGGAAGTAAGACTCGTATTTACTCAGGGATGGATAAGTTAATCACAAAGAGAGAGAAGAAAAAAAAAAAAGTTGGAACCAGGTGCGCCGTGAATATGCGTCTCCGAGTACAACGCAGTGAAACAGACGAGGCCTGCCCAATGATAAAGAATTACAAATTCCATATGAAACCCTGGGGGGGAGAAGAAAATAACAAAACCCCCGAAAAAATAATAATAACCGATGTTCGCATGTTCATGTCCTTCATTCCCGTTCATCCAGATACTGGATCAACATAACCGACCGACCGCAACCAAACCCTCGCAGACCAAAGTGGACATCACAGTACGATAGGAGACAGGAAATTGGCATTGGCCAGTCACAGACTCATGGTTTGCTTACAGGAAAGCAACGAGAGCAGCACCGGCAACCATACCGAGACCGACGGGGCCTGCGGTGGCCATAGCAGCACCACCAGTAGAGGTCGAGGCGGAAGCAGAAGCAGACGAGCTGGAGCTAGAGCCAGAGCCAGAGCTGGAAGAGGACTCGGAGGACTCAGAGGGGTCAGAGGAGCTGGTGCTAGTGGAGGTACCAGTGGCATCGGAGGAAGCTGAGGTCCTGGTACCGGTAGCAGAGCCAGAGCCAGTGGCAGCGCCGCTGGAGGCAGTGGACAAAGTGGTGTGAGTGGCACCGGGGCCGGCGACGGGCGAGGTCAGACCGGCGGGGATGGAGGCGGCGGGCTGCTGCGAGGTCACGGCAGCGACCTGGCTGGTGACAGCAGTGGGCTGAGTAGTGACGGCATCCGGTTGGCCAGTCACCACGCCGAGAGAGTTTGTCTGGGTCAGGTACTGAGTGGCAGGGTTGTCAACAGTCTGGTTGGGTTAGCTTCTGTTCTTTGGGTAGTGTGGTATGATGTTTTTGGTTCTGCTTACCTCGATGGAGACACTGCTCTGGGCGTTGGCCAGGGCGATGGCCGAGAGGGTGAAGACGATAGAGAAACGCATTTTGATGGATTAGAGATTAGATGGATTATCGTAAGAAAATATGGAGAACGTAGAGAAATAAAAGTGATCTCAGGAAAAGGCTGGGGGAGGTGGGCTTATAAGGCTGTTGTCCTGGGAAACAACGGAGGTCTCATGTTAAGACTGTTTACCCACGTATTAAACCGAAAGTGGCTTTTGCCAATACGGGTTCCAGTCAGCGATCAGAGTCTGGATCGAGCGCAATTTGCGATCTGCAAGGCCTTGCAGTTCTATTTTGGTCAATTTCTGGGGTCACACCAAATCCACATGTATTTGGTTTATATTCAGAATGGACATTCACCTCTATGCTACGTGGCAAATATATTTTTAACTGCAACAGCAAATATAGAATGTGTCCCTTCTTTCTCTACAAAATCAAGAACTGTTTGGAATTGATTGGAATACTTGGCATATTGACATGGCAATATGCCGACACGAGCTAACTTTAGCTCTGACCTGGGCGCCCCGTACCCCGTAAGTAATCATAACAAATATAGAAATCTATAAACTTGGAACGATATGTCTCAATTTCAGCTGGGGGGATTCGGTAGCCTGAAAGCTTACCCTGGAAGTTACTACTCCGGACGGAATACTCCGTAGTAGGTGGGACATACTTTTGACCGCGTGGCGGCATACGAATCCCTTTTGATGCCATCTAGTTCAGTTCGGGATTTTCTCACATCTGACTTAATATAACTAAACTACTCCATATGAGTAATAGTTTTTTTAGGCCTCAAATGGCGCGATCCTACGTGTCTGGGGGCTAAGAAAGTCGAACCAGCCTTCAAGTGAGACATCACTTTGTTCGGCTGTCACCAAATCAGGCATGCCGAGGTTAATTCTATACCTTTTCTGCTACTAAGCATGATGGTATTATTATGTTATTGAAAGGATGTAACCTGTTCTAACAATATCTAATTTCCAAATTCTACCCTACGGAATACTCCGTACACAAATTATCTCGAGTTTGGTGCATTGGGCATCAGCAACCGTACTTTATCGACTCCTCAGATCATCCGACTAAAGTGGGTCAATTTGAGACAAGTCAACGGCTCGGTTAACTCCATCCAGTAGGGACTGCATCTATATTTATATTTTCTTTTTTTTTCCTGTCTTGGCCAAAATAGCACTATCTTCCTACATAGAATGTCAAAGTGGACAGGGTATACTATACTCGTACCGTGCACCTCGGGGGTTTAAGCTTGATCCCAGAACACTGCAGACGGTCTTTATTGTGAGCTGGACAGGGAGTACTATTGGCGTGCATATTGTGTCATTAGGTTGTACAGCTACATCGAATGTATACAATATACAAGACTACATGGCTGCACCTATAATTCACCTTGGACACGACTTGCCTTCTACCTATCTCCAGATACAGAATTGCGATCAACGCGTGATTCTCTGTGCTGAGCCGAGCATTCTCCGACGACTCTAGAATAAGCTTGCCGTTTGCTACCGTGCAGATGATATCAACCCCTTGCTTATTGGGCGAATCACAACAATTTCGGCGGAGTCATGCTTTCAATAGCCTAGAATATACATCATCCGCGCGGTGGCGGGAATGCAAATCGGGTGCGCCAAAAGTGTCATATCTGGCAATGATCCCACTTATCAAGGGTCGCAAGCAGGCGGGCAGGGCAGGCGTACAGGTGCTATGTCTGTGCAACCTCTCGGTCGCCTCTAGAGTATATCCCATGATGAGTTTGCCACCACATCATCGGCGCATGCCACCCGTTATTCTCCAAGATCAGTACATGACCGTTCCGAAGGTAGATATCATAATCAGCAACAAACTGAGCATCTCAATTGAAAACTGAATTCTTTCGCCGCAATGCATATTATACAGCTCCCCCCCCCCCCACTGCAGCACATAATCACAAACTAAATATTCAATGTCCAACAATCACTCCTTGATCGGCACATCCTGACCGCGAACCCAATCCGCAAACTCCTTCCGCTTGGCCTATATTTTTTTCCAAATGTTAGCTTCCGAGATTCCTGGTCCAAAGCAAAGATTCATGTCCAGCAATAAAAGCACATCTCCAAACGTGTCTTGCATCCAAATAGATCGAAGACTCACCCGAATATCCCAGAATCCATAACGCTCCTCCAGACTCAGGTACGGGTTGCGCGCTCCGCCATCCCGTTCAATCTCGCCCGCCCATTCGCGCCAGCTAATCGGCTTCAACTTCTGAGCGCTCAAGACCAGTCCGATTGAAACAATTAATACGGAAACGAGGGTTTCGATGATGATGTCTTGCGGGAGGGCGGTGGATGTGAGGTTGCTGTAAAGGACAGTGTGTTCGTGCGCCGAGTAGCCTCTGTAGAAGGGTTTGTTAGCTTCGCTCGAGGGAGAGTAGATATAGTTGTCAAGCGGATGATTGGAGAGCTTACGCGTGAACTATCAGGATGAGGCCGAAGAAAGTGACCGCGCGGGAGAGGAAGCTCATGATGGATGGTGAGGTTGGTTTTGGGTTGCGGGTTGGGGTACGATGGTTGGGTCGGGTCGCTGCGGGATTTTTCTCGTCGGTGGATAATTTTAGATAATCCCCGCTGGACTATTGAGGTTGAGATGAAGCCTAGGGTCCCTGATTGTGGACGGTGCTGTGATGCCGTTTGATACGTTGGCGGGAGGTTTGTGGAGGCCCCGGTCTTCAGGCTCATCCCGCGGTTTACCTAATCAACTTTTGACTGGCTGGGATTTCATCACATCAATTGCATTTGTTCATCCTGCTGTTGAAAATGATTCTTGGTTTTGTTTCTACGGGGTTTTCTCTCGTTAATAAAAGGGGTAACTCCCCAGCTAACTAGTTAGTGAACCCTGTATTCATTACTTTCAATATGAACCCCGAAACTGAACATTGGAACACTACTACTACTTAGGTACATGCCTACAACCCCATCAACGAACATGCTGGTGTCAATTGATGAAATAAACCAGTGTATTTGGCCAAATATCGGGGCTGTTTTTGTATGCTTCCTTTCGTTGAATTCTGCGACGCCAGTGGGAAACACACAATAGATCGGCCCCTGAGCGAGGGTAACACTGTTCGACTCTACTGTCCAACCCCGACCTTCCTCAGCAACCTCTGTGATAGCGAAAAACTTTGCTTTCTCTGCAAGCTCCGTCAATTTCGGAGGATGCGGACTCATAGATGGCTTAAAGTGGCTGTCACACAGATAGAAAATATGGTTCAAGAAAGAGAGGGGAAACACGTTTGATAGACCTTGCATGATTTGCCAGCTGGTCTGGAACTAGGAACATCAAGATCGATGCACTCCGAATTACCCGGTCCACACTTTATACGGTGTATTTATCCATAGAATGAGCCGTGGGAGCCCAACATAAAGAGCATATTCCCTCGGACACTTACGGTGATTTCTTTCGTTAGCAACAATCAAATCCTGGCATCGATTCTTCTCGCATTCATCTTACATCATAGTTTCCCTTTGGTCTCTTGACATGGCACAATTGCAAAGCGATATGTACCCATCCTCTTCTCATTTTCTTGACGTTCAGGCTACAGAGCCTGCGGGTCAATATAAAGACCCTCCCAATACCCCCGTCCCCCGACTTATGCAGTCGGTCACACCCGATGCTGATCAGCTAGAACAGCTTCTTGTCAGGCTTATCAGCAGGGTGCATCCTTTCGATCCATCTTGTTCACTGCTATCGACTCCAAAAAGCACATCTGATGAGTATAATTGTTGATTTTGATACCAACCAGTGGATGTATCTAGCTAACGCTTGGTAAAATAGGGCAACAAAGGGCCGAGGTTTAGGTCAAGATCATATATTCCAGTCCTAAAAACAACATACACGATCTGAACGTTGTTGTCTAGGGGTGATCTTTACTGTGCCAATAGCGTTTACTCTTTCGATAGTTTCATGCACACAGTTTTTCTGCCATTTCATCGGTACCTGTTGTAGTTGCATAATCTTGAGAGATGTCAATTTATTCTACTAACCACGGTACAAGCCCTAGCAACGTAACAAAGCAAGAGGGCAAAGGAACTAAGATGTAAGTCGGAAAAACCGCTTAACATGGGTCGTCTTTTGAACTTCATGCTCTGTGGTCTGATTTGGGTCTTTGGTGTCCTTGATGCCATAGTCCCCTTCAGGATCGATGCCATCAAGTGGCTTGCCATCAATCATCCGATACTATTCCTGGCGATGACGTTGCGGCTCTTGATACCACCCAGATATTGTTGCTTCTTATTGGATTAGATCACTGTTTATTGAGGGCTATCTTAATTCGCCCACTTGGTGTATCTACAGGCATGTAGCATCATGTCCATGAGTATAGTGTAAAAAGTTCCACGTAGAAAAGTCGTTGTCACAAATTAAGCCTTTTTCCACTTTTTTCTGTCATCTACTTCTAAAATTGAAAAAAATATCCAAAAAGAGACATTTAAGAAGATGCCGAGAGTGACATTTTAAAGGATGTCTAAAACCACTACTGTGGGCCTAACTGGATTATGTCGTTCTCAAGGACAGAGGCGGCAGACGCCAACTATTCTTCTTTGATATGTACATAGACCCCGGGTTCAGTTTATGCACTATTAACAGTGATGTTCACGTTAGGTTGCAGGCACATTTGTAAATGCATCTTTGCGATCTGACTGCCAAGGGAGCATAGAGAGAGGAGAGAAGAAGGATTGATTCTCTACAAACAAACAGAAGGTAGCTGAATAGCTAGGTACATCTTGACAAACAAGGAACCAAGGCAGGTGACCGTCTTCACAATTGCAATCCCAAAAGATATACATAGTCCCGACCATAGCCGACCCCAACATATCTGTGTACTCAACACAAAAGCAGGTCTCCAATTCTACTGTCACTTCAACATTCTCTTAGTGGCCGTGGTGGTAGCCATGGTGGTGGCTGTGTACGTGATGGCCTTCTCCGCGTTTCGTACGGGGCTATAAAAAAAAGAAAGAACCTCATTGTTAGCGGCAGCTCTGAATGGAGTTAAACTGAAGAGAGGGAAGCGAACCAAACCACTTGGACTCGTTGCTACACGAGCGCTGCTGCTTACTGCAGCGCTAGGTGACACGATAGGGGTATCAACGGCCAGCTAAGTCTTGTTGACGGTGGTTGGATCACAACCCCCAAAGGTGAAGCCGGCGTTTGGGTCAATGGCCAGCGCCGCCTTGGGGTGAAGATCACACTGTTTGGAATGCTCGTCAAAGACCCAAGCTTCACACGTCTCCACTTTACCACACCAGTTCAGACAATCGGTGGCCGTGTTCAAATTATAGCTGAAGGTCATTGGGGCACTATTAAACAGAGGGATTGTCTCATTGTGGACGGATGTCCAACATTCGGACGAAGCTTGAACTCCTGTTATGCCCAAGGCAGTGGTTAAGAAGATTGATAAGTGGATAAAAGTCATTGCATCATTGTAGGAGACGGAATATGTGACCAGGTCATCTAGGGATGGTGTTAAGTACATATAAAATGGGGGGAAAAAAGGACTTTTATTCTTTCAGTCCTCCTTACAACTACACTTGACCGTTTTAGCATATGGCCAGACTGCCGTATCTCCAGACTCCAAATGTAACCTCGTCGTGCTCCCAACCGGTTGCCTCATGCCGGTATAATACAATATAGAAACACTGATGGTGTTTCATGACCGCCACTGTAAGAAAGCTAACCCTGGTTTCTTTTGACACAGCAGTAAAAACCGAGAGAAGGCCCGCAAGGCGCCAGCGACCTAGCGACGAAAAAAATGTAAGGTGGATATACATCTCGGGGACCCTTGCCAATTCCTAGCCCTTGAGATGATGAAGTGGACCAGGGGATCCAACGCAAGCAGTACATACAGAGTAGTGGGTACTCCGTACAATAGAGGTACTATAAAATAAGAGCGTAAGGACACTGGCAACCGTTGAGACGGCTCCGTTATTGAGGGTGGTAGTGCTGGTGGCTTTGGAGCGATAGGTAAACTCGGTCGTTGACGAAGGAAATGTAATTGTCGTATGGGTTTTCAAAGGCTTCGGGGGCATGATCATGTCACATGGGGGAGTGCAGGTTACCGCAGGACTGTCTTCATCCCAGATGCTCTGGTCGATGGCGATGGTTGAGCCATGAGAGCCAGTGGGCTTGGGGGCGGTGACAACCGAGGTGCAGACTCCTTCGGGACAATACCCTCGTTGGCAGGCATAGCTGCACAGTGGACCGTAAACAGCTTCATCGGCCGTATTGGAGGCCTTGTCCTCGATGGATGAGGTGGGATTCTTGAATGTCAGTGCTCCCTGCTTGGTACAGGTGCATGCATTCCGCGGACAGAAACCAAAATTGCAACTGAAGCTACAACGGCCCGCCAGGTTACCGTCTCCGGTGCCTGCCACACAGGCTAGGGGTACAAAATCAGAGACAGTTGGAATGACCAACGGGGCATCGATGAGACCGCAGGCATTATCTGGACAATATCCGTAATTGCAGTCGAAGCTGCATACACCACTATAGCTAGCATCTAAGCCTTCCTTCGGGTAGCCTTGAATGCCTGTCGCATTTGGCTTCTTCATGGGGACACCCATGTCACGGCAGATACAAGCTGAAACTGGGCAATAGCCATGCTTGCAGCTGAAATCACAGATACCAGCAAAGTTGTTGGCGCCTGTGCCATTGGTGCAGACCATATTACCCAGACCTTCCGGCATCAGAGCGTTGACATCGGCCGAGGCCTATACAGATCCCACCCAGGCATTCCAGTTAGCCAGGCCATTGGTGCAGCTGGTGGTAATAGCTTTACCCTTGACCTCTGCAATGGTTTTGCCGTTGCGAGAGATAGTCACAACGACATCTCCCGTGTGGCCGCTGAATGAGGCCTGGCCATGATAT
Source organism: Penicillium freii (assembly GCA_028827385.1). NCBI lineage: Eukaryota > Fungi > Ascomycota > Eurotiomycetes > Eurotiales > Aspergillaceae > Penicillium > Penicillium freii. The sequence goes on along the minus strand of JAQIZX010000004.1, from coordinate 4,713,572 downwards.
ATGCCAGTAGTATGATATATGCCAGAATTGGGGTCAGGTACGTTTCTCCAAGAAGCTTTGACTTGCGCTCCACCAATGGTAACCGAAACGTCCGCAGCTTTTTCCAGGAGAACCGAAAAGAAAACCATATCCTGCATGACCTCTTCAGAACTGTACTCTATTTGCAGCTGACTGGCGGTATTTGCAGACGTGCCGCCGGATCCACAGGTTGGGATAGACGGAGGTTCGAAAGTAGCTTGTGATTTGTGCGCAAGAGATTGAATAGGGAAGCAACTCCGCTAGGATAGTTTGAATTGGTATCTATTAGGAGAGGTGTGGACGTCGAAGTGCATTGTGCAATGAGAGATTGGATTGATGGTTGAAGAAGTTAAGAACTAGAGACTAAGAAATCCGACAGTATCACTCGGGACGCCGTCGAAATGTAATTGTCCTTATAGCTTTTAAATCTGCTATCATTTGTTTCCTCCGTTCCACGGGATCAAGCGGAACCCTTGGCTGGTGGCCTGCCTGTTGCATCCATTTCACAATCTCCTCCTGTCCATTCTTGATAGCTATCGAAAACGGTGTATTGCCCATTTGGCAGGGATAATGAGGGTCGCATCCTTTTTCCAAGAGCAGCTTGGCAATATTTGAGTGACCATGCATAACCGCAAACAAAAGAGCTGTATATTTGCTGTCGCATAGAGCATCGCCTTTGACAGATTCCTGTTCGATAAGAATCCTGGCTACAGTCTCGTGGTCATAAATCACAGCCAGCATCAATGGTGTTATGCCCCATCGTGTTCTCGATTCGAGCTGAATCCCTGGCACGTTGATCAAAACCTCCATTGCCTCAGCCTGTCCATACGCTGCTGCGTATGCCAGCGGCGTCCAGCCACGCGGATCCTTCGACTCGATATTCACCCGGTTTGTAGCAAGAAGAATCTTCAGAACGTCAACGTGGCCATTCATAGCAGCATATGATAATGGAGTCTGTCCCCGGAGCCTTGGGGGGCGAATTCGGGGACGGCCCAACACATCAGGGTCGATCCCTGGTTGATCAAGAAGTAATTTTACTAGTTCTTTGTTGCCATCTCTAGCTGGTGCACTGAGCGGGATTTCCGAATATTTGTTCTGCTGATTGACATCCACTCCGGCATTTAGTAGGAATCGAGCCATGCTTAGATTTCCTGCGTTTGTGGCTAGGTGGAGAGAAGTGTCGCCCTTGCGGGTCGTTGCTGAGGGCTTGGCTCCATTGGCGAGCGCTTGTCGGGCGGTTGACTCATAGCCTTTGTCTGCTGCCCATAGCAAGGCTGACGCATTGGATCTCGTTGCATTGCGAGCGTAAAGGTAGTCGATTAAGATATCGAAAAATTGGCGATTCAGCTGAGCGAACACCGAAACATCTTTTTCGCTCAAAAGCTCCGCAATGGCTTGTACCAATTCTGTCGGAAGATTCGATAAGCCCATCGGATTTGAATGATTTCACGCCTGACCATGAGAGTTGTGAGAGGAAAGGCTTGTATCAAGAGCGGGGCTTCGCCTTTATGTACGACTGGGAAGGGTCCCGCAGTGGACTAACTGTCCCTGGGGCCCTTGAAAAATCCCTAGTTGTCTGGCAGAACTTAATATAGAGCTAATGTGTATAGAAATGGTGAGGCACGTCCAATATGAAAGACGGTGATCAGATGGAAAGCATTCACCCCGTGCTTAGTAAGTTATTACGACTTCCAAGGTTCCAGCCCTGGAGGTTCCAAGGTTAGTTACCTCCAGGGTTAAGTAACTATGTTGTAACTAACGAGTTAGCAGAAGCCGAAAAACAATGTCTTATTGTATAGACGGTGTGGATCGACTTTTGGATGATATCCATAGTTATATAGAACTAGGACACATATGACGCCCAAATATATTAAATGAAAGGGATCCCCCCTACAAGAGTGGTAAGACAATAATTTCTAGGCGTTTGGGACCAATCTAAATACTATTGATTCAATATTGGTTACAAGCTATGGACATGTAGATATTGAGCGTTGATATACGAGACATCGAACACCCAAAAGTCGATATCTGTCTTTTAAAAAATCAGTCGAGCAATTACCACTCCGGTATTCTGTAGGAAAGTTCAGAAACATAGGGAGCTTGATCAAATTGCCTGACACATTTGTGGGCAAATTACAGTGGAAAATGTACAGGGGTATATAATGGTCATGAATTTTTTTAAATTTTTCATCAATGACCGGTCACTACTGGACCAGCTTTCTAGTTGGACTAGGTTCGTAAAGGATTCCTTTGACATCACGCATTTCCATCACACAATTCCTGCTTCATAAATGGGCATCGCAAATTTACAGCTTCTGCATGGCAGCGATGTCAGTGGACTGGACGTGGTCCTCATCCTCCTCGATCGTCTGCTGGAGCTCATCAGTGGAGACCTTCTCGTCCTCAACGACAAGGTTGATCTGGAGCTTCTTAATACCGAAGCCGACGGGAACCCACTTGGAGGCACCCCAGACGAGGCCGTCCCACTCAATAGCGCGGACGTTGGCCTCGAGCTCCTCAAGGTTAGTCTCATCATCTGGAAATGTTGTTAGCATCTGAAGTAAAAGAAGAGATTGGAAAACACATACCCCAAGGCTTGACCTCCATGGTAACGATGGACTTAGCGGCGGGCTTGACCTTGCCGGCCTTCTTGGCCTTGTATTCCTCGAGACGCTTGTTGCGCTCAGCAACGGCCGCGGGGTCCTCCTCCTCAGAGTCGGAACCGAAGAGGTCCTCATCATCCTCCTCCTCGGGCTTGTCCTTGGGGTTGGAAGGAAGCTCGGTGGTCTCGGGACCGTAGGCAGTGAAAGCTGCGGAGGAGTCACCGGGGAGGGTGGAGAATTCGCTCTCGTAAGAGGCGATGTGGTTGTACCAGCGGGCGACGTGGGGGTACTTGGCAGCGTCAGGGGCGGCGCTGAAGGCCTTGAAGGTCACGACATCGGCCTGGCTGGGCGAGTTGCTGTTGAACAGAGTCAGCATTGATGTTCACATCAGATGTAAAGTATTCAACAATGTAGCATAGTAAAGCAAGATCAGAGGTGCGATTGCTCGCGATTGGGTGTAGTCATCCAGCGGGGTCTTAATCCGCCTCCTAAACACGGACCAATGTTTCTCATCATGAAAGCATAACAGGAAAGGGAAAAAGAAGAAGGGGGAAAGGGGCAATGAAAGGGGGGAGGAATTCATACCCAACAACGTAGGACCGAGTGGACAGGAAGTGGTTGGCCACTGAGGGGCACAGTCAGTCACCAATTGATTCGAAATAACAAAATCTCAGGGGCGCCTACGAGTCAGGCCGGCATCAGAGACAAAGTCGGTGAAACCCATTGTGAAAGAGAGGTGTGTTGGTATCTGGAAGGAAAAGAAAAAAAGGAGAAGAAAGTAGATGAGGGAGGGGTTAAAAAGGGAGGATTTTTTTTGTTACGGAAAATCTCTAACGGAGTCACGGAAAAACGTGGAAGAGCGAAGACTGGTCAGGTGACTTATTGGTGACATAGCTTGTCTGAACCGGTCATGTGATTGACTGGTGACTTCAGGATGGAGCTTTGACTAGTCAGGTGACCTCACTGGTGACGGAGCTTCAGCTCTCTCCGCCACTTAGCGTTCACTATGTGGATCTTTCGAGAAGCCTCCCGAGGGACCTTTGTTGTTGGTATTTAAGCTATACCAGTAACATCTCAAGATCTTGGGTTACTTCACGGCTTTTTTTTCTGTCTCCCAAGGCCTGATTCCATTATCTACATCATGGCCGCGAGATTATCCATCAATGCCCGCAGCCGGCTTCTGCGAACGCCTCATCTATCATCGACCCGTCTTCTATCCCCGTTCCCGAGATCAAGCATACTGCCCTGCGCCTCTATCATTCTACCAGCCGTCAACCGTAGCCCAGTATCTGTCCGCAACTATGCTAAGGGGGGCCGTCCACACCCCCCGGGCGGCACCCACCGCATGGATATGAGTGGAGAGGACGAGAAACCAGCACTCGAAAAGTATGGTGTTGAGCTCACGGAAAAAGCTAAGGCTGGCAAGCTGGATCCAGTCATCGGACGAGACGCCGAGATTCACCGAACTATTCAAATTCTATCCCGGCGAACTAAGAACAATCCCGTGTTGATCGGTGCTGCTGGAACTGGTAAGACCGCCGTTCTCGAAGGGTTGGCTCAGCGCATCGTACAAGGAGATGTCCCGGAGAGCATTAAAGACAAACGGGTTGTTGCATTGGATCTAGGCTCTTTAATCGCGGGAGCCAAGTTTCGGGGCGATTTTGAGGAGCGTCTGAAAGCCGTCCTGAAGGAAGTGGAGGATGCGCAAGGTGGGGTGATCCTCTTCATTGATGAGCTCCACACTTTGTTGGGACTGGGCAAGGCCGAGGGCAGTATTGATGCTAGTAATCTGCTCAAGCCTGCTCTGTCGCGAGGCGAGCTTCAATGCTGTGGTGCCACTACTCTCAACGAATATCGATTAATTGAAAAAGATGTGGCTCTTGCCCGACGGTTCCAGCCTATTCTGGTGAGTGAGCCATCGGTTGCCTCGACTATTTCCATCCTACGGGGCATCAAAAACAAATACGAAGTACACCATGGTGTCAGAATTACAGATGGTGCTTTAGTAGCTGCAGCTACTTACAGCAATCGATATATCACCGATCGCTTCCTCCCCGATAAAGCAATTGATCTTGTCGACGAGGCTGCATCGGCTCTACGCTTGCAACAGGAGTCGAAGCCCGACTCAATTCGGGAACTCGAACGTGACATCACCACAATCCAAATCGAGCTTGAATCTCTTCGCAAGGAAACGGATGTTGCCAGCCGCGAACGACGGGAGAAGCTTCAAGAAGACCTGAAGACCAAGCAAACGGAAGCCGATAAATTGACCGTGGCCTGGGAGAAGGAGAAGGCCGAAATCGACGCTATCAAACGCACCAAGGAGGATTTGGAACGCGCTCAGTTTGAACTTGAACAAGCTCAACGCGAAGGAAACTTTGCCAGGGCTGGAGAGTTGAGATACTCTACCATCCCGGACCTCGAAGCCAAGTTACCTAAAGAGGGCGCTGAACAGGATCCTCAAAATCAAACTTTGATTCATGACTCAGTTACTGCAGATGACATTGGAAATGTCGTCTCTCGGACCACGGGCATCCCCGTTAACAAGCTCATGGCTGGAGAAGTGGAGAAGCTGATTCATATGGAGGACACTCTCCGAAAGTCAGTCCGTGGACAAGACGAAGCGCTATCTGCTGTGGCAAACGCTGTACGGATGCAGAGAGCTGGTCTCAGCGGAGAAAACCGCCCTATGGCCTCATTCATGTTCCTTGGTCCCACCGGTGTTGGAAAGACGGAACTCTGCAAGAAGATGGCTGAGTTCCTCTTCTCCACCGAAACTGCCGTTTTGCGGTTTGATATGAGTGAGTTCCAGGAGAAGCACACAATTAGTCGTCTTATCGGTTCCCCTGCCGGGTATGTCGGATATGATGATGCTGGCCAGCTTACCGAGGCTGTCAGACGGAAGCCTTACGCTGTTCTGTTATTTGATGAATTCGAGAAGGCGCATCGCGATATCTCAGCGCTACTGCTGCAGGTCCTCGATGAGGGCTTCTTGACAGACGCCCAAGGCCACAAGGTTGATTTCCGAAACACCCTGATTGTGTTGACCTCAAACCTTGGAGCTAGTATTTTGGTCGGAGCAGATCCCTTACACCCAATTAAAGACACCGGTGATGCCGAGCTCCCAGAAAAGGTCAAAGCGGCTGTTATGGATGTGGTTCAGGGCGCATACGCACCTGAGTTCATGAACCGAATTGATGAATTCATCATCTTCAGGCGCCTATCGAAGGATGCTCTACGTGATATCGTCGATATCAGAATCAAAGAGCTTCAGGCCAGACTCGATGACCGCCGTATGACTCTGCAGGTTGACGATGAGACCAAGAACTGGCTGTGCGAGAAAGGCTACGACCCGAGATTTGGTGCCCGACCTTTGAACCGTCTCATTGCCAAGGAGATTGGAAACCGCTTGGCTGATAAGATCATCCAAGGTGAAGTTGTCTCTGGTCAAACCGTCCAAGTTTCTCTGGATGAAGCTAAGTCTGGCCTGGTGGTAACCACGCAAGAGTAAACGAAAACATGAAATCTAGCGTTCTTATGTGGTGCATACGATGTTTTGTATCACCTTTCTTTTTGTGAATTTTTCGATTGCATGTGGAATCTCCTCTTAACATATCATGACTGTATGACTTTGTATACTATTTCACTCACTCCTTGTACAATAATCCAGTTCTTCGAATCACATTGATCATATTGCTTGTTTTATGTAGGCTCGAAGGGCGACCCGTGGACAGGTGACTAGGCCGACTTCCCATCAATAGAAACCCACCATTTCATTCTCCTCATCATTTCCCTTTCTCATTGCATCTCTAGTCCCCAATTCCATTGGCCTCGGCAAGATGTCTTCATTAAAAAGAAAGAGAACACCAGCTTCCCGCCCTCCAATCACACCTCGTACCTCTGGGCGACGACTGGGCCACAGGGCGTCATCAAGTCAAGCCCTCAGCATCTCAAGTGGTCCCCCTCAAACTCCTATCATTTCATCGGCAACTCAATTGCGCACTCCGTTTCCTACAGATACTAGGATTGAAACAGATCGTTCGGTGAGGGCTACTGATGATGACTTCGATGACCATGTCATTGCTGCCATCGACATGAAGGACCATGGAACTGTGGGGTGCTCATACTACTCAGCCGAAGAAGAAAAGATGTATCTGCTTGGAGACAGCCGCTCAGGGGATATGCAGACAATCGACGCTCGTGCGTTTATTATTTGTTTATGTCTAGATTTGAAGTACTAATCGGGCCATATGCAGTGCTTCTCCAAATCAAACCTACAGTGGTTTTGACACCTCCTCGTGTCGATCTTAGTTTGCAAAATCAGGATCAAAACTTCGCACAAGAAGATGGTACATTTGCCTTCCCCAGGAGCTCATTGACCCTTTCCAGTGCAAGCAAGTGCTGATAATTTCTGTCTAGTTTCTTCTACCTACCTTCCTTACCAGATAGACATTCGTCCAACGCCAGAGTTTAGTTACTCTAATGCAGAAAGCAAACTCCTGGCTTTGGAAATTTCATCTACGCATGAACAGCGCATCCGGTTTTTCGTGCCTCAAAATGGGCTTGCCGGACCGGAAGAAGTGGACCCAGAAGAGATGGGCTTCACACTCCATGAAGGAAGACTGTTGTACATCTCGAGCTCTGTCGACATGGAGAACCCCGTGACTATTGGCTGCGCAGGAGCCATACTCACCTACCTGCAGCGACGAAGAGCCGCGGCGCCTAGCCCCCTTGAAGTAGGAAATGAGTATCGGATTCGAGCACTGCAGATGTTCAATCTACGGGATACGATGTGGATCAACAGCAACACCTTCACCTCTCTCCAGATTATCCAGTCGGAGTCACACCCGAATATGTTTAACCAGGGCCCAGGGAAAAAGTCAGCTTCGGGTAAAGAGGGCCTTTCGGTCTATGGGCTCTTCCAGCATTTTGCATACACCCCTCAGGGTAGGGCAAGACTCAAGCAAACATTTTTCCGTCCAAGCGTGGATCTAGCTGCGATTTGTGGACGGCATGATTTCATAGGAGTCTTCTCCCGCCCTGACAATATTGCTGCGTTGGAGAAGATGACCAAAGCATTGAAACACATTAAAAACCTCAGACCTGTCATGATCAATCTTCGCAAGGGAATTAGTACTGGCAGTGCTAAAGTTACTGGGTTCAAAACTACGGTTTGGGCTAGCCTTCTTGCTGTATGTTTAATTTGCTATCATCCGTCTATGTCAGGGTGATAATTCTTGCATTGCGATACTAATAGGGTGACTGACCAGTTTGCGTTCTACTCTATCGACATCAACGATGCACTACGGGAGGTCTCTGGCGCGCACAGCCTGACTCTCCGAAGCAAGGTCAATCCCTAATAGGTATCCCAGTTCTTCGTGTACTGACATCTTGCAGGCTCTCCAAGTCTTTGAAGCAGCACAGCTGTACAGAGTTGGTCGTATGGTTCAAGAAATTGTAAGGCCCATTTTAATAGGAATTAATAACACATCTAACTATTTAGGTCGATATTGATAACTCCGAAGAGCAAGGAAGAACAGTGGTTAAGCAAGGAATCGACAAAGATCTTGATAGAATCAAAGACAGATACGATGGTCTCAACAGCCTTCTCAAGCATGTTGCGCTTGACATTGCCGCAACAATCCCGGGGACTCTCGATGTCGACGTCAATGTTATCTACTTCCCTCAGCTTGGGTTCAACATTGCCATCCCACTCAGTGACCATGGTGCGGCGGTCTATACTGGCTCCGATGACGAGTGGGAATTGATGTTCATCACGGAAAATCGAGCGTATTTCAAAGACTTCCGGATGAGAGAGATGGATGAGAAGTTGGGGGACATATACGGTATTATCTGTGGTAAGCCTGCTGGATTAACGGGAAGCCATGGAGATGGAGAACTAAAAAGTGCACCTTGATAGAGAAAGAAATCGAGATTGTGTACGACTTGGCGCAGAGGGTTCTTCGATATGAGAATGTGCTCGTCGATGCGTCGGATATTTGTGGAGATATTGATAAGTTAGTTAGTTCTTGCGGGACATGTTGCGGGGTCCGCTGATACAATTCCACAGTCTGCTTGCTCTCACACAGGCAGCCAGCTTTTATAAGCTGGCCAGACCACGAATGGTTGAACAAAATGTGATCAGAATCAAGGGTGGCCGGTAAGACCTCGCCAACAAGCATCCCTCGACATCCCTGACAAATGGCAGGCACATTCTGCAAGAATTGACTGTTTCGTCCTACGTTCCAAACGACACATTGCTCTTGGGTGGAAATGAGTCTGGGACCAATGATGCTGCTTCATCCATAGATTCCAATCCCAGCATGTTGCTCTTAACTGGGCCGAACTACTCCGGGAAAAGTGTCTATATCAAGCAGGTAAACTGTATTTTATCTTTGTTGGGCTCATTTTCTGACTTGAAATCAGGTGGCTCTGATTGTCTATCTAGCGCAGATTGGGAGGTAAGTCTTTTTCCATTAAGATGGCCATACAAAGGCTAATAGCCACAGCTTTGTTCCTGCAGACAGCGCGGAATTGGGAGTCACGGATAAGATCTTGACCAAAATCAATACCCAAGAGAGTGTCTCCAAGGTATCTCGCACTCTCTGTATAAAGTCTCGGACTGGGTAGGCTCACATGTCTTTAGGTCCAAAGCACATTCATGTACGATTTGCAGCAAATCTCTCTCTGCCTGAAACAAGTCACAAATCGAAGCTTGGTCATCATCGATGAGTTTGGGAAGGGAACCAACGAAAGCGGTTTGTCCGGTCTAGATATCGCTCTTGATGCGGGCTAATTAGCGCATTCAGATGGCATCGGACTTGCCTGTGGCATACTTGATTATCTGCTGTGCCTCGAGAGCCCCGCTAAAGTCATTGCAGCAACTCATTTTCATGAGATTTTCGAGAACAACTTCCTCGCTTTGCGCCCTCAACTCCAGCTTGGCCACATGGAAGTCCAAGTCTCCGAAGAAACTCAGGAAGTCGAGGACCAGATCACGTATCTTTATAAGTATGTGCAGGAACACTGGCTCCTGGGTTAATGGTACGTGGGTGATGCTTACAGTTCGAACAGCTTTCGTCGGGGGCGAAGTAACAAGAGCTTTGGTACCATGTACGTCCTGCTTTTTATTATACCCGCATTACACTTCTTCAAGATCGATTGACCTGCGATTATAGTTGTGCAGCAATCAACGGTATCGACCCAGCTATTGTATCTCGCGCAAATGAGATTGCGTCTCTTTCGGCGCGAGGGGAGAACATTGTCGCGGCCTGTGCAGTTCTATCCTCAGAGGAGATGCAAGACCTAGAAGAAGCGGTATGAGTTCTTCTTTTTCTGAAAATAAAACGAATTGGACTAACAGCGCTATTACAAGAACTCCCTAGCGAGAGGTTTTCTGGAGGTTGATTTCTCACAAGGTAGCTCAGACCATGTCAAGGAAGTCTTCGAAGGCTTGTTCGAGTGAAAGGATTTATTTATTATGGCACCAAGTGCATGGAGGTCAATGATGCATAGATATTCCAAATCGCCTTACGAAGTGCAGCATACATTTACGCCCTACGTCATCATCCATTGGCCGAACCAGCGGTGTTGATCTATCCCATTAGGAGAATGAAGTATCTTTTATATGGATGTCCGCGGGTGATTGTTCGTATGTAGATCGGTGACAACAGTCTAAGTAGGGATCAAGTAGCTAAAATCCCTAGTGCATCAAGCGCATCATGTACCTACTAGGAGAGGATAGATTGAGATGAATAAAACGGTTTTTGAAACTTCGGGTAAACCAAAAGATGAAATCGGGGTTATATACACATCGAATGCCTGAAACTGCCCGCAGTGAACGCCATGAAAACATACACACAAGTCCGTGAAGTATATGATCAAGCACACATTCACAGTTTAACACTCTTGACCAGGTTCTTCTTGATACCCGTAAGCTCACCACCGTATCCACCACGGCCCTCGCCGCCCTTGTACAGCTGCTTAGTACTGCCAAGCTTCTTCTTCTTCTCCTCGTACTTCTTTCTCTTCTTGACACGCGGGTTACGCGAGTCCTTGCTGCGTTTCGCGTGCAAACCCTTATTCTTCTGGATCTGGTACGTGATAGCACGCTTGCCATCCGGACCAATTTCCTCTTGCTCATAGACCTTTCCGCCAAGGCGCTCAGCCTCGGCGTGGGCATCTGCACGAGCCTGCTTGTCGTCCTTGCGCTTCTTGGAGCGGGATGCCACCATGTCGTAGTATTCGTCGTCATCGGTGCCCTCCTTGGCACCCTCACCGCGGCGGAGCTCCTTGGCGACGCGACGATCCTCGTCATCACTATCACCGCCCAGCTGCTGGTCAGGGTTGAGTTCTTTGCGGCCACGCTTCTCGGCTTCCACGTTGAGACGGGCTTGACGGTCACGCAGACGTTCGCGGTATGGGAGATCGGCGTCTCCGCCGGCATCTCGGCCTGCTGCATTGCGCTTGTTGGCCTTCTGGGCCAGTTGCGAGGTGTAGAAACGTAGCGAGCGCCTCTGCTTGGCCTTCTCCTCTGCCTCGTGGGCTGTGAGGGCATCCTCGTCACCGAAGTCAGAGTCATCATCCTTGAGGGGTGTCTTGACCTTTTGTGTCTTGCGTTTCCGTGAAGGCTCGGTGGCCAAGTTCTCGAGATCGGCGAGGCCGGCCTCTGTTTGGCGGAGACGCTCGTCGCGGAGAGCTTCAGCTTCAGCCTGTGCTATCTCGGCCTTGCTGAGCTTCTTCTGTTTAGGCTTCTTGGTCTCTTGGGTCTTTGGTGCTTTGGTTGTCTCGGTCTTGGTCTCCTTAATAGGCTCCTCAACGGGCTCCTCAAGCTCCTCGAGATCCTTGACGGTGTTCCACAGCTTCCGGAATTTGACAAGCGATCCCATGACAGGGTGTTGTCGGAGTTCGGCGGGGGTCATCGGAACGTGTTCGCTAGTTGCATCGGGAGATGGGGAGGAGAGGAGCATGAAGTACATGCTGATCGTGCCGAGGTATGCAGATAGCGCACGGAATTTCACCACGGGCACTGGAGATGGCTGTGGCTCTTCTGAGTCGTCGTCTGTTGAGGAAGCCTTCGAGGCTGCTTGTTGAAGATCCTTGAAGGAGCTTTGGAGATCCACAAAGTCCTTCGCCAGGGGTTCAAACTCGGGGTATCTCGACTTCAAAATCTTCAGCTTCTCATCGGTATCCATATCCTCGGTGATCTCCAATTGCGGAAGCACTTCAGTCACCACGCCAGCATCGGCGCCGTCCTCTGTACCCTTGCCGGATTCCACCCATTCAGACTCGTCAAACCCAAAATCGGCCTCATTCATAGCCTGCAACTGCTTTAGTTGTAGTCGCTTGGCCTCCTGCTCTTCCTCCAATGCATCGACCTCGGTCTCGATCTGATCTGCGTTGTAAAGATCCTTCTTTGATGAGCCCCAGGCAGCAATGCCTTCATCTTCTTCCTCGGATTCGGCGCCACCCTTTGGCTGGCCCATATCATCATATTCGTCTTCTTCTTCTGAGTCTTCAAGATCGTCATCCTCGTCTGCGGATTCATAACCAAGGATTTCTTCGTCGGAGGGTTGGATCAATTCCTCTGCGGCGATCAGTAAGACACTGTTTGCAGCAGATTAGATCATCATTAGAGCCACATACCTTCCCCGGCAACTCTCCGCCGTCTCTTTGCCTCTGGGCCTTCCTCAAGTAGAATCTGATCACGGCCGGTCTGGAAGTCATCTTCCGAGTCTTCGAATCGCTCTTCGATGTCGAACTTAGAGGGCTCAGGGGCTGTTTTTGGTTGCGCCGGGCGACCGGCTTTTCTCTTTTTGCTGCCCATTTTTGCGTGTAGAAATCGAACGACAGTGAACCAATTCAGTCGGTCCGATAAACTGTGATAAAATTATTTTTTGGTCTCTCACCGCCTTGGTTGCGCTAGCCTCAAGTGGGGGCATTTGCTCTGTTTGCACTTGTGGTAATTCAAATACTAGTAACTTTACGACGACACACCTTGAAACGTCCAAAACAGAATGATGTCGGGTATTTCTGCGTCACTGATTTACTACGTGTGTGCTTTCCATTTCGAGGACAATCAACAGACGCACCTGCCATTGACGCACCTGCCATCCATCCACGATGGATCCTCGCGAGTTAATTGCCCATTTCCATTTCCCTCAACTTCTCTCCTCCTTCTCCCTCTCCTCCCTGCAGTCTTCCTATAATAATACATCAACCCTGATATTGCTCGCTTCCACACTCCTTTGCATTATTCTTTACACTATCGCTAAGATGTTTGGTTCCGGGTCCCAAAACGAGTTCCCTATCGAGGGGCAGGTATGTGCACGACTATGTGATTATTGTGATACGTGCTGACTGGGTCTTACAGACTGTGGTAATTACCGGCGGCTCCGATGGCATGGGCAAAGCTGTCGCACTCGAGCTAGCCGCCAGAGGCGCAAATGTGGTTGTGGTTGCGCGCACTGTCTCCAAGCTGGTGACCGCCGTCGATGAGATGAAGGTCAGGCATCCCTCCATAATCAATTGATTAATATCGCTCACCTATCATCCAGGCCAAGGTAGCGAATATCTTTAAGCAGAGGTTGCATTATATCAGCGCCGATCTTACCGATCCCGCTGAGTGCGAAAGAGTCATCGCAGAAGTCACAGCGTGGAATTCTGGAGCTGCTCCTGACATTGTCTGGTGCTGCGCGGGCTTCTGCCGCCCAGGATACTTCGTTGATGTGCCCATCCCAGATCACCGACAGCAAATGGACACAATCTATTGGACTGCGGCCAACATAGCTCATGCCACCCTGCGCAACTGGCTGACCCCCGTCGCTCCAAGTGGACAGATGAAAACAACCCGGAGACATCTCATCTTCACCTGCTCTACCCTTGCATTCGTTCCCATCGCTGGCTATTCGCCGTACTCGCCTGCCAAGGCAGCCATTCGTTCTCTATCCGATACTCTGAGCCAGGAAATCGAAATGTACAACGGAGCCTATACCCAACGGCACCGCAGTGATGCCCCGGCTGCGGATGTCAAGATCCACACCATTTTCCCCATGGGCATCCTCTCGCCCGGCTTTGACAACGAGCAAAGGACCAAGCCTGAATTGACCAAAAAGCTCGAAGAATCTGACAAGCCCCAGACGCCATCGGAGGTCGCCAAAATCTCTATCAGTGCCCTAGAGCGTGGGGACTACCTGATCACTACCAATGTTGTTGGTTCGATTATGAAAGGAACGGCCCTTGGGCCCAGCCCGAAAAATAGCATTGTCCGTGACACTATGCTCAGCTGGCTCAGCAATCTGGTATTCCTCCAGGTCATTCCAGACCTGCGCAGCAAGACGTTCGCTTGGGGAAAGCAGAACGGGATTCCGGGCAGTACTCCGGACAGTGCTCCGGATTCGTAACGATCGGGCGTATTCTTGTTTTCTTCACATGCTCTGTCGACTGCTTCATGTATGATGATACCCTGAGCGCTGTCTGTACGGCGGCGCCTCCTTCAGCTGTCCCTCCCAACACCTAAACATTCTTCAATTCCCTTTGGGCTCTGTTACACATTCTTATTGTCCCCAAAAAAAAAATAAAAAATAAATTATAAATGGCATGTCTATATTCGTACTTTCAGCGCTGTCTTAATGAAAGGCCCAAAGGCTCAAATTCGTATTTTCACAATGTACATCCGTGGCGGATGACGTATGATGTAGATAACCAAGCTTATCGTTTATCCTGCCACCCCATTTTCGACCTCGAAATTTCTTTGTTCTCAATTGCTCTGCCCAGTTTGAATTTTCAAAGAGTCTTTGTCTCAAGGATGAATGGCAAGTGATCACAGGTTACTATTTTCGGCACAAAGAGGAATTGCTGGAAAAACGGAAACAAAAACCTCGCTCTCCCCGCCGAAAGACTCGACGATAGCGACAGCACAAGCTACAACCAACTTCACCCTCGAGTCTTTCAACGCCATTAACAGCAATCACCCCTCAAACTAGTGTCAAGATGGATGCCCTGTTCTCGATACCGATAATGTCTGTTTTCCTTATTCCAGTCCTGTCATCCTACAGCACCAGCCTGAACCTCCTCTTCTTCTACATGACTTGGTCAACGCTGGTACTGTCGCATTCCCGACTCCGCGTGGAGATGTTTGGAACGATCGCCGTGCGCCTAATCTTCTACGCACTGCCGTCCATTGTCTTCTTCCTCTTCGATATCCTGACCCCATCGGCCGCGGTTCTCATCAAGGCGCATGGCGCAACCGGCTTGCCGGGTGGGAGGAGGCGACGAAAGATCCATGCGAAGGAACTCAAGATTGCCGGGTGGGGGCTGTTTAATTTATGCTTGGGTATCGCTGTGCAGGGAGTACTTGAGACGGTACTTGTCCAGACGCTCGGCAAGCGCAGTGCGCTCAAGGTATCGCTGAAGCTCCCTATGCCATTTGAGATATGTAGGGATTTGAGCTTGGCGATGCTGGGACGAGAAGTAAGTTTATTAAAATTTCCCAACTACATTGCTATGATGCACTTTCTTTGATGGTCCAATTTTCTAACATTCTGGTTTTCCCTTTTGCTAGCTCCTTTCATATTTTCTTCATCGCTACGCTCTTCACTCCAGCCTATCTCCTACACTTGCCAGATGGCACCAGACTTGGTATCATTCGGTGGCTGCTCCGTTCCCAATGACCGCGCACTACGACCACCCGGTCCCCTACCTGATTACCAAGTTCATCCCGACTTATGCGCCGGCCATCATCTTCCGCTTCCATATGCTTACGTATATTTTGTATCTACTGTTTATCTCTGTTGAGGAAACCTTCGCATACTCTGGATATACTGTCATGCCGACAACCCTATTCTTGGGTGGGATGGCCCGTCGCACAGATATGCATTTGTTGATGGGTGGAAGTGGAAATTATGGCCCATGGGGTGTTGTGGATTGGATTCTTGGCACTACTGTTGGAGAACCGCAGAGCGACGATGAGACGAGTGATGAGGCGGATGAGCGGGATGCGCGGAGAGCGTATGAGGCTGCGAAGCGAAAGGCTATTGGGTCTGGGAAGTCAAAGCGACGATAAGACGATCATTGACGAGCATATAATGAATCATTGGGAGAGCAGCTATGTAGATTTTGTCTTTGTTTTGTGGTTATTACTTGGAGTGTGAGTTGGGGTTGTTTAAAATATATCATCATCTACAATATATATTTCGAGGAATGTTAGATCTTTGAGCTTTAGAGTATCTGCGAAATGCTATCATTATTATTGTCAACAATATTTTGATTTAGCCCAATTATTCAATACGAATATCAGTGTTGTGCAATTAGTAGCCAAGATGGTATACATGGCTGGTACTTAGCCCTAATAATGACTGGTGGAGTGGTGGTACTAGACTCATCAACGGGATATTCCAAGGTTAAATCTAAAAAGCTTAGTAACTTATCACACAACTTGATTGAATGCCAATACAGCCGAGCAGCCATTGTACTTGTCTATTGAGCACCGTGTCAAGACACAAGTTGATTTATACTTGATAATTCACGCCTAGATCTTCAGATCTTACAATTCTAGTTCCACACAATGGGGATATCCACTTAAAGACAAGGCCCAGCAACCTTATATTTTAGTGTCTTACAAGATATTACATGACCGTATAGATGAATCGAAGGAATTGCCCAATTTTGGATTGCCGCCTGAACCTTGAAATGGGAGTAGGTCATACTGAACATAAAAGAGAATCCAGCCCGCCTGCTGGAACGAGGTGATTTTTAATCTTTTTTTTTGCTTGAAGTCTTTCTTCATAACGCAGCTTCATGCAAATCAGCCACGCGCAAAGGGAACGGGTTTCTTGAAACATGAAACATGAGAACGACATCCGGATGTCCGAATTAACCGCAAATCATAAGAAAAGTGAAAAACGTGTTTTGACGGATCCCGTAGGAATTACATGACATGGTTCATGAAACCGGCCCCCCGAAAGTCGCGAAAGGATGCCGATCTGCAATCGAGCCGCCCCTCGTTGGAAAAATGGTCCTCCCCAACTATCTACCGAACCCGCGGCTACCACACATTTACCACTTCATCTCGTGGGGCTTGTCGCCGTTGCGGAGGCTGAAGGTGGTAGCGAGGTAGCTGCCGAGGAAATCCTCCTTCTTGATGGAGGCAAGGATAGCCTGGTCGATAGCCTTCTGGTCGCTGGCGCGAGCGCTGGCAACAACCTTCTTCTGTAAAGACAAAAACGTAATTAGTATTTTGACCACTGTAAATATGTGATATCCTGGACAAAATGCGTACCTCGGCCTTCTCGCCCTGCTTGAAGAAAGCCTCCTCGGTCTTCTGCTCAGCCTTCTTGTCCTTGGTGAAGTATCCGGGAGCGGAGATCTTCTCAACAGCCTTGGCGTCAACACCGGAGATGTCGACACGCTTGGAGGTGGCGATAACGTAGCGGGAGTTCACGCGACGGAGAGGGACACCGTTGATCTTGAAAGGACCGGTGACAAGGAGGACACCCTGGTCGAGGGACTTGAGGAGGATGACACGCTTGCCACGGAAACGGCCAGCGAGGAGGATCAGGATGGTGCCGGGAACGAGGGTCTCGCGGACCTTGGCGGGACGCAGGGTCTTGCGAACCTGTAAACACACAAAGTAGTTAGTCTCTGATGTCACACAAATCCCAGCGATTCCCGATGAATCCGCAAGTATCTCCATCGCGATGGCCGTATCTTCCCCAGATGATAATGCGATTCGCACAAGATCACAAGATTTGATGAACTTTTTTCATGTGTCGTCGATTGACACCGGTGTCTGGCTGGATGTCGCCCCGTAATTCACAAAGGCTCTTCCTCAGAATACCGGTGCTATCGTCGCAATCATCGGGGGCAGATGTGTGCCGGTCGTATGTCCTCCTCTTTTTTGTGGCGTCCCATTTTCATAGGGTGTACTGACTTTCTTGGGCTGCGACTGATCGTCCACGGGGTACCACTTCTGGGCCTTGTCGGCGGGCACGACCCTCTGGCTCTTCCCGAACTGCTTCGTCTGGCCGTCCGACATGATGGCTGCTGGCGAAGGATGAATGGTTGTCGGGGTGGTTGTTGGAGATTTGGGTGAGGACTTGGACTGGCTAAGCGGAGTCGGCTCCAGTGCGGGAATTCGTCGAGGGTTGTGTGTACGAAGCCCTATCACGTGTTTAACCGACAGCCCTAGCCAATTTTGGAAAGCGGTAACTCAGCACGTTGATGCCATATCCGTAAGGCGACTTTGTACGGGCGACCGTAAAACCACTAACGCAGAAGCACTGCTCAACACAAACAACTGACGTATACCGCTCGCAGCTTCTCTCTCTTTCTGTATCCTCTATCTCTTACATTCTCCACAACTCTTTTTTTATCTACCTGGAGGGTGCCAATTCTGTCGATACAGTATAACCTCAGAATCAAATTCCCAACATGTCGATAGCTCCGATCATCACCTTCAAAGCAGGTATCTGCGACCTGGATGTACGTGAGCTTAGCTTTCCGGAGGATAGTTCGATGATCAACTCCATCATCCGGATGTACTCCTATCCCCATTGAACCTTTACTGACAGTTTTAATCCAGCTCTCTACCACCGCCGTAAAACCGAAGCCCACCCCAGGCTATGTCTATCTTTACTCCGAAGATGATCTCATCCACTTCTGCTGGCGCTCGCGTAGCGCCTCACTAGACGAGCCCGAGCTTGACCTAGTGATGATTCCTTCAGATGGCAGCTTTACTCCCTACAAGCCATCCGGTAGGGACGCTACGAATGGCCGGATCTTCGTCCTGAAGTTCTCCTCTAGCTCTCAGCGATACCTGTTCTGGATGCAGTCTCAGTCCCAGCACGAGGATGGCGACCCAAGCTGGTTCAGCCCTCGTGACTTAAAGCTTGGAGAAATTGTCGATGTTCTGCTGCAGGGTGAGGAGGTTGATGTAGAGCATGAGATCGCCAATCTTCCCCGTCGGCCCTCGGGCGGTGATGACGATGAGACCATGGAAGACGTGGAAGGCACCGACCATGATCGCGGCCGATACCACAGCACAGGCAGCGGTGGTGCTGGCCCTGATGCGACCGGCGGCGACGTGCGTGAGGAGGGTCAAGAGTCGCGAGAGGGTGGTGCCGATGGTGGACGAGCGTAGGTACATATCTCTGACAGCCTTGACCTAGGACATCCAAGCTAATTTGCCGTACTTCACAGAGCAACTACCGAGGAAGATCCAGCGTCGGTTGTCCAGGACTTTTTGAAGTCCCTGGGCGGCCGCCAGAGCCAGAGCCAATCCCAAGATCCCGAACGACCATCTACGACACTCCAAGACCTCCTTCCACCCTCGACCACGCTGCAATTTATCGATTCTGCTGATACCACTACTGCCGATCGTCTTCTGAGCTTCCTGCCACCCGCACTACTTTTGCTGGCCCAGGGCAATGCTGAGGCTTCGGAAGCCGACACAGACCCGGAACTTGCCCAGGCTGCTCTCCTATCTCTCGACCTCTCCCAGAAAAAAGATATTCTCCGAAAAGTGCTTCGTTCTCCCCAATTCATACAAAGCTTGGCCAGTCTTACTGTAGCCCTCCGTGATGGTGGGCTTCCGAGTATCAGTGAGGCCTTGCAGATCCCCGTGGCTAATGGAGGATTTATGCGGAGAGGTGGAGTACCCCTTGGTGGTGGCGATGCGGTAGATGCGTTCCTGGATGGCGTTCGGCAACACGTTCAAGAAAAGGATTCTCAGATGGATACCGATTGAATTATAATCAATACAGTTATTTCGAGTGAGAGTTCAATGTTTCAAGACATTCCAAGACATTTGAAAGTTGTAGAACTATTTTTGGACCGAACCCCACTAGGCACCACCGTTTAAGGCTGCGTCAGCATCTGGTTAAACCTTGAAAACCCGTAGTAATTTTCATTCCAGGGCTGAAATAGTAAAGCAAGGTACATGGTACATGTGGTAACTAACATAGTACGGAGTACGGAGTATGTAGAAAGCAATTAAAAATAACAACCATGTACGATGTATGTATAGCCCTGCCGAGGTATGTCAGCCAAAAAACAACGTTCTAACGTTGAATATCCATGCATGCCGGGACTTGTCCACTTTAGTGCAATTGCGATCCGGACGCTCTTAGCCCATTTCCAGCATTGGAAGCTTGTCTCTTTTCTTGATTTGTGTCTTATATTCACACTCTTTTCTATTCCTGTATTATATATCTTTTCTCCCGTCAAACACACGTGTCACCACCGTGTCCGAGAACCCCCCCCGTTCGGCCTGCGATGTCTGCGATTCCATAATTTCTGATCCTGCCCGACGATGGCGCCAGATAGCCAGAACCTTGATAATGACGAAAACGCTCCGCCAAACCAGATCCCTCTCCAAGATCTCTCAAAACCGGGAGATGCCCCTAACGAGCGCGGGAGAAGCCGCGCGGGGACCGGTCTCTTCTCACGACAATCGTTGATCGGGAGGGGGTCGCGCAGTAATTATGAGAGTGTTGCGGAAGAGTCTCCGATCGATTCGGCTGCACCGAGCAGGAATCCATTTCAACCGTCACAAACGCGCTATACAGAGATTGCTTCCCCACTTGATGACCTGGGTGGTTTCGCGCAAGCGATATCCTCAGTTGGCCTCAGTTTCAATGGGCCACAATCAAGGGCATCGCCCCCGGGACCATCAACAAGCCGTGGTTTTGACGATTCTGCTTCCGACCTTGACGTCGTACCTCTAGACACTTATGACCCCCACGACTCCCATGGCTACAACCCCCCAGCAGACGAAGATGATACGGTACGGTTGACCGATCCTCGATATTTGCAACCAATGAGCGGTGCTGCTAGTACAGAAGGGCGGCATAGCACGGAAACTGGTCACTCTGTGAATTTTGGTGGTTCAAGACTGGGCGATGATCTTCCTCGCCTGGAGGATGGGATGGGAAGCCGTCGTGGTAGCAGTGTCCGGGACCGATCGCGCTCTTTGTCTCCATCGCCGTCTAGCGGGGCTCTACAGCGCGCCAGCTCAATGGTCAAATCCATGTCACAGCGAGTGGTCAATCTGAGTAACGAACCGGAAGTTGTACAGCAAACGATTGAGAGGCAGGAGCTTGATAAGAATGCACGAATGGACGGACCGCCGGTCTTGCCCGCGATGGTAGATTATGCACATGTCTCCAACCAACAGGATCAAGCAGCTCGAGAGAAACGTTCCTCCAGCAGATTATGGAGGGATCGGAACAATCCATTCAAAGGCAGGTCACTTGGAATCTTGGGACCGAATCACCCTCTTCGACTCTGGTTGTGTGATATCCTGGTGAATCCGTTCATGGAGCCCTTCATCTTGATTGTTATCGTCATCCAGACCATCTTGTTGACCGTCCAAGATGCGCTCCCTAGTGACCCGGACTCTGTAAGATTCGGAAGCAGCAAGTTTGATTGGGTTTTCTTGGCCATTTTCATCATTTACACGCTTGAGATAGGCTCTAAGATCTTGGTGTCCGGACTTATCCTCAACCCCGTCGAGTACAGTACACTTAATCGCAACCTCGGCATCAGGAAAGCAATCGCAGAGAAGGGCAGGAACCTGATCACACCGCATCGGCAGGGGACAGTCAAGAAAGCATCGATGCTTCCGGCTGAGCCCCAAGCTTCAATCTTGCGAACATTTACAGGGATGAACGGATTGGACCCCCAAGTCTATGATGATCCTCTACAAAAACGTCGCGTTAGGCTTGCCCATCGCGCGTTCCTTCGACACTCTTTTAACCGGCTTGATTTTGTAGCCGTGGTCGCTTTTTGGGTATCCTTTATCCTTTCAGTTTCGGGGGTTGAGAAAACACACCAACTGTACATCTTTCGCATGCTCAGCTGTCTCCGACTTTTACGTCTCCTTGCCATGACCAACGGGACTTCGGTAAGTCTTTTGTTACGAGGATGTGACTTTCAAGATACTGACCAATTAATTTTAGGTAATTCTTCGAAGCCTTAAGCGAGCAGCTCCTCTGCTCGTCCATGTCGCATTTCTCATCGGTTTTTTCTGGCTTCTTTTCGCAATCATTGGCATCCAGAGTTTCAAGTCCAGTCTCAAGAGAACATGTGTTTGGATTGACCCCGCAGGCCAGAGCAATTACACATTGAATGATCCATGGGACACATTGCAATTTTGTGGTGGGTATCTCAACGAGACGGGAGGAAAAATGCCATGGCTTGACCCCCATGGTATCGACTCAGGTTTCAGCCCCAAAGGATATCTTTGCCCTCAAGGTTCTGTATGCATGGAAGGTGTCAATCCTTACAATGGAACTATGAGCTTTGACAACATCCTGCACTCCCTGGAGTTGGTCTTCGTGATCATGAGCTCCAATACATTCACCGATCTGCTCTACTATACCACTGACACTGACTACCTCGCTGCGGCTCTGTTTTTTGCCTGTGCGTTTGTCATTTTGAGCTTGTGGTTGGTGAACTTGCTGGTTGCGGTTATCACACATTCATTCCAAGTGATTCGAGAAGAGAGCAAGCGCAGCGCTTTTGCCGTCCAAAAACTCGATGCTGTCGATGAAGATGACACAGTGACTCGCAAAGTCAGTCGTCTCAAGCGTATATATGATCAAACTGAGTGGATTTGGGTCTGCCTCATCATCTTTGACCTTATCGTGCAAGCCCTTAGAAGCTCGTCTATGTCTGCCCAACGCACTCAGTTCATCGATACTACTGAGACTGTTGTCACTCTCATTTTATTGGTCGAGATTATCTTGCGATTCGCCTCGGATTGGCGCATGTTTTATCGAAGGCGTCGTAACTTGACAGACCTTTTGCTTGTAATCATTACCTGCGTCATCCAGCTACCGCCCATCAGAAACTCAGGTCGTGCATACACAGTTCTCACCTTGTTCCAGATCCTTCGGGTCTACCGAGTGGTACTGGCTTTCTCTGTGACCAGAAAGCTGATCGTGATTGTATTCCGCAATACAGTCGGTCTGCTCAACCTGATATTTTTCCTATTCTTGATGACCTTCTTATCTGCCATTTTCGCAACACAACTTTTTCGAAGCCAGATCCCAGATACAGATCCAAGTGGCGCGACGATCATGATCACGTTTTCGAACATCTACAACTCATTCCTGGGAATGTACCAAATTCTGTCGAGTGAGAATTGGACCACGATTCTTTACAATGCAAGCGCATATACGACCGGCTTCAACACAGCCTGGATCTCTGCCGCATTCATTACTCTTTGGTTTATTGTGTCCAACTTCATCATCCTAAACATGTTCATTGCTGTCATCCAGGAAAGCTTTGATGTTTCAGAAGATGAAAAACGAATGCACCAGGTCAAGGCGTTTTTGGAACAGAAACAAGTCCATGGAGCACCCCAAGGAAACCTAGCGCTCTCGAAAATCCTTCGTATGGGCCGCGATTCAGCCCGGTACAAAGATCCACTCGACCATGGTCCTGCAGCGTTGGAAATGTTGCTGAAAGACGCCGTGGTGCAAGAGTTCCTTGATGAAGAAGAAACCAGGCAACAGCAACGGGAAGGACCGAAGGATACACGCAGGGTGAGCACAATGCTAGAAAGCGTGACTCAAGAGATTACCCAACCAGGCTGGATCTCACTTCTATGGACGAAAGCCACCACGCTTGTTATGCGGAGGGAACCAAATCCTTTCTACTCGAAGCTGAAGTTTTCGCGTGCTTACGAGGAGCTGGATCCGAGGACCATGGCAAGAGAAGTTGTTACTGCGGCAGAGCAGAGAAAACGGGACCAGCGGGAATACCTCGTGAAACACCCTAATTATAACAAATCACTGTTTCTTTTCCCGCCGCATAGTTTCGTTCGGAAAATTTGCCAGCGAATTGTCGGCCCAGGACGTGGTCACCAACGAGTTGAAGGTGTGGATCCATACAAGCCAGTGTGGTATGCATTCTCTGCTTTCATTTATGCAGCTATTGTCGCCATGGTGCTTCTTGCCTGCATCACGACACCCTTGTATCAGCGGCAGTATTTCCGTACTGACCGCAACTGGTTCGTCTATACTGACTTGAGCTTTGCCGTTGTGTTTACTATTGAAGCGACCATCAAAGTGATTGCCGATGGCTTCTTCTGGACGCCGAACGCATTTTTTCGCAGTTCCTGGGGATTCATTGACGGAATCGTCTTGATCACGCTGTGGGTCAGTGTCGGCGGCTCGCTCAAACAAGACTGGAGTGTTTCCAGAGCTATTGGCGCCTTCAAAGCGCTGAGGGCGTTGCGTCTTTTGAATGTCAGTGACAGCGCCAAGGACACTTTCCACTCTGTCATCATTGTCGGGGGATGGAAGGTCATTGCTGCCGCTGCGGTTTCTATGAGTTTCCTCATACCATTCGCCATCTATGGAGTCAATCTGTTCAACGGGCAAATGGCCAGTTGCAATGACGGCAACTTTTCTGGGAACTTAACCAACTGCGTCAATGAGTATTCCAGCTCGCCATACAATTGGAACGTACTTGCTCCACGAGTGGCTGGGAACTCTTATTATGACTTCGATAATTTTGGCGACTCCCTCTTCATTCTGTTCCAAATTGTCTCCCAAGAAGGTTGGGTCGACGTACAAGAAGCTGCAATGAGTATCACTGGAAAGATGACCCAACCGCAAGATCAAAGGGCGCCAGAGAACGGCTTATTCTTTGTGGTTTTCAACTTACTTGGAGCCGTTTTTGTTCTGACACTGTTTGTGTCTGTGTTCATGCGCAATTACACAGAACAAACTGGTGTTGCCTTCCTGACTGCTGAGCAACGTTCCTGGTTGGAATTGCGGAAACTTCTCCGACAGGTATCACCCTCAAAACGATCGTTTGATGACCAGAGCAAGAAGTTGCGGCTGTGGTGTTATCGAATTTCAGTTAAGAAGCATGGCCGGTGGGCGTGGTTTGTGACTTGCGTCCTTGTAGTTCACTTGCTATTACTTGTGCTGGAATACTATCCCGAACCCGAGTGGTGGGAGCTGCTTCGAGGTAGGTTTTTTTTTGCCTTGGTTTGAATGTTGCGTGTTACTGATGGGTCAATATAGCTATTATATTCTTGGCATTCATGCTTGTCTACCTTGCGAATGTCTTCATCCGACTAATTGGTCTTGGGTGGCATCGATTTAGCCGCAGTTCATGGGATCTATACTCTCTCATCGCCGTCCCCGGCGCTTTCATTACCTCCCTCCTTGACATTTCATACCATGAAAGAAGCCATGCCGTGGTAGAGCTCAACAAGCTTTTCCTTGTGTCTGTTGCTCTGCTGCTTATCCCAAGGAATAACCAGCTTGATCAGCTCTTCAAGACAGCAGCAGCTAGTCTGTCTGTGATTGGAAATCTTCTAGCTACCTGGTTCGTGCTGTTCTTGGTGTTCGGCATTGCGATGAACCAGGCGTTCGGCCTTACCAAGTTCGGCGAAAATGAGGATCACAACCAGAACTTCCGCGATGTGCCTAAATCACTGATTCTGCTGTTCCGAGCAAGTTGTGGAGAAGGATGGAATGAATTCATGGAGGACTTCGCTACTATGACACCGCCCTTGTGCACGCAGAACGCCAACTTCCTTGACGATGACTGTGGAAGCGCACCGTGGGCCCGAACCCTCTTCATTGCTTGGAACCTGATCAGCATGTACATCTTCGTCTCGCTGTTTGTTTCATTGATTTTCGAAAGTTTCTCCTATGTTTACCAGCGAAGCAGCGGGCTGTACGCGATCAGCCGTGAAGAGATCCGCCGGTTCAAGCAGGCGTGGGCCACGTATGATCCGGACGGGACGGGCTTTATATCCACGGAGAAATTCCCTCGACTCCTCGGCGAGCTCTCTGGTGTGTTTGCAATGCGAATCTACGAGGGAGAGTTCACGGTTGGAAGTATCCTAGAAAAATGCCGGCTCGACCCTCAGAGGAACTCGATGAGCTCTTACGCAAGAACTTCGATGGTCTCGCTGGTTGAGCCACGACACTCAATGCGGCCAAACTCTCGTGTCTCGTCTGGCGTGGATATCGAAGAGCTCTCTCGGATCATCTCGCGGATTCCAGTCCAAAGCATTCGAGAGCGGCGCAGGCGATTGAATGCCTTCTACGAAGAAATCCTCGTGTCAGCAGACCCCGATCGCGGCATCTCCTTCCACCAGTGCTTGATGATCCTCGCACATTACAATGTGATTAGCGATAGCAAGAGTCTGCGCCTTGAAGAATTCCTCCGTCGTCGAGCACGGCTGCAACGGGTGGAAGAGGCTGTCCGTCGAAACACCGTCGTCGGTTTCTTTGATACCTTATACTGGTCACGCCAATTCCGCCGCCAGATTGACCGCAAGAAGAGCGGCCGGATGAGCGTGGTCCCGACATTCAGTGTGCCGGAGATCTTTGTCGACGATCCAGTCGACGACGACGAGGAGCACGACCAGCCAGGTTCTGGCGCGATCACACCCCAGACACAACCAGATTTGGACGGAAACTTCCCCCCGATGCTCTCCCCGGTCTCACAGCACAGACGAGCCGAGTCCAGCCCAACTGCCAACCGCAATGCTCTGCCCCGCATCAATACCAATTTGAGCGGGTCAGTATCTGGCTCCAACACGCCTACGAGGGAGTGGTCGAGTATCAGTCCCTCGATCACACCGCGTCAAATGTATGGGGAGCGCACTTCGTTCGACACCAACGAAACCCAAGAGGCGCCTCCGGTTGCCGACAGTTCGCGTCACAACAGTGGTATGAATGTACAGGACGTCATGCATTCGCTAGACAACTCTGCCTGGGGTGAGAGTATCCGACGAAGCTTCACACAACGACGATCGGGCGATCGCAGTTCAGAATAACATGCTGTGTGTATTGATCTATATGAATTTTGGATGTTATCACGAAGTGGATGGTGTGGATAGTAACGTGCGTGGTTTGGTGTTTTTTACCCCTTTTTTTGACTCCTTCTTTTCTTCTTTAGCATTCTCCTCAAATAGATTGGGGATTTTGGGTTTTTTTTGGGCGGGTTCATGACCAAACTTGGTTCTTTTGGGTTTTCTGGGTTTGTGCTGTATATACTACTCTCCTTGAGCATTTTGCATAGCACCGGCGTGGGATTCCATTTTCAATACTATTCTTTTTTCCATAGAATTGGATACACGATTGACTATTGACTATCGGACATAAAAAAAAGATGATTGTTTAAACTATAGGAGACTGCATGAATCAAGTGGGTCGAACTTGGAACTAGTTACTATTGGAGCCGAAAGAGGAAATAGGAGAAAACGAGAATGAGACATGTGAACAGGAAGAGTACATAGTACATACCTTCTTCATATATAAATGATATACATAATATACATAATATACATACACACCTAGTCAAGAAAAGAAGAACACCAACATCTCTGCCCAAAGGCAATGTGTTATCCGTTTTCAGGAAACAATCACATTCATCCGCATGCGTTCAATCCGTGTCTTAACTATCCCTGCAGCAGTCCTTGCAGAATAGAATTAATAAACCCAACTAAATCCTCCAAAGTTCTGTTACAATCCTACAAATAACCATTCAATCCTATCTCAAATCCTCTACGATGATATAGTCATCGTCAAAGCCTCACATTCCACAGACCAAACCAAAAGCACCCAACCAACACAGCAACACAGCAACAATGAAGCATATCACCTCACCATTTCTATCTCTGAGCACATCCTTCCGCTCCAGAAGCCCCAAATCAACCAGCGACACCTCAAGCCCAAGCTCAACAACAACCTCACCACCCTCCTCTCCAACCTCCACCCACTCGCCTCAACCCTCCCCACACCACCTCTTCAACCTCTCCTTCCACCCCTCCAAACTCCACACCCACACATTCCGAGGACAACCCGATAGTGTCAAACACACAGATACTAGTCCCGAAAACGAAAACCAATCATCCTGCCCCCACCCAGTCTCGAATACCCACAATGTCAGCAGCGTGCTCCCCTGCACTGTCCTACGCGGCCGCTCAGCGATGGTTATCCGCCGACGACCGTCGAAGACCGACATGGCGTTGAGCGAAGAGCGGGCCCGATGTGATAGGGACTCTATTGAGAGGCAGGGGTTGGGGTTGATGGAGCCGAGGCCGGTGGATCTGGGGATTGGGGAGGTGAAGCCGAATTTTGTGATGGGCGGTATCTTTGAGGTTATGGAGGGGAGGGCTTAGGCTTCTTCTTTTCCTTCTTTTTGCATTCCTTTTTCTTTACGGTATTGTTTTTTTTTCCTTTTGGATTATGCTGTGATACTCTATTTGTTTTTAATTGCTTCTTGTGTATTTCTCTGAAGTTGGGATTTTCTGCTTTCGGAAAAGAATGTCGGGAATATTGTATAGTGGCTGGATATTGGAAATATGTCGGATTGTACTTTTGGGGGTTACATTTGAGCCCTTGCTGTAATAGTTGCCTAACTGAATATTTATATTTTCTGTTCTATTGGTGTCCTAATCACTTCCTTAATACCTTATACCTGCAGGGCTTAGACTTCGGGTAAGCCTGGACCCTACCGGCGGCTACATATTGGGCTATTTAGAGGAAGCTATCCCCATTATTAACTATTATATGCTATGACTATTACGGAGACTGTACTGACGAATCAGGGGTACACGTTTACTGCAATTGGCTAAGCCCCTAACTATATAATCATATTGCCATGTTAATGGTTGGTTATTTGGCCTAACTTTGATTTGCCCTATACTATTACCATTAGGGATATCGCCTAATCTAACCTTGGAACTTAACAGAGTAGAGTTAAGCTATATAATCCTATAGAAATTAAAGTAAGTTTTGGAAAGCTACAGATTTGATTTCATTTTCTGTACCATGGAAAGTGTAGTAGATCAACTAAGAGTAAATATATATTTTGATACTATAGCCTTCGCAATCCCCATCGTACACTGTCTTTTCGATATGGATCAACCAATTGAGATAGGGATTTACTTTCAAGCGCAGCTGGATGAGCCTCGTATATATTTAACAACTCATTTTATAGGTAAGAATCGTAATTACGTTGCACGAGCGGCGAGCCATACCTAACCTTCGAACGAGCCCTGGATCCCCCGCCGGTTCCAAGGCTTATAAATTATGCCAACCTTACCTAACTATTAAAGTACTATGATTCATAAATTTATATCTAAACATTTTATTTATAGAATAGTACTATCTGTATATAGTCTTATATATAACATAACATATTTTAATTTCATAATTAATTGTTTAAGCCTTATCTCTCGATTTTTGTCTTATTGTGATAACTATAGGTAGCCTATATAAAACCTTATTTTAGAAAGGTGTTTAAATGTCAACTAGGTGGTCATATGTATAGGTATCCCTAGCTAGAATTAGAACTTTATATAGTTCAGATAATAGATAATAGTACAGATAATAGGCAGATAATAGGCAGATAATAGGCAGATAATAGGCTATCCGTCAATTGGCAAGGAGTTAGAAAGTATAATGGTATAGTAACGGTCAACGTCACTCTATCGAACTATATCTAGCTATAGTCTTCAGAGGACTAGAAAATTATACTATTGACATTGTTCTATCTGTTGGTAACCATGCTTGGCACGCACCTAGATATCTTACTTTTTTCTTCCCTTTCTTCCTTGACTCACATTCTGTAATTACTACACCTTCTGCTCCTAGACTGGAATTTATCCCCCCAGGATTAAACCGAGGCCCAAAACTCACTGGGTTTAATGGCCATATCGTAATTAGTCGAGTCTATCGAGACTAGTTTCTAGATTCGATTAAATGTCTACCTCACTCTTACCTATTAGAGAGACAAGGTCAGCACGGAACGATACCACTAGGGCTAAGTCAAGGAAGTTGGAAAGTAATTCCAAATTAGGCTCTGTTTGTTGTTTGTCATTAATCATACATAATTCTGGTCAGGGTATTGTGAATCTAACACATCGCAAAGGCAAAACAAAGATACCACAGATGACAGAAAGCCCAAAGGCTTAGAGATATCCGGAAGAAGGGCAGGTTATGCTTTGCACTTGCGTTATGGTCATGACTGTGCAAAAAAGAAAAAACCAAATCGCTAATCACACATGATGGGGGTATGAAGAAATGTAAAGAACAAAGACGAGAGGGTATTGGCTGGTTGGTAGGAAGAGTAGCTAGGGCACACGCGCGCGTTGATACAAAGGAAAGCCTATTAAGGCTTGGATCCCTGGCCCTTGCGCTTGTTTGGCCACAACTGCCCACGGCACTTGGATTCACCACACAAGCACTGGACTGCCTCAGGATCAATCTTCTGAGGAGTTGTGTTCTCCTCACCCTGGTTATAATCGAAGGTCAATTCGGTGCCAGGGGAGATATCGCGGTAAGCGAAAAAAGCAAGGTTGTAAAGATATTCGTCGGCATGATTCGTGGTGCAAACAGGGACGATTTTGCAGTTAGGGTTGCAAGAGTGGTTCATAAAGCGAGTTGCGGAACCAAACTTGCGGCCATCGATGACTTTCATATTCTTTTCTTCATCGTCGTCATCCTTGACATACCAGTCCAAAGAGAAGAGGTATGATTGCGTGTGGGAACCATCGGTGAGGTTCTCTCGCTCATCGGCTTCAGCCTTCGTGATGACCTCACCAAGGTAAAGATCAATGAACTGTCCACGGTGAATCAAGTCGGGGGACCGCAGACCTTAATAAAGACCATGATTAGTATAAATAGACAAAGAGGGGATGGAATGAGACAAACCAAAGCCGCGAGATCCAGTATCGAAAATTTCAAGTCGAACAGTCCTGCCTTTCTGAACAACGTGATTCCAGCACCGCTTTCCACCACAGCCACAACGGGAGTTGCACTCATAGATGATTGCCTTGCGCTTAAGGAAGCTTTTGTTTACAACGATCAATCTCGGGTTGCTTTCACAGATCTCATACGGGACGATGCGATCTTCGGAATCTTCTTCCTTGCTGAGGCAATCACAATCAAATCGATCGCAGCCGCCAGTTTCAGTGCACGCACAACCGATGTTGAAATCTGAGTCATCGGGAATCCGTTCAACGCCCGCACGGTACTGATAGCCATTGATGAACTCGAAGTTATCGGCTAGTTTGGCCAAACGCTGTGGTGACTCAACTGCCGTAATGACCGAAGGACCATTGATGCGCTTCAGCTTCTCGTCAAGAGTGTGACGGAGCTTCGCAAGGTGGTTGGTTTCGGTGAGCGATGGTAAGTTAAAAATGTTTAGATCTGAGCTTGATTTGAACGATAATGGGACCGAACGACGGTCAACACGAGCCTTAGTAATAGGGTATGCGGCTTTTTTGACTCTTTCCTGTTCGTCGGTTGTAGGAAAGATATTACTGTCCATGCCATCCACATTGGACACATTTTCTGCGATCGCGATCTCGCGCTTTTGCTTGGATGTCGGCGATGGGATCACAACACTGATTTGAGACGGCCTAATGTTTGGTGGACTCGGTGTTTGTGGGTAAGGGGAAGGGGAAGGGTGAGCGTGAGAGAGGCGTGCACGCCGTGGCAACCGGGGAATATCACTCAATGAAGTATCTGAGACATCCTCAGATGTGTCCACGCTCTTCCTCTTAAGTGGAACAGTTGGTGGGTGATAAGCTAACGCTGCCACAAAAGGAAGCTTGCCCTGCACCAAGTTCTTTGGCTAGGAGCGATATTTAGTAACAATCAAATAAGTAGTTGTGTACGTCCACGGGACCAGATTGCCAGATAGTTAGGTAAACAGTTGGCTGGGGGGAAAGAAAGAATTGACGAGACAAAGAAAAGCATAGTGGGGCACGGGCCCAGGGGGGGCTTAGGCAGTGCAGTCTTTGGAAGATCGAGATGAACGGGGGCATAAGCACTTACGACTTCAGAATCGCCTGGGTCAGTTTCATCAGTCAAGTCGATGAACACTCGGTTCTGGTTAGCCCCCGAACCAAGGGGAACGCGTCCCGCCATCCTAAGTAGCGTGTAGGTGTTAGGGGGTGACAGGCTTCGGAACGCGTGAAAAAACGCGTAATTTCTCTCAATTATGATCCCTTTTAGGATAGTAGAGATGATAGACGAGGAGAATAAGAAAAGGGAGGCTCTTGAGACCCCCGAAGTATCGATGACTCGAGGATCTTACCCTAGAAAGGGAAAAGAAAAGGATAGGAAGGAAAAAAACGTCTGGAGAAGACGAGAAAAGGAAGAAACAATATCTTCAAGAACCGCCGGTAAAACTAAAAGTGATTAGAAGAAGATGCAACGTTCGTGGCGGATGGGAGACATGGTTGAAGATCGAGGCGTGAGGTGGTGAAGCGGTGAGGTTGAGAAAACGAGGACGGGAAGATCTCGTGGTGGAGCCTGACAGGTGCTGAGTCAGCACATTAATTCCCCTTACTTAAATAGGCAATGATCGCCCTAACGTTAGCCTTCGTTATCCCCTCAATTGAAAGAAAAACATGTCTATATTATTATTATTATTATGATATTCATGATTTTTACTATCGAATAAGGTAACTTTATCTTTTATGTCTCGAGTTTACTGTGTTCTGGGTTGATAGGGGTAATTCTGGTTGGTAGCCGCTGATTGGTGATTAAAAGGGGTTATTGGTAAGTGCGGGAACAGCGCCCAGGAAAGTTATAACTTATGAATGAGCCTTCAATCGATCTTCAACCGCCCGGTAACCCCCAAGCCCAAAAGGAGTTCAAAAATGCAGCAAAAAAGCTCTATCTTATAGAGCTCAACGCCCGCTATCGATTGGTATATTTACCAACACGATCAGACGTGGGGATCGGCGTATAGAGCGCTTTGAAGTCTTGAGGACAAAGGCTGTTGTGAAGTCTTGGCATCAATGCCGGACCATGCGGGCCGCAACGGACCTCACTTCCAAGGTTCATCCAATCAACGCCCTATGTGTTTGATGACTCAGCATCGGAGTTCGCCTATTTTATAGAGTATTCATAGTATAATAATTAATTATGTAGAATGCTATTATAGCTATATTTGATATCCTAAACAGGTTATGTATAAATTTGTCGGCGTCGCTAAAAAAAAGCGAAGTATAACGGTTATCACGTGATCATCTCTAGGAGCTCTATTAATGCCTTGATCATCGTACATATACGCAACCTTGGAAGAGATTCCGGTGCATCCGGCCAGATTTTAGGGGCATTTGGCCCCAAGCCCTCCCCAATAAAGGCCTTTTTTGAGTGGTGGTGAACGCTGGAGTTGGGGGAGTGTTTACAGTTCTACCCCTGCGCCCTAATACAAAATGAATTCTTTTTATCCTCTAAGGCGATAATAGATAGCTCTGTTTACAGAGAATATCTATTTGTAGTTTTAATTTTCAATTATTAATTTATTTAATAGATAACTATTGGGCTTGGCCGCTTCTGGTTACTCGGGAGAAGTGTTCGTATTGCTTCCGCCAACTGGTCAATTCGATGCGGCGCGCCCCGGGCGCACTGGCTCACCCATAGCTCTCCGCCCGCGGGCAAGGTGCGTACCGGCTTGGGTGACTAGGGGTTACCTACACAGCAACAGGCGTGAGTCGGGTCGCATCGGGCCCTAGACCCTGGGTCCTGGGCCCCGGGCTCTGGGCCTTGGTGCCACAACAGCGGGTGCTACGCTCGTGGCGTTTAGTCCCACGTTTTCACAAGTATCACCAAAGACCTCAACAATCAAATTATAGCTCATGTACTCCGTGTATATATATTCTTTTTTTTTTCTTTTATTGCATGCACACCATCAACTTGCCATCTACGTAAGTATAGACTGGGAGGATATGCACCCTAGAAACTGTAGACACCCCGGGTTTGATTCTGAGCCCCTAGACTGGAATGTAGCTATGATCTATCTATACCCTTACTAAAATAAGTCTGGCGGGATATTCAAATGATGCTTGGTGTTGTTGGCCCGTCCCACTGGCTCTGGATAGCGCATTCGATCTAACATTTAGGGGCAAGGTTTTCGGTTGAATCCCGGTTAAAATAAAGTTCCGGTTTAGAGTAGGTATCATTCAAGTCATCCATGGATATGTGAAGGCATATATCGACTGCATGGGTTGTCCAGTAATAGAGAAAGGGAGGAAGTAAGCTAACATACTTGGTTAGATTATAATAATAATAACACTTGGACCTGAACCTATTTACATAGTACAGGGCAGTCTACGAATACGAAATCCTACGGGAGATTGCCGCAACCATTTTGTATTTGTAGGCACAACATAACGAAATCGGAAAGATACAACACCATCTCCCTAGGCGACAACAGCCAATAGATAACACGGGGGGCAAAGCAAAAGCAAAAACGCTAGCAACCAAAACGTCTTCACTAATATACACCACGAAGACCAAAGTGCAAATCTAGCTAGGTCAATAGGTATTGAGATAGGCGAGTAGTACTTAGGTTCAGGACGAAAAGAGAAAATAACGGGCTAATGAAGATAAATGATCCCTCTATGAAAGATGAGAGGAAAGCAAAGATAGAAATGGACATGCAAATGATAAGGGGCAAAATGGATGAATGCTCGTGCGTGCGGATGCGTCGTAGATGGATGTAACTCAAAAAAAAAAGAAAGAAAAAAGCGCCAACTGTGTACCGGAAAGACAATGGAAGAGGCCTTGTCATAGAATGTGCTCCTTGGCCAAGGATTTTATGTCAATGGGACAGGTCACAGTTTCAATGCATCGAGGATCTTCTTCGCCATCTCTCGATACTGCCACATGCCACCTGATACCTTCTTGAATTGAATACCATGTAGGGAGAACAAGGGCACCTTCACGATCAGGATTTCGAAGCGGAGTACGAGGTTCTCTCCAGTGTCGCTCTGTACACGGGTAGTGGTTTCACCAACGACACGTTCGCCGACCGGACCATCCTGTTCCCGTGCAACATATTCATCCGAGCCGTCCGAGTTCGTGGTGAAACTGTGATCCGGCGCAGCTTGAGTTCGACGAAGTTTGGAGGACCCAGTGCGGCTGTCGTGTGGGGTTTCATCATGGTTGAGGAGGCCGCCAAAGCTGATACGACGGCGATGCCCTGATACTTGCCCCTGTCGTTCTGGGCTCGGAGGGGCAACATCAACAACCTTGTCGAGATCGATGCTGGGGGCGTGGCGGCAGCTAAAACCACCCTTGATCTCGACATACTCAACCGCGAGCTGCCTCAAGACCCGAATAATGTCGGCCCGAATAACGGGCAAAGGTTTGCTGCTGGTGGTGGAAACACTGAAAAGACCCTTAAGGAACACTGGTTTGGATAGATCTTCTCCCTCGTTAGCGCTCTCCAGTGCTGTTCCTACGCCAGAGATGTCTGCATCTGTCTCTTCGGGCACGTTGGCCTCTCGGGTAGCCTCTCGCCGGGCCCGGCGGGCCTGAATACTTTCTCGTCGGGCGTGTCCCAGCGACATGGTGCGCGCCGCGTGCGTGCGACCACCAACCCTCACGCTGGCCGGATCTTGCTGATTATTCGCAACAACTTGATCAGAATCACTGGTAGAGGGCGGTTGACGGTCTGCAGGAACGTCCAAGGCATCTGCATCACTTCTCCGTGCGGCTCTCCGAGTTCGGTAGTCTGCCGAATTGACACTGGTAGATCTTTCCAGGAATTTGTTGGACCGGGCATTGCGTTCCGACGATCCTGGCGCCGCTAGAAGATCCTGTTGAGGCCGGCTGTCATTCGAAGACGTCTCGCCTGCAGATGGTTCCGCTCGTCGGGTTCTCCTTACACTGAAGCCACGGTTCATCGGAGATGCTGAATCTGCAGGAGGTTGAACGTTGAGTGTTGGTGTGTTGGGAGTACTGACGCGTTCACGATCCACATCGCGGCTACGATCTTTGGTCCTGCGAGTGCTAAATCTTCTCAAGATTCCAGCAGCAGTGCTTTCTTTCTTGGCGGGGACGTCGGGCTGCGGGATTGGGACTGCGTGCGTAGATGGCGAGGAAGACTCAAGTATCTTCATTCCTCCTGGGGCTTCGTCCTCGCCATGAGTGCGGGCGCGTGGCCGAGACCGTCGTCCAGCATCCTTGTCTCCTGCCAACTGGTACTGATTGGTGTGGGCGGCTTCCGGGGGTCGCAGCTCAGGCACATGGACTTCACTGGGGGTTTGACGAAGACCAAGGGCACCGGGACGTGCTTCGGCCCGCTCTCTGTCAATCTTTTCTTTAACCAGATGGTACGTGGAGACCAACGGACTGTAAGCATTTAAAGGGTCGTTGCCTAGTTGCACCGCCTCGGCCGAAGGTGCGGAAAGAGTATCACGACTGGCCGCAGAGTTTCGACGTTTGTAGAAATCGAACACTCCTCGTTTGCGCTCTGGGTGACTGGAAACAGGTTGTTGTTGTTCGCGGAAGTACAGCCGGAGAGCATGTTGGTAATCCTCGGACTCCAATACTTTAGTCAACTGAGCTGTAATGTACTCCGGAGGCCCGAAGTCAAAGCCGGTCATCTTTTCAACGACCTCTTGATCCAGAGGTAGCTGCAAAGGCTCACGATGAGGGAGGTGATTCTCTGGGGGGTTACTAAAGCCCTTATTCATCCAGGGATGGCTCATGATCTCGGCTAAGCTGGCACGTTGCTTGGGGTCAGTGACCAGCATGCGGGAGATAATGTGGCGGCACTCTGCGAAGCCCAATCAGCAATGGAATCAGAGAAAGCATCATTTCAAGGTTGACTTACCGGCAGTGAGACCTGGCGGGTACTCCACCACACCTTTCTTGATTTTGGCATGCAGCTGAGGCATGCTCTGGTCATCGAAAGGTACCTTTCCACAAACCAAGACATAAAGGACAATTCCAAAGCTCCAAACATCAACTTCGGGTCCCGTGTATTGTCTGGCCTGGAGCAACTCCGGAGCAGCGAAATACAGACTACCGCAGAACGTCTTCAACAAACCTCTTGGGGAGAACAAGTTGCTGAGACCAAAATCAATGATTTTGATATCACCGGTCTTACTGATGAGTATGTTCTCAATTTTCAGATCGCGATGTACGATGCTGTTGCGGTGGGAGTAATCCAATGCGCTGGCGATCTGTCGTGCGAACTTGCGCGCCTGCTTTTCCTTTAGTTTGCCGTGGGAGATGATATAATCCAGCATTTGACCACCGTTGACATATTCAAACAGCATGTACCAATGGTATGATGTTCGAACAACGTCCCGCATGCCGCAGATGTACGGATGGTTCACCAGGCTGACGATGGCGGCTTCTCGAGCTGTCCGAATCTCCTTTGAGCGATCGGCTCTCTCTGTCTCTCGGGTGGTGCGATGTTCCTCGGTCGAGAGTCGTGGCACGATTTTTACGGCAACCTGCGACCGTAGTCAGTATTGTGTTGATAATTATAAGACAAAGATTCGAATATTCGTACCTGTTCTCCAGTCTCCATATTTTTCGCCAGTTTTACTTTTCCCATACTTCCAGCACCTATTGTTTTGCCTAGAGCCCACTGACCCGTAGGCGTCGTGATCGTAGTCCGTCGCCGAGGCGCGACTGCGGCTGCGGCTGCGGGGGCACTTGTTGCGGTCGCATGTTGCGGCGGCAGTTGTGAAGCCGAGCTCGGTGTCATATCAACACTGTCTCGCTGACGGCTTTGAGTTGAGGTATTTCTTTGATGTCTCCGGCCAGTTTCAGTTCGAGCGGTCGAGGGGCGTTCCTGAGATCGGTCCGATGACGTTTCCCGGCGAGGAGGCATGCGCGCGACATTGGCTGCCTCTAATTCGCGCCGGGCTGCACCCTCAAGTACAGCGTGGTTTGAGGGAGGACGTCGGTCCTGAGAAGGAGTTTTCGAATGTGATAGGTTAGTTGGCGTAGGAGGCTGGGTCGTATTTGACGATCGAACCGCCACACTGCGTGTCCGATGCGGGAGA
The DNA here is from genome assembly GCA_028827385.1 of Penicillium freii. Taxonomy (NCBI): domain Eukaryota; kingdom Fungi; phylum Ascomycota; class Eurotiomycetes; order Eurotiales; family Aspergillaceae; genus Penicillium; species Penicillium freii. Next base: position 4,676,147 of record JAQIZX010000004.1, on the reverse strand, counting down.
TCCGATGAGGCTCGAGAGGGACGAGATGTAGTTGAGTGGCTGCGGACCACAGTGGGTGTTTTAGTTGTCGGTACCGACATCGTGGATGGTTCTCCTTGAGGGGTTTGGAGCGGTCAAAGGAATGAGCGGGGGGAGATGAGGGAAGCCGCAGCCACGGCTGGGCCCCGAGCAGGTTAATGCGGTACGAGGACTGTCTCACGGGATGAAACAAATCCCGTAATGCGAATGCGATGAAAGATGATGATATTAAAGGACGAAGATGGAAGAGGGGGGGGGGGGGTTAAGAGTAAGAGGAGGTTGGGATGCGGAGATCGTCTAGGGGTCGACGACTTCCAAGGTTGCAAGCTCTCGAGTTGATACCCGAATTCTGTTTGAGGCTGGGTTTCACCCCCGAATACGCCCCCTTTTTTTTGTTAGAAATTCTTTTAACTAGTTCTTTTTTAGTTCTTTTAGGTCACTGTTTAATTTTTTTTTTAGGGAATACTATCAACATGCATATAATAATGTGACCACGTCAGCTGGCTACATGCAACCCTGAGGAACTATGTTGTATTAACGGTCTTTAGCCACGGTCACGTGGGCCGAGGTTCTATAAATATCCAGAGGTCAGGATAGTATTTCAACATTATAAATCTGCATTTATAGAATGTGATTATCGAAAAAAAAGTGCATGGTTGATGTGAGCAGTGAGATAATCACCACTTCTTTGGTCCAAAAGTCTCTCCATCTGCGACAGTCTTTCGAACTGCAGTATAAAGAGAGTCCTATGTTCCTCATTAGGCCCACAAGAATAAATGTCGGGATATAGTTACGTACCATGGTCTCGTATGGAGCTGTATTTCCCCACCACTGGGGTATCGAAACATTTGGCAGAATAATGGCGAAGAAAATTACAATGGTGGACAGAATGAGGCCCGAGTCAAGTCCTGCAGCAGTGATATAGTTGTAAGTATGCCACCAACCGCCCCACCGGCGTCGAATCCAGTAGTTGAAGATGAGGCCAAAGATAACCCATGAAGAGAAACTCAAAGGAGTGGCCCTGTAAAATCATCAGTAACACGTAACCGTGAATAACAGCACCGGGAATGTTGTAGACTTACGGAGGCAACCAGGCCATAGCACCTAGCATTCTGTTGATAATATTAGCATATTCCACCAAAGATGATATTCTGTGACTTACACAGGCGCATTCAGGAACCGGAGCTTAGACCGAGGGAATACTCGTATTAAGACATAGAATACCACTGGAAGAAGAGCGCCTATTAGCCAGAACCATTGTATTTGAGCGTACATGGCGCCGGGTCCAAACATGCGCTGTGGGCCAATAACACCTAAATAAATAGTTAGTACAGAGTAATATGCCGGGATGTACCTGAGACATAACAAACTGACCCCACACGATGCTGGATGAAAAGAACGCTCTTCCGTTTGGGCATGTAAAATTCCCTGGCTGAGTACTATACCCATAGATGGTTAATAACATGTTCTCGTTCCAAGGATATGCATAACGTACGGCGTGCAAACTTCGTCGATATTGCCTAGAGTCCAATTCATGACTGCAATTTGAACAATACTTGCCCATATTGTGGCAACGACTTGACACATGAAAGTGACGCGGGGTGGCACTTTCATATAATGGGCCAGCTGTTGTTGAAGAAGAGTCAACAATTCGATCCCACTGACATGGGGAGGAGTTCCTTACCTTGAGATCTGCACAGTATACTTGACTATTGATAAGGTCAGCCTTTATTCTGGAAAGAGAGGATTGATTCTTACGCTTGTCCCAAGGTGATGGTGCTGAAGACTTTGAATACCATGACCCCAATCGGCTTTCCTGGGATCATAAAACCTGCCAAGAACGGCGATAGAACGTTGAGCGCTACATTAGTTAGCATTGTACACACACAAGAGGCGCAGGACTGCACGTACACAGCGTAATATTAGTGATTCCGAGAATCATGCAAGTCGGGATCTGCTGTAGTCAGAAATAATCTCCCAGTGATCATAACACAACATACTATGAAGACCATAGCGAGGATGATCGAGACAAAAAAGCCCCACCCTATTTATTTTGTCAGATATGAGCATCAGACCTAGAGGGGCATCACATACAAGGAAGCTGCGAATCATATGCCAGAATGCCTGCAAGCCCTAACGCGATCGAGAATAGGAATAGTGCCGCATACCACCAGTCAGGTGCTTCCTTGTACTTCTTCATCATGGTAAGATGAATATCAGGTTCCTGTTCCCGAGAGGCCCTAAATTGATGCCAGATCTGCTTTCGATGGAAGAGAATAACATGTACAATAGCTGCTGTAAGGGCTGCAAACGACAGTCCATAGTTCAAGGCAAAGGTTGGAGCCAGGAACATCGGTGAGTATGCCTTGTATTTTTCCTCATCAAAAGAGAAACCAGAACCTAGGATTTTGGTTACATTGTAGGCATTTTGTGTGTTATCATAGGTGCTGGATGTGTTGATAGGGAGATAGGCGGAGTACCTATATTTCTGTCAGCCTTGAAATGGGTCTGGTGAGATATTGCAGCATACAAAGCCCCAGAGTAAGATATCCCAATTGTGGTGATGATCACAAACACCACAAGCCCGATGAAGGTGTTGACAAGAGCATGGACAGGTGCCAAGAGTGGATCTCCGAGATATGCGGAGACGTAGCTGGTTATAATTAGCTTTACATCCTTTCGGCGGTTCTTCGGGTGACGGGGACTATAAATCTTACGTCCAATCAAATGTGATAGGAATGAGGGAGAGCCCTGTAAAGCCCCCGAATAGCTGGTTCAAAACTACATTGTTTGGTCGGATCCCTACAGTGAAAAAGGAATCAGCGCAAGTCAGGAATGAAACGAGTCAACGGGACCTTACAGGTGACAAAAGCAAAAACAGAGAGTCCTTGCCATAGGACCCCCGGTATCCTGCAGTTCGAAGAAATTAGCATATGTAGTTCGGATTGGAATAGGAGAGCCTTACCAATACCAGACGAAAGCCCCAAGTGTCACATATAGGAAATATCGGTATCGTGAGATGCTCCATCCGTGGGTCTCTGATTCATCTGAGGAGCTCCAGTCGTGAAGAGCATAAAACAAGGAAGTGTTCGCAAATTGACTAGGCCACATCATAGCAGCAGGCCTTGACATTGTGAGTATTGGCAATCTTGGCAGAGAAGGTCCCAACTTACCAGACGAGGAACCGGCGGAAAATGCCAGCTAGTGACATACCAACAACCTGACTGCTCAAAGCGAATAAAAGTTGGAATCCCCACCCAAGTTCCATATTATAAAGTGCTGAGAGTACATGTTAGACCAATCTTGATTTAGTGCCAGATATATTGCTCACGCTTCGCTTTCAATGCCAAGAGGGCATCCGTACAATAAGCATATCCGATCGACACACTATACATTGCTTAGCATCGATGTCAAACCTTAGATGTGATCAAGATCCACCCACTTTGCCATGATCTGAAAACAAAAGGTCAGCTTTATTAATTTTTGAGTGTCGACTTTCAAGAGCTTACTGTGATAACTGCATGCTCTTTGATGGTGAAAGGACCGGTATTCAACGTCCATTCCACTCCGAATGTGTTGAAATTCCGAGTCGGCATTGTCTTGGCCCACAGACAACCCATCGGATAGACCAGCAATTGCACGACGATGGCCGGGAACGAGATGGCAGGACTCCTAATGCAATATGAGCCAAACCATTTCCTACTCAAATGATGCATCGGAATCAAAGCCCACCTCATGCTCAGGAACATGTTGAGTCCACTTCCAAGAGTAGTGAAAAACATGCCTAGCACCCAGGCACGTACGGTGTTTGCAACTTCTCCGCCATCTGTGTTGCGCACCGCGGCACGAACAGACTCATACTGGGACTCCTGGGCGAGAGCCTTTTCTAACTCGGCAGCCTTTTCCTGATCACCTGTCTTGACTGCCTCGTTAATGGCATCGATCCTCTCCTGTGGTAAATTTGGATCCCACTGGTGGGAGAGTTGAACCTTTTGTAACTCTTGAATCGTATCGCTTACTGACTTGTCATTATCGTTTGGTATGTCGAGCTGGAATGGGTCAAGTCCCTCCGTGACAGGGAGATGTGAAGCCATTCTGCAATAATAGGGTAACAGGTAACCTGGTTACGATTTGACTGAGCAATCGACTTAGAATTAAAAGCTTGGGGGCATAATAAGTATTATTCAAGACTTATATTTCTGGCAGATAGGAAGAAATAAGAAATAGAAAGAGAGATTAGGAGATTCAAGGGGACTATGTATCATAACAAACAGCCAAGAGGCCTGTAATCTGTATACAGCTTCAATTGAGCTTGAATTGTCTTATCTAGACTTGGCAAGGGCTATATATACTATGTAGGTATGTATGTAGAAGTTCAACCTGGGCCGGTCCAGTCCAATCCCCAGAAGAATAAGTTTCTCCTCCAAACACAATGTACCATTTGATTCATTTCCCCGCATTCTAGCATTACCCCTAGTCCCCCTTTGGACCGCCCCCTCTAGGTTATCATCCCGTTGAGATAACAAAGTACTGCTTTAGGTATAAACGCGGAGAAAGACCGCACAACTTTATAAGCTAAGGTTACTCTATACGATATGGCCAAAACCCAACCATTCGGACTGGACAGCGATATAAGATATATTGTCGGATACACCACCCGACGTAGTATTGTCGGACCTATTAATTTTAATCAAATGCATCACTAAGATAGTCTAGGTTCTACTTTAGCTGGAAGCCTATGCTTTTCTTTTTCAATCCGGGTTAGTAGGAAAGCGGTTCTTCTGATTTCCTGCCCCTAAGACTCAACTTCGAAAGAAAATAATTGTTTAAAAAAATCAGCAACTCATATATTTCCGCACAAAACAGAGTGATAATCGGATCTTGTCTGTCATGGTATCTGCCACTTCACCCAGGGGCATCGCCATCCAACGTGCACAGGCCGACACAATGCGCGACAGGATTGAGCGGATCACCGAGGACCTCAAAGATATCAAAGAATTTTCCCCCATCAAAATATCTCCCAGAAGAACACAGAAGTTACGCGAGTTCCTTACATCTGAGCTCGACTCGCTCGGCAGCCGGCCCTTTGATTTTTATGATCAGCAAGGGAAGGTAGATTATCTTCTGATAAAAAGCTACCTAGAAAGACAGCTGCGCGAGTTGGAACTCAACTCTAAACAAGATGAAAAGACCGCACCACTTCTACCGTTTTCAGACACACTGCTGGAGCTGTGTGAGGCTCGTGCCATGGTAGTGTCGATGAATTCAAAAGATGCTGCCCAGAAGCTTGTTGAATCCCAGTCTCAAATCGCAGCCGTGATAGACATGGTCAAAAACGACTCGGCCAAGATCCGGATGGAGAAAACAATTGCATTTAGAGCGGCGAGAAACATAGACTCATTGCACACCAACCTGAAAGAATGGTTCGAATTCTACAAAGGCTACGATCCGTCGTTCAACTGGTGGGTGTCACATCCATATGGAGTTGTGGAACAGGGCCTGAAAGAGGTTTCGGCAAGTATCCGAGAGAACTTGGCTGGTATCCGCCCAGGCAACGAAGATGCGATAGTGGGTGATCCTATCGGTCGAGAGGGCTTACTTAGCGAACTCTTGGGTGAAATGATTGCCTACACACCGGAGGAATTAATCTCGATCGGAGAGAAGGAGTTCAAATGGTGTGTTGGCGAAATGAAAAAGGCATCGCGCAGCATGGGGTTCGGGGACAACTGGAAGCAGGCCCTGGAAGAAGTCAAGAATGACTTTGTTGAGCCTGGAAAACAAACCGAATTAGTCCGAGATCTCACGATGGAAGCAATCACCTTTGTCGAAGATCATCAACTCGTCACCGTTCCACCGGTTGCCAAGGAGAACTGGCAGATGTTTATGATGTCGCCCGAGCGCCAGAAAGTAAACCCTTTCTTCCTCGGAGGTGACTGTATCATTGTCTCATACCCAACCGATCAGATGGACCATGAATCCAAGCTGATGGGAATGCGCGGGAACAACATCCATTTCTCCCGCGCTACGGTCTTCCACGAGATGATACCTGGCCACCATTTGCAGATGCACATGATTGCAAGATACAGACCTTACCGCCAGTTATTTGACACCCCGTTTTGGATTGAAGGATGGGCTCTGTACTGGGAGTTTATTTTGTGGAACGACGAACGGTTTAAAAAGACGCCGCAGAACCGGATCGGGATGCTGTTTTGGCGACTTCATCGATGCGCCCGAATTATCTTCTCCATTAAGTTCCATCTTGGACAGATGGCTCCTCAGGAGTGCATTGATCTTCTTGTGGATCAAGTCGGACACGAACGTGCCACTGCAGAAGGAGAAGTGAGACGATCATTGAATGGCGATTATTCGCCGTTATATCAGGCCGGGTATATGCTGGGTGCGTTGCAAATATATGCACTGCGGAAAGAGACTGTCGAGATGGGGTACCTTGCTGAGAAGGAATTTCATGACCGGTTTTTGAAGGGGAATTGTATGCCAATCGAGTTGGCGCGGGCGTTGATGCAAGATCAACCGTTATCGCGCGAGCACAAGCCGTCTTGGAAGTTCTATTCCTTATAAGATCTATTTCATGGCGGCCTATAGGGCTAGGAGAAACAAAGGAGAATATTCCTGTCCATCTCCAATGAATTCACCTGGCGGACTACCTATATAAATTGCTTGTCCTACGGCTTGAACGCCAGCATCGCTCCCGATATTCTGGCCAAATCTTAATGGGTCTCTACTAGGATCGATTGGGACTAGTAATCCTTGGAAATAAATACAAATGAATGTTTTTGACCTTAGTGATGACTAGTGAGTGCTATAAGTTGTGGAGTTCATGTTTCATACTCATTGGCGGATTCAGATACCGGGGATTTTAACTCGCCGAACTGCAAGACTCAGATGAACTACGTCATAGGTCCCATACAAAAAGCTCGCTCAAGGGTGACCTGCATAGATCGGACTGTATGGAGTACAGCATACTAATCTTGCATCCATGGAAATGTACTCAGACCACCTATTCTGCAGTGGCATTGTTGGGGTAAAGGTGTCTATACGTCATGCGCCTGGTTGGTGGGTCTGGGAATAGTCTGGGGATATGTGGAATGGCCTCTCATGTTTGAAGAACTGGCTATGGAAGAAAATGGAATGTTCAAGTTGGCTGTGTCTATCAAATCCGCAAATCACACGTTCATGACGTGCAGTGCAAGTGTAGATCTAAATGTGTATTCCCAATGCATATAACTAGTGATGTCAGAAAGGTCAGAAATAGTAGAAAGCGTAAACTGTGGATCGACCTGGGGTTGCAGCCACCAAGCTTCCAAGATTTTATGACTTTGACCTTATGTGACCTGAGAGATTGGAAACTGGGCTGTTCCCGGGACGAGGTACGCCCTTTCATCAATGACGTCATGACATGCCCCTGCCCCAGAACCAGAACAATATAAATATCCCTTCAACTTCCACATATGTTCAATTATTCTTCTACACAACTCATCCTCCACCTCAATCAACCCTTTCAAACAAACCACATTTTCCTACTTCCAATTTCACAATGGAGACCGTCAAGGTACGTTTTCAACCTAACTCTTTGGGTACTTGCCTTATCATTGACTAACTAACCAAAAATTATAGCAAGCCGCCAACTACGTCGCTGAGACCGTTCAGGGCACTGGAGCTGAGGCTTCCAAGGAGGCCAACAAGGGCGTCGCTAAGAGCAACGATGCCAACGTCTCCACCCGCGCCAGCGCTGCCAAGGATGCTCTCGTCGACAAGAAGGACGAGCTTTCCCACAACACCAAGGCCGATGTCCACAAGGGTAAGCTGAAACCATTGACCAAAGCTGGTTAGAAAATAGTACTAACAATGTTGCAGAGGCTGCCAAGAACTAAAGTGCCAATACTATTATGAGCCACTTGTTCTCTACACCATTTAGGCGGTGCTCCTGCCTTTTGATGATATCACGATGTAAATAGCGAATAATACTATACCATCTACGATTCACAACGTTGATAAACAAACTTGCACCATAGAATTATAAAGCACACTAGACATACCATTGAGAAAGTAGACAGAAGAAGCCATTGACATGAAATGTTGTATAAGCCTGCGAGGTGGATGCCAAAAAACTTACATTTTGCATCTTCTAAACGCTTGCCAATTATGAGCACCATCTGTCGAGTTGACCCAGCTGCGTTTTGCCCCATGGCATCTGGTGGAAATATAACACGCATTTAGAATACGTGTTTTCACACGTTTCAACCGAGATTAGATATTACCAGCATTTTCACCGGAGTTGATCTGACGTGCAGACATCGCCTATGTGTCATTTTTTTCGGGTCACTTCTTGGGGTTCTTCAGTTGGAATTACTCGCTCAAAGACCACTGCTACGGCGAGATGCACGTACAATTCTTCTTTGACTGCGCTACATCAACGTAAGGGATATGTTTTTAGCGTTGGGTTGAAGTAGAAGAGAATATTTCATCTTCAAAGACATTACTAACCAGGGAATACTTTGGAATGGATTAAGGTCAAAAAATGTCGCTCGAAGAGAGACTCCTCAACCTGCACCTGACCTACGGGTCTAGGCCATCGACCCAAAAAGCGCCAAGGAACGGGGTATGGGCGAGACCTACTGAGTACTCTTACTGCACTCAAGATATCCTCCACTTCTAGTGCCAACAGACAAGACTCCCGGCTAAAGAGGGGCGAAACACGCGGTAGTGCATAGGACATCGGACATCGGCCATGGAACGTTCCAGTATTATTGGATGGTTGGTGCGGCTGAACTCATTCTTCGGGCGGAATGCATGAATCAGAATTGGGACTCCTAATTTCTGACTAGTCTCGCGATAGGGGACCTCATCCCTGGAATCCGCCTTGAGCGTGCGCTGGCAGAGCGTCGGCTGTGATATGAAGCTCCGTGATCCTTGCTCACCCCGCTCAGCTGCTCCCATCAGGATAAACGGGGTCCAGGCTTCTAACAAGTAATTGGCTCAAAATGCGAAGCAAGCAAATCGACTTGGGCTTATGACCGTCTGCCAAGATGAGGAGGTTATCTTTTCCCAATCCTAGGATATTCTAAAATTGTCATATGACTGAATATATAACTGGAGACCAACCACCCATTCCTCTATAGATTCAATCTCTCAGACTCTTGCATCCAATCTAAGCCTAACAACAAGAAACCTATTTCTTAAGGCCCAGCGTATGTCTACGGCTCTCTTACTACATGCCCTAGGTAAAGATCTTACGTATAGTTAGCTAATCTCATACCTCTAGGGCTACTCTCCTACCAACACGATGTGTTATAACATGATAACATATACCTGCGGCCACACCCTTAAATCCCAGTCGACCATCTGCACAGGTGACCATCCGGGCCCGGATATGACCTCAAGCTTCAAGTGTAAAACATCATGCACGGGGTCTTAGAACTGGTCACCATTTTTGGCCGCGCGGGAGCCTCGTGGCCATTGCCACAGTCTGGAGTAATGAGGGGTTGACGGATGGGAATTGATGCAAAGGGTAGCGTTTCATATATGATCAAACTTTCGGGAATCGGTATCTTCGCACTGGCAGTGTAGTAGTAAACCACAAAGAAATTATCAAATCGCGTACTGTGCGGTTAAATTGCCACAGCCGCTCCTATTTTGATTTTTTTTGGAATTAGGAGAAAATCAACCCTGAGAATCGTCTAAGGGCCATTAAGGTTGTGGATGTATTCAGGCATCAATGATTGCCTCAGGCAACAAACCACAGCCCTGGAGAACACCAAAGGGTGCACAACGTACCGACATTGCCCACCTGGACAGGTGTACCTACATGAGTGTCTTATGTGGTACCATTGGACCCGACAATTGCAATGTTCCAGACTTTTTCTACTTCAGGCAACTGATTGGTGTGCCACTTAACATAAGCCGGTGGACTGCCAATGATATGATAGTGGATGGGGTCAGCGAACAGTTTGAAACGTGTCAGGGTGGTGAACGCCTGATGTTGAAAATCTGATCTCCAGAGCCGTGGGAAACTGTATCGTACAGAGTACCTAGGTACTCGGTGTGAGGGACTTTCAGATTGAAGAAAAGTGGCTCTGGTGGCTCCCTATTCCAACGGGGATCAGCGACGCTAAGTCAGAGGCCAAGCGTCCAATAGCTCCATGACCAAATTCTAATAATAACCAAATTCAGGCCAAACGGAGTCCACCTTTTTTTCTTTCATGCGTGCGCATTATCTTTGTCTCACCTCTCGTTTCTCCCCATCTTTTTAGAATCTTCCTTTTCCCTCGTTTTAATCTATTCCCTTTCATATTCATGTTGGGTTCTTGATTTCCTCCGGCCACTCGTTAATGCCGGATCGCCATTCGTTTCTGCTTCTGCTTTGACGTAATGGATCTACATCATTTGAGTTTGCATGCTCGTGCGGATGGGACGGATACTTTTCTCCAGCTTATTGCGAATCCATTTCGCTCCGCAGTAAGTTGAAATTGTTCTCGGAGAGAAAGTATAACACCATGCTGACAAGCTACAGTTTACAGTTACTGCTATTTGGGCCTCGCTAGGCACCTCGATCGGCATCACTGTCCTCCTCGCCCTCCTCTTCTCTCTCGTTCGACCCCGTCACTCGCTTGTCTATGCGCCCAAAGTCAAGCATGCAGACCTCAAACACACCCCGCCTCCGGTGGGTAAGGGCTTCTTCGCCTGGGTCAAACCGGTCATCAATACACGGGAATCGCAGCTGATTGAGACTGTCGGCTTGGACGCTGCAATCTTCCTGCGATTCACCAAAATGTGCCGCAACATCTTCATCTTCCTCAGCATAATCGGCTGCCTCGTCATGATACCGGTCAATGTCACACAGAGCAAGGGTGCTACCGACTCATCGGCGTCTGGCGCCTTCAATATGATGACACCCCTCAACATCAGCAACCCCACGGCTATCTGGAGTCAGGTGGTATGCGCCTGGGCTTTTGATCTCATTGTTGTTTTCTTTTTGTGGAGGAACTATCGCGCTGTACGGAACCTGCGGAGGCAATATTTCCAAAGCTCGGAATATCAGCGCAGCCTGCATGCCAGAACCTTGATGGTCACGGACATCCCTCCCAATAGTCGTACCGACGAAGGTATCCTGCGTCTGACCGACCAGGTTAACCCAACCGCGGCCCTCCCACGAGCTGCGATTGGCCGTAATGTCAGGGATTTACCCCGGATCATCAAAGAACATGAAGAGGTTGTCCGAGAACTCGAGTCCGTTTTGGCAAAATACCTTAAGAACCCGGACCGATTGCCCTCGAAAAGACCGACTCTACGCCCCCCTCGCCGACAACGCAACCAATTCCCCGGCGGCAAAGTGGACGCGATCGATTATCTATCCGTCCGGATTCGCGTCTTGGAAGAGGAAATCAAGCATGGACGTGCGTCGATAGATCGCAGAAACGCAATGCCCTACGGCTTTGCCAGCTGGGACAATATCGAGCACGCTCATGCTGTGGCATGGAACGCTCGTCGCAAGCGCCCCGAGGGCACCACTATTACTCTTGCGCCGCGGCCCAGCGATATCATCTGGGAAAACCTACCACTTACGAAATCGGCACGAAAATGGAAGCGACTGGTCAATTTCATCTGGGTGACATGCTTGACAGTTGTGTGGATTGTTCCTAACGGTCTGATTGCGATCTTCTTGTCCAACCTGTCAAATCTGGGTTTGGTATGGCCGGCGTTCCAGACCTCGCTGTCGGGGCACCCAAACGTTTGGGCTGCTGTCCAGGGTATTGCGTCGCCTGCACTGACTTCGCTCGTATACCTGGCACTTCCGGTCATCTTCCGTCGCCTTTCTATTCAAGGTGGCAGCAAGACTAAATCATCCCGAGAGCGCCACGTGCTGGGGCATCTGTATGCGTTTTTCGTTTTCAACAATCTGATCGTCTTTTCGCTCTTTTCGGCGGCTTGGTACTTCGTGTCGTTCGTGGTTGACAAAACCAACAACCACGAAGACGCTTGGCAAGCCATCTTGGAAAGCCGGATGTATGCCAAGTTGGTAAGCGCTCTATGCACCGTGTCTCCGTTCTGGGTGACGTATCTTTTGCAGCGCAATCTCGGCGCTGCTATCGATCTTGTGCAGCTGGTTACCATGGTCTGGGTCTGGTTCGCTAAGACGTTCCTCTCACCCACACCCCGACAGGCAATTGAGTGGACCGCACCGCCGCCATTCGACTATGCCAGTTACTACAACTACTTCCTCTTCTACGCCACCGTGGCTTTCTGTTTCGCTACCTTGCAACCCATTGTACTGCCGGTGACGGCATTGTACTTTGGCGTGGATGCCATGTTGAAGAAGTATCTATTGATGTACGTGTTCGTGACTAAGAATGAGTCTGGTGGTGCGTTTTGGCGAGTTCTATTCAATCGCCTGATCTTCGCTACTATTCTTGCCAATGTGATCATCGCTCTTGTTGCCAAGTCGAGCGGCACGTGGAACATGGTGTTCTGCGTGGTCCCCCTGCCTTTCTTGATGATTGGGTTCAAGATCTATTGCATGAAGACGTTTGACTCCGATTGCGAGTTCTACAATCGTGCAAACCTAAGCGATGCTGAGGCCTTAGGCGCGATCACTTCCGACAAGAAGGCGTCAGACCGTCTGAACTCCAAGTTCGGACACCCTGCCCTATACAAGCCACTTTTGACACCCATGGTGCACGCCAAGGCAGCCGCGGCACTAAAGGAAATCTACCAAGGTCGTCTGGACCAGGGAGACACGCGTGGCGAGTACTCCGACATTGCAATGGACCCGATGCTTGCATCCCAGCCCGGCAAGCCTGCTGAACCAGCGCCATTCGAGGTCGTCCCGGAGAACCATCTAGACTTCTCGTACTACAAGGATCGAGCAGACTTCCGAGACGAGTTCGGAGGCGGCATCTACGGCCGACCCGAGGATCTGATGACAGAGCGCTCGCACACACCCCGCAGTACTCTAAGAGGCGAGTGGTCTCCCAGCTCATCGCGTGCCTCATCACCGGCACCCACTTTGCCATCAATCCCACCGCTACATACGCGCAATGTTTCTGAACACTCCGACCCGACCGGACTGGTCCACCCGGCCTTCCGTGTGCCGCTATCGCGGGGCGACAGTGGCCCGGGAGCATACTCAAACGCAGACGAGGCGGAATCCAGACTACTCAGCCATGCACAGGTTCCTGGGCAGATGGATATCACGAATCCGCTCGGTCGCTGGCGGACCGGTGGTTATGGGCCTGTCGGCCAGGACGACGAGCCCTCGTACACCTCGTACGACGCTTACCGTCCACAGCGGTAGGCTGTGATTTGTTTATATCGGCCTTGCTGGGCGAAGCATGTGAATTTGTATAGCTCTTTTTTTGTATTCTAGCCCTGGCGAACAACATCTCTCGGGGGGGGGGGACTTAGCGTCATTTTTAAACACGAAGTTCACGATTAAATCTTTTTGTCTGCTTGAGGCATGTGCTGGAAATCACCATGTACACATAAAGTGGGCAATTCCAATATCAAACATTTCCAATTTTCATGGTTCTCGAATACTAGTCCAGCTCTTAATTCAACAGCATCCTAACACCTAGTGCCAGCAAAACACATCTACGACCTCATTGCACACAGCTATTGGACAGAAATGGGTCGATAGAATGAATTTTGAAATATGAAGTTTTCTCAACTCACGCTAGCCTTTATAAAATGCGCAACAGCAGCGAGTTCCCGCTTCCCACTTGGAACAACATGTCCACCAGAATGCCATATAACAATCTGTTTCTTTTCATCCCCCACCTCCTGACAACTTCCCACCAACCTCATCGACGCACTCTCCTCCACAACAGTATCCATACTCCCCAAAAAATGCAGCACAGGCGTCCGAATAGCAGGATCATAGAAAGCACGATAATCCGGATGAGAGGCAACATACCCCGAAATACTAACCACGAATTTGAGCGGCGCATGCTTGAGTTTCGCAAAGCAAGCAGGATACGGAATCCCACCCTCCGCTTCGAATCTGGCAAATGCATCGTTTCGATTTCCTTCTAACAGCGACGCGACCATAGCAGCCGCCGCGGCCCCCTGACTAAAACCGACAATCCCATCGAACGGCCCGGAATCCTTGAGAATAGACGCGATATATTCCAGGCTGCCTTCTAGTCCCGGGTAAAGATTGTCGATGGATTCGGATTCGAACCAGCTCCATGCACCGTGCCGATTGCGCAGGTCGGATGTGGTACCCGAGGTGGGCTCCAGCGCGAATGGAGCTGTTGGGTACACGAGTTCAACTCCCGGCTTGAGAGGGCCGAGGGCTCGGTGGAGTAATTTATCTAAGGCTTGGAGTTTTGCCCGGAAGAGTTCGCCGGATTGGCGGGATCCTATAGTGTTTAGATTTAGATTTACTTCGTAGTCACTGCGGGATTCTGGCGTTAAATACCGTGGATCATCAAGATTTTCATGGTTGCATTGGATATCTAAGTGAAGAGAGATTTTACTTGATGCAGGCTAGGCAGGAGTATATATTATTTGGGGGCGGGAAATATAGGCTATTTTAGCACTAGACCATAACAAAAACCTCGGTTCCTGTTTAGGGCCTAGGGGGGGCTATATTCCTAGTTTGACACCTGTAGCAAACTAGTTTTAAACCAATGTATACACATCACGCGGCCTGGGATGTAACTACCGAAGCGAGAGGCTATAATAACTGGGGATGCGCGCTGCGCACGCTATGGCTCTGAACGCAAAAAAGGAAAGTGATAGAAAAGATAGGCAGACTGGAGTGGAAACATGAAACTTGAACGGTAGATCCTGATATGGGGCCAAAAAACCCCAGTCTCCAGACCTCTCTTCCACATAACCCGCACTCACTTTAGAGTGCCTGTTGGAGACTGAGAGTGCATTGGGTATTGACCGTGCAGCATAATCGATTGAACGTCTGATGGGAAGTCCTTGTTTCCACATCGTATGGTCGTCGATGCTGGTCACTTCGATGAAAGGAATTGTTTAAAGTACATATTTCATGGAAAGTCTGACTGTCAACCCGGAATTAGTGCCTACCAGCGCGATGGAGACATCTGAGACGCGTAAGTTGATTCGAGTAGCGCCCAGTTTGGTGATTTTGACAGTTGACCATTGTTGGAGATAATGATTGAACCACAAGGGCTGTTGGAGAACTGTCGCCAAAGATAGACTCAAATACTTCGTTGGCTACTGACGTTCCGACAGACGGAATCATAGAAGTACTTCGGTCACTTGTTTGTGACGAAATCGCAGTGTTCCCGGTCGAATCTGCTGTTGAAAGTCTGGTTCTGGCACGAGCCCAAGCGGCGTCATTCTCGTATCAGATACACAATTTATCTCGGCACCAGCTTCGACTAGTATCTTAACGGCTTCAAAATGACCATTCGCCGCCGCCCAGTGCTGAGGACGTTACAAGGGTTAGCCTCTACCTATGTCATGGTGACATATGCAGTGTGTTTCTTACCAATGGGGCCTATTTGGAAGATGTATGAATGGATGGGTTCACTGCTTGACGAAGCAGCAGTCTCACGACGGGGACATCACCTCCGGATGCCACGCCATAGAGGGGGCTCATATGGCCGACTAAAGCATGATCATCCGCCCCAGCTTAGATCAGGAGATTCGAGATCTGTTCATGCGTTTCCCATTCACAAACCATGGTCCAAGCTGTGTGTATGTCTTTGCGCCTTTGTTTCACGTTCGCCTTTTGGCTGATCAAATAAGAAACCACCTCAATGTGATTGTGGATAGCAGCAAGATGGAGGCAAGTTTGACCATTTGAATCGCGACAGTCGATCTCCACACCAAAAAAAGAACAGGGTCCTGGCTACCCCAATGCCCATCACCGCCCATGTAGAAACAAATGAACGGCAGCCTTCCAGGATTTTGGCCAGTTATTCTCGATCTTTCGCGACAGATTCACCAGAGACATTCACCAGAGGCAAGGCCTATCTCGGGATTGGGGGTTTCTATAGGTATGTGCTGGTGAAAAGAAGACCCTACGGGGGTAACTTCGAGTTCGGGATGGCAATCTGGAATTTCTGTGAGCTTTTTAGCACTTTCAAATTTCAAGATACGAGAGAATATGACTGACTATATATTTAGTTCCATATTTACCAGAGCCCTGAAGAGTGGCGCAGCGCATACCTTGAGCTGAAGTAAAGTGAAGTGAAGTGAATTGTCGATCATATGAGAATTGAAGGGATTATATTGGAAGAGGCCAGAAGATTGGTGGATCCGTCGTTTTCTACATACAAGGATTCTTCGAATGTTAATCCCATACGGCTCCGTTATATTCTTTATTGGTGCTGTTTGGTCAGTACCAACGGCCCACTGCAAGGCTACTTGAAACCAATGAAGAGTGGTCAGTCTATTTATGCATATGCGGTGTGACCGGGCATCCCAAGCTCATGGAACGCCCCAAGATCCTTTTTTTACGTATAATTATATAATCCAATTCCCATAGTTAAAAGACATTCAAATGTTCTGCTCTGTCGTGCAATATGTCATTCGGCCAAAGGGACAAATTGAATGAGCATTTGAGATCTGCTCATGTCGATGGGGAAGATCAGAAAGGAGGATGCTGCCCTTCGTGCCAGGCGTTATTCAAGGTAAAGTATAGTCTGCTTCTCTAAAGGCATTCTACAAAATCGGTATGAAGACATAATGTAGAGAAAGTGGTCGGAGGAAAGTGGGATACCAAGCCGGTTATCATCCGGGAGAAGTATGATGCTTAGACAGACCTACCCGACTGTACTCTGGTATCTGACCAATCTAAATTGACTGATATATTCTTTGGGGGGAAAAAAAACAAAACAAAAACAAAACAAAAGAGTGTAAGATGTTAAGGATTGTAGTTCATGAGATGGACGCCCGAACTGTCAGGCCGTAATGCTCACGTGAGTATCCAGGGTCCAGCCAATTAGATTGAAGTACCTTAATCGTAGAATCCAAGCTGAGCCAGTGCAATTTGATTCTCTGCATTTCATTTACCTGAGAAAACAAAAGCGTTTGAGTGACTCTAAAAAATGAAGCAACCGTGAAAAGGGAGCTGTCAGCAAGGGTGGACCGAGTCGCCGAGTCGCAGCGCGCCAGAGCACTGACACAGCTCCAACCCACCAGCAACCGTAACCTCCCGAGGGCTCACCAGCACTCGAAATCCACCCCAAAATGGCGTGGTACTCCATCCTACCATCGGAGCTTACCCACCTCGAGATCTGGGCAGCTCGCATCTTCGTGAGTTTCCCCTTTTTCTCCCGCCTTTAGCCCTTAGCCCCCCTTCACTATGACGCAGTTGCTGATTTACCCCGGATTCCGCAGTTCTTCCTCGGTCTCATCACAATTGGCCCTTGGGCTTTCCTCGTATTCCTCGATGCGACCATCTGGCTATATCGAATGATCCTTTGGGAGGTACCCTGGATTGGTGGACGAGCACGTGGTCGACAGCGCCCTCGCGCGCCGAGCTTGAATGAACGTCCGGGCGGGCAACGGAGGGCATTTGGACTGCGCGGCGTGAAGACGGATACCGGTGATAGCGAGGGGGAAGATCGAGATGATTCTCCGTGGTTGAAAAGGGAGAGAGATCGTGATGACCCTGGGAAGGAGAACGTGAGCCCTGTTGTCCAAATATCGAATCCACATTTGAGTGGAGATGGGGTCTTGAAACAAAGGAGCTTGGGGCAGATATGATGCTCGGTGCTCGGGTCCCTTTCCTCATGAGATGTGATGATGTTTACGATATTGTGTTATTGTTATTGTCTCTTGTCTGTGGTTTATGTCGTTTTGACTATTGAGCAAACATACATTTCTCTTATTGCCGAGTCTCGAATCGTGCAACACTGTGAGTCTTCCAGAGTCGCATGTACATGACTTATACTACACGGAAGACTATACGATACTAGCAGAGTATAATCTATTTACCCAAAGTCGGTATTAGGCAGTGATTTGCCTACATACATAATGTATCTAATAACTCCTTAACTATCTTATCTCACAGTGCCAACCCCGCAGGACTATCTCGGCCTTGTGAGTCAATGAGAAAATATGGACGGACAGTCCAGCCAGTTAAAGTGGAGAGAGATAAGCCAAGCACAAAGTTTCCAACGCAATTTCGCTTTCTCATGCGGAGATCATGCGGAGTAAGTAGTTGTTCTGAGCATAAGACTCACTGTTGAGCAAGGATTGTAAATTCCAACAGCTCAGATCTACTCCATAACGATTTGAACATGGCAGAAGCTCCATACAAACTAAACATTGATGCACCATGGCCCATCATCTCCAGAAATCTGCTCTGCGTTCTTATCGTGGGCTTCTGTGCTGTCATGTGGAGGGTTCGACAATATCGCAAAGCTAATGCATACGGGAAGACGAAGCCAACTTGTTCGGATAATAAGACATCGCCAATCATACCTCTGGAGGGATTCAATTGGGAGGAGACTGAGCAGTTACAATTTCGGCCATTCAAAGGAAAAGACAAATATAACTTGACCATGGGTGAGTTCCCCCCTCGTCCGATCTTATACAAACATGCTATATTACAACACTCGACACATATCCAGACTAATACATCTTAGCACTTGAGAACCTTGATCCGTCCGAGCTCCTCCCGATGGACAAAACCTACAAGGATCGACTCGCTCTCCGCAAGTCCGTACTGGAGCAGCACCACGATGTCGTGGTAGCAATCAACAACGATCAAACTCCAGAGGAAGACCCTCGCATCCGCCCCGCCATTAGCGAGCTATACAATTTCGTGCTGGGAACATACCTACCAACCCGATACCCGAGAATGTTCAAGCTAAATGCCGAAAGCTCGATCTTCCAAAACCTGGTAACAGGCACAACATGGCCAACAACCCTGTCGCCAACGATGCCAGCAATCCAAGCACTAGAAATCCTGTCCCAGACAGTAGACGACGATTTCCTAATCCTACTCCCTGAGCTCTCACCCGATACTGAGGAACAACCGAAATATGTACTACAGGCATATGCGGCCTGTTTCCCGTCTGGCTTCAATACGCGCAAGAAGCTCGGTCTGCGTTTAGTAGATATTCATGTGCCGGTCCCGCGTTATCGGGAGAAGATTGAGCGCAGCATGGATGGGTTTTTTGGACGCCTTCAGGTTGGGAAATTTGTGAAACGAATCAATTGGAGTATTACTATTGAAACGGGTCTGTTTGCTGCTTTTAGTGGAACACATGCTGTGGCGGGGAAGAAGGAGGAGGCTATTGAGCCCGGGGAATTGAATGTTGATCAGGTATGTTGGATGCGAGGAAGTTGATTTTCTGGGATAGCGCTGATACTATTAAAGACTGTTCTCCGATGTGAGCGTCAGACACTGCATCGGCTGCCGGTGTCCAAGGCTCTTGTCTTTACTATCCACACTTACGCTTATCCGGTTAGGCAGATTAAGGATGAGGGTCGTGGTGAGGACCTGGCGAATGCGATTGATGGCCTTAAGAGGGGGAATGTGCCAGAAATGCATGCTTATAAGAAGGGAGATGTGTGGGGGGAAGCATTGAAGGACTTCCTAAGGTCCTAGATCACTGCATATATGTTGGGGTTCTGTGCAAAATCCATGAATTATATAGTTCCCTAGTAAAAAATTCTGTCCATGTGGATCAGGCAAGACTACGTTAATTCTTGCTAGCTAATGCATGTACCACATATCCATTATAATCACAGGGGGTTATGCCATTTATACCTAATTTGGAAAATCGAGAGAGAGAGAGATCCTCAACTTAGTATAAAATATAGTACATACTCGGTTGTTAGAAAACGAGAAAGATCCTAGTATGAAAGGATCAGCATGATCCACATGGGCAAGATTATTACTAGGAGGGGTAGATATGACACAAGACTTGGAGCTAAGGGAAGTGTGTTTCTTTATACTTTATATGCATTGTCAAATTTTGGGTTTTATCTTTTTAGGCCTCCAAGACTCAACATTTAACGCAGGCGCTCGACAACCTTGATAAGATCAGCCGAAACACCCATGGCAGTAACATCACCACCGGCACCGGCACCCTGGACAATCAGGGGGTTGGCACCGTAGCGCTTGGTGTAGAAGCTGATAATGTTGTCACTGCCCTTCAGACCAGCGATGGCGCTGTCCTTATCGAAGTACTGCAGACCGACCTTGACAGCCTTGGCGGCGACATCAATGCTACCAACGTAGCGCACAACCTTGCCCTGCTTCTCAGCAGTGTCCTTGATGTTGGCCATCTGGGCATCGAACTCAGGGAGGCGGGTCATGAACTGAGTAATGCCGTTCGCGGATGAAGGCAGAGATTCGAGCTCAGCGGGGATCAGGGACTCAATAGGGAAAGAGTCGGGGCGGGAAACCTCCAGACCAGCAATACGGGCCAGGATGGTCAGCTTGCGTGCAACGTCCATGCCGTTCAGGTCGTCACGAGGATCCGGCTCGGTGTAGCCCAGCTCCTTAGCCTGGGCGACGACGGCGCTCCACTGAGCATCGGAAGAGCCTGATGCAGGGGCGAAGGTGTTGAAGAGGAAGGACAGAGTGCCAGAGAAGACACCCTCAATGCGGGTGACCTCGTCACCGGTAGCCACCAGGTCCTTCAGGGTGGACAACACGGGCAGGCCGGCACCGACGGTACTCTCGTGGTATACGAGGGCCTTGCCCTCAGCTGCAGAGGCAAAGATATCCTTCCACAAGGACAGGTCATCGGAGAAACCCTTCTTGTTGGGGGTCACCACTGAGATGCCCTTCTTGAGGAATGTGGGGTATTGCCGGGCGAGGCTAATGTCGGAAGTGTTATCGACCAAAATGGCTCGGCCAGGGGCTGCGGCAAGGTATGTGGCAATCTCCTCGGCCTGGAGGGCACCACTCTTGGTCAGAGAAGGTGCAGCAGAAGCTGTGGCCCAGTCAGCGGCGGGGATGGCGGGCGAATAGGCGGGAGTGGGAGCAAGGAGGGTCTGGGAGGAACGGGCAAGGACGACAAGCTGAGGCGCATTGGGGAGACGAGCAAGCTGTTGGAGGAAGGCAGTACCAACGCCTCCAACGCCTAATCCATCAAATCGTTAGTACTCGATTGAGTCGGACTTTTCCAAGCTCAGTAGTGGGGGTCACTTACCAATGACACCAAGGTAGATAGGGTTAGCGGACATGATGCTGATTGTATAATTTTTTTTTCTTGATTATTTCGATCAATTTAACCTTCTGATTCTCAACCAAGAGTTCAATATCAGATCAAAATTAAAGAATTGATCAATTGAGTCACGACGCGATCGATTCACCTGAGTAGTGGGGGTGCGGGGCTGCCCCGAACATCGGCCTTAGTCATCAATGGCCGGCAGAAACTGATATCAAGAAATTGGCGGTGTAGATTGGCCGATCGGGCTTATCGATAAGCGGATAGCATTGTAGGACGTAGAACTTTCGTGAAACTGGCAACTTCTTTATTGACCTTACACAACACATACCCGTTCACACCATCATGCCTGCTGATCAGGACTCCCTTTACGGGCAACCCCGTTCGAAAAAGAACAAAACCGAGCAAACCACCTCCTCAAGCCTCGCCTTCACCTCTCAGCTCTCTTCACTCATCGCCCAAGATGCGACCTCGGCTTCGTCGCGTGGACGCCACCGTCCCTCCAAGCATCCAAAGTCAGATATTTTTTCAAAGCACAACAAAGGCACCCAGAAGCGCGCAGCTGCCGATCTCGCAGATGACAACAGGGCGCTCAAGCAAGTCCACAGGAGCACCCAGGATATTGGATCCGTTGACGCCAACACGCTGAGCCGGTCTCGACGCCGCATGCAGGAAAAAGCACGCCTTTACGAGGATATGAAGAAGGGACTGCATCTTGCTGGTGACAGTGATGATGATGACATGCCAATTGATCCATCCGACCCGAACGCCTACCTAGCCCGACTACGCCGCAAGGAGAAAGACGTATTGGTTGATTTCGATCTGAAGCACGCAAACGAGGAGACGCTCAAGCAAGATGAGTCCGATGACGACAATGCATCCATTGTTTCCTATGAAGACGATCTTGGCCGTTCTCGCCGTGGCACTCGCGCCGAAGCCGCCGAAGCCGCTCGCACCAAGGAGGAAGAAGCAGGTGGCAGAGCTGCCCAGGAACGCTGGCGCCCTGCTCGTCCTGACAATCTGATTTACGGAGAGGCCATTCAGACAGAAGCCTTTAATCCCGATGCCAAAATTGCGTCGCACATGTCCCACCTCGCTGCTCGTCGTGACCGCTCGCCTACCCCTCCGGAGAATAAGCATTACGATGCAGAAGCAGAGGTTCGCAACCGTGGAACTGGATTCTATAACTTCTCCACCGACGAGGAGGAGCGCAGGCAGCAGATGGAGGAACTCCGAATTCTGCGAGAGGAGACTTTATTCAAGCGGGAAACGGACGAGGAACGGATGGCTGAGCGCAAGGCTCATGAAGAGTGGCGAATCAAAGAGATCAACAGACTTCAGGAAGAGAGGAGGGAAAGATGGCGCCTGGAGGACCTTGAAGCCGAACGCAACCCTAAGCCAAAAGTAACACCTCCACCTAAACCACCGCCCTCAATGTCGTTGTACCCTGAGACAGACACCCCGTATGACCGAACTAAATGCCCACTGTGGCGACGGTACATGGTCACGGTTTATCCTGACCCAGACGATATCGCTGAATCTACAAAGGACAAGGAGGCTTCCTAGGTTTCTTCCTTCGTGTTCCGCGGTGGCCAAGTGTTGCCTTACCACCTTTCCATCGCATTTGCCCGCGCTTTGATTGACAATGTGCTTTCTGCTTTCTACTTTGCGTTTTCTTTTTGTATGTGTGATACCCCTCATTAGTTAGCTTGCGCTTTTACTTCCAACAATGCATTTGATTGAGTATAGTCTATGTGTCTGTATATTTCAATGGATCCGAGGATCTCAAATGCAGGATGTTTTAGCTGTACAGCGTAGCCAGTGGTAGGGCTGCTATGACGACGAACTTGAAGCCTGCTGTACGAGAAAAAAAGGTCCAAAGAAGGACACAATTATCGGAACTACTATGAAGCAATCCACGGTTTTTGAATCTTGGATCCTGAATCATCGCAGTCATATCAACATAACTCATAATTCATTATGCCAGAACAGAGATTCCAATTATAAACTGCAAGTCCCCCCAGTCACATTCATAGCTCAATCGCCCAATTCATCCATGACATCCAAGAACTCCCTGGCATCTAAACAATGTCCAATCAGTCAACAATACTCGAGGTCGGGTCCCCTGCAGGTCTAACTACTTACCAGAAGAGCTTGTGAACTCGAGGACATGTTGTCCATGTGACGTCTGCGGGGGTGTATAATCGTCCATAGACATAAAGGTCACAGGCTTGACATCACGCAAAATCACCGTTTTCGAGTCGTACGACTTAAGCCAACTGCGTTTCCCGAGGTTGTGGGTGACAAACGCAGTCCAGACGGGTGTGCTGCGTTGATTGTTATTAGCATTTAATATTTAGTTCGTTCAATCATCGCATGACATACTGGTTCAAATCGCCTAGGTGGACTGAGGACTGGAGTCTTACAGCTCCAGTCACCGTGTCTTTGTATACACGCAGCGCGTGCACGTAGTCATCGTCGGTGATCGTACTAGCAGATATCAGCCTCTGTGCACTTCATTTCCCTTTTTGGTATGGATTACTTACCCTCCAAAGCATTGTTCTTCGTGTGCCAGCTCGTAATCTAGAATTTCTCCGACGGGGTGGCCTTCATCCTGGGAGCGCAAGGCAAGGAATGTGCCATGGAATAGCACCAGATCTACAACATAAAAGCTGTAAGCATGTCACTTCGATAGTTAAGGCAGAGCTTCCAGATGGGCATTTCTGACCTTCCAATGTGGTGAACTTCAATTGCGTCCATAGAACAAGCTCTGTCCCGCGATTCCGCCGTCTGCATATTCGGAGACAAGGGCCATCTCGCAAGATCTCAAGTAAATTAAGCGGCAAGCAGTAGTAGTTACTCGGCCCCATCCGGTGGCGCTCCCTGCAAAGGATTCGGACGCGATGGTCTGTTCTTCTTAGGTAGAATGACACGCGCATATCGGACTCGTCGTTCAGGGATCTATACTGTGTTAAAACATATGCTCCAAAGGGGTAAATATTCTCGACTTGCAGTTGAAGGAGTTCCTCGAAGCCCTTGTCTTTAATTAATTGTTTAATACCCGGATAAGGTTCTCCGCAGCAGTGTGACCTATTGCCAAATATATTAACAGAATTCCGAAAAGCAAAGCATTCTATCAACAACTCACTTTTCTCTGACAGATGGTAGAGGAGTGTTGGTGGTACTAGAGCCGAATGTATCCTTGGCCCAGTGCTCTTTGATAACATCAGGGTCACTCGAGTGGCTAGTACCCGTCGTTGCAGATGCAGAAGTAAGCGGCGAGAGTGGGATATCCGATACAGAAAACGGGAAATCAGAAGAAGTGGTGGAGGAAGATGACATCGGCGGAGAAGACATATGCGGCGGTCGAGTGCGCTCGTATGACCTCTGCCGTCGTGCATTCCGGTCACTCGCTGGGCGTTCTCTCACCGGGTGTTCTCTCACTGGGTGGTCTCTCACCGGGTTGTCCCTCACCAGACGGTCCCTCAGCGGGTGCTCTCTCACCGGGTGGTCCCTCACTAGGCGGTCCCTCAGCGGGTGCTCTCTCACTGGCCGATCCCTCACTGGCCGCTCCCTGACCGGGCTCGGGGGACTCGGGCGGTTGCCGGTAGGCGAGTCATTCGGACGGAGCGTCATGCCTTCAAAGCGCGCAGCAAACCGGCCATCTTGTATGGAGAGTAAAGTCTTGAAGCCACTGATGAGGCCTACAAGAAGCGAGGAGGTGTAGTGACCCCTAATAAAGACCGTGAATAAGTACATATACACACATGGGCTTTTTCTACTGGTTCCTTTTTTGCGGAGCACCTACTCTCTTACCAAGTCATTGAACTCTTTAAAGACCGTCTTATACTTGGCTAGACGGGTGGCCAGGGTATAGTTTGATTGATCCCAAAAGAACCGGCTCATAATTACCCAAGTGCGCTTGTATCTCGCCGAACTAGCATCGGGGCCATCGAGACCTCTGAAAATCTCGCCGATATCCTCGATTGTATATGCGAAACTGGCTTGCACGACATTCAAATCGGGTTTGATCATTTCGAAATAACGGTGATTTCGGGGATCTTCCGCTAGACGTTCCAAGGTGGTCAAGGATGAGCTGATAGCGTATAACTCGGACATGAGCGATGTGATTTCGCCCACGTGTTCTGGGAGGGGAGCTCGGAATGCATAGAAGCCAGCTGCCACGTCGTCGGCGCTCTGACGAGATACGCGCAGAGCCTGAGCCATCTTGTAGTTCACGGGGTTAGGCCATAAGGGTTTGGGGGGGTTTATATTTTTTTTTGGTGGGAGGGGGAGGGATATGGTGGGGAGGGTTCTCGAAGAGGGGCTACGGAAAAAAATAGGAATCAAATAGGCCAATAAGCTTACATGTGAACAATTAAGATTATTTAACAAAGACACGAAGGAAAAAAAAAATTGCCCATGCGGCTCTCGCAGGGTTCTCCCTTGTATCCAAGACCTGACGTGTTCACGCGCGAATGGCGGGGCTTAGTGGAGTCCTCGTCTCTTCGTCATTTTCGGCCCGTTCTTCTTTTCTTAATCGGAGACCGCTTGTTGATATAAGAGACGTCGAGAATATATAAGTATACTATTATAAGCTATAAGGTTGACTCAGATTCCATGGTTCACAGGGTATTTCCTAGCCCTAAATGTGGAGAACCGTTCAGTCTTACCTGGTTATGTCCCCCCTCACTTAGACCAATCATAGGATACAGCGTCTTAGGACAAAAAGTACAGGGAGTATGGAGTAAAGGACAAACTCTTGGTTCCTGAATATGGTTGCTTCCATGGGAAAACTTGCACGAAAGTCGAGGAGGACCCCATTAAGAGGGAATAGGTTATATAGTTGAGTATTCACCAGTGCTAAAAAGGAAATGCTACCAAGTTGATTGGCTTACCTTCAGTTCGAAGTCTCTGGCTCAATACGCTTCTTTTTTTGGACTTATATACTCCACAGCCCAAAGTCTATATATAGCGTCCTAGTATCCGGTGTTTGCATATATATGCAAATGTTGAATTTAGAATGGGCTAGAACATATTAATATTAACATGACTCGCGTAAATGAGCTTATTGGGGCTGTTAGGGGCTGTTAGGGGCTGTTTGGGGCCAAGACTGTCACCATATGGAGACCGCGTTATATACGAAGTCGAGCCTCCAGGATCGGCGCAGGCTACAAAGCTCTAGAATGTCGAAAGTACTTTGCGATTGATTGCATGCAGCTTATACTAATCTGCGGATATTGCAGTTTGCTAATTGCACTGGGCTCATCGACACTATAATTATTTACATCTGATTTACTCACTATATCTGATTTACTCACTATAGCTGCGGAGCTACTAGTATTTGATGGATAACAAGCGTTAGCAGAAAGACATCGAACAGAGTATCGAATCCAACAAATCAACACAAGGACCATTCAACATGCGTAGAAAATACAATCGCATACTCTGCGAGACCCCTCTACGCTCACGGGAAGGGTGTTCGACTTAGGAAATTCCAGGCTCTGTTAGTTTCAGGTGCCGCGCACAATTATGTCAGGAAAAAAATGCTTCGACTATAGTCATAGTAGCCATATCAACACAACATGGCCTCAAAATAAGCACCGCTGCTAGTTATTCTTGTCCGGCTATACTATACATTGCTTTCATGTACGCCGCTCGTTGAATGGTGTGTATATGTTATCGCACCATCATGAGTGGAGTCGTCGTGGTAGCGTGGTTTGATACGTGCGTCTCAATAAACCACGCATCGAGGCTATGCCGACATAATAAGATGGGGATCAGTCCGAATGCACAATGCTGGTGCATATGACTCGACAAGTCTAGCAAAATCCCATTCAGGAGTAGATAGATACTTACCGAGATCATTATAAACATGGCCTGGACCACCGCGATGACGGAACCTCCGTTGAGGAGTTCATTGAAAGCCATGAACACAAAACACACCAAGGAGCTCTAGATCTAGCACATGGTACTGATTAGAACTTGCGAATACATTCGCGAGAGGGCAGCGGTGCATGGGACGCACCGGGTTTCAAGACAACCGTCCGATTCTTGCTTACACAATGTCGACATGCATAAAAGTATAGAACGGGTTTGATGTATGATGCTCGGCAAAGAAATCGCTGAAGCTTGTCGATTCACCGGTGTACCTTGGCCTCAAGGCTCCCATATAATTGACCCATTATCTTGCGCCGGTAGTGCTGAATCACCCCATGAGCCCTGTGTTGTGGTGAAACCGTTATCATCGTATGGTCGCCCTGTTGGTTTCCCGTCTCATCGTGAGTCCTAAGTGTCACAGTCTTGTATAATAACCACTCCGCGTGTCTTCGCGCCCGTAACGTATCATCATATCCTGCGTATGATCGCACTGTGTTATGTCGTAATCGCATCGTCGTACCCCCACCCATATTGCATAAGCATGCCCCGCGTGCATTCGCTCGCTCTAGCCCTAAGGACATATAGCTGATCCCGGCCATTCCCAAAAGACCTCACCGGGGTCCAGATTTTTTCACCTTCAGAGTGAGGACCGAGGATTTAGGGTCAGAGTTTCATGAACCCCCAGCTCTAGATAGCTGTAGGCTCTTCGTACATCGTAGTCTTCGAGAACGCCTTGTGATCAACCACGATGGCTCTTCTGCTGACTTTTGTTTGACTTCCACTTTGATCTGGATTTGGGACTTTCCGATAAAGTCCATGGTTAGCGGACGAAGCAACGTTGGTTGGAAGATTCCCACAGCATTCGAAACAAACTCAAGGTTAAGCTTCGAGCTTCGACCCCGGATTATTGGGGCGGTGAATGACGCAGGCGGTGAGCCCCGCGCGATTTTGCGGGGCAAAAAATCCCAAGAGCTCTGGAGAGCTCCCGAAGCTTCCCCGAAGCTCCGTAGCCAAAGATCAGAGCTGAAGTGAGGTCAATCTGAACGCGCGGAGAAAACCCCTTGCACAACAGATTGAAGCTTACTTTTGAATCATCCCCACAAGCAAGTGAGTTTGCCAACGTTTGCTTGCTTTTTCTTACAATCGTTTGAAGGCTATTTGAAAGTGTACTTTGGCACCAATTTAAAAGGTTGAGATTTCCCATTGATAACTTAATACCCTCGATAAGAGCAAAGAGGCACAGTTCAGAAGCAAGTAAACCCCAGCCGTCCTCCAAACCCAGAAACCGTGCACGAAACCGTCCGAAAAAAAATCAGGAGAACCATTAGAGAAACACAAACGCCCAGAGGCAAAAGACGAAGTGAAGCTAGAGGGCATTTAAGAGGATTCCTCCTCTTCCTCCTCCTCAGCCTTGGCGAGGTAGGCGGCCTTCTCCTCTTCGTAGCGCTTCTTGTCAGCGGCAGCCTTAGCATCGTAGGGCTTGCGGTCGGTCTCGCTCAGAGCCTTCCACTTGTCACCGAGCTGCTTGCCAACCTGGCCTGTAGGGATGTTAGATATGTACAACGAAGCTGGAGAAGCAGATTCACTGACCGAAACTGATGCCGGGGTTCTCCTCGCGAACCTTGTCACGGTTGTCATTGGCGAAGAACATGTAGGCGGACAGACCACGCTTGGGCGCGTTGGGGTCTAGTAAGTAAATTAGTACAAGCCGGTGACTGATGGTTTAGTTTTTCACTTACCCTTCTTGCGGCGCTGGACGCGCTTCTCGGGGGCCTTGCGAGTAGACTTGGTGGTGCTTTCCTTAGGCATGATTACTGATGAAAGTTAGATGTGATTTCTGAGGATTTTTGCCACAATAGATGTATTGCCGTAGAAACCAAAGGTGCAATTGTGTCAAGTGGAGGTTTGTATGCGCAATTGACATCGTATTTAAAGAAATCAGAGTGGAGGGGAGAGGGGAGAAAGGATGGACGCGAGTGTTTGCTCGACGCGTTGCGCGCGCAAATCAACCACTTGCGACCGAGGGAAAACAGAGCTTCGAGATGATAGGGATAAGACCAACTCACATGAATTCGATGATCACGAATTAGAATATGTTGAAAAAAAAGAACTGTGGGGTTTCATGTTAGTAAAGTGGACAAAAACATAGATCCAGGTGTAGCGCGCGACCGCAAGGTCGGCGCAAATTGGAAAAAAAAGGACAGGCATTGAGGTGAAAATAAAGGATTCCAAGGACCAAAAGAACTGGGAAAAAAAGGGGGTGTGGTGGTGGTGGAGGAAATGTGCTTCAGAAGTGTTGATTTATAGATCTCGGAGTTGATATGCAGTACCTTTTTTTTTGTAAGGGGAGTTTTGTATGGGGGAGTTGTAGTAGTGTAGGAAGATAGTAAGAGAAGAGAAGAGTAGAGGGGGGAGGGCCGTAGTAGTAGCAAAGAGAGGGGCCACAGCAAGGGAAAGGCAAGCACGGTTTCGCTGGTTTCGCTGACTGGCTGAGGGAAACGTATGGTTCAATACTGGTAATTTACACTGAGCCCCATACTATTTTCAACTGATTTCTCGAAATTTACGTATTATTTCCTTAGTTTACCTTCAAAAATTCCCATTTATCTCGTTTGCAATGAATAAATCCATGCACATTCTTTTTCTTTATAATTTTTTTTTTCTAAGCAAGTCTTTGTGGGTATTTGAATGAATTAGAGAATTCAATACGGTGTTATGAAACGAGACCATCATTCCGGCAGCACCTGGGACTTGTGGATTGCGCTCCGTCATATTAATAAACCGCGCAAACGTACAGGTAACTATCCGGTACACGGTAACATCATAGTAAAAGGGTCTGCTCGGCAAGTACCCCCTACCTGTGATTACCATAGGTATTTGCCATCCCATTGATATAGCTTATATTGTGAAATTTATTCTATTGAATAATACTACAAGCATTGATACTCTTTCAGCCCTATGTTTGTTGCAAGTACCAAGTAGGTTAGAATGTATGTCATTAAAAATCCCGGGAAAACACTAAGAGATATGCCGAAGGAGGTAGAAATAACAATCAAGCATTTCATACCATATTCAGTTTGGGCTAGGATTCCTGTACTCCGTACAGACGTTGGACATTATGGACTTGCTTCCATATGGTATAGCGTATAATGGCTTTGGCCGCGAGTTGCAAGGTTATGCATAGGTACATCTTAACTTATACGGGGTACCTTTACGGCCCTGGAAAAACAGGTCCCAGTTCACTATCTATCACGGGTATCATTATTTCCTCTAATTGATAAAATAAAGATTCAGAAAAGGTCTACTTAAGCTCTCGGTGTCAAAACCATTGATACTATCATTCAGTTGAGGATTCTGTGTAATGATGCAAACCCTAATTATCACAGACGCAAAGTGTGCCTGGAGGTGTGTGTACACAAATAGTGTTAGTGTTGGACTATCATCTTCAGGCAAGGGCGGATGGTTGCTCAATCATAAGCGTGGCGTACCCTTTTAGCGTAACCCCAATTGAAAACACGGCTGGGCAGGTACCTAGGAACCTAGGGAACATTGAAGTACATATTGGCATTGATTACCTTGTTGATAAGAGTCATACGTGTGTTAGAGTGTGAGAGAGAGGGGTGAATATGGTATAGAGGTATCGGTGTTTTCTTAGCTCGAGGGTTATCCATGCCCAGACTGATAGGTTACAAAGTAAAACGGTATGGGCATGGAACGTCTTAGAATAGATGATCAAGCTTAGACTCCTTCCTTACAGAGCCGGATCACACCATCATCACAAGCCAAATTCAGAATGGATATCTTGTCCAATATGAGTAGGTATTAGCATGGATATTCTATCTAGCATGATCCTACTGCTCAAGTCGCCGGAATAGCTCATTTATCTTCCGGATACTATGGAGTACACCTTCTCTATAGGCAAACCTCTTGCTAGAGTTGCCAGATTGTGAGATCGAAAGCAAAAGTCCGTACTCCGTACAGAGTAGAGATTGCCAAACCCATAAAAACGCATAGACCACCTGTGGACATTCTGGTGTTCCCTCAGCAAAGATGTCCCTTTTTTACTCCGTACACATACGGGGTACCGTTGATACTGCAGTATTGGAGCTAATCCACCCGTAATGTACTACAGTTCCACGCCTTCCGACAGGAAAGCGTCATAGAGTCGCGTCTGTATTGTGGGCTCCAAATCATTTTATATCTCATAACTAATCATAAAGGGAGCTATGCATTTAACCGAGCATAGGCCCTTACTTCAAAGACGCGAAGCATTGTACACCGCTGTGTATCGTCATTATTGCAGTATGTTGCCCAGGTAATAATTATTATCCAGTCCACATTATTCGGCTCAAAATTACCATTTCCTTTTTTCCCCCCTTTGAAATAGAAATAGAATGTTCCGGAGACTTGGGTATTTATTGTACAGCGCCTATGCTCCTAAGTACAGATAGGGGATGGAATTAGAGAATCGTAAAAGAAAAAAAGAAAAAAGAAAAAAACGGGCATCGGAACGCGTCAAAAAGAAAAACATCAGTCATCACTTTCATCCAGCACCAACGCGCGCAGCATGTCGTCATCGACCCAATTTAATCCACTGGCAACAACTACAGCACTTGCGATGGACTTCATAGTCTCCCATTGAGCTTTGCGCGCTTTTAAATCCGTTTCAAAACTGTCTAGTTGCGACAGCAGCTCAGGGTCTTCAAGCTTCTCTCTCCAGGATGAATCTTTTTTCGTGAGCTCTAGTAGCTGGCGCACCAGTTCCTGGTTTTCGCGATTGATCTGTAGATTCTTTACTTCTAGGTTCGAGAGCTGCCTCATCACCAAGTCATGTGCCGACGCAAGATTCTCATGTGCAAGTGCAAGCACATCGCGACGATTCACCAGACAGAGAAGGGCTCTGTGTATACCTCTATTAGACTTCGAATCTAACTCAAAGGGCTCTTCATGGATACGTACCTCTCAGCAGGGGTGGCAGCTTTCAGGTGAACAGCTTTGAGAATAGGCTCGGTCATGAGGATGGTGCGAACAGCTTTCCTTCTGACCGTGTACGTAGATCGCGCCTCGAGGAGCTCACGTTCCGCTATTGCGAGCTGTTCTTCGGCATCTGCGCCCGAAAATGATTCCAGTTCTAATAGGATGAAAGCGATTAGAAATAAAGACGGACAAAAAAGGCGGGAAAAAAAAATTAAGCATAGCGAAGCTTTTATCAGATGTACCTTGTTCGAGAAATGCCTTTTCCAGCTGTTGTTCCTGGACTTGGTTGTAGAGCTGCAGCACCAATGCCTCTTTATCCGATAAAGTCACGACATCGCGAGAGTCATCTGCAGAATAATCTAGTAGTGTCACCTCACCAGATTGCAGGTGAGGCAGCGACTGGCCATGTTTTGTAGCCATGGATGTAGATCCCATGAACGCGGACATATCTGGTGATGATAAGATGAGACCGGAGGCGGTGGGCGAGCTTCCCCGGCCACACGAGGTCGCTCCGCAACCTTCAACGTCCTGACCAGCCTGATCGGGGGCTTCAGGACTCTCATACTTTTCTTTGTTCTCTTCCGTATATCTTCTTCTTTAGGAAATAATTCTCACTTTTCTCTCTTACTGAGAATCTAAGCTCGCCTAGTGCGGAGGGGGGTAATGTCGTTGCACATCTACATTGCTCACACTGGGGAGCATTTCCTGGCTGATCCAGTGGCGTTTGCCTCGTAAGTCTTCAATAAATCTATTTGATTGTGTCTACTATATGTTTATCGATGTTTGAATGGACTATCCGAATTCCAGCTGACGCCCGTCTATCGTCTATAGTCCCGATGCTTTGAAGTCATGGATTGTTCGCAATACATCCATTCCACCTCCACGGCAAATATTGATGACCGCCCGGGGAAAGAATGTCAAGATACAAACGCTCGCTACCGAGGTGCGAGATTATCAATATCAATCATGACTTGGAAATATGCTAACTCGTAGGCAACCATCCCAGAATGAGATCTTTGTATATGATCGACAATACGTCAGTGAACCAGGCGACGTCGAATTTCCGGAACTACCTCCTCCCCAACCATTCCGACCCGGTACCCCGCCAGCTATCCTCAAAGACGTGAATGACCTCCAGGCATGGCGGAACCTCTATATGACACGGCGCAACTGGGCACTGGACTTGTCCAGTCGCTGTGGGACAATTGACAAAAACCTCCGAGAGCATAACGAACGAACCGATGTTATAAATCGCGCGGTGGGCGTGGCTCTGGAGAATCTCAAGTCTCATGTGGGTAACCTAGAGCATCGGTTCCAGGAGGCACAGTCGTGGGCGAATAGCCTTTTAGAAGAGCAGCAGGCTGCTTTAGATGGCTGGCAACGAGCTCTTTCCACACTGGACAGCATCCCGGCGCGGAAAGATTTCCCCCTTCTGGGACGCCCGTCCACGCCCAAAATGGACAAGGATCGACCAACCGGAACACTGCGTGACTTTGTCGACGTAGGCGAGGTTCAACGGGCTGGATCGGAGGCAGCAACTGTGTCGTCAGCCTTTGCTGGTAGCGTCCATGACGTTGAGAAAACAATCGGCGACATCGCCTCGGACACTCAACGACTGGTGGACGAGGCCCTTGCCTCAAATTTTGACGAGGTGGATGGACTGCTGGAAGAGGTGGAGACTATTGCGAAGAAGATCGTGTCTGATTATGAGCATGTTCTCAGTCTGCCGAGCAACCAGAAAACGTTGGCCAATATATCAAGACTTGCATTGAGCCATACCAAGGACCTTCTTCCTTCGCTGGTGGAGATCAGTGTCGAGCTTCAAGTTGCACTGGAGCATGCTGTGCAGCGCCGGGGGGCCGCGGAGAAAGCGGCCATTGAGCATATGCGCACGATCTCCTCCCTTGAATCTAGACTTGCCGACGCTCATGCACGAATGGTCAATCTGGACGTAGGGAGTAATGCCTTTGAGGTTATCTATTCTGTCTTCCAGATGCCAATGGTGTATGGGTCGATTCTTATCGAATCCGTGCGGCGGCGAGAATGGAGCGATAAGATCAAAACTGATTCCCTGACGCTGGCCGAGGAGATGGCAGTTTTGAGAGACGAAGAGCAACGTCGCAGGAAAAAATGGCTAAAAAATATGGGAGACTTTATGACTGTGACTGATTCCACCACACCAGGAATCGAAGTCAATCTTCAAGGTCAGGATGAGGAATGGCCTGATGTAGCTCGGAAAGAGATCGAGTATTACATCGACGATTTAAAGACCACTCATTCCTTGACCAACCTAGCGGAACAGCTCACCCAGCAACTCAAGGAGCTGGATGCACCCACTCGGCAGCAAAGACGACGGGCCAAAGCGTTCAAACAAGGCAGCGTATTTGACTTGAGTCGGAGCTCTATATTACGCGCCGATGACTCCGTGCGTAGCTTGCAAGAGGAAAAAACAAAGCTAGAAGAACGGCTCAAGGGGTCTGACAGTCGTGTCCGGAAATTGGAAGACCTTTTGCATCGTCAAAGTCAGCTCAGCCGGCCACCGAGCGGCACCTTCGGCCCAGACTTCCCCGGTTCACCTGCATCTCCACACCCTGACGCACTCTCCAGGCGGTCATCCGTCTCTTCAAGGCGCGTCTCAGCCACTCAGTCTGCCGAGGACAAAGTACTCATCCAGCGTATTGTTACGCTTGAAGCGGAGCTGGCAGCCGAGAGAGATGTGGTTAAGCGACTCCATAAGGAAGCCCACGCTGAGCGCCAAACCAACTCCGACAAGTACCAAGAAGCCCAATCCACCAAAAAGGACCTCATAGGCAACCTCGAAGCGCGCCAACGCGAATTTGAAGACGAGCGCCGATATCTGGACTCGGAGTTGAAGAAGTTCAGACTCCGTACTGAGGAAATGGAAGAAGAGGTTGATCGACTTATGGATAGCAGGGAGCATGGAAGACAAGAGATTGACGATCGCATGCACCAACTCGAAGTCGACCTTGAAAATGCTCATGCCAATTCCGCCGAGGACGCACAGAAAATTACCGACCTTAGCGCACAAATTCAAACTCGGCAAGAGCGGGAGGAAAGCCTCCAGGCTAATATTGATGATCTCGAGCACAGACAAGCGGAGTTGGAGCAAAAGCATCAAGACAGTTACCAAGCCCTCCAAGCTATCTTCATGAACCTCTCGCCCGGGGGCATTGTGCCTGTCGAACTTCCCGACATAATCAAAGCCATTGAAGTTCTCTCTGAGGGTCTGTCGATCCACGCCAAGAGCGCAGAATCGAATGCTTCTGAGGCAATGGCTGAAAACAAGGCCCTCGAAGAACAAATTGTCAAATTTGAGTCGGAGGCAGAAGAGCGGACAAAGAGCTTCGACGAATGCCAATCCGAATTGTCGCGACTAACTGCAGAGCTCTCACACGTGCAATCAAAGTCGGAGGACTTGACCAGTGAACTGGACAAAGAGCGATCTAAATTCAGTTCTTTGCAGTCTCAAATAGCTGCCGGAGAGAGTGGCTCCGAAGCGTTGCGTGGACAGATCGCCGAAGAGGAACGGAAACAGGCAGAGCTGTCACGGAAACTGGCGGAAGCTGAGAGTGAAGCTCGAAATCTGAAAGATCAGGCCACAGAATGGGAGAGAAAAGCAGGGGCCACTTCGGACACCGAGGAACAGGCCGTGGCACGGTTCGAAGCTCGGGGCACCAAGTCCTTCGAGCTTTCAAATCAACTCTTCGCACAGGTTGAGAAGCTGGGTCGGATGCTCGAGCAATTAGGTTTCACTATCATTCAGCAAGATGGTCAGCTCGTTGTCCAGCGTGCTTCGAAGCTCAGTGCATCGGTGGGCCTAGGTGAAAGCCTCGCCCAGTCAGGCATTGTGTCCCTGAAGCCGGATACAGCTCTTCTGGACTGGATGAAAGCCGAAAGCCTGGAGGATGAAGACGCCAAATTCTCGGCTTTCATGGAAGGTCTAGCTCAGTTCGACGTGGCGCTATTTGGTGATGTTGTTGTCAAACGCGTCAAGGACATCGAACTCCTAGCGCGAAAATGGCAAAAGGAAGCCCGAGGCTACCGTGAAAAATACCACCGAGTTCAGAGCGAAGCTCATGACAAGATTGCCTACCGGTCCTTCAAAGAAGGCGACCTTGCTCTCTTCCTTCCTACGCGGAATCAGGCCATTCGCTCCTGGGCAGCCTTCAACGTGGGTGCACCGCACTATTTCCTGCGCGAGCAAGATTCCCACAAATTACAAGCTCGAGACTGGCTTCTCGCCCGCATCACCAAGATCGAGGAACGAGTTGTAGATCTTTCCAAGTCAATGAACGGTGTCGCACCAGACCGTCGCTCCCTCGGGGACGCCAGCGACATCACCTCCCTAGACGACGAGAATCCATTCGAGCTTTCAGACGGCCTCCGTTGGTATCTTCTCGAGGCCGTAGAAGAGAAGCCCGGTGCACCTGCTACACCGGGCATAGCGAAGAGCACAGTTGCATCGGCGCACGTCGATGCCAAGGGTAGTATCCGCCTCAAACGTGGTACGGACGAGGGTGCCATTGCCAAAACCCTATCCAGGAGCCTTGATAGCCGCCGCGAGAGTTCGAATTCCAAACGGGGCACCCCCACGCCGTCGCAGCACGCCGTCGAATCCACGACTGATCTTGTGCGCCCCGCCGAAGCTGACGCCGGCTCGCAGCCTCGAGAGGCTGCTCCGATCTTCGACGAGGTTCGCCGTGACCTGCTCTCCGGCCCGTGAAAAGTAGGGATTGACTTATTTATCTTCCGTCTTTTCCGGGTCTGATTTTATGATCTGGCCTCAGGTGCTAATGGGTTTCTTTGGCTTAGGATCCTCTTCCTGCATCGGCTCAACCAAATATAAGTGGTATCGCTTCTTCCCCCGCTCGGCCGACGTCCGATCGTCGACGATCTCGCCCGTGGGAGAAATTGTGGTCTCTTGATTATCGACTCGAGGGTGGCGCAACATAGACTGTTTTCTTTCTTTTTTTTTACGAGCTCTGCAGTAATCGGGCGGTGCATCGTTATTTTCGTTCTGTTTCTTCTTTTTTTGTCCCTGGATTGCGCGCCATCCAGGGATCCATACACGTCCTACTTGCTTTTGGCATTGATTTAGTCCAGATACCCAGCAATGCAATCTAAACTTGAATATATCTATCTTTCTACTTGAAAGAATGTAACGCATGAGGTGCCGGTCTAGCTTTATGAAACATACGTACAAGGAATTTAAATGTAGAGAGCATTTTACATGGCGGGTAAGCCAAGGTTGAGTGAAATCGGAGATGTGACATGATGATGAAAGATAAATCACTAGTCTAAGCCTTCCATGCCACCCATGTCGTCCCAGAATTGACTGAAATCCACGTTCTCATCTTCGAACATCTGCTTCGCTTGCAGCATCGCTGAGCGTTGCCGTTCCGCAGTGAAGCCACCAGGCCGTGAGCTCTCCCATTGAATTAGCTCGACCCAACGGAGGAAGAGATCCTCCTTGCCCATCTCAGTCAACTTCTCCTTGAAGGCAAGGATCTGGTCGCGCTGAATGGATCGCTTCTCGCCCGTGGGAGTATTCTCATCCCCGACACGCCAGATCAGCCAACCATCGGCATCCGTGTTAACCAACACAGCAGTGCGGAACTCATCCATCTGTACACCATCGCCTCTGCGAGTGCGATCAACAAGAGCATGAGCGCGGACCATAGCCGCATAATCTAAATTCCAATCCTCGTCCACGAGCAAGTAACCGGTTTTTCCGATTCGCTCGGGGGTCACAGCAGCGACGATCTTATCACGACGCGCCTCGTCTTCGCGTATCCACCGGTTGCGCTCGAGCTCCTTGCTCCAACTGCGGTTACTGCGGCGGACAATGACCTCTCGCTCACGGAAACCGATGGCACGACGCCAGCGCACGGGCCCTCTGATGAAATTAATAGGCCATGACCACAACAGGGTCACGAGGAAGTAGTCGATGCATATAGTAACCGTGCGGCGCAGGATGATTTGTACCGAGTCTGTCCACGGGGCGGCTGCCGTATCCACAGTCATGGAACTCTGAAGCCCGATGAGCGTTGCCACGAGGGCTGGATATGTGCTGATTCCCATGTAGATCCGTAGGCCAATTACAGCAGTTACTACCAGGTTGACGATGAGGGGTACGGTGAAGGTCTGCCGCTTCAGTTCCTCTGCTGAGATATCGATGTGGACTAGGTATACTTCGTCGGGAGAGAGGTGTTCGACGAACGGCTGCAAGGATTGCGGGACTTTGGTGAATGGTGGGATTGGGCCTGAAGATGCGGAGCTTGGTGTTGAGGCTCCGGATGACGATGGGGTCGTCTTGCCGCGACCTGAGCGCCGTGATGATTTTGCCATGGTGGAGGTTGATGATAGACGTATATTCCACTAAATTGCTGGATATGATTTGAGATGAAGCTTTTCCCAAGGGTTTGGAATGCGAATCTTGTTGCCTTTATCGAAGCTTTCAAGGATAGGGCGAGTGAACGTGTGACATGTCAAGACAAGATAAGGGTTATTTGAGCATCACGAGGTTGTAAATTCTCTCCTGATAATGTCTCGAGGACAAAGGGTAAAAGATAAGTCGAGAAGACAAATTGTTTGGAGGAGTGCCGACGTAATGCGGAAGGAATCCAGACGGCCTAACCCATTGGGGAATGGGAGCGTATTTACCTCCGTCATTTCTTCACAGCACAGGACAACCGCGTCTTTCTCCCTTTTACACTATTTCCCCTACATGTGAACCTCTGCAGGCTGCAAGGGGTATTTCGGCCATGTCATTCGATAAAAACAATCGAGTTTCGCGAGACAGACAGCGGTCACCTTTCCGACGCGCCTCGAAATTCGACCATCACGATATACCTACGAAGCTCCCATCACCCCCTCAGGAAGATGGTCCGCATCCACGACACGCTATTCGCCCAAGATCTCTAGCCGATGCATATCGAGACGCATCAAAACACACAATGTCCGCCGCCTACGACGACGAATACCACTACGTGACATCACCAAGCCCGCGATCGAAGCGGCAACCGATTAACGCGTTCTCGCCAGTTTCTCAGACTTCCCCCCCCCTAAAGAACTCGAGGATGCATATAAGCGGATTGACGAAGATGACGCTCTAGCCGATCTTGTGCGCGATTATGACTGGGAGCCACAGTACAGCGCACGCTCCGGAAGCCGGAGTCGCCCCTCGTCCTCCCGAGCGAGGGACACAAACAACGGTAGAGGATCTGCCAATGGCCGACCCTTCTCC
This sequence comes from Penicillium freii, assembly GCA_028827385.1. NCBI lineage: Eukaryota > Fungi > Ascomycota > Eurotiomycetes > Eurotiales > Aspergillaceae > Penicillium > Penicillium freii. The sequence continues at coordinate 4,636,871 of JAQIZX010000004.1, read as the reverse complement.
GACGCTGGTTTTGGCGATGAACTCGGCGACCATCGAGCCCGCAAGAGCAGGGACTATACCAAAGATGAAGAGCGCCTAAAGCGCGTCACGGGCCAACGCTCGCCGGTCTTCAGTAGGGCTCAGGTCGGACGGGATGCCTTGACGGCGGATAATTTGAGAAGACGAACGGAAGATAAGATTGAAGTGGATCATGATGAGCCAGAGGCTGACAGGAACGGTGTTCCTTCGCCCAATATACCCACTGGCTGGGGCTATCGCGCAGGTCACCGACAAGAATGGGAAAGAAAGCCTACCCAGCGTAGTGTCTCTGAAGAAGAAGTGGAAAAAGCACGTCGACGCTGGTCGCCAACTATCACGGAAGCAACCCAAGCGCCCAATCCTACGCGTACCTCTCCTCGTTCTCCGGCGCGGAGCACACTTTCTGCTAGAAGCGCTCTTGAAGAACGTACCGCCAATCCGCATATGCAGGCAACGCAGAAGGACTTTGGGGAAACTCAGTCTGGTCCAAAGCTGACCTCACCCACTAGTGGCGGCGAAACAATCCCCAATTCCCCAATCACTGTGTACAAGAACTCGTCATTCGCGAGGCCCAGCCCCAGCAAGCGCGACTCCCGGGATCTACTACGGAAACTTTCTAGAACTGAAAATCCCAAAATTGATCATGTCCAAACTCCCGAGCCACTCAAATTGTTCCAAAGCAAAATCTATGACAAGACCCCTCGGGTAACTGGCGCGTGGATCGATACTCCTATGACCCAGCGGGTGGCTGAGAAGATCGAGCTTCCCGAAGATTTGACGAAAGATATCATTCCCCCGCACATACCGAGTGAGCCCAAAGATAATGCACCCCCTACAAAACCAACAGATGTCAAATCGAAAGCCGAGGAACTGAAGCCCGCTCAGACTACCGAGAAAGAGCCCCCTCCTGAAGCACTTCCTGGGAAGGAGCCAAGGCCCCCGTTGGTGCGACCTCATCTACCTAAAAGTGCCTTGGAGACGGTCATCGAGGATGCCAGCTCCGGCAAAGACGTCGAGTTCGGGGATGATACTCTCGAGTCCCTTCAAGCATTTATGGACCCCGGGCCAGGTGAAGACAAAATTGAGGAAGACGACGAAGCTTACGAAAAGGCTGTCCTCTCCCAGCTCGAAAATGCCAGCTCAAAAGACAATAATGACGTGGTCAACTTGGATTCATTGAATGTCAAACTCAACTCTCTAATGAGACATATCGACGAAGTCAAGAAAGGACTCGACGGCCTGGAGGGTCATGTTACACGCGACACCGAAATTGTATCGCAGGCAAGCCCTTTAATCGATAAGAACCCGCAGTCATCACACTTGCACACAGGCGAATCCTGCAAAGGCTGTGGCACGCACTCTGATGGACGAGTCTACGCCGCGATACCTCTTCCCCGGCTGTGGAACCGGAGCCCGCGATCCCAACGCCTTCGGCCCACCAAGCTCGGCTGGTTCATCATCATCTCACTATCGTGGTATATCATCGAATGCCTGATGTGGGACCGATATAGTCATCCCGAGATATCCGAAAGCTGCGAAGGCTATTGCCTTCAGCCCGATGCGCCTTTATACCCCTGGGTAACTGTCACAATGTTGTGGCGCTGGTCACATCTGTCCACTATTTTCACGCCCATTTTCGCTATCTGTGTTGCTTTCTCTCGGCTCGTGGCGCAATTGATGGGTCTTTCGGACGGCTACGTGGATGATGCGCCGGAGCTTGGGAATATCATTGGCGAAATCCGCATCAACGGAACGCCAGTTGCGTTTCCTTGGCTGTCAGCCCCCACCGCTGAAAACATTGTGCCTCAACCGCAGCAGGTTCACTATACACAGCAGCCCGTGCAACCAGTGCAGCCTGCCTGGTCAGCTCGGAACCCGCCCCCGCAGAGGTGGGACAATGACCAGGCGTCGGGGGAGGATGTAATGGACGATGATGAATACCTTTAGTTCCCGAAGTTGTTCTTTTAAGTTCCGACGACATTTGCTTTCAATTTCACTCTGAACCGGTTGAATAGCTTTTCGGTGGCTCCCAGTAGTTCATTTTGCTCGTGGTTCTAATTCGGCAAGGTTTGGGCTACTGTCTAATGCAATCCCGGCTAGCGCTACAGAGACCCTGTTCTCTAAGAAAAGTAATCAAGTATTTAAAGTCTTCTAGGTAGCCATATAAACGCCCAATTAGTATAGGGTAGGGGACTTTGTCCTATCGGACCCCTCATCCATCACAGAAACAGTTCGCCATCAGTATCATTAAAAATACAAATAGGGTATCATAATGCGAAATTAGGAGTGAAACCCATATAAAACAACTCACAACCGCGCCGTCGCACGCCATTGCTTCTGTAGTTCAACCTCTCCCTCCAGCTTCCAAGCAGTCATTCTCTGCATGAGAGCCTCAACCTGCTCATCACTGACTTCACAAGCCTTTTCAATCGGGATCTCCTTTGTCAACTGCAGCTTGAAGCCCAACCAAGTGAGGCTCCCCGTCGACACGACCCGGCCGGCAACAGCATCACGACAGAACCCAGCAAAGCCCTCAAAGAAACGATGGCTAGCTGGCCTGTTCATCATAAGTAAACCGTGACAGTGTGGCATACCCTCAAACATCTCCGCAACGAGAGGCACACCGGCCTGGTAAACGCGGCGCGCTAGAATGAGACCCTCGTCCGTGAGGCCTTCCTCGCCAGTCGAGATCCATATAGGCGGAGCGTCCTTCCAGAGCCCAGCCGGGGCAGCAAGCGGAGAAACCAATGGGTGGCTCAGCATACTGGCGTTGCAGTAGAAGTCAGCGCGAGGCGGGGACGTGGGCCAGATATCGTCTGGCGCGAAGGGGATCGGTGTAAATGCAGTCTTGATAGCTGGGTCGTCGGGGGGTATAGCCGGTGCCTCGAGGTAATCGAGGTGTGCATTGCCGCTGGTAGATGGCATGGAGCGCGTCACGTCGCACCACGGGGAGATGGTTGCGACGCCTGCGGGTAGTTCTATGGGCACATCTTCGCCGTGGAAGCGGATTGTGCGGGATGCGCGGCTGAGAGTTAGGAGTGTTTGAAGGAGGACTAGTGAAAGGTTCCCGCCTGCGGAATCGCCAGCGAATATGATCTTGTTGGCTGGGACGGGTTTGTGGAGGGAGCCTGGAGGGGGATGGAGGAGCGAGAGGTATGCTGTTAAGGCATCGACAAGCGCGGCTGGGAATGGGTTTTGAGGAGCGAGACGATATCGGACGGAGAAGACGGGGGCGCCGGTCAAGTGGGATAGGTGTGCGACGGGGACGCGGTGGCTGCAGGGATCCATAAGGCTTTTTTTTGGATTTGGATGCGTTAGCCAGATGCGCAGTTGTTAGAGAATCACGCGACACTCACAAATAGGCTCCTCCGTGGAAATACAAGATCGTCATATCAGACGGTGATTCCTCGCGCAGCTTGTTGTATTTCTCCTCTTCTGAGAGATCGGGCTCTGGTGTTTTCTTTCCAACTCCCGCGCGGTAACCGGTCCATTCGGCTTCGACGGCGATAGTTGCGGGGGTATCGTATGTCTCATCGCCGGTCTTGAGATCTTCGATTGCATGTAGTACTGCATTGCGCACGTCGACCTCGGGCTGCGGGAGGGTCACCTTGGACACCCACATAGGGCCCTTGACTCCAGGGTCGCGTATGCCTTGTTTCTGGACTTTGCCAAGTGGAGCTTTTGTTGTTATGAATGAGCGAATAATGGCGACAGTTAATTCGGTGCGCATGTCCTGTTTCCCCTTGACGGGGGACATTTGAACGCCATGCAGGAGGATGGTCTTGAGGATCAGCGGGATGCGGAGCAACAGCGCCTTTAAGAGGCCGAGAGGTTCCCTAAGCGAGCTCATGGTGCGAAGGGAGCAACTATGAGCACTGGCTCCTGTGAAAGCAAAGAAATTGAGGTGAGAAGAAGAGGATCTAAAGATCTCAAGATCTTTACGATCTTAACCTTGGAAGATGTCAAACCGGATTTCGTGCCTGAGTGGCGTCAGTGCCGAGGTCCGGACGTGGAGCATCGTACCCCACAAGCCCTAAATCCGAGGTGTCTCACATTGATCTGATCAGGATCATTAGTATTATGTATCATGAGGCTGTCCTATATGGAAGTTCAACTAGTGCTTATTAGTAGATTGCTGTCATGATACCTAGGTAGGTTACACACTCTAGACTACTAGATATACTAGCGTTGAAATGGGTTGATATTGTAGCATGACTGCGAATAAGCTTATAACAATCACAATCCTTGTCATCCGTCTTTGTCACTTATGAGGCTTACATATAATATGAAGGCTAAGATTAAAACCGGCGTCAACTACGGTCGTTTCTGGCTTGCTATATATGTTGAGCTGCAGGGTATATTTAGCCTAAAAAAAAAAAGAAAACATATCCCCTTGAGTCACTTCTCAATGATGTCAGACAATGAATACCCAGTGATCTAAGCAGTGATATTCCCCCAAGAGACCATATATTAACGTTGATATTAACGTTGATATAAGGCCCCGGGGCCAAGTCCAATCAGCTGCCCTAATCCGGCCCAACTGACAGATGACTAATTCACAGCCTCAGGCCAAAATGCTCATGTTTAATTCTAGAACTACCCTGGTCTGTTTCAGGCTCTTTTGTTTTTGATGTCTTCACTTTGCACGCCTAAAGGCGACACTTCTTTCTCTATCCACTGTACATTTTACTGAGCATAATATATCTTGTAGATGCTTGCATCTTGCATCTTGCATGTCCGCTTTCTCCATCGTCCCATCCTCATCAACCCCCCCACTACTCAGTTTGACCGATCGCCCCGGGACGTGTTCATGGTAGCAAGCCGGGCGGAGACGACTCAGTAGCTTGAGACATGGAGGAGAGTACTATTTTCACCGACGACTTGCCGCTCCCACCGGCCCGACTTTTCGAACGATTAGGACAGTTACCTGGCTATACCTGGGACCAGGCGATCGAACCGTTTCACTCGACATACAATCACTGGCATATCTCAGGATTCCGTCATGCATTAGAACCGGATGTTTTGACTCCTCTCGCAAATTCCTCCAATCCCACCTCCGGACCGTCGAGCCTCACCCGCTTCTCCCCACGCACAGAAATCCGCCCATCCGCCCGTGCCTTGCGAAGATTGAGCGCAAGCGAAACCAGTAGTGAGATTTCACTTTCCAACCAACATAGCCTAGAAACAGATCAAACATGGATACCGGTCATCGCGCGAATCTCCACCAACATTATCCGGCTCGAACGAGAGTTTCACATGCTTAGGTCAATTGTACAATCGTCAGACCCAGATTGCAATCATACAATACGACCAGTCGACTTGATCAGGTTACAGCCAGATGATGGCCACTCGCAGACGCTGCTGGTAGCGATTTTTGAGTCCCCAGGCCATGATAGATTGCGAGATCTAGTCACATTTGGTCCTGCCTCATTTGCGGCAGGGTCCAGAGGCGAGGGCAACAATGCCACCCCCAGCGAGCAGATCTCCCTACAATCCTTTTTCGATTTCGCAATCGGGGCATGCGATTGCCTGGAGATTTTACACTATGGCCTGAAGACAGTACACGGTGAAATCCGAGGTGATGCGTTCCATTTTTGTGCAGAGACTGGTGCAGTGAAGCTCGCAAATACCGGCAACGGCGCCAGGTCATTTGATAACGTTCTCAGCGAGGGCTGGTCCTCCGTTTCGCGCGAGCTTGGAGCGAAGTACAAGCTGCAATTTATTGCCCCGGAGCAGACTGGAAGGATGCCCACAGAGCCGGATAGTCGCACCGATATTTATGCACTGGGCCTCTTCTTCTGGTCCATGCTGGTGGGGAAACTCCCATTTGAAGGAACCGACCCCGTTGATGTGGTACAAAATGTACTAGGCAAGAGATTGGTGCCGGTATCTGGGAAACGAATGGATATTCCCGATGCTCTGTCGGCCGTCATCCAAAAAATGACCCAAAAGATAGTTCATGATCGCTACCACACCATCTCATCTGTGAAGAGAGACTTGACCCAAATTGCGAAGTTGCTTGGTGATGGTGACAGTGAAGCATTGAGCAATTTCCAAGTCGCGCAAGGAGACGTGTCTTCCTTTTTCACTCTCCCAACGAAGATGTTCGGTCGGCAAGAAGAATATGACAAGATCCTCTATGTCATCGAAAAGGTCAATAAGCGTCAGGTGGCTGCCTTGGCCAAAGCCGGAACCCAAAGTCCTGGTACAATGCACGCTCTCACGTCGGCTTCGTCCATTTCTGAAAGCCGCATCGAAAGCCTCGAGTATGGTTCTGTCTCTAGCGATTCTGGCTCCTTCCATCTGGCTCCTCAATCGTCTTCCAATGTCACCAGTCACCATCTCGCACAAGTAAACACCCATGAATCTGCGCCGGGCAGTGATACGTCGTTTTGCACTCCGAAGCATACAATTGTCCCCGATACGTATGGCCAAAGTCCAGGAGCAGCTTCCAGCAGAGTCAAGAGCCCATCGCATTCTCGGTCTTCCCATAATACAGACCGCGATAGTCACCCCTCCATCGGTCCTCCCAGTCAACCATCAACAAACCATACTGTTAGTCAGTCGGGATCACTCCATTCATTGAATAAACCAAAGAACAGTGGCAAGTCTCGTCGCAGCGAGCGCTGTGAAGTGATCACAATCAGCGGTCCCGCTGGGATTGGAAAAACAGACCTCTTAAATCGGATACAGCCAACAGTTCGCAAACTTGGATGCATAGCAATTACTCGTCTCGACCGAGCCAAGCGTGTCCCATTTGAACCATTTGCAAAACTATTGGCCAGTCTGTTGCGCCAAATTTTCTCCGAGCGCGATGTCACCACAGATTACCACAATAATGTCAGAATGGCCTTGAGACCCATGTGGCCTACTCTACACAGAGTTTTGGATCTTCCTGAACAGCTGATGTCCCCTGGTGCGAAATACAGACCGACTGAAGCAAAGGCCAATCTTCTCATGCTGGATAAGGGTGCGCCATCAAAGCACGTCAAAATCCCCGGGCTGGATCAAGGGCAGACTTCCCAGGATTTCTTTTTGGCAAATGCTGCATCGAAGAATATGCGGCTCATGGAGACATTCCTCGAGATATTGCGAACGTTGTGTCATTTCAAACTGATCACTATATGTCTTGATGATCTCGAACACGCAGATGACGAAACTTTGGACTTGGTAATGAAAATCATCAAAGCAAAGCTCCCCTGTGTCCTCATACTTTCAAGCCGCAAGGAGGAGATTCCATCTGATCAGGTGAGATCTCTATTTGCGGAAGATCTACCAACGATCACGCGAATCGCACTTGAGCCCCTCGAAGAGGAGCATGTCATGGAAATTGTAGCGACGACAATGCACCAGAAACCCGATCGAACATTGACACCACTCTGTGCGGTTGTTCAGGAGAAGAGCCGAGGAAATCCCTTCTACGTTCGGGTAATGCTTGACACTTGTTACAGAACGAACTGCATTTGGTATTCATGGAAGGACTCAAAGTGGTTATTCGACCTTGATCGGATATTTACGGAGTTTGTGGCTCCTGTCTACGGCGAAGGGCTTGGACTTGGATTTCTTACCAAGCGTCTTCAGGACATCCCTCAAGCTGCCCGATCAATCATGGTCTGGGGATCTCTTCTGGGCAGCCCCTTCTCGTTTTCTCTGGTGCAAAAGCTCTTGACAAGTGAATTTCTCTATTCGAGCAATGACGACGACGAAGTGGATCTCACATCACCGCAAAATGTCACACTTATCAGACAATCAGAGGGTGATATAGTTGTTGGATTGCAGTTTTTGGTCCAAGCGAACCTTTTGAATACAGGAAAGACCGACGATGAGTTTAGGTGAGACATCTACTGCTGGTTATTGCTATAGCCAAAACTCTTACTAATCTTCCTAGGTTCGGCAATGAACGACTTGCACAAGCTGCTCTTTCTTTGAACGAGGGCCGAAATGTAGAAAAGATGCATTTCATCGTTTCACAAGTGTTGATGAAATATTACCACGACCATCGCAGTCGCTATTCAATGGCTCATCATGTGGCACTTGCGTCGCAGACTATCAAGTCTCGTGTAACCAGACGGCTCGAATATCGACGGATTTTATGGGATGCCGGACAAACTGCTTTCCAGTCGGGCGCGCGGCGGTCCGCACTTTGGTACTTCCGTCATTGCATCGCTTTACTTCAGGATGATATGTGGAATGACCTCAAACCTGATGTTGATTACGATGAGACCATGCGGCTATTTATTACGACCTCTGAGATGTCGTGGTCCCAGGGTCACAATGACGATGCCTTGCAGTTGATCAACGAGGTGTTTGTTCATGGCAAGGACGCTGTAAGCAAGTCGAAAGCCTTTATCATTCAAGCCAAAATCTTTGCCCAGATAGGCGATCATCATCGCTCGATGGAATCGCTTCTCACTTGCCTCGATGAGCTTGGTGTCCATCTTCGTCAACCTACAACTTACGAGGAGTGCGATGCTGCCTATCTGCGCCTCAAGTCCTATCTCGAAACTGCCGACATGAGCTCTATTGGCCGAAAGCCAGTCTCCAAGGACCCCACCATAGTGACTATCGGCGCAGTCATGGCGGAGGCGATGACAGTCACGTACTGGGACGATGCATTGACTTTCTATCGGATGGCGCTTGAAGTGATGAACATTCATATCTTCAAAGGTGGATTCACACAGATCGCGATAGGTTGCTCCCATCTTGCGATGATTTCCTTGAGTCGCTTCAAAGATACCGAGTTTGGCACGAGACTTAGCGACCTTTCGCTGGAACTACTCGGGCGCTGCCCTGAATCGTCGACTCAGAGCAGAGGCTCGATCGTTCATAATCTCTACGTGAGCCATTTGCGTGTTCCTATAGCATCAACACTACCCGCTTTGGAAGCTTCGCTCGAGGCTTCTTTCTCAATGGGTGACCCATATCTCACCCTGATCAGCATATCATCAATGGCCAAGACTCGATTGTATCTGGGCCAAGACATGGCGCAGCTGGAAGCTTTCTGTACGGAGACCCCCGAAGAAATTCCCAAGTGGAAATATGATACCCGCGGTGGGGCTAGTCTTATTGCAGTCCAGCAAGTTTCACGGGCTCTACAAGGCAAAACTGATTACCGATCTGTCGACGGCATCATGTCAGACGCCAATCACAACACATCTGAGTACATGACGCACTTGGATGTTAACTCCAGCAACGCTGATAGACCCCGTGACATCTACTGGGGTCTTGCCATGATCCCACTGTTCCTGTTCGGTCACCACACCAGAACGATTCAAGTGGGTACTCAACTTTTGTTCACTAGGCACAGGCTCTGGTCAGCACGTGTGTCCTACGTAATTTATTTCTATCTGGCGGCCGCACTCCTCACACTTCATAATGACAATCCCTCCCAAGGATATCTCGACGGCAAGATGGAGACGGTGTTGGAATACAAGGCCGAGATCGATTTTGCTCGAGATGCATCAGAAGTAAATTATGGCATGTGGGCTCTAATTTTAGAAGCCCTGATCTCCGAGGTTCGCAACGATCACAGCGCTGCCATCCAGAGCTTCGAGTCTGCGATCGACCATTGTCAAATCCATGGTTGGCCCCTTGAAGAAGCCTTGGCCCTCGAGCTGCAGGGCGAGTTTTTGGTCAGACGTGGAGCAAAGAGGGCCGCTCGTGCTGTGATCCAAGATGCTATCGCTTCCTGGAGCGCCATTGGCGCCGGTGGTAAATCGTCGCAGCTTGCTGAGAAACATGAATGGTTACTCAAGACGGCCACCTCAGCAAAAAGCGTCGACGTTGGCTGCCAGACTATTGATTCCCTTCTTGAGATCAGCCGTGATGTTGTGCAAGAAGAGATTTCGATCCCCCAGCAGATGGAAGAGGATGAGAGGAGGCAACAGTGGATTGAGCAAAATGGTGTTGCTGCTGGAGAACGGTCTCTAGACATATCAAGTGTCGGGCTAGATATTATTGACTTGTCCAGCATTCTCGAGTCCAGCCAAGTCATGTCGTCTGAGCTTCAAATTGACAAGCTCTTCATGAAAATGCTTGAGATCATCCTGGAGTCTTGCAACGGTTCCGATTTCGCCATCATTGCTACGGACTTCGATGACAACAACGGCTTTGCGATTGCCGCAGCAGGTGATTCGGAAAAGGGCCAGAAATCATTCCCGGAAGGTCTCCCTTTCTCGGAGATGGAGGATCGAATGGCCTTGCATATCTCGGACTATGTCATGCGCACAAAGGAGGAAGTTCTTGTTCACAATGTTCTCGAGGATGAACGGTTTTCCAATGTGAGCGAGACGTACTTGGCAAATTACCCCTCGGGTCGGTCTGTTATCGCATTGCCAGTCGTACAAGGAGATCGCCTTCTTGGCGTCATCCATCTGGAAGGAAAACCAAATTGGTTCACACAGCGCAATGTTGTGGTCCTGCATCTGCTTTGCAACCAGATTGGTATTTCGTTGTCCAACGCGTTGCTCTTCCGTGAAATTCGCAAGGTCAGCGCCAAGAATGCTTCCATGATTGAGTCCCAAAAGCGTGCATTGGCCTTGGCACGTGAGGCCGAACAGAAGGCAAAGAATGCGGAGGCCGAAGCCAAGCACAATGTGAAGCTAAAGGAAGACGCAGCAAGGGCCAAATCAATTTTCCTTGCCAATATCTCTCACGATTTGCGTACTCCGATGAACGGCGTGATTGGTTTATCGGAACTCCTCAAGGGAACTTTCCTTGACAAGGAGCAAGATGAATACGTTGAATCGATTCGTGTGTGTGCTGATACCTTGCTCACCCTCATTAACGACATTCTCGATTTCTCGAAGCTCGAGGCCGGAAAAATGAAGATCTCCACGGTCCCACTCAACCTAAAACAAACCATATCAGAAGTCATCCGGGCTTTGCGATACACACATCGTGACAGAGGCCTAGAGACCATCGAGAACCTCGATAAGGTACCACCAGAGCTCGTTGTTCTTGGAGATCCTGTTCGTCTCCACCAGATTTTCATGAATCTCCTCAGCAACAGTTACAAGTTCACTCCTGCTGGATCAGTTACGGTCAAAGCGAGGGTTGCACGTGAGGGCAAAGGTCGGGTTCGCCTTGAATGTTCGGTCACCGACACCGGCATCGGTATTCCAGACGAACAGAAGGCTCGCCTTTTCCGACCATTCTCACAGGCTGATGCATCCACGGAAAGATCATATGGCGGTAGTGGCCTTGGCCTGTCAATCTGTAAAGCTATCATTGAAGATGTTCTCGGTGGAGCTATCTGGCTTGAATCGACATCTGGAGTTGGAACGACCGTGACATTCCACTTGGTCTTCAGCAAAGCACCCAAGAAGACGGCGGTCAAGACTGCATGGTCACAAGATCTGAGCCATGCAGAAAACGAAGTCCGTCGGTCCTCAGCTCGCGACCTCACCCAAATCCCTCGTGATCAGATACGAGTCTGCATTGCCGAAGACAACCCAATCAATCAAAAGATCGCCGTCAAATTCGTCACTGGCCTTGGCCTCCAATGTAACGCATACGGTGACGGCAAACAAGCCGTCGATGCTCTACGTGCAAGCTCTCAAGAAGGCAATCCATTCCACGTGGTCCTCATGGACGTGATGATGCCCACCCTTGACGGATATAACGCGACCCGTGAGCTGCGACGGGATCCTGACCCAAATGTAAACGAAGTGCTGGTCATCGCCATGACCGCAAGTGCCATCGAAGGTGATCGCGAGAAATGCCTCGAGGCTGGCATGAACAATTACCTCCCCAAACCGGTCCGCTCGCCCATTTTGAGCGAATTATTGGACAGATACCTCGCCCCTGCGCCGCCAACCTACCCCAAGTCTCGTCTTGCTATCCGAGAAAAGCGTTCGAAAGCAAGTATTGATGGTGGCGCCGGAACACCTACCAGTTACTCCTCTTCGGCTTCAGATGAACCGAGACCACTGTCGCTGGAAAAGAAATGAGTCCATGCATTTTTAATTTATACCCGAGTTTGCAAAGATAGAAGTTAGGCGTCATTTGGGTCAATGAGTTTATCTCTATTTAGCTTTTTATTTTATTTTTCATCTCGTCATTCACGACCTAGGTAGTTCTTTAGTGTTTCTTGGAGATTCTATAATCATGATCAATGACCCACTTCTTCCTTGTATATCCTCGCAGAGATGTTGTCAATTGGACATTTGAACATAATGCATTATTTACGTCTAGAATAGTTATTAGCTATATACATAATTCTCATTCTCATGATATTAAACAAAAGCCTAAGCGCGACGACCAAAGATGCGGAATCGCTTGACACCACCATCGGGAACAAGGGTCAGCTTAACATGGCTGAACACCCGAGTATCTTCACCACCAGCAGTGAGATCATCAGGACCAAAGACATGCTCGGTATCTGCCTGGCAGCGCTTGTCACCCTTGACGATCTCAACCCAGTTGGCGTCATCGGCGGAGGGCACACCGTCACCACCAGCGCCAGCAACCAAGCCATGCACACGCACAGCACGAGGGAAATTTCCACGGAAGTCCTTGGTGTCAACAACAACTTTGGAGACCGAGCCAGGAAGACCTAGCTTAACAATAGCCCAGTCGACGTGGCCAGCAGCGCGCGAGCGAGCAGTCTCCCATCCATCACCCATATCCTTTCCACGACCAGGAAGCAGAATGTTAGACGAGGGGGTGAAGTGCTCATCAGAGGCAGCAAGCGCCACACCTCCATTGAGAGCAGACGAGAGCTCTTCAACGGGTGCCGAGGCAGCTTGGACGGCCGGGGCAGGAGGTGGGATAGCGTGACCGTAAAGACGGAGACGGGCGAAGCCACCGTCGGGGTACATCAGCAGACGGAAGTGAGTGTAGGGAGTTTTGCTGATTTCGGCGTCGAACTTCCATCCGTGACGCTGTGAGGGACCGCAAGGCGAAGCGGGGAGAAGAGTCTTCCAGCCGGCGAAGCTGGGGTCTGCGATTTGGGCATCTGTGACACCACTACCTTCCGGCGCGTGTGTAGCTTGTAGCTCTCCTTTCTCGCCGTAGTTACCGATGAAGTGGGCGGTGTCTACTTCGACGCCGCGGATGTAGGCTGCGGCGACGCCGAGCTTAATCACGGCCCAGTCGTAGGGATCTGGGTTGTGGCGACGGGTTTCCCAGCCATCGTACCAGGCACCGGTGTGGACGAAGATGCCGGGACGTGAGATGGAAGGAGTGGGGGTTAGGAGGTTATCGGCTGAAGCGAAGTAGTCGTTTGAGCAGGCTAGGATCTTGCTGTTTAGGTTGCATGAGGCTAGGTTGGTGGTGTGTGCGAATACCTGGTCGATATCGGCAGCGGCGACTTGCATTTTTGGATTGATTTGTATGAATTATATTATTTAATGAGTTTAGAAGAGAGTGTAGGCGTTGAGTGTATACTTAAATAGCAGAGAGGGGGTTATCGATAAGGGACATTTCCATTACTCCCCGACGTCGATAATCCCCATTCCTCTTCTATCCTCTTCTAATTAGAGCCAACCAGAGCCTATCTTCCCCAGTATTCCCTTGAAGCTAAGTCTAGATCCAATGCCGGTTTGAGGCCCTTCGGAGTTGATTTCGGAGTTGGATTGTTGACCCACTACATGGCGAGCCAGATCGGAGGTCTCTGATAAGCGCTGTGATCCGAATGACAGTCCCTCATTGATCAGAAATGAAAGTCACAGACTCCACAGAAAGCAAAGGAATCCAAAATGTTCAATTTACGCCTACTACGCTACTGTGGCAGAGTGATAGCTTTCCTGCGCAACCGGCACAGAGCTCGGAGTTCATCGGAATTCAACAATTCGACCAATAAGATTTGCCATTATCCCACAGATACGGGTGACTTGATTTCTATTATATGGTATGTCATCCATATAATGCAGTATACATATTTAGCAGACAGAAGGGGTGAGGTAAAATGAAATAAAATCAAGTTAAGCATGGTATCTACCATTGCCCCGTACACAGGGTTATACAATGACGCAGTCATTCGTGAACTTATTGTTGATTCCCATATATCCCGAACGTCTTTCACCAAATGGGACACCCAAGTCCATTACCTGAGTACACACAAGGTGTACTTCGGTACTGTTGCAATGTTGACCAACCTGCTTGTGTGACACTCAACGAATTCTCCCTCGAGTCAGAGATTCAGGACCGGGACGAGGTAATCAATTGTATTGCCCTCACACATAGCCCACAAGCAGGCAAGAGACATCAACTGCTATTCATATAAAACATTAGAAATGAGGATCCCGGAGGTCATCCCCAGACTATGAGAGCAGATACCAGAGTGAAGGAATCGACATAGTATTTCAGCCATGAGCACGTCAAACTAAGCTGTGAAGCATCTAAACAAACGCCAGCAATGCCTTCGTATCATTCAATATGGTGGGCCCAAACAGCAAGAAGAAAAAAAAAAGAAGAAGAAGAAGCACTTTTGTCGCTATCCCTTTCCAGTGGTCTTGGTTGCAGCATTCTCCAGAGCCGTATACCTCCACGCATACTGTGCCATTGCTCTCTTATCACTTTCAGAGCGACCTTCGTTCTTGTCAGCCAAATCCTTCGTGCCCTGCATTTGTATTTCCCACCCCTTGAGGATTCGAGCCTGGGCTTCCGCGATCGAAGTCAGGTTTGAGTTCTGTGAGGCCATTCGTTCATCAATCGTGGCATGATACGATAGCTTGGCGCGGAAGAGGGCCATCTCGCATTCGTCGTATTTGATTCCTTTTGCCTCGGGCACCATGTTGTCTTGTGTACTCTTCGGGGGCATCTCGTACTGGACCGAGAGAGAGAGAAGAGAGAGAGAGAGGGGTGGTTGTCGATGCAGGCAATGAACTAGTTTTATAGCCGTGTTTTGGCAATGGTGTTTGTTGGGAGTTTGGAATTTGGAAGAAGTGAAGAATATGCACGATATTATGTTCAAGGACTGGAAGTATGTATATCTGTTCAAAGACGAACCAAGTGATTCCTGAGCATGTCACGCCTAGAATACTCCTGAAGCAAACATAGAAAATATAGTGGCGAAGCAAAAGGGTTTCAAATTAATGACGAGAAAAAAAAGGAGCTATAGGGGGAGGGAAATGAAAGAGAAATCTTGATCAATTATATCATGACGAGATCATGTTCACCGTCATTGTCCAAAGGAAACATCGCCCCCTCCAATACCCGACATACCGGATGTATCACCCCTCAACACTGCAGCGCAGAAAAGGGGGGAGGCATGGCCACAATCAAACCATCCCGGAAAGAGAAGGAGATCAAAAGACACATGCAACATACACATAAGAGAATTTCACCCAACAGTTTCTTCACAAAAAGAACGGTACTCGAAGTAGGGACCTGCACATCCCGTGTTGAGCGGCGATGACCCGTTTGCTTTTTGGCGAGTGCCATCTGTCTCGTGATGAGAAGCCAAGCCAATGGATCTGAGTTGCCGCCTTGTCTGGCGCTTTTAGTGCAAAAGCCATGGTAACACCATGTTTGAATCGCCAGACCGCGCAACCGGACGTGCATGACTTTAGGAATTTTGCTGGAAGGGTCGAGAATCAATCGGTAGATGCAGTCCCGTCTCGGTCCGTATGGCCGTGCGCACATCCCTGTGTATCGGGGTCTGTAGATTAGAGGACATCTGTATGTTGTCTCGTTGTACTGCGGACATGAACATCTTATTTTATATCTCAATTGCTATAGGACAGGTTGACTGTTTGCGCCAAACAATCTGATCCGGATCTCTTCAGCTGAAAGACAATCGAAAAGGAATCTTAGCGGGTTCTATACCGTTGCCACGAGGGTCAATTAGAGGCGAGCAACCGGATTACACAAAAATAGAGTTGATGTAGCCTGCCCGTCATTTCCACCTTACCCGTCTTCTTCTCATTATGCTCTTCATGAAGATCTTAATATGGACTATTGTCTATTTTGCGAACTCTCGATAGCTTCAGAGAAGATGAGTCGAAGTCCCTTAATCAATGTCACTGTTATCAATGCAGTGTCTGGCCCAGACTATAAGTAACTGGCAATTGTCACCGTTGACTTTTCTCTTCTCCCAGAGACATGCATATGTTCTCAGTACAAGAGGGTAAAAAAGGAAGGTGGAAAAGACCCCATGAATCAGCGAAACTATATGGTTCAGCCACATAGTCTCTTTTTGTCTCTTTTCTGGCTTGCGTCACCATCCAATTCTTCCAAGGATAACCATATTAGGGCTGCAGAGCACCCATACCGGGTCATCTGTGACACTACAGATGCAGGAAACCCGTTGACCGTTTTATTTTATTTTTCTTCACATAGCACATGATACCAATTGAAGGCTCAAACCATTAATCTAAATAGCCTCCCACTTAAAAAGAAGGAGCTAAAAAAAGGATCGGAGTGCGAAAGGTCCTAACTTGGTACCTGATTTGTTTGTGTAACGCTGCAGGCCGAAATGTAGGGGACCTATGGGCCGTGATTGCATTTTGGACTGGTGGCGATGAGAGTCTCGGAGAAAAAAGAAAGATTCCATGAGGTATCTCAGCGGGAAATGGGCCGGGTTGAGAATGGTCTGGGCACTTTAGGGCTCGGGAAGATCATCTGATGTCAATTGTAGATCTGACCTTGGGAGTTGAAGCCAACACTATCCTTTTGGGAAGTTGGTAGGGATACAAAATATTTCAAAGCTCGTGTTTCTGAGGTCTCATATACGTTTGAGAAGACAGAGGGCGGAAATTGTGTAACAGAACAAGCACCCCCCCCGACGGTTAGGCACAGGCTTATATCGGGTCCGCCGCGTTTCAACTGTTCTATTTGTGCATTTTTCTTGATCTATGTGTAATACCGAGAGTTGGAATTACATTTCGAAGTATTGATATGATCAGTTCCAAGGGTTAGATCGGCTCTAAACTCTAGAGCTTGGAGCTGAAACAAAGACGGGAAAATATACATCAAATTATGTTATCCGCTCCCTTTAATAAAAGCAGCTTCCCTGCTACTGAATGTTTATCGATCGGCACTGCCCTCCTCATCCCGGCCCGCCGCCGCTCTCGCTTTCTTGGCCTTCTCAATATCCAAAGACATCTTCACCGGGTGGACTCCTGGGGTCTCAAACACCGTGTTGATCTCCTCTAGAGACAAACGGCTAGTCTCTGGGAAGAATAACCACGACAAGCCGAGCTGAATCGAGTTGTACACAATGTACACGACCCAAATCTTATAACCCACCTTTTGGATACCGACGCCAATTCCATAGGTCTGTGCAGCTCCGGCTCCTCCCTGGATCAGACCGTAAAGACCCATTCCCTTGGCACGAAGTGGTAGCGAGAGGATTTCAATCGGATACAAGTTGTGCATGGTTGCAACAAATGTGGCTGAAAAGGTCTGGTAAAGGAAGATCCAGAGAATGGTGAGCGCCGCCGCCGCTGCAGTGCCGTGAACGTTGTACTGCCACGACGTGATCGTCGTAGCCGTTTGGAAAATAATCATGCTGATAAGACCCACAAATATCATGGTTCGTCGGCGGAACCTATCGACTATAAGAGCGGCTGTAAAGATGAAATAGACTGCGGTGGTGCCAATGTTGACACCGAGTAGCTGCTTCTCGCCCTTCATTCCGAGTTGCTGTAATGAAGGAACCATCTAAAAAGGTATTAGCCACTGAATAAGGTGTCCTACGATCTAACCACTCACATAGTACGTGATAATACCACCTCCATTCCATTGCTGGAAGAGAGAGTACAAGAACAAAACCAGGAGACGGAAACGGGCCGTCTTGGTGAAGAAGACCCGATAGTCCCAGGCGGCCCTGTAGCCTGTCTGGTCATTCTCGAGAGATTCTTCAATTTGCCTCACCACAATATCGACAATGGGCTCATTGATGTCGGTGCTCGTAGTGTGGTACTTGGCGATGACTTCCTTGGCCTTTTGGCGATTGCCCTTCAAAACATAATAACGGGGCGACTCGGGAGTCAAAAGGTATATTCCCAGACAGACAAGCGTAGGGAATAAAGCCTCAAGAATGAGTGGAACACGCCAGGAGTTGTTACCAGGCAACTCGGTAAGTCCAATCATGGCACCAAGCACACCAAGACTACCGACCTGGAAACATGCGCCAAAAAAGCCGACCATAACACCACGAAGATGGACGGGCGAAATCTCGCCAATGTACTGAGAGCTCGACATGAGTGAAGTACCAAATCCCATGAAGAACCGACCGGCCATGAACATCGGAAGATTCGTGGCGAGGCCCTGCATGAGAGATGCGAAGATGACAATGGCGTTTCCAGTGAAATTGATTCCACGACGACCGATCACATCCGCCAACCCCATGAAGGGTGCTCCACAAACGATACCAATCTGCATGAGAGCATTGATCAAACCATATGTGCCACCACTGCTCCCGAAACCGAAGTAGTTGTGCCATGAATCCAAAGCATTGATACCGCTGATGACACCCCAGTCGATTCCGAAGCCAGCTTGGTTACAACCATGGACGAACATCACGAGACCCAGGCGGAATCCGGTCCACGACCGGAGACTCAGAGAATCCTCGGACAACTTCCATAGGTCCTCTTCTGTCACCCGTGCCAGGGCAACCTCCTCAATATATTCCGGATCCACGCTCTTGCCCAGCTTGGCCTCCGCATAGGCTGCATCCGAGGTCATTGTTGCGGTTTGGAAAATTCGATTGAATGGACTTGAAAAAGTATAGAGATGATCGCCCCAAAGTATGGGGTCGAGAGCCCTTGAGCTGCAGTCAAGTTCGATCTAAAAGCGGGGATATACTGGGGTATTTCTGCTTCGATGAATCATTCCCACGAAGCTAGGGGGGCGACAAACTAACGGTCGGCATCCAGGCTGTTGCCGAGCGACCTATTTCGCCACGGAGAAGACATGGGTTTGAAGCCAGATTAGCTCGTGGGGTGATATAACTGCCAGAATGGACAGTGATTGGTGAGTGATGGGGGTCACGCTGTGCATTGTGTACGCCAATTCCTAAATTGCCTTTCCTTGCTATGTGCCTGGGGATTTCCCACCAGTAAGATGAAACTGCGGGGGGAAACTAGCGTCTAGTTGGTTGGAATGTTGCTTAAATCTTTCCCTGTTAGTCTGGAGTGGCCGGATCTACCCCAGATCACAAGGGAATAATCTGGGGGAGACATTTAGCCTGGAATCCGGGGAATAACCGGGGGGCTGACGGACCGAACTGCCGCCTTGGTCTCGACTCTCCAGGGCTAGGCCATATTGATACATCAACCCAACACAGACCAGACCAGACCCATTGAAGATTATTGAACATGTCGGAATTATGGTACCAGCAACCTGCGGAGGACTGGAATTCAGCCCTGCCAGTCGGAAATGGGCGCTTAGGCGCCATGGTGTATGGACGCACGGACACCGAAATGCTACAGCTCAATGAGGATTCTGTGTGGTATGGAGGACCACAAGATCGCAACCCGCGAGACGCGCTCGAGTATCTACCACGCCTGAGAGAGGCTATACGCGCGGAAAACCATGTCGAAGCTGAGAAGATCGCCAAGCTGGCGTTTTTCGCTAATCCAATCAGCCAGCGGAACTATGAGCCACTAGGAAACTTATTCTTGGATTTGGGACATGATCCCAGTCAGGTTACAAGCTATCGGCGCTCGCTGGATCTCGCAAGTGCTACAGCGCATGTCAGCTATGAGTACCAGGGTGTTCGCTTCGAACGTCAAGTCCTGGCTAGTTACCCGGATGATGTGCTTGCGATCAGATTGTGTTCCTCGAGTAAGGCTGAGTTTGTCGTCTGTCTAACCCGCATGAGTGACTTGGAATTTGAAACAAATGAGTGGCTTGACGATGTCAGTGCTACGAGCAACTCCATTACCATGCATGTCACACCTGGGGGAAAGAATAGTAATCGAGCGTGCTGCATCGTGTCAGTTCGTTGCGACAGTGCTGAGAGTACAATTACCAAGATTGGAAATAATCTGGTGGTGAACTCCAGTGATACACTGCTGATCATTGCAGCACAAACAACATTTCGACATGAGGACATTGATCAGCGAACCAAGCAAGATTCAGAGGATGCCTTGGGCCAGTCTTTGGAGAACCTCCGCGCCCGTCATGTTGCGGATTACCGGTCTTTGTACGACCGAATGGAATTGCAACTTGGGCCAGACTCTCCCGAAATCCCAACCGACCAACGTCTAAAGTCTTCTCGAGATCCAGGGCTCATCGCACTCTACCACAATTACAATCGTTATCTCCTGATATCATGTAGTCGGGATGGACACAAATCACTTCCTGCAAACCTCCAGGGTATCTGGAACCCATCCTTCCATCCGGCATGGGGCTCCAGGTTCACTACCAATGTCAATCTTCAAATGAACTACTGGTCTGCAAATGTGTGTAACCTGTCAGAATGTGAAATTCCTCTGTTTGATTTACTCGAGCGCATGGTTGAACCCGGAAAAGCCACAGCTCGGATCATGTACGGATGTCGGGGATGGACAGCCCATTCCAATACTGATATTTGGGCCGATACAGCCCCCGTTGATCGATGGATGCCGGCAAGTATCTGGCCCCTGGGTGGTGCATGGCTCTGCTACCACATTTGGGATCATTTCCAATATACCTGCGATGAAGGATTCCTTCGTCGGATGTTCCCTACCCTACGTGGATGCGTGGAGTTTCTCCTCGACTTCCTGGTCGAAGATGTGAATGGTGTATATCTTGTCACCAGTCCGTCTGCTTCTCCAGAGAACTCGTTCTACGACCACAGGGGTGAAAAGGGTGTATTGTGTGAAGGATCGACGATCGATATCCAAATCATAGATGCTATTCTGGGCGCCTTCCAATCTTGTGCAAACAGAATTGATCTCGATGATGCCCTTCTTCCAGCAGTTCAAGCTACAAAGTCCCGCCTCGCACCAATGCAGATATCCCCTGCTGGGTATCTACAGGAATGGGCCAACGACTACGCCGAGGTCGAACCCGGACATCGTCACACGTCCCATCTGTGGGCTCTACATCCTGGAAATGCAATCACGCCAACACAAACCCCGAGGTTGGCAGAAGCGTGCGGAGTAGTTCTACGTCGACGCGCGGAACATGGTGGCGGCCATACTGGCTGGAGTCGTGCGTGGCTGCTCAACCTACACGCACGTCTACTCGAAGCCGACGAATGTAGTAGGCATTTAGACTTGCTGTTGTCCCGGTCTACTTTGTCCAATCTCCTAGATAGTCACCCTCCATTCCAAATTGATGGCAACTTTGGTGGTGGGGCAGGTATTGTCGAAATGCTGGTCCAATCCCACGAGTCTGGAGTAATTCGCATCCTTCCAGCGTGTCCGATGGACTGGACTGGATCCATCCGAGGAGTGCGGGCGCGTGGTGGGTTTGAGCTGCAATTTAATTTCGGAAATGGCCGTGTTATAGGTGAAGTGACCATAATTTCGGAGCGTGGAGAGACTGTGGTTGTTTACTTCAATGAGTTACAAGTAGAGATTACTGGTGGTGGTGAGCATAAGGTCAACTAGATATCTTAGTAAATAGATTTCAATTCGCAATCATATAAAATAGCAAGATGATTCTTTTTTTAGAAATTAATATATGAGGTGCTTCTGTACTTTTGTACTCCAAGTGTTGTATTCGTCGCCTACATCCACCCCGTATAACTGCTAAGGTGAGGTCCCTGCACTTCCTAAACCACCACGGAGCAACACCCGCATATCCCAGTCTCGGGGGTCAACCGAAGAGAACAATGAGATTTTATCCGGATGATGTCTTTGCGGGGTATCATTGATGAGAGATCCAAGCTAAGAAAATAACTTGTCAACCCTCGTCACAATCCCACGAGTCCCAACACAGCAACAACAGCATGGATTTGAATGCAGTGCAAGATCTCAAGGATGTGCTCCGACCTGACTTCTTCCACGGCTACGCCACAGCAGCAGCCCAAATAGAAGGCGCCTGGAACAAGGACGGCAAAGGCGTATCAATCTGGGATACATTCGGCCACACACCGGGCAAAATCGCCGATGGAAGCACAGCTGACGACGCCGTCCGAGCCTACGACTTCTACCGCGAAGATGTGGCACTCATGAAGTCCTACGGTGTAAACGCCTACCGCTTCTCTCTATCCTGGTCGCGTATCATCCCCCTCGGTGGCCGCGACGACCCCGTCAACGAACAAGGAATAAAATTCTACTCCGATCTCATCGACGAACTCCTTCGCAATGGAATCACCCCCTTCCTCACCCTATTCCATTGGGATATCCCCCAAGCCCTGGAAGATCGATACGGAGGCATGCTGAACCAGGACGCCTATACGCCGGACTTTGTGCGCTACGCCCGCGTCTGCTTCGAGCGCTTCGGTGACCGCGTCAAGCACTGGATTACATACAATGAGCCGGGCGTCTATACCCTCGCCGGGTATGCGGCGGGCGTGCATGCGCCAGGTAGATCGTCTTTCCGTGAGCGCAATACCGAGGGTGATTCATCCACAGAGCCGTTCACCGTCGCGCATACTGAACTCGTCTCGCATGGCCATGCTGTGCGCTTGTACCGGGAGGAGTTCCAGGCCCAGCAGAAGGGAACTATTGGTATCACACTGCATGGCAATTGGTCCGAGCCGTGGGACGAGGAGGACCCACGCGACCAAGAGGCTGCAGAGCGTGCGCGCGAGTTCGAGATTGCTTGGTTTGCGGACCCGTTGTATAAAACGGGTGATTATCCTGCGTCGATGCGGGCGCAGCTCGGTGACCGATTGCCGAGGTTCACAGAGGAGGAGTCGAAGCTTGTGTTCGGGAGCTCGGATTTCTATGGCATGAATAGCTATACGACTTTCTTTGTGAAGCATACGACATCTGCGCCTGATATCAATGATCACAAGGGGAATGTGGAGATCTTCGATGAGAATAAGCAAGGGGTGTCTCGTGGGGAGGAAAGCGATACCCCGTGGCTGCGGGCTGCGCCTGGGGGATTCAGGAAGTTGTTAAATTGGATCTATAAACGATACCAGATGCCGATCTATGTTACTGAAAATGGTACCACTGCCAAGGGTGAAACGGCTCCCACGCCTGAGGTTCTTAATGATGAGTTCCGCATCAGGTTCTTTGAGGGCTATGTCGGCAATGCGTTGTCGCGGGCTGTGAAGGAAGACGGAGTTGATATCCGATCTTACTTTGCTTGGACATTCACTGATAACTGGGGTAAGTGGATGTTTTCTTCGTCCACTATATGAATAATTGACTGATATTCTCTAGAATGGGCCGCTGGGTATGCGGATCGCTTCGGCTCCACATTTATCGACTTTGAGTCCGAAGAAAAGGCTCGCTATCCCAAGCAGTCTGCCTATTACCTGGACAAGTTGTTCAAGCATTTGATTAAAGACGCATAGATGATTTATATGGGTAGATAAACTGTCAACATAAATGAATGCTTGCTCAAAGATGGTGTTATCGGTGTTATATATATCGTGATAATCCACACCACCTAGGCAGGAGATATACGAGACAAGTCTTACATCGCAGTCATACATCGGGGTGTATTGGAGACTAGTGTGTCACCACTAGTTCCCTGTGTAACCTCATAATATAAAGCTTCGATTTGTTGGAATTCCATATTATAGCCAGTTAGGGCAGGTCATTGCGATGCTTATCAGCTAGACCCCGAATGACTCCAACTGAGGGGAAACCGGCTCGGCCGTTGATGTCTCGAGTCAATTAAATAGCTGAAGATAGCCTTGCCATTGATCATAGTTATTATACACATTCAAAATGTCTGAAAACGAACCAATCAAGCTAAAGCTCCAGGGTACTCCCCGAGAAGTATATTCTCCAACATGAACACCTGCATATGACAAGAACTCCAGCTAACTCATGTGAATTACAATTAGATCGGACTACAACATGGTCGCGCATTGCGGGAACAAATCCATAGCCAGATATCTATTTACGACTTCATGTTCCAGAACACCTCAAAACTAGCTTGGAAAGATGTGCGCGAAGTTGCAACCGAATTCCAGCCCGCACTACAGAACCTAACACCTCATTTATTCACGGAGATGGAAGGTATAGCCGAGGGCGCCGGGCTAGATGTGCTCGACATAATAGCGCTCAACTGCCGAAGTGAGATAGCACTAGGACGATTCTCCGATGGCTGCACAACACTAAGCTGGAAGAAAAGCGAGACGTCGCGAGTGCTCTCACAGAATTGGGACTGGACAAAGACTGTCAAGAAGAACCTCGCGATGATATCAATTGAGCAGGTTGGAAAACCTACTATATATATGGTTATTGAGGTGAGTACTCCTGTATGCGTCTATATGCTGACATGTCATTAACTATCCTCAGGCAGGAATCGTCGGCAAAATTGGATTCAATACCAACGGGGTTGGAACTTGTCTTAATGCAATTCGCGCCAAACCAATGATTAGTAGCAAGGTCCCGATCCATGTTGCGCTTCGGTTGTGTTTGGAGAGTACTTCTGTCGACAATGCTGTGAAGACTCTCGAGTCTTTGGGTGGTGTTGCATCTGCCCAGCATATCCTTTGTGCAGACAGCACCAAAGCCCTAGGGCTTGAGCTATCGCCCGTGGGAGACAAGCATATCCCCGAAGATGCATCGGGGATTATAGAGCATACCAACCACTTTCTTGAGAATCACTATGTGAACGAGCCGCCCTGGCTGTCCGGGTCGCCTATCCGGCTTCAGCGGCTAGGGGAGTTGACGCAGGAGTTAATTCAGGGTGGTGTGCAGGGTGAGGCTATTACGCCCGCTTTGTTGCGAGAACGTATCTTCTCCGATACGTATAACAAGCCTCAGGCAATATGTTGCGAGGAGGATCCATCGCGCCATATCTCGAATAGAAGTAGTTCTTTGTTCAATATTGTTATGAACTTGGACTCGAAGAATCTGGGAGCGGAGGTAGTCTTTGGAAGGGTTGGGTCTGGAGAGGAAGGGCCTGTGTTGACAATGCCTTGGTGAATATCATGAACGGGTATCATTTACCACAAAGAAGATGATACACCTTTGTGCTAGAATTGCTTTATTGAATGTGGATCCTTTGCCTCGAATATGTGCTATGTTTAGGATATAAAGAATCCCGTAATGATCATTGTGGCTTTGTTTCGCTTTGACCAAGTACTCGATCAGATAGTTGCAAAAAGATATAAAGGAGGCCGGATGCACCACCTTTACATGTCTCATCATCCAGCTACTCAGTCTCCAAGACATCAGCACAAAAGCCACTACCACAAGTAAGCCATACTACTCTTACTTTTCCCACCAACACCATGCCTGCACGTCTTTTCCACGGTACGTATGAAGAGGAGCGCCGCCACTTCATGACCACATTGCACGCTCAGATTGACATTCTCCAGGACAACCACAAGGGGAGCCACAAGATGGTTGTCAATTCACTGTCTCTGCTGCTTCTGCGAGTTGAGGGCCTGAGAATGTCCGGACAGGGTCGTTATAACTATGATAACCCTAATTGGACTGCCAAGTGCAACAAGCTCTATGAGCGGATACAATATTTCAGAGATACTCTTGCCATGGACCCGACCAGCATCTACCGAGTTGCCGCTGATATTGAGAGCATGATGATCTTTTTGGACTTTTGTGTCCCTGCCGATATTGAGTACAGGATTTCGCCTGATCGAGGTGACCGTAGTGGTGCCCCTTCGCCTGAGCCTAGGCCTTGATTGTGATCTTTAGTGCTTTAGTTCTTTAGTGTTTGGGGTTTAGATTGTTTAGATCATGAAGTTATTCAATTGAAAGGACCACGATTGTGCGTGGTAAATTGATAAATCTGTTAAAAAAGAATATACTGGTTCAATACGATAAGATTACTATAGAGTATATAAGTCAACTCAATTATCGAGTATACACTTGTAAATTATCAAGTAAATGGTCAAATATTGATGCAGTAAAATCGCCTGCGTCACTATATGAAAAGACCCTATAGATAGTTCTTGGAATATTATCAGATGGATTTCTAAACGAGCAATCCATCTCGCTCAGCTAGATACACGCCCAAGTCAGAGCCCATGTGTAAGCCTAGGAAAAACCACAGGGTCGCTATTCTCAAGATTTGCAAAAAACGCCGCGACCACAGCTGGAAGACCCAGTCTCTCTGCTCTCTTCGCCCATTCGGCAGGGGGGAGTACCTTGGCCTCAACTCCCGTCTCCCTCTCAATATATTCCTTTAACTCCGAGAAAGGAATGTCAGAACTCCCAATCAGATTGGCATATTTTAATTGCGGTTTCGACTCCGGGGACAAGCGAAGTTCATTCATGATCCCGCCAACAACTGTTTCTAGTGCAACGACGTTCAAACTACCGCGAAGTTGAGGTGAGACCGGTACTGCCTGCAACTTTCGGGAGAGGCGGAGAAGGTTCGGCATCAGCTCAAGAGTTTCCGTGGCATCTTCATGAGAGATGCTGCTTGGCCGATAAATTCTAATGGGGAGTCCGAAGCAATCATGAATCTTCTCAAGATAACGTTCACTCGCCCATTTGGAAGATGTGTACCCGTCAAGCCCATCTGCAGGCGGCGGGTATGACGACACGGACTCCTCACCGAAGACCGCTCGCTGAGAAAAGAAGGTCACGCCCGCAGTGGAAACAAAGTGGAAGGGTATGTGGCGGCCCAGGGCCAATTGGATGAGCTCTGAAGTAGCCTCAAAATTTGCAGCTTTGAGACTGCGGTATGACTTGAGATGAGAAACGTCGGCCCCATTGTGTATGATCGCGTCTGCTGTGTTGAAAATTCTATCAGCGTCCGCATCGGAAAGTCCCAACTTCGGCTGAGTGAGATCTCCATCGAAAATGATGACCTTGCTGGAGGAACTCTGGGGCAGATTCCGGTCTTTGCCACCTCTGACAGCGATGCAATAGATGGTGGTGATGTTAGTGTCATCTTGCAAGGCCCGCAGCAAGGCGGTTCCAACGTACCCAGTGGCGCCGGTTAGCACCACTACTCTAGCGGGATATGTCACTGAGAGAGCCACAGAAGAGGTTTGAATCTGGATATCCGGACTCGGGTCAGATTCACGCTCCCAGTCGATATGCTCAAGCACCATGGGAGAGTGATTGAATTCAACTTTTCTCGCCATAAGGCGCAATGTGCTGGCTTGGAACAATTGGATCAAAGGCAGAGTAGTCCCAAAATCATCGCGAATTCTTGCCTGCAGGTGCAAGAGGAGTAGGGAAGAGCCTCCAACGAGGAAGAAATCTGTGTCACTTGAGATACTCTGTCGAGCAATATCTCTTGGGATCACCTTTTTCCAGGTCTTGTGCAACTTCTGCTCTGTCGCAGTAAGTTTCCCTTGGCCCACTGGTTGCTGAGGCCAGTTGGCCGCGGACAAAGGCAGAGCATTGATATATCTCCTGTCCATCTTCATCGACGAATTCATGGGTAGCTCCTCCATGGCAACCACCGCTGCGGGCCACATATATTGGGGCAGCGGAAGCATTGACGGGATCTTGCTCAAATATTCGTCACGTTTCTCCTCTGGGTATGCATTTGAGAATACGACATAGGCAACCAGAAATTCCACCTCGGGGTCATTGGCTCTGCGCAAAGAAACGGCCGCCTTCGTCAAAACATCGCTTGACACATCTAGAATTGCTCGTTCGATATCTTGGAGATCAATCCGGAGACCGCGCAGTTTGATTTGGGTGTCCCCATCAATTCGGCCTTCAACAACCAGAGTTCCGTCCTGTCGCCATCGTCCGACATCGCCGGTGAGATACATGCGAGTTGGGGTGTTGCCATCTGAATTGATTGGATGGACTACAAACTTCTCGCGTGTCAATTTATCATCGTTGATGTATCCAGCCGAGACGCCGGCTCCGCTGACTGCAATTTGTCCCGACATCCCCACGGGAAGTGGCTGAAGATCATCGTCAAGAATATACACTGTGGTGTTCGGCTTAGGCGGACCAGCGGCAGTTCGATTTCCACTCAGCGCCATGATATCGGATGGTGAATACGACACTTGCATCTTGTTGGAAGAACAAGTAACTTCGGTTGGCCCGTAGGCATTAAACAATCGCAGGCCCGGTCGATTTAGGGCATTAAAGCGCTTCAATAGAGATTCTGTAACTTGTTCGCCACCCGCGAGGGCGATGTTCCACTTACAAGTTCGCAGGCGAGAGATATCTCCGTGGCTGAGCCAACTCAGATATTCAGAGGGTGTGGCGCCTGTGAAGGAAATATTGTCGTTGATGATAAGCTGCGTTAAAGCGAGCGCATCACCTCGGTACTGGCGTGGCGCTATAACTAACGTACCCCCGTAGGCAACGGCCGTGAAAATCTGCGTCAACGACATGTCGAATCCTAGTGAGCTGTGTAGTAAAACTGTCTCTCGTTCAAATCCATACACCCGCGAGGAGCACTCGACTTCGTTCAAAAGATTGCGATGCGTAAGCATGATCCCCTTGGGTACTCCAGTTGAGCCACTCGTATGTAGAATCGCCGCCACACAATCGGGAGATGCAGCAATTGGATGCCAAGTGTTGTTGGTTGAAGTAATCTGCGAAGTGTCGATGACCAGTAGTGCAGCACGAGGATTGAAACTGGAGACATCTTCGACGGATTCCTTGTCTACCAAAATGGCTTTCAGATCCAGATTAGAGACGATGGTAGCCAGTCGAGACGTGGGCATGCTGCGATCGAGGGGAATATAAATAGCTCCAATGTGTAGCACGGCGAGTAAGCAACACACAGTATCAGCAGTGGGCTCGTTGTATACAGCGACCGGCTGCCCTTTGTCAATTCCCGCATCCAGAAGTGCAGCAACGATCGACATCACACGTTGTCCAATATCGTCATATGTAAAAACTGTGCCTCTGCCATCCTTCACAGCAAGATCCCCGGAAAACTTCCCGATAATCTCCCATACACGATGCGCCAGGGTTGAGCTCCAACTGGAAGGGATAATCGGCCCTAAAGTCAAGATCTTTAGGCTACACGGACGGAACAATCATTGGGAGATAGTCAAATACACTCACCAGTTCCAATTTCAATCGCACTTTCAACGTCCACTTCCTTGAAGAGCCTGGGCTGGTTTAAAGTACTCTCTGGTTGGCTGGAGAAGGCCGTAAGAATCTCGACATAGCTGTTAGTCAAGAGCTCGGCCGCGTGACGGCTGTATAGACTCTCTCGGATGTAGAGCGTTATCAGGCAGTCACCACCGGGATTGTCAATTATATCCAAGCTTATATCGTATGCAGCTTTCCCGGGCTCAAAGCGTAACAACTCCATCTGACAATTGCCGAAGGCCTGTCTTTCACGAGCCCCCTGGCGATAGTCAACGAAGGCTTGGAATAGTGGGCTGTAAGTGGCATCTCTTAGAACACCGAGTTCTTGAAGCAGGACCTCGAATGGCACAGCTCCGTTTGCCAATGCCAAGTATGCTTTGCTGCGTGTCTCTCTCAATAGCTCATAGAATTTCTGCTGGGCATTGGTGTGGAAAATCAATGGAAGCAAATTGAGGAACGGACCGATGCTCTCCATCGCACCATTATCATTTCTATTTGCATCTGCAATCCCAAGGCAAATGGTGTCTGACCCCGTGAAGCGATGGAGAAGGGCCGTGAAGGCAGCCATGTAAAATTGGAATGGGGTCGAGCTATATTTGCGGCATACAGATCGAATGCTGTTACAAAACGGGAGCTCGAGACGTACCGAGACTGCATGGACGTTGTAATCGTCCATTGGCGGTCTAGTTGTGAGCTCGGTCAGGGGAAGCAATGGCAGAGCCGGAGGGCATTCCAGGAATACATGCTTCCAGAACGCAATCTGGGCAGCCCATTTGTTGGACATTTGGTCGTGTAGCTGACTCTTTGCATAATCTGGGAATTGAAGAGGCTCTGGTCCCAGTTGCTGGCCATTGTATGCTTTCTCTAAATCACACATCAAGACTTGTTGGCTGACACCATCGAAACTGATATGATGACATCCAATCATCAAGTAGTTTTCCCTGGTCAAGGTATTAAAAAGCAACATGACACGCATGGTTTCGCCGTCCTCAATTCGATAAACGTGTGTCTTCAGGCGTTCAAACTCTTCCCACAAGTCGGAGACCTGATTAATGCTCTTCTTCTCCAGTCCAATGATTGAGGTCTCCATGACCCCCTGGACAATATCCTGACTCGAATTCATGTAAAAGCTTGATCTCAGAGATTCATGGCGTTGAGTTACTATCGCGACGGCTCGTTCTACATCATGAACTCGTAAGTCGCCGCTCAGATGAAAAACCCCTGTATGGTTTAAAGTGGTCGGGTCATGGATATAATTCTTGACGAACCAAAACATGGACTGGGAAAAGGAAAGAGGTTCTTCCCTTACAATTTGAGGTTTCTTGATCATTATTGCCACCGCTTCTGGCTCGGGTGATGTTATAGCGGAGGCCCCGGACGAGGACTCAGCATGTGCAGACGCAGTCTCCGGTGCCGGAATGGACTCTGACGTGGAATGACTTTGCCCCTCAGAAGGTTCAGTGGGCGTGCCTTCTGCCGAGGAGGTGTTCGACACGTTCGGGATCAGCTCCTCGGGGAGATGCTGAAGTGTATGGCTCACGATATCCCCAATGGTGATTCCACTGAGGATCTGTAAAACTGGCAAATTGACTTGTAGGTTCTTTAGCAGCCATGATCGAATTTCGACGGCAACGAGAGAGTCAACACCGATTTCATCGGTGCGAAGTGATGCAACTGCTTCGAGACCCCCAGACTCGGTTACTTCCAGTTGGAGCAAAGTCTCAAGTTTCTGGACCAAGCGTTCTGTATGTTGTCAGTGGCAATATTTACAAGCAACAAATTTCTCAGTACGTACCCAGAATAATTGAACGTGCCTCTTCAGTTCCGCTAGCCTTCGCCAGGCGTCCTTTGACAGACAATTCGGACTTAGTACCATCCGTGGCTACGGTTGACGAAGACTCTCGGTTCACTAGGTGACCGAACTTGGGATTCTCAAACCAAATAGGCTTATGTGTTGCTTCTCCGTTGACCGGCCGAAGCCCTGTAGTAACCTCGATGCATTGCCTCGAGCCGGGGCGACCAGACAAAATGCCTTCTGCAAATTGCTGATGGACATCTCTCTCTGAGACAAACATAAAGCCACTGCGACGGAGATCATCCTGTACGGCCTGGCTTGCCTCTCGGGCGACGTATCCTACGCCCAGAACTGGTCCAACGTTAATAACGGAGGCGGCCAGGCCGGCTGCGTGGCGCTGAGCAGCCAGACTAGCCAGGAATTCGTTGGCCGCGGTATAATTGGATTGACCAAAATTGCCAATGACTCCAGTAGTTGAAGAGAAGAAGACAAAGAAATCTAGGTCCACGTTTGAGAGCACAGCCTGCAGGTTGATCGCGCCCTCCACCTTTGGTCGAACGACCTTCATGAATGTTTCAAAGGTCATCTCCCTGGTGGTCGTGTCTTCCAAAACCATGGCTCCCTGAGCCACCCCAGCAACTGAAGGGAGGTTGTTCTTAATCGTATTGTAAACCTCTTCAACGTCAATCCGGCTCGTAACATCACTGAACGATCGTTAGTTAAGTCACTGGTCCCAGTGGAGTGCATTTGTAGGGATCAGGTCGCGAAAAGTATAACCTACCAGGGAATCACTCTGACTGTTGCTCCCAGTTCTTTCATACTCTGAAGCCACTCATCGCTAACCTTGGGCCGTCTGCTCGACAGGACGATGTACCTTGCGCCGCGTCGAATCATCCACTGACACAGAGAGACACCAAGAGATCCAGAAAGTCCGCAAAGCCAATAGGTCTTGTCGGTATCAAACTGTATGAGGGTGTCTATAGGATCGACAGTCACCGATACGCTGTTTGTGCAAGTCCAGTCAACGGCCGCCCGAAGGTGGTTAGGGTCGCGCGACCACACGTCCGCAGGGGAAATGACCTCCAATCCCTCTATAGTGTATGCCCCGTCTTTTGATTCCGTTACGGCAACAGACAGTATGTCGGCTACGCTAGACACCTGGCATAGTAGTGGGTTTGGCAACAAGATGCCCTTCTGGAGAATCGAGCGTAGGCCCTCGTACCGATAATCATGTGGAATGGAAGGGAATACTGAGGATCCTTCTGTCAAGTTGATCAAAAGGGAAGGACCCTTCGGAAGGCGCTCCGTGATTTCGCGGGTAGACAAGAGATTGTGGATGTATCGGATGGATGTATCTTCCTGTCGACTCCGTGATGTGTATACCACCGACTTCCCGCCAGCGGTTGCGTAGCGAGAGAGCACTTCTGCCAACATCGGGGTCGGCTCATGCACCACGAGGTTTTCTCCTGGATCGTGGCTTGACAAGATACATATAGCGATTAGGTGGCTTTCCAAAACTGACAACAGGGAGCTTTCTTTTCCTCTAGGGACATCGCAATGAAGGTAAAGGCCTTCGTCAACTCTTGACGCGGAACCGTTCGCCGTCGCCAGGCCGAGAACCGAGCGAGAAGTTCCATAGATGCTGCCCAGTACGAGGTAATAAGTCATATAGTTAATCTTGAAGGGAAGTAATGTTGAATGCGTAACGTTGACCGTGATCCCATGGCTTGTCCCGCAGACGGTGGGTAGATGTGCTTCTCGAAGAACGTTCGAGGAGTCAATTCCTGATTTCCCAATGACAACTGGCTGCTCCTGCAAGTCAACAATATTGTGAATCTCTCTTCTGGATGCATTATACCGGTCATTGCGGCTCTGGTCCAAAACCGCGCGCGGTACTAGTCTCTTCCCACCCTCAAAGACCAATTCAGGCTCCAAGGACCAGAAGACATCGGTATTGCTTTCATTCTCAGACCAGAGACTGATGACAGAAAACCGAAGAAGATTCTCGACTAGAAATTGACCATTGCACTCATTTAGGGTGGGAACATCAATCAACTGCAGCGTCAGCCGCGGATTCTCCCAGAGCTGGGTCCGTCCAAACCCAACAAGCATATTCGTCCACGGCTCAAGTCGTGAGTTGTGTGTGATCCAAAGCACCCTGGAAGCCTCACCAAAGAGCGTCTTTAAACCTTCGAATCCGTCTGGTGTGAGTGACTTAAACACCGGACCGTCAAAGTCGGTCAGAGACAGAACGACACTCGAAGACGAGATAGTATTGTTGTTGATTTTCGAGACATCCTTAACCCATGTCACTTTGTCACAGTAGTGACGTAGTAGCATCCGAAGCTCGCCAACAAGACGAGATGCCTTGGTCGACTGGCCACCGACAATAACAAGCTCTGCCATTGGGAGACCAGTAGGGAGCAGAGAGGCTGGCGTAGCCAGTGGTTGACGAAGGAAGCTCACCCGATCATCGACGGCCTGGGCGGCAATGAGGGAACAAGGGAATGGGAGAGGATCAAGGTCAGGTGTTAAAGTGTCGATTCCAGCAAATCCTGTTTGCCACAACAGCGAATCCCATTCAGCAGCTGTAATGCAAGGCGACAGAACACGACCGTCGTCCATCCCAAGCCACCAACCAGGAAGAGTACCAAAAATGGCACCAGTGCGGATGGGGTCATTATTGGTCATTTCCAGAAGCAGCAGATATCCTCCGGGCTTCAGCAGACGACGAGCATTGTTCATTGTCTTTTCGAGGTTGACTGTCGCATGAAGGACAAAGGATGCAATAACCAAGTCATAAGTGTGCGGCTTGTATCCCTGCTGAATTGGGTCGTTTGCGATATCTAGGACCTTGAAGACCATTTTATCCGCATGGCTAGTGAATCGTTCTTTAGCCGTATCGAAGAATCCAGAGGAAATGTCGGTGAAGGTATAGGAATCGAATTTACCAGAAATCTGCTTGAGGATGCCTTTGGTTGCACCGCCGGTACCAGCACCTGGGAAAATAGGTCAGTTTCCGCCATAATTGGAATCATTGAAAGGAAAAGGCGGCTCACCAATCTCAAGAATATTCAAGTGTGGATACGCATGGGCTACCTGAGACACAACTCGAGCGAGGTACTTGGTGTAAGTTGGAAAGGCAAGCCCGTCCTCGTAGTATCGATCCAATAAATTGTCTTTCTTCAAGTGGTTAAGGATCGTGGTTTCAGAACGAATTGCTGCGGCAAAGTTTTGCCCAGTAGCATGAATCATCTGTAGATCCAGGCTGTTTGGATATTTTGCACTGACTTTCGAAACGATTTCCGGCGTGTCGTTCAGCCACTCCTTCTTTGCGTAAGGATGCTCTCCTGCCCGGACACGGGACAAAACAGTGTCTCCAAAATTGAACATACCCTTGTATGGGCCCTCTGTTCGAGCGAGGTGGCTGGCAGGGATTTCCTCATTCCAGAGACGGATATAGTAGAGAGACAGTCGCTCCGCAATGATGGCGATGTCTAGTTCCTCCTCTGTAGGCTGTCCGTCAAAGGTAACAATTTCTGCATTAGGAGCCGCATCTACCCACTCAACGGTAGTAAACATCGGAGTGTCGTCTGCTGGAGTGACCGGGGAAAATGGCACACACTGCAGTCCTTCAACCTGGAGCGCAACGTTTTCAATTCCAGGGAACGAGAGATCAACATCACCGATAATTGTAGAATCCTCGTTATCGGTGAGAGCTGAGGCGAACTCCATTTGTTTGTTAATTGGCGATTGTGTGGCAAACAGATGCGGATCAATGCGCATTCTTTTCATGTGACGGGGAACATGAAGGGACCAAAGGCGCCCGTCATCGGGGAGACAGAAGGCCAGGATGATAGATTGAAACGCAGCGTCAAGGGAAGCGGGATGCACCAAGTACGGGCCTTTGTGGTCCCCAGTCTGGGCATTTGCTACATGTCCACGAACAGCTCCTAAACTGCGTCGGAGCGAGGACAGAGCTCGGAAAGGTCCAGAGTAACCATATCCAATATCCGCCATGGTGGAGTAGAAACGGTCCGAATCGAGAGAGTTGAGGTTGGGAACATCACCTGGCTTTGTAGGAAGGATTGCATCTCGGCTCTCTCCAAGGGTGACGGTAACCCGGCCCTCAGCCAACAGCACCATATCCTCGCGGTTGTTACCCCAGGCGGCGTGATATTCCCACGAGGCGTCGATTTGGTGTTCATTCCGTTGAATATCGGCCAAGGAGAACATAGTCTCGACTTCGGTGCTATCGGTAGCAAAGGTCAGGGCTTGCCGAATTATAAAATCCTGCACTTCGATCAACCGGATGGGATTCCCCTCGGTGATGGTTCGAGCCGCCTCAACTGCAAGGACAATGTACCCAGCCGCAGGAAAGACAGATTGACCCTGAAGCTGATGTTCACTTATCCACGGAATATCCAGGGCTCGCAGTATATTGCGCCATTGGACTTGGCGTGTGGTTCCATGGACACTCTGGCGGCCAAGTAGTTCGTGTTCGACCCGCTTCCGTGTTCTTAGAGCCCTGGAGATCCGGGACTCGTGCCAGTAAGAACGATCATGCATCCAAGGGTAACTTGGCAATTCTTTGACAAACCGATGAGTTAATTTTCCTTGTAGGCACTCTTCGTAAGATTGTAGCGCTGTAACCTCGGGGACAGAGATCCACAATTGACCAAGAGCATCTGACATGCCCTCGATGTCGTTTTGCCCACGGCGCAGTGTTCCAGTGTAGGGAATCTGCAACCCGGACTCTACAAGGGTCTGGGACGCAGGTCCTTTAAGAGCAGGATGAGGTCCTACCTCTACTGCGATGTCAAATGTTTCCATGGCTGAGATGGCGGATTCAATGGCCTGCGAAAATAGAACAGGTCGTACCATATTCTCAACCCAGTAACGGCCGCCCAGCTCATGGCTATGTTGCATTAATTGGCCAGAATACACACTGGAATACCATGAGCAAGAATTGTTCACCTCCTCATGAACAGTGATCTTGCAGCGTTCAATAGATTCAAGATAGGCTGCGGAACAAGGCTCCATGTGGTGCGAGTGATAGGCCTTGTCTACCAACAGCCGCCGGACAAACTTCCGCTCGTCCTCTAGCACTACTTGCACCTGATCCAGCGTCTCTTCGTCACCGGAAAGTGTGACACTCGAGGAGGAGTTGCAAGCAGCGATCCTGATCTGGCCTTGGAAGTCCGGGAGGTCACAGAGCTCATGGGCGTCTTCCATCGAGGTACCGACGGCGAGCATGCCACCTTTCTCCCCGTTTGCACCTTGCGCCTTGGACGCATGGAGCCCACGGAAATAGGCAATACGAATGGCATCTGTCGCTGAGATAAATCCTGCAGCATAGGCTGCGGTGATCTCACCAGATGAGTGTCCGACAACAGCTGTAAACCAAATTCCAGCGCTGCGAAGCAGTTCTACCAAGAGTAGCTGAACTGCTGTGCATAAGGGCTGTGAGATAGACGCCTCGCGGACTCGGCTAGTTTCCTCGGGGGCCAACATTTCGCCAACCAGGGACCAACTAGGCCGTTCAAATTCAGGAAGATGATTCAGGCTTTCCTCCAGTGTGGAAAGGAAATCTCTGCAGAAGCTTGACAGCTCAATGAGATCTTTACCCATACCGGGCCATTGGGCGCCCTGGCCTGTGAATACTCCCAAAATACGTCGCCCCTGAGAGGATAACCCAGCTGTGCGAACGCCGACCGTCGCTCCCGAACTTGTACGACTAGCCTTGATAGTTTCTTGAAGCTTCTTTTGCAGACTGTCAGTGTCTCTGGCTGAAATTGCAAGCTTGAAGGGAAGCTGGGTTCTTCGCGCGTGGAGAGACCAGGCCAAGTCTTGCGGGTTGACGGTTGGTGTATTCCGAAGAAACGATGCGTACAAATCCAAAAGAGTCACGAGAGAAGCTTCGGAACTTCCAGAGAAGACAAATGGAATAACAGCGGAGGTAGCATCACCTGTCTTGGATGGATGGGCAGGTACATGATTCTCGATGATTGCATGAGCATTGGTACCGCCAAAACCGAAGCTATTGACACTAACTCGACGAGGTACATTCTTTGGCAGGGTAGGCCAGGGAGTCCCCTGAGTTGGAATGCGCAGATTTCCATAGAACGGTGCCACGGTGGAGCTGAGTTCGTCAAAGAGCAAATTGGCAGGGACAATGCCGTGCTGGACTGCCAAGGACGCCTTCAACAATCCAGCAAGGCCCGACGTGCCTTCAGTATGACCGATTACTGTTTTGATAGACCCCACAAGAAGTTCCTGCTCATACTCTCCAGTTCGTGACTTTGGGAAGAAAGCGGTACTGATCGCCCGGGCCTCAAGAGGATCACCAGCCGGAGTCCCAGTGCCGTGAGCTTCGAAGAATTGACAGCGACCTGCGGGGTCTAACAGATCCAGCCCAGCCCTCTCGTAAGTGTCACGGATCAGGTCGACCTGTGCTGTGGCACTGGGCAAAGTGATACCGTTGGTCTGGCCATCTTGGTTCACACTAGTTTCGCGAATGATACATTCGATCTCGTCGCCATCCTCTAACGCTGCGCTGAGGGTCTTCAGCACAACAGATGCGATACCTTCTCCGCGCGCGTAGCCATTTGCCTTTGCGTCCCACATCCGGGATCGTCCATCGGGTGACAGCATATTCAGTTTGCTCTCGGTGATATAATTCTCCGGGCCCAAAATCAAGTTCGAACCTGCCGCAATGGCTACACGAGAAGAACCGCTTCGCAATACCTGCACCGCCTGATGAACAGCCACAAGACTTGACGAGCAGGCCGTGTCGATGGTCATGGATGGTCCGTGCCAGTCGAAAAAGTATGAGATCCGGTTAGAGATCAGACTGCGAGCAATACCAGTAGCATGGTATTGCGGAACTTGGTCTAGGTCTCGCAATAGAAGGGCTTCGTAGTCCCCGCACATCAGTCCAACATAGACAGCGGTGCTGGAACCTCGCAGCTGGCCTATGGAGATGCCTGCATGTTCCAGGGACTCATACACGGTTTCGAGGAGGAGTCGCTGCTGCGGATCCATGGCGTCTGCTTCGATGGGCTTGATGCCAAAGAACCGAGCATCGAACTGAGTAACATCTTCAGACAAAAAGTAGGAACTTTGGGTACTGCTACTCCCATGATGTGATCCGTCGGGGTGGTAGAAGTTTCCGCTATCAAAGCGCTCTTTGGGGACTTTCTGTAGCAGGTCTTGGGGTTCAACAAGTAACTCCCAGAGCTTTGAGGCTCCATTGACTCCTCCTGGAAAGCGACACCCACTGCCAACAACTGCAATGGGCTCGGAGGGCGTGAAATTTGACATATTGAGAGCTACAAATGAAGCAATAATGGGCGATTGGAAAAAGAAAGAGGAAACCGAAATTTGATAAACAGTTACTAGCCACACTATGTCCGCTTTGTATGTCTGCACAGTGTTATTATATGGTGAAATAGCCCCTGGCATTTTACGACTAGAGAGAGGGAAAAGGCCGAACGCCTGCGATTTTCCTCATCCCGATGGTATCATACGGGTGGTCTCGTATACAGTGTCGGAGATTTTCCAAGGTTCATCTGCACATACAGAGGCTCCTTCCAGTCTCATTGCAGCATACTCACTGGGACCTTTCATTAACCCCATCCGTCATCAGCCTCATCACCGGCGAATTCGGACTTGATCCCACTTTGAATTGAGATTCAAGACAGTACTCATCGGAAGTTTCCGATCAATTGATCGGAGAGGATAAGGAGGGAGCAGGAGAGGGTCGGTAATCATCTCGTAGGTGGGAGGAGATACGAGCTGACTTCACAGACTAAGAGAGCCACAACCCGCTAAACGAAGACCGTGCAGGATCTGACAAATACAAGAAACCCTAGCTACAGGAATGCTCCGAGTCCGACAATACGACACTAATCCCATAAATGATGATTTATTCTTCAGAGAATAAGGAGCGACTGGAATATGTCGTTGTGCTGACGTAGAAAGACTTGCCATTCATCGAACACGAATCTCAATTAAACAATCCACGCCTAGAAAATGACCGTCACTGGAACCTCCTTGCAGACAGCCATAGTTGAAGGGACAGGAGGAGAGCCTATCCTCTCTCACGATGTTCCTATTCCAACGCTCGGCCCAAGCGAGGTCTTGGTTGAAACGAAGGCCGTTGCGATCAACCCATCAGACCATAAGATGTCGCAAAAGTTTCCCTCGGCAGGGGCAATCATCGGCTCAGACTTTGCGGGAACTGTTGTGAAGATTGGCTCGGGGGTAGCACAGCTCTCGCGCCCGCTAGCGATAGGTGATCGTGTCTGTGGTGCTGTCCACGGCTGTAACCCGGCCGACCCTCATAGCGGTGCATTTGCTCAGTATGTCAAAGCTGACGGAAGCCTTGTGATGAAAGTTCCTAAATCAATGGCTTGGGAAGAAGCAGCGACGCTGGGTGTTGCTATAGGTACCACTTGCATCTCATTCTGGAAAGCGCTTGGATTGTCAGCATCACCAAGTGAGCCTGCTGCAACCCCTTTCCCTGTCTTGGTGTACGGAGGTTCAACTGCAATGGGTACTATGGCGGTGCAGGTCTTGAAGTTGTAAGCTTTATATTTTGGGCCCATTGTTTATTCCACAGCTAACAATGTTTCGCAGGAGCGGCCTCACTCCAATTGCGACCAGCTCACCCAAGAACTTCGACCTCGTCAGGTCATTCGGAGCAAAGCAAGTATTCGACTATGCCTCGCCCACCTGCGCAGCCGATATAAAGTCATTTACAAATAACTCATTGAAGTATGCGCTGGATTGTATTACAGATGCTGACTCGACTCAAATCTGCCACGCTGCTATTGGTCGGTCCGGAGGGAGGTATGCCTGTCTGGAGCTTCCACAGCAGGAGCTTCTCACACGCAAGGCAGTGAATGCAGAATTCGTCATGGCTCACGAACTTCATGGGAAAGAAATTGCTCTGGGCCCTGAATATGGGAGGCCTGGCTCTCAGGCTGCTAAAGACCTCGGGGTTCAATTCTTTCGGGTTGCGGAGAAGCTACTGGAGGAAAACAAAATTAGAGCACATCCTGTACATGTCCTTCCCAATGGATGGAAGGGGATTTTGGAAGGGTTCACTCTTTTGAAGAGTGGACAGGTGAATGCCCGGAAGTTGGTTGCACCACTCGGTCAGTAGCTTAGGTGGGCTTGGATGTAATTTCATGTTCCAAAGTTATATTTGAATAGTTATTCAGAAGTTACACTATCAATTAGGCACTTCGCTTCTTTGTTCTCCTATATGGCCCTCGAAATCAGATTCCCAGGACAATTGGCACCAGAGTTGAAGCTACTACACCAAAGATCGACGAACAGGTAGAGGCTCGAATTATAGCGGGCCCCATACATGCATTAGCTAGTTTCTGTACGTGCTGCCTTTGGGGCCTGATTTCCAAAGGGACTGCCCATCCTGCATACATTTTACGAAGGCTGTAGAGAATAACATCATCCACGTATTTGTCTCGGCATTACTGGTTCGATTACCAAATGCGATCAATTGGTGGCCTCTCGAGATAGATTCCCCTTTTTCGATACGTATGCGACGTGCATGGCCTCGCCCGCGGGGGGTTCCTATAGACGAGCCTATGATCGTCCAGATTGACATTCGGTTCAAATCGAGCCCCAGAGCCATTCTATTCAAAGGGTGCTCAAAAATGTCATGGTGCTCCGAAGTAGTTAGAGAGCTTGCTTCGGTGATATATACATCGGAACATTGTTCGGCGGAGCTCGCACCATAAGCATTCGGAATAATCACAGCCTACTTCGAACCTTGGAAATTTTCGGAGAATTGCTAAAACCACTTAAGAAATCCCCGTATTTGCCTATCAAGTGATTGGATGAACGTTGGACTTGACTTGCTACGTATGATCTCAGTGGAGTTAGGTAATTTGCGCGCACCCGTCCCCGTTATATCCTTCAGGTCTGCCATTGAACACAGCTTACTGCTTTGCTAAAAATTTAATATACAGCTCCTAAAGGTGTCTAGTTCCAAATATTCCAACCATGGGGAAATTTGCGGATTACAGATTCCAGTCGATCCCCACGAACCAAATCTTATCCGCTCTTGATGCTGGCTTGCTCCTCAGATATATCTTGGCACTTGTTGGTGATATTCATCTTAGAATCAAACATTGAGTTTTCACAAGCCATGCGCTAATGTTCGAGTATCCCAGCTATTTACCTATGCCCTCGGACGAGGCATTTATCTGTCATTCTTGCACCCCTTGGCGAGATTCCCCGGGCCAAAGCTTGCCGCCGTTTCAAATGTGTGGTATGCATATCATTGGTATGTTAGGTTTACCAAGTCAATATAGCCAGAGTGGACTCAAAATATATGGAGAAATCGAGATAAGAAGGAGTCTAGGGTACTGACAGAATATACCAGGTTTACCGGCAGATACCCGTGGGCCCTTGAGGCCGCGTTTGAGAAATACGGTGAATAGAAGAACACCATTAGGCTGATCAAGAAAACCATCTGATTTCAAATAGGAGATGTTGTGCGAGTAGCCCCAAACGAACTGGCCTTTATGACCCCAAATGCAGCAAAGGGTAAATACTCCCCAATTCTTACATCCAGGGTTAGCTGATAGGGTCTCCGCGTGTAGCCATATATGGAAGCGCCATTAAGAACCGGGAGATTTTTCGAAAGAGCGATTTCCAGGAGATTGGTGAAAATGAACCTGGTATTACTGCTGAGAAAGACCCAGAAGTTCACCGACAGATCGCCAAGAAACTTGTTCCTGCATTTAGCACCAAAGCCCTGAGAAAGCAAGAAGATGTGATCCATCAACATATCGATGGCTTTG
Source organism: Penicillium freii (assembly GCA_028827385.1). Lineage (NCBI taxonomy): Eukaryota > Fungi > Ascomycota > Eurotiomycetes > Eurotiales > Aspergillaceae > Penicillium > Penicillium freii. The sequence goes on along the minus strand of JAQIZX010000004.1, from coordinate 4,595,223 downwards.
TCGCTCAGCTTCGCAGATACGGAATGACTGATAAAATTGAGATGAAGCAGGTGTGATGCCCTAGATTTGTGCTATACCGGATAAGGACTGACATTCCCAGTGGCTCGACTGGCTCATCTTTGATATCGCGGGAGATATGGCGTATGGTCGACAGTTTGAGCAGGTCAAAACCCGTATGCCAAAGGAGCCCTCAGAAATTATGCGAGCATCCAGCCTCTTACTAACTCATTCCCTTAGGCAAATCATCTACTTTCCTATCCACGTTTGGAAAGGTTGGGCTTTGGGGCACCACCAACCAAGTGACTCGACGGTTTCGCATGCTTCGGCCCTTCATTTGGATGCTGATTCCCCCCTCTGTCGTCCTCACTGTACCCACACTCCTCCGTCTGAACAGACAAGAGATTCGTCGTCGGATGTCGCAGCGAGAGGAGATAAAACATCCCGATTACGTTGAGCAGCTGCTTGCCAAGGATGGCAAGGCAGATCCAACAGAGGACTGGGTCCTCGCCCAGGCCAATGTATTTATCGTGGCTGGATTTGACCCCATGACGAATTTGATCTCATCTGCACTGTACTATCTTCTAGCAGATAAAGATAAGTATGGTCATGCTAGGAAGGAGATCAGAGATGAATTTTCCGAGTATAATGATATTACTGGTGAGCGCCTCCAGACAATGAAGTACCTTCAAGCAGTCATCGACGAGTCTCTGCGCATCCACACCAATGCAGCATTCGGACTCCCCCGTGTGAGTCCCGGGTACGAAGTGGATGGCCACTATGTCCCTCCTGGGGTATGTATTTGCAATAATTGCTGCTTCCTTGGGCTTGAATACTGGATCTGACGAGAAAACAGGTGACGGTCCAGACTTGTTTCTTCGCGACCACACATTCTGAACGTTACTTCAAGGATGCCCGCTCCTTCCACCCCGAGAGATGGCTGCCATCTTCGCATCCGCTCTACAATGCAAGATATGAGTCCGATGACAGACGAGCATTTACTCCCTTCTCACAGGGACCTCGGGGATGTCCTGGCTTGCAAGCTGGATACCTCCAGGGCCGAATTATCCTAGCTAAGCTGCTATGGTCCTTCGACATGGAACTGACCAATAAAGACGCGATTGATTGGGAGAAGGATATCAAGATGTTTGCGATCTGGATTCGACCGGATCTTTTTGTCCGGGTCCATCCTGCGAATGGGCAGACGTAGGTCATTGCCAAATATACGAGGTCTGGGATAGGTATTGTTGGAGAATCCCCCTGGATTCTTGATGTCATGCAGACCGAGCTCTTTCAGTTTCCTGGTCCTTTGTTAGTGCAGGCCCTTAGGAAGGCCCTGCTTTACTAGTTTGCATGGAAATGGTTTCTTCCTCCTCCGTCTCCCGGGTAGCATGTAGCCTCAAGAGGTATTTTGATTGATGCAATGCAACACATCAGAAAAATAAATACACCGAGTCCTGGTGCTATATCTTCACGTATTTAGTACAAGCTATCCAGTCCGGCGGGTGTCGGATAGTTTGTTGAACCGACGGCGAATTCTGTGCTGCTTTTGCCCGGCGGATGGATGCGGTGCACTGATGGAAATAAAGGCAGCCTAAAGTTGAACAAGTGGCTGATGCCATTTTAGTAATAATTGGCCTTGTAGATATTCCACCCCAATCTCCAGGTGTCCATGCCAATAGACCAACGTTCTATAGACCACGCGACTCATGCAACAGCCTCCAGAATTAACCCATAGAATTTACCCATCCCTAGATATATTACATTATGTGGCGTGTTGCATGACCCTGTTATCTACGTATATATGTCTTAGCCGTGTTATGTGGCTGGCTGTGAGGACGTTTGTATCGGAAGTGCCTAGGCGGGTATAAAATCGGGGTTGATACCCAAAATCCTTGAATTTCATTTTAAATGTGATTGATGGCTCTAAATCTCACAAAATATCAAATTCTGTTCATATAACGTTTCGTCCATAACAGTCATTAGCAACTCGTGGCTCAGTCAAAGCCAAACACGGCGAAATATCAAATAGCTCTGCAGATCTACAAAAAGGGATTCTGTTCTAACATCTGCTGGATCTTTGTCATATTGTCTCTGAGGGACGAAATATACCCTATATCCATCCCGTCACCCTCCTTACCATGCTTTTGATTCATGACCATCCGCAACAGCGCGGTAAGCTCCGAACTACTGAGAAGACCATCATTGGAGCCCCTTGCTGGGTCAAGACGGAATTCCGCAGATGTTCCCAGCAAGTACTCCATGTGAGCTAGAAGATGCATGATTACCTGGATGAGAATCTTGATCTGCAGATTCCCGTACTGCACGGGGAATCCCCCAACCTCGAGGCCCGGTATGGCTTGGAGCGATGAGATGGACTGGTGCGACATTTCCGACAGAGACTCGCAAACACGCGAACAGAGGATGTTATAGATCCGGATAATATGAATGTAGCAGGTCAAGATCACCAAAGCGTCCGAAATATCCGGTTTGAAAAGATCCGAGGGCTGGGGGGTTATTGATTCGGGGGTATGGGTTTGGCCAAGGGGCCAAGAGCGGATCTGAAGCGGCTGTAGAATATTGTTCAGGCTCGGTGCTATGCCAGAGCAGAATATGCCAGCCGCCGATGACGATAGCGTGTTGGGATCCGAATTTAGCGACTGGAACCCGGATCCTGGCTGTTGTGTAGACGAGGGCTTCAGAGCGATCGTTTGGAGGATATGCACAAATTCGGCGGTGCTTTGAAGGACCTCCCCTAGAGGGTTTGATTTGGCTGCCTCCTGTCCCTGCTTACCACACATAAGATTGACCAGGGTGACACTCCAAGGTGTGGTCCGGAGCCGGTCTAGTTGCTTGCTCAGCGATGTAATCAGGACAGACAGCTTCTGAACCGCGTCAGCGCTGCTTATTGTCTTCCGAGGCTGCTCGGAAGGATCTGCAGCTCTCAGGGGGTCAGAGTCCAGTCGGCTGAATTCGTCCCTAGAATACTGGCTGATATCGGCATACGCGCTCTCCGCATCCCCTGGGCTTGGAAAATGCGTGCCACTTAGCGAGGGAGTCCCGAAGGGGCTTTGGCCATTCGACATCCCGAACCCCAGGAAATTATCACTCAAACCCGATAAACCCAACAGGATTGCCGGGTCAAGGCCAAAAAGGCCGGGGCCATTCGCATCGAAGGATCCTGGCCCATCTGGAGGGACATTAGGGCTCCCGGCTCTGGGATGTTTTTCTGTGGTCTCGAATGAATTGGTAGGAGTTCGGGCTGGACCGGTATCATATATAATATCGGTTTCATCGTCCGCCGCACCGCTTTGGCCTCTCACGGCCTTTTGTGAGCGTCGTTTCCGTCCATGGCTGTTTCCTGGGGTAACTTTCCGTGCGGGCCGCCCGAGAGGCCGCAAATTGCTTGTAACACACGGGGCACCGGCGCGCAGGCACCGGGCACAAGTCTGGCCCGTCTGGTCCTCACGGGGACATCGCAGCTTGTGTTCTCTGCATCTATCACAGGCGAATCTTTTGGGGGATTGCGCGTAAGCTTCCTGTGATAGCATTGACATTATATGGCGTGGCTCGGGTGACGTGGGCCGTGAAATGGTTAGAGAGACGGATTCGAAACCAAAATATCAGCATTAGATATCTGGTGGGTACCACGATTACTATGGCACGCCTAGCACCTAGATGCTGCCACTTGGAGTTGGATTGTTGTTCTTGGCGGGGCAGCGTCCCCCATTGTAGGATGGCCACGAGGTGCCCGAGCGTCAAGAAAAGGCAGTCTGATTGGGTCTTTAAATAAGCTAAGGCTGCATGTAATACGGGAGACAAATCTAGCCGTCCTCAGCTTTCCTCGTTTTGAGTATTAGAGCTGTTTGTTTCCTCGTAAAGAACATATTGTGGATTTATTTCAATCCAACTAACCCTTCCAAGGTTGCATTGCATGTAGAGGATCAATTAGTGAAAGGAGGGGAAACAGACACGAGCGTGTGGCTTGGCGCCCAATTTTCTATTTTGGTATAATCTCAGACGTGACAATACAGGGAGATGAGATACTAGTCTATTAAATAGGATATAGAAGTTTGAATGGAAGGAGAATTATAATTATTATATTACTATCCTATGAATCCCCAACACCCAATGGCATATCTACCCAAAGCCATTGAAGAGCTTAACGGGTCTCGGGCCAATAAACTTCCCGATTGGCTTTCGGAACTTTCCGAACCTTAAGACCCAAGGTGGATCGTATGTGATCTACCCGGTTTTACGACTAGATTTACCGCCAGAAGCATTAACTCACACGGACTAATACAATAAGCAGAATAAATTATTCGATACCGAAATGCCGTGGGAGTCCTTAATCGGATCCGGGGATATGGAAGAATCCGAATCGGGGCCAAACAAAGGAGGGACTGTAAAGCTCCGAAAACGTCGGCGAGATTGTCTCTCCGTCGCCGAAGGGCAAACAAAGGAGGGACTGTAAAGCTCCCAAAATGTCGGCCAGACTGTCTCTCCGTCGCCGAAGGGGCGAAGGGGTCAATTTCCATAGAAATGTTTCTCACTTCACCCTCCACTCTTGTCCAGCATTCTGCATACGAGCCTCATTAGCTGACAGAAAGGTACCGAAATCGTCCGAGGTACACAAGCAGCCGGATGAAGTGGTGAGTAGCTCAAGCTCTATGAGAGATACTAGTGCTGATACTTTGATTCCGTTTCCTTCTCTTTAGAGATCGCATCGCCGTGATTTGAAAACTTCTCTCAACCATGGGAGTGGAAACAGAGTCCGAGCCTCGAGAGGAAAATGGGCTGCGAGGGGAGGAGGGCAGTGAAGAAGCAATCGCCAAGCCTCCACCAATGAAAAGAGGGTTCCAGTTCTGGACTATAATCTTTACACTCTGTGTGACCGGTCTCCTAGGGGCACTCGAGAATACGGTGGTTGCGACTTCAATGCCAACAATTGTGAAGGACCTGAATATTGGCGACAACTATGTCTGGATCACGAATGCCTTCTTCCTCACTAGGTACTTTATCCCCTACCGTCAGCCCTAACCTGAGTTTGAAACTGACACTTCCTCGGAATCCTCTAGTGCAGCGGTTCAGCCCCTATTTGGGCAGCTAGCTAATGTCTTCGGTCGTCGATGGTTGACGATGTTTATCGTCGCTGTCTTCACTCTGGGAAGCGGCATCTGTGGTGGCGCAAATGGCGCGAACATGCTCATCATTGGACGCGCCGTTCAAGGCATTGGAAGTGGTGGTATCAATATGATCGTCGACGTGATCGTCTCGGATCTCGTTCCATTGCGTGAGCGCGGGAATTTCATCGCCATCGTGCTCACCGTGTACTCGATTGGCAGCTCGATGGGCCCCTTTGTAGGAGGGATCATTGTCCAGCGAACAACTTGGAGATGGGTCTTCTATATCAACCTACCTGTTGGCGGGTTTTCGCTGGTGCTTCTGTTCCTATTTCTACACACTAACTATGAGCGCAATACAACGTTTGCCCAGAAGGTCAAGCGTATCGACTATATCGGCAATATGATCATCATGGGGGCTACAGCAGCGGTGCTCTGTGCATTGACATACGGGGGCTCACGCTATGCATGGAGCTCGTGGCGGATTATTGTACCGTTGGTGCTAGGACTTGCTGGGATGGTTATATTTATGATCTTCGAACAATCCCGGTTCTGTCGGGAGCCTGTGGTACCACCGCGCCTATTCAAAAACCGAACCTCCCTCGTGGTCTTCATCAACACATACTTGTTCACGGTCCTCCTCTACTGGGTGCTGTTCTTCATCCCAGTTTACTTCCAGGCTATTTTGGGATCTTCGCCAGCCCGAGCGGGTGTTCAAATGCTGCCTATTACCCTCGTTGCGATCCCCGGCGCCGTGATTGCAGTTATCATCCTCTCAAAGTTCGGAAAGTACAAAGCCCTTCACATGGTAGGGTTCATTATCCTTACATTGGGTATGGGCCTATTTGCCTACCTCGACCGCTACTCCTCCGATGCGGAGTGGATCATTTTCCAAATTATTGCCGCGCTTGGATCTGGTATGGTCCTAAATACCTTGCTCCCGGCCTTCCAAGCCCCTCTTGCAGAATCGGATCAGGCGGCAGCCACAGCAACCTGGGCATTCATGCGGAGCTTCGGCAATATATGGGGGGTGGCTATTCCCGCTAGCATCTTCAACAATCAGTTCAACAAGTATGCGCATCGCATTTCAGATGTTAGCGTGCGACAACTACTCTCCAATGGTCACGCCTACGAGCACGCGTCCGATACGTTTATTGACAGCCTGAATGATCCTGTGAAGAGCGAGGTTATCGGGGTATTTTCTGACTCCCTTAAACTTGTCTGGTTGGTGTCGATTGCTTTCTGCGGTCTTGCTTGTATATTGGTGATCTTTGAAAAAGAGGTACCTTTGCGCAAAGAGCTTGATACGGATTATGGCATGGTGGGAGAAGACGCTATTCAGGCAGAGAAAGGGGATATTCCCGACGCTGAAAAAGCACGCGCAGACACATCGGACACATCGCAGAAGGGGGATATTCCCGACGCTGAAAAAGCACGCGCAGACACATCAGACACATCGCAAAGATTAGGGTAATGAGCCGAGGGTTCTGCCATTCCACACCGACATTTTGCACTGTTTGCATGTATTGGAGAAGACAGGCTCTCCTCTTCTCCAATCCTCTCTTCTTCTTCCCATCCCCCTTTGTTTACTTAGTATATTTACATATTGTAATAAAGTGCACTATCTTCTTTAGCACATTTGTATGGGAGGAATGATGGGTTAATGAAGTCGTATGGGTTTACAGTATTAGTATTATTAGTATAGTCTAGACCTGTTCTGGAAGCCCATGTTTTTGTAAAAGTATCAAGCATCCATAGTAAGATGGCCACGTACTTGTAAGACTTGATAATAATTTGGAGTAACATACGTAAAAATAGTCCAAATCCAGATATATTTTCTTTTTTTCGCCCAGTCAGCTTTGCAATAGAATGCCACTGAATGGCCTTTTCAGCTCTCGGCAATAAGCGGATATGCAAAACGTCATTGATAGCGACGATCACGAACAATTCCAGTAATCAAGTACTTTGTGATTCGCACAGCACACATTGTTAACTGACAAAAAAAAAAAAGCAAAAAGCGACGCAAGGGTTATTGGCCACCGCCCTCAACCTCTTTTGTCTCATCCTTTTTCTCTAACTTGTTCATATGCACATCACTCATCATGGCCTCGGCAACAGGAATTCCTCAAGATCACCCCGCAACAATTGTATCGCGAGAAGATGAGCCTCTATTGGGCCGTCCAGGCGATGTCACACAAAAACCCGACGAGAGTATTTATCGGAATCTCTTCACAGGTGAGCGCGAAAGCCCCTTGATCGAAACCCCCATAACTGACTCCAAACTCAGGAACAGCGAGTGTCGCGCAAGCAGGGATTTGGATTGTGAGAGCATTAGAGCATTCTAAACAATTCAGAAGATCAGAAAACTAATCAAATACAACAGCTAGCGGCGTTGGTCTGGCAAGGCGTCTTATCCCTGCCCCTCTCGCTATTCACCCCGCATCCAGTAAGGAGATAAGAAAACCAAACAAAATATAATACTAACGGGAGATTCAGCTACTCGGAAGTTCTGCCCTTCTGCTTCAAGTCCAAGCGGCTCTCATCTTACAACCAACCGCCACCCCGCAACAGAAGGGTACCGGTACTCGCATCCACTACATCTTACAACTACTCAGCGTGGCCCTGTTTATATCTGCCTTTGTTATTATCGAGGTTAACAAGGGTTCTCACCCGCACTTTGTCTCTCCCCACGGCATTCTAGGTCTGATCACTTACATCGCTATCGTGCTACAAGCCGTGGTCGGTGTTATTCAGTACTTTTTTCCCGTCGCCGTTTTCGGCAGTGTCGACGCTGGCAAGCGCATTTACAAGTATCATCGCTGGAGCGGCTATGTTTTGCTACTGCTGGAGGTGGCGACTGTCGTGGCGGCGACGCAGACCACCTACAACGTGATCGCGATTCATATTCCTCTATGGGGTGTACTTGTTTCGGTCGTTTTTATTCTCGCTGGAGTGGGTGCGAGAATTAAGAAGCATAAATTGGGGCTGTGAGGTGGGCAATGAGAGAGGATTCAACAGTACTGCAGACTTATGAACTGAAACTGAATATGTGAACTTAACGATGTGAATATTGAGCTGATGACCAGAACGGAGTGACTGACTATCCTCGTTCATCCTTAGCCACTCTCCTAGCGGAGGGGAGCCATTTTGGGCTCCTCTGTTGGCCGTTCTGCTTCCCTAAGTTTCTATAAATATCGACTACTATGGCCTTAACAGCTCCTCCAGCCCTTGGCCTAGCTTTCTACTGGGTGACTTGCTTAAAGTGAGATAATATGACTTGAGTGTTCTCTCGTACTTCTACTCGTCTTCGCCACTCTTGTCCCCTCCTTAACCCCACATTATGTTCCACTGCCATGCCTTCCTCTGTGGCCTGCCCTATCCCTAACTATGTCCCAGCATCTACCGCTCGCGCTAGTCTTGTCGTTTGCGTTTGCTGGCAAGCCGTAGTCATAGATTTAATGATGACCATAACTGGCTTTAGCTCGACTCGTTCCTTAATGACCATCTCGGTATAATCGGTAATCCAGCCTATGGATACGAGATCCTCCTCGAGATTGGCGTGGTCTGGATTTCCAATAATATCCAAACAAAGGATAAAAAAGGGGATAAACTGGTGGAACAATAAGAGGCTGTTCGAACAGTTAATCAATTGCGCAAACGAGGCAAGGTAAGTTGAATGTTTGGCATACCTGACACCCCAAAACGCATGCGCCGAGGATGCAAGGAGAGATTGGAAGATTTTCACTGATTTTCTGGATATCTCCACAGCTTGGGATGGTAGGATATGACTCTGGTTGCATTTTTTCGATTGATAGAGGACGATGAGCATTTTGTAGGTGCTGAATAGTACGTCGACGCAGAACCATACATCGACGTGATTTGTAGTCATTTGAAGCAGGCCCTCCTTTAAAGTGATAGATTAGCAATGAAAGATCTCATAAATTTTTGTTTCACGCTAGAGTGAGACGTACTGCATCCCAATCCGATAATATTAGCTGAACCTCGTCGATAAAACTGTCGATTGTCGCATCATGGGAGACGGGATCAGGATCTTTCCCTCTGTCAACCCAATCAAGATATTTCATCACAATGAGCGTCAGTCGCATAGACGCGATGAAATGAATCTGTATGAACCGGGATGGTTCATGGTCGATGCCGTTGATAGTTGGGTCGGGGAAATTGACTTTCCACGATCCTGCGGGGATGAGGGTTGGTTTTCCGTAACACATGCGAAAAAGACAATCCGTTCGCAAAATGTGCCAGAATTCAAACCGTTTTCGATTCCGCTCTACTTCCGCCTGGCTTGGAAGAGATCCCGGCTCTGTGGAAAGTTCGTTATCTCCCTCGGAAGGTGCCTCATCTACGGAGAAAAGTCCAAGGGCTTTGGATATCCTGCATGCTTGGGCGAGAGATTTCCAGGATAAATCGATATTGCAACATTCGAGGGACAATGACATCTGTTGGAATTGTTAGTTCATTGGTGTGATATTGAAAAGTATCTAGTTTTATTACCATCGTCAATGCTGCGAAGAGGTCGGCTGGGGTATCTTTGATATTTTTCAGCCAGTCTTCGCTGAGAGAAACACATTTCTGATATATAATATGGACCAAGGCGCCTCTTCTTGGGAGTGCCTCCTGCTTTGTGACGATCCCTTGAAAAAGAATGGTGTAATAGATGATTTGGGAGGTACAATCTAGTTGAACATGGGGTATTTCGAGCAGATCAGGAATTGACCTTAGAAATGATTTTTCGAGAGGCATCTTGAAGCCTTCGAAATGGGAGAAGCTGAAATAATCTGGATTTGACGTTAGCGAATGAATAACCAAGCACGGGTCAGATGTGTTCACAGTCTATAAGCTGTTGTGACAAGTCTTTCGGAATGGACACCTCTTCTGATGGCTCCGTGGGTTGTGCATCTTGCATGAACTGAATTTCCGACATGGCGGAAGTAATAGCAGAAAAACATTGTTCATTTTCAAGAAAGCACGATTGAATTTGTTGCAGGTGACAGAAGACACAAGAGAGAAGCATAGATTGACTGCCTTCATCTTTGATACGACTGATGATATCACGGATCCCGGGTGGGAGTATTGTGGTCGGGGTTTCAGGCAGGGTTGCATTTCGTGTGTTCTCTGATTCGACAGAAGAGGTAGACATGGAATCGACCTCATTAACTTGATTTCCCGCGGAGGTATCCAAGCCACAATGCTCCTCTAGGCATCTGAGGCGCACGAGAACTTCTAGAAGAACACCCTTCTCAGAAATTTCGGTCCTGTGATAGTCTCGTCAATGAAAATTTGGAGGGATGTATTAATGCTTCATGGCTGGGCAAATGTACCCTTGTTTCTTAGTTCGTCGCTTTCGTGACAAGTAAGCACACTCAGCTCCCGTAGCTTCACATCTATCACATCTTGGTGTAACTCGATTGCAGCGAATCTAGAAGATTGTTATTGTGGCTCAACATTCAAGATGGCATTACTGGCAGGGACTCTATACCTTCTTAGACTGACAACGACCACACTAGGATAGCCTCAAGTCAGAATTCGATCGAGTCACATGTGCATATAATCCATACTTACTGAAATAGTCGCTAATGCGCGCCCAGTACTCATTGTTGTTCGTGGTCGCACTGCTAACTACTGGCTCGGTATGGATGTTGCGGGGAAAGTGAAAAGACCGAAAGTCCGGAGGGACTTGAATCTGGGGCCTCGACTCTGATTGGTCGCAAGGCTCTCCCTCGTGTTAAGTGGGGCCGGACTCTCAGTAACCCCGAAGTCCCGCACGCTAATCCGGATTAGATCACGACCTAACCCTATTTAGGACAAAGGGCCCAAAGCAGGCATCTCTTTGATCCATTTTGATCCACGTTGATGACGGGCTGAGGTTTCTTGGCCTATCATACGGCACAGAATTCAAAGCACAGTAGCCTAGTCGGGAAATTATCGTATCCTGGCAAATGCTAGTTACAGGCAATGTAGGTTGACGAGAGCCGCGTGGCCTTGAATATAACTTCGGAATCCCCTTTCTAAGATGAATACTGTCCTCTGCTACCATCAAGATTGCTCTCCAAAGGATGGGTCTCTCTTCATATTCTCCCCAAGGAGCTGTGACCGAGACAAGGTCTATCACTGGAGAGTCACGTTCTCCATATTTGACGGATGACCAACAGGCCAATGTTGTCGAAGTCGACGAGGAACCCAAGCGAGATCATGATACCAAAAATGCGAAAGAGCAACCTGCGTCCCTTAGCGGTTATTTCGTATGTGTCAAGTGACCAAGGGAATATTTCGTCGCAATATATCGCTAATAACACACAGAGGATTCTTTCCTATCTAACCACCAAAGATCGTATGATCTTGATAGTCGCTCTCATATGCTCCATGGCCTCCGGTGTCGTAAGTTGATTGTGTTTCCGGAGTTCAATTGCAAAGCCTCAAAAAAAGGTACTAATCGGTCGCCAGCCATTGCCTATCATGAATATCGTTTTTGGTGAGCTGGTCGGTAGCTTCAGTGATTACTTTCTTCCCGATTCAACAACGACCGAAAGTGAATTCAAAGCTTCCGTTAGTCGACTGAGGTAAGCGCAGGGTCACAGTCGGTCATCATTGTATCATGGGGCTAATTGTGAAAGCCTCTATATCGTCTACCTCTTCATCGCGAAGTTCGTCTTGACATACTTTTCAATGGTATGTGCCAGGATACCTCAAGTGAACCTGCAGTACTTCCCCCAAAGCTAACCTCTCAAAATCCAACCACAGTACTGCTTTCGTGTTACCAGCCTTCGAGTTTCTGCAGCTTTACGACTCGAATATATGGGCTCACTCTTCGCCCAGCCTTTAAGTAAACTGGACCAAGTATCAGTCGGCACAGTTGTCAATGCTATCACGACTTCCTCCAACTCCATTCAGCAAAGCATCTCCGACAAACTGGCCATTTTGTTCCAATCCCTCGCCCTTTTGATTGCCGCATACATAATAGCCTTCAAGTATTCGTGGGCCCTGACCCTTGCGACCAGCTCGGCTATACTCTTCATTCTGATGGTATGCTGTCTGACGTTGCCCGCGATTTTCAAAATCCAGCAAAAGGTCGACAAAGCAGATGAAAAACACTCGGCAATCGCGGCGGAAGTTTTTGGTTCTATTCGAACAGTCATCTCACTGGGCGCCGAGGCACCGTTGGCCACAAGATATCGTCAATGGGTCGAAGAGTCTCGGAAAAGAGGAATGAGCCTGTCGGTCATTATGGGGCTTCAGTTTGGTCTTCTCTTCTTTGCCATGTACGCCAGCTATGCGTTGGCGTTCTGGCTGGGGTTGAGACTGTTTCAGCAGGGTCATATAGCGAACATTAACACAGTCATAACGTATGTTTTCTCCCTCCAGCGCTACGTTGTCGCTACTCACAAATCTGTTCCAGGGTATTCTTTTCGGTCATGATTGCAGTGAGCGTACTAGGCAGTATCGCATCGCCATTGATGATGGTCTCCAAAGCGGCCAGTGCAGCGGCTTCCTTTTTTGAGATAATCGACTCGGAAAGAATTGCTTCTGGCGGAGACCGCGATGCAGCTGCTCTCGACTCAGGGGACATAGTCTTCGAGGATGTGCAGTTTACGTATCCTTATCGACCGGATACTCAAATTCTCATGGGTCTCAACGCGCGGTTTGAGAGAGGCAAGACAACAGCAATAGTTGGCCCATCAGGATCAGGTAAAAGTACTATCGTCGCACTCACAGAGAGATGGTATTCTCCAGAACAAGGAAGCATTTCAGTGGGCCAGCGCAATATTGAGCAGCTGGATCTCAAGTGGTGGAGATCTAACATTGGGCTTGTGCAACAAGAGCCGTTTTTATTCAACGATACGATTTTCAAGAATGTCTCTTTCGGATTAATCGGTACCAAATGGGAAGATGAGCCTGACTCAGTGAAAGCCGGATTAGTGGAAAATGCGTGCAAAGAAGCATTTGCCGATGAGTTCATCAATCGGCTGCCCAAGGTATGTAGGCTGCTCACTTTCCATTCTCGTTTGCTTAAAATCTCTAGGGATACGAGACACTTGTGGGTGAGAACGGCACGAAATTAAGCGGAGGTCAGAAACAGCGCCTGGCTATAGCGCGAAGTATCGTCAGAGAGCCTACTATTCTCATTCTGGACGAGGCCACCAGTGCGATTGATGTTCGGGGAGAGAAGATAGTTCAAGCAGCCCTCGATCGCGTCTCTAGGAACCGAACTACACTTGTGATTGCTCACCGATTATCCACCGTTCGACGAGCTGATCGGATCATTGTTCTTCGCGGCGGTCTGAACATTGAAGAAGGGACTCACGATGAGCTTCTTGCTGTGGAGGACGGCCTTTATCGGGGCCTGGTCAATGCACAGACACTTGATAGCGCTGTAGATGATGAAAATGATACAGTGGAGACCATGGAACCTTTGAAAGACGAGCTTGAACACTATGCGACTGCTACTGCCGAAGACTCGCAAGAGGTCAAGAAGACTAAAAAGCGTGGCTTCTTTACCAGCGTGGGACTTTTGATGTATGAGTCCCGTACTCATTGGCCATTCTTCCTCCTAGCACTATTCGGCATTTTGGGTGCTGCCTGTAAGCAGTCTTCCCCGAACGTTTTTGATCTTGGTTAACATCGAATCAGCCGCGTACCCTTTACAGAGTTGGCTTTTTGCAAAGCTTATCGATGTGTTCAGCTTTAGAGGCCAGAAACTGACCGATGCCGCCAATTTTTGGTCGCTGTGGTTCTTTGTCTTGTCTCTTGGAATTGCCGCCTGTTATGCAGCGGTTGGCTTCGCGACCAACAGACTCGCAATTGTCAGTGGATATCATACTCGAACTATATAATGGATCTAACAGTATTTATTATAGGAAATGTCTTCCACTTGCCGGACGGAATATTTTGAAAACGTTCTGAAAAAGTCCGTTCCATTCTATGATCTGAACGACAATGCCTCCGGGTCGCTCGTTTCGCGCCTGGCAACCGATCCCAAGCAGATCCAAGATTTGGTCGGGGTAAATGGTGTTTTCCCTGTCATCTCACTCTGCAGCATGATTGGTTGCATCGCGATTGCCTTTTCTTTTGGGTGGAAATTAAGTCTTGTGGCTACGTTTGCTGCTCTTCCCTTTGTTTTCCTTGCTGCGTTTATGCGCATTCGTTATGAACTGGAGTTTGATTCGATGAATGCTGCTGTTTACTCCGGCAGCTCCCAGTTCGCAGCGGAAGCTATCGAGGCATTTCGCACTGTCTCAGCATTGACAATGGAGGATTCCATTTTGAAGAGATACTCAAACCTTCTGCAAGAGCAGCAAAAGAAAGCTTTTCGCAAAGCATGGCTCGCTACGCTCGTGTTTGCCTTCTCTGATAGCGTGGAGCTTTGTGCCATGGCGCTTACCTTCTGGTACGGAGGTCAGCTGCTGGCGTCTAGAGAGTATGAGCCGATTTCCTTCTTTGTTGTGTACATGTCTATCATTCTCGGCGGACAACAAGCGGGCCAATTCTTTAGCTATGGACCTAATATCGCCCAGGGCACTGCTGCAGCGAACAGAATGCTCGACTTCCGTTCAGATTTGAGCCATTCCGAAAATGACTCTGAAAAGCTCAAGATCGATACTGCTATTCGAACTGGGGCTCATATCGAATTTCAAAAGGTTGCCTTCAAGTATGCTTCACAGGAGAACCCATTGTTCACGGGCCTCGATGTCACCATTGAAAGTGGCCAGTTCGTTGCATTTGTCGGCGCCTCGGGCTGCGGGAAAACGACCATTATCTCGATGCTCGAGCGATTTTACGATCCTTACAAAGGGAACATTTTCCTCAACAGCGAAAATATCACTTCAATAGATACAACCTCATACCGTCGATCCTTGTCGCTAGTAGCACAAGAGCCACGGCTTTTCGAGGGCACCATTCGAGACAACATTACGCTTGGCCTCGACCCATCAGAATACACTGACGAAGAGTTGATTCAGGCATGTACTGATGCCGAGATCCACAGCTTCATTACATCCCTGCCTGATGGATACTCCACAGATCTAGGCATAAAAGCACAGACATCATTGAGTGGTGGACAGCGCCAGAGACTTTGCATAGCGCGTGCATTGTTACGAAAACCTACCTTGTTGCTTCTAGACGAGGCAACATCCAGTCTCGACTCGCAGTCTGAAAAGATTGTTCAGGGTGCCCTTGAACGTCTAGCGGCACAGAGGAGTATGACAATTGTCGCGGTTGCGCACAGACTGGCAACTATCCAGAAAGCGGATATTATTTTCGTTTTTGGAGAGAGTCAGAATGGAAATGGGTCCCAGATCGTCGAAAGGGGGTCACATCAGGAATTACTCCGCAACAAGGGGATGTACTGGCAAATGGTAATTAAAACCTCACTTTCCAATTGTCATTTTCTACCATTTTCTAACGCTGGAAATTTTAGTGCCAAGCAAACGGACTGGATATGTGAATTCAGTCAAATGTTCTCGACTCTTCTATCTCGACTCCTTCATTTCACCTATCCTCTCTCAGTTTCTCTTCTATCTGTACTATTATTTTTCAATCAGAAAATATGTAGAATAATACCTGAAATACCTCATTGAAAGCCAATCTATAGGCGATGGGGACGAGAAAGAAAGGGGTCAGAGTGGGAAAGAGAAGGGAAAGTGTAGACCTCCGGAAAGCCCATCTGACGGCCTCTGTAATTGCTGTATTACGACCTTCTACTAATCGTATAAAGTTCAAACTTCGAATATCAAATTATAGTAGCTGTATAAGTATATATTTTAGTTTTAAAACGAAATCTAGTCAGCAAAAGTTGAGATATTGCGGAAATTGTAAAAATTGATGTTCTGATATTGGATATATATTTTGGATTTGTATAGGAGTACTACCACTTTCTAGGTATCTATGATTTTTAAATCACCTAAATTAACGCGTTGTTCCCCTTTTTGAAACGTAATATAGAAATATAACTAGTAATTGATTCTAAACGATTTAAATTAATAAAATATTACTTTAGGTATAATAGTGAGAAACGGTACTAAACATAGGGCAATTAAAAAAAAACCCCCCAAAAAGGGGGTTCAACTTTGTATGTTTGCATTGTTTAGTCTATTGGGCCCAATTGATGCTTTCACCCCGGGCCCAAAACCCAGCCCATTTGTTGGGTTGGCTGGGCCATGGGCTTTACCTAGGTATGGGCTTTGCGGAGGTCTTGGAAAGTGCGTCGACAAGTCGAATATACTTTCCCGCCATAGCTACATAGCCCCCATGCTTCCTAAACCCGAGGCTTCCAATTTCCAGGCAAATGGTTAACATATGGGTGTCTTCCCTGTGTTGGTGGAAAGCTTGGTGCTGTTGTACGATCTCCCTTTGGGGTTGGACTGGATTTTCCAGTCTTCCCATTTCTCAAGCGATCTGGTATTCGCAAGATAATCGAAGATCTGAATCAGCTCTTTACTGGCTGAACCAAGCCCTCCACGGGTATGCAGAAACTCCCACGACACATTGTAGTGAGATTCAAACGCCGGTTTCCACCGGTCCACCCTCGAGTCTTGCTGGCTAATCTCCCGGGGGATCACATCGTGGATGGCGGGGGTGTCGTCCCTAGCGTCTTGTTCTTGTAGAGATTGTATCTTCTGTGGCAGGGCCTAAAATTCCACGGAGGCGCCAACAGGCCACGGGCTATCAGCGGACGGTGTGCTAGAATCTAGGTTGCCGGGGTTCCACCTGGTCGGTGCGTGCAGCCACATTCACGGCATGTGTCGGCCTCATCTTGGAGCAGCTTGGCGATATCGGCGACTCACTTTTCGACACCCTTGGTGATGGAACCCGGGGTGGTCGAGATAAGATCGTTAAACCGCCGGTGTTGCCTATTGTCATGTTCGAGGAATCTTGAACTAAATTTCTCGATAGGAATACGATGGGAATGAAGTGATGATGAGGTGATAACGAGATGAGGGGAGATGAGGAAAAAAAAAGCTGATCAGGTCCAAGGCGGAAGTCAGGTGTGAGATTGATATCCGCTGCGTTTGCCTCGTTCGATAGTCTAGGACAATTGTGAGGGAAAGACCCAGGAAACCGATACAGAAGAGCACTTGGCTGCTGCATGGAGTGTAAATTGGGGTCTTCAATCTGACTCGGGATATCGGCGGAAGGTTTGCAAAAGATGCATTATCACGAATCCCAGAGAGGAAGAGCCGCTCTGAGGTATGATCGAACAATTTTGTCAACATAGTGAATTTGAGAGAGGTGGATGACGCCGTCATCTGCACCTTTGCCATAGAGTGGAATAGAGAAGAGTAGAATACAGCTTCGGTGATGAAGACGAGAGAGAATAAAGAATAGAATAGAATGAGAGATGAAAAAGACAGACGCGCTGTGACGGTTTGGGCGGAGAATGACTTGATCCTATTATGGAAAGTATTGACTCCGATTAAATAATCTTGACAATACCGGCGTAGCCCTGTAAAGTATTGGACATGCAGATCCCCCCGAAAGGGTTAAGCCACTATCCACCACTCATTGCCTGTTCACTTCTTTTCTTCCCCAAAATCCAATGGCGCTCACTTCATATGTCTGCTTCAATTGCAGGAATTCTTATGGACTGAAACTATCTCTGCGCAATTTCTCCTCCGCCCGGCGCAATCGAGATATATTACGACCCGCGACAGCTCCGAAGCCCACGCCGGACGTCAAGCATATCCGCCAAAATGCCGACCTCTACGCACAGAACTGCATAGATCGCAACTATGCAGGTCACGCCGGGCATCCGTCGAAAATTCAACAATTATCAGAGGAAGCTAGACAGCTCGATCACGACCTGAAAACCCCTCGATCCCGCATCAAGCAACTGGAAAAGACCATCGCCAAGCTACACATTGCGACTCGACAAGGCACAGATGAACACACCAATGAGAAGGGCCTGAGTCCAAGCGAGGAACTAGACGAACTCAAGTCAGAAGCTCAGCGCCTAAAGGACGACTCGCAGTCCATGACAGAACGCAAAGCAACCTGCACCGAAGAGATCAACCGACTAGCCCTCTCCCTCCCAAACCTCTCCTCTCCATTCACACCTATCGGACACGCACCAACTCTCGTCCAATACCTCAACTTCAACCCCCAAGAACCCCCAACCTGGACCCGGCAATCCCAAACCGAGCTCCAAGCCCGGTCGCACGTCACAATCGGCACAGAGCTCAAACTCCTCGACTTCGCCAGCTCCGCCACAACAACAGGATGGGGCTGGTATTTCTTGATAAACGAAGGCGCCATGCTAGAACAAGCACTCATCCAGTACGCGCTGAGCACAGCCCGCCGCCGAGGCTGGAAATCCGTCGCCCCGCCCTCAATCGTCTACTCCTACATCGCAGAAGCATGCGGGTTCCAACCCCGCGACCAACACAACGAGCAACAGATCTGGTCCATTGAGCAAAACGAACGCGACAAAAACACCAAACCCCAACGCTCGCTAACCGGCACCGCCGAGATCCCTCTAGCAGCCATGTACGCAGGGCGCGACATGAACGCCTCCGAGCTACCGATCAAGCTGGTCGGCGCGAGCCGCTGCTACCGCGCCGAAGCGGGTTCCCGCGGCGTCGATACGAAGGGTCTGTACCGCGTTCACGAGTTCACCAAGGTCGAGCTGTTCGGCTGGGCGGATAGTGTGGACGGGGCTGTTCCGAGCTCGGACGATATGTTCGACGAGCTGCTGGATATGCAGATGGAGATTCTGACGGCGTTGCATTTGCCCTGTCGCGTGCTGGAGATGCCGAGTGGGGATCTGGGGGCTAGCGCGACGCGCAAGCGAGATATCGAGGCGCTCTTCCCGTCTCGTCTGCGTGCGGCGTCGGGTGGTGCTGCCACGCCTGTTGATCCTGAGATTCATCATCTGGAGTCCGCTTGGGGTGAGGTTACTTCCGCTTCTATCTGTACGGATTACCAGAGTCGGCGGTTGGCGGCTCGGGTGCGTGGCGGTGGCGCTAAGGAGTCACGGTTCCCGCATACTGTTAATGGGACTGCTATGGCGGTTCCGCGTGTGCTGGCTGCGATTTTGGAGAATGGGTGGGATGCTGAGCGGGGTGTTGTTGTTATACCTGAGGTTTTGCGACCTTGGATGGATGGGATGGAGAGTATTGGTCGGAGCTAGATGGGCTGAGGGATTATTCTCGCTCTCCTCGTGGAGACGCTGTATACTATGTACTTTTTAGGGACGTGACGGACATATATATACTTCACCTACTAGAAGTCTGCTTCATTTGAGCTACCTGTAATATAAAAAGGATAGGTGGTTATCTTCAAGAATCTTGCATTGCATTACCTGCGACCTTTTGGTATCTTTAAAACATAGTAGACAAAAACGAGGTCTTAAAAAGACCCCCAATCGCTGCCTTGTTAAGGGCAGGATAGAGCAGAGTATTAAATAAAAAACAGAACAGAACAAACCAGAGGCAGAGCCATTCATGACTTCGTGAACACATAAATCAGAAACAAAACAACATCAATCAAGTAAGCATAAAACATAACATCATTGCAAATCACAGAGACAGGAGTACAATCTGGTCTCTCTCGTCAGACAAGACCAGCAGCCTGAGAAGGAAGGCAGATAGAAAGAAAACAACCAAACGCCGTTAAAAACTCCAAGTAGGGCAGAGAAATCCAAAAGCATGATGGCCAGGACAAAAAGTAAGCCAAATAGATAGATCCCAAGAAGTTGCCAGGCTCATTTCCAAGGTAAATCTATATCTTCAACACGGGTGCATGTTAGATATGGCAACCCCACCGGAGTATTCTCACGAGGACCGACGGTGCTAGTGGCTGGTTGGTCCGGGCCCTTCAACTCCAACTCAAGGAAATTACGCATCAGCGGCTTGACGATATCCCGTGCCAGCCGTTTCATCTCGTCCATCTTGCGCTCGAAGCGTTTCAGAGTCTCGCGCGTGTAAAGCGAGCCAGAGGAGGATGTAGGATGGAGTTTGAGGAATCGTTTGAGCTCGTCGTGGGGCAAGTATGCCTGCGGAGAAGATGAGCCGATCAATCTATAGATGCGCGCGGACGGGTCTGGGGATGTGGTTGATCGCGACGTGCTTGCCGGGTGTGATGCCGATGCGGTAGGTGGGACGGGACCATCGCTTGGACCCGAGTTTTTAAGAATAGGAGCTGGCGGTGGCGTGGTGCTTTCTATCAGCCATTGGCGGAAGAGACATACGGCGAGCCAGTCCAGGTATGCATTTGAGGGGCCGACACGTTCGCCACGCGAGGTGGTTAAGGATAGGCGCAGGAGCTTGGATTCAACGCGCGCTTTGAGCTCGTCGAGATCTTCTACTTTGTCTTCGATCACATCTAGTAGTGAGTCTGGTAAAGGCGCATAGGAGCCGTTTCGCAGACTTGGTAGGGCAGCAGGCCACTGGCCCACGACGTGGATTAAGGCTTCGGAGAAGATCACCCGGCTGCGGGCGAGATATCCCAGCTTCAAGTAGCTCGGTGGGTACTTGGCGATCTGTTTGAATAGACGAGATCCAAAGCCGAGTAGGTGGTGGTCAACGCGGGGCCCTGTCACCGGAAGCGCATCGTACATATCCGCCAATGCAAGGAGGGATTTGCACTCTGTATATGCCGAGGCGATGTTGACACTGTTGAGAATGGGGGCATGATTGTAAAATATTCGTAGTAGATTGTCATAGTCACGTATTAAGGGGTCGACCGCGACAGCGTATTCCCCGGTCTGCGGCAGGTGGGCTACCGACTGCATTCCTGCTAGGTTCGCCATAGATCGGACGAAGCCTGCATGGGCGTTGGACGGTTTGGTCATCGTTGGAGGAAATGCAGCTTGGTCGCCACTGAACATGGGGGCATAGGTTGGTTGCTGTTTCAACACGCGACATTAGCATGGTTGGCAAAGATGAGATTATGCGACGCGCCGGCGCAAGGCATACCTTTTGGACAAGGATCGCCTCTTCATCCTCCGCGCGATTCTCCCAGTCAAGTTCATATCGCCAGCGTCTCTTCTCCCCTGGTCGCGTCGAGCTTCCACCGTTATCAGATGGTGCCAACGTTGACCCGTTCGAGAAATCATCGTCCTCGCTCAGTCGCGACAGCGTCCCCTCCGGCTTCGACGGGCCCAAAGCCATTTGGGGCGACCAGCCCTCATTGGTGCTCGCCTCAAAGTAACCGGAGCATTGTGATAGTATCAATTTGTGGAGGAGATAACGCCTTTCTTGCGATCCGGTGCGGATCACGACCTCGGTGTCACCCGTATACGTGAAGATGGGGAAATCGTTCGAGGAGGGATGCGAAGAGCCACCATGATGCGAGCGACCGGAACGGTGTCGTCTACTTGAGGGACGCGATACTAGGGAAGCGGTGCTTTGAGCGGTTGTGCGATCAACGATCTGAGCTTGGGAGACCATTTCTGGGGATTTGTTGACATATGCGAACCGGGGGTGTTCAACACCTGTCAGGATAAGAGGGCGTCATCCGAGACCGAGGATGGAAATTGTATATTATTGTAAAAGAGAGAAGAAATAAAAGAGAGAATGATAAAGAGAAGAAGAAAGAGGAGGAAGAGAGGAAGAGAGAGAGAGAGAGAGAGAGTATGAAGTTCCTCAGGCATTCCCCGCCGAAAGAAGTAAAAGAAGTAAAAGAGTATACAAGTATAATAGAGTCATACAAGGTCATAAAGGGGTAAAATCGATCAGAAGATGCCCGTTTCTATCAGAATTGAGTTACAAACTAAACTCCAATATATTAATAGGCCCTACATCCTCTCTACTATGTACAATATATGAATGTGGGATGCCGCAAGCAGCTGAATTCGAGTGGCAAAGGGCCCAATTACCAATACGACATGGACTTCGATGAAAACATATAAATAGGTTCTGTTTATATTCGTTTTTATATATTACATATTAATATAACAACTATAGTTACTATACTATATAAAATATATACTCGCACATCTCGGAGCTTTTGTTCTTTTATGCGCCCCCTCCACTTTCTCTCCTTTTAGCCCGTCTCCAGTTTCTTGTTTTTCTTTTGCTTTTTTTGTTTTTTTCCTACTCGTCTTCTTCTTTTCATTTAAACCCTCGGCTTATTCTTGTAATCCTTGAAACTTGCTTTCTGATCCGAAAAATCAGGTGGACTCGGGAGTATACGGCCTGACACACCCTATAAGGTTACTTTTATTGCGACGCTCTCCTCCACTTCCTCGACGCCCAACCCCCGCGATCCTCAAAAAATCTGGCCCTGGACACGTCTTCCCGGGGCAGCTTCAATAGCTGTCCCGATCTGTCATCACTGCAGATAACATCAGTGTCTGCGGATTTTGACGGCGCGAGAACCGATCCATCGCCTTCGCCCTCTCCTTCCTTCGACTCTGCCCCGCACAAAAAACGATCCAAAGCTAGAACCGTCGGGAGGAAAGCGCGTGGTGTCATCGGTAAAGTCCGAGCATTTCAGCGGATCGCGGCCGCCAAAATGGCGTTTCCGAATATCAAGATCGACACCAGCGTCCAGGCGACCAAGCGCGGACTGCCCGAAAATGACGACGCGGGGCTCGATATACTTGGTGCGGATCAAGACAACCCGAAGCTGGAAGCTGGAAACACGGAAGATGTTCCACCGTTCCTGTGTCAATCTGTCTCGGGTGAGTGAGGGGTGCATAAAAACGCCTATCGGAGAATACAACCCTGCACGTGGAATGTGACTGACCGCTTCCTTATGCAGAGATCCATGACAAGTTTGAGGATTTGGAATGGATGCAGCGCACACGTCTCGCCGAGGGTCAGCTGGCCAATGATCTCACGCATCCCTTCGCCCTAGAGCTAGATCCCAAAGTTAAAGACCGGAATCGCTATTTTAACGTCCAGGCGTGGGCAAATTGTCGGGTCCATCTGCGGGTGCCCGAGGGCGAGTGTGATTTTATCAATGCCTCTCCGATCAGACTGGAAGACTCGGTGACACGGGAAAGAAGGAATTACATAGCGACTCAGGTAGGTTGCGCATTCCATCATAAAATCATATGTTTTGCTTACCATTAATCAGGGCCCCAAAGTTGGATATCTCGCGGAGTTTTGGCACATGGTCTTCCATGAAAGCCAGGAGGTCGGCGTGATTGTGATGCTTACCCAAACTTTTGAAGCGGGCCGGGAAAAGTGCGCTCAATATTTCCCATTGGATACGGAGCAGGCTTCGATGGTCCTGTCGGCAAATGAGTCGGACGTTCTCTTCGATGAGAGCGAGCAAACAGAACCCGGCGTCTTGGGTAGGGTAACCTTGTTGGAATCAACTTTCGACGCTAGATCACGATCTGAAATCCGCAAACTTGAACTGGCCATCGGTTCGGAATCAAAGATTGTCTGGCATTTCCTTTTCGCTGGCTGGGCCGATTACTCCAAACCCGAAGGCAGCGATCGCCAAGCCCTTCTCGAGTTGATCAAGGTGTCAGCCTCCAAATCCACCCCGGATAATCCGCGAATCGTGCACTGCAGCGCAGGAGTTGGTCGAACAGGAACTTTCATTGCGCTTGACCATCTGCTGTGCGAACTGGAGACAGGACATTTGTTGGATATGGAACATCCAGAGGTCGACCCTGTTTTCGAAACAGTCAATCAGATGCGCGAGCAACGGATGATGATGGTGTACAACGAGATGCAGATGCAGTTTATCTACGAGGTGCTCCGAGAACAAACCGACCGGAAGCTGGGCAAGATTACGGACTCGAACATGGACTCGCCTAACGGCAGTGAGGAACGATCTGCGAAAATCGCCAAGTTGAATGACCAGGCAGATTACCTGCCAACTTTCAAGCCGGAGTTGGAAGCTGTCCCAGATCGCACTCATACGCCGACGAGAAGTCGGACCGGTACACCAGAGCTTTCTGATCCTGATAATGAATGTAATGAATGACGCCCGCTCAATCTTCATTTTGACCTTTTTTCGTCCCATCTGTGATCATGAACTTTGGACGGAAAGTTTATGTTTATGTTGCATCCCTTCATGGCATCCGGTGTTTGCTTGATTTTGACCTTGTGACTGTTTCTGAATTATGCCTTGTTCCATCCCCCTGCTATATATTTTTTTCTTTCCTGTTGAAATACCCCCCCGTTTTGTTACTTTGGTTATCATCTTGGATGTAGTTATATTGCTCATTGACTAGCACTGTCGGTCTCGCTCTAGAGTCACTGTATATTAGCCAATTGGTGATATTGTATGCTTTGTCGACTGATCTGGGACATTCTACTTTTTACCGAATAACCATCTCTATCATAGGCTTTTTGGGGGATCAGATTTCGTTATTACCATTTTCACGGCTATGTAGTACCTCCCACATATTCCCAGTAAGTCCACGCTACTGTACAATCCCTCGAAAATAGCGAGAAATTTCTTGCAATCTTCACCATAGAAAATCATCCCCATCAAGGCATAATAATATAACAATATAAACAAATCAAAACAAAATCGCACTGCTGAACACAAAATCGAGATTGTTATCATACCGACGTGAGACCAAGACATGAAATCCATCATCATAAGAACAGAGAGTATAGCAAAACAAGATCTGAATACGGCGCATGGCTTCTCCTTTGCAAAGCACAAAGTACACGCCTCGGTTCGGTTAAAAGTAATCTTAATCAATACGCTTGGCCACGGCAGGAATTGCAGCCGATTGGCCACCGACAGGGCCAGTTTCGTGATAACTGGGGGGAGCCGTCTCTTGTTCAGGACTGGGCGCTTCTTCCGTATCCCAAGTCTCAACTGCATTCTCATCCCAGTTGTCGACTTCCTGCTCAAGACTCATGACACCGGATTCCTGCGGGCCCATGACTTCTGAGTCGCGACGGGAATTCCCGACGCCACCGAGCTCGACGTCCTCAGTGCCCTCTTCCATCATGCCATACCGACTTTGTCGACGGCGTTCCATCATGCGTCGGTGGTACCAGTTGCAAAGTCCAACGGCGCCTACACTACCGACAACATTGGCGACAATATCGAAGATATCGAAGTCTCGACCATTTGGAAGGAACCCCTGCACAAGTTCAGAGCCAATACCCAACCCTAATGTGCAGACCACGAGTGTCACGTGTAGCGTGCGACGACGGGTAGTGTCCAGGACCCAGTAAAATGTCACTGAGAGTAGGAAAAATGTAACGAGGTGGAGGAACTTGTCATTGGGTTGAAGCTGTGTTGGTATCGTTGAAGAGGTGCTGTGTGGGAGAAGACCGATGTAACCGGCCAAGAAGAGCAGGAAGATGAAGGCACCTAAGGCGGGTTAGTTGGGGAGATCGCCGGAACCAGAATGGTAAATAAGCCAAGTTTACCTGCGAAAGAATAGCGAATGCGCATGGTGGTCGAGAATCGGGTCAGTGAGAAAGAAAGTGAGAAGAAGCTTTGACTGAAACTCTTATTTTTCTGTGAAAGTGATTGTCCAGTCTTCGGGAGAGCTGTCAAATGTGGAGGAGTTCGGCCCCAGCTGATGCCTTGTGCGTCATATGCGGAGCAATGGGGGATGTTCACAACAAAAGAAGTGGAAATCTGATACAGAAACAGACAAATCCACAGTAAATCCAGGGTAAAGACTACAGATAATAATAGATTGAAATAAGACCAAGATGTGAACAATAGCGATTGATCGCAAGTCAAAAGAGTGACAATGAGACAAGATCTGCCGGTTGACTCCGCCTTCATGCCCTGTACTTCATCCCCGTCCAGAGAAACTTCCTATGAAGCTCCCCCGGACCTTCTTCATCCAACCTCACCCCCACGCTATCATTTTTTGCCAATTTGACATCTTCAGTCAATTTTACCGGGGGTGTTTTCTATCTCTATGCCTTTTGTCCCTTCCCCGACCCCTGTGTCGCGTCCGATCGGCCCGTAATCCTAATCGCGGAGAATCGAGTCTCGCCCGCCCCAGAACCGGGGTTTTGGAGCGAGCATGTCGCTCGGCCACAACGCCTGGCCTCCGGGCAATATTCGGCCCCCAGATGATCTTCAGGACTCTCCCCGACCAGTCAATGGCTTAGTGAAGACTCTATCTGGCTCCCGGACGCCCCAAATACGCGGCTCTGTCGGTGCCGAAGCGCCGAACCCTAGCTCGACATCCGAAGCCGATATCGCGCCCGAGGAGGACCCGCGCATTGCTCAATTCCGTGAATTGTATCGCCGCAGTGAGGCGAAAATAAGTGCGCTGTTCTCCGGACAATACTCGGACGATAACCCTGCGGCTGGGGAAACTACTGAGGCGTCCGAGGCTCAACCCGAACGCGTCGATGATGCGCCTCCCCCTTCCACCGCCCCACGCAAGTCTGCTCGCAAGCTCGATGATGATGATTATGATGACTACGATGATGATGATGAGGACGAGGAAATGGACGATGCTGCTGAATCGCCTCTAAAAACCAAGTCCGCCGCTGCGTCACAGGAGCCTAGTGGTGCCGCGCCATTAGCGTCCCGTCCTGGTACCTCGATACCAGACGGACTAAAAGAGCCTAAGAAGGAGACAATGGAGGATCTCCGGAAGCAACTCGAGGAAGACAAGAAAGCAACGGAGGAGGCCGCCAGAAGAAGCTTCCACACTCTGTTTTACACCCTTGAGAATGACCGGGATGCTATGCTTGATCAACAGCGCTTGGAGGAGTCGGAGAGACAAGTTGAGGCAGAGATATCTGGCCAGGCTAACATGAGCGGCAACAATGCCTCGGGGGCTTCCAATGGCTACAGTTCCTTGAGTAATACCAACCTGGGCGCTTCCAGTTTGACTCTGAAGAACCTTATCGCACGAATTGATAAGAAGCGAGACCGGGTCCAGGCATCGGATGCTGAACTTCGGAGCTTGCTGAGTGAGGTTCGTAAGAATCGCAGCAAATGGGCGAACGAAGACAAGGTCGGCCAGGAAGAGCTCTATGAAGCTGCAGAAAAGGTTCTCAGTGAGCTCAAAGCTATGACAGAACATTCAACTGCTTTCTTGACTCGCGTCAACAAACGCGATGCGCCAGACTATCATACGAGTAAGCGGCCCTTTCGCCGCAATGATCTGTTTCATCTACTAACTTGCTACTAGTCATTAAGCACCCAATGGACCTTGGATCAATGACCAAAAAGCTGAAAGGCTTGCAGTATAGATCGAAACAAGACTTCGTCGATGACCTCACCCTCATTTGGGCAAATTGCTTGAAATACAATACCAACACCGAACATCCTCTCCGGAAACACGCACTTTACATGCGCAAGGAGACCGAGAAGCTTGTCCCTCTCATCCCGGATATTGTCATCAGAGACCGTGCGGAAGTTGAGGCCGAAGAACGTCGACTCCAGCTTGCCGATAACGATGGCGCCGAGGAGAGTGACGATGAGCCCATCATGTCTTCACGAGGCAGAAAGGCTCCCGGCAAGAAGACTTCCAAAAAAGGAACAGCCCCTTCTCGCAATACCCCCAGTCCCGCCAGGGCCCCCAGCACTCAGCCACCTGCGCCAGCTCGCGCGGATTCGGACGCTGCTGGTGAAGCTAGTCAAAATGGATTTTCCACACCACCTCCCGGATCTAACACGCCGTCTGACCCTGCTGGTCCAGGGGCGCTAGCTACAGCGAGTCAGGATGATTCAATGGATATCGACGGTCCGAGTACGTCGACAACTGCGCTCAGTGCCATGTCGGTTTCCGGCGGCGTAGAACCGGAAGACCCCGAGTACAAAGTGTGGAAGCAAGTTACCAAGAAAGATAGAGCGCGCGTTGCGGCGGAGCGACATCGTCTCCTCCGGGGAGACAAGCTCAACTCCGAAGAACCTGCTTTGCTCAGAAGTAAAGCTGGCATGCGCCGATGGCTTCGACACCAGAAACAAGCTACTATCGAAGCTGACAAGTCTCGCGACGGGGACTCTCAAGCCTTGGAACCCGAGGCCGCAGGCGAGAGCCTTGCAGAAGGCATCGAGGTGGAAGAAGACCAGATGCTCCCTTATTATTATGATGTCATGTCTGGTGTTCCTGATCTCCCTGAGCGGCTACTCTGGAAGGAGGACGCGCAAGGCAATGTTGTTGATGCCTCTGAAGAATTCCTTCATATGCTTGAAAAAGGTCGTTTTATCCAGCCGGATAGCAAGTTGACCCGCAAGATGAACTCAAACATGCGACAGATGCAAGAAACTCGTAAGATCTGCTCAAAAATTGGCATTGTTAAACAGATGCAGCTTCAATCCCAGGTAAGCCACCCTATTGCTCTACTATGGCCCGGTACCTTGGCTAACCTTTCTAGATGTACCAAAACCAATTCCAGAAATATCAACCCGAGCCATTTCAGGAGCAAGACATCGAACCACATGTCATGAATGACAACGGTCCTGTCATTGCCCCCTGGGCCTGTAGGGCAGCATTGCAGCGCTCAGTCGCTAAGGTTTTCTATCACACTGGCTTCGAGGAATACCAGCCATCTGCCCTCGAAGCGGTTACTGATATTGCCGCCGACTTTTTCCATAAGCTGGGGTCCACCTTCAAGTCTTATATGGAAACACCCAAGGTTCCTACCACCGAGTCGCATGAAGCTGCACCTTCAGCCGCCGAATGGAAGCCTGCATACACTCAATCCGAAATCGTTCTGCACACCTTGTCCACCGTGGGGATCCATATAGATGAATTGGAATGCTATATCAAGGACGATGTGGATCGTCTGGGGGCCAAGCTCACAACTGCTAATGATCGCCTCAGGTCACTCCTGACGGAACTCCTTCGACCCGCTCTTGAAGGCGGCGAAGATGGCTCAAACGCATTTGCCGATGGCAGTGAACAGTTCGTCGGCGGTGACTTTGCCGAGGATATTGATGAGGATTTCTTCGGTTTCAAGGAACTGGGCTTGGATCGGGAGTTTGGCCTTTCCACGCTCAGTGTGCCCTTACATCTGCTTCAGAATCGTATGTTCAATGCGGCCAATCCGCAAAGCACGAGCGTTTCACCGACCGTCACTCTTTTCGCTACTCCGCCCCCATATGCACGCATCTCAACAGACAACCTATCTCGCCAGATTGGACTCCTACAGGAATTCTTCAAGGGCAAGCTTGACGCGAACAGTGATGAACCTCTTGTGGAAGACCTGGAGCTGCCTCCCAAGCAGCGGCCCATGGCCATCAAACCCCGTCTCCCAGCCTCTGGCAAAATCCCCCAGTCTAGTCTCCCGGGTCTTACATCCAGTCCGCAGAAACGAGCCGCTGCACCGATGGCATCCAAATCTGGCGGTGCAGAGCCAAGTAAGAAGAAATCCAAGAAGAACAGTGCTGTGGCCCTCGAAATGCCCAACTTCAACCCAGATGGTGAAGCCGACCAACCGACTGGTGACCCGGCCACAAATGCCGATACGAAGACTGAAGACATCGGCCTTGGTGATGGTGCTGGTGAATCCATGACCAACGGAGCGTGATGTGTAACTTCCAGGGTCAGGTAGGTCTATGGTTGACTACGAACATGGTCCTATGCTTTCCTTCACACCTCCTCTCCTTATCTTGAATCGCATGCTTCTTTACTTTTGCATACCTACTTGCATTTTTATTCTGATATTAAATATCTGCGACCCATATCTCTCGAGATCAGACCGACTCTTGTGTCCCTTTGCCACGATACGATTGACGAACAGGGAGCGAGTCAGCAATAGGAGCCAGCACCCAATATTTGATTATTTGATTATTGGGGGACTGTATCTTTTGACCCTCAAACTTGCAGCGATACATAATCCAGTCCTTGTATTTTACCTGTTGTTTTTTTGGGGGGGGGGGGGGGGGGCGTTTCCTTTCTCTTCTTTTCTATTCTTGACTGGAAAGACAGAGAGGATAATTTCCCCATTTTAGTCTCTTTGTATCATAATGTCCCTTGATGGGATTTTTCATTTCTTGACAGAATACCTATTCAGACCTATTCAATTCAGACCGATTCTTGTGACTCATATCTCGCTATTAGATACTAGCTTAGGCAAAGATCAAAGGGTAACTCACCTAGCTAGTGATTTTACAAGTGACGAGAAGTGAGTACGAGGAGCTGCTTCTAGTCATGACTCCACCAAAGCTCTATGGGATGAATCCCATGGTCTTATGCTAGAGATATGCACATAAAAAGCGGTTCAATGTCTCCTTTTACCAAGTTCTATTCCACAATTTAAGATCGGAGTAGAAAACGAACGAAAGCGTTTACTCGATCTTTAATTATTTTAAATCTACGGATTACACAAGGTAATAAAATAGCCCGCAAACGGGAGTTTTTTTTGGTATTTTCTGGGTTAACAACATAAAGAAATATGAAACTAATTCGGCATGAACTGAAGATCAGCCTCGGTATCCGATGGGCCAAGTTGTAGAAACAACAGCCTATTAAAACCGGGCACAGATCCAGAAGTGTGACGAAATCGAAAACAAAGCCCGCTAAGATACAAACAGAAGGAAGTATGGCTCATTCAGAACAAGATCAGCCTTAAGCATGCAACCGATTTAGCTGTTCTTGCAAACAACATCCACTGCAGCCCGCACGTCAGATCGAGCCATCCCGAAGAGCAGCATCACAACGGTAATGCCGGGGAAATTCCGTTCGAGCAATAACATAAAAAGAACGTGGAGTAATACTCAAAGCAGTTCGTAGATAGAGAAAACGAGTCATAAAACAAATCCCTTGGATGGGAATCGGCAACGTCATGGAGTGAACAAAATGAATCTTGTCCACAGCCATAGAAATGTTACAGTTGAGTTAGACATACCACATACCCAGAGCCAACTTGTTTGAGGTGCCTTCAATGGGAAGCAATCTCTTGGCTCGGGGCTCCTTGGGCTTCGGGTTTGTCATTTTCACCTCGGGGCCACTCTGGGGCCCAGAGGTAATGGGAACATCCTCGTGGTGGCGAGCACGAACCGAAATCAAGTGGGCATAGTAAATTGCAGGGTGAACAGACACGGAGGTTGTGGAGCGGATGTACTGGTAACAATGATCATTGATCATGCCCTCGAGATCATTGGGCTTCAGGCCCATCTCATCCAACAGGACATGGTAGTGGACCGGGCGTGGAGTTCCCTGCAGAGCAATGTGGGTGTAGAGCAGGAAGTCCCAGTCATGTGGGCTAGTCACATCTCGGTCAATCAGAGTGCCCGGCAGGGGACCACCGTGGGTGTCCGCGGCTGCACGGTTCTTGGGGTCAGGGAACGCTCGAAGATGGTGGCGCTTGTTGGCAACCACAACACACATCTTGCCGGCCCAGATTGCTTGGCCACACGCATGTGCAATGGCAAAGCGGATTGCAGGGACCTCCTCTGAAAGAATTCTCTGGTATTCGGACGCAGACACACCGTCCCGGAAATAGTAGACGTACTCAGGAGCCTTGCCACCCCCAACAGTTGCTTTCCACTCAGCAACCATGGGGTGTAGTATGTACTCGACCACTTTATCCCGGATGATCTCAATTCGATCTCCATTTGTCTCACATCCACCCATGTAGCGAGTTGCAGTAGAATTTGCCGAAACCGACATGGCTGCCAACGACGGGGTCCACACGCCCATCATTGGATGGGTGACATCTGCCCCAATTATCATGGAACCCGGGCGTAGACCTGAACTCTTTGACTTGGGAACAGCGCGAGCAGTGATGCCACCAAGCTTCGCATTCACCTTCATGAGAACATTCGCGTGATATTGAGGCCTATTGGAAATGCAGTGTGCAGATTGGAGCACTTGAGAGGGGGTTCCATATCGGCAGTCGGAAGACTTCTTGAGGCGAAGATAGACCCAAGAATCCTTATCGGGGACGATGAATACCATGAGCTGGGGCTCTCTCTTGTTCTGGGCCGCGATCGCATCGTAGAGCTTTTTGACACTGGTGCCAACGTCTTCGCTCAATCCCTTGACAACCGGTCGGCCAGTCACCTCACCACCCATGCTCTTGTACATCTTGACAAATTGTTCAACCCAGCTCAGTGTCTGGTCCTGGCTGATTGACTTTCGATGTCCGGAAAAGAACCCGACACCCCAAGCCTGAAGGGCCTTTTCATTGGGTTTGTAGAACTTCTTACCGCGGAGATCCCAACTTCCAGAATGCTGAGGGTTGTGTTTGCGGTTGCCCCCAAACTGAAGCTCAGGACTCGGAAGGAGGCGAGCCTTGGTCTTGATCATTTGATCGCTGATTTTCATGCCGTAAAGTTTCAGAATCGGGTCATTCTTGTGCTGGAGAAGCTCCTTGGACTGGCGAGCATTGGCCAAACGCTTTGGAGGCCTGGTCGCACACCATTGAATCATCTGTGCCGCCTGCGCATCAGTAAGCTTGTAGCGGTATCGCTGAAGGCCTTTGATGACCAGGAACTCGGCTGGGTAATGGACATCTTCCTTCTGCATCTCTACCAAGAGCATGTTGGGATATTCGAGGCGGATGTTGTACCGTCTCATGAAGTACTCTTCAAGGTGGATTCGAGTAGACTTCCCAGTAGCCTTGTCATAATAGTCAATGAAAAATTCCTTGGGCTTTGCATGAATCAAACCCTTGACAATGAAACTCTTCATTTTGAAAGGGCAACCCTCATAGTTGGGTGCCACTCGAAGACCCTGAATCTTCTTGTTGACCTGGGAAAACCACTTCGATTCCTTCGTACCACCATATTCGTCGCGAGTTGACTGGAGGTTCCTGACCAGTGTCGACATGTCGTTCCACCCGTTCACATTCATCATGTAGCCCATAAGACTAATACGAGAAAAGAAGACGCAGTGAGCGACATCGACATTGAGGATCAGACCTTGCTATAAATAAATGTCAGTTTTCCGATCTTTAATTTGAATCAACGAATGGAGCCTTACAGGAGTCGGCTTAATTGCTTGGTAGATGCCTCGGTAAACGGAAGCACCCATGTTGGCAAGCGGCTGGTAAAATTCTTGCTTTAGCTCCTCGTCATCTCCAAGCTTGTCGAAGAAGAAGGCCCGCTTGATTGCAGCAAATTGTTTAGTGGGCCATTCCCGGAGCAAATGATCAAGGAAGCCTATCATCATCAGCTTGCTGAATCAAAAACAGAGGAATACACGAAATAAGGGGGTACTTACTCAGAGATTCAATCACGAGTTCGTCCAGATCACGGCGGTTTTGCAGCCAGGAGTTGATCACTGACAGATTGATCTTTCGCTTTTGAATGACGGACATTCTGAAAGCAGGATTCCTCTTGAACTCATCAACAGTAGCAAGAGTCTTGATGTCTCGGGTCAAGTCACCCTTGAAGTCGATAATCTCATTCCAGTCATCAAAGTTGCGCAGCGACCTGCAACACAGATTAGAAAATATATGGTAGCAATCGGAAATATATTATACTTACCAGCAGATTCTTCCACCATCCCAGATGCCATCAGGAATGTGTGCCTTTCGAGTCTCGCTGTTCCAGCACTTTCTCAAGACCCGCCGGTCGGTCTCATTTTGGTCTCCGTGGACAACATTGATCTGGTAATTGATGAGCAAACAATGTCATTGAAGAGGAGTAAAAAGCACCCACCTCATACTGATAAACTGCCTTGTCTGGGAAAGAAGTGATCGGGTACGCATTCATCATAACCTCGATCTCTTTGCCAGAAGTGTTGTAGCCAACACGACGCTGGATTTGAGTCTCCTCTGGGGCAGACTAGGAAGAAGAAAAAGAAAAGTTTAGCACAATTCATTATCCACAGATGTAGAGTTATTGGGAATCATCGGTCGCAAACTTACAGAAGAAGGCCTGACTTTGAATCGATGCCAGGGAATGTCAATATTCTTGCAGCCATCCCAGGCAACTGTCATGTAATCTTTGTGTCGGATAACTTTCTCTTGGTCAAGTCTGTGTTGCTCAAAAACAGCCACTTTCACTCCTTCTCTTGCGAGGCGCTCATAGTTGGCCTTTTCTTCCGCGGTCCAGTTGGCCGGGAATTCTGGAGGGGTCTCTACACGACGGATGGGAGAGTCACTGCTACTGGAACCAGTGCTCTTAGGCTTCCGGTGCTCGCCTGACTCAGGGTCATATCGAGTTCGGCGCATCCAAGCAGTGCTTTCTGCTTCTTTTTTGCGCCTTGCTTCATCTTCCAGTGCTGCCTTGTGGTCACGCAGCTCTTGGGCCTGGCGCGGGTCCAAGGGCTTTGCCACAGGAGCAGAGGGACGCAGAGGAAGCTCAAGGGTGAGCTTGGGTTGGCGGGAGGATGAAGAAGAGTGGGGAGGCTTTGAAGATGTCTTCGTAGCTGCAGTAGAGGTAGGGGTAGACTTGGGTTTGGAGGAAGTGGTAGAGCGGTGCCCAGAACGAGACCTATACTCCTCATCTTCCTCATTTGAGGGCTTCATGGGCCTTTGGGGACCCATGATGAACTGACGCACCTATCAATTATCTTTTGTTAGTCAATGTTTTGTTTTGAAGCCATCAAGTAAGATAGATGAAACAAAACCACGCTGTTATAACAGCTGAGCGGTCATACTGCTCGGCGATGTAAAGTGAAGCAGAAACCGTTCGTTTTTGCTTCGCTTGGACTCGGCATAAAAGAGGGGTAGGTATTATGAGAGTGACCACTTACAGAGTAAAAACTTCCGTGACTCAGAGATGTTTTTCGTGGGAACTGATATGGGGAGGGGATCACTGA
This sequence comes from Penicillium freii, assembly GCA_028827385.1. NCBI lineage: Eukaryota > Fungi > Ascomycota > Eurotiomycetes > Eurotiales > Aspergillaceae > Penicillium > Penicillium freii. The sequence goes on along the minus strand of JAQIZX010000004.1, from coordinate 4,560,528 downwards.
GTAGTCAGACGTGTTAAACGTCAAAGTGAGAAATGCCTTCAGCTGTTACGCAGGTAGAAGTACCAATCGCTGAAGACAAAGTGATGGAGAGTGATGGAGAGAGAAGAAGGAAGAAAGGAAGAAATCAACGAGAGAGCTGCTTTTATAGATGAAGAATGAGGGTACGGGGGGAAGGTGTGTTCCAAGGTTCCTTCTCGAGGTGAATGGATGTTGTATAGCGCCCGCGTTTTTTGAGTAGGCAGCCTCTATGAATACACAGGTAACTATTCATGGATGTACCTAGGTATACCCTTTTCCTTACCTAAATGGGTATCCCTTCCAAGTGGAGAAGCTACCATAGACATACCTACATATATGTAATATCACAATTGCGGTCAAAGTCCGCCCTATGTGAACTGAGAGTACTTGTTTATATTAGTGTTTAACTAACAATATTAAGTACCCCGGTACTTAGATATCTCACACTTTCATATAAGACTATAGGCAGCTCCTAGCGTACAAGCAAAGCAACCCCTCTAAGTGTACAAGCTATTATAGAGATGCTTGTGGAGCTAGTATAGCATACGTATATGTAATATCACAACTACAGTCAAAGTCCGCCCTATATGAACTGAGAGTACTTGTTTATATTAGCGTTTACCTAACAATATTAAGTACCCCGGTACTTCGATATCTCGCACTTTCACATGAGACTATAGGTGTGATAACCTACCCCTAGACTGGCGAGTTACAAATCAGGCCAAAAGGACCATCCACAATGTAGTGGCGGCAATTAGGGAGTGGTGAGCTAATCAGTATATTTATACTGCTTTCATTCGGGTATTCTACCTTATGAATGGTGGTTTGAACAACGAGCTCACTGGGGCTCTATGTATTGTAGACAGTTCTAGGAACGGTGGCATTGTGGAAAGCCTTGACAAGTCTGGCTGGTAGCCTCTCGCCTGCGAACATGGCAATGCGGTAGCTTTGGCATTCAGTTAGAGCGTGAGGGTTGCTCTCTAGTAACAAGGCAAACTGGGTTGGAGTAAAGTAGGTAACTGTAATTTGCTTATAAAATCTACCAACGCTGTCGGATCTTTACGCAGCTGCGCCTCAGCAATGCAAACCTTCGCACCCGCACAGAGTGCAGAGAATGTTTGGATAATTGAAAGATCGAATGCAAGTGATGATTGTTGAAGAAAAGTGTCCTCTGGGGTAAATTGAAGGTATTCATCCAGCGATGCTAGCATTTGCTGGTATCTGAGCGTTATGCTCAGATAGTCTAGGCTCCGATATATATAGTGCGTGATATGACATTATCTCCCTTCTTCAGAGTGTTGAATAATATACTACAGAAGTAATACACTAAACAGTATGTAGTATCTTGGAGTCTTTCACAAAAGTATGAATCAAAAATGTAATTGTAGAACTGTCTTATCTCTACATATATGGAAATGAAGACATATTTATGTCTTCTTTTTCACCCCTGTAGAATCACCTTCCCCTTACTGTTTAGATTCTATTTGTAATGGGAGAAACAGAAGGGAGATAGTAAATGAGCGGTGACAGCGTTAAGCGCTGGGTCGTACTCGATTTCTATGGTTCGTTCATGGGTAGAGAAGGCGACCATGCGTTAAAGCAGTCCTAATTGCAATGCCATCTCATAATTTCAGTATCCTTGGATCTGTATGGAGGAATAGGTGATAGAGGCGTCAAACTGCATCGACGCCGCTAGTCCAGATTCCGTAGGAGTTCTGAATACTTGGCATGCAGAAATTGACTTGTGCAAGATGGGACGTATGCATGAAATCAGTTAGGGTTTAGCGTTGAAACAAACCAAAGACATGTTAATTATGACGAATTAACTTGGTTTCTCAACACAGAGGGCATGACCCCATGCCCTATTAGGCTGGTATAACTCAGAGGTAGGGGAACCACTTCTACTTGTTTGTATGACTCAGAGGTATTTTCTTAAATTTTAACTTGTTCGGATCATGAGCATGATATCATCTATCATATTGTTGGCCCCCAAGGGTAATGTTGACCCATCAAAGCCAGAGCACGCCTTGTCAGCCCTCTAAGACTCTCCCTAAGCAGATTTGAATGTTCGACCGATAACGCTCAGATATATTGTTATAACCTGCCCCTGGACTGGCGAGTTACAAACTAGGCCAAAAAGACCACTATATCTGAGCATAGTGCTCAGATAGTCTAGGCTCCGATAGTTATATATAGTGTGTGATATAATTTGTCTACCGCCTATTTTACCGTCTTGCTCTCACCTATATTTACATCCATGGATGATTCCTCAGCTTCGGTATAGATTATTAATTTATTATTAACAAGAAAAGTCGGCCGCTTATGCGGCCTTGTCATGTCTTTTGGGTGCTCTTTTGGAAGCTCTTTTGGAAGCTCTTTTTAGAAGCTATTTTTAGGTATATACGAAGGCGGTACTTCGTAAAAAAAAAAAAAGGCATATTCTGCGTAAGAGACTTTTCAATATATCACCTTTTAATTCTCTGCCTGGCAAAAACCCGTTGGCGCGATGGCATCTAAAACCTGCCGTACCTTCTGCCGTACCCGAGACAGGGTAAACAGCCAACAGTCAGTCGGAATAAAAAGGTGGACTAAACGGACTAAAGGTGCAACCCTCCGACTGGGTTCCTTTAACTGACGACTTCTGTCAGCAAACAGAGGATGATACATACAGGGTTACGTGGAAGGCTCAGGGACAAACCATAAGTACATATGAATTAGATTCCAGTGGGGCTGGTGTCTTCTCAATGGGAGTATCCGTGGCATCTCCAAGCAGTAGTGGAAAGCAAAAAAAGAAAAAGGCGAACAAAATGAACACAATCGACCCATTATCTATGTACAAGGATATCTTGACTTCCACGGGTTGGCTAAGAGCAGTCATCTTCCTTTTATTGGTGAGTCTTTTTAGAGCGGCTGTGAAGCTGACAGAGCTGGTTGTCCTTCGTATTGTTTCATCACCTGGATTACGTCCTTCTCAGGGACAGAGGCCGCACATGCGGCCGACTCTGTTTTTGTTAATGTTAGTGTTAGCATTAATGTTAGTGTTAATGTCAATTTTAATATAAAAAGAGGGCTGGAATGTGCTACAAGATCTAGGCTACATTACCTAGGTAAGTAGCAAAAAAAGGTACCAAAGATAATCGGCGGCTCGGGCCGATTGTTCTTTTTGGTACGGAGTACTTTCCCCCCTAATACAATTCTTGTAGTCCCAACCAACCCACTCTTTTACAGTTTTGATTAACCACAAAGCAACGAAGTCAAACCAACCAACACAAGACAGACCCTCATGCCAATCACCGAGGAAGTGCTCGAGGTCACCATCCTCGGTCGCGCCATCAATAACGCGTCCGACCAGAGGTTACGCATGGTTCTCAAATCCATCTGCGCGAAAAATGACCAGGCTCGCAAAGAAGCTGAGAGTCAATTTCTGGTAATGGCGACCGATACCGAAGGGAGCTCTGACGGCAATAAGAGAGCAGTACCGCGCCACGCGTTTTGCGTCAATTGCGAGAAGGAATTCGATGTTACGACCAATATGGAGAAAAGCTGTCGATATCATCCAGGTACGATTACACGAAAATTGAGATCGCGGTCCAGTACAGTATGCTCAATAACCTAACCCACAATAGAGGAAGATGAGCCCACTGGCGAAGATCTTTATGTTGACAATTGGGATGAGTTTGAGGTGGACACCGATGAAATGCGCGAGGATTTCCCACACTGCTTTACGTTCATGTGCTGCAATGAAACCCTTGAAGATAACCCCCATGGGTGTGTAACCGACTTCCATCGAGAACAAGACCCAAAGGAGAAGCCATCGAAAAGGTCGAGAGCCGCTTGAGCCGGGGTACCATGGAACATAGTATGAGACCTGGCGTATAGACTTAAGTCTATGTGTCCGAATTGAGGTGACAGTCGCCAGTTTTCCCCTTCACTATCGCAATTGTGTAAGCCCAAAAACATTTCCTATATTGTAGGGCTTCACATTGTGTGGAGTACACGATGACGTAGAGACCCACTTCGTACCGAGGTAGGTACTGCTGCTCCCGCAGATGTCCCACCAATCACCATCAGGGCTTGCTTTAAGCCTATATGTTGAATTTACAAACTGCATGGGCACCCATGGAATGGTTTCACTTCTGGATAACTTATTCTTTCCATTGTGCCTGTAGAGTGACGAGACTCTGGCTTTTAGGCTAATCAACCAGCTCTTCTTCCTCTTTGCCAGGACTGCTATTCTGAGAAAATGTCAGTCACAGTTATCCACCATCAGAGTCTCTACTTTGTTGTATATATCGACCTCTCTGAAGGAGCTGGGAGAAAAATCGGCGTCCAGACAAATGGACCTAAGATCTGTGGGCAAAGGAGGGGTCAGTTACGTGTACTTCAAGATGATTAAGAATCTACAAAAGCGAATGCGCAGGGTGCTTGCTTAATTTATTTGTGAGATTATCTGCTTATTCGAGTCTGTACAAAGCATGGTTGGGTGGGCCTAACCAGCAAGCAGAAATTGGTGGCCTGTGGCCCTATTTGAAAACAAAAAGAACGAAAAAAAATGCCAGATAGATCAACGCCGATGGAAGATGCAAAGGGGGGTCTGAACAACCACGTATGCCCCGACCATGTTTCATGAAATGCCCCCCAGGAAAAAAAGAGCTGGGTCATCAAGTCCTTAAAGACAAATCGGGATATTTTGCGCGCCGGGGGAATGAAATTGCAAAAGCAGAGAGCAAGGGATTTTACACTGCAAGTGAACGGTGGTCCTCAGAGGAGAAACCACGGGCTCAACGGTAAGCACCTAGAGATGACGTATGAGCAAGAATGTTATTATGGGAGAGATAGATGATGAGCTTACCGGAGTAGGGGTTCTGACCTCCACCTGGTCCGTGTGCAGTTTGCGGGATCTGTATTTGGGAAATGTCGGAAGGAATTTCAACGTGGCGAAGAAGGTCTATCATTTTCTCGGGAGAAAGACGGGTGATGTTGTAGGCAGCCGCAGAAGGCAGGATGCTCAAGAGATTCACCACTTCACGAGGCAGGGGAGCTGGAGATCCTTGCGGTCTGTATGAAGCGCCTTGGCCATTCAACTGTTGCACTCGTTTCGGCTGGTCGAGACGCCGAGCTTGCGCGCTCTTCATTGGTGACTCAGCGCGAACAAACTTTCGTGGGCGACCCGAGTCTTCGTCGTATTCATCAGTCGGATAAGGTCGCTTAGGTGAGTAGAGGGTGGTATCCATGTATCTGGCCATGGGAGAACCGTGGGATTCCGCGGAGATTCCTGGAATGTGGGTCTTCTGCTTTGTCTGGGACGGGGACAAGATCAGTTGCACGGAAGTAGGGTCGAAGTTTGAGTTGGAGTAACGATTGGCGAATTGTTCCAGACTAGGATCCTCCGGGTATAGTTCACGCATGCGGGTTTCCAAGTTGATCACTTGGGTGAGGTCACCGTAGCGTGATTCATACTCGTGGAGGAAGGAAAAGATGGGCTTAGCCTTGTGCACATTCTCCGGGTTGGATGTCAATTTCCTGACGGTTGTTTCGAACACGGCTCGGGCATCTTTGGCAGTAGTTAGTATGTCTCTTAGAAACTTCGGATGTCGACTTACTGATGGTATCATTAATGTCGAGCAGATGTCTCAAGTATTCGAGCGCAAAGTGCTCATCCTCCGGGAATAATTTTGCGCCCCTCTCGAAGATCTTGGTGGCCGCAGGGTCTTTGTAGCAATGGTACTCCATCAGAGCACTCGCGATGTAAACATCGCTGGTAATCCGACCTCGCTTGCGCGCTTCGGCGAAAATCTGGCGAGAGCCAGCCATTTCTCCTGGTTTTCCTTTACCCTGGATCCGACGCATCGAGCGCATGAGAGAGATCCATGCGAACGAGACAGTCTTGGAGATAATATTGATCTGAACAGAATGGGTCTTTCGGACTGCATCAATCTGTGCCGTCTTGGCGGCTTCTCTTTCTTTGGCTTCAGGATCATCTTCATCCTCGTTTTGAGGTTGGGGTTCCACATTTTGTGAAGCAAAGTAAGCTTCGATGCGCTCAACATCTTGGGTTTCTTGATTGCGAGCCTTGTTGATCAACTCGTAAAGCGCATCAAGCAACTTGTCGTATGGTTCCCGGACCTTGGCAGCGCGCTTGGCGGAATCCTGTTCCGAATCTGAGGTAACTTCCAGTCGATCCGCGCGTTTGAATGTCAGCAGACAACTCTCTGGGTTTGCATCAATGCCCTTCTTCAAGAAATCTGTGCCGGCATCTTCCATATCGTGTAGGAAGGAGAACTCAGCTGCATCAAACCACATTTCGGGCAAGAAGGTCAATGCCATGAGTGCCTGTTTGTAGAAGTACACCACACGTGACTTGTAAGCGGCAGGATCTTCTTCTTTCAGTACTAGAGGATCTTCTTTTTCCCACGCGATCCAGCGCTTCCAGATATCAGCTTGTGCTGAATATTCAACATCGCCTTCAGAGCCAGGAACAGGAGGCAGTGGTGGAAGCGAAGTGCGGATCAAATCGCGGGTGATATTTTGCAATTCGGTGTATGAGCTGCGCGCAGTCATGTAGGACGGTGAATGTTCTTGAAGGAATTTGCGGCCCTGGTGGAGAACGTTAATACGAGCCAGTTGGATTCAAGTACTGTCCAGCTTACCGTGAGCTTGTTTAGATTCATCTCGAATTGATCATACTCCTTCCAGAGAGTATTAACAGCTTGGGTCGGCACGCCAATAGCTCGTTGGTAGGCCTTTCGCAGTAGGTCCATCTTTTGTTGGTCCTGCCAGCCAGAGCCACCAACGATTCCTGGCCCAGAACGGATGAACTCAATGTAGTCTGTCCAGATGTTTCCGGAATCCTTGTCCATTCCAACATGTTGAATGGCCATATCATATGCCGATGAAATCGTCTTCCGTGCCTCGCCAGATGCATCTGTTGTCAACGGATTACGGCGACGGATGTAATCAAGATAGACAGACCAGAGCTGAACGCTGGGCGTTGCCAGGAGCGTTCGGTTGAAGATCTGCTCCAAGCGGAAGAATTCATTGAGCTCAGACTCCATGCTGGCATAGGCCACCCATTGGTCGGCCTGAGATGTATCCCATTAGTAACCGTGTACCTTGCCGAGAGAGAAAAAGAAAGGACAAGGAAAGGGAAAACTTACCGCCATGGGGAACAGCTTCAAGAACCGCTCATAAGTGTCGCGTGCGCTGTCTAGTCTGCTGCGGCCTCTGTGTTCGGCAATTAACTCCAACCAAGCAGGGATATCACCTCGGGGGTCCTCCCGAATCCGGTCTTCCAGCATGCCGACACGGTCATGGGCCAGACGACCCTTTGAAGCAGGAGAGTCAGGTACAGAAGAAGGAACAGTACTGTTCTGCATGGTTGCGGATTGCAAGTCTTGCGCAGCCCACTGCAATTGGACAGGAGCAGAAGAGGGATCGATATTATGAACAGGATCAGGAGAATAAGAACTATTGGCAACATCTGGTCCACTGGCAGGTGCCTGCTCAGCTTGGTGTGATGATACATCAGGGGTAGTGTTTTGCATTGCATTTCCTGAGTTGGGATCTTCAGACATGGTCACAGGCACAGCATTGACATCTTCACCCCCAAGTACAGCCGGCGGCTCATACTCCGCATCACCCTCGTCATCCTCATCATCATCAACCTCAAATCCGCCAATTGTTCGGGTCTTGGGCTGTGCCTCAGCAGCAGATGCTGGCACGGGTGTCGACGACTCAGCATGTGAGGGATTCTGAGAAGGGGCGGGGGAATCACTGGTCTGGCCTGCGTCTGCGTCTGAGGCGACATCTGCATCGGAGGCGGCAGTCGGGTTAGGGATTGAATCTTCGGTCTCATCCGAGGGAGCTGCATCAGCTGGGCCAGGATCAGGTTTCTGGGTCTCAGGAAATGAGGCCGAGTACTGATCCCCTAATGCCAGTGAGGGGTCATAGTCATCTGATTCTGCGTCTGAGTTATCACCTTCCTGCTCCACGGTGGGGGATTGGGAATCAGTATTCAAGGCTTGAGCCTGGAAGAAGGCAGCCTCGGCTTCATCGTCCGCCATGATGGGGTGATTGATGCGATAACCGCAAGGTCGAGGAGAAGTGAGCAATTGGAAACGTCAGAAGGTCACGGCGCAAGCCGAAGCAGGGTTTGCGCGATGTGATATCAGGATGAGTTAAAATAAAGACAAATCTTCCGAAGATCAAGGGTTAAGGTGGAGCACAGCCACTTTTGACGAGATAACCCTCAGCCGCAATGTATCTGATAGCAAATAATGGCCAAGAGGGAGAGAGCAAAGCTGCGATGACTGTGTTGCAAGTTGCCCGGGTAGTGAAATTGGGGTCACGTGCGGGCGGTGAGGACAATGCGAGGGACGCGAAAGGCGCGTCGATCGATGGTCTCCTCGCATTGAGCTAGAGGGGTTAAGAGTAAACTGCATTCTTGTGGACCTGTTGATTTCTCTTGTTTTCCCTATTTTCTTCTTCTTTCCACCCCCCCTGTTCATACAATATTCTACTACTGCCTCTTCAACTCTTTAATTCCCCGTACATACCCTCATATCTTATCACAATGTCCGTCGTCTCACTGCTTGGGGTGAAAAACCTCAACAACCCGGCTCCTTTCACCGCCTCTTACCAATTCGAAATTACCTTCGAGTGTCTTGAGCAGCTTCAGAAGGGTGAGTGCTCGCTTGTTCTCCCTTTTTCCAGTCGAGTTTTCTAACAAGTTCTTTCAGATTTGGAATGGAAACTCACCTACGTCGGATCCGCCACTTCGTACGTCCACCCTCTCAACACTCCTTGTTTCATACCAATCCCGCAGATTCTAACCATAACAGCTCCGAGTATGATCAAGAACTCGATTCCCTCCTCGTCGGTCCCATCCCCGTCGGAGTGAACAAGTTCATCTTCGAGGCCGACGCACCTGATGTTAAGCGCATTCCTACTTCCGAGATGCTTGGCGTCACTGTCATCCTCCTCACCTGCAGCTACGATGGCCGAGAGTTCGTCCGTGTTGGCTACTACGTGAACAACGAGTACGACAGCGAGGAGCTGGCAGCCGAGCCCCCTGCGAAGCCCGTTATTGAGCGCATTCGCCGCAATGTCCTCGCCGAGAAGCCCCGTGTGACCCGCTTTGCCATCAAATGGTGAGAATCCCTTGTTTTGTTTGTTTACATACCTAGTGGGGCCTTTATTTACCTTTTTCTTTCTTTCTTAGGGATTCTGATGACTCTGCCCCCGCCGAGTACCCGCCTGACCAGCCCGAGGCTGATGGTCTTGACGATGACAGTGGAGCCTACGGTGCCGAGGAGCGTGAGCTCGAGGCTGCGCTCCTCAAGGAGCTCGAGGACTCCAACAAGCCCGCCGAGGGTGATGACCATGAAATGGAAGGCGCCGAGGCCCCTGCTGGCAAGGAGGACGAGGAAGAAGAGATCTCCGACGCCGAAAGTGAAGATCTTGAGGCGGAGAGTGACGACGATGAGGATGATCTTGATGAGGAAGAGGGTGGTGATGGTGACGACGATGTCGAGATGGGTGACGACGCAGAACACAAGGACGATGCTGCCAAGCCCACTCACCAGCCTCAGCCCGAGCTCATGGTACACTAAATTATTGTGTCCCACCGGCCCGCAGGAGTGGTTTCTTTGCCTTTAAACTCTTCCTTTTTTGAATGCTATGTAACGACAGCCAGAACGCAATGTTTATGACCCTTGGACTAATTTTCCATGTTCTTGCCCTGAATTGATTGGCATTGACTAGAGGTCTATGAAATAGATTTAGTACAATCTTGAATCCCACTAGCCTTCAGTCAGCCGTTGATATTTCTTTCCTCCAAATATCTACATGTAGTAATAGGTACAGTTGTGAGGCCGTTTTGTAACACATAAACCAACTCCCCAATATCCACCAGGGAGGGAGGGCATCGATGAATGTCAAACCGCCTACGATCTATGAAATACTAGCATTGTATTTTGAGGCGAGGATTGACACCAAGAATGTCTACAACATAGAGCATTCCTTTTCCACCAAACCATTCACTAAAACAAACCCGTAGTCTATTGTTTACCCTAGATATTTAGCAATGTACATAGTACGGGAACTTATGTCTGTCTCACTTTATTAGATTCATCGTTGCTATGTACTTGTCTTCATTTCATACGTAGCCAGGTGTGCTTATGTCTTAGGACTAGCTTTGATAGCTTCTACTCTAAGTTTGCCAAAGGAGACAAATGAACACGTACAATTGTACGAGCAAGGTGGATCCAGCTTGAAGCGGGGAGTCAAGGGGAGGGGTGAAATTGCTAAGTGATCGGTCACATCCCACCATGACCTAACTAGCCTGACGTCGGAAACAAAAATGTAAAGACTCCTAGGATGTATAGTTCACCCACTTTTCAAAACCTCGTACTCGGTAGGAGATATCGCCTAAAAGCCAAATTTGGAACCAAGCGCTGTTGTGAAAAGACCGGTCAGCGACAGTTATGTAAGGGGGTTAAACACTACACATAGGTCCGTGGACCTGAAGAAAAGATCGACTTACCGCCCATGACAGCTTTCTTCTTTTGTGACTGTACGTATTTGTTAACATCGTTGGCGAAGCCGCTGCTGTTCTCCTCTAGTCTGTCCATGCTATCTCCGACAATGCCGAGACGTTCTGTGCGTTCTTGAACTTGACGTGACATGTAAGACCAGTAGCCTTCCTGGCTGCTACCCTGTGCAGGTGTCGGTGGGGTCCGCCCTTCTCTTAGGGCTCTTCGACGTTCTTGATCTTCGAATTTCATCTGTTCGACCATCCCCTTCGATGGTGGTCGGTCTGGACCGCCGACTAGATTTGGTGTTAGATTACAATTATTTTGGCACTGACGGGGGTTGACGTACTTAGAATGTCCATGTCAGCCGGTGAAATATATTGTGTACCGGAGATCCATTGGACGTTCGTGATGGTTGGACGCGGGGGAACCACGGCCTCTGGGTTGTAAAGCTTGTCGTTTGAGGGGTGTCTGTGCGTGAGTAAGCATTAGCACTATCTTTCAGCGAATTGATAGGGGACGCATACAGCCCGTTTCCACCTCCCCAAACATTGAACATTCCGACCTCTGAAGGGCCGACCCATGTCATGATGTTTCCAGTAGGGGTGATGCAAGCTTCCGAGAGGCGTCGCATATCCGCAATATGGTTAATCTTGGTGCAACCAATATCTCGAAGAGCTGGGATCGAGAATGCTCGCGCGTGGCCGTCACCGAAGAGACCAACCAGGCTGTAGCCTCGTCCCTCAGTCTTGACAACGGCTGCTGAGTCGCAGAGACAGTCATCCCATGCCTTGTGGGCACCCTTTGATGTCGGGGGCTTGAAGATTCGACAGCCAGAGGCAGTCACGGCAATGACGACACCATTAGTTTTCGTACCACTCCTCAAACCTCCGACTGCACCTGGTGTAGCCAAAGCAAGACCACCAGACTCGGCATCGATGGGAATGACACTGATCACCTTGTCTTCAACAGCCGATGATCCAGCAAAAGCAGCTTCGTAAGTGCCATTGGAAGCAGGAAGGATCTTGAATGTTGCCACATTGCCCCTATTCGTGCCGACAAAGCAGCAGATACTCGAGTAGTCTAGAAAACGGTTAGTACAGTGGTCGAATTCGCTTCCGAGTCAGGCGTATGTACCTTCGCCATCCAAAGTCATGACACCAAATTCAATCTGAGTGGGCCATTCTGGTTTGACTTCGTCCGAGCCTCGGTTCTTGAGGAAACCGCTCCGCTTCGGCCCCTTGAGGAGATCTGACAGGTGTGCAGTGTGTATGATGGCAGGCCCACGCAGGTCAATAATCACCAAAGTACCACTCTGGTAACCAGCTGCTACAAATCCAACCTGCCCGTGCTTCAAAGCCGTCACCGGACCTTGTTGCATATTCAAAAGAGTCAGAGGTAGCATTCCTGTCTTGAGACCAGGGTCAATTCGCTTGGTTATCGAAGTCAGCTTCCCTGGCCCTTCATTGGCACCAGGAGACTCCTCATGCCCGTATGAAGGGTTATTGCCCCATCGGAAAACAGCAAGCTCTCCAGTCCTGAGTCCAATAGACATCTCGCCCGAGCCGCTGGCGAGAGACATTTCGGTCACCTCGATATTGCCGACTCGGCCTAGGGCACGGGCAAGATCAACTTGAACCACGTCGCCATTCTCAATTTCATCATCGTGGCCACAGTCCCAGACACGGACGGTTCCATCTGCGTGTGCGGTCGAAAGAACATTGCGGTTCTCAAAGCGCTTGAGAGGGTTCTTCGCCTCCACGCCGCCCATTGCAAATCTGGGTCCCTGCGACCGGCGCTCTCTCAGACCAAGCCACACCGTCCGATCAACGGGAGTAAGCACGGCTTTGTTTACAAAGGGATGGACGAAAGTGAGGTACGGATGAAGCATGTTAGTGGGAGTGATTGTGTGTCCACTGGGGAAACTAAGTGTAATAATTTCACCCGATGATAACATAGCGATGAGTGCGATTGGGTCATGGGCGCCATTGAAGTAGGGCGAGGATCGAGGGATGAGGCAAAGGTCGACAACCTTAGCTCCCGGTGGGATAGAGAGGTTGATTTGTCGCCGTGGCCGCTCAAGGTAAGTAGATAGGATTTGCCATGAGGATGTCTGATAGTTGGGCGTCGAGCCCATGTCCAAGAAAACGAGGCCCTTGGTCTGATCACCTACTGGTCGGCCACCAGCCACCAAAAGACCGGTGTCATCCGGGTTATCTTTGACGCACCAAATAACCTTTGTGATCGGCTCTTTGGGCCCAGCAGCCTCTCCAGGTGAGCCTGGTCTACCGCCAGCACCTGGTTGGTCGACATTAGGTGTCTGGACAGTCCGGGCATGAAGCTTGCGCCCATCCTTTGTATCCCAGAGCACTAGACTTGAGTCGTCATGAACGGTCAAAATGAAGATTCCATTCGGGTGCCAGATCGCGTTGGTCAATTTGGGTCTGCGTACGTCGTGGGATGGCAGGGAGTCTCCACCCGGTGCCCCAGGAGGGATTTCGTAAACAAAGTACTTTTGAGCAACATTTTGCTTGAAAGTAAATGTCACTGCTCCCTCTGGATATCCCACTAGAATCTTTCCAATGTCTCGAGGAGAGAACTCCAGAGATACGACGGGGAAGAACCGCGCGCGGGGGTTTCGTTCCAACCACAAGTTCGGAACTTTGAACGGCGTTAAGGACTCTCGATCGATATCGTACGCAATGATTTCACCTATCCACAGGTCAATTTTGGGTTCTTTTCGGTTCCCTGGTCAAGTTACGGACCATTCTGCAAGCCAATAAACGCATAATCCAAGCAAGGGTCCGTTAACAAAGCGGTCACCTGGCCCGGTGGCGCATAGGAAACCACCATGCGTCCGGTCACCAAGGAGTATATGCAGATTTCATTCTTGGAGTCGATGCTGACCAGCTTGTCGGCGCAAAACTGAAGGAACCGCGCGGACGCCTTCCGCGGGAACTCAAAGACCACCGAAACTCGTCGTTGCCCAAAGACATAGATCTGCCCGCTTCCGAACTGGGTATCACTGGTACCGACTGCGATGAGGGATTGTATAGGATCATATGCGATTGCACTAATCTGCGAGTTTACACCACATCGTGCAAACTGAGAACAGCGGTGTCAGTTGGGAAAAAGAGATGCCTGGGATGCCAAGAACTTACATCGTCCAGGAGGAACAAGTCCGGGGACAAGCCCTCAGACAGATCCTTCTGGATACCAGCTTGCTTTCCTCGCAGGAATTGAGCCATCTGCGATAGAGGCGTAGCAGGTTATGGGGGAAAGTAGAAACAAGTGCGGAGAGAGAACACCATTGACGCCATGCAGAAGCTCAACAACGGATCTGCCCCGCTCCGCCCTATCGCCCTATCAGTCCCGACTTGGCATTGAAGGCAACTTGATTCTTCTCTCTCCCAAAGGTCTTGTTGTTCTATAACACATAGAATTGATATGGGAACTAATTTTATTTCCATTCGAACCCTTTGATAAAAACGCTATAGATCAATGCCAAAAAAAAAATGGTCAAAACTCCAAATCACATGCAGCTATATAGGGCCGACCCCGTCACTGGAAGGAACCTCGCTATGCAACAGAACCAGTCTAATGGTGATCATCTAGTATCACGTTGGATACATAAAGCGCTCCGTTAAATCAGTTTCCCCCGTTATGCCAGTTTAAGTCTCGTCATTTCCGCAATCGTGGTTGTCAATCGTCTCCGCGCGTCAAATTCGCTCGTCTCGTCTCGGTTTCGATAATATTGCACAGTGATTCGGGACACCAGCCGGTAGCACGCATACCTATGTTGAAAAGAAAGAGTTAGCAACGACGCACAAGAATTGGAGACAGTAGACAGTATTCAGACACATACAAGACCAGCCGGATATTTTCCTCCCTTGTCCTGGAGACCGCCATCCCTGCTCCCTGCAAAACTGCCGGGGATGCATTCGCGAAGATCTCCGCCATCAACACATCACCCCACACGGCACTGCTGAAGTCCACAACTCCAGATAACTGTCCCGACTCTTCGTTTACCAAAACGTGGCAGGGTCGACCAAAGTCCACGACCACAAGACGTGGCAGCGAAACATATTCAAGAGCAGGTGCCAGGCGACGAAGTTCGTGCCGGATCTCCGAGTAAGGAAGGTGGATGAACATGTCCTCGGCATCGCGAAGAATGCCTTCAAACAGGGCACAGAAAGCCTCTCGCCAGGAGGGTCTTCCAGCGCCAAATGCCACTTGCTGCAAAGACCCAAAACCAGGGGCCGCATTTTGACCAATGGCGCTCACTAAGAAGCCCAGATGGTAGGCGATACCATCCCGTTGCTGGGAGGTGAGCTCGCCTTCCATCTCTGACAGACTCTTCCCTTTCATATACTGTCGGATCAAGTAGGCAGATCCCCGGCGTCTTGCATCGGGATCATAATGGTAGAGCCGGGGGATACAAGGGTTTGCACTTTGCGCTAGAAGTAAAAGGAACTGGGCTTCAGTTTCGAGGAACGACCGCTCACGTCGAAGGAGAGCGGTCCTTGATGATGGAGACCCCTTGAGCAGCAAATGAGCTCCATTCGACAGCGTCAGCAGCCGCAACGAGTGCATGTGGCCCAAAATTGGATGTGAGTGTTGCACACGGACTGTGGAAGGAAACAGCAGCGAGAGGACATCGTCCAGTCTATGGTGTTCGTCTACCTCGGCGGCACAAGACTGCCGATGAAAAGATTCGCTGCCGTTTGTTCCCTTGAGTGATGGCATTGCAGACCATATTTTCAAGTTAAGTTGTTCCATCATGGTGTATTTGGTCGGGGAGATTGGCAAACAGAGGCGGATGCTACCTAAGCAAGGCTACGACTCATGAACCTTGGAAAATATATTGACAGGGGGTGATGTATGAATCGCGAATCATAGACCTTGCAAGGCAAAGATTAATATATACCGAGGAGATAATACTCCCAGTAGATGTGGCGCAGATCTCGCTTCTAGCACAGAGAATACGCGAAAAAGAATCCATAGTCGGAGTACTCCGTACTCCTTGGAGTTGAATATCAATGGGGCAAACCAGACCGCCATGATCGTCTACGTACGTAACCCGCAATAGAAGCACAGTGACAGCGTGTTCCCAGCGCCATGACTTTCGCTTCTAGGTTTATCCACACGAGATACGACAGAGAAGCCATTGTTATCCGACCTCGGGAGGTTGAAGATAAGACTGCGGAGTCAAATTGGAAGAATACGTTTCACTAGGGAAGTATTCACAAGCGAGAGTATGGACGCTGTTATCACATTGGCCCACGCGTAATAAGAAATATGGAAAACAAGTAAATTAAGTGAAGCCGTCTCGCCTAAGGATCCCGCTCTAAGAAAGGTGATCATCCGACCTCGGGAGCACTTGACCTCTTGGCCAATCACAATCGTCCCTTGCCGAATTCTTCCCGTGGGATCCAGAAATATAGAATCCAAAGTCCAATCTCTTCTTCTCAGCCACATACTGAGCTCACGACTTGGACGATCTACTCCGTATTCCGGTTTGATAATTCTATTTTCTGGAGCTGCCATGGAACCCAAGGTCCATGCAAGCCACCGGAGATTTTCTTGAATTAAATAACTTGCATTACAAATATCTTCTGAAGTAGACTAGACCCTTAGATCTGCATATAGCTTCCATTTTCTGGCTCATAATTCTTTTTCACTCTTTTTGAATTATGGTGTTGATTCGTCCATGCCGCCGGGATCCTTGGACCCGTGGACGGCTACTACATGAACTCAGTCGCGGCATTTTTGGGTCCTCTAGTAGCATCTAGGCTAGCTGCAGGAGATGTGATATGTAGTAAAGACTGGTGGGGGGTTCAATATCGAGTAGTGTGCTTTTAGCGTCAATATAGTTGATGTCGTGTTGATTATATATCCATTCCGACTTCCTACACTATTTTTTTCTTTTTTCCCCAAACACCAAACCAATGAAACAATACTCCAAAAGGCCAAAAATAGCATATAAAATATAAAATATAACAGGGGGGTTCCAGCTTTCTTCGTGGGCGTCTCATCGATTATCCTCTAATGGTCTTCAATTCTTTCAACGATAGTAATTAGTCGCGGAAACTCGACAATAATATCAAGTAGAGAAGGTTCTCCGACCAACATGATTGTTTACGGGATTTGAAATTTACATGGATCATATTTTTCACACGATCCCCAATATCGAAGATGTCTGACTTGGAGACATCCTGCATCTAATCGACCATAGACTATTTCGATACTCCGGATGACGCCGAACGACTGGCTTCCTGGCCTTTCTGAGATATCTTTTTTGAATTGATCGCAAGGACAGAAGAGAAAACGACTAGTAACATGGGTCATAGTATGTATAAAAAGAGTCCACTAAAGTAACTTGGTGCCTACTGTGGAAAGTATTGTGCCATTGATACTAAGCCTTAGATTCAGTGGCCGTGGCTGCTGGCTCTTCGGTTGGCGAAGGATCGTAGATTTCGGCCAAGTTGAACCGCTTCAGCTTATCGTAATCGCCTTGCACTACACTCATTCCAACCACATTCTGCGACGAGTCAGTTAAATATTTAGTAGGGTAGGGTTCGTTTTCTAGTACTCACTTGGGCAACATCGACGAGGATCATTAAATCATAGTTCGTCAAATTCACCGGATGCTCAGGTCCGACAGCATCAGCAACAGTCTTGATAATAATGTCACGCTTGAGCTTCGAATTGCCTCGCACAGTAGGCCGAATGGCGTACTAAATAAATGACGAATCAGCAATGCTCAAAGTTTATTTCCCCTCACAGCAACATGCATGGTCGGGTCATTTCCCAGATCAGTAGCATCTCCGACTGCCCAAAAGCCAAAAGAGGGAAGGTAGGGGCCTGACACTCACCGTCATCGGCGGCCCTCCCGAATGGAAATGAGGCTTGAGAATCTCTTTCGCAAAAGCCGCTAGATCCACACTCAAAGTCTTCCGCATTGACGTGACTGGATGCATGCGCTTAATCCACCGGCTCTTCTTAGTCTCCGGGTGGGCATGTGCTTCGATACACAGACGGTGTACAAGCTTCACCGGGTCTATTGAGGGATCAAGACGCATGAATGTCACTATCAGGGATTAGCACCAACCAACGGTTCCAAGGGCCGAGCGCATAAGCGAAATGGCGTTTTTGGGGGGGAATACAACATAATCGTCGACTTACCACACGGCATTTCCATCTGCATGGGCTCGAATTGACGACGTTTATCCTTGTTGGGCTGTAGGCCCTCCAGTTCCCTTCGGATCTGGGCCTCGATATCTTCATCATCAGTATCTTGCTCCTCTTCCTCTTGATTTTCAGTGCCCTCAATGGCCTAGATAAAAAAAGAGAGTCAACTTCGGTGTGAGAAAAGGGAAAAGAAAAATCATCCCACCTGAGAAAAAATATCCACAGCCTCAGATAGACATTTCCCTTCTCGGCCCATATCGCATGTCAAAAAGACACCCACATCGCCCGATTCAATAGCGACGCGACTTTTCTGCGGCCCATATTTTCCACCACCACCCTAATCCCATTAGTTCGTGCTCTAGCAATCAAGATATAGAAACTAACCCTTTTCTTCTTTGAAGCGCGATTTGATTTGTCAGGCATAGCTCTTTTCCCCATTTAGACAAACCAAGCGTTTGATATGCCAGGATGGTGGTCTGAGGTGGTGGGGGTGGGAGTTTTGTGTGATCGGCAGGGAGATGGCTGTGATTGGGTTTAGCCGGGTTTCAACAACAGACCTCGGGATGCTTATTACATCGTACTATATTCCAATCTTATATATGCGGTATATTGTTTAAGGATACTAAATACAGAAACAAATCCAACAAATCTAACATATCCAACAAATCCAACCAATTCAACCAATTCAACCAATTCCTTATCTTTTGAATACACAACATCCAATATCATAAAAATAGCAAAGTGGTGGTATGACATCAAATCAATGACGTAGTTCAAAGTGGTCTCATCTGCGGCTCTATCAGGGAAGCAAACATTTGAACACAAGTATATAACACCTCTCACGCCTCAAGTCTCACCTCTCACCATTTCATTCTTATCCTTCCATTCTATCTCTCCACCCCACCCAAACACATCAATTCATCATGGCAACTACTGATATTGCCACCAGGGAGCTAGAGAATCCCATCGATGTTGTCGAGTACTTATTCCGACGTCTCCATGAGGTTGGAATCCGCTCGGTGCATGGTGTACCCGGTGACTACAATCTTGTAGCATTGGATTACCTGCCTAAATGTGATCTCAACTGGGTTGGAAACTGCAACGAACTCAATGCCGGTAAGGCAGACTTTACTATGAACGAACGATTTGGATCTAACACTAGTCCCTCTTAGGCTATGCTGCCGATGGCTATGCTCGCGTGAACGGTATTAGTGCCCTTGTCACCACATTCGGTGTCGGAGAGTTGTCCGCCCTCAACGCCATCGCAGGCGCATACTCCGAATTTGTCCCAGTCATCCATATCGTTGGCCAGCCCACCACCCAGTCTCAAAAGGATGGAATGTTGCTGCACCATACTCTCGGAAACGGAGATTTCAATGTCTTTTCCAAAATGAGCGCGGGTATCTCCTGCTATGTCGCACGCCTGAACGACCCCTATGACGCAGCCACTCTGATCGACAGTGCGATTCGTGAATGCTGGATCCGCAGTCGTCCGGTGTACATCACCTTGCCAACTGATATGGTCGCTGCCAAGGTCAACGGTGATCGCCTGAAGACCCCGATTGATCTTGCACTGCCTAAGAATGACCCAGAGAAGGAGGATTACGTGGTCGATGTTGTCCTGAAGTATCTCCATGCCGCAAAGAACCCTGTCATCTTGGTCGACGCCTGTGCCATTCGTCACCGCGCACTAGAAGAAGTGCGCGACTTGGTGGAAAAGTCTGGCTTGCCAACCTTTGTGACTCCGATGGGCAAGGGAGCCGTGAACGAAGATCACAAGAACTTCGGCGGTGTTTATGCTGGTAACGGGTCTAATGCTGGAGTCAGTGAGGCCGTTGAGTCCTCTGACCTCATTCTGAGCATTGGAGCGATCAAGTCCGATTTCAACACTACCGGTTTCACATATCGTGTTGGACAGCTGAACACCATTGACTTCCACAGTACCTTCGTGAGAGTGCGGTACTCGGAGTATCCCGATATCAACATGAAAGGTGTTCTGAGGAAGGTAGTTGAGCGGATGAATCCTCTGACCCCTGCTCCTATCCCTCTGATCACGAACCGACTGCCCGAAAGCGAACAAGACTCTACCGATCAAACCATCACCCACAAATGGCTCTGGCCGATCGTCGGACAGTGGCTAAAGGAAAACGACATCGTTCTTACTGAGACTGGCACTGCCAATTTTGGTATCTGGGAAACTCGCTTCCCCGCGAACGTGACTGCCATTAGCCAAGTTCTTTGGGGTAGCATTGGATATTCCATGGGAGCCTGCCAGGGCGCTGCTCTCGCTGCTAAGGAGCAGAAAGACCGCCGCACCATCCTCTTCATCGGCGATGGAAGTATCCAACTCACTGTGCAGGAACTCAGCACTATCCTGAAGAATAAGCTGAACCCCATAGTGTAAGCATCTCCATCGGCCCATAGTTCTTATTTCATAAACTGACCATCTCCAGCTTCGTTATTTGCAACGATGGCTACACTATCGAGCGATACATCCACGGATGGGACGCAGATTACAACGACATTCAGCCGTGGGAATTTGCCAACATTCCCACAGTCTTCGGAGCCAAGGACAACTACCAAGGCTACCGTATCAAGACCCGTGACGAACTCAACCAGCTGTTCGCTGACGAGGACTTCAACGTGTCCGACAAGCTTCGAGTGAGTATCAACACAAGGAAGTCTCAAATTCTATGCTAACGCACTATCTAGCTGGTCGAGCTGTACATGCCTCGCGATGATGCCCCTGCAGGCTTGAAGTTGACCGCCGAGGCCGCTGCGCATCGCAACGGCGGCAAATAAGCCATTCGAAGCGCAAGAACATATTATGCCTATTATAATATCACGATGTACGTGAAAACAGCATAATATCTGAACTCTGGGTTATCTGGGCCTTGGCAGGTTGTTTTCTATTTTCACGGCGTTTTCTTTGAAGGAGGAAGGTCACATACCAGCTGATTTAATAATGCTCGTTACTGAGTAGCACGAACATCTCCGCTATTCACTCACGAAATAAAATGAAATCTTCATATTCAGTCTACCCAAATAGCGTCTGGCGTAGATCTGCGAAGCTACAAAGAAAATCTTGTGTATACTTCGTAGTGTGAAAATATAGACCTGGATCCGCGGAGGTTGGCTCGACAAGGAAAAAACCCCGAGAAAAAAAAATCTGCTCTTCCAAGACCAGGAAAGAAATAAATGTCTAGGTAGTGGCCGCATCTCCCAAAAGCTGAGAAACTTGGAACCTTGGAACAAATGGCCCGAGAGCGCCCGGCATCCACCTATCGACATTTGGGTTTGGATCGATCTGATAGTCTTCATCTGATAAGATGGATAAGAATGTGTATACACATACACAGTAGCCTTATGCCCAAGTCAGAAACTAGTACCCATTCATCATTCCTAGCTTACACACCCCATCTTAAGCCTGCGACAAAGTATTTATTAAAAGGTCACCTCTATATCGTGTGACATCCTGCTGAATTCTGGCAAGCATTGTCGGTGGAGTTCTCAAGCTCCCCATCGGAAAGATCTTGACACTGTAGGGACATGCTGAAGGTCTCATCATCTTCACGGGCGTGTATATCCTCGGTATTATCATTCTTGCTGCTTGCAACAATGCCAACAGTTACGCTGCCGGCTACGTTCTGTACTAGGTTGGATATGATGCGATCTATATCATCCTGGATATCTTCATTGTCGATACTTCGGGTATGCGCAACCGTGCTTTCGCCTTTGCCTTTGCCTCCACGTCCTTTATCTGCACTTCGTTCACGGGTCCCCTGACTGCTACGCGTTTCCTGGAAACTTCAAACTGGCGCTGGGCCTACGGCTCTTTGCTATTATCATGCCTTTTGTTTTTCTGCCCCTAGCTGATGTCTCCAAATAATATGAGAACAAGGCCCGGAAGATGGGTATCTTGCGGTGTCCAGTTAGCGGCCGGACTACCATGCAGTCGATCGTTTACTACTTGCATGAGTTTGATAGTGAGTATAGATCTTTCCTCTGTTCTTAATCAACCACTAACCGAATTTGCAGTTATCGGTGCCTTCATCCTGACGGCGGCTTTTATCTTGTTCCTCCTTCCCTTCAGCTTAGCCAACACTGGCCGTGCTTAATACGGCGAAGCCGCCTTTATCGCGCCCCTGGTTATTTAGTTATTAGCTTATGCCTCTTCTTCGTCTTTGCGGCCTGGGAAAAATGGTTAGCCCGCACCCATTTCATCCCCTACCAGCTCTTTAGGGACCGCACCGTCTCCGGAGCCTGTGGTCTCTCGGCTATCCTCTATTCCAGCTTCTACTCCTGGGATCTGTACTACTACTACTTTGTGATGGTCGTATACAACCTCGATGTTACGATGACCGGCTACATGACAGCGGTATACACAGTGGGATCTTTTTTCTGGTCCCCGATCTTCGGCCTTTGGATCCGCTACGTGAAGGAGTTCGAGTACAGCTGTCTCTTCTTCGCTCTTCCATTGATGACCCTCGGTACCGGGCCTGATGATTCACTTCCCTGGCTCGGACAACGACACCGGATATGTTATCATGTGTCAGATCTTCATTGCCTTTGCTGGAGGTATGATTGTTATCGGCGAGCAGATGGCCGTCGTGTGTGCCTCTAACCGCGAGTGTATCCCCATGATGATCTCGCTGGTTTCTCTGTTCTCAAACTTGGGTGGTGCTATTGGCCATGCTGTTTCTGCTGCCATCTACGCCAACACTTTCCGTCAGGGACCACGCGAGGCCTTGCCGAAGAGTGCTAAGGATCAGTGGGCTACCATTTACGCCGGCGGCTCTGTTGCTCAAATGAAATTTCTGCCTGGCACCGAGGAATGTGATGCGATCAACTTTGCCTACGGCTACAGTCAGAAGTACGGTTGCATTGCTGCGACGGCGATTCTTGTGCTTGCTGTTCCGTGTATCTGTATGTGGAGGAACGAGGGTACTGTTCTCTAGATCTGGAGATACAAAGTCTCAAGATTTAGACTCAACTTTTTGTGTACAACAAAGGGGGACACTTGATGTGTCCTATTGTGGATGTTTTTGACTTCTCAAAAATAATCTTCACGGGTATGGTATTCTGTTGGGTAACTAGCGCGATATAATTTAATTTATTATGTCTTTTTTTACTCTATTTTTTTCAAGTGACAGACTTTGAGCTCGATTAATGCTAGTACAAAGTACGGAGTTCTCCGTAGAGGACGTGCTCTAATACCAGTATTCCGGGCCATGGCAACTATAGGGGTACACTAAACCATGGATGTCTCATCCAACGTTTTCTAGAGAGGAGGTCAGAAATGAAGACAGACGCCACAGGGCTGTTATTGGCGCGCAACGGGTGCACTAGGTGATCACGGGCCACCGAAGGTGAGATTAGGAGATTCCAAGGATCTCGGAAGGGGTCTGGAGGGTATCCCATGCAGAAAGTGTTGAAACGTAGGTTATACTGTTCTTTCTTACTGTGTATTGTGCCCTAGATATTCAGGACAACTACGACTGCTATAACCCTAAAAAGGAAGAGAAAGGTACCAAATCCAAGAGCCACGTGACGATCCTTCTCAAGGGTATCAAAGCAATATAAACGCCATTTCACACGCCATTTGATATATTATCCCTTCGAGAATTCTCGGTGAGTTCCATTTCCCGAAATACGTCGGAAGTAAGGAGTTGTGGTGTTTTGTGTTCGCTTCCATTTGCTTGGATTTCATTCGACCTTTTTTCGTGATCCTCCGATCTTCCAATCTTTCGACCCAATCGCCTCAGCCCTCCAGAACCCTTGGGAGCTCTTCGGCAGGTGACTAACTATGTACTGAGTCTAGAAGAGTTTTTTTCCCCCCTTCATTTGAGTCGATTATTGAGATTCTCTTGGCTTTGTACCAGCCCATCCCGCGATCTCGGTCTGTTCCGCAATCCCAAGCGCTGCGATAACATCGGCGACGCCGAACCGAACCATGTCAACTCGCGCACTGACGACCTAAATTCGTTTCATTTCTGCCTTTCCGAAGTGATCAACGACACCAAGTATCCAGTCCTCAAATCCGACCGTCTGTTTGGTGCCTGGGTCGTCTAGCATGATGCGTTAATGATCATACCCAAACAACCCCGAAGCCCACCTCTGCCCAAACGCCTCCTGGACGTCGCAGTCGAGACAGCGCGATATAACTACAGCTAACAGGCAAATCCAGTGCATCGGCTATCACAATGGATGGTCGTCAGCAATATGTCCCGGGGCCCCCGCCTTCCTCTCAAACACAACACATGAACCTGCCTCCGCCTCCGCCTCGACACCCACAAGCCCAAACGATGGTGCCACCTCCTCCTCCTGGCCCGCCTCCCGGGGCGACCTATGGGGCTCAAACAGGGTGGCAGCAAAGCTGGGGCAGACCGCCGCTGAATTCAGGCTTCCCACCGCCGCCACCTCTTGCCCCCGCACCAAACCAGCATCTAACATACGGTCGCCCACCAGCTCAGTTGTCGATAGTTCCTCCGCGTCATGACCATCAGGCTATGACATCCGCAACCTATATACCCGGGAACGATACTATTGGCGTTGGCATTCCAGGGCTGTTCGACCCCCATGGAAGAGCTGCTCCATATGATCCATATGCGCACACCAATGCCGAGAGGCAACGGTTGGGTCTCAGTCAAATGCACGATCACATCAATACTTCCATCCCGTATAAGTCAGACTCAAACCTTCCCCAGACGCCAGGGGGGCGCACTATTTCTTCGCCCTACGCTCTTCATGGCAACATTCATGAATTAACGTCCAATGACAGTCCGCAGCAGCAGGCGACAGCTCAAACTACCGAGCTTACCAAAACTACAAGTCATCGCCACAATTCCAGCGGTACCTCGCTGGGTGGTTTATCTCACAGTGAAGCTGCGATTCAGTGGCCATTGGATCGCGTGCTCCTTTGGCTTGCGAAGAATGGATTTTCCAACGATTGGCAGGAAACATTCAAAGCCTTGGAGCTCGAAGGCGCTGACTTCCTCGAGCTTGGACATGGATCTGGCGGGCGAGGAAATCTTGGAAAAATGCATCAAGTGGTCTATCCTCAATTGGCAAAGGAGGTCGGCCGGAGTGGCAAAAAATGGGAACCTGGCCGGGAACGAGATGAAGGAAAGCGTATGCGCAAATTGATCCGTCAAATCCATGATGGTTCGCAAGACTATGCCGTCTCTACACCACTGAATCAGACGCAGCCGCCGGCGACTGCGTTCCCTGAGACCAGTGCAGCTTACTTCTCCAATAATTTTCCCGAGCCACGCTCTGCTGGCCCTATCCCTGGTGTCAATGATGTGAGTCCGGATCACCTGACTGCATTGCACGCCTCCAACCACGGCCAAAAGCAGCCTGGGCAACGTTCGGTTACCATGCCGGTCCCTGCTGGCCACGATTCGCCGAGATACAATGACTCCCCGGCACGAGAAAATTGGATGCGACCTGACCATTTGCGGTCCGAGTATACCCGCACCGCCTTGTCGGGGATGAACACCGACCATCGACGCCAGAGTCCGTCCATTGGCAGCGAACCGGGCACTTTTCAGGGATCATCTCTTCGGCCCCATGAAGAAAGTCCAAATAGTGGTAGCCCGGCCCTGCAACATGCATCGCCCGCTTATACAGGAGCTTTTTCATCATCTACTGGGGATCTGACGTTGAGACAGTACGATCACTCTCGGGGCAATAGCACTGAGTCGATCCCCGGATTCAACCGGGGCACAGGCCGGTACTATGATTCACGTAGACAAGGCCAAGATTATGATGCTCGGAGGCAAGGCCCAGAGGGTGCTCGTCCCTCGCCTCAAGATGCCTCTGGTCGGCAATGGAGTGACCCAGCCTCGTCTTCGTACTCCAAAGAGCACAAAGGCTTTTTCTCCAATATTCTGAAGAAGAAGCCGAAAAACCAGCCATCTCATGATCAGCAGCATGAAGACTCGTCACCTACGACGAGCCCGGAAACTCGCCCGAATGAGGCGTATCTCCCTTATATAAAGCCTTCTTACAACTCTAGCGACATGTCGGTCGGTGAGCGTCCATCCACGGCGACGACAAAGACGAAAAAATGGGTATTTGTCACCACGGATGGCTTGAACTTCCGCTTGATTGACATCTCCGATCTGGACTCTTACGAGTCATTGCGTAACGGGATTTGTGAAAGCCTCGCGGTCGACCCGACCAACGCTCAGATTTATCTCACTCAGCCCGGGCAAAGTGAGCATGAGGATCCTATGAGTGACGCAAACCTCGCACAGTCGCGTCGAAGCAAGTCAGATGCATATGGTTCTCTCAAGCTGTTTGTACGAGGGACTCCTATGCTTCCCATGCCATCTAATACTCCTCGAGTCGATGGCCTGGGAGTTTCATTCACGGACAAGTCCAATATGTCCCCCACGGCGACACACCACCAGGTTCACAGGAAGCCACTGGACGAAGATGCCCTTAACAGGTTATCACCGCATCGCACCAGACCAGAATCTCCATTGTTGGGCTCTCGGCAAACTACTCTCAAGGCTTCAACAGGGAAGACATCCTCGGCAGAGCCTGTACAGGACGCAACCCAAGCTCTTGGGTCTGACCAATCCGATTTGCTCGCTCGCCATGAGGAGCATCTCCGCGAAGTCGAGCGCAAACAAAGACATTATTTGCAATCCAAAATGCCGCAGTCTCAGCAGAATAAGAATGCCTACAGTGACACCGGGTACAGGCGAAACGAGATCATTGACTTTGACAGTCCTCGTATCTCGCCTTATGATGAAAAGAAGGGTGATTCGCTTGTACCATTTCGCAAACCTCCAACAGCGCCAATCGAGTCAAACACTCTTACCAAGGTCAATTCTCTCAGCAGGAGACCCACCACTCGTGAAAACCGTGAAAACCGTGAAAACCGGTTGCAGCCGTCCTTGGGCGCAGCAATTGCCAGCGTTGGCCGCATTACAAGTGCCGTTGGCACGCCACTGCCTTCGGTACCGGCTACATCTAAGCCTTCAGCCAACACTCAAGACAGTGCAAGCTCCGAATCTGAGCGACCAGGATCATTTGATTCTACTGGAACATTTTCAAGTAGAACAACCCTTGGTCAGTATATGCATGACATAGCGCGGCCTGATCGATCTCCCGCTGACTATGTTTCAGACTCTTCGAGGCCCACCTCGAAGATGGGCACAGAACGCGAGAAACCGCCAGTCTCGTTTGCCAATCAGTCACCTGAAAAGCCTGCTTCTGAAGACTCACCGAGACCAGGGTTGCAATCTCGCAAGTCGTTTGGCCCAGAGTTCGACTTTGAAGAGAATCAAGTATCCTTCCAGCGAACTCCTCAGCAGCAACAGGACTCTGATGATGATTCTGATGATGACTCGGACGATGGTCTATTCCAAGTCCGACCTTCAAGGGCCCAGGAAGAACAGAGAGAAGCGCAAGCCGAGGCCGACAAGAAGTCGGAGAGGCCATCGCTCACTGTCAACACAAAAGACCAGTTAAAATCAAAATTGTCCGTCAGGTTCAAATCTCCAAGCACTGCCGGTCCCAGTTCGAGCGGAGAGGCATCTGATGGGAAGGAACCGGCTTCTAGTACCTGGGGACCAGTCTCACCTGAAGATGAGAGACCTGGACCACTACGGCGGGAGTCATTTGCCCGAGATATCTGGGCAAGCAGACCTGCTGTCGAAGGCGTTATCGACCATCTCGATGACTTCTTCCCTGACGTTGATCTTGACGCTCCTTACTTGGATGAGCCCTCATCGCCCAGTACCAAGGCTATCGGCGAACATGACGTGAAAAAGGAGGCCCCGCCACCTATGCCGCATGCAACCCATGCGCCTGATACAGCTCCGGTGAGACCACCTGAACCTGTCAATTTTGCTCGACAGAAACTTGCTCGTAGTGGGGCCGGTGGCGGCGGACTTTCTCGCATGAAATCCATTCGACAGGTGGCCCAGGGAGCAAACCGAACGAACAGCATTAGCAATGCTGGTCCCCAGAGGTCGGGTGATCTTCTGCGCCGAAAGAGTACCAAGATGTTCGGCGCCAAAATTATGCAAATCAGGCCCAGGCCAGGCACCCGGCTTAGCCAACTCGATCCGATCCCCCAAAACAGCACCCAAGTGGCGTCCAATACCGGGCCCGTTCCTCAGCGACAGCCCACTTTCCGCATCATCCGTGGTCAGCTTATCGGCAAGGGTACTTATGGTCGCGTATACCTAGGCATGAACGCAGACAATGGTGAAGTTTTGGCTGTCAAACTGGTCGAGATCAACCCCCGAATTGCAGGGGCAGACAAAGACCGTATCAAGGAGATGGTCGCCGCCCTAGACCAAGAGATCGACACGATGCAGCACCTCGAACATCCCAACATCGTACAGTATCTTGGATGCGAGCGAGGTGAATTCTCCATCTCTATCTACTTGGAGTATATTTCCGGTGGGTCTGTCGGAAGCTGTCTGCGCAAGCATGGCAAATTCGAAGAAAGTGTCGTGAGATCACTGACGCGGCAAACCCTGGGCGGACTGGCATACCTCCACGATAAGGGAATCCTCCACCGCGACCTGAAAGCAGACAACATCCTCCTGGATCTTGATGGCACATGCAAGATCTCCGACTTCGGTATCTCCAAGAAGACAGACGACATCTACGGCAACGACTCATCCAACTCCATGCAAGGCTCCGTCTTCTGGATGGCCCCGGAGGTCATCCAGTCCCAGGGCCAGGGCTACAGCGCCAAGGTCGATATCTGGTCTCTTGGCTGTGTGGTGCTGGAAATGTTCGCAGGCCGTCGACCATGGAGCAAGGAGGAGGCCATTGGCGCCATCTTCAAACTCGGCAGTCTGAGCCAGGCTCCACCGATTCCGGATGATGTTTCTATGAACATTAGTCCCGCGGCTCTTGCATTCATGTACGATTGCTTCACAATGTAAGTTTTCATGGATCGCTTTTCAGACCTTGGTTTTTGGAATTTTCTTTTACTAACATCTTCCCAGTGACTCGGCTGAACGTCCTACTGCCGGAACCCTGCTCACCCGCCATCCCTTCTGCGAGTCCGATGCGAACTATAACTTCCTAGACACGGAATTGTACGCGAAGATTCGGGATGTTCTTTGAATTCCCTTGGTTTTATTTTGCTTGTTTCGTTGGGTTCGGAGTAACTTCAAGGTTTTGCGCTTTCTCCTATCGTACATACCCTTTTTTTGACATGCTTCAAGCGAGATTTGTCGTCGGATTCTTCCGGCTTTCTGATCAGCTGTATATACCTTTTCTGAACTTTGTGAATAATAACATTTACCGGGGGAACTGGATTATTCCCTCTTTACAGTCTGATTGTGATACGCTACGATATCAGCAAGAATTGCTGTTAGGACTAGCAAGAATTTGTACAATCAATTCTTAAGCTTGTACATGTACAAAAGTGCTCAATTCAACATGGTATCTATGCTCAAAAAGCGGATATTAAAGAAGATCATAAGAACGAATCCAAATCCTAAGAACTGGTGCTTAGGAGATCGTCATCGTCCTCGGGGATATCAGCCTGCAACCCAGCGACGCCGACACGGAACACACCCTCGCACCATTCGGCAAAGGTATTAACATCCCAGACAGCATCGTCCCGACCCTTCCCTTTCTTACTAACAAAATTGCCCTTGGCCTTCTCGGAGGAAGTATACTTCTCGAAGAAATCCTCATAAATCTGAATAGTGCGGTCCTGGACGGCCCCAACAAGCGTCTCTTTCATACGCGTGTCGTCGATATACGCATTCAAGACCTTACGCAGACCCGGAACCTCCTTCTCGATAGTGCGGCAAGAAGGAAGGATAAGTTCACCGCGGGCCAGATTACGAGAATCAACGAATTGAGCCGGCAGCGAGGCGGTCATGCGCGCAGCGAAGGCATTGATGAAGTCGTTGATGACTGTGCGAAGACGACCATCCAACTCGACTTTCGCGTCGAGCATGTTCTCCACGACGCGCGGGACGAGGCCGTGGCCGACGAGGCGCATCAGGTTGCGCGGGTTGAAGAGGCCGCCGCGCTCGCGCAGCTCCCAGAATGTACTTGCCATGCCGGAGAAGTCAAAGGAGATGTCGGCGGAGACGTATTCGATGTCGAAGGCGACGATTTGTTGTTTTAAGATTAGGAGGTGGCTCATTAGGAAGAGTTGACTGTCGGCTGGTGTGGCTTTGGCGGAGATTAGGGTGCTGGCGTTTTGGAGGGAGAGGGTTGTTTGGTGTACGATTTGGTGGGCTAGGTCGTCGAAGACGGTGGACTGGGGTGGTCAGTATAGGTGGGTGGTTAGGGCTGTTACGGTGGAGGCATCTTACATTCACTAGGCGGTATATCCGACTCAGGAGCCAGATTGCTTTTCGCAGGGTTGGATACCAGCCCTTTAGGGCGGTCTGGGTCTCAAAGTCCCATTTTCCGTCTGTCTCCTGTGTAGATTCGCCTGTGTCGTCGGCTTGTTTGGCGGTCATGTCTATTAGTGTATCGGCAGATGTGTCTTTCTTGCCCGAGATCTGAGTGTCTGACACAGTCAGAGATACCTGCCGGTTGCGCATGGGGTAATCGGTGTCCTCTGGGCGAGGTTTGTATCGTTCGATTTCGTCGCGCAGAACAGCCAGAGCACGGAAGACAAGTCGGGCCTGGACGTCTTGCAGAGCGGGCTGGATCAAAACAGAAAAGT
This sequence comes from Penicillium freii, assembly GCA_028827385.1. Taxonomy (NCBI): domain Eukaryota; kingdom Fungi; phylum Ascomycota; class Eurotiomycetes; order Eurotiales; family Aspergillaceae; genus Penicillium; species Penicillium freii. The sequence goes on along the minus strand of JAQIZX010000004.1, from coordinate 4,530,114 downwards.
CAAGTTGGTTCGTCTCGGCTTGTTCTAGTTCTTCTTCTGGGTCTGAGAAATAGCGAGTCTGTAGTAGATTGCACAGCTGACATAGCTTGACGATATCAGACTCATGGATAATCCGTGGACGAAGGTGATCATAAAGTGGTTCACATAGCGTCTCAAGGAAGTCATACAAACCTCCTTGTCCGTGGAACCATTCTCCCCATAGATCATATTCGTCTAGGCACAAACCACGGATATAACTGATACTAGCTCGAGCAAAGGCAACGAGGTCCTTGGACGAACTAGGCGTCTGTGTGATTTCGCCGAGCTTTTTGCGAGCAAGCGGGATGATTAGCTTTGCACGGGTAGCCGAGTAATTGCTGTGCAGCTCGTTCATCAGACTTTGGTACTCTGCTTCGTTATTTTGATCAGGGTTGAGCGGTGGCACAGCTCTCTTTTGAATCTCGACCCCAATCTGCTTCAGCTCAGGTGCTCCAACCCTGAACTTGGCGTACAGGAGAGCAGACAAGGCTGTGTCGTTCAACTGCTGATCCGAAATCTTTTTGGAGACATTTTGGTAAATATCCTTAAGTGAAGATACAAAGTTGCCGCGGATAAGCGTCAAGGCACGCGTTAGCAGTAGCCGGTATCTCGAGCGATAGACCTCTGCCTCTTTTTGATCCGGCTGCGTAGAGGTAAGCGATGGGCGCATAAATATCCTCGACATTCTCACTCACATGTGTTTCCATGTAATCCAAGCACACGTCCAGACGCCTCAACATATCTGAGAATTCCTTGTCGCGAACTGTATTCCCCGCCCCGGGAGCATTCAGCCGCCGCGATGCGGGGTCTAAGAAGTCGTAATAGTGGAGATTGTTCTGGATGCCATTCGCAAGTTTTGTGTCTCGTTCCTGGGCAGACAAAAGCCCATGGCATTGTTTCTCGAAGTTCGATGTTTGGGTCTCGACCGATTTGAATGATTCGGACAAGCTGGATAGGTCATCCAGAAGGGTCAGGGTGTTCGTTAAGATTTCGTCAATGTGCTCTTTCGATTGTTCAAGTTCATCCAAGCAATTCCTACACAAAGGAAGATTAGTACACCTACGATAATCGTCCAATGTCGATCATACTGGTACTCGTCATAGCTCTCCTCAATTAGGTCACCCTTGACATCATTAAGCCATTGCGAAAACTCAAGTTCGTTGCTCCATCCTGGTGTTTTCCACTCAGAAGCACTGTGTGACTTCTCGTCCAATGCTTGGAGGCTTGATTGGGTTTCTTTAGCGGTGGGTTTGCGCGGCGGGCCAGAGGGGGCAGTTTGGCGACGGGCACGCTGCTGCTTTGTGGAAGACATGGTGCGGTCAAGGCCCAGGGAGTGTAATAGGAGTCAACCCGCAGCTCATTTCTCTCTATCGGCTTTATCCAGAGTGAAATTCAAGCCAAGTTAGATGTTGAGGTCCAACTGCGATGTGGTCAACTCCGAGATGGATTCTGCCGGGAGCTCCCGCCTGGATGCTGCAACAAATCACAGGCGCGGCATTGAGAGCTTCCCCGGATATCATCTCACCTTTGCAGCTTGGTTATGCTCTAGCTGGTGATCCAGCCATCATCTACAATGTTGAAAAACCAAATGCGACGGCCCGCGACGCACTCCATCCTCGCTTTTCGTCCCCTCAGAAACTCGACGGCTCAGTCACTAAATGCGCCATGGTCCCGATTTGCTAGCAGTCAATCGCAAAAGCCAGGCCCGTCATCGCACTGGATCCGCAATTCTCTCGGATTTGCTGTGACAGGAACTGCAGCATTTTTAGGATACTCATACATAGCTGATGGTGGAAAGGAGGCTTGGATGAGTAGCCCGGAGGTTACGAAGAAAGAGCCCGTTGATGTCAACGATCTCCAAGCTCAGTTCATTCAAGAAAAACGAAGCTTGAAAAGTCCCGCCGTCTACACATGGGGCTCGAACGTTTATCGTGTGGTGGATCCGGGATCCAAAGATACCGACATCAAGACTCCTCGGCGCTTCAAATACTTTGACGGCCAGGTGTTGAGGGATCTCAAGATCGAGGAAAAGTCAGGTGCAGCAATCACCGAGAATGGAGATCTAGTTCAATGGGGCCAGGCGTACTCCGAGTCGGACTTCAAACCCACGGTGACTCTGACCGGCAAGAATCTGACCTCACTCGCTCTGTCCGAAAGTCGAATCATCGCGCTGTCCTCGGATGGGACTGTATACTCACTGCCCACATCCAAGGACGGACAAAGCACTGGCCCAAAGACAACCGAAAGCTCTTGGGTTCCGTTCTGGCCCCATCAGTCTAATCTGAGCTACCGTGTACTGAGCCCATCTTTGAAGCTTGGTGAAAAGGTCACTACAATCAGTGGAGGACGGGAACATGTGCTGCTTCTCACAAGCTCTGGTCGAGTCTTCTCTGCGGCGTCGTCCACCGAAAACTACCCTTCGCTTGGTCAACTCGGTGTGGAGGGACTTACCTGGTCCACCAGACCCAAGGGGCCAGCAGATGCCTGCCATGAAATTACAGCCCTCAAAGGCTCTAAGATTGTTCAGATTGCTTGTGGCGACTACCACTCGCTGGCGCTAAGCAAAGATGGCCGTATGTTTGGCTTTGGTGACAACTCATTTGGCCAATTGGGTGTTGATTTTGAACCCGAGAGACCTTTCAAGGATGCTCCTTTCCTTATGAAGGTTCAAAAACTATATAGAAGAAACCTTTATCTGCCCAAGGTCACCAGCATTGCTGCTGGTGGCGCCAACACCTTCTTCTCCGTCGATTCCAAGCGCATTCTGGGACACGAAGAAGAGGCTGCCAATGTTCATGATCTTGGGCATGTGAATGCAGACACATGGGCCTGTGGTAGGGGAATTTGGGGTACTCTCGGCAATGGCAGATGGGTTCACCTGCAGGATTCGCCCACCAAGGTGAAGGCTCTAAGTGGTATGAGCGAGTATGACGAGAAGACAAAGCAGATGACCCCTATCCGCATTAGGGCCATGTCTGTCGGTACAACACATGTCTCTGCTATTTTGGACAACAAGACCAATGTCAGCAAGACGACCAAGGACTCTTTGGATCAATCTAAAGACTATGGTTATGACGTACTCTGGTGGGGAGGCAACGAGCATTTCCAACTTGGAACAGGAAGGCGAAGCAACCAGTCCAAGCCTACCTACATCAATGCACCCCCCGAAAACAAGAAAACCCAGGCTGAGGCGCGATTGCAGATCATGCCTCGTCACAGAGGCAAGGTCGGGAAGCGCAATGTGAGTATGGAACAGCGTGTTGAATGTGGGCGCCATGTCTCTGCCATTTATTCTGCGGTGTAAAAGATACAAAATGAAACCTGTATATTAGTGATGCCATATGAAATCCAATTATAATTTGCTCTACCCAATCATCGGCCTGTTGATTTGGTCTTATAGAATGGCCGCAGTTGCAAACAGACCAAACTCTTATCACCGCGGAGACGCTTGGACCACCGCTTATCCAAAAAATTTCCAGCGCTTCAACTCCATCTTCCCTCACGACACACCGCCATAATGCCTCGTGAACAACAAAAGAGAGGCCGCAGGGCCGAAAAGAAAGCCCAAAAGGATGATTCCAAAAGAAAGTTTGAGGAAACTCCCGAAGAACCGGTCGCGAAGCGAATGAAGCCCTCTGCCGACGCCGACGATACCAACGAGGCCAACGATGACATCCAAATTGCCGAAAATGAGGACTATATTCCCCTTGACCAAGGTGAAGAGCAGGAAGGCGAGCAACCTAATAACGATGGAGACATGGTTTTCTACGGTCTTCTAGACGAGGAGGAGTCCGAATACTTCCAGCGCGCCAACGAAATGCTCGAGCTCAACCAGTTCCAGGATGCCGAAGAGCGCAGCTTGTTCGTCGACAGTGTGTACGCGGAAGCCAGTGGCAAGGAATTGAAGATTGCCTGCAGTCAGGGCTGTTCGAGACTCATGGAGAAATTGATCTCAATGTCAGACGCTCGTCAACTGCGCCGGATATTCAGCAAATTTATCGGTCACTTCCTCCACCTAGTGCAGCATCGCTTCGCCAGTCATTGTTGTGAGACACTCTTCATTCACGCTGCGCCTGCCGTCATGCAAAAGACGAAATCTCAACCCAAAAAGTCGGACGAAGAAGCAGAGGAAGAGCCGGAGCTGTCGCTCGCAGAAATGTTCATGGCTGTTATTGAGGAATTGAAAGAAAATTGGGGTTATTTGTTGACGGAGCGATTTGCGTCGCACACAATCCGAGTGCTACTACTGGTTCTTGCAGGCGAGCCGGTTGATGTCACGTCAAATGAGTCGTTTGTCGCAAGTCGCAAGAAGGAAAGAATTGAAATTCCGACGGTTCAGGGCGAGGAGAAGGCAGGCAAATCGAAAGCCGAGAAACACGCTGTTCCAGAGGCGTTTGAGCCGGCTCTCAAGAAGATCATGACCGATATGGTTGCCGGTCTCGATGATGTTTATCTCCGAGCCCTGGCTACTCATCCAGTTGGAAATCCTGTACTTCAGGTGCTGTTGTTCTTGGAGCTTTCGCACTTCGGAAAGTCCAGCGCCAAAGATCCTAAGTCGACCATCCGAAGACTGGTTCCGGATGAGTCGTTTGAGGAAGAATCCGAAAGCGCGGTTTTCATTCGTGGTCTCCTATACGACCCAGTTGGTTCTCGCCTGTTGGAGACTATGGTGCGATACCTTCCTGGTAAATCATTCAAAAACCTTTACAGGAACAACTTGGGTGACCGAATCGGATCCCTCTCTCGCAACAGCCCCGCCGGATATGTGGTTCTTCGGATGCTGGAAAGACTCGGCAAGGATGACTTGAAGATTGCCCTGACCAACATTATCCCCGAAGTTCCGGGCCTGATTGAACGGTCCAGGCTCATTGTCCCTAAAATGTTGATCGAGCGGTGTGTGGTCCGTGGCGTTGACACAAAGCCTCTTGCCGAAGCACTCGAGGGCGCTTATAGCCAGGATCCTGTTATCAGACTGCAGCAGATGCTCAAATTCAACCCCTCCGAGAACAAGGCCCCGCAATCTGAAGACCATGATATGGACGAGGACAACGACGGAAAGGAGCGCAAGCCACGAGGCCCACCCCCGGTATCTGCGGCCGAGAAAGCAGAGAAACTTCATGGCTCTCTGCTGGTACAGGCTATGTTGACCGTTCCTGGCCCTCTCAGCCAACTTGTCTACACGAGTCTCCTCGCCCAATCATCCGAAACCATCGTACAACTTGCCCAAGAACCGACCTCTTCCCGCGTTCTCCAACAGGCCCTGACTTCCACAACCTCCACGCCTCAAATCCGGCGACAGCTCACCACCCGTTTCCAGGGCCACCTCACACCTCTTGCCTTGAGCAGCAGTGGGTCACACGTGGTGGATGCGCTCTGGACTGCAACCAAGGATATCTTCTTTGTTAAGGAGCGTATGGCGCAAGAACTCGAGCAGCATGAACAGGAGCTCCGCGATTCCTTTGTGGGTCGCGCAGTCTGGCGAAACTGGTCAATGGATCTCTTCAAGCGCCGCCGTCGCGATTGGACTCACAAGGCCAAGGGCTTTGAGGAGCGAACCGAGGGCAATGAAGGCGCCGAGCGTCCCAAGTCTAAGCTTGAGCAGGCTCGGGCCCGGTATGCAGCAGCCAAGGAAGCAGCCGATGCTGGCGCTACTGGTGCGAACCAGACTGCGGTGGCTAGCAGGTGAACAGGTACTGGTGATAAAATTATATTGGACGAAATGCACATGTACTCATACAAAAAGGCGTTAATGCATTCAATTGTTTTATTGCTTTATATCTATTTCTATAAATTTTCCATGAATCGATATATCATATTCTAAAACACCTTGGAGATATTTGCTTTCCCCGGATGCTCGGGATCTATGACATCGACAGCCCCGAGCCGCTGCTGATCAATGGATAAGTTTAAGGGCAACTTCTCCAAGCAACTCGTTCATTAACTATTAACTATGAATTATTCTCCTGGTTCTCCCAATGTTGAACGGCATCAAGGCATCTATCATCCTCAAGGCACTTGGGCTGCCTTGCAAAACTGAGGGGATGGACATCAGCACCAATATTCAGAAGGAAGAGTGCGGTTTCTCCTGCTGCGAAGGAACCTAAGGTCAAATGCCTGATTTTTGAGGGTTGATTCCTAATATGCCTGAATTATAGACCGCATTCGACACCGCTCTATACCGTGTGCTATAAATTGAAGCTATTCCCACCCCACAAATCATCGGTTTCTCGCATCCCCAGCGTTGAAAACCGCCCCAACCGCACAAAATGCCTCTTTATATTAATCTCGAGCCTTGCAAAGGTGAAATCCAAGAGAAGGGGACGATCACAGTGAAAAGGCTTCAACGCTGAGAAATGGGTATATCCGGGGATTTGTATGGTGGGATTAGCTTCACTCTTTTGAACTTATACCGCTCTGCCCCTTCGCATCCTCCCCTCCCACCCCCCACAATAATTCACATCGTAACAACATGCTAATCAAAATGATTGAATAGATGGTATTTGAAGATTAACCCCAACGGCCGCAACAGGCATGTTGTTATAACCTGCCTCAGGACTGGCGAGTTACAAACTATGCCCAAAGGACCACCATATCTGAGCGTTATGCTCAGATAGTCTAGGCTCCGATATATATAGACATGACACATGTCCAACGAGGACACTTCAAAAAGGGGGAATGCGAACCTTTGGAGGTACGTGACGATGAAAGAACAAATGAGCATCATTTAATGAGAATAACAGGTCTTGAATTCGCTCTCCGGTGAGAACATCGAAGAACCGTTCCCAATCGTTGAAGCAGCCGGAGACGAAGATCGGGGCAACGAATCTGAATCCGAAGTTGGGTATTCGGAGGATGAAGAAGATAAGAGACAGAGAAGATCGGGAGAGCGAATCCTACGACGAAGCCAAGGAGTCTAGAGATGGCGAACTGCGGATTTGGCAGTTTCATGGCTGGGCAGTCCGTCAAAAAACCAAAAGATTCTCAGAAAAGGCAAGTTATACAAGATATTGCTGCCTTGAGCCCCCATTGCTAATTCCCGTACTTTAGTTGCCTAATCTGAAGGCCTACTCTACCTCGGCCTCAAGTGTCTAGGCCCAGAAAGGGTCGTTGACGGATTAGTGCTGGGTACACAGGTGTGCCTATATAGCGCGATAATCTCGTTCGAGATAAGTGTTTGTTACAGAGACCGTTTAAGAGATCATATTGGGCTCAAAACCAGATGTGCGCCCTGCAACAGGCGGTTTATGTTTCATGAATTTTTGCGACGCAATTTCCTAGAAGGAGACGAGAAACAGGGATCTTGCAGCAATAAGCACTGCATCAGCTCTCCGTGGGAGGGCACTTTCTTACCTAGATGCTAGGCCTCCTAGCAAAGACGAAGCTTTCAATCTCAGATTCCGCCCTGGACTAGTGATGCCCATTTCTTCCCTGTGTCAACTCTCGCTAATCGACATCGCCATGCAAACTACAAATGTCAGGCTACAGGAACCTTCATATACCCTAAAAGCACTTTTGAATGTTCGAAAACTAATTTTACACGTTAACAGATGTCCAACATTCTTCAAACAAGTGTCACCTGGTCCGCCAAAAAAGTCAAATCCACACTTGGGATACCCTGGGAATCCTCCCCAAAGAACGTCAACAACCGATCAGCAACCCACTCAGGGCTTTCATCCAACACCCAATGCCCAGCCTTTGGCACTATATCAACTTGAAGGTCACTAGCCACCGACCCAAAGATTTGCTGCAACATATCCTCCGGCGCAAAACTCGCCTCGCCTCCAAGAGCCAACGCCGGCATTGGCAACGGGTTGGCACCAAGTGATGCGCTGAAGAATGAAGCGTCTCGCGTGACCGTCGAGACGGAAAATATGTTCAGCATACTTCGCAGGAATCCCGGTTTCGAGATAGACGTTGCGTAGCGATTCAAATGGCCCTCACTGATAGCTTCGTTGCCGGAATATGAAGCGTGCCAGAAGTACCAAGCCAGCATCTCCTTCTCGCGGCCTTGGATGAAGTATTGTGCTGCGTCGGGGACACTGAAGAAGCCGAGCTGCCAATTCTCATATAAGTCCCAGCCGATGCCACCGCCTGAGCTCGGAGTCCAGAACTCCTCGTATCCGAAGCCGGGAAGGGCATACTCGGAGAAGCCGATTCTCTTCACGTAAGAAGGATATTTGGCCGCAAACGCCGCTGCAATTCCAGAGCCCTTGTCATGTGAGAAGATGTATGTTGAGTTGATTTCCAGGAAATCTAATATTGCTTTGAAGTCATCGGCGTGTGTAGAGGCGGTATAGTTGCTGTCGGCTGGAATTGAAGAGTCGCCGGCGCCACGGTTGTCGGCGCAAATGACGGTGTAGTTTTCGGCCAAGATTGGGGCGATGTTAGAATAGGCGAGCTAGAAGAGAAAGCCAAAAGTGAGCATGGATTTCTTCCGGACATGATAGTGTCGTAGCTTACACTATGTTGAGGGTTTCCATGGATTAGGAGGACCGGAGGCCCAGTGCCGTAATAGCGCAGGTGAATGCTAACGTCGTCGTTTACTTGAATGCGTTGATGAGGCCATGAGTCCCAGGAAGGAATGTCGGCGACGCAGATGCAGACAAACTGGACGATTGAGAGAAGAAGACCGCGCATTTTCTTTCGTTTATGCGAGCGACAGTGTTTCAGAGAGATTTTTTTAGTGATACAGTATAGAAGCAAAGCTGGTTTTTACCCATTACATGATCGTTTTATATTCATCTTCATCTCCATTTGCATTGTAAATATTACGTCAAATTCGCCCTCCGGCACTTTGTGAAGTGCAGCTTAATAATTCGAATTGATTCGGGATGCCGAGAAGCGAGGTGTATATACTCCCCGGTTTTGTAGGTCGAACCAGATTGGGAACGGTTTTGGTGTCTTCTTCTTATACCTCTTTGTCACATTCTATGGTGGTAGCATGCATCATCCTATGTCTACTGTGCTGAGATCTTCCGATAGACCTTTCGGGTCATATTGATATAGTTTCCTCTATATGGTTTGGACGTTGTATAACAGCAACAACTATGCTCCAGGCCCGAAGAAGAAACGGATCTGCGGGATGATGTCAGGCTCTGCGGCAATGTCGCGATCTCTGAGATCGCCGGGTGAACTTTTTTCCCCTTTTGCTTTTTGCCCTATTTGCTTTTCTATTTCTTCTATATAGACTCGCTCTTCTCAATTGCATTTTTACATAGAACGTGAGAATCTGTACAAATGTCAGGCATTGCGCAGCCCAACAACCGCGCCGATGAAGTGCAAAGCGTGAGTCAACTCTATGTCGCAATGATCTACACCCTACTAGATCCTTTATTCGATATTTCTTATATTAATACGATATGCTCAGCTTCTGAAAGCAGTGGAAGACCTTCTCATTCCCTTTATCCGATCCGCAGACGAGGATCCCCGCGGGTCCTCGACACAGAAGAATGGCACCAACGGCATCAACGGCACCAACGGCATCAACGGCACGAATGGACATGCTGGACTGGCTGGGACCTCGTTGGTAGACTATAAGAAGCCGGAAGAGCTGCGGGATATCCTTCAGCTCGAGATCCCGGAGAAAGGCACCAAGCAGGAAGGCCTCATTGAGGTCTTGCAAAAGGTCCTGAAATACTCGGTCAACACCTGGCACCAGGGCTTTTTGGACAAGCTGTATGCGTCAACCAATGCGCCCGGCGTGGCAGCAGAGCTCATCCTCGCTACCTTAAACACCAACGTACATGTCTACCAAGTGTCGCCTGCGCTGACCGTCATTGAGAAATATACCGGCGAACGCTTGGCGAACCTCTTCGGGCTGAACGGTCCACGGGCAGGAGGTATTTCCGTGCAAGGCGGATCCGCATCGAACACCACCTCCATTGTCATTGCGCGCAACAACCTCTACCCCAGCACGAAAACCGACGGAAACGGCGCGTACAAGTTCGTGCTCTTCACGAGCGCGCACGGCCACTACAGCGTGGAAAAGGCGGCGCAAATGCTCGGGTTCGGCAGCAGTGCCGTCTGGCCCGTTCCCATTGACAAAGTCGGCCGCATGATCCCAGCCGAGCTTGAGAAACTGGCCCAGAAGGCGCAGAGCGAAGGCCGGACGCCGTTCTATGTCAATGCCACCGCAGGCACAACCGTCATGGGCTCTTTCGACCCCTTCGACGAAATCGCAGCCATTTGCCAAAAATACAATATGTGGTTCCACATCGACGGGTCCTGGGGCGGCTCGTTTGTCTTCTCCCAGCGCCAGAAGCATAAGCTAGCCGGCGCAGAGAAAGCAAACAGCATCACCATTAACCCGCACAAAATGCTCGGCGTTCCAGTCACATGCTCCTACCTGCTGGCATCGGATATGCGCCAGTTCCACAAGGCCAACACCCTTCCCGCGGGATATCTATTCCATAACGAAGAGGACGAGCCCGCTGCCAACGGCAATGAGTTGGAAGTCGACTACCCCGAAGTGTGGGACCTGGCAGACCTCACTCTCCAATGCGGTCGACGGGCGGATTCCCTCAAGCTGTTTTTGGGTTGGACATACTACGGCAGCGAGGGCTACCAGCAGCAAATCGACTCGGCATGCGACATCGCCGCGCACTTGGCTAACACCATCGCGCAACATCCCGATTTCGTTCTTATTAGCGAGAACCCCCCGCCTTGTCTGCAGGTATGCTTTTACTACGCCCCAGGCAAGGAGTTCGTGTACCCGCGTGGCATTGTCTCGAATGAGACACAGCGCGCGAAGAATAACAGCAAGGTCACTGAGCAGGTGACGCATGCGATCGTGCCCAAGGGCTTCATGGTGGACTTTGCGCCTCCTAGTGGGGACGAGGATGCGGTTGGGAATGGGAAGTTCTTCCGGTGTGTGGTTAATGTCCAGACGACCAAGGAGACCGTCGATTCGCTTGTCCGCGCCATCGAGGAGGTGGGTCCTGGTATTATTGAGTCTTTAAAGGCGAGTCACTCGGCCGTTCCACAGAAGCGGCTTGGTGAACGTGGACACGGGCCGGTTGTCCATCGCGTTTGAGCAGGTGCGTGATTTGTTTTCTTTTGATTTACTTGCATATATAGAGTACAGCTTATGGACACGAGAGACGGGATACGACACATACAAAATATCTGGTGCGGTATATAATACTGTATATTCAATTTGACACCCTAAGAACAAGATGAGCGAATGTCTCGGAGCTCAAATGTAGAGGTTGTAAATTAGTCGGCATAGTTTCAAACTATACCTACCTGAGCAGTAGTAATAAATTCTGTGCAAGGAGAATAGCTTGGGTATAGAGTGATATCAAAGCCATCAACTGCCAATCTCGACCCTACGTTCCAACACGGAGCGAGCCTCAGCTTCCGATAGAGAGTCGATCTCTAATTCAGCAAGTACACCCCGTGCACTCTCGTTGTCCCTAAACAGCCTCTTCTCCACATCCCATAGCCTTAAAGGCACGTCGTCCTTTGCAGAGACGTCCGCTTGCTCAGCCGTACTCAAGCAAAGTACACGCAGTCCCTCGCTGAGCTTTTTGATGGTCTGCAATGAGATGCCCGCCTGGCTAGACGCACCGAGTGCAGAATCCACAACGTGACAGAGATGATTGACATCGCTGGCAAGCTGGGCCGCTCCAGTCTCAGAAAAGGTGTGTTTGGTCAGGACGCTGTCCCAGATGTAGCTCTGAACGGACAACAGGAGCTGGCGCGAGACTCGTCGTAGAGGCGCAGTTCCCAGTGCGCGAGCGAGGAAGGAGAGCTGCGTGGACAAGACACGCATTGCATGGGCGAGATCGGAAGTGGGTGAGAGGGGAGATGCTGTTGCTGTGGCAGAGGGGGTGGACAGCGTTGCCCATGTGGATACGCGAGAGTAGGGCTTTAGAGCGGCGAGAATATTGGAAGACAAGGTCGAGGTGATGATAGTTTCTGAGCGAAGTCGGAGACGACGGTAGGCGGATGCCGTCTCATCGAAGAGAGCGCCATCGGATGAGGCTGCGGTGTGGGCGCCGTTGTTGTTGGCAACTGCGGGTGAGGTACGCGACGCTACTTCTGCGACAGACATACTACCAGCTACGTTGCGACCACTGTCTCGGTTTTGTCGAACCCGATCTTGAAGTTCGGACCAGAGCTCAACGAAGAACACATCGTTGCTCCAATCCTCCATCTTCTTTTCGAGGTATTCGGCACTTCCGAAAACTCTGCAAAGCCGCTCCAGCCCAGCGACACCTTCGACGCTGGCCTGTCCGTCGGCTCCCTGTACAGTACGTCCAAGCGTGGACGTCATCGCGAGATAGGCCTCTAGTGCAGAATAGAGGCGCTCATGGAACTGGTCGAAAATCGTGATTTGAATGTCAATGAGGAACCGCAGCTTCTGACCGAAAGATGACAGGGGCTGATAGCGTTCGGTTATGGTTTCAAGAAGGTCATTCACACGGATTGCAGCTTTTGTCGGTTTCGTTGCAGTGAGCTCCATGCCATCGTAGTCGATTTCTCCACTGTCCGCGGTGTCGATGATATCCTTGTATCGTGCCAACGCAAAATCCTTCTCAACTTCAAGCCATCGATCATACCAGCCCTGTTTGGTCAACACTTCCCAGGTCACGCCCTTCCAATTGTCGTCCGCATATGGATCTGGCATATAGTTCCATGTTTCTCGGATCTCGTTATCAAAGTTCATCAGTTCATGAATGAAGTGGCTGAGCAATTGAGGGTAGTTTGAGATTTGAGGGAGGAACAGGCTGATCTTCTGTCTTAGCATAGGAAGCAATGCAGTAATGTAACTGTGTGATGCATTGTAAAAGTTCCATTCCAGACTTGGGCCGACTGCTTCGGCCCTTTCATCGAACATGGGTTGCAGATACGAGACGAAAAACCCGCCGTATTGGTTGACAAGGTCCATTATGTGCGAGAGGAAATATTCCGGCTAGAACCCAAGTTAGCTTTGTGTTTCTGCGTAGATATAGAGCGACATTACCTTATCCAGTCGGTTGGTTGGCTTGTCCCCACTGAAGTGATATTTGAATCGGAGATCGAGATGATGCACCATAACCTCTAACGGGAATAGGACTGGTGGCTCGAAGCTCGGCCCGGAAGCTAGTATGTCACGGCTTTGAAGTTCACTAAGAAGAAACTCGTTAGAATATGCATCCAGGCATGAACGGACTGATCATACGGTAATTGCAGGTCGATCAACAGTTCAATATCTTGCCTCCACCGGGCCAGGAGCTGGTCGGTAACATTCAATTGTCTTGTCGGCCATTTCAACTCTTCAAGCGTCTTCTGCAGCCGGTCACTAAAGTATTCCTTCATCTGTTGTCTCAGTGCAAAGGCTAGTTTGTCTGTATAGTCGACCAGATGGGGGGCCGCCCCTTCAGCGGCAGGCTGGGCGTCCTTCAGTAGTCCGACAATGGTTCGTAGTCGGGCATAGGGCTTCAAAGCGGCGCGTGGTTCGGAGGCAATGTCTGCCAAAGCTTGCTTGCTGTATTGCTGTCTCAGTATCAAGCCCCTCTCGATTGGTGAAAGTGGCATTACCTCAATTCTTCAGCTTCCTTGAGCAACTCCGCATATCCCTTGGATAATCCAAGCCGCTGAAGCTTCTCCATGCTCTTTTCCAGATTCCGTACCGCCTCATCACTGGTCTCGGATTGTGTGATAGCCATTAATCGTCGGTCGATGTCCGCTTGCTCCGCGGTGAACGCCTCGGCTTGCTTTCGAGTAGCTTCGGCATGTTCGTTAGAGGCTTTCGTCGCATTTGAAAGTGCTTCGCCAGCTTCCGCTAACTATTTGGTCGCGAGTTTGTATTAGTAGTGTTTAGAGAGAAGGTCGAGGGGGTTGTGGGGGGGGGGGGGGGGGGGGGCGGTACCTGCTTCCGCTGAAGCTCCTGTTGCGCGCGTAGACTGGAGAGCAGCGAATCTAAACTCTCCAGATCGGCAGAAACCTGAACCTTGTCATTTAAATAATCTTCGACCCGAGTCCGCTCATGCGAAGATAATTCCGTGAGGGAGGCCATCGTTGAAGGGGGAAACTTGACTGCGGAAGCGCGAGGTGTCGCGAATGTTGATCTCCGCCTTTTGGACTGACGTCTTCCGCAGTGGCAACCATGAGCTCTTACACTATCAACACTTTGAATAATGTCCAGTCCAGCAAAGAAGCGGAAAAGAAATGCAGATTCGTCGCAGCCGACTCGCAATATTCAGTCGTTCTTTAAAGGACAGACCACAGACCAAATCAATTTAAAAGTCCCCGTCACTGAGCAAACTCTCTCTGATGAAGCTCTTGCGCGCAAGTTACAGGCCGAGTGGAATGAGCAGGAAAATACAAGCACATCTACCGAATATACAAAAGCAGACCCGCAGATCAATTCAGCTCCATCTACATTAGACTCGCCTGTTTCACCCCCGGTAGCGCCGGTGATACCGAAGAAGAGCACTCTCTCACTACAGTCATCAGCTGGCACGGAGGATACAATATCTCTTGCTATTCCTCTCGATAAAAGCCCCCAGATTTTTGATGCGAGTCAATACGCAGCAGAACTGCGGTCGCGTTGGGCAACAGAAGGCGGGGATGCTTCTTACGCTTTATTGACGAGAGCCTTTGTCCTGGCGAATGCGACGACCAGTCGAATAAAGATTGTCGATACGCTGGTCAACTTTCTTCGTGTTCTCATTGAAGGGGATCCATCGAGTGTCCTACCTGCTGTGTGGCTAACAACCAATTCCATATCACCTCCTTATGATGAACTAGAGCTAGGCCTGGGGGGCTCTTCCATCTCCAAGGCACTAAAAAAGATATACGGCCTCAATAGCCAAGGGCTCAAGACCCTGTATGATAAGCATGGCGATGCAGGAGATGTTGCATTCGAAGCCAAAAAACGACAATCATTCACTCTGGTGAAGCCGAAGCCGTTAAGAATCAAGGGAGTATACCAGTCGCTCCAGAAAGTCGCCACTAGCAAAGGACCTGGTAGTCAAGAAACCAAGCAGAGGATCGTCGAGAAGCTTCTACAGGATGCGCGCGGCGCCGAGGAGAGTCGATACATTGTCCGGACATTGGTCCAAAATCTGCGAATTGGTGCAGTCAAGACGACGATGCTGATTGCTCTCGCTCGAGCTGTATTGTATTCCAAGCCAGTCGGGGCGGATTTCGAGGTTCGTCCGCATCAACTTGCACGCTTGAAGAAGGACGAGCTTGCGGAAATCTACAACAATGCGGAGGAAATCGTCAAAGCGTCATACGCTAGACATCCTAATTACAATGATTTGGTGCCCTGCTTATTAGAGATTGGGCCCACAGAAGAGCTTTTGGTCAGATGTGGCCTAACCATGCACATCCCACTACGGCCGATGCTGGGCAGCATCACACGCGATCTGTCGGAAATGTTGACGAAGCTCCAAGGCCGGGACTTTAGCTGCGAGTACAAGTATGACGGGCAACGTGCGCAGGTACACTGTGACGAGCAAGGGAAAGTCTCTATCTTCTCGCGCCATCTGGAACTCATGACGGAGAAGTACCCAGATCTCGTCTCCCTGGTCCCACAAATACGGGGAGAAGGTGTGTCCAGCTTCATCCTGGAGGGAGAAGTAGTTGCCGTGGACCGTGAGACTGGTGATCTTAAGCCATTCCAGGTCTTGACCAATCGGGCAAAGAAGAACGTTGAACTCGGTGACATCAAAGTCAATGTCTGTCTTTTCGCATTCGACCTCATGTATCTCAACGGCGAGCCTTTGCTAGATCGTCCCTTTCGAGAACGCCGCGAACTACTTCGCAGTCTCTTTGTAGAGATTCCAAAACACTTTGGCTGGGTGAAGAGCATGGATGCGACATCAGCGGATTCCGAGACTGTCCTTGAGTTTTTCAAATCTGCTATCGATGTCAAGTGCGAGGGAATCATGGTTAAACTGCTCGATAACAAGCCCAGTGCGAATACTCAAGTCAACAACAACGTCCGCAACGAAACGGCCACCACAATCACCGAGCAACCAAACCAACAAGTAAAACCCAAAGAGAAAGCCACCCGACGCAAACCCCTCCTCTCAACCTACGAACCAGACAAACGCCTCGAATCCTGGCTCAAAGTAAAAAAGGACTACAGCACCTCCTCCGAAACCCTCGACCTGATCCCGATAGCCGGGTGGCACGGCCAAGGCCGCAAAGCGAAATGGTGGTCTCCGATCCTACTAGCAGTACGCAACCCGGAAACGGGAATCCTAGAAGCCGTAACGAAATGCATGTCCGGGTTCACGGACAAATTCTACCAAAGCAACAAAGAAAAGTACGCACATGGCAGCACGAACGTCATCTCGCGCCCCAGCTACGTCGAGTATCCTGGCGAACCAGATGTGTGGTTTGAGCCGTGCGAAGTGTGGGAAATGGCTTTCGCGGATATCACGCTCAGTCCTACGTACCCGGCTGCTATTGGTCTAGTTAGCGATGAGCGCGGGTTGAGTCTGCGCTTTCCGCGCTTTATTAAGGTTCGTGAGGATAAGTCTATTGATGAGGCTACCTCGTCGGACTATCTGGCGTTGCTGTGGCGGAAGCAGATGGAGCGGACGGGGGAGGCTGGGGAAGCTGGGGAGGTTGGGGAGGTTTGTCTGGAGGAAGGGATGGAGTAGATGTGTTTAGATGTGTTTATGTCAAATACATGGTGAAATACTATATACATTGCCCTCGACCATTCTCGCCCTGCCGCTAGGCTGATATATCTCCGAGTTGCCATTCATATTAGTACTTCAACCTTGCGGCAGATCCGAGTACATGTTTTGGTTCAAATAAAGGAACCCTCTTCAAACTATACCGAGAACTATCGAGCATGCCACTCCCAGTCTAGGGAGCAGGCAAGACACCAGCATTCTGATAGGACTTGAAGGTCTCCAGCCACGTGTCGTAAGTGTCATCGTAATGGGTCCAGCCGAGGCTTCTGGCCTTGCGCACGGTGCTAATGAATGGCGACTTCATCACGCTAGGTGTGATGTACCAGTTCATCAGGGCGAATGAGTCTAGCTGAAAAGCATCAGGGTCACCGCCATTCTTAACCACAATACTCTCCCAAACAGGGCGCTTATCCTTGGCCCACTCAAGCATGTCCATTGGCTCAGTGGTTTCCGTGGGCTCACTCGACCCTAGCGGGACTTTGAAGTAGTCAGCCAGAAGGTGCCAAAGGAACTTCCAGACTACCACATCGCCGTTGACGTGATTGAACGCCTCATCCTTGCAGCAGTCTTGGGTAGCAGCCCACACGGTCAAGTCAGCAACACCAGGGGCGTAAGACTGGTTCTCGACCCGAAGGTAGCTGCTCAAAGTTCCTGGCCATTTGGGAGGCACGCCGAGCTCACGACAAATGAGGAAGTATTGAGCAATAGGCAGAGCCTCGTTTATTCCAATGTCTATTATTCATTTCGTCAGCAACGAAGTAACGAAAATATTTGGGGTGTCCTACATTGAGAGGCATATCCGATAATTGCCATGGGACGAATGATGTTGTAGCTCCAGGTTTGGCGACGCTTTTGGATAGCAAACATGTCATCCTCCTGCTCATAGTAGAAGATAGATTCAGGTCCGTCATATCTAGGCATCTCTTCCACAAGTGGGGATGTCATTTCTCGGAATTGAATTCCGTAATGCTAAGTAAAAGTCAGAGATTGCAATCTTTGAGACCTGGGGCAAAGAATGATTCCGGCAAATCGAAGAATTCAGCGTACCTTTCCACCTGTCTGTAGAACAACACGCTGCAATTTCGGACAAGCTTGATCCACGGCTTCTAAGTAGTTTCGGAACAAGGGGCCGTTCTTCTCATGGAGTTTAGAGAAGTCGTTGTTGTGGATGTACGACGTGAAGAATGCATGTGTGACATCTCCACAGAGTTCTTTGATCTGTTCCACAATGCTCGCTGGAGAGTTCAAGAAGTCCAGGGCAATGAACTCAACCCTAGGATCGGTGAAGCGAGCATTTAGTGGCCTGCGTGAGGTGATGATGATCTTCGACCTTTTTTTTTTCCAATCTTCTAGTTAGCAAAGGACAAAGCCATCTGAGGGGTCGCATGTCGAGGAATTCGGAATCTCTCACCATTCAGTTTCGGGCCGCCGAGTAAGATATTCAACAATAGCATGACCCGTGATTCCGTTGGCACCAGCAACGAAAGCAACGCCGTTGCTGGGCGAACTCAGTGGACGCAGATGGCTCATGATGGCAAAGAAAGACACTGAACGATGATGCTAATGCTGAGGGCCGATGGTGGAGAGAAAATCCAGGCTAAAAAGCAACTTCTCTTATGGTCCTCTTGCCATGTCCTGTCAGCCCGAATCGCCCGATCGAATCCGACTATGACGACCCTGACCGGGGCGAGTGGATCGTGGTCAAGGTCTCGATCGAGGTCTTTGCCCCTTATTGGGAAATACAGGGCGGCAGATGTGGTAAGACATCTCGGAATAAGGGAATTATGTATAACGCGCGTTCCGGTGGAAGATTTTCAAACAGAAATTGACACCTGCATCTGTAGACGTGGTGTGGGCTTGATGCAGATAGGTCGACTGATCTGCCCAGGTACCACTAGGCTACCCCATGTCCCCATATCTTCGGACCAATTGCTGTCTAGTTCCATCCTTGACATTCTACCTAGGTAGCACCCATTTTGCGATATGAGCCACGATTCCCACTTCCTTGGACTTTTGAAAAGATCAGTACATTGGGTATGGAGTAGAGATAAGCCTGTGGGCACGAGAGCTAGACATTTCAAAGCAGTGAAATCTAGAACGCAAAAGCGAGATAAGCACCGAAATTACAAGGCAAATGGAATGTTACCATATCCTTCACGTAAGGTCTGATACACTATATATGCACTG
Source organism: Penicillium freii (assembly GCA_028827385.1). Classification (NCBI taxonomy): domain Eukaryota; kingdom Fungi; phylum Ascomycota; class Eurotiomycetes; order Eurotiales; family Aspergillaceae; genus Penicillium; species Penicillium freii. The sequence continues at coordinate 4,511,266 of JAQIZX010000004.1, read as the reverse complement.
TGGTGTGATGCTAAAAATGAGCAGCACCTAAAAAGTGTATGCTCGTGTTCCGGTCGAGCTATTTAGCGGATTTACTTTCGATTGGCACTCCAAGGTGGGACAACGTATGTTTGTAGGATTGCTGGAGGTCAGTTCATGTTTGCCTCGTCCAAGGAGGATCAACATTTTTCCGAGGGAAAGAAGACAAGATAGTACTGCCGGCAGGTTTTAGACCGCCAACCCATATAATTTGTTTACCGCCTATTTTACCATCTTGCTCTCACCTATATACTCAACCCTAGGGATATGATTCCTCGGCTTAGGTATAAATTATCAATCTATTATTAACAAGAATAGTCGGCCGCTTATACAGCCTTGTCATATCTTTTGGATGCTCTTTTAGATGCTTCTTTTTAGATATACTCAGGCGGTAAAAAAGCATATTCTATACAAGAGACCTTTCTATATATAACCTTGGAACCTTTTAATTCTCTGCCTGGCAAAGCCCCAGTTGACATCTAAAACCGGCCATAGTTGGGTCAGAATCTCATCTATCCCACAATCCATAAATATAACTACAACATATAACAACACTTTCTTCATTCCTCCATTCCCCATCACTCTTGCTCGTTCTTTTCGGGATCTTGGTTCTTATCTTTGAATCATCGAAATGGAACCTCCATCAAAGCGAAGGCGAACGAACTCCATCGGGCAGAAACCCCCCACGTCCAGCCCCGCAACTTCGCATCCAGGTGCTGCGACTAACCTTGGACCTCCCCCTCCGGGAATCTCGTCTTGACATATACGAGTCTTCCGGTCGATCAAATGAGCACAGTCTCACTAAGACCCTGAAGGCAGCATTAAACTGGCTCCCAGAAGGTGGGAGAGATCAATTGGCCCACAACATCATCATTTGCGATGATAACCAAATTCTATGGGGAGTCTTCGATAACTTACGCACTGCAGTTATCGGAACCAGTAAGTTTATATTACGATTGTCTATAAACACGCCAGTTTTTGCTAACATCTTCTCTCTAGTCCATTCGACCGGAAAGACTCCTTGCGTTACGCCATCTCCCCACCACAGCCGCCAAGGTAGCGTCGAAAAGGTAGCAGGAAAGCTCCCCGACCCGCAGACCCGTTCTCCGGATTTTATGAAGGGCTGTATAGACCGCGATGACCACCGCTGTATCATAAGCGTAGCAGTAACAGAAGCTAAGTGGGTAAAGAACGGCGAACGCGAGGGTGAGCTCTGGGGGAAACTTGAGCTCGTTGAGGGGATTTGATGAAGGGGTAATATGATCCACCGGACTTGCCAGTTATATGTGCCAAATTGCTAGTTTTGGTAGGACGATCATAATATTGCTGTGAAGTGGGCATCGATATACACCGCGTTCCCTTAGATCAAAGCAACAATGCGAGTCTTAAAGATCAATGACTTGGAGAACAGAATCACGCTATACAGTCAGCTGCATGTCGAGTTCCAGACATTTAAAATCGCGCTCCAACCAACGGTAAGGCTTTCGAGACCAAATACACAGCTAGACTAAATTGTGTTTCTTTAGGAGAATACAAAAGAATATGTCGTGAAAAAAATACCCTCGCTTCAATAGTTTTCTTCATCCGCATATTCAAAACGGTGTCCTAGTCACTCTCCGTTAGGCGGACGTGCATTAGTATAAGCCACTGCCTGCTAGCGAATTCCTTGATACTCGCTTTCGTCTCTGCGAGATATTCCATGCATCTGGCTTCGCTGAAGAGGTCGAAGAGAACTCTAGGCGCTGGGACCAAATCAAACAGGAAGGATCTCACCATGTCTTACAGGAGGACGGATCAACCAATGTTGCCGAGTTCCTACAGACTGGTCTCTTCAGTTATATCTAATAAAAGGATTCTCGTGAAAAAAGGAGCCGAAGAGAAAGACAAGAAAAATCTTATATCTATCACATGGTACTTCATAGATGCATCATGCATGCCACATGCAGCAGCCCAACATCCCCCTCACCGCGTAAGTGTTTAATATTAATCTTCCTACTACCTAGGTAGTTCATGGATCCCAAATATTCTGTATATGTGATGTACGCTAGGCAATAACAAGGTCTCAGGTTCAAATTTATGCTTGGGTAATGTCCAAATAAAGCTATCTGCTGTACATATTCATCTTTGTATCAATTCCTATACACTTTCATAGTATAATCCTACAGGACCACATAATTAACCAAGTATTACAATGTAGGGTAGGCTTAACCACCTATTTATGGAATAGCATACTTTTTCGAGAGTAGAGACTACGAATCAATATCGGTGTAGGTAAGATCGGGCGGCTTGGGCGGTTGATTCTCGGGATTCATGATATGGGGACTATATCTCCAGGGCTGCGTAGTACTTCATAGATGCATCATGCATGCCACATGCAGCAGCCCAACATCCCCCTCACCGCGTAAATGTTTAATATTAATCTTCCTACTACGTAGGTAATTCATAGATCCCAAATATTCCGTATATGTGTTGTACGCTAGGCAATCTAACAAGGTCTCAGGTTCAAATTTATGCTTGGTTAACGTCTAAATAAAGCTATCTGCTATACATATTCACCTTTGTATCAATTCCTATACACGTTCATAGAATAATCCTACAGGACCACATAATTAACTAAGTACTACAATGTAGGGTAGGCTTGACCACCTATTTATGGAATAGCTTACGTTTTCGAGAGTAGAGACTACGAATTAATGTCGGTGTAGATAAAGATCGGGCGGCTTGGGCGGTTGATTCTCGGGATTCATGATATGGGGACTATATCTCCGGGGCTGTCAATTGGTTACAGCTGATTGGATTATCTCCAATATAGACCATAAGCTGCATACAATAATATAGAACTACGGAATGGAAGGGGTTCATAGGCCGGCAGTCAGGCCGCCAAACAGGTACGCAATAACCAGATCATGCGAACTAAAAGCAGTAAAAAACATTCTAAGTTTCTATACGAGTTCTTCACGACGCAGGGGATTCCAAATTCGACTTAGTTCGAAGATCTCTCATGCACCCGGGTTACCACAGCCAACCAAATCCACGAACAGCACACCCGAACAGCCCAATTAGCTCCCGCTTATCTATAGAAATAGCCACACAGCGCCGTCCATGCTCGGACCCCCATAAAATAGACTCCTGACACTATCAAGACGTTCTCACAACGTGACACCCGAAGGTCACACAAGATCCACCACAACCCCCTCCAATATAGCCCCAAGACTGCCATGCGCAGCAGAAACTCGTAAACAGCAGCCAATTTGTAAGATCCCCACGCAAACTTCTCTGTCAGGTAGCAGTGGAACCGTGCAGCCCGATATCTCCTGCGCATGCCTAAGGGGCAATTGGAATCGGTAAAAGCATCCATAAACGTCCTCAGCCCCGACTTCGTTTGCCATGGTGGATTACTTGCGGGATAGACCGGAAGCTCGGCTGGGATTGAAGCCGAGGGAACTTGAACTACCTTGGCATTAGGCGGGTCTATTGTCGATTCAATCAATCTCTGCAACAACGCTGGATCTGATGCCCATAGGCGCTGGGACTCTGGATCACAGAATTGGGGGATGTGCTCCATTTCGGAGAAAACCCCGGTTTTGGCATCCGGGTATTTCAGGATATTTGTATAGAATTTAGGCGTGAGAGGCTGTATTTGGAGGGTGGGGGGAGGCGCAGAGGTGTAAGTTTTGACTGGGGAATGCATTGACATGGGGTGGAGATGTAGTGATTTGGCAGGCGTATAGATCACCTCCAAAGGAAAACGGCATGTCTCCACAAGGTGGGAGAGGTACAGCCGGAAAAAAGGTTCCAAATCCCTGTGAAGACGGTTAGAAAGGTTTAAATAAAAGCAAAGGAAATTGGTGAGAATACATACCTCTCTGTTTCTGAAGCATTACGAGGGATGTTTGCCTTCTTCACGTCCGGTTTTTCCAAATAGGGCAGGTTGCCTCTGAATCGAATACGGAGTGCCTCTACCACAATCCGACCAATCGATACTGGCACAACAAATGACCAACTGAGAAGGAAGCTCACCAGCTCCCGGGATGATACCAAAAGAGGGTCAATTGGCGGAGCGACGGAAAAAAGACGGGAGGAAATCTTGGGCTTGCCGTCGATGCTGATAAGAGTCATGTTAGAGTGCAGTGGGCCACCTTTTTCAGGTGCTGGATGCAAGGGGTCCATGAATCGATTGGCAAATCTGCCTTCAACTTTCTCGAAAGGCGAAGCAAATATGTCTTTCTCCCAGCTAACTTTGTAGTATTTGGCAGTGGGAGCCGATGATGTGAATCGAATGAGTTGATTACCATGAGGTCCCTTTCCTAAAGCCGTGCTGAAAACCTCGCAAGTTGCCGCTTTCTCATAAGAGGAAGAGTCTTCCTTGGTTAATCGACAGAACACATTCTTTTTTTCGCCGTATGAGTTGTTGATTTCCATGATGATTCCACTAAGCTCTTTGAGAGGCGAGTAGAGATACCAATACGAGATCGGGCTTTTGGTCCACCAGAGAAACTGGGGGATTGTGATGAGATATGCATAAGGATATTGGTTTGGATCCTCACCCTGGAAGTTTTAACATCAGGCACAGGCATTTTCCAGGTAGAACTAACATACCTGTTCTTTCAAAAAATGCTCTAGTTTTGCGGCCAAGGTCAGATGCCCATCTCCACGATGAAGATACAAACTAGGATCCATTCTAAACCAAGGTGGAATCCGAAAGATTCTTTTCACAAAAGTGTAGACGGGATTTGTGACTGGGGTGTGTTGATCACTTTCAATGGAAACCACACTCCCAACACGACCACGAAGTCCAACGGGAACCCCAACGAGGAAGTAATTGATCCAGTAATGGTACTTCTCCGGGAAGAAGCGAGCATGTGTTAGACGTGCTGGATAGAGTTGAGGTCTTCCCAGTAACGTTTTCTCATCTTTGGGGTCTCCATCAGACCACAAGACCAACTTGCGCCGGATAAATGCTACCACTGACACCCAGGCAAGTAGTGTACTACCAATAGCTAGCAGGAAGAAAGGTATAAATATCTTCATGGTCTTGATCCAACCAATATGGTGAATGGTATCCACCAAGATAGGGAAAAAGACGACAAACATGTTGGTTCTGGCCGAGCGTTTGTGGTAGTGGAATGACTGAATGAAAGTTGAAAAGACAAAGAAGTTGATAGTTTCTGCTGTACAAACTTGACAAGAAATACAAGACAGTATATCGGGTGAACGGAACTGTGCAATAGCGTGGAATTTGATGCAAGCAAATAAGACTAATCGATGTCGAACTATACAAGAAGTTATCACAACTCAATATATCTCCCTATTGGCACAACCACTCACCGTATCCTTTTCCCACATGTCAGCTGCCTGGAACTAAGGAACGGTGTATAGTAGGGGCATGCGTATAGACGAAACGGGTACTATTGCAATACCAGATAGGGCTGTCTGCGTTATACCGTGGAGTATATACAGTGGGTTTGAATTGACAGCGAGCAAACAGAGAAGATCGACAATCCGCATAATCATTTTGATTAATTCATTTCCAATCTATCTACTCTTATCGTCCTAGATATTTCGAAGGGTGTAGTGGATTTATTGGTGACTGGTGGATCCGCCGAGTTGTGTAACTCCAAGACATGTACGCCATCCTAGTTACGAAGCATCTATGAGCCTTTTTAGCATCAAATCCCGAACTATACATGCAATTCTCACGAAGAATGCTATTTTCGGGCAGCTATAAGTTCAGCACTGAGAGTTGGGTGGGAAAATCTGCGAAACACGCTCTGCTTCACATCCATCTTGAAGAATAATCTATCTTGAATTTCCAATATGGTGCTCTCTGAGAACAAGACTTCCTCCAAGGTGCTCATCATTGGAGCTGGCTTTTCCGGTCTAGCTACAGCCTGTCAACTGCGAAGAGAGCACAATTGTGACGACTATGTCATATATGACCGTTCACCTGCCCCAGGAGGGACTTGGTGGGCAAATAAATGTTAGTTCTTGCCTGAACTCTTTTCTCTTTTTCTTCAAATGTTTCAGTGCCTAACATATTGTTGTAGATCCGGGATGTGCCGTGGATATCCCAGCGGTCTTCTACAGTCTATCATTTGCCCCAAATCCTGATTTCTCGAAAGTTTACCCCCCACAAGCGGAGATATTGGAATACTTCAACAAGGTTGCGGATAAGTTTGACGTCTCTCGACACATCGTTCGGAACACAGAATGGGAAGGGGCCTATTGGCAAGACTTGACAAACAGCTGGTTGGTCAAGTTGAAGGACTTGTCCACAGGCCAAACCTTCTATCACGAGTGTAAGATCTTGATCTCTGCTGTTGGAGCCTTGGTAAATCCAAATCGATTTGGCATTCCGGGTGTCGAAACCTTTGAAGGAGATATTGTTCATACTGCTGCATGGAAAGCGGACTTGTCTCTTCATCAAAAAGATGTGATTGTCGTTGGCAATGGATGTGAGTTACACTTCTCTCTTTCCCCTAAGGGCATGTCACCAACAGTTGATCAGGTTCGGCTGCTCAGCTTATTCCCGCCATTGCTAAAGAAGCTGGAAGCATCACCCAGTTTATTCGGGTAAGACACGCTTTTCACATGTGGAAGATATCATTTCTCATTAATCCAGACACCCCAATTCTATTTGCAAAATGAAAATATGCAAATCGACGACAACTGGAAATTCATTTTTCGCTATGTGCCCGGTGTTCTACGTTTATTGAGACTGATGGTGTTTCTGTTTTTGGAGAGCACTGCCGTCAGATTCAATACTAATTACAAGGGAGGCAAAGCCAGGAATCTATCAGCAGAGAGAAGCAAAGCTTACATTCAAAGCACTGCACCCGGTGAGCTCAATTCAATAAAGAGGAATACCTTTTGTCGACCATTTGCTTACTATTATGGGGTTAAAGAGCAATATTGGCCCCTTTTGACCCCAAAATATGAGATTGGATGCAAGGCAAGAATTTCAGACCTGACTTCGATTTTGGGATACATACTGAATCTTCTTCTAATATAGCGCCGGATCTTCGACAACAGTAGGTATATTAGCTGCCTTCAACAAAGCAATATCCATCTTACAGATGATCCCATTGTGAAAATTTCCTCTCATTCCATTTTCACCAAGTCTGGCCAGGAATACCATGCAGATGCAATTGTAAGTCAAATTTCCCAAATCCCTTTGCTTGTTATCCTAGCTGATCCTTATTCCTCCCAATACAGCTTCTTGCCACCGGATTCGCCCTGACGCAATACGAGGTCGAGCTGGTAGGACGAAATGGCCGGACCCGTGATGAGCACTGGGGTAACTTCGGCTACAAGGAGGCATACAAATCCACTGCGATGTCCGGATTTCCCAATTTCTTCTATGTTCTGGGTCCCAACTCTGGTAAAGGTCACACATCTGCCATTTACTGCATTGAGAAGTATGTCAAGTTGTGTTCTGATCTCCTCTTTTTTTCTCTTTTTTTTTTTCAATAGCATCCCCGCTAACAGTCATACCAGCTACGTCAACCTTGTTATGAAGGTGATTGCACCGGTTCTTCAAGACCGTTCTTCATTTGTTGAGGTCAAGTCCGACAGCGAGAAAGAGTACAACGAGAATTTGCATGAGAAAATCGCCACGACGATCTTCAATACCTCCTGCGGCAGTGTGAGGAAATATATCCCATCCTCTTGTGCCACGATTATATATATCTGATATCCAGTTTCTGGCAGTATTTTATCGACTACAAGACTCAGAAGAATTGGTTCATCTATCCATGGAACTCATTTGTCATGTGGTACTCCACCCATTGGGGTCGTTCGGATGATTGGACATATGATGTAAGTTGGTTAATGAAGCCATTGATTGATTTGGGCCCCGGAAGATTGACTTGTGAATACTATAGATCCGACCTAACAAGAACCACCGTGGGTTCTCCTTCGGTCATCTGTTACTCTTACTTGCGCTTAGCATTATCCCTATCAGCTTCAAGTTAAGCATGACAGTAAGCGAAAAACTATACTGGACGACGAGATAGAGAGAAAGGACAGCAGGGGATACAAGCTAGAGGATAGAGGATACGGGATACGGGATATACTACGTGTTTACTATGAATTCAAATGACTTTTGTTGAGGTACGAACTCGAATTTTGGGCTCCCTGATTTATGGGTGTGTTTTCACTTCAGAATGTCTTGTGTCAACATGGCCCCGCGTAGATCAATTGGATATCTGACACTCTGTACTGTCTATTCGCTCTAATGTGCTTTATCTATATCTATATCCTAGTGGCAGAATATAGCCTTTATATGACATCACATTTAACTTTCAATCCCATCGTCTCTGATTGGCTGCCGAAAAGCCTCTTAAACTGCAACGCGAAAGTGACGCGAAAAGACGCGACCGGATTGGACGTGAAAATGAGGGGTTGACTACGTGGTCCGAGGAAAACAACGTATTTTCAATAAACTGAGAGGGAAGTTCATGCTGGGCTAAGACGCCCTAGATACTCTAGGGTCCACAGTAAGATGTGTAGTGGGCTGGGGGCTGGGGCCCCTGGGGTGTTTTAGGCCACTAAGCATAATAAAAATAAGCTGGCTAGGTGAAACATGTGGTTTTTTAGGCTGTGCTGAGATACACATATGTTCTCAATGAACATATTCCATTCCATCTTCCATCTCCTTATATCAAGACAGGGGCCATGCAAAAATATTAAACAGTCTCATCAAAGGCAAGCTGGCAAGGGGGAAAAAAGGAAATAGGAGTGAACAGTGAAATTGCCAAGGGCAAACAATGACATAGAAAATGCAAGACATATGGTCTTGATGAATGAGAGGTAATGCAAGACATGATAGTAAAGCATTTAAGAAGATATTAAAAAAAAAAAACACAACGCCTGTGGATGCAAGTCCGGGTACAGGCCCTTCCAATCGAGACTCAGGGCTTCGAAAGAGCAAGCCTCCACATCGGAGAGAGGGGGCAAATTACATAGGGGATGAACACAATGTGTACATATAACATGATCATAAGAAAGTCATCAATGGGGTTTTAAGAGGGAGTTAAGGCAAAAATGAACAGAGAAGAGAAAATGGAGAGAGAAACACTGGGTTTCATGGGTGCAGTTCGCCGCCGAGTTGTAACGCCAGCCCTGTTTCCTTGCCACGAAGTCGAGGGCTGGTGTTGCTTGGAGGAACCAGGGCATCGAAGTTCAATCGCTTCCTGTTGCTAGTAAGCGGGGTGCGAGCGGGATTGCCCGGGGTGCGACCACCCCAAGTTGGTTGCGCCGGGCTAGGGGTCACATTCACAAAATCGGCGAAATTGAATTGCTGATTGGGTGTGCTGATGTTGGCGAACATGCCACCGCCCATGGTGGGTGTCATGCCGGGCAGTACTGCGTGCTGGCTAGGAGGAGTGGAAGGTGGGAAGGCCTGGTTTCCGTTGCCCCTTGCAACCCGCGCCGGGGTCGGGGAGTTGGCGAGGTACAGGAGCAAATCCGCACCATCCTCGTGGTTCTGAGGTTGGTTGTTTCGGGGCAATCGCATATGTTTCGGAGGAGGGGTTCGTGGAGGGGAGGAGCCCACGATCGAGCTCATGTTCTGGAAACTGTGCAACGGCAGATCGGGATCGATCTCTTCTGACGGTCCAGGATATACAGGCGATGACATCTCCGGGATTGTAGCCTCGGACATAAAGGGGGCTTGTGTGCGTCGGCTCGTACGGTGTCGGTTCATGCCAGGGGAGGATTCGGGCAGCCGGTAAGAACTCTTCCACGAGACCCGGGGTGCCTTGGCAGGACGTTCGGAATCGGAATCAGACCGTAGGCGCTTTCGACTGGCAGACAGCATGGGCTGCATGACTCGAGAGTTGAAGGTGGCGGCATGTTTATTGCGGGCGGATCGAGGGAGCTCCTTGGAGTAGGTGGAGGCTTGGAGGGGAGGGGAGGTGAAGGGAGTCTCGCAACGACTGCGAGAGAACTCGGACGAAGAGTCGGAAGGCTTGTCACTCTCAAGAACGGGTCTGCCATCTTGCTGGTTCGGGTTTAGACCGTGCAGTCGACCATGTTGGTACTTAAGTTTGGCAAGGCCCAATCGATCCTGCAGACTGAGAGAAACCTGTGCGAAGAGAATCCAGGGTCAGTCCCACATCACCAACAATATCATCTGGAAGCATTCGGATGCAGTGGCAAGTATTTGAACCAATAGCCAAGGCTGCGACTCAAGGGATCCGCAGCCTCTTTCTTTTTTTTCCATCTCTTACCTGGGCGATATCGATTTTGCGGATCGTTTTTTCTGCCGAACCCGGCTGTGATGGAGGCATTGTATCAGGAACCCAATGAAACAAGCAAGACACCCCTATGCAAAAAAAGAATGAAAAAATGAAAAAATGAAAGACGTTTTCGAATGTAGAGTCGAGGTTGGGGTTTGGGAGTGGGAGCAAGGGCGAAAGGGAAGGGTGAGAGATTGGCGAAATGCGGGAACTCGGAGATTCTGGAGAAGCACTTGAACAGATTGGGATTGAAAGAAAGAAACTGCTTATTCGTTGAAACTACAAACAGAAGATATTGGGGAATCTGTCTTTAACTTTATTTTTAATTATTTTTGTCTTGCATCAACTTTCTTCTACAACATCGATCTACTATGTGTTAACCATTCTATCTAATACGGAGTACGCTATAGTTATAGCACCTTGAGTACGGAGTACTCAGCAACTATTATATAGTTCAACCCAGTAACCCCTATGTAGTTTCATTCTTTTATTATTTTATAATTGTTTGCCCTAAAAATCGATTGATCCATATGCATGTACCCTCTTGAATTCCCATCACCTACTATACTCTATACAGTCTAGTCCACAGCTCTTCTCAAAGAAGAAAAATGTTTTCTTTTTCTATTCCGGAATCCCCATAGAAACCAGGCATGCAGCCACAGATTCCGATCCACTTGGAATGGAAGAATGAAGTCGTCTCTCCCCTGAGGTATGCTCTCGATCGCCGAAAGCATCTTATGTACTTTGGATGAAGTATCAAATCCTAGAAGAAACAGAACAAATAGGAGAAATGGGAGAAATGGGAGAAATGGGAGAGATGGAAGAAAATAAGCATTTTAGATTTCCACATGGTGTGGAACGAAATAAGAAATAAATCAAATTCTTATTTAGGCCATGAGGCTGTATCTCGCCATCTCTGCCCTGCTACAGGCCGGCTGCAGACCCCGTTTCAAGATTCTAATCTTAGACCCCCTGGGAGATTTTAACGCGAGCCACCTACGTAACTCCACTCATTTCCCAAAAATGTACATACGTGTAGCATAACAGGAGGTTTACCCTGAAACATTGAATAATAGGCATACCGGTGTGCCCAGGTGGCCATAATCGGGTATGTGAACTCTCAGACAAGATCTAAGCTAAGGATATTAGTGTCCGATCCACACTGAAACATTGCGACACAAAAAGAGTTTGAGCTGAGCTGATAACAGAATAATAGCGAAGGTTAGGCGAAGATTGAGGGTACGTAATGCCCTTTTAGAGCTTTTTTTTTTTTAAAAAAAAGGTGCTCTAAGTATAGGCTACTAGCTCCTTATTTTTCTGAAGCTAAGGGGAATGATCTTTGATCTTTTCTTTTCTTTCTTCTCCAATAAACTCCTCAAAAAACACAGGTGCACTTCTATAAACCAAGATTAAACCATTCATCCCCCTTTCCCCCTCCCCCCCCCCCATTTGGTGACTTGCGGGGCGACTTGTCGTCAACCGCAAACGGTTACCCTGTTCCTGACAATTTACCCGCCTTGAAAAAAAAAGACAACAGGGAAGCTTCGTCTTTTTCTCTCTCAACTTCGCCATGCCGTTTTTCAAAGACCTACGGCGTCGATCAAAGGCTACTTTTCATAAGACTCCATCGCATAGTGTGGAGGAGGTCTCCGGGAAATCATCATCCACGATCGACACTTCCTCCCACAACTCAATCACTCCACCGTCATCGATCAAACCAACCCTTTCAACCCCCAGTCTACCTGCTCTCAATGAATCCGAAACCACCAGCGCAGTCAGTGTAGTCCCGCCTACACAGCGACCGGGGCCTCAGGTGCCCAGTTCTCAGAGAAACAGCGTTATTGTATGTACCGGGCCTCATTCCCCGCGACAACTGACAATACTGACGTGTGATCGCTTCGGGTCATAGGGTAGCAGCTCGTCCTCCGTCAATGGCGTGTACCGATCACAAGCTCCCGTCTCGCCTTACGCCCCAAGACTCGTGTCTGTGGCGGACAATTCATGGGTATGTTTACCTGCTAGCACAGGAATTGGAGGCGCATACTGTTCTCTGGTGAAATGGAATCGAGTGTCTGACTGTCGTGCAGGTCAACCAGAAAGTGCTGCTAGTGTATGGCCAAATCGGCGACCCAAGGCAACATCCGCTGGACGGAAACATCACTGTCTACCATCACCAAGATAATTTCCCGTCGACCTGCTGGCCAGTCACGGCATCGCATTTTAAAGTCCTCGTTCATCTAGTTCCCGGTCCTAATCGTCTGCGCTTTGACTTTGTCTCGCCAAAGTTGTCCACGGGCAGCACCCACCCCGCCATCCACTCCTCCTGGATTTGCATCAACTACCTTCCTCTGGTCAACAACCCGCCATTGCAGCTAGTCATCCTCCTAGGGAAAGATTCAGACGGCACATACGATGCAGTACCGGAAAGGATCGAGCGCGAAGGAAACGGGTTGGAAACGGCGATTCGAAAGTACCGCATGGCAGCCTATCTCTGGCAGGCCTTCACCGGCGAACAGATGTTCCGCAATAATTTCGGGCGGCGTTGTTTCCGATTTGAGGAAGAGTGGCAGTCGGGTAGCTTGAGCCGTCGTGACTTGGCACAAGGCCAGATGCGGAATGAAGCCAAGGTTCACGTAGTCCGCACCGAGAAGACGGTGGCCGAACTCCGAGATCTCAATATCGCCCAGCAGAACGATAAAGCGGAGAAGAAAGACGAGCTGTTCACCATTGCTAAAGAAGCGGTGCGAAATCATTTCCAGCCTCAGCCCGGCCAGAAGCAATACGTCTCCGTGCTCCTTCTCGATTCTCATTGGGATACCCAATCCCAGATGATCACCGGCCATGCGGCTTTAGGTTCGGCCGACGACGATATCAAAATGGCCATGTTTGGGTCTCATTGTCTCCAAAGCTATCCATCATGCCTGGAAGAAGTCGTCGATGCGTTCACAGACTGCACCCGCACGGATACGAACCACGTCGCCAATGACTGTGGTGAGGCGGGCTCCAATTGGGAATCCGCAAACCTGGGCATCGGTGCTCACCTGCACGAGGTGGGCCATCTCTTCGGATGTCCTCACCAGGAGTCGGGAGTCATGCTTCGCGATTACGTGCGTTTGAACAGAACATTCCTGACCCGAGAGCCTTTCTCAACACGCACCAAGACTCAAGGGTTGAAAGTGTGTTTGCCCAACGACGAGTGTAGCTGGCACCGCCTCGATGCGCTACGCTTCCGATTCCACCCAAGCTTCCGACTCCCAAGTGACCCTTCTCCCACTTCGGATGACAGCGTCCAGGTGTGGCCAGTCGAGAACGGCAAGATATTGTTCACTGCTTCATCGGGGATTGCGTTCATGGAACTATATGCCGAGGGTGACACCTTCTGTCACAACTTCATTGAGTATTTGAACAGCGAGTCGAGCCCCAACGGACTGCCACGACAAGTTGCGGTGACCGAGATCGAGCTTCGCCAGCGGGTGTATGGCACCGAAAAGGAAAAGAAGAAGAACATTCGACTGGTTGTCTGCTCTGGTGCACTGGGCAGCTACACTGTTGAGAACATTGGCGATCTGAAATCGAAAAATTCTCTTGTCAAATTGCCCAAAAGTCAGGCTGGTTTCAAAAGCGGCAGATTAGGCCAGTCGGCGATGGAAGGCAGTGAACCCGAGCAGGTGTTACTGGAATGTGCCTTCATCAAAACAAAGCTCTTGACATCGATCAAAGTCTACCATGGCAATGCAGTGGATGGCATCGAGTTCTGCTACGAGGATGCGACCAGTCAGCTATTCGGCAAGCGAGGAGGCAAGCCGGGTGGCGATGAGTTTGTCCTTGATACTCGACGCGGTGAGATCCTACTTGGGTTCTATGTCCGGGCTGGTCTCTGGATTGATGGGATCGAAATTCTCACGAGCCTGGGGAGGAAATCAGGTATATATGGAAATGCTACCGGTGGTTCAGGGTATGTAAACATCTTTTATTCTCGCAACATGCAACATTTGAACCATGCTGACCAACTTCAAATGCAGCCACACTTTAATACCTCCCTTGGGCTACAAGATTGCTGGAATCTCCGGCTCCTGTGCATCATGGGTTGATGGATTCTCGTTGATCATCCAACACTGATAGCAATTTGCTGTCTACCACCTTCCTTCTCCTCCAGCTCTTGGAGCTCCTTGTCCTCATTTCCATCTCTCGAGGCAAGCCACCAACCCGGTCAACCATCGTACAACATGGTGGACTGCGAATGACTGCAGGCATCCTCCTCATTCATCTCCTTTGAACGGCTTGGGCAGTACCAAGCCTTGCATTTTCTTGCATCTTTTACCCTCTTTTCATCCCTAATCTGGGAATAGGCGATTCCGCGATCAAGGACCGGCCATTGGCCACTACATACACGAGGTTCCGTCGGATTTTGTCTGTGTCTATATGTTTTCTTCTGTTTTATTTTCTGTCACACATCGGCGTCCTGGGCGTGTTGGGGTTGCATGTATGCATGGTGATATTTTCTTCGACCTTAAGACGCGGTCGATACAGGTTCCGGGTGGATGGAACTACACTTACTGGTAATCATTGCGCACACGGATGGCCACACAGCATTACCGGATCATTTTGTAAAGGGGACATCATTCATATTGGTTGGATAGTTCATATAGGGTAATGTCATGAAGCCACCGTCAATGTTCAAGAATTGCGATCCAGAGTAAATGAATGCCAACCTGTTCAAGACATACAGCACAATCATACGATGTTGCAATAGAGTAGCTGCGGAATACTGACAGGTCGGTGAACGGATTGACTGTGAAAAACAAGGAATACCAAGGCACGTTCAGAAATTTCGACCACAATAGGGCCACATTTGTCTGGTCCTTGACGACATCCAGTTGGCTCGATGATTTGGGGTAAGAACGGCAGAGGAAGGCAGAAAACAGTCTGCCATGTATAACTAGACTCCGAAAACACGCAATAATCCCAGTCTCATGAAATAAAGATGACCACACGCTGACAATCCCTACGGTTCATATCGAAGATGTGGGTCCGGAGAGTACTGCAGAGACGTCAAAATGCATGGTGCAATTGTGGATTGAGATTGTCGAAGCTCAGACCGACAACGTGCCAATGCCCTTGGAGAGAATCTATCTTTGATTTATTGTTTATTGTCCAATATACTTTGTACAACCGTAGAGATGGATCTTTGTGGAAAAAGAATCCGTAGCCCATCACCAATAACCCAGTCCAGGGCAATCATAGGTACAATCAACATACTATAAAACTTATGATGTCGGTACAAATTCAATTGCCCTATGTTGCAGACGGAAGAATTAACCGGCCAATCCGAGCGCCAGTGCGTTCCCCCCGTTATTGTGGAGTAAAACAATCTCTCTCACCAATCTCTCGGGACCTCAGTCATATTTGAACCTTATGAGTCGGGCCGGGGAGCCGGGGAACTTTTGATATTTCCCATAGGTACGATCCATGGATATGTATCCGAGCTGCGGGAACCTTGGAAAATATAGACATGGCCAATGACGTGTACAGAGCTCGTCATAGAGTGAATATAGAGTACATATGTATGTTGTATATATTAATTAGTACATAGGAATCTCTCATTCGCGCTTAATGTGTCATAAGTGGGAACAAAGTTGGGAAATGTTTGTGGCTGATACAAGCTGCGTAAGCTGTACCGGGGTGCATTACATTTACCAAAGACCTCTGAATGCCTGAAAATCAAAGTGGCAAGACCGTTTGTTGGTCTTACTGGCTATGTCCGCCCCACTGCAAGCCCAGGGTAGATCAGCCCCTCTCGCATTGCCGATCCAATGGATCCATACTCCCGTTGACTTTCTTTTGGCCCTTTTGTTCGGCGGGGATTCATCTAGGGTGGGGAATTCAACCGCTTACACACAACACTAAGCGCTCAGCCAACGGTCCGTACTCGTACTTTGTGTATGTTGTACACTGTATATTCCCTTTTAGTGAAGCTCGATCATTATACCCCTGTACAGATGGTGTAACCGATCGGCGCGTTGAGCCGACGAACTTTGCATTTTGAGTCGTACAACATACAACATACTCCGTACTTTGTACTGTGGCGTAGGTAGCTCCTATCAAAGTCAGATCGGCCAATAACTAATCGATTGTATACTCTATTATACCTACTGTTTCCGATTGATTCCAAGAGAATGATAATAACGCAAATTCAAAAAAGAACTCAATTTTTCCCCCTCAACTGTGGATGTGGCCTTACCAACGTAACCGCTGGCGGCTGGCATCTAGCCCATCCCTCACCCCATGCTACTATATCACCGAAAACGTCCTATGACGGTGTGGCTTCCACCTACGATCATAGGTAGTGATCTAATCTTAAAGGTCGTTACGTCAGGTCTAATTGGACCCTCGACCCTTTGAAAAAAAAAAAAGAAAGGTGGAGAGGGTATCAATGACGAGCAATGGTACAAGTGGAGAAGGCGTTCGGTTATTATAACGTTAGTGTGTTTATGTACAAAAGTACCTTGGATATAGGAAGTGAGCCCGTGAGCCTAGGATTTAGCTTCACACCCTTGACTAGTAATTTACAATTTTTGGAAACGAATATACGATTCCGCGCTTTAGCTTCAATAACTTAAATTGAAGCTCGAGCAAAGGTACTCCGTACTTACCCTGTAATAAATGTACCTGTATTCAGATATACCGAGTATTTACAGTAAATATACGTACATCACGTGCTCTGCCGATCATTCAAGGATAAATTGAGCAATATTACTGGTGGGTGGGCTTTCCAGCAATGAGTTGTGTTTGCACTGTTTTGAAATGATACGTATGTGGCTGTATTTTATTCTATGTCACATCAGCCCTTACAACATACATTCTATAGTTACCGAGTATAAATCACACCCGTAGACAAGCTATGGCCACTACTTATAAATTATGTTGGTGACCTACAATTATATTTCATACAATAGTATATAATAGATAATAGACCCAGTAGCGAGAGAAGCTACTCAATTTTCAATTAAACCACAGCCGCCATTTATAGGGGGTCTGCTTGAGCCGGGAGAGACCGAAGATGAGATCATCAATATAAATTTGAATGTTTGGTAGGCAGCACACAACTGATGCAACTGACACAACTGATATAATTGATAGATCCCCGGACCCAGCCAATGGATTCCAATGGAAAACCTTATGATCCAACCGAACAACCGAATAATATCAGTTTTGATGCAGATCCGGTCGGGCCGGCCACCTATCATGCTTAACTACCAGAGATTCCCTGTTCCACACAACTTCTCCTTCCCTTCGCGGCTGATGTACTTTTGTATGTTGTACAATGTACGCCGTGTTATGAGGTCAGACTGTAGATATATATTGTGATGTTGACGCATTTGAAGTCTCGAACAATGAATGATGGTTATAGTATTGGGTTGAGACTACAACGTTCCAATATGTGCAAAGTACCCTAAACACTCCGCCACTGCTACGAAGTTATATTACCCAATAAGGAAATCGGTCCAAGGTCCCGTGAACATGAGTCGTATTGAGAACATTCTAGTTATACTAGGTCGATATATTGATATATATATATATATATTCTATCTATTTTAGATACAATAGAAAGCGTAGGAAACATTGAATATAATACGGTAAATTTACCACTCGTTCTCACATCTTCCCCACTTATACCTGCACGGCTTTCCGTCGCTCGGTAAGTGCCTTTTCCCTTTACTCCATAATTTATTTCCATTATTACCAATCACTTTATTCGTAGAAAATATATTATATAATTTATTTAGTAGCTCGACCATTTGTGGAGGTCTCTTTTTTTTTCTTTTTTTTCTTTTTTCTTTTTTTTGAAAAACCTTTTACCAAAAGTGGTCTGTTCTTATCGGTCCTAGGTGGCGGTCCTAGGTGGCGACAGCTTTCCTCCTCCCGAGATCATAACTCCTCAAATCTTCCGAGCACACCCAATGGATCCCCCTTTTTGTTAAAAAGTCCACTGTGGCTCAATGATAGTTTTGTGGGATCTCTTTATACCATCTTTCATTGGAGGGCCTCATTGATCCATACGATTCCTTCTGCCCCCCTCTCCCTTTAAAACATCGTCATCTCCCCTCCACCCCCTCGTCTCTCCAATTATACATTTACATCATTTCCTCCAATTTCCTATAAGATTTAAACATTGTTTTGGATCAACCTTATACTTTATTTACCTTCACCTTTATGACCCGCGAGCTTCCGTGGCATACTTCATTCGGCACGATCTAGTCATTTGCGCATTCCTTCAGACGAAATTCCTCATAGATCCTTTCACTCGACGCAAGGCTTCGTACAACTTCAAAACTGTCGAACACTGCGTACGACATCCGAACGCCCCCAATCTCGATAAATCCACCTCAAATCGAAGACCAGACAAGAGCACATCCGACTCTACTGGCAGGGAGCCACTAATTTACCAGTGGCCACCTTTTGTTTCTTTCCTTTACTATCCCGCCCAAGCGAAGCATTGATAAAATAAATAATGTTTAACAGTCGGTGAGTTTCTTAACGCTTTAAGTTGTCAATAGTTTAATGGTTTCATTTCTAACGTTATATTCTTTCTGCGCAGCAAAAGCGCTCGGAAGCCGGATGGCGAGTTCATCACTCGCTTCCAACAAGCATTCTCAGACATTGTCCCTCGGCGAGACAGCGAGGGTGGGCAAACTGAAGACCCGCGCAATATGGGGGCAGGTGAACCTTTGATGGCCTCGAGGTATGTATAACATGTATTCCACTAGGTGAAATGCATTCAATCGAAGCTAACAAAGCAATTCTTGCTAGAATGGCCGAGAACAACGATGTGAAAATGGAGGACAGTCACGGTATCAAGCTCCCCATCACCAACAACGACCGCACTCCCCGAAATATGCACGAACTGGGGTTGACGCCCTCATGGATGGAATCAGCTTCATATTCCATGATGCCTCTTGTCAACCAACACGCAGGCTTCTATACTCCAACTTCTTCCGGAATGGGTGCGGTGTTCCATAATCAGGCTGGGGATTTGCATACACCAACCGGGATGCACCTGATGACCCCGCTGGCGGGCATGCCAGCTATACACAATCACCACAGCAATGGGTTCGAGCCCTTCCACCCGCAGTTCATGAATCCAGTACATGACATGAACCAATACACGCAGCAGCCGTCATATGCACCAAGCGCATTTATGCACCGCGACACCGCATATGACGCCATGGATGATACCCTCGATGATTCTTCTCTAAATGGTGTACAGGCCGAAACGGCATCCAACATGACGGCCTCTACGGACTTTTCGGCTCAAATGACTGGTGACATGTCCTATGCCAAGGGTGAAAAGTGAGTTAAAAATGATTTGATCAAGGGTAAATTTTTATTCAATGCTAACCGCATTTGATCGCACTCTAGATTCCGCTTCAATGTTTCCCTCCGAGCACCGACCGCCATGGTGAAGAACTTGAGTGAAATTCCCGTGACGTATCTCAACAAGGGCCAAGCATACAATCTCTCAGTTATCGACACGAGCCCACCAATGGTCAACCACGAACTGCTTCGATATAGAACATTTATCCGCGTTTCCTTCGAAGAGCGAGAACAGCGAGCGAAACCGGCAACATGTTGGCAACTGTGGAAGGAAGGCCGTGGTACCACAGAAGCCCATCAACGGGGCGGGAAATTATTAGCTGTTGAATATGTGGATCCGCTACAAGGTGGCAGTGATGCGCACAGAAATCGACAGGTGCAAGTTGAGAGTATGTCGGTCGACGGTTTCTGCGTCACTTGGACTGCCAATCCAGCGAGCGGCGCATCGGATTGCAACATTCCTGTGCGGTTTAATTTCCTTTCCACGGATTTCAGCCACTCCAAAGGCGTGAAGGGAATTCCTGTCAGACTGTGCGCCAAAACCGAGCTTTTGTCCCCCGGCGAGGAGGCAGGTGTATCGCGGGATACGGAGCTATCTTACTGCAAAGTAAAGCTTTTCCGGGATCATGGCGCTGAGCGGAAGCTGTCTAATGACGTTGCCCATGTCAAAAAGTCCATTGATAAACTTAAGCAGCAAGTCTCCCAAGCAGAAATGGGTGGTGGATTTGCGAAGCGCAAACGGGGAAACAACGCTTCTGTTACTGCAAAGGGATCTGACAATCTTATGAAATCTTCGACCCACAAGCGAACTTGGTCGATAGACTCGGACAATGCTTCTCCAGAGAAAGTCTCCTTGGATGATGATCTTCAAGCCAAGCTGGCTACAATGCAAGAGATGTTCTCATCTACTCGCTCAGTGAGCATCTTCGGCTTGCGCGGTGAGACATTCGATGATCCCGACCTATATCCCATCCAGCTATCAGCCGACGGCGATTCCCCTCAGTATGCAAATATGAGCCGTTCAAGCACACGTGAATTGGAGTCAATGATGCCTTCGCCGCCCAACACCAATACCTCTTCTTCGAACTCGCCGCCTACACAAACACTCAAATTAGCAAAGTGCCCAACGACAATCCAGAGAATTCCTTCTGGCGATCAAGTCTCAAGGGGTTTCATAGAGGCCGTGGGTGTAGACTTGACCTACCGACCTCCGGCCGAACGCCCTCCCAAGCCGAGTAAGTTCTGCAAGCGCGACCCGATCGTTAATATATTTACTAATTTTCTTCACAGTTGCATGCTTTTATGTTCGATTCACTGGAAACGTGAAGCGTGCAGAGGACTACTACCGTGCAATCTATTTGACGGAACGCACCGCTCGAGACCTTGGGAGAAAAATTACCGAGAAATATCACATCGATCCGATGCGAATCTCAAATATCATGCATATCCATGACAAAGGCCTGCGAGTCATCGTGGATGACGATGTGGTCCGCCAGCTTCCAGAGGGCCAAGACATGATCGTCGACATCTCCGAAACGCCAGGTCCCAATGGCAGCGCTTCCGGATCTCCTTTGGAGATCAAATTAACATATTAAAACTGCATCGCATACATCTCAAGGCCGCCATCCCCTTCGCCTCTCAAATTCGAACATAATACAAAAGTACCTTTTCTCTTCGACTCGCCTCATCTCACATCGCTACCCACTGTGATCTCTCCCCTCTGGTCTGCAGTACACGAACTTGCCATCTTGAGTGCGTCAGTCGCACTCCTCTTCCTCGTTTTATGTTTTTATATCTCCTTTCTCAATGGGTTGGTATTCAGTTTTTCTTTTCTACAGGGCGTTGATCATGGGGATAATACACGAGTCTCCGAACAACGATACCCTGTTACACTATGTTTCTTGAATTTTTTTTTTGACATCTCTTTGTTTAACTTTAGCGTTGCTTATCCACGACGGTATATGAGTCGATGGGCTATGGAACTATTGGTGTCTTTGTCTGTTATGGTTATCGAGCATACGAGGTTGACACCCTGTATCATTTTTGATTTTCCATGACTTTTCACCCGACATTAACCCTTTTTCTTTTTCTTTTTTTTCTTTTTTTTTTTTTCTTTTTTGTTGGTTGCTGGTTCTTACCCGCTGAGTGTTCGACTTTTCTGCGATCTCTATCCACGTTTTATGCCTGTGCATATCTACGGGATTTGGATCATTTGATATAGATAGTTGTGTGAGGACGAGAATCCAAGTCAGCTACCCTGATGCAAGTGCAGAATACGATAATCTTGCTACCTCAATGATGATCTTACATGTAGAAGCCATATTTTATCCTTCAGCACAAGGCATCTCTAATACTCAGTTGTTAAATCTCATCAACCACACCAATAAAGCCACCAACAGCCATCCAACCCCTTGGCACCTTGGAAGAACCTTGGAACAATCTTGCGTTTGGTCATTAGTTCTTGGCATCAAAAGCCGTCGCGTTAACCGAGAGTGATTGACGCTCGCAACCACCAAATCGGGTTTGTCGTGCCGAGCAGGCAGAAAAGAAAGAAAACAAGGAACGCATCAGGGTCCACAAATCATTCCACATCGACCTAGAGGAGCACGGACAAAAAGGTCAACAAAACAATGACATCAGAATGTCTTGGTAATCCACTCCCCGGTCCACGGGTCCACTTCCCAGCAACTAGAGGGCCGTTGAGAACTGACTATGGTTTTCAGTGAAGATCCCAACCTTGGAACCGCCCGGGCTGCTTCGGGTATATATGAGACCTCTTATTGGAGGGCTCTGGAGCCGCCCTTCTGCGAATGCCCAATTGGCTTTTGGGTTCGGGAGTCTTCCCTTGGGTCTCAATTTCGGTATTCCAGATCGAGCACTCATTTCTAGATCGTGTGGTACATACATTCTTTTGGCTTTTTTTCACCCGTCTTTTTCTTATTTTGTAATCTAGGCTTGCGACGCTTAATATCGGTTGCACTGCGGATGTATCACGTTCTCGTTTTCGTCATGGCCTTCCTCTAGATCCCGAGAGCGAGAGGTATGGAGTGTTTGGGTCCATTTCGAGATCGGATATATGGATGCCCTAGGCCTGGAATGTCAGCTAGATCGAGAAAAATAATAAACTTTTTTTAATTTCCGTATTTGAGCTTATTTCCGTTTCTCAGGCAACAGGCAGTGATATCTCTATTCCGAGTAGAGATACCCGACTCAAATGCTATAAATGTTTACATCCTAGGTATAGGCCTCGAAGTAATGACCCACAGAAATGAGATCGCTCTCTCTAATAGGCCTTCTAGCAGAACATCTTTTCTATTTCGTAAGGAAAACACAATCCCGAGTTTACAATGAGATTGCCGAACACTGGACTGGATTTCAAACAATATCGTACATATATACAGGATAATGTCTAGCAGATCTTGGCCCTCCCTTTCAGTTTTAGTGCTCACCCTTCGCCGCTTTTTCTCACCAAGGAAATTGAGCACGTTCCTAAGCGGCCTGAGTTGTATGGCTTTGTGGTCCACCCTGGGTTTGAACGGCATGAGCTCAAATGTTTCGGGTCTCCCCGAAAATTTTGCAAGCCTCCCCAAGCTGCTCTCCCCTTAGTTGTCCGTGCGACCCCGCCACTCCTCAACCCGGATTATCCAATCACGAACAAGAGCTTCAAAAAGCCCAGTCTCATCGATAGGAAGCCCGTGCGTACCACGGTCTAGAACAGCATAGGTTGATCGCGGATAGAGCTCCAGCAATCGAAGGCTGTCTCGATAGCCCACACTGTCGTCTTGTCGGCCACATACAACAAGTGTGGGTGCAAAGAACTTAGCACTTTTATCGTCCAATGAAAAAGATAACTGATAACGATCTGGATCAGCTCGGATCGGATCCAACACCTCATTATCTGCTGCTTTCTCCGCTGGAAGGTAAACCTCCTCGTATTTTGCCTTTAAAGTCTTAACATAAGCATGCGTTTGGATGAGAACGTTTCCAAGCAGTTTACTGTCTTCGGCTGGTAGGTTCGACATGAGTTGCTCGTTTGCAACCAAAGGGCTGAAAGCGTCAAGATCGCGCATGCTGTCCTTGGGCTCAATGAGTGGTACGCGTAATAGTAAACCATCGACTTGATCAATATATTTTTGAGCTATCGCACGGGCAAGGTAGCCGCCACATGATGAGCCGATAATTAAGAATCGTGAGCTCCCAAGTCGAGAATCAATGAATTGCACAAGGCGATGGTAGATCTCATCCAGATCCTTGACATTATTCGCCGGTGTTGTGCCCATGCCTGGAAGGTCCACGTAGATGCGGCAAAGTCCAGGTGTTTTGTTGAAGATCGGCTCGAAGTCCACCTTCTCGCCTTTCCCCTCCATCTGCCATCCATGGATGATCAAGACGGGAAGGCCTTCGCCGATTTCATGTGCAGATAGAATAGATACCATCGTGTTACTGGGTAGTGATTTGTGAATATATGAGGAGGAACTAGCGGAGTTGATTTCTTGGAGGGGTACAAATTGTTCGCAAGCACGCCATCTTATAGTGCTGACAAAGTGCTGCTCTTATCGTAACGTAACCCATAAACTTGGAGTGGATAATACAAGCGAGCCGATAACATCGCGTGTTTTTAGTCGTGTCTTAAAAACCACACTGTTCAACCACGCGAGACTCATGAAAATTCAAAATATTTGGTTGGGCTGAGAAGTAGGGTATCTCAAATATTTCATATACCTTACTCTATATGTTGTATACTCTTCATTCAAAGTGTAGTGATCAAAGCTTCTGATTCTAGAAGACTCGAGCTATCTTCGACTACAGCTTCATGATATAGAATAGCGAGTATTTGGTTTGTTACTCTCTACCCGTAGACAATTTTCCGATAGTATATACCAAGTCAAACATGTTGCTTTCACTCCGTGTATGGGAACTCCCAAACACAGTTCGTCTATTACCCATAGCTCTCGAACTCGTTCCCAAATACCATGCAATTTAGCGAGACTTTCCAGTTCACGCTGATTATCGCTTATAATAACTTGTAATAACGAAGTGAATGCTCCTAAAATACTAAATGGAGAACCCCTCAATTCTGTAGAATGCACGGCATGAGGATCTGAGCTCTTGTCATTCAAATAGCTGTAGATAGCTACAGATGCTGAACATCACTTCCACTTGGATTCCCAAGCTTTCCACACAAAATCAATATGATGTCATGGCCTTAGAAGGGCCAAAATCAATAAATTTCCACTTTTGCTTTTTCTCTGTGCGGGTCGTCCCGGTACGTGACCGCCCCTTCGGGTATAGGGGATTCTGGTTACCCATTTATACCAGTATCTCAGAAATACATACGTTCACGTATGTATCTGTATGTATTTTTTTTCGGTAGCCGGAGTGTATCACCCGTTGGAATATCGTTTGCCACTTTGACTGATGTGTCCCTGATTGGATCTTTTTCTTATTCTTTATTCTTTTTATTCTCTTTTTCATCGGAGTGTCTAACCGCTAGGACTACCTAGGTATGAGCGGCATTTGTCGCTTTTATAGTGGGTATTCAGTTTGGTATTTTGTGTCTATAGTATAACTATAAATGTTGCACTTAACCTAGATGTCATCTTGCTCACAGACATTGACATTGTGCTTATAAGGTTCAAATGATACCTATCCATGGTTGCTTAGGTCGTGATTATGTCGTTGCAATTTCACCTGATAAATTATGCCCTAAGTCGTGTCACCATTGCCCCTGACCTGACAGTATAATATAGACCTCCTTCGCACTGATATAGGGCTGATGCTTAAGTTAAAAATAGAACCCTGTTCTACACTTGCTGATAATCAACAACCTTTCAAGGCCAAAGTGGTATCTCACTTCTGCACTTAACCTTCTCACAGTGCCTGACCTAAATTTAGGTTGTCATGCCAATGATAATCGTTACTTCAAATATAATTTTATAAAAGTTTATATCCTTGCAATGTTTTGCTACTTTGTCTTATATTCAAACTTAGTTCGGGACCTCTATGGCCTGACCATAATAATAGAAAATATAGATATGCCTGTTTGCCTTTGTAGTCTTATTACTGTGGCACATAGACCATTGTCTGTGATACCCCAGCCTCTTTATAGAAATGATTCTGTTCATCCGAGAGTCTTAAGGGGCTGGTTTTGCGCTGATCTCTGTGCTAACCCGGATATTAAGCCCTTTACTGTGGCCCACGGCATGATTCTACCGAACGAAACCCCCCGATGTTAGGCAAAGCGCCTTTTCTTTTGCATCCACCCCAGTCAATGAACTAGATTTAGACTGTCTCACTCAGGTTGTACACTTACGGTTGCCGGTGCATCCAGTTTAAGGTTCTATTCGAGTCACACATAGAGGTGTGATGTGCAAATTATATTCCAGGAGTACTGCCCTGTCAAGTACCTTCACCATAGCCATAAGTGGCAGTCGCGACTTCCTTGTACGTTTTGGAAAGCACATAATCAGAAACCAGCACGTGCTGTCTCGTAGTCACGGGCACCGTTCCTTCCTCAACAGGTGGTGACTTTGTTTACTATTTCTTCTCCCCAGCTCCCACTTTATTTCTCTTCTCTTTTTTCTCTTCTTCCACTTCACACTCGTTCCCCCTTTTCTACATTCACCTTCGTTTTCATCGATTGCTTGGTTATTCCATCAAGCCATCACTTCACATTCGTTTATTAACCTTCGTCTTCGCCAAGATGGCAGCTTGGACGCGTTTCAAGTTGCTTCTGGCCCTGGTCACCACTCTGGTGGCCATGGTTGCTGCCTCAGCTGGCATGTCTTATGGCCCATAACTGGCGATGTTTCTGATCACTTACTGACATTTCCGTCGAACAGAGTGCTATGACATCGAGTCGGTCTTTCTTCAGGACCCCCACACTGGGGAGCAGTACCAGTTCGGTGAAGGTAAGTCAATTTCACTGCTTGGGTCTACCTTGAAATCTGCCGTTGCTGATCAATCTTCACAGTCAATATTTTGCCTCGCGCCTTGTTTGGTCGTGCTGTTCACGCTTCTGAACTGAGTAAGTCCAGGCTCCTTCCTCCCTCTACACGGGGATTTTTCAATTCCCTCGCTTTTTTTTTCAGACCAAGAACTAACTTGATACCAGTCACTGTTACTGTTACCCACACTACCTGCGGTCATGAGGAACCGACCACAACTGTCACCACAGATGTTCCTTGCACCACTGAGCACTCTACTACACCTCTCACCATGGAGTCTACTACTCCAGTCCCGGTTCAGGTCACTACCCCTGTGCCTGGTGTTTCTCAGTCTACCGTGCCTACTACTTCGTCAACCCCGGTGCCTGTTACCACTCAGACTTCTGTGTCCAGCGCCCCTGAGGTGTCTTCTCAGTCGACTGCACCAGTCTCTTCCCAGTCATCTGTGCCTGCTGGCCCTCACAGTTCTGTTCCTGGAACTACTGAAGTGACCACCAAGTCTTCTGCACCCGGTATAACCCAGACTCCTACGCCTGGTACCACTTTCGTGACTTCGCAGTCTTCCGTACCCGGAACCCCTACCGAGGTGTCCACAGGAAGCAGTTCTGTAACCAACACTGAATCCTCCACGGTTATTGCCACTGCCACCGAGTCGGTTTCTTCATCTCGTCCCAATCCTACTAGCGTGACTCCTGTTCCTGCCACCACTGCTGAGGACCACACCACTTCCACAGTTTCTGGTACTGTCACTGAAGTGACCACAAGTCCCAATGCTACCAGCGTGGCTCCTGTTCCTGTCACCACTGCTGACAATAACACCACCTCTACAATTCCTGGCACTGCTACCGAGGTCACCACCGAGACGATCTCGTTGCCTTGCCCTTCCTCCTCTGAAGTGACCCCTGCTCCCGGTACCACCGAGATTCCTGGAACTACTTCTGAAGTAACTACTGGACCCATTACATCTTCTCGTCCTACCAAGGTGGTTCCTGTCCCTGGTACTACTGGAGTCACTTACACAAACTCAACTTTTCCCCAGGCTCCTAGCACTGTGACTGATGTGACCACTTATTACACCACGTCTCCTTGCCTCAACTCAACTGGGCTGGCTCCTACCCCAGTGACCACTGAAATCACCATCACTGTTGAGGTTCCTTGCACCGAGACTACCAAGTGTCTCACCACCAAGGTTCTCACCACCAGCACCCTACCGGCTTCGGAGACAACTGTTCCCGTTCCTGTCCCGGCTTCCACTGAAGAGGTCACTGTCACAGTTGAGATCCCTTGCACTGAGACCACCAAATGCATCAGTACCAAGGTGTACACCACCACCCCTGCGGAGACTACCACCATCTCTGTGACTCCGATCCCGGTTACAGTTCCTGCTCCACAGACTACTACTGAGTTGGTGACCACAGTCATCCAGCCAACTGCCCCTGGTGTCCCTCCAAAGGAGACCACCGAGGTCGTTACTACTGTGATCCAGCCAACTGCCCCTGGTGTCCCTCCAAAGGAGACCACCGAGGTCGTTACTACTGTGATCCAGCCAACTGCCCCTGGTGTCCCTCCAAAGGAGACCACCGAGGTCGTTACTACTGTGATCCAGCCAACTGCCCCTGGTGTCCCTCCAAAGGAGACCACCGAGGTCGTTACTACTGTGATCCAGCCAACTGCTCCTGGTACCCCTCCAAAGGAGACCACCGAGGTCGTTACTACTGTGATCCAGCCAACTGCTCCTGGTGTCCCTTCACAGGAGACCACCCACGTTTTGACTACTGTGATCCAGCCAACTGAGCTGGTCCCACTTCCTCCCGCCACGACAATCGAGGCTACCACCGTGGTCAAGGTTCCTGCACCTCCTGCTCAGCAGGTTACCACTCTGGCCACCACTACTGTTCCCAAGCCCGCGGTGACTGAGGCCGAGGGTACCACCACCGAGTCCAAGGTTTCAGTTGTGCCTCCTCAACAGCCTACCCACACCCAGGAGGATACGGTCCCACCATCTCCTCATGGTACTTCTTCCAGTGGCACTCTTGCCCCTTCTCCTGTTTTCAACAGTGCCAATGCCGCTGGAATCATGGACAGCCGTCTCTTTGCCATGAGCATTGTGGTTATGCTCTCTCATATCATTCACTTGATTCTGTGAGAACGCCACACATTCTTCCCGTGTTAGGAGGCAAGTCTAGCCATCTTCTGATGTAGCAAGGATAGTACCTGATGCGACGATTGTGTTTGCGATGGAATTTGAGGAACCCATGGTTTTGATGGGTGGCCGTTTTTTTATGGGATGCAACTGGCTCCCCTTAATCTTGCAAATTTTATTAGTGACTCATATTCTAGTTGAAGCATAGCTTTCTGAATTTCAAGAATGTTCACTATTGGTTATGTCCAACGTATCTTGCAATCTGTAATCTGCAACCAAATACGAAGTCCAAAAACAAAAGAGCTGACCGAACAATGCATTCGGGTAGTTATATCTCGGCTATAAAACAAATGTTACAGATAAACAGAAAGTACTACGTATGTAGTTGAGCAGCCAAAGTATTGAACATAACACAGATCTTTATCAAATGAACACAATGGCCAGTGTGATAACCTCACAGAATGGATGAGTGCTAATATCCCCCAACAAACGGGTGCAGTAGCTTGGCTAAGAGCCAGGGTATCTCAGAGAAACAAGGAGAATGCATAGGTATGTGCACATAGAGTATACACACAGGACAGACGTGAATGGGTACAGATCTCCCTACCCCAACAGGGCTCAAACCTCAACCTCACCAAGGGATTCAATATCTCTCGTCAGAGCACAGATCCAACATCCATCACCAATCTTGTCTCGCAGAATTCTTGCCGTCGTGACTTTGGGACCAACGGTGCGAGATGCGGTAGCAGATCGGGTCTCGTCGACTGGAGACATGGCTCGGGGTGTAAGATCCGCAGATCGGTCACGGCTGCTCGTGCCGGATTGTTGCTGTGACGTGTCTGCGTGCAAGTGGGATAGATGGAAAATATGGCCACAAGCAAAGCCAACAAGGATTTCTCGCTCTGTAGCAGGGTTATTATTAGCATTGTTCTTTTTTGAAGAATAAAGTATGGAATGAGATTGGGTCAAAATCATACCGTTTTCCCGGAAGGCGGCTTTGCAACCACCGCATCTTCCTTGTCCAGGGCCGCCGAATTTCCTCGCTCCACTGCTCACGGATATTTGATCTTGAGCTTGGGTCTTTGCTGTCGGTGTCTTATTGAAATCTTCTTGTCTGTCATCAATGACATCGAACTTGATTCCCCGGCGCTGACCTTTGCGCAGCGAGTCCATCCCAAGTGCAACTTCGCTTTGCATGACCCTGGCCGCGCCTTGGCTGATACTAGCTTGCAGATCATGCTCACGGATCAAGCGAGTGAGACCCTCTCTTAGACCTTCAATCTCCAGCCCGCTCGGGATCCGACGGACAAGCTTTATCGGGTCGATGGCCGTTCCGGCCTCGACAAGGAGACCGTGGATGAATTTTGGTTTGTCCATAGAGTAATCAAGCAGATCTTCCCACAGATCAGGATCCTCCTGTGATTTTGCAAATGAAATGGCCCGTGAAACATCCTTGAGGTCCGATAGAATCAGGTTCAAGGCTCGCTTTGTCTGGCCCATCTTGGACAAGAGGAAAATCAACTCTGGTGTGAATTTGTGGTCTTCGCAGATGGATGTGGCTTTCTCGAATGAATATGATATGCTTGTTTGGAGGAACTCCATCAGCAGAGGCCGGTCGTAGTCGGCAAATACCTCAACGGCCGTATCGGCAAAGTTATCAATCAGGGCCTTGCCTTCATCGGCAGCAAGCTTGCTGGCTGCATCCCGGGCATGGATTCCACGTCCTCTTCTAGGCTTAGAGGCGTCGTGCGGTAATGACTCGCCTCGCCAGAGCGCTCGGAGATAGAAATAAAGGAACAGGAACCGGTTTGCGGCGATCAACTGAGATACCACGGTATCTGGGAGAACAATTCCCGTGTATGCTTCACTAACAAGGAGTCGCGTGGGCTCCGAAGTCAACTCCTCCAGTTCGGATTTCGTGGCTGACTTCATTTGCTCTTTGGAAACCCGAATCATAATGAAGGCCGGTATATCATTAGTGACTGCGTCGAGCAGGCGGTGTTCCCGGACCAAAGCCATAGCAGCATCTCCATCTTGCAATCGTATATAACAACGCAAGGCTTCGCGATGATGTCCACCTACCAGGAACAACTTGGCGAGGCAATCTGTGAGGATTCGCCACTCCTCAGACTCGGCGCGCACTGGTTCGGATTTCGCCTGTGCTTCGATGGCTTCTGTGACCACATTTGCATCAAACAAATCGGATGGCCATATTTCGATGAGTTCTTTGAATTTGACCAAGTCTCGTGACACATAGTGAGTGAGAATGACTTCGTAAATTCGAGAAGACAACGATGGATTTAAATCAACCGGGATTTTCGAAGTGATCTCGTCAATTTTATCATTTTTGATAAAGGTCCATGCCCAGTGTTCCCATCGTGGAGCGTCGCGGATGACTTTGCCACAAATGCTCGCAGCCTCAGTCCACTTCTCTTCGCTGACAAGTTGGTTGATCCAAAGTTCCCCAAGGCGAGCCTTTTCCTGTTCAGCAGCAGAAACTTTTGTTCGACCAGCCGTTGTGATAGACGATCGATCATCAGCAAAGAATTCACCTAAACTGGTTTGAGACCTTCCTGCGGCCTCGGAAACAACTTCGGTTAGGTCAGGTATCGAGCCCGCAGCTTCGGGATGTTTATCGACGAGACGCCATGCATCCTCATACTGGCCATGAGAGTCAAGCCAGGACAAACGGTCTGCAAGATCCCTTTTTACTGCAACAACGCAGTCGTATGGGCTGTGGACAAAGATTTTGGCACCAGGAGCACCTGCAACTTCCTGCACCTCCTTCGGAAGGGCATCTTCGGCCAGATGAAGTTTAGATATAAAAGAGGGGGCCACTCTACCAGACCCCTTGTCACCACTGCTTGTGGTACTTCGGATGCTGGCGCCAGAGCTGAATAGCCGCGCAGAGTACATAGTAGCATCCCAAAGCCCATACCCAAGAGCCCCCAGGGCACCACGCTGGACGACTTGTCCCTCTGGGGTCTTCCACGGAGGCAGGACACTCAGATGATAATCGGACGCCGAGAGACCTTCGAACCGGTTTACCGAAAGTGTGTCAGCGCTGACTTCTTCCTTGGTTTCAATGTCAATGACACGAAGTTCAGGTTCCAGGCCCTTTTTCCGATTGCGGGTCCCACTGCTTCTTCCGGTACTTGCAGTTTCACCTTCGGTTTCCATATATGCGAGAATGACAAGCAGACGAGGCGTATACAATGAGATGCCAGATACCACGCAATCTGTTCGTAATCTGTGTTCAAAGTTAGCGATGGATAATTCAACGCGTGCGAGCTCCAGCTTACATTGTAACAACCTCTGCAGAGCCCAATTTCTCGCCCTTCGATGTTTTGCTTGCCCTTTCGGGGTAGACATCAATGACCCAAACAGTTCCTCCCCAACCGACGACAAGCTTTTCCACTTTCTCAGTCGACACGGTCGACTGAAGTTCTGGACTTGCTGGATTATCATTTGGATCGAGATTGTCTCGACTGTCCAAAGCAGACTGGTCAATCCATTCTGCTCGTGCTTTCCAAACACCGGCCATTTCATCCCAGCCGGGACGAGTTGGACGATCAATATGACTAATTCGTTTCCACGCAAATTCTGTCTCCGAAGAATCCAGATGCAGATTTGACCGCATAATCTTGATGCCTTCCTCGTTGACCCAGGCTACATATTTTCCTGAAAGTGACCATTTAATTGTGCTTATAGCCCCTTCCCCGCTGTGGATAATTGTATCTTTTCCACTAGTGGATGCCAGGCCCATGGATCCAAGCCAACTTGACGCTGTGGCGGCTGCACCCCCCATTGTTGTCGAGTTGGAGGTCGCTCCAATACGACCGCCAGTCGTCAGGACCAATTCACCCGCTCGGCCACCAGACAGGAATGCCCTATCACTTTTGTATTCTGGAGACAAAGCGATAGACTGAACTGGTCGGCCAAAATTGCGCAATAGCACGTCCTTGGGGTCTACCAGCGACGAGACACAGACGTGGCCATCAATTGAGGAGGTTCCAATGTAAATCGAGTTCGATGGTATCGGAGGGACAACTGGATGGTTACCCGGTTTCCCTTGCCCACGAATACTGCCGGTGGTATTAGATGATCGCGTGGATGGTCTGTATTCCTCTGTGGTCTGCTTGCTGAAGGTGTCTTGCCTAAGGTTCGGGAGGGGAGGTGGAAATGGCGATATCGATATTGAGGTTACGCTTGCTGAGTGTGCATGATATACACGGAGGGATTGTAGAAGCGGCAAGGACATAACATGCTTGACAAGGTCAGCTCATATGTCTGCGCGCTGGTGTGGCTAACTTACGACGTTCCCGTTGTGTGTCCCGACGATCTAGGCATATCGTTAGCTCATTGTCATAATATAGGTTCCGCTAAAAAATACATACCATTTTATCTCCTGCTACGAGGAACGAGCTTGTCGCATCCCCGTTGCGATATACTGATCCTAGGTGCTTCGTAAGGTATGCGTACTTGAGGCGGGGCTCCTCGTCCTCGTCGTCCTCGTCATCTTCTTCTTCGGCCTCTTCTTCTTCGTCCCCATCATCGCTGCTACTAGAGCCGTGGTCATTGTATCGTTGGTGCTTATCTTGGGCGCCTTCAGTCGTGTCTGTTGGTGAACTGGCTCGTATGGATGTGTCGTGCTTGGGAGTGCTCTGAACGGCACTTTCGTCCGGCGGTGTCGCGCCAGGCGCGTCCATGGCGAATCCCTCACAGCACCTGCAGCTCCCGAGCTGGTTAAAGTGGAATGCGACAAGCTGGAAACGGAATTCGGTAGTTCTACAGTTGAGCCGGGGTAGGTCAGGGCCCCGAGCTTGGTTCCATGACTAAGCGGGGTATCGGGCCGCGGGCTGCAAACCGATGTCATCGACCGAGCCACTGGTGTTTTTGTTCCTCAAACACACAATGTTTGCCAGGCCATTTGTCTGCTTGAGCTGCAAGCGCCCAGTACCACGGCTTCCTACACGACCGCAGACCCAGTACCTTCACGTCTCGCCTCCATTGGCACTTCCCCGACGGAAGGATTTCTTCTCATCCAATGCCCACTTAAAACAAAAACAGAACAACAACGATGAACCAGTTGAGCTCTCTCCGGATTCCCAGAGGAAACGTCGACGGGGTCCTAGGCTACCAGCAGCTCCCACTTCATTGCGGCGAGTAGCGGTAGAAGCACAGAGATCGAAGGATGGCATTCACTCCAAGGCGCTCCTCAAAGAGCAAGGTTTATATCGGACTAAGGTTGGCATAACTGAGATTTTCTACGATTTTCTTCCACTGATCGTTTTTGTGTCTCTAGACAGTGACTGCCTACGCCGTAGCCGAGCAATTCAACATCCGCAAAGTCAGAGATATTTTACAAGAACGAGGATATGAACCAGACCCGTTGGAAACGGGGCTCTTCCCACAAGTCGTTCATGTTCAGATACCGTTAGATTCCATACAGCGCATGACGAATCCCTCAAGCACAGACCTACCATCCGATGAAGTGGGCGATTTATTTGTGTTTCCCTCTGGTACAGTCGTAGCGTGGTCGCTTCCAGAAGGATTCACATCATTCCTAGCAACACGGACTCTCTTGCCCGCAGCAGAAGGTGCTCATGTTGATGAATTGGAAACCGAGGATCTCGAATTCGTGGAGGACCCGAAGCGGGAGAACAGTGTGATCAAAGGGGACACAATTATACTAGGAACCAACTCTGGCCACGGGGATGCAGAGGGATCACCAGCGGTGCAACAATCCGTCGATACGGTGTTGACCAAGGTTGCATTTTCCTCGGGTCTTGCCCGGAGTACCAAGTTGGCCGTCCTCGAGAGCCTTCTTTCAAGCTATTTTGAATCGACTCGGCCAATTCCGACTCTCCTGTCACAAGGATCACGTCTTCCTTTTACACGAGACTTTGTCCTCCGCAAAACTGGGCAGCTACTCAGTGTCCGAGCACAGCTCAATCTCTATTCCGAGCTCACTGATTCCCTTCCTGATATCTTTTGGGACAGCCGCCACGAGCTCGGCTTAGAGGGATACTATGAGCAGGCTGGCAGAGCTTTAGATGTTGGAATTCGCATCAAACTACTGAATGAGAAGATGGACTATGCGCAAGAGATCGCAAGTGTACTCCGGGAGCGCCTTAGTGAGACACATGGTCTCCGACTCGAATGGATTATCATTCTGCTCATTGCCGTTGAGGTTGGCTTTGAAGTATTGCGCTTATGGAAAGAAAGAGTGCATGAACAGGAGGAGGCGCGCAAGCAGGAGGCCTAGGGTCACCTGATGCCAGAGAATGACAGGCGCAAGGTCAGTGAAATATTTTTGCCCACCGTGGACCAACCAACTATGATACCCCTCCACTCCTGAATGTAAGCATATTACTCTGAATGACCATCTTGAACTTTAAACGAGTGCAATATAGAATGTGGCTGCTGTTGTGCAAGTAAACAAAGCCCGGATGACTCTTATCAGCTGTCCCCGCGCTTAGTCATATGTGACTCCGCACGAGGCGACTCCGATAGTACGTGGACAACCCTCGTAGCCTCCTGAGTATACCTATCCCTCCTCTGAATACGACCATCCTAGTACTTATATACTTGTCTATTGTTACATCCTCCCTCTTTTTCAATTTCACCAGTGTGTTCCCTGATATCACGACGAACAGCTGCCATCGATGATGCGGGGATCATCACAACAGTTCATGGGGATCCCCGGACCCCAGAAGATCCTCAAGACCTTCGGCTCACTCTGGCTCTCACAAACTTCAAACGAGAATGCAAACCCCGGAACTTCATCATCATGCCCGGACTCGGAAATAAGTTGCCAGGCCAATTACCACGGTCAAGACACCTGCTGTTTCAACTACCCCGGCGGTCAAATGCTTCAGACGCAATTCTGGGATGTCGACCCTGCACTCGGCCCTGAAGATGCATGGACTATCCATGGGCTATGGTGAGTTTGTACTAAATCCCCGGATTGAATGAATATACAACTAACCGTTTCAGGCCCGACCACTGCAACGGCGGCTTTGACCAGTTCTGCGACTCCAAACGCAAGTACAGCAACATTTCTCTGATCCTAGTTGACGCGGGCCGGGGAGACTTGCTCGAATACATGAGCGAGTACTGGAAGGATTTCCGTGGTGATGATAGCAATCTGTGGCAACATGAGTGGAACAAGCACGGCACTTGTGTCAGCACCCTGGAGCCAGATTGCTACGCGGATTATCTGCCACAACAGGAGGTTGTGGACTACTTCGACAAGACTGTTGAGGTTTATAAGGAGTTGCCTACACATGAGGTTAGTTTTATTCTCCTAGTCAATGACCAACTATATATATTCGGATCAAACCACTAACAATACATAAGTTCCTGGCCAATGCTGGCATCATCCCATCCCAGACACGAACCTATACTCTTGCCGATATTGAGGCTGCACTGGAACAAGCCCATGGAAACCCCGTCACTATCCGTTGCCGAGGCGGCGCCATCAATGAGATTTGGTACCATTTCAACATCGCAGGAAGTCTGCAGTCGGGAGAATTTGTCTCTGCAGGCCCAGGTCGGTCGCCCTTCAAAGTTACTCACTCTGGTAGATTGCAAGCTTACAAGATGACCAGATGGGCTGAAGTCCAATTGCCCCTCCAGGGGAATCAAATACCCACTGAAGCATGCTCGGCACGAGCCTACCCATACGACAACCATAGGTCACCCCGAGCCCACCGCGCCAGGCACTCCATTCGTAGGCCGAGGTAACTTGATTGTGGAGAGGCTTAACAGAAAGCATGGTTGCATCATCAGCTACGGAACATGGTTTTCGTCAGGGACCTGTGCGACTTTCCGGGCCGAAAAGATCTCAGGTTCGTAGCTGTGCTTTTCCGCATATGATGTCTGTGCTATTGTTTGCTAACATGAAGTAAATTACATCTTGCAGATGATATATTTACCCTGAAATCTAGCAAGGGACCTTGTGCCTTCGAGCATGACGCCCTTGCTTGCGGGCCCCACGTTACCACGGCAAGCGAGTTCACCGTATGTATATCCCAGATCGTCTTGCGAGATATTGCTTCATGTCCTCACACTGCATACAGGCCAAGGATGGTAAGCTTGCTTACAGTGATCACACTACCTTCTATGCCGACAACCCACCCAAGGGGCGTACACAGCGTAATGTGTATGCTTCGCAAGGGGGGCGGCCTATTGAGATCGAGATTAAGTGGACTTCGAAGTAGATGAGCTATCTTCACTATTGCTTTCCTTTCCTATGTTCCTAGTGGAAGTTGGGTCATTAGGTGGGCCTATCGGGATGTGATAGAGTTGCACAGAAATCCCGGCATAGGAATAGGGCGAGGGGACTATCAGTCGCCGATTCTTTCGAGCAGAAGAATTAGAAATATCAAATAGAAATGTGCGTTGTTTAGAGTTGTATCTTAGTATATGACATTTTGTTCTGGACGAATATTTTCTACTTCAAGTTTTCAGTGTGCACATCGATAAACTTGAAGATATTGCCCTCTTCCTCTTAGGCCGTGTGGCTCGTTGGTAGGACCTTTTCTTTTCCTTGACCAAGCAATATAAATTGGAAGATTCGGCCTACAATTCTACAATCAACACGGTAACAGATAATATGGAACCGGATGTAAGCTGTGTGTATAAAAAGTTCGACATAGTAGTACAGGCTATCGGCAATTATGTCTGTCATCGAAGGAAAAGAATCCTCCAAGTAAGTCATCTTGTTGACAGGGTAGGTACAGAAAAGATCCATTGAAAGTAAAGACATCAAATACATATCGCATCATGAAACATACAAAAAGAAGGGTAAACACCGGGAATAAACACGTCGCCATATGTCGAACATCTTCAAAGAGATGAGACAAGGCCAAAAGGACGTGAGCATTGAGACAATCATTCGAAAAGACAAAGGGAAAAAAAACAAGAAAGGAGAAATACAGGGGGGGAAATAAGGGCAAAAAGGGCAAAAAGCAAATAGCCCAAAACACCCGCATGTCCGCAAAGTCGTTTCAAATCCCGAAATGTGCAGAGAAGTAAACGCCCGATTTTTGTCATGGGTCATTAAAGTGTACAAGGTCGTCCCGTATCGTTGCAAAGAAAGTCTCGCCGTGAAGAAAATGATAAGCCGCGCCGTATATGCCGTGGTCTGTTTTGTGTACCAAAAGCCGTTCAAGGGTCCACCAGGAACTCGCTGGACAAGCAGTCGATTGGGTCTGTTAGATCATCATCCATGTGGGGAAGACCAGAGAAGGTCTTCTCGGGGTAATAGGATGAGACAGAGGCGAAGTCGGAGGTGTCCACGAACTGATAAGTCGAGAAACCAGCGAGACCCGAGTGAGCGATATGGCCGAACTCCTCTCGCAAGTCGTCGGAGGGATCTTGAGTCATGAAGATATCGATCTCGGAGCCGACGGATGATTCGGCCAGGGTGGGCGCCGAGCGAGGCGAAGACATCTCCCGAGGTGAGAGAGCAGATTCGCTGTAAAGAGATTCCTGCGAGTACGTTGATTCCTGCGAGTATGCCTGGGAACCGAAATTTGATCCGTACTGAGCCATTGCCTGCTCATATCTAGCGTGAGCGAGTTGGGGTGGTGACAAGGGCAGCATGTCATCCTCGAGCTGAGCATCGAGGGAGTTGTAGGTCTGGCACGGCGGGGACATTGTGTGGTATCTGTCTCCGGGAGAAGTGGGCGGCGTGAAGGACGAGACGGCAGTGGACGGGGCATAGTTGGGCGAGTTGAACACGGGAGCATCTTGCAGAGTGGGCTGGGTCTGAGCTGAAGCGATTGAGGTTGACTTTTCAGCAACACGTTGACGAGTACGAGTGGACTTGGCCTGGCGAGTCTCGATATCGGGACGGCTGTTCTTCTTCTTCGGGGGACGGCCACGCTTGGTGGTCTTTGGAACCACTCCGGTGAAGCCTCCAACACACATATCGCGCTGGCGATGCCGAGTCAGGGCATCTTGTCTAGCGAAGCTGGCACCACAGGCACAGGCGAATGGCTTGTTGCCACTGTGTGTCTTCAGATGGCGCTTGAGATCATGGCCACGCACAAAGTGCTTTTCGCAAATGTCGCATTTAAATTGACGATCTCCCAGATGTGTTTGGACGTGGGACTTGATGTTTTCCTTGCGACCAAAGCGGCAAAGGCAGCCTGTAAATAGACAAACCCATTTTCCATCTTTGGGATCGGGACCGGAGATGAACTTGGCGATTTCGTCGGTGGAGACACCGGTTTGCTGGACTGATGCCTTGACTCGAGCATCAAGGTCATCATCGTGAGCAGCTGACTCGATGGGAGTCGACACAGTAGATGGGGATCGCTTCTTGGTTCTGCCAGTGGAAGATGTGAATGAGACATTGGAATTTTGAGGTGTCATTCCATAAGAACTCGGGGATGGCATATCGGCAACTTCGGTAAAGGACGCGGTAATCGGGGAATTGACGGGGGAGGGCATTTGCTGCTTAATCTGCACGGAATTGACATAGGGGGCTCCTTGGAAAGACTGGGCTCTTTGCATCTCAGCGGTGGCAGGGGTTTGGGGAAATGAGAAACTTTGGGACTTGGAAGGTGTTGGGTCATTGCTGTACATGGAATAATCAATAGATCTTTTCAATGGGGTAGAATCGGGGGTCAAGGGGGAGTTGTCTGGCGTCTCATTAGCTTCGGGCGGGTTAGATTGAAGAGAAAGATGCATACAAGCAGTAGACATTTGCGAAAGAATCTTCGCAGATGGAGCCTTTGGTTGAACAGAGACTGGGTGCATTTGTCCGGCATAGGCCGTCACCTGCTCGTTTTGGACCATTGGCATGTTGCGCTGAGGAAACAATTCCCAGTCGGCATTGCCAATAAACTGTTGCTGTTGCTGGTTCGAGAATTGCTCTTGTTGCATACGGTGCAGGGCAAGCTTCAATGGTGTGTTTTCGGAGCATTCACTGGCTGATCGGGACAAAGCCGGAGCACCGACAGAAGAGGGCGCAGGGCTGCCAGTGGTGGTGTGGATCGCTTGCAATTGTTCTTGGTTGAAAGCCTGGCAGTCAGATCCGAGCGATTGGTGAGGTTGATATTGATACGGCTGCTGCATGTGCATGCCTGATGGAATGAAAGATTGCTCGGGCTGCTGGGCATATTGTTGATACTGCTGTACATCCCTCTGTTGATATGGGAAACCTGATTTTTCGTTAAAATAATCTCGCAGCTGCGAGACCGTCTTCGGCATGTGTCGGTCCATAGGAGGCTGTTGATTGAAAGAGCTGTAGTCCACAGTCTGGCCTCGACGATGTGACCGACGGGGTTGCATATTGTTCATGACTGGCGGCTGGTATGGAGCAACTGGTGTGGAGATTTGACGGCGATGACGACCGGTTCCCAGCGCGTTGGAGTTCATGATTATGTCGCCGATTGACGGATGGGTCCTGATTGAGGTGTCAGTATGTGAATAAGAAAGCAGGAGGGCAATAGGGAAGAAGAGTGGGAAGTTAGAGCCTCAAGTAGCGGTAGCTATTCAAGAGTATCAAGTTCAAGTTAAACCAGTGACACTGTGGATTCTGAACTCAACCTGAAAGAGCAGAAACACAGATGTATGAATGGTTTCCCAAGTTTGGTTCTGGAACTCCAGATCTATGTGAGAGACCCGTTCTCATCAACAAATCGGGGTGTTGGCATAGCAACGGCTTAGCCCGGGCGTCTAGGAAACCAAGGCTCTGACGAAAAGCGGGCCCTCCCTTGCCATTCGATTTTTTTTCGGCCCTTTGATGATCGCCTTGCTTAGAATTATTCAACTTTCACTGCAAGGGCAGCTAATCCCTGGGATAATAATGCATTTAGATGTACGTAGACTTATAAAAAATTGACGACTCCTCGGTTGGTTTCCGAGGAGATTCAATATAAACAAAGCCGATCTCATACTCTATAGACCTTGGCTCCATATATAGTACCCATAGGCCGATAGGCCGATAGGTCCCATGGCGTCACATCCCAATATTTTGATATTGGATATTCGACCTGTCTAACACGGGATAAATGTATATGGCCTCAGGCATGAATCGATGCAAATCACTCAGAGTCACGTGCTGGTCCCTTTGCCAAGACGGGCCGACCTTTTTCCTGTCACTTTTTTACCACCCAACACGTGATTAGTCTCAGTCAGCATTTCCTTTTAAGCTAGACTACTTTCGGTTATATGACCCACCCACGTGACCGCACAACGATTTTAATCACCAACCGGCTTCCGCGCACAACGATCTTTTTTAATCTTGCAAGGTTGAGGAAGACACGACTGTCGAGGTGAGTCTTGGTCCTATACAGGCAGATAGGAATGTGATGAGCATGCGCAAATAGCATGCAGACGATTCTCTCTCTGCCTGCCACATTTTCATCATCGCGAGCATCCCACTGACATCTATCGCAGGCCTTCATCAAGATGCAGATCTTCGTCAAGACCCTTACGGGTAAGACTATCACCCTTGAGGTGGAGT
Source organism: Penicillium freii (assembly GCA_028827385.1). Classification (NCBI taxonomy): domain Eukaryota; kingdom Fungi; phylum Ascomycota; class Eurotiomycetes; order Eurotiales; family Aspergillaceae; genus Penicillium; species Penicillium freii. The sequence goes on along the minus strand of JAQIZX010000004.1, from coordinate 4,470,058 downwards.
CCTCCGACACCATTGACAATGTCAAGTCCAAGATCCAGGGTAAGCACAACCGAAATCCGCAAGCCACGATCGCACACATGCGAGACTGGAAGAAAATACCCAAAAAAAGCGACATAGGCTAACCCCACACCAGACAAGGAGGGTATTCCCCCTGACCAACAGCGCCTGATCTTCGCCGGCAAGCAGCTCGAGGATGGCCGCACTCTTTCGGATTACAACATCCAGAAGGAGTCGACCCTTCACCTCGTCCTCCGCCTGCGTGGTGGTGGTAAGAAGCGCAAGAAGAAGGTCTACACCACCCCCAAGAAGATCAAGCACAAGCACAAGAAGACCAAGCTCGCCATCCTCAAGTACTACAAGGTTGACGGTGACGGCAAGATCGAGCGTCTTCGCCGCGAGTGCCCCGCTCCCGAGGTATGTGATCACTTTTTGTCGCAAGGCAATATCCTACAGTTCCGATCAACAGAAACTAATTCATCCTTTCTTATAGTGTGGTGCCGGTGTCTTCATGGCCGCTATGCACAACCGCCAGTACTGCGGTAAGTGCCACCTCACCTACGTCTTCGACGAGGCCAAATAAATGGTCTAAGTCGGGCCGTGGTGTGCTGTCACCGAGCTTGAGCATGGTTTTTTTTCTAGCCTGGTGCAAGTGATGGAGTATCACGGTTGACGTTTGTTGATGATGGTTCCTTGGTATACCCATGTGCTACAGTCAATACAAAGAATAAAAACTAGGCATCCGCCAAAAACTCGAAAACTCCCACGTAATGATAAAACTCGTATGTATTTGTAGACTCAGATCTTGTCACACTGTCTGGTAAATCACTGTACTGCGAATGGCAATGTACAAAGCCGTGCAAGCAACCTATTCGGGGACGCCAGCTTGGATATTGGCATACTTGCTCTCAGGGAACTCAAGAGCATTCTCCGACTGATCCAAAGCGCCTGCACCGCCCACACCGTCGACAAAAATACCGATCAAGCTTCCCTGCGCGGGATCAGCCTCCTTACCACCCTTATCACCGCTACTCTCCCACCACATACCACCACCCAGTCCGCGCTCGAGAATATACTTCGCCTTGACCTCCGCCACATGGGGCGTGTCGTAAGAAACCATCGTGCGCGAACCGCCATCATAGCAATACGAAGCAATGGCTTCCTCATCGAACTTTTCCTCAGCCCCGGGTCTGGGTAGCGCCTTGTAATCCCACACTCCGTTCTCCCAACTGCCCTCTCCGACCCCGGAGAAGGGGGCGCCAGGTCCATCGGTGTTCTCGAATGCACGGCCGTACAGTGGCATGCCCATGACGATCTTTGAGGCTGGTACACCACCGTTGTTGATGTAGAAGTCCAGAGCAGCGTTGATCGAGAAGGGTGTAGATGCAGGGTTGGAATCGGAGTGGGCGATGTTCGCTTGGTGGCCAGCGTTGCTGTCCCAGCTTCCAGCGAAGTCGTACGCCATGAGGTTGTAGAAGTCTAGCACGGGGGTCATCTCTTGGAATTTAAGCTTCTCATAGTTGCTCGCGCCTGTAGCAGTCAGTTCGGTGGTTCATGGTAACTTTTTCCATCATTGAGGATATGGTATAGACATACCGGCAGGGCAGGCGATTGTCAAGTAGAAACGGCGATCAGCGCCAGCCTCTCTGTCGAGAACCTATTTCCCGTCAGTTGGTCCAATTGAAGAAATTAGGAGGACGATATACCTCTCGGCACTTCTGGAGCAAGAGAACAAGGTTCTCAGCCTCGGTGTCATCTGGATATAAAATAAGCCTCGTACTTCCTTCAAGTATGTTCTGACAAACCCACCTTTAGGATATTCCCAATCGATATCAATACCTATGAAAAGAGTCAAAAATCAGTATTGCACACAGTACCTAGCCGACGGAAACGTACCATCGAATCCCAGATCAAGAACCAGACGTGTCGCGGATTCAGCAAATTTAGTGCGACCTTCCTCGGTGCTCGCGGGCTGCGCGAAATTCGCGGAGTAGGTCCAGCCACCGATAGAAAGCAAAACCTTCAGCTTGCGGTTCTGCTTCTTGAGCAGGAAAAGCTGCTTGACACATCCATACGCATTGTCACCGACATCGTTCCACGAGTCTGTCGGGTAATGCTTCTCGAGATCGGACCAAGAGTCGGTCAAGTACCTGCAGTTCTGGGTCAGGACATTCTTGTGCAGTCTGTAAGGGTCAGGAGCAGGACTTACACCTCGCCGGTTTCAGGACGAATGTTGGCAAATGCATAGAGGATGTGTGTCAACTTCTCCGCGGGAAGATCCTGCGGGTTGTAGTTGCGGCCGTAAATTGCCTGTGGGGTATTGTCAACATTGGTGCTTTTTTTCGGTGTATACATCCAGCCAGTTAGGCCTAGTAAGATGGATGCAGATCATGCAGTCGGAAGTGAAATGAAATGAGGTAATCAAAGTTAAACACATACCCAATTGACGAAGTAGGCGACTGATTTGATTTCAGACATGGTTGATGCGGGGGTAGTACGGGGATAGTTAAAGTATTGCACGAGAACAGCCACAAGGACAGCTGTAAACAAAGCAATGGGTTTGAGACGATACGCCACAATTTCAAGTCAGAAGAAAGTTATGTTCGAGAGTTTCGACCAAAACACAAAACGGCAGCGTGCAAGTATTTCTAGGAAGTACTTTATGTCGCAGCCTAATTGTTAGTGGACTGTCGTACCTTGGGGGGTCTGGGCAAGATCAACGCCACAACGTCATTGGTCAGCCCTAGGGGACTCACATGTGGCAGTGCAGAACTTAAGGCACCAAGGCACCAAGTGTGGCTGAGTATAGATCGGAAAGGATATCCGCGAAGATAGAAGATTGGAGATGTATCTGTGCAATCAATGATATAATCTGGATAATCTGGAGACAACCTATGTCGATGGGCGACTATATGTATGTTTACTAAATTCCCAGAAGGGTCCAACAAAACGTGGTGCGTGACACCTCCACCTGTTCAAGGTGCATGTAACCTCATTCTTGGCCAATCCCTAATATGTTTGTTTCATGTAACAGTGTGTTAGCTTATTGGTTTTGAATTTAGACTTGATTATTTTGTGGAAGCACAAGGTATGGAGTATCAAGTACTCGTGATGTGGAGGAATGTAACTCTAGGCAAAGAATGCGACCTGGCTGGCCTAAGAAAAAGAAGCAATACTATATGAAGTCATGATTGACTAGTCATGAGAACTCGTCGTTTATTATCTGCAAACGCCTTCATAACCTCTGGTGAGCACGCTCTTCGTCAAATGGAGCTTAACATTAGCTCCCGAAGCCACGCAATTCCTCGATATATAAAACCTTTGGTCAGACGACTTACGCCCTCAGATATACCTGGGTAATCATGAATCGGACTCTTTCGGCAGTAGATCGACCATTGAACCCGTGGCAAGTGACCATCTTCTCAAGCCGAGGAATGTTCGGAGAAGCGGCAATCTCGCGTGGTTGATCTAAACGGGATAACGAGTGGAACAAAGATCGACCGAGACTACACGTGGACTCGGTGTTTAACACCCTTCTTCCTAGTCATGAGATGATCTTCGAACCTGTAAATCAAAATTTTAGCATGGAATTGTAGGTCTATGCATGACCCCCAAATATGCTTGGCCTTGATGTAACCTATTTAGCCCCATATATATATGTCCTCGTACGTCTATTTTCCTAATGTTCTCCACTTATTTCCATGTGATGAATTCCATCATAATACTACATGATTTATAAATTGATACATGATATGCGTAGTTTCTATATTGTGAAATGTGAGGGTGCTACTGTTCATCCACAAATACAATATTAGACCTAACTACCGGAGGTCGCCGAAGAAGTTATTTATGAGGATCGACAGAGCATCTTTATCCAACATGCCCCACCTCGTACGCACACCCTAATGCCGGTTGTGCCGATCGTGCAAGAGAGAACAGACACAGAACTATTCCTGAGTGCCGTGCCGTACCGAGCAGACACTCAAGAGCCAAAATGTATGTATGGATAGGAAGTGGTCCGAATAGCCCACTTAAAATTTAACGGGAGAAAAATTAGAAAATAAAAACGTGGGAATAACAAATCCACTACAGAAACTAAGGAAGAAGACGAAAAAAAACCCAAAAAAAAAAACAGTCGCCTGAAAATCCAGTCCATCTATAGCTGAACTCCAGCCGCGAGATGGTCGTTCGTCGTGCTGATTGGATCTACACAGCCGAACTAACGCCCTTAGCTTCGCAGCCCGTGTCGGAAATCTCTACAAGTTGATGATCCACTTTGATCTGTGCAACGTTTTTTTTTTTCTTGACCCTTCACTTTGGATATACGGTGGATCTTTCAGCTGGTATCTCTGCCTCGGCGCCCCAGGTGTCTGGTTCATGCCAGGTGGCCTAGTTCATGTGTCAATTGCCGACAGGGTCGACGAGGCCTGCATGTATCATTTTCGGTCTTTGCATGTAGTACTTTGTAACTAACTACGTAGTACTCCGTACTTGTGTCAGATCCCTGTGGGGCCATTAGGGTTGTCCACGGGTAATTGCCGGGTTATTGTATTCAATAATAGACCATGCACATACTGTAACTATACATCAGTCTTGTATATTGAGTATAAAAAAATAGAAATTGATTTAGAAATAACTTTATAACATCTCAAACAGAAATACAACCCAAAAAAAAAACAAGAGGGGATATCGTAGCTAGAACCAAAACCACGCAATAGAATCCAAACTCATTTTGTTTTTTTCATAGAAGGCAGTACTCACGACCAGCGCTGTACATACCATCTCACACAAGCCCTCTATTAGAAAAAAGCATCATACAAAGCCCAAGGCTCCCCAAATCACCCATGAATCAGTAGAAGACAAAAATCCGAAAAAAAGCTCCCAACCTCAACCCCATGCAACATGCAACATGCATCCATTTCCATTTCCATTTCCATTCTTGTTTTCGTTTCGTATCCGTTTCGTATCCCCATTACCGGCCCGTGACCCAGCGGTTGATCGCCTCCAAGGATGGGTCATCATCAACCCAGTGACCAGCGCGCAGATCAGCAGCTCGCAAGTCCGCCACGACATGCTGATCCGTGAAGCGAGCCAGATCCTGATGGAGGGTGGCAGTCGTGCTCTTCAACTGGGCTGTTGAATTAGAGCCGCGGAAGCTGGCGCGGGTCATGGCCCATCGCCGGGCTGCGGCGGCGCGCAGGTAGATCTTGTGCGCTTGGAATCGGCGTGCGCTGCTGTCCAGTATGACTCTGTAGAGAGGCCGTTAGTGTCTTGACGTGATGACATAACCGGAGGTTGGGGAGGTTGGGGAGGTTGGAGGTAGGGATGTATCTATATACCTTTGTAGCTCGGCTTTCTCAGTCTCGACGTTCCCTTGCCCTGTTACCGGACAAGCTTGGTAATTGACGGACATTAGGGTCTGGGCTGAGGCTAGGGACTCGCGGAGTACTACGAAGCCATCTTCCCAGTATTCTTCTTGGGATGGTTCGACATGCTGTTGCGAGATGTGGAGTAGGAGAGTGCGGTAGTCGTTGATTATCTCAGCGACTCGCATAGCGCGGGCTTGGTTCACTGCACGATTATTAGCGGTTTGTTTGGGTGATTGGTTGGGATGATTGGAGGATGGGGGTCAGCTTACATCCGTCTGCCATGTTTCTGGGAGATTAAGTACAAATGGATCAGACGATGGACGAGTAGGAATAAGGCAAAAAGCAAGTATAAAGAATGGGTATCAACGATAACCAATGAGAGATGAAAGAAAGGCAATGGTCAGAGGAACTGATGGTCCATGGGGTCGAGAATGTTAGACCACCAACAGTTCCTGGGGGGAAAGAGGAAAGATATAAGTTGTTCAAAGACTGTGGTGTGTCTCTCCCCTTACCCCATACATGACAATCCTCAATAGGTGGACCAGAAAAGGAAAAAGCTAGAATAGTACAAAATAATAATAATATGAAACCTAGGATTTATCAGCCCGCTACAGCGGAGCCGACGTCAGGATACATCATCACCAAGAGAACGAGCTGCACCAATAGACGGGCACGATCCCACGATCAGGGAGCTCGGGTTGTCAAGCACAGCTGGGATGGGACCGGGCAACACCATAAGCTCCCGAGAAACCGTTTACGACATGACTAGGACCATCCCTGTCCCAAGGAGATGGATCGGTGGAGATAGCTAGAGAGACAGGAAGGAGGGCCCATATGTCGCATGGGAAAAGAACTGACCTATTGTCTTCACAGTATTCCGAGCTGTGGGTTTGAAGTGGAGAAAGAGTTGGCCCGCATATGAGATTAGGTTCCTGTGCGGCCGATTTGGGGGTTCTCGTAAAAAGAGACAGATGGTGTTTCATGATGCTGATTGGATAGTATTGAATGAACTATTTTTTTTTTTTCCTTTTTTTTCTTTTTGCGATGCATCATGGCTCGTGGGACCCCTGTTAAGATTCAGAGACATAGAGTAAGGGCAGCAAAGTCGAAACCTCAGCCTTGGACCTGCATTAGAGGAGATCTCCTCGACGTGTAGTGGATCTGACAGTTAGGGTGAACATGTTCAGCTGATAATTTGCCACACTTATTCTTAGTCTGGGACTTACCATTAGCCACTTTAGTCTCTCCCTCGCCTCTCTAGTTCAATTGACAACACCAATCATATACCGAGAAAGACCATTGAGAAAGACCATGGAGAAAGACCATTGGACGCATCCATTGGATTTATGGGCTGTCAGGACCCAGCCATCGCTAAGCCACATGTGGCGCCCCGCACAACAGACTCGTAGTAGTAGCATGCCCGTCCACTGTCTCCTTGCTTTTATGCACCTACGGAGTAGAAGCTGTGATCAAGCGGCAATACCGAATTGTGCATCCCTAAAAATTTTCCACAGGTGGCGGAAATTCTCTAGTAATTTTTGACAGGCTGGATATGGTCTCGGACCACCCGACGGGGTTACGCTATTAGTATCCATAGGTCGTATCGGCGATAAGAAATGGATTTATGGCCGAGTATCCATAATACCAGCGGATAATATATGGAATATTTTAATAGTATGGAGTCATCGTGCAGGATGAGAGCCCCGAACAAAGCCGAAAGTGTACTCGTGCAGGAAACAATTGAGTTATCATTCACAGATCGTCTGTTTCTCTAAAATAAACACCGTTGTCCTCCCATTACTGGTCGCTTACCTCCATAGCTTGTAGGCCCAGCTCGCTCAGTCCTTCTCGGCTATGGCCTGCAGCCGTTCATCAATCTCCTCTTCCGTCAGGGCACGGAACCCTGTAGTGGTTCCCTCCTCGCCATCGGCCCGCGGCCCACCAACGATACCAATCTCAATCTCGTGCTTCTTGAAGTCAACACTTAGCACATTGCTCAGGGCTGTGATGCCCAGCTCCACAACCTCCTCCCAACTACCCGCGGCCGCATCCTTGTTCTTCAGCTTCTTCTCCAGGTAGTTCAACGCCTCCTGCTGCTTGGGGCCGGATGCTGTCGCCTTGTACCCAACGTAGTAACCGGCCGGGTCACACTTGTAGAGCTGCGGGCCGCTCTCATCATCGACAGAGATCAGGGTCGTAGCCACGCCAAGTGGTCGCATGTAAGCCTGGAGAGGTTCAAAGAGAAACATGTCAGCCATTCTGTCTCTCTAGATGAGATGGTTGCACGGGTGGCGGGTGAAACACATACCCTTTGTGTGTAGACCTGGTTGATATTTGCCAGACGCTTTGCCAGGACATCGCACGGCATCTCGTATCCGAACTTGTACCGGAACTCAGCAGCCTCACCACGGGCCCGGTCGACGGATGCGCGAGCATCTGCTATGGAGCCGGTCATCACACAGCCTACGGAAGGCGAGATCCGGAAAACATGTGAAACGGAGGAAGGGTCGATCAATTTGTCCTAGTAGACAACGGATTAGCGTGAGGCGCACCCCCAAGCTATGAACGAGGAATCCATCTTACAGCGACTTTCTTCTGCGAGAGCACCACAGCACAGTCCTTGCCCCTCACACCGATGGAGGTGATGTTGGCTGAAGTGATGGCCTTGAATGCATATTCTGGGAGATGTTTGGTCAGCGGTCATGATGACAGCGTACGGATTGAGACCGCTGAGCAGGCCGAGGTGGGATCATCGACAAGTGGACAATACATACCAACTTGGTACAATCGACCCTGGTCAGAGAAGATAGTGATATGTCTATCGTAGGCGCTTCCTGCGGAGAGAACCAAGGTCAGTCGGGGATGAAGTCATGAGGTTGGACTGGGCCATCATCAACGAGGGAGCATACCAGACATGACGGTGGATCTTCAAGTATTTTATAGCTAGATTAAGAGAAGCAAAGGAAAGAAACGAGGAAGGAGGGTCCGAGAGGATGAGATGATGGGGGTTGATCAGTGACGCGTGCCAGAGCTGCCTGAGCTCAAGCTTGAGGTCAGCTTCACCGCCTTCTAGGTTCCTCTATCAACAGCCTTGGGGTTCACCAGCGCTTGGTCACGGATTTTCTACTATTCGTGAGTTCTAGGTATTTCATAGGATAAAGAGGGCCTGCAGGTGGATTTCCAGAAGACTGACTCAGATTTATATTTTTTGTTTTTTTTTGTTCGCCCTTGGATGCGTGAAATATCAACTTCGAAGAGAAAACAAACCATATAGATATCTACTACACACATATGCTTCAACGCATATCAATTACGGACGACATGAGGATAAAATGACTTTTGACATGAACATAATTACACCGTCCCAAATGCTGTGGTAGAGATATATACACATCCAAACCCTAGGTAGCAACCCAAATCCTATTTCGTCAGAACTATTCGCTGTCGCTTTCGCTGCTCGAGATTTCGATCTGAGCAGTTCTGAGCTTACGCTTCTGCGTCTTTTTCGGCACAGCAGGCTTAAGCTTTTCTTCGCGGACTGGTACAAACTTCTCCTTCCTCTTCTTGGCAGCCTTGGTCTCCTTCGGCACTGCAGCACCACTGGGGGCGGACGATGAAGGAGTCTTCGCAGCACTCTGTTTGGCCGAGGCCGGGGCAGCAGACGACTTGTCATCACTGTCACTGTCGCTGCTGCTGCTGCCGCTCGACGAGGTGTCGTCATCGCTATCCGGCGCGGGCTTGCTGACAGCCTTCTTGGGAGCTGGGGTATCATCATCACTATCCTCACTGCTGCTGCTGATGTCAACAACCATAGTTCTGTTCTTCCGCTTCTTGTTGACCACGGGCTCGGGAGCCTTGCGTTTCGGTTTGGGCTTCTTCAAATCCTCGGCACTGAAAAGCTTGCCGGCAACAGCGAAAAAGACCAGCTCTGCTCGCTGCCTCTTCGGCAAACGCTTTTGGATGTCTCCCTCCAACTTTTCTCCGAAGTTGACGTTGTCCAGATCCTCATCTCCCTTTGGCAAGCACTCACGGAACGCATTGATAGCTTCCAAGTACTCGGGGCTTGCTGTCGGCTCCTGGGTCTCCGCTTCCTCATCTTCCTTCGGCTTGTCAAGTTCCATATCGGCCTTGATCACCTCCCTCGCAGCATTGCTCATTCGCTCCTTGGCAGAATCACCCTTCAGGCCCTGCATGTACGCCAGCAGTGATGTGTTGTACTTGGAGGGGACATGCTCAAGCGAATACAGGTGCTTGAACAAGTTGGTTTCCCGGTTCTTTTGGAACTTCCATGTGGCGCGTGCTCGGTGGTAGTGGCTCAGGTACGAGAGAATAGGCGTCTCGTGGATTGGGGCCTCAGCCGAAGCGGTACCGTCTTTTCTTTGCTTCTTCTTCTCCCGTTTGCGCTGCTTCATCTCTTCGGCAGTCTTGTCCACGGCGTCTTCGGTGTCTGCTTCGGCTCCGTCGGTTGTGGCAGCATCATTGCTGTCGACATCGTCCGACTCACTCTCGGAGTCGCCGTCGAATTCCTTTGTACCGGGTCCGAATGAAACCCGCTTCTTCTTTTTCTTGTGCGATTCATCGTCCTTGTCTTTCTGGTCGTTGTCATCTTCGGCATGACGGCGCTTCTTCTTCTTCTTCATTTCGCCGTCGGTCTCGGGTGCCGCATCGTCGGAAACGGACTTGCGCTTTTTCTTGTCCTTCTTCTCGGACTTGGCGTCTTTTTTGCTGGGAGTGGACTCCTGTGCGTCTGCACTTCCCTCCTCCCCTGTAGAATTCTTCGATTTCTTGAGCTTCGATCCGAGCTTTTTCGACGCTGGGGACTGGACGTCCGCCTGGTGCGCCATCGTTGCTGTAGGCGGGTTGCGACAGGGTATAACAAGCGATAAAATAGAATTGAGGGGAGCGTGACGCTCTAAAAAAGGCTGGAATCTGAAGTTCAGGGCCTGTAAATGCGACCTGGACTGTGGTGCTGAGACGGTTGGGCGGAGACTACTTTTTTTCTGCCGATCAATTGCGCCGGCCAATCATATTGTTTCCTCTTTCTTCATACTCTGAAGGGCTATTTGGAAGGAAACTACCAATTGAAACATATCAAAAGAATCAATATTAATGTAGAGAGTACAGAGGCATCATGCAGAAAATTGTGCTTAAGGGTCTTTCTGTTGATGTAACATCTAGATACTATATATCCCTAACTAGACTATTCGAGTCCTACAACTAAGTTAGTTATATTAAATAACTAGTTATAGAATGTCTTATTTGTACTAAGTTTGTTCGCTCTACTGATCTACTAGTGATCTACAGATAAACCCTAAAACCAGAGGCGAGCCCTCCTATGGGACACAAAGACAAACAAAGCTCCAGCAAACGGATACCAGTGAACGGCTGGCTCCACAACACAATGTGTGATGATTTCTCATCTGGTACGTAGAATTTTCCTCTGGGGACAAGCATGTACGTCGTAGAGAGTCATGGAGGGAACCTCAAAGGAAACAAACAAAGTACGATTGTATAACCTGCATGACATCGAGAGTGGCAGAAGGCTGTGTAAAGGACGCGTGCGGACACAACAACAACACGGCACCTAGAACATGCACAATAGGAAACTTCTTCTCCAAGTGCCCGGACAAGCCGTACAGTTGATGAAAAAGAGTTCGCATCGTATGGGGGTAGTGTAAGCCCAATGATACAGTGCTAGCCACGCTGCGAGGTCCAAAGATTGAGTAAGTCAAGTGTGTAGCTGGACCTGGAGAGAGGGAAAAAAGAAGAAAAGAAAGTCTGGGGTTCAACCTTATTTATACTCCATGACAGTTGAGGGCGGTGATGTTTCTGTCTATACAAGTCACCGCTAAAGCCACCGCTGAAGATCCAAGCCTATGGTCCGCAGATTGTGACGTTTGTTCTAGAGTAGATACAGTTGGCGACTGTAAATCTTACTAACACCGACATCGAAGAGTTTTATCAACTAGCTATCAAGAGCCATTAGCGCAAGATATGATGAGCATTTATAGCAGACTAATGAGAATAATGTTAAGGCCTCGAGTCAGACTTTCAGGTCAAGCTTTGTGCATGGACACGGGCTTCTGTGGCATCGAGATGCCTATAGCATATGGTGCACCGATGCATTGCAGGATGTCGAACTTGTAGACCTGGACTCAGAAAGCCGTGTAGATCAAAGATCGAAGATCTCGACGAGGATCATATATGGCGCGGGGGCATCTAGCACTTCGACACTCTCCGGGTCGTTTTGATAAACGATGAATTTCTAGAACCCACTGAGGTGTCCCGCAGAGTATGGGATAAGCAGCTCGGGAGTTGTATGCTCCATCTGGAGATTGGGAACAATAGTCGATTGGATTTTGACGGTATCGATGGACAGAACCCAGATCTTGGCTGAAAGCTTGGCATGGGACCAGTGAGTTTAATTGGCTGTATCCAAGAATAGTGGATCTCCTAGCCGCCAACCTCTTGTTAGTGATGAATTTTTGCATTCAATTGTATGATTTTTGTTGATTTTCTAGTATGTATTCAGCTCTTGATAGTCTTGTATACACTTCAACGGAAAGAAAAATATCGTGGAACTCGTCAATTGCATTAATGATGCCCTCACAAGAGGAACGTAATAGCTGCAGACATCTATGTCCCAGTCCCCGAAGCAAACCCAGGATCATTAGCCCCAGTATCCCTCCTCTCTCTGCGAACATCCTTCTGTACAAAACTCTCAGTCCCGGAGCCGGTAGCCGCTGCAGAGGCAGCAGCCTTCCGTTTCGCTTTCTCCCTTTCCTTCTCCTTCTCCTTATCCCTAGCGCTCGGACCAGCCGCCTTCCGCCGTTTAGGTAGTTCATAGACATCGTTGAAGTTCATCACAACGCCCAGGAAACGCATATCCACGTCCGGCTGGTACGACAGATCGCCGAGGAGGACAGTCAGACGGGAGCGGAACTCGGCGGAGAGTTCGCGGAGGCGGACGCGAAGCGAGGCAAGCATGTTGTCGTCGGCGGCGAGATTGGGGCCAGATAATGAAAGCGGGGTGTTGACGCCGTCTACCCCAGCACTATCAGGTCGGATGTCCGGGGAGGCCATTGAGGTTCCGGTCCGGGTGTTGGATTGGCGGGAGAAGAGATCACGCTCCGTGAGACCCCATTGGCCCTGGGCGGAGCGAGTCTCGATCTTGGCATTTATCTCCTGGCGGCGGGTGAATTCCGCAACGGAGAAGGAGTACAGACCGTCCACGGCGTCTTTGTAGGCAAGCATGAATTTGAGGATCTGGTGGAGCTGGCTGAGGAAGCTTTCTTCGGGTTGTTTGGCGGAGGTTGAGGTTGAGGTGCCGTAGCGTGAGGAAGATGCAGATCCTAGTAGACCCTTGTGGGTGATGGAGCTGAGGTATTTGGTGTGTGCTTCGATAAGGTCGTCCAGCGTGCAGTCCGGTCTCCGAATGGCCTCGAGTAGTTGTTCCCAGCTGGACTCGATGACTTCGAACAGGATATAGTATTGAAGCTGATTGACGAAGTGGATCATTTCTGCAATCACGCAGCGTGCTCGCTTCCAGTCTGCTCCGACTTTGTCTTCCACGTTGCCGAGCACTCCCCGTGCACCTGTCATGCATCGTCGCCACGTGCTATTTAGCGCGAACTCAACTCGCTTGATGCGCCAGAGGAAGTTGAAAACTTTCAAGTATTGGGTTGATGCCCAGGGTGTAATGACCACGTCCACGGGAGCGTCGATTTTGTATTCCAAGGTGAAGCAATCCCATCCAATTTCACCGTGGCTTAGCTCGAGCATACGGGCATCAAGCCGGCGCAGCACTTCTGGGGTGTCGTATTGTGCATTGGAGGCACGGATAGCATGTTCCAGCTGTGCAGTTAGGGTATGTCGATATTGTGAATTTGCTGGGCGATCCAGATTTGTAGCAAGCGACTCCATGAGAAGAGCAATGAAGTCTCCTTGGCCCAGTAGCAGGTAACTCTTCAGCGCTTTTAGGTGATCGAATAGGTTGAATTTCCCATTCATCAAGGAAATCAATCGAGCCATTGTGGTCTTATATGCCTCATCAATGGAGATCTCGAGAGTGGCGGTGTCACCATATCGAAGCTCCTTGGAGGCTTTCTTTGAATAAGCTTCCACCCAAGCCGAATCGCCGCAGCCATGGCGAATGAAGTTCAAGGATTTTCCAATCAGGAAAATCTTCTTCGCAAATTCCTGAGTGATGATTGAGGGTAACATGTCATCATCAAGCTTATATTTGTCCTCCCAGACGCTAGTTGCAAGCCGCCGGGGGTCAGTCTTCGGCCGGAACTCTGGATCAGCGACAAAGAATTCCTTGTATGGATCTGACAGTTCACCATCGTAAATCCATAGTCGTAGCATGTCGTAGAATGGGCGCGTCACATGTGCGAGAAGTTTCTCAGCAAATGCGCACACGAAGGGATCTCCGTGAGATGTTGAAAAGCCGTGTATTAATGAAATCAACTGGCCGCCCCTCTTGCCTGCGATACTTGTCAGCTACTAAGAAAATATAGCCATTTCTCTGTGCACTTACTGTGAGCCTCTTCCACAATCAAGCTCATCAGTCGAAGGGCCATTGTAGCATCTCTCGTCCACACCACGCATCGCTTCAAGGTAACGCCACCCTTTCGTACACCTTGAGGCTCGGTTCCATCTCCAATCGCGGCCAGCGCCTGTCGGATTTCCGCCTCTAGTGTAGCCACCAAGCTAAGATATGCGCGCAGCTCAACAGCAATGGCAGCTCGCAAGCTCTGGTTCACCAGTCCACCTTCTTCGCTCCCCACAAACACAGACAGTCCTTTATAGAGCAGACAAGGCTCTGCCAAGGTGTTAAGAAGTGAAGTTATTGGCGCGGACAGATTCGAGGGCAATTTCAAGCTCGACGAGGAACTAAATTGCAGATTCGACGAAGACAACCCTTGCAAGTTAAACGGAAGGTCGCGCAGGAGCCTATGCTCAACAGACCCAGAGAATTTTGCCGGGCCCGATGGATTAGCACTCGAGGGCCGAGGCGAAGCAGCACGAACATCCTCGTCACCGGAACGGTCATTTACCCCAGCATCAACGCGGGTGGCTGGTATTTCAGTCGCGCTGCGCCCAGCCTGGTCTATACCATCACGATCAATATCATGTCGCAGCGAGCTCTGCCGCTCCATCTTCGGCGGTAGTACGCGTTGGTGTTGCTGCGAAGCCGACGAGCTAACAGCGGGGCCCTCATCCTCCGAGTCGATCATCGTACCCCGTCTTGGACGTGCACCGCCCTTCCCCAGCATATTGTGCAAATGTGCCTCGTCCATCAACGGGCTCCGGCTTCGTTCCCCGCCCTCCACTGGCTCATCCGAGGCGGACAACTTATAGAGCAAAAAGAGGATACCCCATTTCTGCGACAGCACAGGCTGCGTCAGGAGACGAGAGTAGAGATTCGAAAACCGCACCGCCTTATCCGGGCTGACATTTTCGCGGCGCAGCTTGCGCTTAATCAGATCTGGCGCGTTGTTGATGCTCTCTGTTCCCGCGACACTTCCGCGCCGTCCACCAAGCCCCGCTGGTGATCCTGGGTCTGGGGCGTTGGTGCTGGCGTGGGTGTCGAGGATGCGCCAGGCACGCTCCATGAGGACATGGTGACGTCGGCTTTCGGCTGAGGCGAGTGCTTCCTCTGCGTCGGAGTAGTCTTCGTCTTGGGTGGCGGAGATCGGGAGCGCGGGGGTTAGGCCGTCGACTAGCTGGGAGAGGGCGTCATCTAAGCGGCGCCCGCGTGCAGGGTTTCGGGCTGGATTTGACATCGTCTGCCCGGTGCCCTAGTGGGCGAATTGTTCGGTATCTGGTATCTGTTCGCTCGTGGTTGGCGTCTGTGGGTGCTTTGTTTGCGGAGGAATCGTTGGGTAAGAAGAGATCGCGGTCAGGCAGCGGGTTAGGGAAGAGGGTCGCAAATCAAGCCTTATACTAGACTGTACAGTTTCAATACACGCCTGAGAGGAACCTTCCAAATTGCATTTCAATGGACGTAACGCGGACTCAAGCTTGAAGCTTGAATGTTTGTGTTTGTGGTGTTTGGCGTGTGCTGATGCCAATTCCCTAAGGCACATTATCCTTATCGTCCTATCGCTATCTGAGTTTGCCCTTACCCGATCTATCATCCCTGTCATATAAAACTCCAAGGTTGCTGTTACAACACATCTCGAGGCTCACAACTCCATGTCCTTTCTTTATAGTATCGGTCCTCCGGGATATCTTACAGGTTTCTCCTCGGTGGGTTTCCCACAACAAGTAAATATCTACACATGAGCCCACCTACACAGTTTAGACCGCAATATGGCCTTCACCGACCAATTATGGTATTATGCATCATGGAATATGCGCAAGGAACTTGGGCCCTTCGGTCTGAATTCCAGCAATTATTAAGCTCAGGCCCAGAAAATTCACAATCAAAGTGCAGCCAAGGTGTACGCAACACTGCGGGCAAAATTTGGGGCATTTTACAGCAGACCCGCTATAGTGACGTCCATGATCATACAAGATCTGTAGGATTTGGAACCACCCCAGAGGCGACCCCATCAAGGCCTTAATTGCTTAAAAAATTTTGCATTATCTCCATTCTTTTCATGCTCTTCCCTTTCTCTTCCAAATCGATGTCCCTATTTTAGTAAACCAAATGTGCAATCTCCCAATATGGGCTCAGGCACATCTACCTCTGCGACCGCCTGGCCATTTTTCAGAGTACTAGGCAACACAAAGCTCAAATTACTTGCTGTATTCTTAACCGTATCGACCATCCTCCTACTCACGCTATACTCCTCGCGAGGTTTATCAGAGGACATTGCGCCTGGCGCAAAAGACGAGTTTACGAACGAGAAAGACTACTGGACATGGGAAACGAGCACTCGATTCCAGAAACCCAAACATGAAAATGACAGCGATGACACTGGGAATTTGCAAAATGCGACCTGTGACGCTTTCCCATCAGACATGCTATCGCGCATTCAGATTATCTTGAAAACCAGCGCAACCGAAGACCCAAAACGAGTTGACACACACATGGCCTCTGTAACCCGCTGCATTTCCAACTTGCTAGTTATATCAGACAAGGAAACCGAGCTCCATGGCCATCGTGTGCACGACATTCTAGCGGATCTGCCCCCCTCGGCCCGGAATCAGACTCCGGAGTTCGAAGCGTACGAAGCACTACAACGCGGAGAGAGCAATATCGACGGTGCAGCAGGGTGGAAACTCGATCGATTCAAATTCCTGCCCATGGTGGAACGTGCTAAGAAAGTGAATCCCGGCGCGGAGTGGTACATCTTTCTCGAGACGGATACTTACTTCGTGTGGGATAACCTGTTCCGGATGCTGGAACAGTTCGACCCATTGTTCCCTCTATATATGGGATCGCCTGCGCCGGGACGCGATATCGGCGATGGAAAAGTCAACTGGTTTGCATACGGTGGCTCGGGGTTTGTGCTATCCCGAGCTGCGGTCGATATATTGGTAGCGCGGGAGGTTGGTGAATATGGACAGTTTATTGGACCATCGATCAGTGAGCGGTATATGCAGGTGGTGAAAGATGACTGCTGCGGTGACTCTGTGCTTGGGTTTGCGCTGTATGAAAAGGGCATTGAGTTGTCTGGGATGTGGCCGATGTTCAATGCGCACCCACTGGACTCGATTCCGTTTGGTGATGAGCATCACTGGTGCCAGCCTGCGATTAGCATGCATAAATCGCAATTGGGTGATATGACCGGGCTGGCGGACTGGGAGGATGAGCGGGATAGAACGGTATGATTTGTTTTGCTGAACCTACTTGGCGATAAACGTGCTAATTCATATCACAGAAGCCCTTACTTTACGCAGACTTGGTTGACTACCATCGTCTGGGACAGTTGTCAGAGCGAAAAGGATGGGATAATGGAGCCTGGGGTGGAATCATTGAACAACCTGATACTCTACCCCAACATGGGTCATTAGAAGCTTGTCGCCAGGCATGCCATGACCGGGATTGGTGTATGTCTTACACTTATGACACTGCTGGAGTCTGCGTGTTTGTCCGGAGCTTGCGACTTGGAGCAAAGAGCAAGCTGGAAATTGCCGAGCAATTCACGGCAGGATGGGACAACGACAAGATCCAAAGTTGGCGGGTGAACAACACGTGTGAAAAGCCCATGTGGATGAAGCCGAGTTTGACAAGAATTTTCTAGAATTTAGAGTGTACACGACTTTCAAGGATTTACTATAAAACATTAATAAATGATATACGATGCCTGAAGATACGACCCCTATAGATCCCAGAGCTACTACAACCACGAAGCACAATGACTTCCCTCTACATCCAGCATATACTAAATGAAGATCTACGAGAATGTATAACACACTTTCAAAGCGATTGTCGATTCATTTGCCCAACCATCTGGTTCAAGGAAACTAGTCAAACACATCAAAAAATCACAAAGCCATCCGTACGCCACCCAGGAATCATGTATTTCGACACAAGCAACCCACACTTGGGAAAACAAACAATGCACCGATGTGCCCTCAAGTATTAGACAAGCGAAAGGTAAAAAGTTCCTCTGAGCCATCAAGGAGGAGGATTAAAAGAAAAGGAAAGGAAAAAAAAGCAAAGGGTAAAAAATACAACAAGGGAAAGGGGGAACATCATAAAGCAGAACATCAACCTCGACGCAGCCATAAATCGAAAGAAAGCATCTCATACGCCGAGTTGACACACCCTCAAAAAAAGGTCATTCCAGACCACCAAGTTAGTCCGTCCATTTTTGAGTCGTGAGGATCATTAACACCTGCCCATGCCAGAACAATCGGCGGAGCCTTAGCCGAAGGAAACCGCGAGGAAAAACAAACTCCTAGGAAGAAGAGATCAACCGCCGAGTCTAAGCAGTGAACTGTATTTCCTACATGCGGCGAAAAGCACGATAGGTATCTTGAGATGAGAAACAAGGCAAGTTATCTCATCGACGCATGCCCTGTGTAGGGATGCCACCGGGCTGCATGCCCATGTTGGGCGGCATATTATACCCGTGGTGGTCATATCCGGCTGACATGCCGTTCATCATAAGGGGACCGAGTCCCTGGGCCTGAGAGACCGGGCAATCCTTGTGTGCCAGCAATAGAGTCTTGAGGTTGACAATCTCTTCACGCAGCTGAGTCACTGTAGCAGTAAGGGCATCATTCTCTGAGGTGAAAAGCTCAACCTTGTTTTGAAGGTTAGCCAGCCACTGCTTCTTTCGTTGACGACATTTCAAAGCCGCGACACTGTAGCAAACGTTAGTATTCCAGGTTCCTGAATATATAAGGTTGGATCATTCATACCGATTCCGCTCCAGGAAATTGCGTCTTTTCTCCTCGTCAGTCATCTTCTTGGTATCCATTGGGAATTGTTTCATATCATCGTCATCATCATCCTCGTCATCCATATCCGAGGGCATCTCCGTGTTGGCTTTGGTCCTTTTGTTAGATCCCTTCGGGGCATCTTCGGCCTTGCGGCGGTTATTGGCAGCAGCGGCCTTAGGGGCGTTCTTTTTGCCCTTACCCTTAGCGGGTTTGGCGGGTTCGTGATCAGATGCATCCTCAGCACTGGTACCATTGGTGTTCTGGGAAACACGTCGGGCTGCAGCACGGGTATCATTTGGCATCTGGGCATGGTTCATTGGCGCATTGTTTGCCTGGCCACCCTTTGCCAGCATGAACAGTCCGTTCGCCGCATCAGCCGCATCATGCTGAGTGAAGTCAGCAGGCCGAGCTGGTTTTACATCCATATTAGCAGCAGCCTGTTCCTGCTCGTTGGGGTTGGAGGTGGGAGCATTCGAGTTGTTCTTCTTTGCTGTGAGTGCGGTGCGATGGAAATCAATAGTGGAAGGAGTGGCGCCGCCGTTCTGAAGTTGTTGCAAGAGAGCTTGTGAGTTGGGACTGGGGGCCGGGAACATGGAACCTCCACCGCCAGGTGTCAGTCCCGTGCGGAGGGATGACTCGTTCGGGGTAGGGAAGCCGCGACCGATACTGTCGAAGTAGTCATTAGGGCCAGTGGGCCCAGGGAGCATAGCCGGACTAAGAGGTCCCGAGCGCAGGGAGTTGTTCCAATTGTAACCAGTATTAGAGGTTGTTCCAGGTAAGGCTGGTGAGGTGAGGGCAGCGACAGAGGGAAGAAGCGATTTGCCTGGGGTCTCGGCCGGATTCCCTCCGAACGATTGCTCAAATGGATTGGGCTCGAGCGAGAAAGGATTGTGCATGGAATTGAAGTAGTCCGGAGTATCAGACGCAGTAGGCGCACCCGGTCGTGGAGGCGGCGCCAACGAGGTCTGAGGCTCTACGTTCGATTTCTGGTCCTTCTGTGAAGACGCGGCCTGCGAATCTGGCGGGGAGAGTTCAAGTTAGCAAACGCGCCAAGAATTAATGCGATCGCAAATAGGTACCACTGCGGTTTTGGGATCGAGTCGGGGGCTTCATTGTGGAAGATTCATGTGTTGGTGGGGAGAAAATCAATGACGCCAGTGGGTGAAGTCATCGCGACGGCAAATGGACTTGGGGATTTAAGGATCGGGGGAGCAGTGGCGTATTACCAAACCAAAAAAGGGGACTTTTTTGTTTTCTGGAAGTATAATGCAGAACATGAAATAAGGGAGAAACATCCTTTTGGAATCTCACAGTAAAGCAAAAGTACTAGAAAAATGCGCAAATGGTAAAAGCGTGACACACGAACCTTCTTTTTCTTTCTTCGAGTCCATGGGGGAAGACATGTTTGATCGAAGAGTCGATACAGCTGGGGCGACCGCAGCAGACATCGGGCTTATTCGAAGATAATGGATATAAAAAGCTGCAAAGCCAAACAAACAATGGGCTTTACTGGAGGAGTGAGAGTGAGAGTGAGAGAGAGGAAGAGAGTGACGTAGGGGGAAGAGGGATATGATGAAATTTAGGGAATTGGGGGATTTTGGCAGTTGAAGAACGAAAAAAAAACACAATTACAGTCAGGTACTGTATTTTAAAAAATGGAACCCCAAATTATGTGGGTATCCAACATATCAAACATACATGACGGTAATTGTCTTTCTCCGAGTCAGATTCGGCCTTAGTTTCCACCGGGACATTTTGTACATTTGTACATTTGTACTTTGTACACAATTTATTGAAAGGTTGCTATATTGGTACTCTTCTAATCTTCGTATTTGCCTGTTCGGTCTGAATGGGGTGCTACCCTCCTTCCCATCTCAGACATTCTATACCATAAAGAGACACCCTTACCTAGGATTTTCA
Source organism: Penicillium freii (assembly GCA_028827385.1). Classification (NCBI taxonomy): domain Eukaryota; kingdom Fungi; phylum Ascomycota; class Eurotiomycetes; order Eurotiales; family Aspergillaceae; genus Penicillium; species Penicillium freii. The sequence goes on along the minus strand of JAQIZX010000004.1, from coordinate 4,449,428 downwards.
CCATAGAGTGGAGAATCGGTTGAATAGCTCAATCTTCATTTGTCGAGTTGGAGAGCGGAATCAACCTGATCCAAAATATATCCAATATCACTGGCTCGAAAAAGGACAAAAAGAAATTGTCCCATAACAAGTCGAGTCTTCGCAATCCTTGTACCTACTGGTAGAGAGTCGATGCTTGCATCTTTGATACGGAGGGTTCCAAGGTTGGTCATCCCAGTATTATTCATTATGTCACGGTGACGACAGAAATCTCTCCCGCTGTGGGTCATATGCACTTTTTGACCAATCAAAGGCCATAATTCCCCAGTGCCAAGGAGAGGATTTCACCTAACCCAAAGAATGCGGTGAAAATGATGACGCAATCGATAGCATGAGGGTTCTATCTATCTTCAAGGTTGCCACTGGAATTCTACAAGTTGTAGATATGTTGATCTTCATATACAACGGAAAGTATAGTTGGCTGAACCCCATATATATGCCAAATGGGAGACAAGGAAAGACTCTATATTGTATCTAACCATGGTGTGTACAGAGCCTGTACGATCTGTTACCGGCCCCCAAACAGGGCATTATTAATCAACGGCAGTCCCCGGGCCACGAGTGTATCCATGGGTAGTCCATACGCGTCGTATGCATACGAAGTACAGAGTACACAAGATCGCGTCTGGCACTTGGTACGTTACATAACATTGTTATTTAGGGATGTATTACCCCTGGCATTAATGCAAAAGGCCTACCATGTGCTCCGTAGGCTAGGTAGTACGGAGTCATTAGTATGTTATATGTAAATCAACTATTAGTGTGTCGAGAGCGTGCCATCGTATACATCCTGAACAATCTTAATGCTCAATGTCAATGCCATAATGGCAAAGAGTAGTCTAGCCCAAATTAGCCCTACGATCACCATGCCAATTGGGCGATTTCGTCGGGATTGAGGATGGTGGAGAGTCCCAAGGTTTCCCCACAGTCTTGGTATCCTTCAACCTTGATTGTACGTATGTGCATCACCTATCGATTGTTAGACAACCCTGGAGGTCTAACTGCAATTAACCACTCACCTTGCACACAGCTCTCAATGCATCTTGGGAGCTTGATTCATATCGAGTAGTAGCCCAAGATATCTATCGAACCACTCAAAATTACCGGCATTGGATGAAACGTTTGACTATATTTAAACTCAATATATATATGCCAAAATTTAATAGCACACAGTCAAGATAGTGTTACTTCACAGACAGCAGGATCCAAGAACAGGCTGCCGACTCGAACTCTGATAACGAAGCACTGCAATATCAATCCTTTTTTTTTCAGAGGATTTACTCCGCCGTATATGTAATTGGTAGAAGATAAAAGTATCAAGGTTTGACAAGATCTTCAATGTATCCACAGTTCATCTGAAGGAGTCCAAGTAGTCTGCTGCTGCTTCTCTCCCCGAGAGCAAGTGAACTATGGATATTATTCGGTAGGAAGACGTTATCCTCACTTGGCCAGCGCACCCTACAGCCTACATATATCTAAAGAAACATAAAGCATAAAGCCTTTAGACAACAAACGAGCAATGAAAACCATAGCTAAGAGTCATGCTTCAGAATAACACCTTTGCAATAGAGATATAGCCCATTGATATCCATCCACCAAGCCCTGGGAAGATTGTAATATTTACATCAAAAAAGGAACCCCCATTTTATACCAAGACTTCACGAACCCCGATAAGTCGAGTAATTCCAAGGACCCAGAAGGACAGGAACATGGTAGTGGCGCCAGCCCTCCTCACCCTCACGGCCACGTCCCTTGACAGTGAACTTAACCTCAACCTCTGGCCAGAAGCTCTCGACGCCCTGGGCCTCGTACCAGGGACCCACGTCAAAGCGCACAGACCAGTTGGTCTTGCTGTCTGCTGCAGGCAGAGCAGCCAAGATAGCAGGGACTGATTCTGAGGCTGTTCCAACTGGTGTCCAGTTGGCGACACGGCCGTCGGCGTTCGTAGTTGCGCGGAACGAGATGCCGCCGGCGGCGGATGTCGGGGTGGAGAGGAGGGTCAGGGTCACTGGCAGGTTGGCTGCGGGTGTTCCTGATAAAGTGTTTAGGCAATGGCAGGTGATGGGATCGCGCGCTGCCATGGTGGTTGGTTGCTTGATTAGATCTGAGTCTTTGGTGTGCGGGGCGGGGGAGATTTGTTGCTGATAAAGTGCGAGGCGGTTGGTGATGCGACCAATTTGTTGGTTATTTTGAGAGGAGTCCATTCATTCAAAGGGAAAGTGGAATATAGGAGAAGGAGAAAAGGGGGAAAGAAGAATAATACCCTGAAAGGAAGAGAGCTCTACAGTGCTATCGAAGGTTCATCGGAGGATACCGATGGCTGCGGACGCCGGAGAGTGCCATGCAGCTATCAATTGGGGATCCATGAACTCGCGCATGTATTTTGTATAGTTTCTTCGCTTCCTAATTTAGTGACTACCTGTAGTAAATAGAATTATCTCTATTATGAGAACTTAAGTAGGATAACTCTGTATGTACTATGTAGGTTCAAGGACGAAGAGTTTCCAAGTGCCATAAGAACCTTTCCAATTAGTAGATGAACGGGGCTAATTATAACCCTACCTAGATATATTGCATCTAAGGTCGATTGCATGTATACGACATAAAAATATAAAAACCAGAGAAAGTTGAAATAGTGATGTGAAAGTGTTGTCTTCCGGAAAGTTCGATTTTGCGGGGCAAACTTGGGAACTCTTGAACTTCCAAGCTCCCAACTTCGCAACATTTAGAACTTCAACAAATCATACACAATGTCCTCCGCCGTGGTACATGGCGATGACCTCGACATGGAGCCTACGCTCCAGTCAGTTCTCAACCAAAACACTCTCCGTTGGATCTTCGTCGGAGGAAAAGGAGGTGTCGGTAAGACCACCACCTCGTGCTCGCTGGCCATCCAGCTGGCCAAAGTCCGCAAATCCGTCCTCCTCATTTCGACCGACCCCGCACACAACCTGAGCGACGCTTTCGGTCAAAAGTTCGGAAAGGAGGCCCGTCTGATCGATGGCTACTCAAACCTGAGCGCGATGGAGATCGACCCCAATGGGAGCATCCAGGATCTGCTCGCTACCGGAGATGGTCAGGCCGAAGATCCCATGGCGGGCTTGGGCATGGGAAATATGATGCAGGATCTTGCCTTCAGCGTAAGTGCTTATTCCGTTGTTGCGAAATATACTCTACGTGTCAATCTAACTCTTGGTGATGGTAGATTCCCGGTGTTGACGAAGCTATGTCCTTCGCCGAAGTCCTAAAACAGGTCAAGTCACTCTCCTACGAAGTCATCGTGTTCGATACCGCGCCCACCGGCCACACCCTTCGATTCCTCCAATTCCCCACCGTGCTCGAGAAGGCGCTCGCCAAGCTCTCCCAGCTCTCCACCCAGTTCGGTCCGATGCTCAACTCGATTCTGGGCGCTCGTGGCGGTCTACCCGGAGGTCAGAATATGGATGAGTTGCTGCAGAAGATGGAGTCGTTGCGCGAGACTATTAGCGAGGTCAACACGCAATTTAAGAACCCAGACATGACCACCTTTGTCTGTGTATGCATTGCAGAGTTCCTATCGCTCTACGAAACGGAACGTATGATCCAGGAATTGACCAGCTACAACATCGATACCCACGCAATCGTTGTCAACCAGCTGCTGTTCCCCAAAGAAGGAAGCGGTTGCGAACAGTGCACTGCCCGGAGAAAGATGCAGAAGAAGTACCTCGATCAGATTGAGGAGCTCTATGAGGATTTCAATGTGGTCCGCATGCCAATGCTTGTTGAGGAAGTTCGCGGGAAGGAGAAGTTGGAGAAGTTCAGTGAGATGTTGGTGACCCCATATGTGCCTCCGCAGTAAAGGCGATGTCGATGCGAGATATTTTGTTTTCGCTCATGTCGGACGAATTATGAAAAGACTAGAGAATATTAAATGAAGCGTCTTGTGGACTAAGATTGGTTTGAACCCCATGTAGACCTCGGGAGCATACGGGCTAACGGACATGAATGTGTTCATGCATAACCTGTCACATCCGAACGCTCTGTGATCCATGAACCTCTTGATTACATCTCGGTCGATCGGAGATACAACGCACACAATTTTTGACTAAATGATATCGGACTTCGATTAATATATATTCTCGAGAGAGGAACTCCAATCGTTCCCACACCTAAGCTCCTCTCCATCTGCCATGTGTTTCGACAACCAATCACCCCATATACAATATAGTCTTGGCAATACAGGATTCATGCCCTTGAAGCGACCTCATACCCCAAAAGCGAGAGCTGCAGATATCCTCGGTGCAGCTCAGTGGCCCCCGCGATCCAAGACCACAATGCGTGGTGCCACGACACCACCGCAGTGAGCCAATTTGGCGCTGCATTGGTTTGAGAATCTGCGGTGAGGAAAAAGGAGACGTCAGAACTGATTTCCTTGCTCTTCCAAATACTCCTACAGGTGCACTGTCCACTCTTTTTAGGGGAATATTCCAATTCTATGCGCCCTGAGATTGATTCGAGGCCGATGCTCCTCCATGCAAGCCTCACTTTCGTCCAAGACCGGGTTCTCGGTAGTAAACAGCGGGAAAAGTGGGCAGACTAGGATCCCGTCCCATTTTGACGGTCAGAAGCTGCAAATTGACACACATCAAGGGAGAAAAAAAAGGGTTGGGCCTCGTTCGTTGATAAAGTGAGGCGGGTGGTTCTGTTCTCCTCCGCCCCCCCGAACATTCCGACATGAACCCTCCTCTCGAGATCAAGGCACAAGATCTGGGCCATTTCTGGTGATTCTCCACTGGTTTCACTTTCTTACTCTTGCCGCCCTCTGTGGAGACTCGCTCGAGTGTTACCGGATTCGTGGATAACCGGTTGGTTTCATTTGCCTATTGTGCAGCCGACCTTGTGGATCGTGCTGTTCGATGAAAGGGGGGGATGCGCGGTCCCCTCTGCCGTTGAACTGTTGTGAGACCATATTCTCCGAAGGATCGGGGGCTGCATTTTCAATAGAGATTTGTCTTATGTATCTCCGTCTCTGGCGGGATTGTTATTTGTTGAACCAGGGTATCAACCAACCTATTTATACTCATGTCTCATCCTTCTGAGCTGTGCCAAAAGTCCCACAAAGAGCTTCTAGGCACGGTCCGTTTGTGTGTCGGTGTCGACTGACATCAGACCCTAGCCCTTCCTTCGCCTCGTCTCGACGCCTCACCCCTCAGCCTTGACAATGGCTCCTGTCCAGCAATACTGGCTTCCGGGATATGGACTGTCCCGACATATTGTCTTAGGCCATATCCATTACTTCCTTGGACCAAGTGCAACAGTTAGACCCTACAGCTACCAGGTATGTCTTGCCACTGCTTCCACTACGCCTTCTATATAAACCCAGTCTAATCAGATATCATTGCAGGGACGCGATGGTTACCTCATCAATGGCGTGCCACTCACGCGGGTTTGTTTCCCCGATTCTTATTTGAACATGAATTGAACCCAGAGAAGGAGAATCGAACATTGCTGACCTTTTCGAACAGGACCAAATTGATGACCTCGCGGCCATGTCCCGAGAGTACGAGAAGCAGGAAGCTACTCGAATGACCCACAACACCAGCGGCTCGACATCTAGCTCCAGCAGCGACAACTCGGCAACTCAGACCGAGCCGTACATCAACGAGATCATCCCTATTAACCAACCTGGAACACGCAGGCGTGCATAACCAGGCTCACGAGGTGGCCGTTGAGGCCGATTTTGTTTCCTTGATTCCATCCATTGGACTCGCTGTTTCTTTTCTAGCTCCTCCCTCCGTTCTAGGAGTCCGTCTACGAGGAAGGCCTTTCCTGCATGGCCGCCTGATACTGCTCCTTTTGGCCTTTCTTTGACTCGTTCTTCGTGCCCCGGAGCATCTCGTGGATTGCAGATATTGGCCACATGGATATTCAAACCTTGACTCTGTTACCCAGGTGGAATCCTTGGATTACAGAAGCCTCCGGATGGACTAGTGGAAGGAAAGGAACACTAATCCTGCCCAGGTGGGATGGAAGCGGCTCTTGGGTGTAATAGCGGTAGCCCTGTTTTTCGTCTCGTTCTGATATACCCTTCTCTTACTTCTCGTGGTCTTGGATGCCTATTAGTTGTTATAACGCCAAATCTGATTTTGAATACATTAGAATCTCGGATTGAAGCTGTTAGCCTAAAACGAACTATGAGCTGGACTAACCTTTCGGGGCTCAGAGGGGAAAAGACAAATGGGATGATCCCCTCAACCACTATGTATGCACTGGGGCTGGAAGAGGCAGAGATGGATGTTAAACAGATCTTAAGTTCAATGCTCTTTATAATAGTTACCAGTAATCAATAATAAACTTGGGCATAATGCCTAGCCTAAGAACAAGGATAGTTTGGAATAAGGGTTATTGTCAAAAAAGACATCATCTTTCACTCATCTCTATAGACCATTCGTAACAGCATAGATAAATCAGACCCTAAGATCAAAGAGTCTACTACATATCTCCATCTCTCATCTTTTTCCCCTCCAAAGATATGAGGGCGCCATGATTCTCTGGCTGCTTTTGGGGACCCCCTCGCTCCAAACCTCCAGGGTCAGAAATGGCCAATACATAAAGAGGTCAAGCAAAATATCCGACACAGGAAGTGAAAAAAAAATATGGGGAGAGAGTGATTTGCATAACTGCAAGACTAAAGAGGTAAAGAAATAAGTGTGGACCCCCGAAAAAAACGCCAGCCGGATGCCACTCTGCATGGAGTCCCCAAACAACCGTGTTGTGACCTACACGGGGAGATCACTAAAAAAAATGGGGCAGGCAGAAACAAGTTGGAAATCACATAATAGAGAAAAGTTCAGTTTTCAACATCAAGGTCATGGTGTTTTTATTTTGCGACAGCAGCGCTCAAGACTTGTGTGCGGAAGAAGGCACCCTTGGTCTTCTCGATGACTTGCTGGTAGACCGACTGAGGGGGGTGGTTCATGATAACAGTGCCCTCCTTGTAATCGATCTTGGCGTCAACCCGGGTGTCGCGAATAAGGTTGACAATCCACTTCTCACCCTCGTCCTGGTTCAGACCGAGGCGAGTGGAAAGGTCCCTAGCAAAAGAGGATACCGTTAGTCTGTTGTTCGTGCCAATTTCCCCAATATAAATAACTTACTTGATGTCAATACGCTGGTGGATCTTGCAGTAGCTCTCGGAGATGAGGTGACGGGCAGCATCGACGAAAGCGTCGGCGGCCGAGACCAGGAAGAAATCGCTGCGCAGAACATCCTCGGCCTCGCCGAGCTTCTTCTGTGCTTCCTCGAAATCGAAATCGACATAAAGGGCCTTGACGAAATCGGTGACGGGGTCGGTGTACTCGTAGTCCTCCTGGCGCACAACGCGGATCAGATCCTTCAATTGCTTCTGGTAGACACCGGAGTGCTTGTGGGGGCGGCTGCGGTTGGTGATGACAGCGGCGGCGAGGTACCGCAAAACCCAAGGGCAGCTGGTCTGGATGGTGTTGATGTAGGCGGGGGAGAAGAAGAGGTCGGTGAGGACGTCGCGGGCGGGGTCGTGGTTGAAGAAGGGGAACAGCGACCAGTGAATGAGCCAAGAGCGGTTGGTGAGCTGAGCCAGGGGGTTGTTGAACAGGCGAGTCTCAATTGAGTCCTTAACCTTCTGAACCTCCTCCATCGCACCCTCCCAGTTGGTGGTCAGGATCTCTGATGCGAGCTTACCCCATGTGGCGGCGGCAACCTTGTCGTTGTCGGTGGAAAGAACACGGAACTGGTATAGCAGCTCAGCGGCGTTTCCGTAGCTGCCGCAGCTGTACTGGAAGCGTCCGTAGTCGTGGAGAGAGTTGACCATCTCGTTGGTGACACCGTGCTGCTCCTCGAGGAACCGCAAGTTGGCGGCCTTGTCGCTTCGCAGGTTACCCACGACCTCCTCATCCTGCAACAATTCGGTAATCTTCTCGCTCTGGTCCTGGTAGTGCTGTAGCTTGGCCAGAACCTCCTCGCGCTTCTTCACAAACTCTTCGGGAATGGTGTCGGAATCGTTGATCTCCTGCCACAAGTTGGCGACGTAGTCGGTCATGTTGGTGTGCTTCAGGAGCTCGTACTTCGCCCGGGTGATTTCCTTGTCCTCCTCATCGCCGGTAGCGCTGAATTCGAGCAGGGGGAAGACCAAGTGACGGTCGAGGTACGGGATGAGTCGGGGCAGCAAATCATGCTGGGAGGCGAGATCCTCGGTCTTGGGTGTGTGAGCAGCAGCGCCGCTGAGCAAAGTCTCAGCGGTAGGGGGGGCGTTGTCTGCCATATTGGATCTCAAAAGATGGCAGAAGGGGGTTAAAGGTCTAGAGGGGGATAACAAAGGGCCAACCGCGATCAATGGAGAATTTGCAGATTGTGCGGGCGTCGGTGGCCCTAAACCCTTTTTGGAAGTGGGTGTTGGGCAAGCGGTGGCAGAAAATCTGAGCAGAGGAGAGCATCAGATGTCGGCTCCCCGATCTTCCCAGTCTCTGCCTTGATATCCCCATCTTCTCCAACCAGGTCTTTTCTTTCGGTCCTTAAGAACGTGAGAAATGCCGTCTCTTCTATACTCGGGCCCGTCTTCGGCCATGCGAAAGCAGGCCACAACCATTCCTCTTCGCGTCAACTCTGCACAGTCCGTGGCTTCCGTTCAGACATGTAGTTCATTTTCCACATTATGTCCTCAGGCGAGGTTGAAAGCTTCACGTAAGTTACGATTTGTTCGGGTTTCATCTTGATCTCTTGGTCTTTTAAGAACTACAAGAGCAAGGCCGAAATCCTCGGGTCTTGCAATATCTTGTAACCAACAAGCAAGAGAGAAGAAAGAAAGAAAAAAACACGCATCTATGCCGAGTTAGTTTCAAACAGACAAAAGAGCGCATGGCTAACCCTTCCTCTCAGATCGTCCTCAATCTTCCTTCCCTACTCTCCCTACTCGCCAAAGCCGTACCTTCCTCGCTCATCTCGGTCGTCAAGCGCAAGCCCTGAAACAACAATCTACCACCCCATCGGTGACCCCATCCTCAGCCACATCAGACAAGAAACCCAGTCCCACCCTGCAGCTCACCAACCTCCCCTATTTCGTCCGTCGCACTGCCTCCAACCAGCTTCCCGTCTACGTCGTCACGAAGGCCGGCGGCACCAAGCAACTCACCAAGCTCCAGAAGACCGAAGGCGATCTGGACGCGCTCCGCAACGACCTAGCCTGTGCCCTGGGCGTTGTTGACGGAAACAAGCCTAACCCGGACGTTACTCTCAACCGACTCACTGGCCACATCATTGTCAAGGTATATTCGCTTCCATGGTGCAATTAATTTATCACGCGACAGAAACTGATATATGGATATAGGGCTGGCGCAAACCCGAGATTCTGAACTTCCTCCAGGAGCGGAAATTCTAAATGCTTTCTTCTCTAATACCTCCATCTTATCTCATACGCTCGCGATTGAAGAGCTCATTGGAATCATTCGAATGGCCCCAAGATTCACCCCCCAAAAAGCATCATCATACCCCTATTGCGAGGGGTATGCTAGCGCATACTTATCGGAGAGACCAAGAATCACATCACGTCGAAAACAAGGGAGGAAAAAGAAAGAAACGAACGCTCACGGTGGTCCCTGATGTGGATGGGTAATATCTATTTCCTTGATCTCTCTCTCCTCTTCCCTCTCGGTGCATACCTTTAATCTCGTTTTCGGGTTGTTTTTCTTTACCTTTTCTTCCTCTGTTCCCTTGGTGTTTGTGTCTTATCTATCTGGTCGTGTCTTCTGGCGTCCACCTGCTTTTCTATCTACCTGTAACACTTCCAATCTGTACATTTTCGACGACTCGATGGGTGCTAGTGCTTTTACATCGAATGACCACATGCATTTCCCTTCAGGATACTTGTAACAGTGCGCAGTATGTATGCTTCTGTCTGCAATTAGAGTCCAATGTAGGCCACAGGTAGACTTAGTTCAAGACTGTAAACTCCGAACTACTTTGGCAAGCGGACGACGGAATAGGGCTTGCAATGCCCTCTTCTGTCTCTACTAGATGCTTCGACGTGACCGAATCCAACTATGAATCCCTGATAAGCCACTGATTTGATAGTTACGAATTTAAATGGAAGCAAAGGCCAATTGGTCATTATGCAAGTATCTCTCGATTTGCGTCGAGGGTATTTTGAGCATTGTACACCGAAGCAGAACAGAAACGCTATCTCACAAGAACAAAAAAATAGAATCCCGATCACCGACCTGCGCCCAAAAGTTAAGAATAGGAAGACTGACAGTCGACATGAGTACAAATGACATGAGAGAAAATCAAGATTGTCGTATATGCTACGTGGAAGAGGATCCGATTCCTCCTAGGCGGGACTGGTACGAAACCAACCTGTCACCAGCGCATTGGAGGTTCATGCAGATATCATTTACTCCGCCAACCGAGCATATGTGAGGAGCTGGCGAACAACACCACCGTCGATGTTGGGGAGGAGCAGTGCACCTAGCAGGCTTTCTTTTCTGGGAAGGATTCCGGATGGGATGTTGAGAGGGGAGGTGTTGTCGACTTGCTTTGACTTTTCCGCAAGTCGGCGTAGAATCCCCAGTCCTCGGTTGACAATTGAGCTGAAGGCATATGCGTCGGCTTCGGCCTGACTTCTTTGTCGCATGTTGATTTGTGGGATGCGTTCTGTGCACAGCGCGCAGGAAAGTCGCAGGAGATGGACGGCGAACCCGTCGACTGACTCGAGCCATGCTTTGGCAAGAGCCCCATCGGCGAATGTGGTGAGGACATCGGCTGATAGAAGACCTTGCATTAAAAACACTTTGCGTGCATCCACGACGGCCATGGGCTTTTTGTCGGGGACACAGGAGATGGCAAGGCCGAACGCGCGGGTTAACAACTCCGGCTGCGCAGGTGCAGACCCATCGCCCGAGAAGATGGCTTTGAAGTAAGTTCGGTTCGGATCATCTCTAGCCAACATTTTGGCAAGCCCGTCAACAGCAGCTGGCGTGTATCGATCAACCAAAGAGTTGAATGCAGTGAACATCACTTTTCCAGAGGGTGATATGGGTTCAGGTTCGGGCGAGAACGCCAACAAGAAAATCAACAAATTCAGTGCTTCATCCTTGCCGGGGATTTGAACCACATGCGCCAAGTTACTCAGCAAAATCACTGCATCCTTCATAAAGTCCAACGTGTTGTGGCTTGTCCGTAGGAACATTTTGCGAGTTCCCATGTAACGGAAGACGGCTGAAAACAGCTGAGCGACAGGGGGGATACCAAGAGGTAAGAAGTTCGTCTCGCTGAACGAGAAATTGCGCAAGATGGTGGTGATACAGATAAGTCGATCGACGGCCCGGTCTAGTTCGTACTCAATACTTCCAAATTCGGGAACATCTGCAAGCGATGTGTTTTCAGACTGGCAGTCCCGTGTGACTTCATCATAGGAACGTAGCAGCATAGTATCCGACTCTTCCAAGGTGTGTTGTGCTAGAAGGTCGGTCTGATCTTCAGCACAGTCGATCAGGCTCTCTACCAAGTCATCACAGTTCTCCAATGAAATCTGAACAGAGGGTTCACCAGAAAGTGTTGTCAAGGTATCCAAGGCAACCCGGATCTCAGCGTAGATGCCGGACTTGAGCGCCATTGTCAGCGCATGAATATCAACAACTCCTAATTCTGCAAAGCTTGGCACGTCTGGCTTTAGTCTCGAGATATCTTCGCCAATCTGGTACATCTCATCAACGGCAATGGGCCCGTGGAAACGACTCCCTGTCAGAACCATGGGTTTGAATGTTTCTTCAATAGGTCGTTTTACTAGCTGCTCTGGCTTTTGTTCTTGTTGTACGGGCTGCTGTTGGCCCGGAACAGGCGTAACACCCTTGACAGACTGCGGGGAAGGAGCTGTGAATTGTCCAGGAGCAGCTTCAGTGGGTGGGACTGGTGGCTGCGAACCCCTTGAGATGCTTTGCCGATGTTGTCCGGCCGGGGGCGGCCTGCTTTGGCTTCGGGCGTGCGTCGGCGTGGCGAATCCATTCACTGGGTTCCCGGGGGCATTATTATGAACTGGCGTATTATTCTGAGGGGACTGTGCCATTGCCTGACCTTGCTCAAAGCCGGGATTAGGCTTGACCGAAGGAGACTGGAATTGACTAGGCGGCCGCGGTATCCCACCTTGCTGCTGTTGCTGCTGCATGTGGTCCGCCATTTGTTTTTGTTGTGAGCTGATGAAAGCCTGCTCATAAGGAGCCAAGTTCCTTGAGTGATGAGCTTGAATCTCCTGGGCGGCCATGGGGTATTGCATCTGGGGGAACTGCAGCTGATGTGCAACAGCTGGCCACATATTTGTTGTTGTGACCTTTTTTGATCCTCCCATCTTCATCACCGTGGCATAGAGCTGAACGAGGTTGATCGGACGGCCACTGACAATTGGATTTGGGTCGATCGGAAGATTCTGGCTCACCATGAATTTTTGCAATGAGCGCAAAAATCCTTCCGGGTTACTGGGTTTCGGCATGTTCGACTGCATGTTCGGTGGCATCTGTCTCATTCCTCCCATGGGCTGCTGCTGCTGAGAATTGGCCATCGGGTTCATGCCTGGACCCGGCCGTCCAGTCATTGCAGGATTGGGATTCATCCGTGTCTGTTGCTGCATAGCATGCAGCCGCTGTTGCTGGTTCGCTAAAGCTTGATGGTAGCCCTGGGGTACTTGTTGCATGCCGTTGAACTGCGGCGCCTGCATCGAGGGTTGAGGGGCTCCCGAGGTCATTCCACCAAACTGCTGCGCCTGCATAAAGTTGGCGTTTTGCGGCGTATTCACGCGGCTGCCGTCCGACTGCGATGGAGACATATGGGGTCCAGGGTGCGGGCCAGCGGGCGAGAAGGGGCTCGGAGAAGCTGTTCCCATACGAGCGCTTTGTTGATCATAGTCCTGCATAATAGGCGACTGCGTGACATTCGGGGACGCTCCTTGCTGAAGATGCTGGTACGGCGTCGGGTGTTGCGGGAATTGCGGATTGCCATTGGCCGGTCCTTGATAACCTGGAAATGGCTGGTGAGGGGTTTGGGATCGCGACCCCGTCACGCCACCCGGTGCTGGCCTTGGCGACATGGGCATGCCATCTTCTGGCCGTGCTCGCTTGGATGGAATCACTTGGTTTGGATTGTGGAAGCCCGGGGAAGCATTCCGCGGCACGCCATTGTTGAACATGCGCTGGAATTGGGATGGATCCTGGGGGGTCGGGGAGCCATGAAGAAAAGCAGTAGAGGGATCTATTGTGGATGGATGGAAGGCGCCATTATCCTGGCCAGGAATATTCGAGGCGTCGGCAAGCCAGGCATTCATGTCGAGCGGTTTTGCCAACCCATCTACCTAGGGCGAGTCAGCATGTGAACATTGGCTTATGTACCGTCGCTATAATGTGCAACAATGTCATATAGGAATGCAGGAAGTATAGGATTTAGTCCAATGATGGACGATCATGTGGACGCGTCGGGGGATGAGATGTTTGGGGTCGCGCCTAGACCCGGTCGCGACACAGGTCAAAGAGAAAGTGGGGAGGGAAGGCACAACCATGGGGAATATTGGAGATAATATGGGGGGGGGGGAAGGAGGGGAGGGAATGAGGTACATACCGATAAGGCTGGAGTGACTTAAATTCCGCTTTTTATACGGATGACTGAAGCCGGGTCCCGGAATTGGCAGATGGGGGATAATGAAGGGGACAGAGGTTGGCCAGGTGTGGTCACGTGGTGTTGAAACCTAAGGCAGCAAACCACGGGAGGCAAAAGGCGTTTAAAGATGGATTTGGGGGAAGGGGAAGGGGGGAAAGTAAGAAGGCTGGGGTAGACTAAAATGTTAGCAAATCATAGACAAGGAACATCAGTGATCTTTTTTTTTTTCAAAGAGCCAAGATATAATAATGGGAGTACTCCGTATTCCCTCCAGAAACCACCAAACGGGGTACAGAAGGCAAGAAAAAAGAGAAGGGGGGTGAGTGGTCACAACCAAATCATATCAATACAGGTAATAAAATGTAATAGAATGTAATATAACAGACCAAAAAATAAAAAGACCAAACAAATAAGAAACTGGCGTACTTACCAATTCACAAGATCCGTTCAGTTAGGGATGAAAGGGGAAGTGGAGAGAGGAGAGGGAAAATTACTGACAGGTCAGAGCTTTCACAAGTAACCCGGTTTGTTACTGGTGTTTTTGTGTTACTAGGTTAGTCTTTCTGTTCTTTTTCAGTCAGGTTCTTTTGCGTTTTTCTTCATTTTTCTCGTTCTTTTTCTCTTTTGGGGGGTTTCTTTCTTTCTTTCTTTTTTGGCTCCTTATGTTAGTCTGAATTTCCCATTGGTTTTGTTATCTCGTCGAGAGCGGGTGTCGCTCAACCTGCATTATGTATGAAAGAGACTGGCCACACATAAGAGGGAAAGGAATGGGAAATGTTAACAGAGAGAGAATGAAGGAAATCTCTTTCTGGGAGAAAATTCCCATGAAAACCCCATCTTCCCCTCAGATCTCGTAAATCATCTAAACGATGATCCATTCCAACGGTTTGGCCGAGTCAGGTTAGATCATATAGTACTCCAACCCCGATATGGTCTAAGGGTTAACAACCACCCAGTGATAAATTCCAAAGGAAAAAATTGGCATGAAAAAAATTAGAGTCTTTCTAGACCAAGACCTGGGGGGAAGGGGGAAAGAAATAATAGAAAGAGAAGGGAAAAAAAAAGATCTAGAGCCGTGACGACCAGCGGGCGGTTCTCCTTATATAAAGCTCGCACTAGCGCGTCTGATAATCATTTTGATGCACGCCCAATCCTCCGAAATCACCAACAATTCGAGGTCAAGAACTAAGGAGTGGATTAACCTGGGTTTCCTAGTGAACCCCGTGCAAGGATCCGACTCGATCCGCGTGGGAAATCATGACGGCTTTGGTGCCTGTCCCACCTACCGTCTCCCGGCCTACTCCACCGCTATAAATGATTGGATTAACTTTTCTTCATTTTCCTTCTGTAGGGCTTTGGGGGGCAAGCTTGAGGACATGGCTAACTCCAATGGCAAGGATGCTCGCAACTGTCTCAAGGGCCTTTGCGCACGGCGGTCCAATATGATATTCTCCTGACTTGAACCTGATCAGGTGTCCAAACTGGCAACATGCTCCGTGCATCTACAAATCACTCGATGAAACAAACAACCCAGACAAATGAGCTTGAGATCCTCGTTATTGGCTCCGGGGCTATATATTCCGCGACAGTCGCTAGCGTCCGACCATAGGTTTGGATTGAGACACTCTCACCCAGACAAGATTAGTCTATATTTGGTGTCTGGGCAAGATACAGGGGAAACGATGACTAGAACTGTCGAGACCTTCCAAGGCTCTGTGTAATTTATCTCACTATTCTGGGTGAGATTGTTGCATACAACTGTTTCAAGTAGTTGACGGGCGCTTGATTTGGTGATGTTACCGTATCGCCAATTGCCACAAATCTTCTAGCCTTGGAATGATGAAGTATTGGACACCACATATATATACCATAGTATATATATAGAAAATAATCAGCCGTGGGACTCTGTAAAGGAAACTTTCATGGCACTTGGAACTAAATCTATGAACGTTGGCAAGACTGGTTGGCATCACGTGATGGATAAGCTTCCCGGCCCATAGCATCGAAAGCTCCAGATGGCTGAACTCCGAGCCCTTCACACAGCGCGTCATTCACCAACCATCTTCAAAGCACATCCCATTTCCCTTCCATTTCCAGCTGATAGATATACCATCCTTTCTCATCTTGCTCGTTATCTAAAGTATCCACCATGGGAGACGTTGCCGTGGAGAACCCGGCGAACAACGTCACGCCTCTTACCAAGCCAGGTGCGCTTGACGCCCTCGCCAACTTGGATTCCCTCGATGGCACAGGGGCTGATGGAAACGATGAATATGCTACCCTCAAGAGGCTACAGAGACATCTCGAGTATGTCTAACCATGTTTGTTGGATGGAGTGATATGTACTGACGTCGAACACAGGTATATCCAACTCCAGGAGGAGTACATCAAGGATGAGCAGAGGTGTGCATATTAGATTCTGTCATTGAAGATTTGTATCAGTGGCTAACTACCGTCGTTCGATGCAGGAGCTTGAAGAGGGAACTGGTTCGGGCACAAGAAGAGATCAAGCGCATACAGAGTGTGCCATTGGTCATCGGACAGTTTATGGAGGCAATCGATCAAAAGTATGGCTTTCTGTGTCTGGGCCCCTATGCGAGATGGTCATTTTGTTAACTCACATCCCTAGCACCGGCATCGTGCAAAGCTCGACCGGTTCTAATTACGTCGTCCGTATCCTCTCCACTCTCGACCGCGAGAAGCTGAAGCCCTCATCCTCGGTCGCCCTTCACCGTCACTCCAATGCCCTTGTCGATATTCTTCCTCCCGAGGCCGACTCCTCCATCGCGATGCTCGGTGA
The DNA here is from genome assembly GCA_028827385.1 of Penicillium freii. Taxonomy (NCBI): domain Eukaryota; kingdom Fungi; phylum Ascomycota; class Eurotiomycetes; order Eurotiales; family Aspergillaceae; genus Penicillium; species Penicillium freii. The sequence continues at coordinate 4,432,939 of JAQIZX010000004.1, read as the reverse complement.
GAACGAGAAGCCCGATGTGACGTACGCAGATGTCGGTGGCTTGGATATGCAGAAACAGGAGATTCGGGAGGCCGTCGAGCTGCCTTTGACACATTTCGAACTCTACAAGCAAATCGGTGGGTAGCCATGGAGATCCATTGCGGCTAATGGCACTGCTAACAATTTGCAGGTATTGACCCTCCCCGTGGTGTCTTGCTCTATGGTCCCCCCGGAACCGGAAAGACCATGCTGGTAAAAGCCGTGGCCAACAGCACAACCGCCAGCTTCATCCGTGTCAACGGATCAGAGTTTGTACAGAAGTATCTAGGAGAGGGACCCCGTATGGTCCGTGATGTGTTCCGGATGGCCCGTGAAAACTCCCCAGCCATTATCTTCATTGACGAAATCGACGCGATCGCCACAAAGCGTTTCGATGCCCAAACTGGTGCCGATCGTGAAGTTCAGCGTATTCTGCTGGAATTGCTGAACCAGATGGACGGTTTCGAACAAACCAGCAACGTCAAGGTCATCATGGCCACCAACCGAGCCGACACCTTGGACCCAGCTTTGCTGCGTCCTGGTCGTCTGGATCGAAAGATCGAGTTCCCGAACCTGCGTGACCGACGTGAGCGCCGATTGATCTTCACAACCATCGCGGCAAGGATGTCACTGTCCCCCGAGGTCGATCTCGATGCCCTGATCGTGCGCAACGACCCGTTGTCTGGTGCTGTCATCGCTGCTATCATGCAGGAGGCCGGTCTACGGGCTGTCCGCAAGAACCGTTACAATATTATCCAATCGGACCTTGAGGATGCTTATGCCGTCCAGGTCAAGACTGGACAGGATGATGACCGGTACGTTTCTTGTTTGCTTTTTGGGGGTTTCCATATCACTAACTGGTTTCTTGCAGTCCTGACTTCTACCGGTAAATGCTTGAGTCTCTCGGGAACGTGGGTATGGGTGACAAAAGCTTGGTCTCCCTCACTAGTTGTATTATCAATAATATGCAGGCGCCATGTGTCACAGTGTTTGGATTATGTGTTGATCCTGTGGTCTCTATTCATCTTTTAGATTGTAGATTGTAGATTGGCTGGCAGGTTCCTGCCTGTATAGCACTTGCTTGAACATGCATGTCGGGTCGATGTTCTTTTAAATAAATTTAAACATATCTTCCTGTTATTATTCTATGGGATCGTAAGTTTTTTCAATAATGTATACATTACGTTGGTTTTTGATGTGGATGGATGACTTGAAAGTCACGATATATATCCATCTACCATCTACAGTCACGAGAATTTATAAGGCTTGCCACTATCATTTGAATCAACAGAACCCCCCAAAATACGCGTGGAACCAATTCAAAGGGCAGAGGCCTATATTCCTGCAATAATATCAGCATGACTAGCCGATTTGCCATCATTGTAAATCGTAGCGTAGTGACGCCTACGGGCGATTAAGTACATAGACCCCCTAGACACGACTTTGTGTTATTTTGGCCTCTAAAGTATGTACTTCATTAACAGAGGACACATAAGATGTTTTCTCTAGAGCAACCGAAATATTATAGATTGACATTTGCTTGCGTTAGAAGTACTAACTATCTTTCTAGGCTGGTTCGAGAAATTCAACAATCTCTCAAATAGCTCCAAGACTCTCTAATATCTTACTATGTGCTAGCATTTTATGGCCTTGAATCGGCTGCATCGTCTATCCAATCCAAGGGATGGTTAAGATCATAGAGGAGTCTACTATTGATATTTCTGGTAGCTTCTTAAGATGGAATGGGGAAAAAGTCCAGCTCTGAAGTCTTTTGATGTTTCGAGTAGGAAATATCAAAGAGGAGTTAAATCTATGAATCACACTAGAAAGCCCTGAGACAAATGAAATGGATGTGGAAGTTCTGGTTTCTTTCCCGAGATCCTTCCTCTCTGCTCATGCTGAACACCATTTTTATTTTTGCTTCACCGGCGATGTAGCGTGCAGCCAAGCGTTGTCAAAGAATTTCAAGAAATGTTAAGGCAGACAAAGCCAATGCTTCGATTCCGGTCTGCAGGGTAGGCTCAATTACCGGCGCATAGAGAGCACTGTGGGTTGGAGGTAAATCTCGCAACTTGCCTTCTCTATTTGCCTTCTCCCATGTCTCCGGGTCTGTCACGCCAATGTTCCAGTACACGTATGGTATTGGGTTTCCACCAGACAGAAGTGAGAGAAGCACAAAATCATCCGCGACGATATCTGGTGGCATCACCTGAATAACCTTGGAGGATTCACTTCCATAATACGATTCTAACACCCGGGTGAATGGGCTTGTTGCCATGTCATCGTTATCAATAGCTGGGCTGCTGACCGTAGTCACAATACGGGGAGCTGTCGGGGACCCGGAGACTTCGCACTCATGTCGTATAATGCGCTCCACTGCAGACTTGGCAAGTGCCTGGGTGCTTTCCGAGAATGTGCGCACGTCGACCTGGAAGTCAGCGTACTCCGGAATGATGCTGGCATCAGTACCAGCATGGAACGTTCCGCAGCCTATCACGACAGAGTCCTTGGGATCCATTTTACGGCTGATAATGGTCTGCAGACGTGTGAGAATGCTAGCAGCTAGCATGATCGGATCGATTCCCAGCTGGGGCGTAGCGTCATGCGCACCGCGGCCATACACACGGACATTCAGCGAGTCCAAATAGCCCAGAACGCGCCCGGGTCTCACGGCAATAGTTCCGCTCTTGGTTGGAACACAGTGTTGTGCTAGACAGACGCTCGGCAGGGGTATTTTGCTGAACAGCCTGTCATCGACCATTGCTTTGGCGCCTAGCAGCCTCTCCTCGTTTGGTTGGAATAAAACAATCACAGTTCCGGACCAGAACTTCCTAGCGTCATGTAGCAGCGCTGCCGCCCCGAGCAAGCAGGTCATATGCATATCGTGGGCGCAGGCGTGCATGACACCCTTTTTGATGCCATCAGCATCAACTTGTTCAACCTTGCTAGCATAGGGCAAGCCTGTGTTTTCCTCCAGAGGCAATGCATCAAGCTCAGAGCGCAGGAGGACATTTTGTCCCGAGCCATTCTGGATAATGCCAACCACCCCATGGCCTCCAATCCCGCGCTCGACTTTGAAGCCAAGAGTTTCTAGCCGGTCTGCCACGACCATTGCAGTCCGCTGCTCCTGGCATGGAAGCTCCGGGTTCTCATGGAGATCTTTGTAGATATCTGCATGTCTTTCAAGATCGGGAAAGAAGTCCTTAATGATCTTGCGACATCCATCAGACGCCAGTTTGAGTTCCATCGTTAAGAGTTGAGAGAGGAAAGTGGGGGTTAAATGGCAAACAAAGACTCTGACTGGGAGAATGGGAGGGTTGAGTGTTGGGTTTGGCAAAGTAGATATCGCCAGTGGCAACAGGCAAGTCTGTTCGGATTTCCATTGTTCAACAAAATGGATATGTTCGAAATCCCTCCAATTAGTTTTTTCGCAGTAGGAGGAATCAAAGAAAGCACCAAGTCGTGTAATGGGGTAAAATATGGCGCTACAAGTAAAATTAGTGCTGACAGGCTCTTGCGTATGACCAATTGATTGTCTCTTGCTACTTTGGGAATGAACCGCAAGGATGACCACCACATAGGGAACTTCCCGATATCTTTTATCAACACGCTGCTTGGGCGTAAAATGATGTTTCTCTGGCTTATACATCATATACCTAGTAGAGTATGTTTTTCCTTCATAATTTTCCTCTGCTTCCTATAGATTGAATGGTCAAGATTTCATCCTTCCCCGATCTCCCAGTAGCCGCCACAAGAGAAATTGTTCGTTATCTTTTTCAATGCTTGCATGTACCCAATTTAGTCTGACCAACGATATCCGCCTTCCCATCGGCGCTCTGCCATAATCACCCAAAATGAGGAGCATTCACTGAGAACAAAAGAAGCTCTCCAAGGCTGCCGAGAGACTCTCCTAGTAACATGCCGCTGGCTAAAACGACAATGAATAGGCGTTTAGATGGTACGCGGCGAAGGTATGCCCACATGAAAAGAAGAGCCGAGGCCGTAGGTAGTTGAGCACCACCCCGGTTTGTAGGCCATAATAAGTGTTGCAGAGGTTGATCAGCACCCCGACTAGCAGTCCAACTATCACCGCCCGCCAGGTGAAGCTTTGCGGTATCAGAGGATCGCGGGAGAAAGGCCTGCGATGAAACAAATACATAGATTCAGATTCAGGATCGTGCTGGGACACACGCACCGCTAGAGACATCACGATGAGGTTGGAAAATGGGCGAGGTCACCCCAAAAAGACATATCTTGCCAGGAGGTTGGCTCCTCTTTGAAGAGTCCCAGCATGTTTTTTCAGTATGTTCTTTCACCTGACTTCGTATCATATTCGACTATGATCCTTGCATGGTACTGACTCATATTCTCTCGAAGCAAAGCAGATTTGCTGATTTTCCGAGTCTGTACATATACTAACTAGTTAGTTAACTAACTAGTTAAGTAGTTAACTAGTATGGACATAAGTAGTTACATGCGACCCCCCAAATATCCATGGATTGTACCCATATAGACCGCCTTTCCAAATTCTGCCGGTGCTCCCCTTTAACCCGTGGACCATATATTGAATTGCAGGGTTACGCAGCTCACATAACCCGCTACGGTTGTCTCAGCATGGAGCAATTTTACATAAGGCATCATTAGAATTTAGAATACAGATAAACTGATGAAGGAATGGTAGAGAATACCCAGCAAAAACTGCGTTATACACAAAGTTAGCGTGTAGAGGTTGGCAAAAGGTCAGGCTCATGATTATATTGTCTTTAATGTTGTTCTATGGCAACGGCAAGGTATCGTGCCCTGCTGTGATACGCTATAAAGTTTTGGATGCGTACGGAGTTATCATTATTGTAGACTTTTAATCATGTGTATATGTAGTCCAATCCGCTTAGTGCCTCTCAAGGGTGCCAACATCAACTATCTTGCAGCTGCCAGGTACGCCGGGAGGGGGTGTCTTCCGACTAGTCCGATCATAGCACTAATCACGCCCAGGCACCAGCCCAAAGCACTTCCCCTGCTCAGCTTCGATCCTGGACGGAGTATAATATAGAGGAGCCATAGTAATTCAGTGAGTAAATAGTCCGAGAAACGAGATAGATATCATGAAAAGTATTGTGGACGTCAGGAACTGGAATGCCCCGGGGTAGCCTAACCCATGTCATGAGTCCATCACCCAAAAGGGGTTAGTGTGACCCTCCCGCTTCCGTCATCGTCTCTCCAGCCTCCACTCTTCCCCCATCGACCATCTACCCTTATCTCCTCTCCCTTCCTAGATTCCTTTTCACATCCCAAGTCATTCTCTTCTTTGCATCCAACATCTACGACTTTCTTTTCTCATATTGAATGATGAAGTCATTCACTCTCCTGACAGCTTCGGCGTTGTTGGGCAGTGCTGCCGCCGAGGTTCACAGGCTCAAGCTCAACAAGGTTCCTCTGTCCGAGCAACTGGTATGATTATCATCCTCGATATTGCCCTGAGAATATCCTGGAAGCTAATCGATTGATAGAACACACACAACATCGATGCTCATGTGCACAACCTGGGTCAGAAGTACATGGGAATCCGTCCCGAGAAGCACCAGGACTTGTTCCATGACACTTCCCTAAATCCCGCTGGTGGCCATGACGTGCTCGTTGACAACTTCCTGAATGCTCAGTGTAAGATACTACCCCTGACCATTTACGGTCTGACTGATGACGCTGACCTTTCCAGACTTCTCCGAGATCTCGATCGGTACCCCTCCCCAGACCTTCAAGGTTGTCCTTGACACCGGTAGCTCCAACCTCTGGGTCCCCTCTTCCCAGTGCAGCTCTATTGCCTGCTTCCTCCACAGCAAGTATGACTCGTCTTCTTCGAGCACCTATCAGAAGAATGGCACCGAGTTCGAGATTCGCTATGGATCTGGCAGCCTGAGCGGCTTCGTGTCTAAGGACACCCTCCAGATTGGTGACTTGAAGGTCGAGGGACAGGACTTCGCCGAAGCTACCAATGAGCCTGGTCTGGCTTTTGCCTTCGGTCGCTTTGATGGTATTCTCGGCCTTGGCTATGATACCATCTCCGTGAACAAGATGGTCCCTCCCTTCTATCACATGATCAACCAGAAGCTCGTGGATGAGCCTGTGTTCGCTTTCTACCTTGGCGATACTAACAAGGATGGCGATAACTCTGTCGCTACCTTCGGTGGTATCGACAAGACCCACTACACTGGCGAGCTGATCAAGATCCCTCTCCGTCGCAAGGCCTACTGGGAGGTCGAGCTCAACTCCATTGCCCTTGGCAACAACGTTGCTGAACTTGAGAACACTGGTGTCATTCTGGACACTGGTACCTCCCTCATTGCCCTGCCCTCCACCATGGCCGAGCTGCTGTAAGTTGGTTTTTTTCCCTTTTCTTTGTAGCCTCTTTGCTGACTCATTCCATAGGAACAAGGAGATCGGTGCCACTAAGGGCTTCACTGGTCAGTACAGTGTCGAGTGTGACAAGCGTGACTCGTTGCCCGACCTCACCTTCACCCTCGGTGGTCACAAGTTCACTATTGGCCCCTATGACTACATCCTGGAGGTCCAGGGCTCCTGCATCAGCAGCTTCATGGGCATGGACTTCCCCGAGCCTGTGGGTCCCCTTGCTATTTTGGGTGATGCCTTCCTGCGCCGCTGGTACAGTGTCTATGATGTCGGTAACAATGCCGTCGGTCTGGCTAAGGCGAAATAAATTCCCCAATGCTCGATGGCTCGGTGAGCTGTGAATATCAAAGAACCAGGTGACACCAAGAGATTGCTTCTATATACATATGGCTTCTAGGTTGAACGTATGGTTTCATAGCGCACTTTATTCGCCTGTTGCTAACGGTTTTTGTTTTGTTTTGCTTTTGTTGGTACAGCCCCATCCATAGTGAGGCCTGTCGTCCATTGGTACTGCAAATTGATATGTTTATTGGTTAAGATTTACTTATTACATTTGACCTTGTTATTGAATAATTCTTCCCTCATAATGGCCTCAGTACTTTATATGTCGTGGTAGATCCCTCGGCAAATTCCCAGATGTAAGAAATTGAGTGGCAATTGGCTGGAGCTTATGCTGGTTAAGGTGCAGGTAAGCACCAATCTACAGTCAAGTTTCTAATACATACTGCCAGAGAAATTCAAGTGGGATGTCACCATTACTACCTAGAGTAGAAATAAAACTACCTCGAGGGTTGCTTGATCAGACCATTCAGAGAAAATAAAGGTACTTGAATTGAAGTAGATCGCACCTCAATTAGTAGGAACAGTACCGGTTTTCAAGTACCGGTATGACATAAGCGGAAGTAGCTCCAGGTCCAACCTGGATCGAGCGAGTCCCCGCACAACTTCAATGAGCTTCCCTTTTCTTTGATTGCAACCCGCATCCTCTTTCAACCTTCTCCACCTTCTCAAATCCAAGCAAATTACTCCGCCTGGTGTGTGGCTTACCTCTGACCTCCGCGCCAGGTTGTGCTAGGCGCACAGTTTTTCTTTTCACATCCGCGCCTTGGAGTGGCGATTCTCATTGCGCTGCCTAAACCACCATTCACATCTACCTATTCCACTGATCTAGCCCGGACCACTGGGTCATAGGCTGAAATACACCCGCCGATACCCGATATACTCCAGCTCTACACGCGTTGCGTGTCGGTGATGGCTTCGTAGCCGGAAGCGCACGCGATCAATCCATTCGACCCACACGTCCTCGACGCGCACTGTCAACAAACCAAGGGCACAGGATATATTTTGAGGAGAACGGCAGGACGACGATTGAGCATTTGTACATTGCATCGCGCCTGGGGGCGAACGAAGAGCAACGATGCTTCTCCGTCTGCCCACCAGCCTGCATTACCCGATCACCGTGACGTCGCTGCTCAAACAGCCTGGCGACACGGTTGAGAGGGATGAGGCTTTGTTTTGGTATGTCTATCAGACTACCGTCACTGAGGGTGATGGACTGGGGAACATCGTCGAGGTGAAGCGGAGATACCCGACTAGATTTGAATCGACTGTTGATGGAGAGATCGTTAAATGGCAAATCCAAAAGGGAGACGTTATCGATGAACCGTGAGATTATTGAACCTTGTCTTTTTACTGTTGAATGTCCTCTAATTTGTTGCTAGGGTCAACGTTGTCGAAATCGATGAGCCTTGCGCGCACGAGATCCAGTTTGGAGGACTTTGCGCCGAGTGCGGGAAGGACATGACTGAGTATGTATAACCCTCTTAGCGGGGGAACAAGCCTTTCTAACTGCCTGTTGCACGAACAGATCTACATACAACACCGAAATCACAGATTCCATGCGCGCTCCAATCTCCATGGCCCATGACAATGTCACACTTACGGTCAGCGAACGGGAAGCAACCCGAGTCGAAGAAGACGCGAAGCGCCGACTACTTGCATCAAGGCGTTTGACCTTGGTGGTGGATCTTGATCAAACTATCATCCATGCCACTGTTGATCCGACAGTGGGGGAATGGAGAGAGGACAAGCAAAATCCGAACCACGAAGCTGTGAAGGATGTGCGACAATTTCAATTGATTGACGATGGACCTGGGATGCGTGGATGTTGGTACTATATCAAGCTGCGGCCAGGACTGGAGGAATTCTTGCAAAATGTGGCTGAGATATATGAGCTGCATATCTACACCATGGGCACTCGTGCCTATGCCCAACATATTGTTGATATCATTGATCCCACCCGCAAGCTCTTTGGAGACCGAATTCTTAGTCGTGACGAGAGCGGAAGCTTGACGGTCAAGGACCTGCAACGGCTCTTCCCAGTGGACACGAAGATGGTGGTAATCATTGATGATCGTGGTGACATCTGGCGGTGGAGTCCCAATCTTATCAAGGTCTCGCCTTATGACTTCTTCGTTGGAATTGGTGATATCAATTCAAGTTTCCTCCCAAAGAAGGAAGATATTGGAGCGAACAAGCCTCAGATCGAAGCGAAGGCACCCGAGAAGACCAAAGAACACCATGTCAATGGTAAAACGCAAGAGGGGACCGAGATCTCAGCATTAGAACAGCTGGTAACCATGGGAGGTGGGGACAGCCCAAGACTCCTCCAGGAACAGACCGATGCGCAAGAAGAGACAATATTGCATCAAGTGGAGGATCGACCTTTGTTGCAGAAGCAAAAGGAGTTGGAGGCAGAGGATAATATCGCTGAAACCAGTGATGCATCGTCTAGCGTCGAAGAAACCCAGGAACATGCGAAGCATCGACATCACCTCCTTGAGGATCACGATCAAGAACTCTACCAGCTGCAAAACCGCCTCGAACAAGTACATCTTCAATTCTATGATGAATACGATAAGAGGCGGACTCTCGCTCTTGGGGGTCGGGTGGCAGCTCTAAGGGGAGAAAAGGTTCACTCAAGAGACAAAGACGTGGATCTCAAGTTGGTTCCCGATGTCAAGGACATCATGCCGCAGATCAAGCGCCGTATCCTCGGAGGGGTGGTATTGGTATTTTCAGGTGTGCTTCCTCTGGGCATAGACTTCCAAAATGCAGACATCTCCCTGTGGGCGAAGAGCTTTGGTGTGACAATCTCGTCAAGGGTAAATGCTCGCACAACACACCTCGTGGCTGGTCGCAATCGCACCGCCAAGGTAAGAGAAGCCACTCGCTATCCCAATATCAAGATCGTGACGACACAATGGCTTGTGGACGCATTGGTTCAGTGGAGACATGTGGACGAAGAACCCTATCTCCTACCGCTTCACCCAGACGACCGAGGCGACCCTCTGACCCCAAGTGAACTCGAACTTGAGACCTCCATGCTCTCATCCACAGACGAGGATCTGACAGGGTCCCAGTGGACACAAGAGGATGATGCCGAAGACATCTTCAAGTCATCCGGTCTGGACGAGACATCGCCCATTGGGTATGATGCCGACGAGCAAGCCGCCGTACACGATGAACTGAAGGACTTCCTGGGTAGCGATGACGAAAGTGAAAGCGACAACGAGTCCTTATTAGATGAACCATCCACAGGAGGCAAGAAGCGTAAACGCAATGAAGAAACCGAAAGTGGCACCGACGAAGAAGAGTCTGGAGACGACGACGGAGACGACCATGATAAGCAGGGCTCCCGGCTCTCCCAACGCATCAAACGCTCCTACGAGCGCAACACCAAGCTGCGAGAAATCACGTCGGCTCCTGCCCCCGGAAGTGACCAGGTTTCCCCAGACCTACCAAAAACACCAGTTGTGGAAGGAGCGTCTGACTCTGACCCTGCAGGAACCGGCCCAAAGCCCGAGTATCCCGACCCTGATGACGATGACGATGAGCTGGAACGGGAGATGCTTGCTGCATTTGAGGGCGGAGGGTATGACTCTCAAGCAGAGGCAGAGGCTGCAGCTGAGAATGGGTAAAGCACTTGATTGTGGTGCTTTCGTTTCAGGTTCTCTTTGTAACCGGTGTGCAGTTGCAATGCGCTCTTGGCATAGCGACGGCGTTTATTAGGTCCATTTGACTTCATTTGTTTTGTGTGTAATTCTCAGGAATTTGTGTGTATCTGTGAGTCGCTAGTTGTACAATTGAGTTTCGATATACCATGAACTACTTGGGATAAACTACTCGGCATGAACTACTCGGCATGCTGTCTGGAACGATGATCTGGAATAACTCATCTATATCCTTTTAGATAGAACTAAAACTGATAAATAGTACATCTTCAAAAATCCAATGTTAAATCGCTTTCAACGCCATAGATGCAAAAAAGAAAATGGTATCACAAAACAAAAGACATCAAATCAAATCAGTCATAAACATCCCGATTAACCTGCCACGACATAATCATCATCCAAAGATAGAAAATCGTATTAACAAGTTCCAGTGCAAAGGCAGTTTTCCAGCAATTGCCTAACACAGTCAGTCAGTCATCCAACTTTGGAGAATAACAAAAAAAAACAAAGGAACTCACATATGGTACTCTGCGTCAACCACGCCAAGGAATTAATATTATTCCCCCAAGACTTATTATCCCTCACATAGATCTGACAATTATCATTAACGTTGCTGACAACCCCATACAGCTGCAACGAAGTCTCAATCAGACCCGTCAGCCACAGCACAAGGAGAATAAAGCTGCCGATGATGATAATCCCCGGTAAGAGGAAGTGTCGCGATGCAAGTACCATAATGAGGAATATGAAGCAGACCCCGAGGGCACTGGATACAACCATGTAAGGGAAGAGCCTGGATATCGTTAGTATATATCCTTATCTCTTGTGTTGTATATATAGCAAGTTTGACATGACATGGGAAGAATGTGGGGTGTGTGGGTGTGGGTTCTGAAAATGCATGGAATCCACATTGTATAGATATAAATATATCAAAACCAACTTACCATGGGGTCCCGAGATGCATTTGCGATTGTACAGCCATGAACCAGGAGAAGATACCCAGACATGTTGCTGAGCATGATAACACGACCATAATCCAGATGTTGAGTTGGAGCTCGGGCCAGTGGTAGCGACGGCGCGCTTCGTGGCGCTTGCGGACTGCCATTGGATTGTTTGTGGGATGTGGATGGAGGGACTGGAGGTGTGTGTGTTGGATTGCGATGGGTGATGGAGCTCGATTGCGACTGGAGGGTGTTGTTTGCTTTATACTGTTGTTGTTGTATACTGCCCGATGCAGGCTTGGATGCCCTATGTTTTGTTGCAGAATTGGGATCAAATGGCCAGATCGTGAGTCAAGTGATTCAATCTGAGATCGGTAGAATCGTATGGTTGTTTCTGGTGAGGCGTGGTGATTTGGGACAGCGCATTGGGCGCCCTTGAGCGCTGCCCTGGGGATTTGGAGTTGGTGCGACGTGGATATTTACAATTGCGCATAAATCTCCGAGAGAAAAGGCCAAGATGTACGGAGTACTTTATACAGAATATAGAAAGGAGGAAAAATTAAAGAAAAAAAACAAAAACAAAAAGGCCGGGGAGGGGGAAATGTAGGAAATTGGGGTGGCAGGGGATTTACTCCGTAGTCTGGTAGTCTTAACTGATTCGTATTATTTTGATCTACTTCGTACTTCCAATCTTTGTACTGAATTCTTTAAAAGTCTCATTTTAATATTTTCTATTCTCTTTTATCCTTTTATCAAATTATCCTTATAGAAGAGTGTCACCCAATGCACTACGCACCAACGAACACCCCGCTCGAATGGTCTCCGATGCGCCCTTGGACTCCAAGCTGGGGTTGACCTCGACCAAGTCCATCGCAATCAGATTTCCCGTCTCATGCACAGCTTCACAGATGAAGTCTCCCTCCCGCAGCGTCAACCCACCACGGACAGGTGTACCGGTACTAGGAGCCCACTGAGGATCCAGCGCATCGACATCGAAGGACAAATGAATGGGAGTGTCGTTACCGATGTGAGCGAGAGCCATTTCGACAACGCGACCGATACCATGACTAGAGGAGAAAGCAAATCAGCACGAAGATCACCATAGGAAAAGCGAAAGAGAAAAACATACCGATCGATATCGTGCATACTGAAAGCCTTGATACCATTCTCACGCAAGAGCCTCTTCTCCCCACGATCGACATCGCGCAAGCCAATATAGACAAGCTTCTGCGTGCTCACAATGTGCTCATCCTGCATCCAGCCAAAGATATCCTTCTTCTCCTCCCGGGCCAGCCGGGTCAGGAATGCCATGGGCATACCGTGGATGTTTCCACTGTCGCTAGTCTCGGGGACATTGATATCGGCGTGGGCGTCAACCCAAATGACGGCCATTTCGCGGCCGAGCCGCTCGCGGATTGCCTTTGCTGTACCGGAGACGGTGCCGATGGCGATGGAGTGGTCGCCGCCCAGAGTGAGTACGAACTTTCCGTCCTTGGCGTAGTTGTAGATCTGGGAGCTGAGCGTTTCGGTCACGGCGCTGACGGCGCGGGGCTTCTTCATGCCCCGGTGGTCGGGGTCTTCGGTAGGGATGTCATTCTCGTAGTAGTGAACTGTGTTGTCGTGGTGAACTTCGTAGTCGAGATCTTCGCTGAGTTGGGTTAGGAGGCCTGATTCGATGAGGGCCATTGGGGCCGCTTCGACGCCTTTCTTGCACTGTTAATAGTGGGGTTAGTATGATTTTCATTGATCTATAGCTTCAGTTCCACAGGGTGGCTTACCTGGCCGCCATTGAAACCAACGGCCACAACGCCGAGTTGGTTAGGGTGTGAGAGGAACCTCGAAGCGATTGTTGAAGGCTGGGTCATTGTGTAGAATGTAGACTGTCAGGGTGGAAGTAATAAAAAGAGGAGCTATCGAAAGATCGAGATAAGATCAAAAAAGTGGAGAGGCTCTGGATAAGAAAGGTCAGGATGATGTCGATGATTTTTATGAAGAAGAAGAGAGAGAAAAAAAAGAGGGATAAGTGTTCCTTTTAAATATCTCAGAATCTCAAAACATCTTTCATATTGGCCCCCGACTTCAACCGGGGCAGTTCCTTCATTCCTTGCGCAATGCCCGCGAAGTCGCTAAAAACTGCTTTTAGCGATCAAACCGACTCCGCCGGATCTCCATCACTTCCGTTAAGTACAGGTTGAGGAGAGCTCCCCCTTTAGGGCCATTCGGTGTCCCACAAGACTTTTATTTGGACCTGTTACAGTGACTGATACACCGGAACTTCTAGAATTTCATTTCCGACCTTTTATCCAGGCCCGTGGGGTGGTATCGGAGGTCCGGCAGAGAGTTTACATGGAAACTAATGAAAGAGGCCACAGTATTGGTCACAGTTATGAGGGTATCATTGATGCCATAAGAATACATTTTATACTATACTATACGATACAACCTATCCCAGAATCAACTCCCGGAGAATCTCCTCTGCTTTGGGTGCCTCCACCCGGCCCTTTTCACCATTGCGCATCATTTGCCCCACGAACCAACCCAGTTTACCCAGCTGATTCTTGCTGCGGATCTGCTCGACCATCTGTGGGTTCAAAGCAATGACCGACTCCGCCAGCGCTAGATACTCCTCACGCGACAACGGCCGGAGTAGGAGATTCTCCTCCTCCAGGAGTTGCGGCACCGGTCGATGGTCCCCGTCAAAGATGGTGGCCAGCACCTGTTTGGCTGTCGGGCCGGTGATGAGTTTCCGCTGCAGATGGTCGATAAGATGGGCCAAGGATCGGGCTGGGACGATCTCCGCGTCCCATGCCTGGTCTGCCTTGGCCACAAGACCGCCTAGCTCGTGCAAAACCCAGTTGCTTGCCACCCGCGCGAGACTGGCACGCGTTTTGTCGTCCTGGTCTACTTGAAGGGTGCGGAGGATATCCGCCACATCATGGTAGTATTCGAGGCGGGCTCCGTTGTCTAGCTCGATGAGTGGTTTGGCATCCTCGATTGGCAGATTAAACTCGGATCCGACGAGCAGGGTAAGAAGAGCGTCTGGTGCTGTCGGGATAGACTCTCTGAGACTAGAGAGTAGGTCCTCTCCAATGATCAGTGGTGGAATATCAGGGTCAGGCATGTAGCGGTAGTCGACCGAGCCCTCTTTGCCACGAAGTCGGCGAGTTTCAGTGCTGCCGATCGTCCATCCACGTGTCTCTCCTTCTATGACACCGCCACTCTCGAGCACCTCGATCTGACGGTTCTTCTCGGCAATGATGGCATCTTCTACCGCCTTGAAGCTGCTCAGGTTCTTAATTTCGGTACGCTGACCCAGCCCGCTGATCCCATCGTACTGATGTTGCCCGGGTGCTTCGCCTCGGCGTCGGATCGAGACGTTGACGTCTGCACGCAAACCGCCCATCTCCATTCCCGTAGTCACGGCGCCACACGATTGTACAATGGCTTGTAATTTCCGAACGCATGCTGCGGCCGTTGCCGGGGTGTGGATTTGCGGCATGGTGATGATTTCGATAAGAGGATGGGACACACGGTTGAAGTCGAGAAGTTGTGTCGAGGGCGGGTATTCCTGGGATTTGGCCGTGTCCTGCTCCAACTGGAGTTGCTTGATGTCAATACGAACCCGCTCGCCGTCTTCCGGGGCGATTCCATCGTAATCGAATAGGTCAACGTAGCCATTTCGTGCGAATGGTTCTAGGGTAGAGGTAAGTATATCTCACGGGGTTAAATAGGGACAGTACTTACCATAGTATTGTGTAATTTGATACCCCGCCGGTTGATCCTGGTAAAAGTAATGTTTCCGATCAAACCGACTGACTGGCTGTATCTCACAGTTCAGTGCAATGGCAGCGCGGAGAGCTGGTAGGAGTGTTGCGATTTGGAATTCCTGTATCAGATCAGCCCTGGCCCTACTTCACAGCATCGTTCACCATAACACACTAACCGGTTGGCTACCCGGGAACGCCAGATCGAACAATGCCACGTTGGAATTGGGAGTATCACTTGTCGATGTTGCTGCCCCTATTCAATTTATGAGAGGATGACTCGTAGTCTCCGAATGGAAAGGCGTACTGACGGGAAAACAATTTGGACTCTGTATCTAATTGCGCGTGGATCTCCACGCCCACTGTCAGCTCCCATTCTTGCCTCGAAGCCTCCTCTGTTTCCTTGCGTTGTTTCTTGTGTGAGCGAAGTGCTTTAGCTTCCTGCTTGAGTTGTTTGCGGAGGGGAACGCGATCGGCGGAGGCCGGCGGTTGGAGATAGCGGTTTGGCGCGGAGGAGAATGGGGCTTTAGGGAATGAAAGGGGTGACCGAGTCAAGCGGCGAGCGCAAAGAGAGCGGACCGTACCGCTGCCAACCCATGACCGAAGCATAGAGAGATTGGACTCGGGTTAGAGTGTTGAACCTTCGGAAGGACGTGAATTTGCGGGAGAAGCTGGGACTTGGCGATCTGCAGATCATTGGACGTCTCGGGAAATACATACATCCATGGATATTCTAACTACATAGTTATCATTTATATACCTTAAACGATATTTAAAATATTACAAGACAAAAAGGATAATATTACAATTATCTTTTACGCCCAGCAGAGTTGTATTGAGTTCAAATCCGAAGGATTAGGGCGAAAGTCTTTGAGGTTCTATACGTACCCTTATCCACCGGGGCGCATAACGCTTAAACACTCTGTAGTAAAGCTCTCAATTCTGTTCGGAATTCAAGTATTAGCTGGTGAGATATAGTTTCTTGGGCATGTTAGTATCAAGGCGGCATAAGCTTTAGTACATCCTAAATTCAAGGGGTTTCTCGCTACTATAGCTTCACATACTGCAGTATATGTTTCCCCAAGGTTTCTCTATTTCTCATATCGACCTATTATCTCCGTTACTTCCAGTCCGATCAAACTGTCTACTAACCTGGAATACTACGCAGTTCGGTGGTAACCCTGCTTCTGCCGGTAAACCTAGTACTGTCGACCAGCGGGTGGTGCTGCATCTTCAATCATTTGCATACAGCACACCTGTTCTTCCCGATCACCCCAAATCCACCAATACCGGAATCGATAGAAGTCACCTATCGTAAGTCACCACGTGATTTCTCTGTGTAGCCCATGCTGAAATATACTTAGTGGGTCTAAGCCTGAGTACGCATACAAAAGCGGCGGCAGTTTAGCTGCGAAAGCGGCAGCTTAGACAGGGAAAGCCCCAGGTGTATGCCACGACTATGTATGGAGTATATGCATACAATATCCAACATTATATGTACATAGAACACTTGAAATCGTCATTCTAAACTCAATTATGGTACTGAAAATTATAAAATTACATATATACATATGTAAGTTGACATATATATCTTCTCTATCCTGAATAGTTTATCATCTCAACTTCCCCTCGCAACTCCAGTACCTCCTGTACTTCCGACAACTACTCAACTTCTCCATATCAATACATTCTTGACACTTCATGCTTTATGCACGCCATATGGCCGATAGGTAGCGTTGTACGGAGTAGCCGTGCCTTCCAGTGCCCCCCCACCGCCTTCGGGATGGGGGTGCACCACACCGGAAAACCAATTCACACCGGAAAACCAATTTTGAAGCTATTCATCTTCTTGACTTTATTCCCACCTACCCACCATGCCAAAGGCACCCAAAATAGACGAATCCCATGTACTCGAGGCCTGCGAAGCCGCCCAACGCGAAAAGAAACCGAATCTTGCGAAGATCGCGCGGGAATATGACATTCCGTATGAGATACTGCGCGGTCGCGTTCGCCGGGGACGACAGGCTCGTAACGCCTATACACCTAAGAATAAAGCTCTTGATGAGTATCAGGAGAAAGCTCTAGTCCAGTGGATCATTCGTATGCGTGATTTATACCTCCCCGTTACCCCTGAGATGCTCACAGAGTGGGCGAATCGGGCTCTCGTACGTGCTGGTTCAAATCATGAAGTCAGTAAGATGTGGGCGTATCGTTTCGAGAAAAGACTTCCACCACATCTTATGTTAGGCCCTGTGACACAGAGAACGAAGGATAAGAAACGTCTTGAAGCAGAAGATGTAGGATACCTACAGCACTGGTATAATCAGCTTGCAAACGTACTCAAAGGTCTCCCATCACACTTAATCTATAACTTTGATGAATGCGGCTTCCAACCCGGCCAGGGAAGGGCTCGGAAGGTTATTGGCACGAAGGGAAGATGCCCTAATCTCGCTGAGTTCGATCATACTGAAAATATCACAGCGATCGAGTGTATCGCTGCTGATGGGTGGATTATGGAGCCGCTGTTTATTTTTAAAGGCGAGAAGTTCATGGAAAGTTGGTATGATCACCCTGATCTACCACACTTTTGGACGGCTGTTTCGCCTAAAGGATATATCAATGACTTCCTTACTATTGGATGGCTTCAAAAATTTCATGAAGCTACAAAAGATCGAGTAAAGAGGGGTGAAAAACGTGTATTGATATTCGATGGTCATGAGTCCCATAAGACCGTCGAATTTCTTCAACTCTGCGAGGATTACGACATTATCCCTTTTTGTTTTCGGCCTCATACGACTCATATTTGCCAGCCTCTTGATGGCAAGCCTTTTCTTGCTTATAAACAACATTTTCGCAAGCAAAATAACCTCATTTCTCAGTGGGGTGGGATCCCCGCGCGGAAGGCGGATTTTCTTAAGGACATCGTGAGCGTACGCAACAAGACCTTCAACCAGCGAATCATTCGAAATTCTTTTAAAGAACGTGGTATATACCCTCCGAATGGCGATACTGTTATTCAAAAACTTCAAGATACACTTCCGCCGATACCAGACCTCTTCGCGCCCGATCTTTATGCATACGGTGAATCAACACCTCCTCCGAATATCTCTTCTTCTAGCGTGGAAAACACCCCTCCAAAGAGTGCCCAAGACCTCGAGAAGAATCAAAAAAAGCTTTCGAAGATATTCACTACAGAGGCCCTCACACCAAAGCTCCAACGAGGCCTACAACGTGCGTTCTACCATCATAAACGTACGGCGGAAGAGCTTGCGATGATGAGCGATACAGTTAGTCGAATGAGGGAGATACAGGCCCCTCGGAAGCGACAAATCACTAAAAGAGAGATTCCTAAGATCGGAGACTCTGGTATACTCAGTACAAAAGATGCCAATCGATCAATGAAGACCAGGAGAGAGAAAGAAGCTGTACAAGAGAAGAAGAGGTTGGATAAACAGTGGACAAAATTGTACGGCCAACCGCCACCCAAGTCGCCTACCGGGGAGAGTTCTATATTGTCAGATACAGTGGTGGTAGCGCGGCAGGGAGGGGAGTCTTTTTGGATAGATACTCAGGGTGAAAAGCAGTAATTAATGTGAATAGCTTCAAAATTGGTTTTCCGGTGTGAATTGGTTTTCCGGTGTGGTGCACCCCCATCCCGAAGGCGGTGGGGGGGCACTGGAAGGCACGGCTACAGAATACAGACACTGCTCACATAGCTGCATCACATTCCCCCGCTTCGCTAGACCGCCAGATGCAAGGAAGATCGACCAGCGCATAACTACATGTTCCTTTCTAACTTCGTTCAGACACACATGCGTTTGCATTTTGCATTAAGCATGAGGCCTGATTTGCTGTCACACTTTGGCCCACACTGAACTGTTCAGAATGTTCAACACGGCAATTCACCATTGTCCTATTTCTTGATTTCATTGATTTCTTTGAATTGCGAGAAAGTGGTCGATCGACAGGGATACAAGGAACCTCCTTGCGACACCATTGTCATTGGTCGATCTAAATAAAGCCCAATAAAGCCCTCGGCGCTTCTAAGTTGCTTCAGGTTGTTCCGGGACTGACTGGTGTGACGAATTACAAGACTACATTTCGACTAGCATAAACACTTGGGACTCGTTTTCAGCAGCTGACACGAAACCTCCCAACTTTGAAACTTGGGCTGACGTTTCGTGTTTCTATAATAATACCGTATTCCCTTTATCTTTGGAATGTCTGATGGAATTCGCGGGGAAATTGGAGATATCATACTATTTTCCATCCCCTAGATTCCACACCTTTTGACACTCGATCTGAGACCTGGAATTCCACCCCTCCCCATGCCTCGGGTCCCTATACTCCTAATTTCATTGCGATTTCACCACTGCGATTCATTTCATGTACTTTATTTCTCATTTTCTTTTCTTTCCCTGCGGGCATGCCCTGATTTGATATCTATATTTTGAGGAGGTATGAATCGGGAGTTGATTCCGAACTGTTCCGATCATCATGCCGCTCCAAACTAGAAAGCCAAAAAAGGATGGAAGAAAGAGGACATACTCGTTGGTGTCGAACACTACAAACACACAGGCTGGTCCTGTCGCAAGTCCTAAAACTGTCGCGAACAGTCCACCTTCACAGCAACCCAAAGGGTCAAGACAAGCCCTAAATGTGCTTGCCATTCCAGAGAACCCACCACAGAAACTCGCAGAGCCGGCGAAGAAGCTGCCTAATGTGTTTGAATTCCTGGAAGAGAACGAGGAATCGTCTTCAGACTCATCATCGGCATCTTCGTCATCGTCGGAGTCTGAATCTGAATCCGAATCCGACGAGGCGCCGGACCCTCCACGCCCTATACAAACCACCACCAAGATCCAGTCTCCTAAGCCACGGGCAAATACCGTGCCACATGGCGTGTTGGTCTCAGGAGGCAACATACCCCCGAAGAAAGTTGCCCAATCAGCTCCAGTGGCACCCCAAAGTCCAAAAGAACCACGAAAGCCTGCAGCACCACCCGCGCCTTCAACAGGCAATCAGTTAGTCACCCGGAAGAGACAACCAACCAGAAAGCCGAGTCCGATCTCGACTGCAAACATCTCCCCAGGAAAAGGCCAACTAGAATTGTCCCGGCAATCGACCTACCATGACCCATCAAGAGACAGCGGTGCTGTCCACAGACCACCGCTGCCACCATCTCCCCCAAGAAGCCCCGAAGATAGCCTTCACCGCACGCCGACAAAGCGTCGAGACTCCAATGCATTGCAAGAGCCACCAGGATACGGTCTTCTAGCTTCGCACCTAACCAAGTCCACCTCAGAAGAGAGTGGAAGCTTCCCTCCGCTATACCGACGCTTCGAGACTGTAAACCACCGCGTTCTTCTCCACCTCCAAGACGAGATCTCCCAAATGGAAGAAGATCTCCACACACTAGATGAATATGAAGAAATGCATCGAGTCGACATAGCCGAGCAGGAAGGCGCAAAGCCATTACCTGCTTCACGACGACGCGACGCCCAGTCCCAGGCGTACTCATCTTTACATTACCGTCGAATGGATCTCATGAGTGCTTTGATCCACAAGACCGAACAATACAGTAAGACATTATCCTTCCTTCCACCTTCGATATTGCTATTCCACAAAGCAGCGCCCGCTGACAAGTATGCAGACAACGCCCTCAGCGCCTATAGCAAAGTCCTACAGACCCTCCCGCGAGCCTCGGAACAGGACATCACGGGGTATCGCACCTGGATGAGAGAGAACAAACCCGTCGCTGGCGTTGAGACACGGTTCCTAATCCACGACGCGGATCTGGTCTCCCTCACCCCGCGACTGGCTGCGTCTGCCGCCGCAGCACCCGTCTACATCGCCATTATTATAGCCTCCGGCGCGCTCCTGCTACCATTATTGGCGTTTAGCCTTATTGCGGAATTCTCCGGTCGTCTTGTCGTTGTGACGGTTGTTGGTGGCGCTGCGGCGGCTATTGCGGCGAATTATTCGGCGGGTATTGATACGCTGGTTGACTCGAGGGATGGTTGGCGCTGTGCTACGATGTATGATTTGTTTCGATTCTGTTGCTGTGGATGGATTGGAGACTGACTTTTTTCTCTTTCTAGATACTTCGGGTTTATGACTATTGCTGCTATGTTCATTCCATAGCTTCGATGCTCTATTTCCTCAACTTGCATTGGATCCTGCTTGCATCGACTTATGACTTACGAATCTTCTTTGTTCTATTTCCTTGCGACGAGCCCTCTATGTCACTATGATTTTTCTTTTTTTTTGTCTTTTTTGTGAAGGGAAGGTTAGGAGGGCACTCACCACCGAGCGCGCAAGGAAGAGATGGCGTTCAGTTTTCGGGCGATTGCTTCAATAATTGGATATGGCAGATCAGATAGACGAGTATCTCGGGCCTGGCATGTAATGGAATATGAGCATTGGGCAGGAGATACAGCGGACTGGGAGATACTATAGTAGGGTGGGTGTTCCTTTTTGTATTGGGGATCTTATTGAGCAATGTACTATTTATGAGATATGATTCTAGGAACACTCCGCAAGCTCCTCGTTTTCAATATCCCTCTTTAAAGTCGAACCTCTACATTGGAAAGCACGAGGTGTACTGGTATGCAGCATATTGATTGAATTGGATCGGAGGCGAAAAAAACAAGTAACTCTCTAAGCAAGACTTAGCTGTATCGCAATGGCAGCCTGTACACCCAGGCCGGCCTGTCTTGAAGTAAAACCATCCACGCCAATCGCTTAGTCCATAATACAACACCAAATAAAGAAAAATCATACAAAGCCAGGGATCAAGAGGTTCATTAACAACACATTTGGGGAGAAAAAAAGAAAAAAAATTCGGAGACGCGGATCACATCCAGAGCTCATCATTCGAAACGAAAATAGTAAGAGGAAAAATGCAAAATTCAATAAAGCAGAAAGTCGACTGCAGAGGAATGTAATGTTGGAGTTCTTCCTCTCTTCAGAAACAAACCGCATTTTTGAATTTTGAACACAAGCCCACATGTTCAAATTCGCGCAAGTATCAGGTTCTACGTCGAAAGGGGTGTGCCATTTGGTTTGCTCCCTGGTGTGGTGCTGCCTTCTTGGGAAGCACGGGTATCTAACCCTTGGGGTTGCGGTGTTGAAGGACTGTGACCTGTCTGTCGAGCTGCCAGTTGTGCCTTGTTCCTGTCCATCAGCGCAGCTTGTTCGGCCGCACTACGAGAGTATGTGGCACTGGCAGCAGAGTTTGAGTAGCCAGCTTGGGAAGGAGTTTGGCTTGGGTACTGAGCTCGCTGGTTTGACGTTGCAGTCGCGTAGGGTGTACGTCCCTGTGGCGTGGCGTTGAATGTCCCGGGCTGCCTGGTCTGTGGTGTGTATGGCTGTGGAGACACTTGAGCAAATCCATTGGAAGTAGGGCGCTGGTATTGGGGAGCCTGGCTGCCCTGACTGTACTGCGGGTTCATTTGCGTGTATTGAGGAGTGCTGCCTGGACGTTGACTGGGTGTGCTTGGTGGACGACCCGCGCCATAAGCATGCGTGTATGTGGTTGGCGCCGAGGGCTGCCGTGCGTGCTGCGGCGTGACCTGGAACCCGGGCTGACCCGGAACCCGAGCATTGGAAGCAAAAGCACGTTGGTTGTAGGCACTGTGAGAGCCTTGGTAATTACTAGGCCGTGAAGTAGAGGGTGTTGAAGTTCGATTTGCGGCAGTGGCTGCTGCGAGCAATGCTGCAGCCCTTTCTTGTGACAAAGTGAAGTCATCCTTTTCCATGGTGCCGCTGTAGTCAGGAGTTTCAACCAGAACCTTTTGGCTGATATTCAACTCAGCGAGCTGATTACCGTCCAATTTAGCGACGGCATAAGGTGGCAAGTTGCTGACAATTGCAGCAAGGCTTGACTTGAGGGTATCATACACAAGGGTCTCTGCTTCAGAGGGCGTATTCACGTCGCCCAAATCAAGGCCAGGGGTTTCATTGGGCTCAGGCACTTGTTGACCAGGCAGCTGCAGATCAGAGGGAAGTTTGAAACTTCGAATTCGCTGGTAGGAACTAAGAGTGTCGAGCAAGTCGGAAACTTCCTCAAGCATTTGCTTGATCTCTTTTGATTCCGGGTCGACTTCACTACTCGGATCGGTTTCCGTGATGTCAACAGCAAAGTCCTGGGCGTTGAATGACTCAACCATTTCATCTAGAATGCTCTCATCAAGTTCGCCAATATTGCCCGGCTCAGCGGTTTGGGTGTCATTTTGTTTGATGTCTTCTTCCCATGGGACCGACAGCAATTTGCTGACGCGGTTCGCACCCCGTTGTCCCCACCAAACCATATCCTTCGAAGCGATCTGTACAATCGCGCCAGAACTGTCGTAAGAAGGAGCAAATGACGAGAAGACACCCTGGAAAGCGGACGAATCGGGGCCAGTCCAAAGGGCAGGATCGCCATGTCGATGAACATTATCCGAATCTGTATGCTTTTCTACACGATCCCAGTAGGAAGGCGATGATGTGACTCCACCGTATTGAAGCCACTGGGTTGAAGGGAGGGGTGCAAGGCAATAGTTGCTGCGCTCCCCCAAAAATGTTCTGACATCGAAAGTGGCGTCGAAGCGATCCGTCCATGTGATCGAATTAGCCCGGTGAGATCGTTTACGTGGAGGTTCCAGCTTTGGTAATGTTTCGCGTGGAGCAAATACCTCCCCAAATGTTCGCTTTGGTTGAGATGCCGCATCAAGGTTGTAAGGGATAACTTTGGTGGCTGTGATGCCATTAGGCAGAGCGAGCTCGCGCAGCTCCTCCTGCACTTCGACAAACTTTTCAGGTCCTGATTCAGACTGCAACGGCACCTTCACCGATTTTTGAAGACTTGAGAATAGCTGCTTGGGATTCGCTGGATTTCCGAACAGTGTTAGGGCGGGCTTATCCTCTCGCTGGCAGACATTTATCGCGTGAAGCTCTGTTGATTCGTCGGCATCGTCCTCCATTGTCTCTGTTTTGACCTCGGGCTGGTTGACGAAGGATTGGCCAATCAAACTGTTCATATGTTTTTTGAATGCTGCGATCCGGTTGACCACCTCATTCAAAGGTGCCCCATCTTCCTTTGCACCATTGGCCTGAGTCTGATTGCGTTCAATTACAGCAGCTGATGCTCTTTCGATGTCGGAAAGAAACTCCTGCAATGTGTTGTATTTGCCCGAATTCGCGCGTGTTTGGATGTTGGAGGTTTCTGAATCGCCAGAAATCTTTGCGCGCTTCGTACGAGGCTTGGTGGTTGAATTTGGGAAGGGGCAAGAGAGGAGTTGGAGTTCGGTGTCATGCCTGTGACTTGTTAGCATAAAACTAAGAACCATACACTTTTATCAAAGCTTACTTCAGTAGAAGCTCTATTAGGCTGCGTAGAGATTCATGAAGATTTGCTCGATCGCGCGAGGTAGTGGCACTTGAATCAGTGCTCGGTTTGTCGTCCTGAGTGGAGCGCTTCCGTTTCCCAGAGGTTGCATTAGTAGCAGGGTCAGGAAGAGGTTCGCCATTTGTGGCGGACACCGGGGTTGTGTCTCCAGCTTCGTCGGCGCTCATGGTTGCGAAGTCGCGCCGAGGTGAAGGTTCAGGATACTTGCTTTGACGCGGTCCTCTCCAATGCAAATGGATGGGGTCCACAAATCAGAAGGTTGAAAGTAAAGATTGGAAGAATGCGATCGTGGAAATAAGGATTTGCTGGTGATTTGGTGTTGAGGTTGATACTTGGTTCGGAAAGCAACCGGAGTCCAAGTAACCTCGATGGGTAGGGCGTCAAAGCGAATCCTTAAGAGAAGATGGGGATCGCGGAGAGCGAGGGGAGGAAGATAAAACCTTCACGTCACCACAATAAAGGAGGTGAATATGAGGTAGAAATAATTGTCAATAGAGACCAAGGTATTAGGACAATGATCAATGCAATAGGTAACCCTCGAACCAATAGGTCAAGTGTTCTCTTTTTTTCTGTTTTGTTGGAGAGAACGTTCACTTGCGCTTTTCGGAATGGCGCGCCTTCTGACGATCCATCACGTGATCCCATTTTCTGCCGCGCGATTGTTGTATTTTTCTGATTCCTGACTTGACTTCTCTCATCTTCGGAGACAAATTACTCTTTGAGCCTATTGAATGGGTCTGTGGCGTCCAGGCACTTTCACCCATGACTACGTTCATGGATGTCATCAGTTTTCAAGCATGCCCGAAGCCTTTCGGGAGTATCGCGGCTACGAGCAGACCTGCTCAATAGTCAATTATACAAGGTAAATTTCTTTTTAATTTGACTCTGCCCGTCATTGGATATAGTGCTAAATGATCATGATGTGTCCTAGGGAATATCTCGTTATGGCACCAAGTTTCCCGTACATTATTCGCGCAATTACCTGGCTGGCCTAAGCCCAGGCGGTTTCCGTTCGTTTCAGACTACTGCGTTCCTCCATGTGCCCGAGTCACTTGCAATAGACACTCAGCCCTCACAACTCGGCGATCATTTCAATAAAAAGCGGCCAGATCCCTCACTCGACGAACAATGCGCAACAGTGCTCCAACGCTCGGTGGATAGCTCGCTCGGAGAGAAAAGGCTCGAAAAGACCCCCAACATCAGAGTGAAACCGAAGCCCGCCGAATATCTCTCCAAAGCTTTGCGAAATACTGGCCACGCCCTCGGATATGGTGGTCAATCAGCCGGGCTTGTTCGCGCTCACTCCAAATATACACATCAAACACAGAACGAGCTGAGGACAGTTGGTCGACCAAAAAAGCCGTCACTGCCGGTTATTCTTGGGGAGTACCTACGAGAGGTGGATCCGCTGCTTTCATCTACGTCGGATAAGCGTGCAGAGAAGGATTTGGATACCGCTCTCCAGAAAGTATTCAGAAACACAAGTCATGACTACTTATCATGGCGTGGTTACGATGCTGCCGATGTGACTTCTTGGGCCTGGATCATGAAGAGCCACAATCCCCACGAGGCAATGGTACGGCTGTTCTTGTTCGAAACCGACAAAGCCAAGTCTGGCGCTACTAGTCCGAGGATTCCACCTTTTATCCCGCTCCATCTTTTGAGACAGCAAAACCTCGATGCTCACACTTTCCGTTTGCTCTTAATCCATTCTTTGCATCTCATGAGCGGACATACCTTTTCCATCGCTGAAACTCCTGCTGGTGTTGCCGAAAATAATCCTGAGCTATCACCCGAGGACTTCCGGCCTCAAATCGATACTGGTACATGCATGATTTTGGTAGTTCGTTTAATCCGTCATGCTCGGCGCGTGTGGCCGCAATCACTTCTTACTATTGCACGTGCATTCGCTCGCTTCCTCTCAGCTCGCAGGGTGGATGATGCCGAGAGGTCAGTTTTGGTGACTCGCCATGACGATCGCGCCAAAACCGTCAAGTTTAATGAATGTCTCTGGTTACTTTCCATACCGGCCAACATTGCTCCTTACCGCTCCACATCTATCCAACAGCAAGCGCAATTTGAGCTTCTTCGAGCCATGGCAACCCATACGCCCGTCCTTCCCGTCACAAGACAAGGATATCGAGCGGTCGTTGCAGTTCAACTGGCCCATAAGAAAACATCCGAAGAGCGCCAGTCTGCCGAACTAAAAGCTCCATCATGGCCCCCATGGAAGGAAGAGAAACTGGGAATTGATTCCCAGCGTGGGAATGAAGGGATGTTCAGTCGTGCGATGCAGGTACTTTCACAAATGAAAGATGCTGGTTATTCTCATCGTCTTTGGGAGGATATATCCTCCATTTTGGCGGGTTGGGATACGGATCACAGCCCGACGGTGCAGACGAGGGCTATGATGCGTCGCCCGCAAGCTTTACCGGATAGACCTGGCTCCAAGTCGAATCATCATGAAGTGTGGGTTGCTCGCATTCGCTCTACGAGGACTGTCCGTGAAGCCTGGGCGTGCTTTCTCTCCTATCAGGATCGTGGTCTGCCTCCGAAGGGTGCCATCTACGCTGCCATGGCTGAAAAGTTGATCTACCGACGAAATGCCATAGAACGCGAGTTTGACCAAATGAGTCATGTTCTGCCAGGAGATGGCCTCGAAGTCCACCCGGAACCAGCTTCTGCTCGCGACATTATCTATGTGCCCACAGAACCACCTACCGTGGATGAGTTCCTTGATCATATGCGCGGACGGGGGCTTCGGCCTTCTGGGAGATTCCTGGGCCTATTACTTCAGTCGGCTACTTCTCTGAGTTCGGGATTGCATTACCTCCAATGTAGTGACCTGACAGATGCTCAAATCGAGGCACTCTCTGTTGTGCGGGGCAAGCCTCACACATACCAAACCTTGGACCTTGAAGCTTTTCATGACTTGCCGGACCTGGTATTTGCATCGTTCGTCAAGTTTCTATGCACACATTCAGATATTGCTAGCCTGGATGTCGGTAATCGAAATATTCTCACAGCCGACCGTTTCCCGGCATTGATAGCCGCTGACAGCTCGACCGGTGCGAAAGTGGACCTTGTCGCATATTCCGAGGAACATCCAGGTAATCAGCACCACCCAAGGGCTTTATGGCACGCGATACAATTGACCAAATTGCGACGTGCTCCTTACACCCCGGCCTGGACCCATATTTTATCTGCTCTGACCCGGGAGCGCCTTACCGGGTATTATGGCCCAAGGAGCCGAAGTCTTCAGCGCATACTGGCATGGCACCAGGCTCTCAGAGCATTAAGCTGGATGCGACAGCGTGATGTTGAACTTGGCGAAGAAGGATTCCGCATTTTATGTGTGGCGTTTACAAAAGCCATTGGCGCTGCCCTTAAACACCCTGGCACTGCCGAACAAAGCTTTGTACTGATTCATAAAGCTCGCATTCGTCGTCTCAAGGCCACAAACGAAGGCGATGACGAGGTTGACGCTTTGATGCAGCACGCGCTGCAGGTTTTGAAGCATCAGTTTGATCATCTTGTTCTCCCAGCCTCCAAAACCTCGGAGCATGCGGAGCGAAGTGTCTTTGCGGGAGAAATCGTCTCCGAAACACAACTCAATGTTCCCTCGATGCTACAAATCCCATCACCTGCCACGCTACATGCCTTCGTTCGGGCTTTGGGGTCTGTAGGGGATGACGAAGGGTTGTTACATCTGCTGCACTGGATGAGCCGGTCAGCTGATCTATTGAAAGAAGCTGCAGACGAACATGCAAACGGAGACAAAATGATGCGTCGAACCCTTGTGGCGATCAGGGTGTTTTTGGAAAGACGACAGCAACGGATTGACACACGGGTACCATCGGACCTGATCGTGGAAGCATACGACCTTATCAGCCGGACAGGCTGGGACTGGCCGAGTGATGCGGAGGTTACAGAATATTGTCAGTGACTGTGTATATAATATTGTAGTTTTAGAGGACTTTTTGTCAATGTACATGATACCCCCATATAGTTATATCCCATTCATCAAGCGCTGTAGCTTTCGGTAATCGTCGGTCCCAGAGCTTTCCCCACACCCGAGCTCCGAGAACAACTTCCACCTGAGAACTTTTCAGCGCAAGTGGCCTATCTTTCTTCATTTTAATATCACGGTCGAGTGTAATCCGACTGGATCTTTGAATTGCCACCTGCACAATGGCAACCATCATGTCAACGCGCCTCGTCCGCCTCTCCGCACCCCTCGCCCACCTCCGGGCGACCGCGGTGCCTACCCGGGTTTTCATCTCTCGCTACAGCACCAGCACAGAAGAAGACATCATCAAGACCCAACAAATCCCCGCCCCGGGTTCAGGGCATGTGCGCGTGCTACAGTTGAACCGGCCCAAAGCTCGCAACGCGATCTCTACCCACTTACTCAACACGCTCTCAAAGCATGTGGACGCTATCGCCGCCGAAGGAGGCAACGGACCAACCCGGGCATTGGTTGTAGCGAGTAACGCAGATGCAGCCTTCTGCGCGGGCGCAGACCTGAAGGAACGCGCCAACATGAGCATGGCCGAGTGAGAAACAATCCTGTGCCCTGGTGCCCGGTGCCCGGTGCCCCGGGCTTGAAGCTAGAATCTACGCGAACATATGCAGCTAACCACTCAACACGACTATCCAGAACCGAAGACTTCCTCCTCAAACTCCGCTCCACCTTCCAAAAACTCGCTTCCCTCGAAATCCCCACCATCTCCGCCGTCTCGTCCGTAGCCCTCGGCGGCGGCCTCGAGCTCGCCCTGTGTACGCACCTGCGCGTGTTCGCGTCCTCCAGCGTTGTCGCTCTTCCCGAAACACGTCTTGCCATCATCCCCGGCGCCGGTGGCACATACCGTCTGCCTCCGATTATCGGCTTGAACCGCGCCCGGGATATGATCCTCACCGGCCGCCGGGTGACTGGACCCGAGTCTTACTTCATTGGGCTCTGTGATCGGCTTGTGGAGGTGTTGCCTGAGGAGGAGGCACAGGAGGGCGTTGCCCGCGAACGTGTCCTCCGGGAGAGTATCAAGCTCGCTCTTGATATCTGTGAAGGTGGCCCTATTGCTATCAAGATGGCGATGCAAGCTGTCGCTGCTCATGCTCTGGGTGAGCGTGCGGAGAATGCGGCTTATGAGGGAGTCGTTGAGACTGATGATCGGTATGAGGCGCTGCGCGCCTTTGTTGAGAAGCGGAAGCCGGCGTTCCGTGGGAGGTAAATGTTCTAGGTTGAGTGCGGAGTGATATATGTAGAAAAAGGTGACCCACCTACGTAAGCTATATTATCAAAATGATACGCCGTATAATTCTATGGACTTTATGAGCAGTTTGGTCCTATTGGGCTCGGAATAAGAAAAAAAACTGATTTAAATAGACTAGGTAGACTACTCAAGGTAGAGTGTTAGGTACGTACTTTACATACTAAGGCATCATGTGGACATGGTTTCTGGTCATCAGGGCAACCTTCCAATGATTGACTGTAAATAGTAAATAGTAAATAGTAAATAGTAATAGTGATATGATATAAATATAATAGCATACATAGACCTATTTCCATTAGAGGGTCTGATATATTTTGTTTCCGTTGTGCTTTTAAGCTTCTGCCTGATCTATTGGCCTGGTCTTTCTATAGTTCTGACTCTGATCCTCAATAGGCTACAATATAGACCACGTATGTTGTAAATGAGATGACAAGTATAAACATCAGCATAGAACATTTCGCCCCATCAAGATAGTCTGGGGCCAAAAATTACATAAGTGTGTTTCATTTTCCCATGGTTGATCTACATGACTCACTGGTCACTACCTATATAGGAATATAGGAATACTCCAAGGCAGCATACCCCGAATAAGGCATACTCATTAATGATGCAATGATGCAGCATCGTGCATATTCTACATATTCTACATCTATGAATAACGGCAACTCGAGGTCTGAGTGGCACGGTACCTGGCAGGTTACCCGATCTGACAGGGCTGTGCAAGGAACCCCGGGTTAAACCACCAATGACCAAAAACCCACATAACAAAAAAAAAGATACGAAGTAGAGAAGAATAATATGCGGCCCGTCACCCGGGATTCACAACCGATGCAGAAACCCCATGGATCGACCAAAATAGTCCGGGTGACCTGGGTCAGGGGTGCACACTGCCCCCAGTTACCCCCAGTCACCCTCACAGTCACCTGCATCATATTTATAAAAGCCAAAGTCCGGACTGGTTCTTCACTTTTTCTTCTTCTCCCAACTTCATATATTATGGCAATAGCATTCTGACTCTGCTATTGTCCCATCCGTTGCCATGTCTAAGCCCCGTATCGCCGATCCAAAGGCCATCAAGGCCTTTGGCTTGACGCAGATCTATACCCCGCGCGACGATCCAACAATCGATATTGTCTTTGTTCACGGCCTGAATGGCCATCCCCACGACTCTTGGACTAGCAAAACTACTGATTGCTTCTGGCCTACGGACCTTCTCCCGGATGTGCTTGCCTCACTCTGTCCCCGCATTCTTACTTACGGCTACAATGCGAATGTCACTGCCTTCACCGATGGAGCTTCGCGTGATTCGGTTGTCAGCCATGCTGAGACTCTTGCATCCAGTCTCGCTGCTAATCGAAATGTAGGTCGACATCTCAACTTTTGTTTTTGACTGCTCTTACCCTTTGATATTCTGCTCCTCTGGAAACGAGCCTCAAGACCTGACCTAAATTTCTCATATAGCTGCGAGACTGCTCCAACCGTCCGATCATCTTCATCTGCCACTCGCTGGGAGGTCTGATTGTGAAGCGCGCCCTGATATACTCCCGTAGTCTCTCAAGTGAGAAGACTGAGCATCTCCGCTCAGTCTATGTTTCCACCTTCGGTATCCTCTTCCTCGGCACACCTCACAATGGATCTGATATCGCAAAATGGGGTCTGTTGTTGCACAACATCTGCAATGCTGTGCTCCCCAAGAAGTTTATGGAGGCGTCTCCGCAGCTTGTCAAAGCTCTGCGGACTAACAATGAAACACTGCAGCACATCAACAGTCTCTTCGTTGATATCATGGGCCGATTCCACATCTACTTCTTCCATGAAACACGGTCCACCGACGTGAGTGGTACCCGCGAAGTGATTGTGGACGAGTACTCAGCCGCCCCGTACATGGAAGGTGTTGAGAGGGCTGGTATCGAGGCCGATCACAGCCATATGTGCAAGTTTGATGACGACAATGCGGCGGGCTATGAAGTTGTAGCCGAGGCCATTCTCCGGTACTCACGTCAGGCTCCTTCCGTGATTACGGAGCGCTGGGCGGAAGAGAAGAAAGCCCGCACCCAGGAGAAGAAGGCCAAGGCCAGGGAAATCTACGACGGTGAGTCTTTCGAAAAACTGGTACCTTTTTGATATGTGTTCTTTCGGATGCTGACTATTGCAGCAAGAGTAGATGACGCGGCAAATCGAAGCATGCCTGATTTGAACAGAACCGGTAGGGATTCATACCTTCTCCCTGCACCGGAAGTGGCTATCACGTTGAGGGACTATGAGATTGAGGAGCCCCCTGTCTGAAGCTTTCCGGCGAGCCACATTTGTTTTTGGTTTTTGGTTTTATTCTGCTCTTTCTTCGAGCTCAGTTTGCTCACGTTTCGTCCAATGTCTGTCTATGATTTCCTTGGCCACTCGCTATCGAGTCAAGGGGCGAAATACTTTTGCAAATCCACTTTATTCTTTTTATTTTTTATACAATGCACAGTGTGTTCTTCAATTTTGTACTGCGATTATTGGTCTTGTCCCCAGGGTGGCTCCCATCTCATGTCCTCAGACTAGCTGACCTATACTCTTCTCAATATGAGAATCATCATATTTCTTTTTTAGAGTCACGCTGACTGACTTCATCATAGACCAATCCATATTATCTCTACCGCGTGCCCCCGCCACAGAGGGCCGAAATTCCCCGGTATCTGATCTGGGGAACAGTGAAATTCTTCAACTCTCCCACTATTCCACCAAAGATGCACCCCTATTCGTGGCACCTCCGGGGTTTCATCCTAACGCTACTTTTTTTGGAATGAAGAAAGAACTTGAAGTGCTGCACAGTCGGTTGTTCAAAGCCAAGGCCCGCCCAGAAAAGACAATGGCGGTACTGATCTCCGGAGTTCCAGGCTCCGGCAAGACACATCTAGCGCGCCAGTACGTGTTCACTCAGCGTGACTGCTACCCAGGTGGCATATTTTGGATTGACGCCAAGTCCCGTGAATCAACCTACAAGTGCTTTTGGGAGATTGCACAAGCAGCTACGCTAATTGAACAGAAGGTCACCGTGAGCACTGAGTATCACGAGACTGCAAAGTATGTGAATGCAGTCCGCCTCTGGCTTCAGACACGCAAAGATTGGCTCCTCGTCTTCGATGGTGTTACCTTCGACCGTGACGACGACATCAATAAGTTCAGGGAGGTCTTGCCATGGAGCAAACAGTGCAGTATTATATACACCTCGGTCGACACAACGCTGCGCAAAAAGCAGCGACTATACGAGCCATATTGTCTGATGATCTCGCGGTTGCAAGTGGAAGACGCTTGCAAGCTTCTGTTTAAGGATCTTGGGATTACACGAGCAACACCCGAGCAAATCTCTAAGGCTACCCGAATAGTCGAGCATTATGAATGTCTGCCTTTGGCAATCCATGCAATTGGGCACCGTCTCAACGCAACCGGTAAACCGATTGAAAAGTATCATGTCAAATCCCAAGTGACGGATAAGAAGCTTGCAGAGCCTTTCTTGAGTATCATGAACGATTTGTTTCGGTTGCAACAAAAGCAGGCATTGCACTTGATTAATCTTCTCTCGTTTCTTGGCCACCAGGTGCCAGTGGGCCTTCTGAACCTCGGTCGAGCAGCTATGGCCGCTGAGAATTTGGAGATCCAGACCAGCGGCCAAATCGGAGAAGATCCTGATCTCGATACCACACTCGGAACCCTCATTCACTACGGGTTGATTGAACGGATTTCAGATGCCGATCTCTTTCAGCAGAGATCGTCCGTGCCTAATTTTGAGGGCGAACATATGAACTCAGACGTGAGGACTGTTCCGGAACTCTCAGATTCCCTGACGGAAAGCAGCCAAGAAGGCTTTTTCTCCATCTACCGTCATGAATCGGTGGTTGATGTAGTCAAGATCCACAGTGTGGTGCAAGGGTTCTGTCGTGATGAGCTCCGAATCAAGGACGAGGAGAACAAAGGCATCATGAACAATAATGACCCTGGTTTCTTCGATACTTGGTTGATTGTTGCCACCCGTTTTCTCATCATGTCTTACGACGCCGCTATGGGACGGATGGCTCATTATGAAGACTGTGGCCTCGTCCGGGACTACCGAGAGTACGAAACTCACGCCTCACGACTGCTTGAGCTTTTTCCAAAGAAGGCAACAATCAATCTCCATCCACTAATTGTTCGTGAAGCGCGAGAGAATTTGCGACAGTTGACGAAGATGATCAGCAAAGAAATAGAGAACATGTCTCCAAGCTCCTCACACCACTCTCTACGGAACCAAAAGTCAGTTTTCGACAGGTCAAGCAGCTCGTCCTCCTCGTTTCGCGATTCATCAGCCGACGAAGGTCCATCGCGCCGGTCTACCTTCAACTGGAGTGATCTCGGGTCACCTCGAGCCGAGTCTCCCGAGGGAATGGCTACACCACTTCCCCAGTTCAGATTAGAGCTTTTCCCACCTCATATATTCAGACAATCTGGGTATGAGTCCGAAGAGGGTTATGAAACGGACGGGGAAGCTAAGGGACCAATTCGAATTTCTCCTACAATGTCGCAAATGAGCCAAGCTACAGAGAAACCGAACAATACACCTCCCTCATCGAGTCCTCCACTAACCACTAGCCTATCGGAATGGCAAGTGGTCAATCGACGCTCAAAGCTAGGACAAAATAAAGAGAATCAAACAAAGAGGCGAAACAAAGGCCCTCGTCGCTTTAGAGATACCAAATCCGACACTCCACTGGTCAAACTGTCCTCTATCCAAGGCAAAGGATCATCAAGCCGCACAGTCTCTGGCGAAAAGGAGAGCTCTTTGGTGATGGCTTCAGCTGCTGAAAAAGCACTAGCTGCAGTGCGTCGGTTCAGCAATTCTCAAGCGTCCGCTGGCGCCCCGCAGCCTACGATCACCTCTCCAGCAAACCAGGAGAACATTCCCACCTATGCGAATATGGTCACCCGACGAAGGTTAGAGGCAGACTCTGCGGCGAAACGCCAATCGTCTGTTCCCGTTTTTCAGGCCTTGGATCCAGCTAGCGGTTTGCATTTGAATGGTGGCGTGCAGATGAAACCGTCCACCGAGTCGCTCGATAGCCAAGCGGGCTACGCCTTTACGTCTCCGCTATACCATGAGGTCACTGATGAATTCACGATCGAGCCTCTGAGTCAGTCAACCTACAGCGAGCCTGAGTTTAATATGCCCAGCCACCACGGACCAGGTTTACATACCGCGCCTGGATCCCGGGCTCCCTCTCGGCGTGGTTCAGTACCCCATCTAGAGGTCCCACAAAGTCTATCCGCAAGCGTTCCATCCCTCCTTCCCTATCCACCACCTCTTCCATACGATGAGAACATCTCTGTTACACTTCCAAGCCGCAGAAGATCCTCTCAATTAGCACAAAGCTCAATACCTACCTCGGGCGCTCCTAGACCTTCCATCGCTCATCCATCCGCAATCATGCCCAGCGCATTGTCACTATCTAATGCCAAACTACATGTGGGCTCCGCCCCAGAGCGCTCTATCCCCGAGCCAATGTCGCGTGACTCTTCGGATTACTCTCATCAATCATGGGCCACAGAACCCGTGCGATATCCCCCGCGGTTCTCACCAGTTCCAAGTTTCCAACAGCCCCCCGAGATGATCCCGAGTCCCCCATCGAGCATGCAGCACCAACAACAAATGCTCTCTGGGTCCGCTGGCTGGACAACGGAATTACCCCTGGCGGGTAATGCTCTCCAGTCAAATCCCACCTACCCCAGCCCACCCGTGTCATCACATGGACAGCTCGGCTCCATGGATGAGCGACTGAAGTATCCCAATCCGGGCTGGAACCCGGAGATCGAGCCAGTGCAGTATTTGCATTTTGGCGGACACCGCGTTGACGTGCGAGACGCACGACTCAGACTCCATGAATCAACTCGAGTGCTGCCCCCACGTCCCCAGCAGTATCAGCTATATCATCCTAATTTGTCGGGTCCTTTGATTCAGCATGAGGGTCAGGTCTATGCACCTGCACCTGCGCCGCGACTGGAGGTATATGGGACTCGTGCGCGTAGTGGGAGTTCCCCTGTGCGCCCTAATTATGCTGGTTTGGGTGTGCGGTACTCGTGATGGTAATGCATTTTAATTTTAGTATTGGGGCGTTTTGGCATTGGTTATTGTTATTATTATTGGTGTTTTTCTTTTCTTTCTTTTACATTTGCATACAAGGTTGTTATACTGGTGCGTTCATTGTCTTCTTATACTTGCCCATCTTGCATCTGGTTTGTTTGATTTTGCATAGGGGTTTCTTTCATTTCGAGGCTTGATACCAAACAGCATGTGTGAATTGGAGTTTCGAGTTGGCAAAACTATAGCATCTAGAGGAGCTTCAACAGAAGGGTTGATGTAATATCTTCAACGCTTCATATCAAAATCCCAAAGATTATATTTCATATATATCGGAGATTTATTTGATTGTAAGGCCCTAACCCCATAGGCTAAGGCCATACAGGTAACCAAAGTAGATGCTGTGATATTTTTATCTTATTTCGTCTTTAGAATGGAGTCCTGCGAAGTATCCACCAGTTGGTCAAGATGTAAGAAAGTCAACGGGGACTGTCGCGCCTTCCTTCTTAGCCTCCTCCCTATACAGTTGCACGCAAGTTGGGAAGAAGCACCAAAAGGTTAATTATGTCGAGAATGCATGCAAACCCATGCAAACCCTCGTTAAATCTTCTCTATCACCTCTTACGAAACATGTAATGTGCCAATTGTTCAATCAGCTCTTGTTTGTCCCCTTTACGCCCCCTCCAAAGCTCCAATCGATTTGCGTGGCCATCCTCACCGTCACTCCTAGCTCATTGGCAAAAGCATGAACCAAGCCAGGGTTCTGCTGAAACCAGCGCCCAATCTGCACTGCATCAATGCCAGTTTGCACCGCCTCCTCGGCCAGAGACCCCGTTTTAATCCCGCCGCCAGCCGTTATCAATAGCGTGTCACCCACGGCTTTCTTGACTTCTTGGACCAAGTGCATTTGGTAGGCCGGCCCCGGTTTGATAGCACTGACGGACTTAGGGTGGATGCCACCTGAACTGACATCCAATAAGTCAACACCACGTTCAGCTAACAATGGAGCGAGCTGAACCAATTGAGCAACTGTCCAGCTCTCGGGAAAGTCTTTCTGCAAGTCATCGTCATCGCTGAACTCGAACCAATCAGTCCCGCTAATTCGGATCAAAAGAGGCATTGTGCCCGGAATGCTAGCACGAATTGCCTCGGAAATTTCCAGAAGTAGTCTGATCCTGTTCCCAAAACTACCTCCATATCGATCGGTTCTTTTGTTGCTAACAGGGCTTAGGAACTGGTGCAATAGATACCCGTACGCGGAGTGAATCTCAATAGCATCAAAGTTAGCCTTTACAGCCCTTTTCGCAGCCTCCGCGAAATCTTTGATCAAGACCTCGATATCCTCCAAGGTAAGCGCCTTAGGAACGGTGTTGACTCCTTCCTCAAAAGGGATTGCTGACGGTGCAACGATCCCATCCCACCCGCCGACTTCCTTAGCAGCCATAGCGTTGAAGCTCAACCAAGGAGCAACGCCACTAGCCTTTCGACCGGCGTGAGATAATTGAATAGCGATCTTCTGACTCTGGCTGTGGGCAAACTCGGTGATCCGCTTCAACGGCCCAATCTGACCATCGTCGTAGAGACCAAGATCTTGAGGCGTGGTACGGCCGACTTTCTGCACGGCTGTGGATTCCATAATTGCCAGTCCCGGGCCGCGCTGGAGAATTCCGCCCATGTGTGTCAGATGCCAATCAGTGACCTTGCCATCGTTGGCATTGGCAGAGTACTGGCAAAGGGGAGCAAGGAACACACGGTTTGGAAGCGTCAGACCGCGGATGGTAAGAGGGGTGAACAGCTTGGTTGATCCCTCTAATTGGGTGCCTGCTGGAGGGTCTTGTGCTGGTGTGTAATAGGAGATGCCTTTGGCGGCAAAGTTGTCTATTATTTTTGTCATGATGGCAGTGTTTGACCGAAGAGTTGAATAGGCACTGAAAAGCAAAACCCGGATTGAGTCTTTTGGAGTGATATGAATTCTGCATTCATGGGGATATTATTATTAATGTAATGATCACGAGTCTCAATTCTGCAGCAGCATGCAGCAGACGCATTGGGTACGAATCTCAACCCTGCAGCAGCATGCATCAGATCCATAAGATCCATCAGATCCATCAGATTCAGATACGCATACATTATTCGGTGTGAAGAAAGCCAATTTACCAGTCTCGACGCCAAGCGAACAACATGCATCTCTGCAAATTCCGAGTCGGAGCATAGGAGACACTGAATCCAATCAGAATTCGGTTATCATTTCCGTGTCTCATCAGACGGTCCCCGGGCCGCAATACGAGCTGAACTCGACGTTCGACTGCGTCACATACTCCACCACTTATGCCGCTTCAGTGGGGGCAATGTTATCCTCGCACGAAAATCGAAAATCAACAACACAAAAAGCGGATTCGACGCCCCTCTAGATGCCAACTTTTTCTCTCACAGTCAAAGACAACTCTTTTGCCTTGCACGAGTGCTGTTGCGTAAAAGCAAAATTGTGATTCTGGACGAAATGTCTAGCAATGTGAATGTTGTTTCTGACGCGTTGATGCAACGGGTTGTTCGTGAAGATTTTGTGGACTGCACGATCTTGGCTGTTGCTCATCGGCTCGAGACTATTCTTGATTTTGACCGCATCGCTGTGATACAGAATGGCGAACTGATTGAATTTGATACGCCGGAGGTACCTCTCAAGACAGACAGTGCGTTCCAGGAGCTTTACGAGTCATAAATTGAAGTTTGACAAGATTGAGTGAGAAGCGTGAGTCGCCATACATACCTAGGCCGCAACGAGAGAGATAAAGTCAAGCTTAATGCGCAAAAAAGGAATTTCTGCCTTCAGAAATGTAACTACGTCAGAGTCCTTTAAACGCTTTCTAAAGGACTATCAAACATTCTTAGTGAAGAGGAGTTCTGATTTGAACAATAGTGGGAAGCCAACTTCCAACATATCAAAGCCAAAGCGCACCCGGCAGCTGTAGATAAGACCTCTATACACTGGCCAATCATTGTTTACAACTGAAACACCTCAGTGGGGTGGTTGAGCACACACGTCGCTCCACGGATCATCACAGATGGCTCGTAGCGGATAATTTCGAGTTCATGCAGAGGATCGAACGCGGAAGGTTCAGGGAAAGAGAGAGACCCAGTCCCCAGCCAGACCTCCTTCGCTTCAAAGTCAATGGTGGCGGGCACTAGTTCCTTTACCGATGGCGGATGATTTGCGAGCGGCGAGGGGATGACGCGAAGATTTAATGCCGAGATGGTCTTTGACACAGCGGGAAGGAGACGCAAGGCTGCAAAATTAAAATTGACGAGTTTCTGTCCCAGCGGCCTCTCGGCATGGCCCTGTATTATGTGGGATCCGGTGTGCATATTGAGAAAAACGTGCCCGAAACGCTTAGGGAAACCCCATTGTTCACGGCCGCAGACAACGGCAGATTCATTGTCCAGTATTACAGAGAGACAGTAGTCAAACACTTTTCCTTTGTAAGCCACTTCGACAGAGTGAACATACTCTTTGTAGGTGCCGAGGGTGCCTATGCCATAATCGACTAGCATAGCGTTGACCAATGGTTCATTTTCCAGCTCAAGCACGTCTGGGACCAAATTGCGAATACTCGCAGAAGTGACCCGGTAAGCAATCTTAATGAGGGTGATGTCGCTGAAGCTCTGGGTCTTCACCGTGTATGGAGGAGCAAATTGGGGGACCGCATTGGCGTTGACTGAGAGAGTTCCAAAGGGCGTTTTCAGAGACCAATGTAAATATGAGAAAAGAAGAAAGAAAATGAAGATTCCCTGGAAGTACCTAGGTAGTTGGAAGTGCGATCACCAAGAGGTTTTATACTTCCACCTAACGTCTACCAGTAAAGTAAAATATGACTGACGGTGTATGTATGTGCCTACCACAATTTGGGCATGAAATCTCAAATTTAGGTCAAGAGTAATGAGGGCACCATTCAAGTTTGTTACATATGGATCATCAGTTTGGCCCCGTGTAGTCTACGCTGTACCGAGGTACAACATAGGTACTCTATTGTAGGTCGGAAGGTGGGGAAATAGAGCCATGGATACTGGCCCCACAGCAAACTCTAATGCTGATAGGCTTCACATCCCGAGATCTCCTCCAACGTCGTACAAAGTGTGCCAGGGATTTATTATGAACGGCAAAGGATTATCTGCTATCCGTTCCCATTTTATAGAGGTCTCGTGTGCCGGGGCACCAGGTGCCCGGAGGTGAACTCTACTTATATGGTAAACTCTCTGCGGTCGATCATGGGAGGGTTTCTGAATAATGATAGGATAAGCCGTGACAGTATGGACAGCCATAGAAGCGTATCAACGCAACAATGTGGGATCATTAGTTTCCCCCAGATCGGTGAAGGGCTACACGAGAAAGAGGATTCCATATCACGGCCCGGGGGTGAAACCTGCGGTAGAACCTCGGTCTGTTCTTAATTAGAGAAGCTATTCAATTCAGTACACATAATTACTTAAAAGAATAAACAAACTGTATAGAATCAAAATAAAATGTCTCAAATTCTGTACATATGTGCTCCGGCCATAGGCATTAAGCTATAGCTCCAAAATATTAATCATGCTTCCTTCTGCAATTAAGGCACCCCCAAGATCTCCTAGACATATCTCATTAAAACGAACCCTTTTCACCACGAGCTGCTGTGGTAACCGCAATAGTCCCCTTCTCCACATAACCGGGCTCAACGGCATTAATAGTATATACATCACTCCCAGAAGCATCATTATCCTCCACAAAGTCCTTGGGCTCCATCCATCCGGATGCGTCCTTCATATCAGGCGGGGCGAAAGCCAAACATGACAAATAATAAACAACAAACGCAATAATCAGACCAGTAGGATAAGCGATATAGTAGAATCGCTGGATACCTAGAGGGGCCTTGATACCCATCTGGTGAAGGAACCCGTAAAAGTTCGGCGCAATAGCAATAACGTAGGCCAAGAAGGCGCGCGGGTTGAATCCATGGAAGTACCGGTACGGACTTGGGCGTGAGACGTACAGGGCTGGGATGTTGAGCAGCCCTCGACGGATGAGATAGTAATCGCAGATGAGAATTCCGGTAATTGCTGATAGGAAGATCTGGTAGGAGGAGAGGAATGTGATGAAGATTGAGGCTGATGCGAGGAGATACCAGGGGCAGATTGCATAGGAGAGGACTGGTGGTTTTGTTAGTTTGTGTTGAGGCAATTGGGATTGTTCAAGTTTTTTTCTTCTTTTCTCACCGGCACAAATAAAGAATCCTCGTTTGATTGAAATGTATTTTGGTAGTAGGGCTGCAATGTCGTTACCGGCACTGAGGATGGTTAGTATTTGACATAAAAATGCGGCAGAAGGAAATTGGATTCGTACGGGATAGAGTTCTCAAAAATGGCAGAGAAGACAGTCGAATAAACAAATGCCAGAGAAATGAAGGCACAGGCCGCGCGGTTGCCAGAGGTGTATCGCTCTCCTTCCATCAATTTGTCCAAGAAGTTCAGCGGGTTCCAGATGAGCTAGAGAATTTCGTCAGTCCAAAGGCTTTAGACAATGCTTTTGATATAACAAACCTCTCCAAAGATGGCTTTGCTAGCTGATGCGATAAGATTTCCCAAAATGGCAACTAGAAAGTTTGACAGCGGGAAGCTGACAAACTGGCCAATGAGGACGTCATTGGGCTTTGTAGCATATCGCTGCAGATCGGACGCGTTGGAGATAAAGGTTCCGCAACTTGCGAGTCCCAAGAAGAGGAACTTGAAAATAAGATAACTTTTCTCGGTGCCCTTGATCTCCGAAGGAGCATTAATAGTCTTCAGAGAGCCACCGGCTAGAGACACAGTCCATCCCAGCATAGCAAAGGCTGCACCAAAGTAAACCACAACTTTGATATAGACCAGAGACTTCATCTTTGGTACAGGCACCACTAAGAATGCGCAATTGATAAGCCTATCGAGTCGGGTTAACCATAGATCAAGCATTGAGATACTAGTCACTGTACCAATAGATGAAGAAACACATCATTTGTGCTGAAGTCAAAGCCGACTTAGATCCCATCTTATCCGGGATGTTTTCAATAGAAGGGAATATAGCGTGTAGGAAGACACTAGGAACGAAGGTCAATAACCACACTTTCCGCGCTTCGCTCACGGTGGAAAGGAACGAGATGAAGATAAAAACTCACTATAAACATTGCCCTCCCTGAACGGAATTTACCCCATTCCATACAATTGACATAGCTGCACGATTAAAAGTCGGCCACAGTGCTCCCCAATGCCCAAAGCTGGAGCGGCAAAGAACAGGGAACGGAATGCGATACATGGCACCAGCACGCCCATTCACAGCCATCAAGGCACCAGCAAGAATCTGACCGCCGAAGGAGCATCCGATTGCTTCCCACATGGTCAATCCCATGGACATTCCCGTGGAAGCTGTGTACAGATTGCTGACGTTCGCAGTCGCAGAGAACCAGAACATCATGTAGGTGAGTTGGGACCATGTTCGATCCTTTACTGGTGTCGGTCGGATAGAGTCATTGTCAAGCATAGCAACCGGGCGATCGATCCCATCTCGTTGAGTTCTTTTTACTATTAGGAGCTCATGCAGTCGAGATAGTTTCGACATAATTGAGGTTGTGTTGTATTAGGTTGGTGGGGTAGTTAGAGGGTGGAGAAAGAGGTATAAAAGATAAAAGATGGTCGAATTCGTGTGCTGATCTTAGTGGCGAACCCTGAAACTTGAGTAAAGGGGGGAAAGATGGCGGAGAAGTACTCCGTACGTGCAGGGTATATATCGTGCTTTTTAGGGCTATCTGACAATTTAGTACTGACCAATGGACTGATAAGGAGTCATCTCTGTCCACTGGCAGCTTGCAAAACACCATCCAGAGAGGCGCCGACGATGCTATCTCACGAGAATTAAAAAGCATAACCCATGTAACGCCCTGTCTCACAGCTTATCATTTCAACCAACCACATTTGCATGTGAGCGTATGGAGATTAGCCCGGCGATTGCCGTCGCAACGCGTTCTCCGACGGTTATCGGTGGATATGACCCTTTGATCCTCCAAGCGTATTGCGGGGAGAAGAACCGTGGATAAATTCATGAGCATCCTCGAGTTGGTATTGGCCATCTATCGAACTAATCATGACAACCCTGCTCAAGTATACTCAAGTCGAGCTCTTGACGCTCAGCGGTCCAGAATTCCGCCGGGTGTCCACTGCTCCTCCACGGCCACCAACGGAGGACGAGATTCCGATCATAGATCTCGCTTCTATCGACAAGGATCTAGAAGCAAGAAAATCCATCGCGTCCAAAGTCAGAGCAGCGGCCGAGAGCACGGGTTTCTTCTATATCAAAAATCACGGGATCTCAGAAGAGCTCATTCAGAATGCCTTATCGCAAGCAAAAGCTTTCTTCGACCAGCCTATCGAAAAAAAACAGCTAGCATCAAGCAAGATTCAAAAGAACACGGATGGATGGCATGGGTTGGGGACTACCCAAGTCAACAAAACTGAAACAAGGGGTAACCACCCCCTTCTCACTCCCACCTGGGCACATGGCAGGTATATCCTCATATTACCAATGACTGACAAACGTTTTCAGATCGCAAAGAGACATTCTCTCTGCGGTACAATCCCAGGAATGATCCAACTGTCTCCGACCCGGCCAAGCTGTCCGGCGACAATGACTTTGCATGGGAGACAACAAGTCATCTCCCTGGATTCCACGAAACGACAATTGAGTTCTATCAGCGCCGTCTGACGCTCGCGCGCAAGATGATCCGTATCTTTGCACTAGCTCTGGAGATGCCGGAAGACTACTTTGACGCGGTGACCACTAACCCCGGCGCCGACGCGCTTTACGTACACTATCCAGCTACACCAGCTGATGCGGTCGAAGGAAACAATGGGGATGTTGATGTCGGAATCGGCTCGCATAC
The DNA here is from genome assembly GCA_028827385.1 of Penicillium freii. Lineage (NCBI taxonomy): Eukaryota > Fungi > Ascomycota > Eurotiomycetes > Eurotiales > Aspergillaceae > Penicillium > Penicillium freii. The sequence continues at coordinate 4,389,103 of JAQIZX010000004.1, read as the reverse complement.
CGATATCCAGTGCGTCACTCTTCTGTGGCAGGATATGTCTGGCGGTTTGCAGGTCCTGTCTGCCAGTGACGAGTGGCTCGATGCTCGGCCTATAGCTGGCACGCTGGTGGTTAATATTGGCGACTTCCTGCAGCGTCTTTCGAATAATAGGTTCAAGTCCACCGTGCATCGGGTTTATAATCGGCAGCCGACCTCCAGGTACTCGATGCCTTTCTTCCTGGGTTTCAATCCGGATTCGGTTTGTAAGGTTGTGCCCTCGTGTATTGATGAGACTCATCCTGCGCTTTATGAGCCTATCTCTTGTGGAAAGGTAAGTCTCATCCCAATCTAACCTTGTTCGGTACGGGACGTAGCTAACTCTTCACGTCCAGTGGCATCGCAACCGACTTGAACTCTCGCACGGAAAGCCTATTTCTGATTGAAGATAATGTTTATTTGGAGAGATATGTATTCCAATTCAAATTACCGTGAAATAATAAACAACATCCCTTGTATAGATTTCAAAAGTGCTGCATAGAACCATTCATCCCGTCCCAATCAGACGCGGGCATCGAGTCAATAAACCGAAACGGCGCCCAGTCTGCGACCGAGCCTGGGTATGAATAAAACGTGTCATCGGGAATTACCACCTTCGAATCCAAAACATCCTTTACCTTCTTCTGCACAACATTCGTTGCCCAACTAAATACTCCCTCGATGCTCTTGGGAATCCTAGCCTGCGTCCGAACATCTTCCATCAACGTATATGTTGCGTGCACATCGGATATATTCGCGCAGTACTCTGCTAGAGTGACGCCCGCATATGCGGTGAGCAGGTAGTCGTATGTGGGTCTAACAAACGGAGTCTCAGCAGTGCAGAGGACGAAAATCTCTCTCAGTACCCGCTGAGCATAACGAATAACCGTTTCGGTCAGCTCGTTAATACGCTCGTTACGCATCAGCGCGTTTGGAGACGTGGATTGGTTCTGCTTTGCCAGTTCCCAGCGAGATAAAATTAGGGATGCGCAAGAGTGCGCCCATCTTAGTATATTGTTGCCTTCTGTGTTTGAAAGTCAGCATGGAAAGAACCTTGAAACTCCCCGGCACGCTTGTATAAACATGCTCACCTCCGAGATATTTACGTCCCCATCCGTTGACATTCTCCCAGGCCTCCGGCACTGAACCGACAGTGTGATAGATGGCTTCGTACAGGTGAATGTAGAGCTTGAGCTCTGCGGCAATGATGTGGTCGAATGTTTCAAAACCAGGGTATTTGACAATCTCCGTCCACTGATGAAGACGGTCGCATGAAACCACAGATGGCCGACCGGTGCCAATTGCATATCTTGAAATCTAGTCAGCTTTCATGCCCATTCCAAAAGGATTTTACCATTGTAACTTTGAAGAGTACGTACTTCAGATGTACCAGCGACGCCTGAATCCACATCCTGCACATGTTCCGATTTGTTTCATCGTACAAGCCCACGAGCGACACAAGCTCAGATAGAGGAAAACTAAGCATGCAGTGGGTAATTGTTGTGCTGCTCATCAACCAGCTATCAATATACCTACCACCTGGTACGAGAGGTCCAAAACTCCAGGCACTGAAGATAAGCATGGCGTGTATGGTAGAGATATCAATGGGCGTATCTAAAGTCTTCTTGCCCAAGTGAGTCTTGACCAGCGTATGAAGGGTTATGTGCAAATTGGTACGGTTTAGGCCGGCCGTTGCTCGGATTCCTGCTAGAAGACATACGGCAAAGAGCAGCGGATGGTTCTCTTTGAGATCCGTCAGGGTCTCATTCGGAAATGGGTACCATGATGTTATCTGCTCGAAGCCGTGCTGGAAAACGCTGGCGAAACTGTCCGAGTCCAAGCCCATCTCGGTCATATTTCCACGGAGCGAGTCGTTCTCCCCGGTTGTTACGGGCTCCGTGATTAGACTCCCAACGTGACGGACCACTGTGATTGGTGCTGGTTGGATGTCGGTGGTTGCCGATATGTCTGTCTCTGAGGGGACGTGCATAGTAGCTTTGCTATCATTGATATCCTTTCTCGGGAGTAAATTACTACTCGCTCCATGCATTTCATTGGTGGGATCTCTTGTCATTGACCGGTCATTGCCGAGAAGGTGAGATTTCAGTAATTCTTTCATCTCAGAGAGTGAGGCTTCGATGGCATCAAGTCTGGTGCTTATCGGTTAATAATTGTAGCGTTGGTCTATACAACCGGAATTAGAAATACAATACCGGTTTGCACAATGGCATCCAAGGTGCTGGTCAGAAGTCCTCTCTGGTCTGCCGATAGACCTTGAATCCGGGCTAGTGATAGCAGATGTGGATGGAAGAGAGCATTCAAGCCTGTTCGTTGTCCGATTAACCCCCTGTCAATCCTCGTAAATGATGGCATTCTTTTGGGCCACCGACCTTAGGGAGATGCACCGAGCACATTGCCTCGAACCCGGAAGAACTTCGCATCGTGTCTTCAAGCGCCGACACGGCTGGCAGGACAGAATCCGTCGCTTGCTCGGCATTTCATAGAGCGGAATGTCCCATGGGATCATAAGATATTGTGAAGTCAACCTGAAACTTGATGTTCTCCGCTTGCTTATCTGGGGACCGGGGTTAACAGGACGCTAAGACGTATTGGGTTAGCTGCCCAGGCTGGTCAGGTCCCGAGGTCCACGGGTGGCAGTTTAGGGTTATCACTGGCTGATAAGCAGAGTTGGGATTTTGATAGTGCAATACAATGAGTTACATCTAACGGAACAGTGGGAGAACTTTTCAAATTCGTTTGATACGTACATGCCATTGAGCACGGATTTTTCATTTCTTTTGACCCTTGCGCTTTTAATCGAACCGTCGATAAAGGCGTGGCCGCTTGGGAACGATCACCCCCCCCCCCCCCCCCCCCCCCCAATGGTCCGACCACAAGGGTCGTAGGGTCCAGTAAAGAAGAATTTAGGGCCCTAACATAGGACGAAAGCTTCCCAAGCTGGAATGGAGAAGTTGCCTAGAGAAAATCATGCGGCTCCTCCCGGCGCAAGCTTCTTTCCCTTAACACTTTTCCACTCCATACACAAAGCGCCAATCATGCTGACAGAAGCCATAGCTGCACCGACAATGAAGGTCTGGGTAAGTGCGTCATTGTAGGCATTCAGGACTCCGGGTAGGTCAGCCTTGTCAACAACACTTCGGAGGCCAGTGGCGCCGGCCTTCAGGATCGAAGCCGCATCCACTTTGGGAGTGTACTTAGCGAGATACTCAACAAGCTTGTTTCTGAAAACATTGTTTCCGATAGAAATAAAGAGAGCACCGCCAAGAGTCTGGGAGAAGACGGTCATAGCCGTGCCAGTGGGTACGTCACGAAGAGGAAGGACCACTTGAACGCCGATCAGAGCTTGCTGCATACCGAAACCTGCACCCGTGCCGGCAATTATCTGATAGCCGATCCAGACACCCTTAGACGTGTCTGTGTGGAACATGCTCATGAGACCGTATCCGATAGCAAGAAGGATTGAAGCGAGAATCATAAAGGGTGTGTAGTAACCGATGTGGGTGACAAGGATTCCCGACATGAGGGAGGTGACCACCACGGAAATCAACATAGGCAGGTTCATGATACCTGAGCTGACGGGACTGGCGTTTTTCACGACCTGGAACCAGATGGGTAAGAAGTAAATAGAGGAGAGGAAGGCAGCGCCGAGGCAGAAAGTGTAAAGCGTAGCAGACCAGACAGTGCGACGTGAGAGAATGTGTGGTGGCACTGTAGCATTCTCCTTCTGGGTGTACTGAACAACTGAGAACAGGACAATGAGAACAGCAAAGAAGCAAAACAACACAATGATGCGCCAGCTATTCCAGGCATAGATGGTGCCACCCCACTGCAGAGCTAGCAACAAGCAGACAATGGCAGGAAGGAAGAGAGTTGTACCCATGGGGTCGAACTTCTTAATGCGCTCCGCCCATGTCGTTTTCCTGTTATGGTGGTTGGGGGCAGGAAAAAAGATTGCAATTACGAGAACAGTAACAGCCCCGACAGGAAGATTGATGTAAAAACACCAGCGCCATGACACTTTGTCGGTGAAAAGCCCACCAAGCAGAGGCCCAGCCACGGATGAAATGCCGAACATGCTACTGATACAGCCATTGTAGGATGGGCGCTTCGCTAGGGGGATTGCGTGGGCGACAATGATGAGCGAGCCCGAGAAAATACCCGCAGACCCCAGTCCCGCAACAGCACGGCCCATAATAAGTGTCAGGCTGCTGTTAGCCACGGCGCAGATCAGACTGCCCAGCTCAAACACTCCGATGGCAGCGAGGAAGGTCCATTTGACATTGAAAAAGGTGTAGAATTTCCCGAAAAGTAGCTGGAGCGAAGCTGTGGCGAGAAGGTATGCTGAAAAAAAGTAAAAAAATGATCAGTTCACGTCCATCGCCGAAGTTGCCTCGTGGTTTAGCATACCACTTCCATACCAGCCGACATCGTTAAGGCTGTGGAATTGGTCTGTGATCTTTGGGATTGCCGTGGCAATGATGCTGTTGTCTGCAGTGTAAGATAATATGTGTTAGCTAGGCCCTGCAGTTAACCTCCAACCTTTGGAAGGTTTAAGAGACAATAAAAATATAAACATGCCAAGAGCGACTAAGAAGACACCCAAACACAACGCCAGTGTAATCAAAGCCAATGTGAGACCCTTCGCGTACTCAATTTCCTCAGGCTTGGTGTCTGCTGGGTGCTCGAGGTTGAGCTCAGCCTTTGCAGCTTGAACTACGGGTTCCTGCTCACGGGAAACATCGCCGACCAGGATGTTCTCTCCATCTTGATTAGGAAGGTGAACGTGACTGGAGTTTGCTGCCGACTCCATTTTGAGTGACTTTGTAACTTTGTACACCGAAGGTCAAGGCAGTAAAAGCGTATCAACTGAGATCAGAGTGCGGAAAAAATGAAAACAACAACCAAGGACGTGTCGTTTTGATGCGTTGAAAGAGAGGAAGAGATGGAAGGAGCAGAGATGAAGAGGGAAAAAGAAAATCTTCCTTCAGGGCGACGTAGGGTAAGTACCCCAGGGCTCCAGGGCTAGAATCATCGCTGACATGAGGTCCGGAACCTTCCAACGTCCCAACGTTCCAACGTTCCAAATTTAGACAACACTTGAAAGTTGCTTTCCCCCCTATTGGAAGGTAAATTGGATCAATTGGATCAATTGGATCGTTGTCTCCGTTTAGATTGCTTGTTAATTATATCTACGGATATCTAGCAGTTTGTGGTAAATTATGTCAATTATCAATATCAAGATCTAAGGGTAGAGGCTTATGAGGCTGACTATTGTTTTTAACATATGTCTATTATACTGTACTTAAGTTCTAGCTAAGTGTTATCTACGAGTTGTCTACGATCCTTGTAGGATACGTCTGTTTCAAATATAATTATAGCGAATCGATTCATCTATATATGATCGGTTTTGTCACCCGTGTTCATGCGCTAAGCCCGAGATGTTCGCGTGTCTCAAAAGAACGAAGTAAGCATTCACGATCATCACCACTGGAGCTTGATCCAATCCATGTTTTGTTTACTGGGTAGCCAAGCTGCCAGACCTACGCGCCAGTGAATGGAAATAGATATCTTTGATATCTTTCACTTCTTGGTCAAAGTTTTGCCAACGGCTTAGATCCCAGGGTCGCACTGCGATGTGTACTTGCAAATTTGGTTGGGTAGGACAAATCAAGTTGATAATGACAAGTTGGCTTCAATGTTATTCAAGTCTGATTTGTTGTAGGCGACTGTTTGCTTGGATCACTTATGATGAGACCTCGGACACTTTCTAAGTTAGGTTTGCCCTAGATTTTGTGATAAAATTAATCCGTAATGCAATAATTCTATCACAAAATGATCAAGTCATCGCTATATCCTACCTTGTTGGGGTACAATGCCAATTGCTTGGATTCAAGTGTCATATATGAAAGTTGGAACATGCCTACATAATGTTTCAACTTTCATGGTATCATGAGACTCCGAACCATGGCCAAGTTGAGTTTGCGCTAAACTTGAGACAACGCTAGGGTGCATTGTTTTGATCGCACAATATCCCAATCGAGATCCTGGCACATGGAAGCACAATCCTAAGTCTTTACCCAGACACACTTCGAGTGACGAGGACCGTGCATCGAGAGTTTAACGGTAAAAAAAGCGGGCCGGTCCTGGATCCGGCATACAGAAACCAGCTTGACTTCGGTTATATATTTCGGAGTATCTCAAAGTCTGAGTTCAGGGTCCTACCCCCTTCTATCTAGTCATCCCATCACATTCATATATTTAGTTATCCTCGGGTGATATGTTTGGAGATCCGTTCGAGTAAGGTACCGGGGAAGTGTGCTCTAGAAATTCCCACTGTAGCTAGCACATAATATCTTTTGGAGTCCTATTCTATATTGGTCTGTGAAAACTACCTGCTACACAGATATCCGTCCCTTGAATACAACTTTGAGGGTTTCCGAAGGTGATGATGAATATAATACCTATTTAGCCTCGCTGATATTCTTCTTTTTTTCTTAATTTCAGAGCATTTGAGTAAGTTGTTCTTGATATACTACGAAACGATTATCAATTTGATATATATGGTCTTTTTATGCCATCTGCTTGTTGCCTGGTAATAATTGGGGCTCTACATATACTTGTTGGTTGCTGTCGCCCACATCTCTCTGCATCTATCCAGAAAACAAATGACCCCAAAAATGACATACATACTCCAAACCGGATTTAGACACGCATAAATCCCGTGATCGACCAAACAGAATAACCTGATTGGGGAAAGAAACCTTGAAAATCAGGCCAAGACTGACTGTCAAACGACGTAAGAGATGAGCTACATACTCATGACGTCGTCAAAACCAACTTAACAGCTGGGGGCGACCAAGTTGAAAGCAAGTATGATACGCCGACATTTTAAAGCTCCAGCCTATTTAAACAAGCTACTCGGTATTAATCTGGGGAAATCTATCAAATATTTCATCTCTTACATTCCAATTCACCCAAACTATCGGAATCTTCTACCACACTACTACATACATCAATCATACCCAAAACCATGTCCGCATCACGATTCGCCCCTCTCCTGAGAACCCGAGTGGTGGTACAAACTGCACCTGGCTTCCAGGCAATTCGCTCCATCTCAGCTACAGCCCCATGCAACAAGGGACCTGTGGATGCGACAAAGGAGACATTGAAGAAAGCGGACCGGACTGTGTCTGATGCAGCAGTCAAGGGCATCAATACGGGTGGTATGTCTTCAATGGGATCTCATAGATCTACATGACTTCGATTCAATGTGCAGAGACTGATGCTAACATGACTTTGCCAACAGAGAAAGCCGCCAACAAGATTAAGGATGCCGTTGGCTCCGGGGCCAAGCAAGCAAGGGCAAAGGGAGAAGAAGTAAAGGGCGAGGCATCCGAGTATGCAGGCAAGGCGAAGGGTGAGACGGCCGAGTATGCAGGCAAGGTGAAGGGTGAGGCGGCCGAGTATGCAGGCAAGGGCAAGGGCAAAGCAGAAGAAGCAGTGAGCGAAGCTAAGCAGAAGACAATGTAGGCGATGGGCCAGATGGAAGTGAAGGCCAAGAGCCGCATTGAATAAAGGTTTCGACCCTGTCTGCCTACAAAGACTGGATTAAGCTTGCATCACTTGTGATCCGAATTGTAATATTCTTTCCACATTCCGTTCATCAAAGTTGGTGTGGCCCGTAGCGCTTCAATGCTTTAAACAAGGTTGAAAAAGTCACTCTTCAGCTGGGAGGCAGCATGAGGACGTATTCGCGCGAACTCAGGCCGAAGCGAATTACGTCCTTGTCCATGACCTCCACGTAGCGACCACCGGGGATAGTCTCTCCGTTAACGCTCGATCCATTTGCACTCTCAAGATCAATAAGATAAGGCTTGACCTTGCCGATGCGATCGCCGTATTCATTGCGCTTTTCAACAAATCGGAATTGTAGTACTGCATGTTGCTTCGAGCTGCTGGGATGGTCGAGTGGGAAGTCGACCACCAGTCGCTCGCGACCGACCAGCCAGCAACTCCGTTCACTCAATTCAACCGTTTCCAGCAAGTCTTGCCCTTTGAACACATACATGCGCCAGGCTTCCTTGGAGGGCGGCTTGCGCGCCTCCGGAGGTTCATGGTACTTCAAAACTATTTCCGCACCGCCCTGGACTTGAATTGTATTGCTTTCAGCTGCGAGTCTGCCAGTGGCGTTGAAATTTGGCTTCTGCTTTTCTGGCACCGGTGCATCTGAGGGGTGCGCCACATCGGTAAATGCGTCGTTCTGCGAGGGGAGGGGGCCGCGTCGTTCCAATGCTCGTGGTGGAGGGCTGCGTGATTTCTGTGGTGAGCGAGAGCGCGATCGCGTAGCACGATGTCTCCGAGATAGCCGACCTTCATCTTCGTGGCGGCTATCACGGTGTCGATGGCTGCGGTGTCTGTGTCTGCGACGGTCTTCTCTCGCTGAGCTTGTTGAGCGCTCTCTGCGCTCGCGGCGAGGTCGATCACGATCACTTCGGCCGATGGTCCTCTCAACTGGACTGCGGGATGATCTCCGTCGAGAGCTGTCCCGGCGAGAGCTCCGACGGTCTTCATCGCGTCGTCTTGAGCTCGAATAGTGGTCGTCTTGAGGCGCATCTCGTCGCCGGCGTTCATGGGTTCGATCTGAGGGTGAGTTCACGGAGCGCCCCGGGCGTTCGGGGTGGTCGTCAATGGACCCAGCCATTTTCGCTGTCGAAATGGGACTGCGGGGAAAGGCAAGCGTAAAGATCAAAATGTTGGAGATCTTTGGATCAAAGCACACTGGCGTACACGTGACCACCCCCTACGGGCGAGAAGTGTGCCACCGGGGCACAACTCTCTCATTGGATTATATTGCCAGGCAGTATTTCCAAGGTTGAGATCCACTCTCACTATACAAAAACTAATTATGTAGTTATTAGTAGTATCAAATTGAAGCATGTCAAATTGAAGCATGTCAAATTGGAAGCATGTCAAATTGGAAGTATATCAAATTGAAGTATAACATATACCGTGAGAACATATTCAATACTACGGAGGGGAAAAGCAGAGGAGGAATCATTATTCATTAGAAACTAGAAATCCAATGTTTATATCCCCTGTCAAACAAAGGACCATCTAAACAAAGAAACATCCAAGCAAAGGCTCAGTCTGGCAAACATGCAGTATATACATGTATGGGAGGCACTCCAACACATATACCTATATCGACGAAGATGTTGGTAAAGAAGCACCCTCCTATAGTCTTCAATATCACCAATTTCGATCTCTTCTTTTAGGATTCGGTTGATCAACTAGAACTAAGTCTCCTCCTCTTCCTTTGAACTTGTACGACGACGAATACCAAGCCGAAGCCATAGGCTTTGTAGCGTTCGGGGACTAATATCATCGCCCTCTATCTTACCCTCTATCTTAAGAATTATAGTAAGTTACTTGTCGGAAAGGCCAAATTAGAAGATAAGCGTCTTCAATCTTAAATATAGAGTGATTCGTAGTTATATATAGTTGCTTTAGGATCATCCGCTTAACCCCCTATATTTTAGGACGTCTCCTTATTGTATAGGGTATAGTAGTAAGGTGATAGAGTATCGTATATAGAATTGAATCGAAAGATACACCGGAATGAAAAAGAGAGATAATTTCATCTTTATAAGGTTCAATATCAACTGCAGGTCGACCGCCAGGCATATTGATTAGAACGATTGAATATATATATATATAAAATAAGAGAACTTGAAATCAGTATAACTAGTTACAGATTAAAATTAACATATATGCTTCGAGGGAGCGGTGAGAGCAGCGGTCAGGTTGTATCCAATGAGAGAGTTGTGCCCCGGTACACCTTCGAAGCCCGCCGTTCCGAAGGATGAGAGCATCACCTTCCCTCTTGGAATAACTTTGAGACAGGAGCGCAACGGAGATTTTGACCGTGCTCTCTGAAGTGACGCCATGTGATAATGTTCAAGAAAATCAATATTTTTCATGGCAAAAGCCTGCGACTTTTGGATTCCACCGCGATCTTCCGGCATTCTCGGTTCAACAACATCTCTCCAAGCTATGGACCGCAGGCACCATACAAAAATAGGACATATGCCACCGCAGCAGAATTTCCACATCAGAACTACTCATGGCCCGGCTCTTCATCTTTCACCCCTTATGATGTCTTGAATCTACCCCGCGGCGCAACATACTCGAAAAGAAACTACTATGACCTCGTTAAGATCTACCACCCCGACCGACCTATCAAAGACCATCCTCTTTTCCATCAATTAACCGCTGAAACTCGATTACAGCGCTACCGAATTGTGGTTGACGCACATGACCTCCTTTCCGATCCGATCAAACGAGCCACCTATGATCGAAATGGCACTGGCTGGATCCACGCGGGACTGGATACAACAGTAAAGCCCGACTCGCATGGACCGAATATCTACTCAAATGCCACATGGGAAGACTGGGAGGACTGGCATAACCGCCATCAAGGGCCGCAGCAGCATGTTGTTGACCAGCGCACCTTCTCTCGGCTTGTAATCCTCTTGGTATTGTTTGCGGGCGCCCTTCAAGCATCCTGGATCGGGCAGATGAATAATGGTGTCACTGACCGACTACGCGAGGTCAATGAGAAGTCGGCGCGCGTCCTACAGGGCCGCAGAGATAGCACCGTCAAACAGATGGATTCAAATGATGCGCGTGTGCAGGGCTTTCTTATTCGGAGAGACCCCACAGGTTCGGGTGTGAAGGGCCACGAACAACCGGTTTATCAAAGGGAGTTGAATCCTCGGCGCGGTTTGGATGAGTCTTCCCAGGTTGGCAAAGATAGCCGAGAGCCTGCACAGTCAGTGGACTTGAAGTCGGAACCTTCGGAGTTCCCCTAGTCCTGTTGGATGAGCATATGATTGCTAAACGAATATACTGATTCAGGTCTGGCAGAGGATGAAAGGTATTTGATTTACAAAGGCGTCATGCTGTTAAAACAATACATCAGAAAATGCCCCACATGTCTAGAGAACCATACCCCTCGACACAGACAATTATTCATTGCCATGGCGGCGTAGGCTAAGCTATGCTCGGCATCGAGGCGTATCGAAAAGTCTTGTTCAGTCGCCATCACTTGGCGCATCATGTCCATTGGTTCGCGGGGCTCCACGCCGTACATGAGTTGGTGGGGGAGTATCCCGTTGAGACGACCAATGCCGGAGAGCGATCTCGAGGGTTTGGTTCGTTCTTTCGGATGGCCCGCCGGCTTGTGGGTAGTCAGGTGGTTTGGTCATGTGACCAGCCCCTCTTTTAGTGTCCAGCAACAGGTAGTTCATCTTCTTCAAAGGAGAAACGGCTGTCACTAGATTAAACTGATCACGGCACGTCTTCAAGTACCTATCATGAAGTACTAGATTACCTACTACACCGTATCGAAGGTTTACACATTCTAGTCCTATCGAGCGGCGGCTGCTATATAGTGGTTAGTCTTCCTAGGTTGGGTTTTTGGGTCGAGCCCTTCGGCCTAGTAATAGGTCTTGGTCGGACTAGGTAACGTCAGACATATTCCTAGACTGATAGGTAAAGTACATTTCAATGAATCTCAACTTCAAAAAAATTTTTTTTGGGGTGTAATAATAGTTGCTTTGAGATTTTACCAATGGAGCAGTGGAAGCAACATATATATGTTGATCAGATATCTCATTCAGTCAGGGTCTATAGTTAACTATATGAAACTAGGCATAGCGCCACCCGAAGCTCGAAGAAGAATAAGGGATAACTGCATATGTAGCTAGAGAGCCTAGACTGCATCTAAAGGGAGCCAGCAAAGTGAGGCTGGAATGTGTATATTATGCCAAATGATGACAGGAGAATCTTAGTTGATGCTCACCTGCGATATAAAGCTAACAAGATATATTGTCAAATTAAATAAAGTATAAAGTATTACCCCATATCCATTTCACAGTTAAATTTTCCTGCGGAAAAAAGGGGCTTTGACCGTCTTTATTCCCACATTGAGCCAATTTGGCGCCACAGGAGCCCCGTTGACGTCGGCGGGTCGATTCCCTTGTTCCCAGGGGGGTTAGGCATCTGCAAGTGTGACAATGCATTTGACCTCAACAATACCCCATTCCCCATAAATCTGAGGCTGAACAAGGGGGATATAGGGGGTTTGAATTCTCTGGTCTAGACCGCATGAGAATTTCTCCTTCGATCCGGACGTGCCACGAGTCGCTTTTTGGTATGTGAATTGTAGGGCCGATACCAATATACATATGGTCATGTGCCCTGTGGATACATATGCTGTGAATATCTCATCAATATATTTCATAAACATCGCCAGTGTACACCTTTCCCGGTATAAAAGGGAAGGATTTGGATTTGGACGAACATCGCCATTACATATTGTACTGTTCACCGCAGCCCCGAGTACAGGTAATCCAGGTACACGGTCAATATATAGGGCTACGTCACATTCGTTTCTTTTTTTAGGTTTGAAAGGGGAACAGGTCGAGTTTGGGGATATATACGAGAAAGAGGAAAGTAAAGTGTTGGAATACTATTAACACGTCTACAGAAATAATCCCCTGTAATAATATAAAGAGTAATAAAGTAATAATCGTCTATATTTTGTATATAATTTGTGTATAAAAAAAAAACAGCCAAGTTTTTATTTTCCTACGTCATAACCCCCCCCAGGTGCATCACGCCCCCAGTCCACTTTTTCCTTCCTTCATCCACTCCCATCCACTCCCATATCGATCCAAGCAATGGGCCTGGTACAGTCTGTGTCCCTAAGTTCTCACTCTCTCTCTCTCGAACACCTCAATATATCGGTTTCCTTCCCCCCCTTGGATACACCGCCTTAACCTTATTCGTCTTCAACTTCCATCTCTTATTCTAAATCCAACTCTCACCTCATATTCTAACCTTGGCATAATCTGTTTTTCTTTTCCTTGGTTCCTTTAACCACCCCCACCCGCCAACATCTGACCTCCCCCATTTGCGCCCTGGGTCAAGCCATAAACGCCTCACATCGTTCCATCCCATACCTCAACCCACAACTATTGATATCCTTTAATACCCTATTCCTCCACTCGCGGAGGTGCGAGAATGGGGGATGTCCATAGTAGGAGGAGTCCTCCATTCCCTTCGCCAACAGAAACACTTCCACCTGCAGTGCCCCAATCCCATCATATGCAGCCCCCCAGATCGCCAGGTCATCGCCCCCCACATGGTCACCAATCTCAAAAATTGGTGGATGAACTTGCGGATAGGGTAGATGCTCTTGAGAGGTCATCTCTCCAGCCATCTCGGTTATCGCGTGGTGACTCTACAGAGCAGGTTGTTGGTCTAACACCCATTACCGAGGACGCACGATCGGAAGCTGAGCGACAGGAGGATCAAGGACGGAGTTCGCATACCCTCAAGGAACTTCGAAAGCAGATGGAAGATCTCCTTGTGTACCAACAGATGCAGCAAACCCAACCAGTCCCGTCCCAGAGTCAACCCGTCTCCGCCCTCTCGAATGATACCCCAAGAAAGAGACGTTTGTCCAATACCTTGTCCAATACCTCAACGGAGGCTCCAGCCCCCATCGTGCAGACCTCCGCAGGCTCGGCAGGTTCAGCAGGCACAATCAAAGGGGTCCAGACAGAGACACCTTCCGATCGCAAACCAGCACACACGCCGTCGTATCCTTTCCCACATATTCCACACATCCAGAACAAACCAACCAAAATGGCCATTGAACCAACAGCGCGTGGAGGACCATTTAGGCTGAAGCTCCCATCTGAGAAATCTCAATCGCCAACACCAACCTCTCAAACTCTACCAGAATCAAAAGCTTCGGAACCGCGTCCAAACTTTCTGCCCGCTCATCATAACCAAACCCAGGAAGATCCGAATTTTGTCAGTCCCGATTTGTATGATCTGACACTTCAGCTGAATGCGGATTCGGGACTCGAAGCGTGGTGGTCCAATCTCATCGATATATTGCAAACGCATTACGGGGCCGAGCGGGTGTCACTCGCTGTCCCTGGAGATGTGACCGATTTGGAGAACGTACCTTGGGGACAAAAAGCAATTTTTAACCAGAACGTGGATACATCGTTGCATGAACTTCAAGCGCGACATATGGAGAAGGGCCCATCAACGGAGACACCTCAGTCACGCAAAAACGTCACGCAACAGAAAGCCGAGACAGTGTTCCCGCAGGCCAAGATGTCTGGATCTTCCCGGCCATCTTTATTATCTCGGCACTCATTCGCTGGGTTTGATAAAAACAGAAGCCACACCCCCCACGATCCCAACCAACCACAGGTTTCGAAGATAAACGTCAAATCCGAGAAAAAGCACGTACATATCGCTTCCCCAAACCCGTCATGCACAGATCATTTGATGGGAGAGACCCCCGAAGCCAAACACGATACGATCGACAGTCTTCTTGGCAGTATGCGGCAGGCTGTCTTCCCCATACCTAGACCATTGGAGGTAGAGCTAGACCCTCTCATCAAGCGCACGGGTGTGGTCAGGTTATTTGGGCGTACCCGTCCCACCATCTTAACACGTGAATATACAGAGAGCGCGCAACATCCACAGCGTTGGACCGAGTCCGCCGATAGTCCGAATGAGATGGTTCAAATTACTCCTGATGTCGATGGTCCTGGTGACAGGGGAATCGGGAGTGTATCGATGCAGCAAGGCCTCGGTGTCAGTGGATGGAAACAGTACGATGAATACGAGCAGATTCCGCAGTCTCCGTGGTCTCAGTCCCCTGCTCCTTCGCCCGCTCCTCGCGCACATGCAGAGCACAATCCGTTCTTCACAAACCATTCAGTCGATGAAGGGGCTTTCTCTAAGCATCCGCCTTCACACGACTACTCTAATAATCTTCCACTAGAGGCCATTGGGATCGATCAGTCCAAGACCGTTATCCACATTCCTCTGTTACATGGTGGTCACTCTAACCGGGATTCCTCATCGACATTGAGATTCCCTGTTGCCGTTGTGTCGATGTTGTGCACAATCGTTCCATATCCTCCTAACCTCAGGCAATCACTTTCGTTTCTGATGCCGCATTTGACAACTTCTTTCTGCTTGGCTCAGCGATATAGCCAGCTCGAAAGACAACTATCATCCAAGGTTGAAACCCCCCGCTATGGTCATCTTTTGGGTCTCGGGGGCACTTTCTCGGATGCAAGCAGTGAGTTAGAGCTTGTTGCGGGACTAAGCGGTCACGTCAACAACTACTCCGTTGGCGACAACAACAACCCAATGTCCGCGCACACGAGCATTACTAGCCCTAGTGATCGTTCGTCTGTAAAGTTCAGTCCTGCTGTTTCTGCTATGGGGACTCCTGGATTTGATCTTGGGCATATTGGATTCGGGTCCGCAAACCAATCTCCCGGAGTGGCTTCACGATCGGGCGGAGAAGCTGCTGACAGCTACTTCAATGTCCCTCAAAATAAGAGCGCCCGAGACAATGCATCCCAAAGCAGACCACGCCTCCTCAAGTCGAAGACCACCAACATTGACTCATCGTCGCCAATTTCTCCTGACAAGGTGGCCTGGAAACCAACCGCGAATGATGACAACAACCTACAAGATCAACCTTTTTACGTCGCACCACCACTGCAAGACACCAGGCCGCCCAATGTCGTTTCACCAACCCAGCAATCATCACGTCAAGCCTCTACAAACTCGTTGTATGCCCAACTGCAGCGGGAGCTCCCGCGCCCGTTCACCGATACGATAGCCCAGCTGATGCTTAATTCGATCCCATTGCATCTCTTCCTGGCAAAGCCCCAAAGTGGCGAGGTGATTTGGACCAATTCCAAGTTCGATGCCTACAGAAGAAGTCAGCACCAGGAGCAAAAATTTCGAGATCCTTGGCAGAATATCCATAGCAGCGAGAGTGAGCATGTGCATACCAAATGGGCCAATGCCTTGCGAACCGGTGCACAGTTCACGGAAAGAGTGCGGGTCCGACGGTTTAATGATGAATCGGCATATCGCTGGTTCATTTTCCGGGCCAATCCGCTGTTATCATCAACAGGAGAGGTCCTGTACTGGATTGGCTCTTTTCTTGACATTCATGAGCAGCATATTGCTGAGCTTGAGGCAATCCAAGAAAGGGAAAAGTTTGCTATTGATGCAAAGTATCGTGCATTCTCCAACTCGATCCCACAGGTTGTGTTTGAGGCAACGGAGAACCGCGGACTGATATTCGTCAATGAGCAGTGGAATCTGTACACCGGCCAGCCCCTCGAGGAGGCACACGACCTTGGCTTCGCTAAACATGTTCATCCTGACGATCTCGAAAAGTGCGGTGAACTGTCTCTCAACAAAACATCTCCGAACGCGGACCAAAATGAAAATGATAGCGGGCCTTATGAGTTCATGGTTGGATCAGCTCTTGATGAACTTGTGAGGCGTGGCATTGCTTCCTTGCAGCAAGACGAGAATGGCCGTGTGTTCTATTCCACCGAGATCCGCCTTCGTTCTCGAGGTGGCGATTTCCGGTGGCATTTGGTTCGTGTAGTACGTGTCAAGACCAGCAGTTTCGGGAGCGAGGAAGCCTCCTGGTACGGAACGTGTACCGACATCAACGACCGCAAAAACCTCGAAAGAGAACTCAACAAGGCCATGCAGCAGTTGAATCACCAAATGGAGTCTAAGACAAAGTTTTTCAGCAACATGTCACACGAGATCCGAACCCCGCTCAATGGAATTCTTGGTACTATTCCGTTCATCCTGGATACGCAGCTTGATAGTGACCAGAGGCGAATGCTGGACACCATCCAAAACAGCTCCACCAATCTTCGCGAGTTAGTTGACAATATCCTTGATGTTTCCCGCGTCGAAGCTGGCAAGATGTCAATGGTCAAATCCTGGTTCCACATCCGATCAATGATCGAGGATGTAATCGACACCATCGCCTCACGAGCAATCGATAAGGGTCTCGAAATCAACTATCTTATAGGCGAAGACTTACCATCGATGGTGATTGGAGATCGGTTCCGAATTCGTCAAGTCCTGATCAATCTTCTCGGAAATGCAGTCAAATTCACTGCCCAGGGTGAAATCCACATCTGCTGTGACATGCATCGGGATCCATCTGCAAATGCCAACGACACCCAGGCATTCATGAACTTCGAGGTCGTGGACACCGGAAAGGGGTTCAGCTCTCAGGACGCGGAACGACTGATGCAAAGATTCAGTCAGCTCGGAGAAAATGGGACACAGCAACATGCAGGTAGCGGCCTGGGGCTTTTCCTGTCGAAGCAACTCGTCGAAATGCATGGCGGCAAGCTCACTCCCAGCAGCAAAGAGGGTCAGGGAGCAAAGTTTTCTTTTAACGTCAAGGTCGATGCTCCTCCGCCACCTTCGCCTTCTGAACAGCCCAAATTGATGCGCCAGAATTCAACTGCTTCGAGAAGGCCGGCAAAATCCAGAACGACCTCTTATCAACAAGCACCTCCTCTAGCTCCCAGAAACTCCGACTCATCCGGCAAAAGCTCTGATACCACCCTTTCTGCCTCGTTGTCAATTACATCCTCTGCTCTTCCGACCCCAGATATCGGCTCCATGCCGCTGCTGCCTCCATTGGAGCAGACAACCGCTTTGGGGAATCTGCCAGATGCAGTCTCGAATCCAAGAGTCCAACCTGCCGTTACAAAGCCCGACACACAGGGTGGTGTTGTGTCGCCTACGTCTCAAGCATCTGCCTCTCCGGATACACCGATAGGACCAGTATCTGTCCCCGTCCATGGTCCTTTCTCCATCGTAATCCTGTGTCCGCTCAAAACCTCCCGGCAAGCCATAAAGCAGCACATTGAGCAGGTCGTCCCTCATGAGATTCCGTTCAAGGTCACAACGTTAGTTGATGTTGATGAATGGAAAGATGCGATGCACTCTGCTTCCGATGCCCAACCTTGCACACATCTTGTCTTGAACCTTCCAACTGATGATATCTTGGAGGTCATTCAAAACATGTCAGACCCAGCCTTGGATCCTGCACCCGTCATCGTCATAATTGCAGACCTTTACCAAAAGCGTCAAATCAGCTCACGGGTCAAAGAGCTAGCAGCTTCAGGAAAGCAGGTTTTTATTGTGCCAAAGCCTGTCAAACCTTCTGCCTTCTCAAGTATCTTCGACCCCGAGAGCAAGCGGGAGTTGAGCAAGGATCGGAACCAAGACATGGCGCGCGAGATCAATAACAACTTCAAGACCGTCTCCAAGATGGTCAAAGAAGTTTTGGGCAACAAGGGTTACCGAATCTTGCTCGTCGAGGATGATGAAACCAATCGAGATGTAAGTTTATCTATGGGAACGTCGTTGAATTGATTGCTAACTCATATATAGGTCATGCTGAAGTATTTGGACAAGATCAAGCTGATGTCGGAGACTGCATCCAATGGACTGGAATGCACTGACATGGTGCTCTCTAAAGAGCCGGGATACTATTCTCTCATCATCGTGGGTTTTACTGTACACCCTTTCTTCCCCAGCAAAGCTAACCGTGTTGATTCATAGTGCGATATTCAGATGCCTATCAAGAACGGTTACGATACCTGTAGAGATATCCGTGACTGGGAGCAAAAGAACCATTACCCACAGATTCCAATCATGGCTCTTTCAGCAAACGCAATGACAGATCAAATTGAAAACGCTGCCCGTGCAGGTTTCAATGACTACGTTACCAAGCCGATCAAACACAATGAATTGGGCAAGATGATGATGGGTCTTCTTGAGCCCGGTCGCCCACTCATGCTTCTGCGAGACCGTCTTAGCCCAGAACAACAACAGACCATCGCTACTCGCCGCTAGGGATTTCCCCCAGGTCTTTGCCTGCCCTGGCCACCTTCACCCCTTAGATCTTTGCTGCTTTAATAGCATGTCTTTGTTTTAATATTCCTCTTTTTCATATACATATATAGCCAGCCGTACCCCACCTCTCCGGTTCTTGCATTTGGTGGATTGCACGGGAGAGCGATTGGGAGCTTGCTAAACACGCATGAAGCGTGCTCGTTTACATTTCAGGGCTGATCTCACCATTTTGGAAATCCCATTGCGACATTTGCATTTGCACAGGGTCAGGAGGGCATCTATCCTTCCCTTATTTTCTCTCTACTCTGCCCTTTCAAGAGTACAGATGCCCTCCGCCCTCCGAGCCTGTGCATCGTGGCGTCAATGCTCTAATTCTCTCTCGATTTTGGGTTTACCAAACAAGCAGAATCCCTCTTGTTTTTGTTTTTTTTTTTGTTTTTTTGGCCTTTCTTTACTTTCTTGTGATACCAGATTATGAGCGCATGGCACCTATCTATTTTCTGGATCTGTATTTGTTAATAATCCAACTCTTTTCACTTTCCTTCTCTGTTTTCTATTTCTTTTCTGGGTTTCAATATCCTTTCTGCTTTGGCGTTTGGACGGGGCATGGAACATGATGCCAGATACTTGGGCTTCTCGTGGGTACGTTTGCAAGGCTGGCATATATCGTAATTGCATCACTTGCTACGAGCTAAAGCAGCCAAGTCCTCGATGGCAAGTACCCTCTTTATCTGCGTGCATGATGGTAGTCTGGCTCACTGAGTAGATTCCAGTCAGGGCTCAGACCAGTCACTTGATTTATCAGTGAGGTCGCTTACTCGTTACTCAGAGGCTCCTCCTATTTCTGGAGGTGCATGATCTTCCAGTCTCATTACGCCCTCAAAAATAGGGCACTCGGCCATGATGACGCAAAACTGGAAGGCACGGGTAGTGTGGCAAGTATGACGGGTTGACACAATGCTAAGGAAACTTGCACACTATTGTGGAAAGTATGATCGACCTCCGCGCCCTGAAACATTTTTATAGGGTCTTATAGAGTGTGCAGCTTGCTCCTAGGAGCAATACATCTAAAGCCTGATAAAAACGAAAATACGATTGCTTATAGAAGTCTAGATATATATTTTAATGATTGTCTTGTTACCCTCTATACTAGGATACGTTAGGGGATCTCTAAGTAGACTAATTTGCAATGCCTATTGGGTGGCCAGATAGCAAGGGTTGAAGATCACATTGAAATGCCAGTCTTTTTTTTTGATAGGACGATGGGTGCTAGCTAAAAGAGGGTTGCACGTGATATGGCGTTTCATTTTATTGATGCAGCTTACTCAGCCCCTTCACTCCTAGGCTCATCTCGGACTCAGTGAGCGGATCAGATCGCTTAGAGGTGTGCTCAGTTGTACTCTCAGTGAGCAAAAGGGGGCAAGGTCTGAGCATCAAAACGGAAAGGGAATGCTATGAAGTGGCAGAGGAAATCAAGCACATAGGTATACTACGGAGTAGAGTGATAATTCCCAAAAAGGGAAAGCGAATGAGTTGGCCATGGCGCATGTGGCGGTGAAGGAAGTAGAAAATCCCCGCAACCCCCCACTTGTGCGTTGGAAAAAATAATAAACGAGTTGGATTTGGATTGATTTAACTGACATTTGGGTTTCGAATTCGAATTTGACGTATTTGAAGAGGCAAAGGTTGTGAACACGGTCGATTCAACTTGGAAATACTTCACCACACACACTACCCGGGTAACCCTAGACAAAAACAGATAAATTGAACGCCATAGTCAATAAAGGCAGGCACAGATAGGATTCTTCTCAATATTCGGACCAAAACAGCGGGCTTGTGTAACCTATGCAAGGAAACTCTGTTGGCATAGTACCTATACGGAGTATTAACATTGGAAGGTTCAAAGGAACACGCCTTTGGGTTTGAAGCCTGAGGTAAAGGAGGGGCGGATCGGGATTGAGTTGGTGGAAAGACTATGACGAAGAACGAAAGGATCCCAATAAAAAAACAGTTGTAGGCCCATTCCAAGCCGAAGTGTGCACTGCGCGTCATTAGTTGCCGTGCTGCCCGATGTTCGCCTGGTCGAATAAGAGATCGGGCTCAGCCATTTTCAACATAAAGGGAGACGAATGGCATCCCTGCAATAATTCATCGAACCAGGGTTCTCGATGACAGATTGGGAATGGAAGAGGGTGGTGTCACAGGGTTCCTCGGTAACATTGTGGGTTGACGGGGCATATCGTGAGTCGTCAGGTTGTAAGGCATGGAGGCTGGCTTTTAGGCACGGTGAGGCATCAATGAGCGGACACTTAGAGTCAGCAAGGAAGATCTAGATCCAGTTTAGAACACCCGGACCTCGAAGGATGTGCCCTGCAGTCCCATTTCCTCCCCACCTAGTTGGGCCTGCGTGGTGTTCATGTCAGCAAGTATCTGGGACCAATGATGAAGGGTCGTGGGCGGTACAGCATTTTCTCATATAGTATTTCCGACGGGGCTTGCCGGATGGCTTCCCTTTATCATACAGGCCCCATAGCTATCGTCAAGCAAGTCATCGGCCATCTGCATATGTTGTAGAGTGGGGGCCAGCTGCGTGCTCTCCTCCCACGTTAATGGGCGTCTAGAGCGCTTGTCGATGTAGCAATTGCCTTTGTTCTGCTGCCAATGGATCTGATGGCTATTGGTGGATTTGTGCGAGAAGGGGGGGTTTCTTGTTGTGCATCAATAACAGCCGCAGAGAGACAAGGATCAATGTTCACTTTGTGGTTTTTGACTTCTTCGTTTTGTCATTTGATCTAGACTTCTTGCGCATTGGTCGCACAACTTGCCTTTTTGCTCATATGTTGCCGGGATGATTATTGTTAGGACCTTGCAAAGGAAGCATGGGTCACTGATTTGGGAACAGTTTCGAATGCCAATCTTTCTCGCGGTCCTTTAGTTCATGCAGTGATGTCCAACAATATCCGTGTGACCTGAATTGAATGCAGCGATCCTCATTTTTGGGCTCTTGGGCTCCGATCCCAAAGATGATGTAAGGCCGCGAGACATCCCGATCTTTTGGTTTTTCGCGGAATGGCGTATTTGACCACAACTATACAACTCCAACGTTTGTATGTATAGAAAACTGATAAACTAACCATCATGTTAGACTTGGACTGTTAGAGTGGGAAATATATCCCGGTTCTGGTGTAGTTCGTCTTATCTTTTGGGGCTTTTGTTGAACGAATCAAGCTTGATCGTCCTCGTCCCAGCCCCCGAATTTCTGAAGAAAAAAACCCAGTCTAACGGGGGAAGGCGGGAAAAAGAGACAATTATGAGAGATGAAAGAGAAAAAAAAGTCAAGAAAAAGTGGGCGAAGGAAGGCCGGCCAAAGCGATATTTATATCTCACCTTCCCACCAACTCCACCCATCCTACCCTCATCAAACTCACCCTCTATGTCCTTTCTGGTCAATTCCTGAATACCTACAGTCCATGCTTTGACCCCGAAAGTTAGACCAGGAAGAGGGGCGTAGATCGAGACCTGATTTGCACCACGCCGCCACGGAATGGCGGAAACCCTAGTGGAGGAAGGCTGGCGTCCTCGACCAGACAAATTGAGTCTTTTTTCCACCATGAGCGGGGTCAAGGCGGTCCAAGAGGCAAATTGGCGGGCAGATACGGAGACATACGTGCAGACGGAGCTCGGGGATTGGGGGTACAGAGGGAGGGGTGCGAGTCAATGTGCCCCGAGTGGTCCAATGGCTCCTTCGAGGCCTTTGCAATCCTTGCCATCACACTCGCCTCCGCCAGAATGGGAGTATCCGCCGGAGAGAAGACTTCCCGCGGAAGGTTATAAAATCCCCCGTCTAGCCCGGGGGAGACTATCCTTCCTTCTTCTTCCTTTCCCATCACTCCTAGTTAGGCCCGTTTGCACATTCTTCCACATCCTTCCCATCTTCTTGATTCATCTCACTTCACTGAAGTCCACTTGAGCTTTATACTCCTTCCTTACTCTACTATAACACTTGCTGTTATTGCAGTCAATCGTCGCCATGGCCACCCAGCGTCACTATTACCAGCCTGCTGCCTACCCATACCACCATACACCTTCCAAGGCGCCGGCACCAGCATCTCTGTACCCCATTTCTAGAGTCTCTGGCTCCCCACCAGACTTCTCTGATGCAAGCACCACCGCCGGCAGTCGTTCCTCTGGAGGGCTTACCTTTAGCTCTGCCGGCGAGTACGATTCCAGCTTTGCATCATACTCCGGTGTCGATGTCGTAGATGTCTTGAGCGACCGCATGCAGGACACATTTGATCCAACACCATTGGATAAAGGTCTAGCACGACAAGCGCAGACGTGAGTTTCCCTGGAACACATTCTCAGCATTTGCAATTCCACCCCCGCAGCGATCACCACCAGCAGACGACGTTTCACAAAACAAGCCCAAGCAAGATATCCCAATTTTCACAAACAGCAAGCTAACAGCGCCTATACGCACAGATCTGGGCAGTTGAACGCAAAACAGCAAGAACTCCTCGAGCTACAAGCTCTCGCGCAACGCCGACTAAAAGGCGCACGGGCAAATTTCTCCGAAGGCCTAAAAACCGCACGAGAGACAAAGCGCGACCTGGAATGGACGCAAAAGCGCGTCAGGTAAGCAAATCCACCTCTAGAACCGGGCAGTGTGGTACGATGGACGTGCAATTTCCGCTCCGCTCCGCGACAGGGGATTCCGCTCCGCCGGTGTGAGCTTGGCACGTGCACGTCGATCAGCGCCGTGCCTGCGCCATTAGCGCCGATGAGTGTGCTTCTAGAAGGCTGACACACGTGCCTGGAAATAGTGCCCTGAAGACTAAGGCCGAGAAGGCCCATCCTGAGGAGTACCGTCGTTCTTCGAAGAAGTACGCCTATGATGACTACTGATTGGGCCTTGCTTGGGCTGCGATGGGCTGCTTGATTACTGATATGATGGGGTAACCCCCCCTTGACATGGAAAAAATTGGGATCTTGGGATGGATGTGGGATTTTATTTTGGGATCTTTTGGCTTTTTCGTTGGGTTTGGCGCGCTTTGGATTCTTTGGTTGGGTCTTTGTGTATATCTTGGATAGGTAATTTGTGTCTCTTGACGTATAGTAGAGAGGGTTCTCTGAATGGTATTCGTTTTACCAGTTTTTCCGTATGGCCTAGAAAGTGCTGCCTTGTAGGCATGTAATATGAGGCCTTAAAGTATGCCCGAATCTCTCTGGGGCTGTAGAGCACCGTTGACAGTTGTATGGTATGCTGTTGTGTAACTGTAAGTTGACGCTGAAGACTGATGTATCTGGCCTGACACACTAAAACGGTTGTTACTTACATGTACACTTCAATACGAGCCGGGTAAAGGCTGAATTTCGAAAGAAGTTTAGGTACTCGGTCTCCTGATTTCTATAAAAAGACCTACAGTGTTTAGGGCTTGAGTGTTCGCAAGTAGTCAACATGACAAACTAACACGACCCAGCCCGGATTAACATAGTGCCAATCTGAGCTAAAAGAATGCTTTTATCATACAGCGCTAGAACTAGAACGATAGTCTGTCATATGCCGTTTGCTAGTACTCACGAAATGTGCTGATCAGATATTTGACTGGATGTTTGCGAGAGATGGACTTAATAAAGATACCAACAGAGGAGAAACTAGGATTGCAAGCAACTATATACTTCAGGACTGATCTAGTTATAATCCCAGCTGTACTCAGCAAGAAGAACGCTCGTTATAAACAATGTTTACTGGAAACTCAGTTCCTCCTCAATAGCGCGGTTGATAACGCGAACAAAGCGGCCAACCTTGTCAGAATCCTGTTTGGCCGTTTCAATACCCAGGAGGACCTTCTTGATGCCGACGCTCAAGCGCCCGTCATCCGCAAGTCCACCGACTGACTCGAGAGCTTGCGCAATCTCCTGTGCGTCAAATGCACCGGATTTCTCCATGATGAACCGTAGTTCACCGAAGGAACTAACATTGGGAACCATGATATCCGAGTTGAAGGAGTTGTAGATGTCTAGCTGCTTCATCAAGGCACGCTCAGTTGTCGTGGCCAGAACTAACAGACGACGTCCGTGAGTTGGCTGCTTCCTTAGGAATACCATGAGAGCTTGCAGCACGCTGTTGCTGAAGCGAGGACCAATCGGCACCCAGTCGATGATTCGCTCGATGTTGTCAATGACAACAATACTTGTAGCACTCTTGTAGGCGCTGTCAAAGATTCGGCTGATGTGTGAGATCTTTGCTGGCTCGCTAAAGCCAACCATGTCTTCGGGGCTGATCAACTTGATGAAGGGGAAGCCGGAGTCAATAGCAATCCGTGCTGCCAGGGCGGTTTTGCCGCTGCTAGGAGGACCGTGAAGCAGCACAGAGAACAGTGGAGTTGACTCGGCCACTCCAACTTGCTTGACGAATAACCCGCCTTCCCGCAGGATTTCGCTGATAGTTGGGGAATAGTCGATAATGCCGTATGGAATGCGGCTGGACAGCTCTTCCTCGGACACACCAAAGGCAGGCTTGACTTCATCAAGAGAGTGGAGGAAGTCGGCCCGGTTGACTTTCATGTCTACCACGTCCTCATTGATACTAGCCATAGTACCGACTTTGACATGGCGGGAGAAAGCGAAGGACGAGGCAGACTTGACCAAACCTGCGATCTCGGCACCAGAAAAGTTCTTGGTTAAATGAGCAAGCTCGGCCAAGTCAACATCCGTATCCATGACATTATTGTTTCGCATCTTCTCAGTGTGGATGTTGAGAATCTGGCTTCGACCATGTTCGTCGGGGAGCGAGATTTCCATGTGCACTTCCAAACGACCGGGACGCAGCAAAGCCTCATCAATCATATCCATTCGGTTGGTCATACCGATCAACAAGATGTTGTTCAGTTGGTCAACACCATCGAGTTTCGAAAGGAGCTGGTTGACCACGCTGTCGCCGACACCGGTACCACCGCCAGCTCCGCTACCACGCTGCTTGCACACTGCATCCAGCTCATCGAAGATGATGATATGGAGACCACTCTCGTCACCCTTTTCTTTATACTCCTTCTCGGCATCCGCAAACATCTTTCGGATGTTTTCTTCCGACTGACCCACGAACTTGTTCAGAACTTCTGGACCGTTGATAATCTTGGGCTCCCTAGCATTAAGCATCTTTCCGATTTGTCGAGCAATGAGAGTTTTACCCGTTCCCGGAGGTCCATAAAGCAAGAGACCCTTAACGTGCTGAATACCAAGTTTCTCGACCAGACCAGGAGGGAAAATGCGAGAGGCGAAAGCACGACGGAAGATCGTACTGAACTCAGAGTCTAAACCACCGATACCCATGTCCTGGAACTTGAAGCCTGGTTGGATGATAGAGTTGGCCGCCGGGCGGCGGTTAGATGGCTTCACGTTGATACCAGTCTGAGTATCCTTAAAAAAGTTGAGTTGAGTGTGCCGTGTGAGGATACCCCTGGCCGTTGGATCGGTCTCGACTTGTCCAGAACTGAGATCAGCCTTCTCTGATGTCAAATCAACCCGCTGAACGGTCTTGACCTGAAGTAAGAGCGGAATGCTCTTATTATCCATCAGAATTCTCTGGCCAGGCGAGAATAGTTGGTTCTCAAAGTTCTGAGGTTTGTTAGCATGTATCCAGGACTTGGATGAAGTCAACATACCCTGATCACCGCGTGTGCCAATTCATCCTGGTCGTAAGGAGCTTCAACCCGCTTCTTGGTAGATGCGAAGCTGACTTCAACATCCGCGGAGCCTAGGTAGGCCTGTCCGCCTTGGCTAAACGGATCGTACAGCTGCACCTTGATGGCATCTCTCAATCCGATGTTGGCCCATGTCCGCTGAGGGTCCGACATGCTCATATAACCGGAAGGGAACCCGTCAAGAGGGCGGGCAGAGAAGACGAAGAGGTCATTGATAAGGAGGAGAACGTCGGTGCCATCTCGTGAAGGTGGGATGTCCTGCGGCGAAACAGCGACGCTACTGCGTGTTAGTCCCCAAAATAAAAAGCCCGCCAGAGAATACTCACAGGTTTCCAAATGTGTAGTTTTCGTTCGGACTCTTGCTGGGATGAAGAGTCCAAGTCTGGCCTCCGCCTCTTTGTCCGGACTGCATCCTGGAAGGCATCTGCTGCTGCGGCGGTCTCCCTCCTGGAGGAGGTGGGCCTCCGTAACCCCTTATATCATTATACACATCAGTCATCGCCACATCATCATCGCCAATCCGAGCTGCATAGCCTGCACTGGACGAGGGGGAGCGATCGGTATCATACCGTGGGGGTGCTTGGCCGGGGTTCGGGTGACCCTGCGGGGAGGGCTGTCCGCTGGAGCCGAACGGATTCGGGATATTGCCACGATTGAACATGATGAACCGTTTGATTGTCGCTAATCACAGAGGTTGAGGTGAGAACTGTTGAAGCTATTGTTTTAGTGACACTGTGTCGGGAAAGGAGCAGGCAACTGTGTAAGTCAGTCGGCTCTGCAGCGCGGGTGACCTGGGGTCAATTCTCAAATTTGTATGTTGAAGGATTTGTTGGATATATGCTGATATCCAAAGCAAATCAAGTTTGAAGGGAAGAGAAGGGAGTTGGAGCCGTAAAGCTGCCGATGGGGCATTTGGCCACCCCGGGAACAGCGTCGGGCCGTGGGGACGTCATTATCGATAAGACCAGCTCTTTGCTATCGAGCAACCTCCACGTAAGGGTCAGTTTCCAAGATGCCTCTGTAAGTTGGGGTTTTTCTTTCAATTTGTTTAATATCTACGAATCCTGCTAATTATTTTATAGCCATCTCCTCGGCAAAAAGTCATGGAACGTCTACAACGTCGAGAATATCGAACGCGTCAAGCGCGACGAGGCGCAAGCAAAAGCCCGCGAAGAAGAAGATGAACGTATTATGCAAGAGGTCGATGCCGAACGCAGGATTAAAATTCTTCGCGGCGAACGTCCGCCTACACCTCCACCAGCGCCCTCCCATCTGTCGTCTGACCCCCGGTCTCGATCAGACTGGAAGTCCGGCGACGCTGGGGGATTTCGTAAGAGAAAGCGCGTTGCCGGGGAAGATGATACGGATCGAGATATACGATACGCCCGGGAGGATGCGGCGCAAGCAGTTGCTAAGCGGGAAGAGTTGATGCTCGCTTCTCGCAAGGCTGATGCAGCACAAGCACCGATTCTAGACAAGGCCGGCCATATCAACCTGTTCCCAGCCGCAGGTGCTAAAACAGAGAAGAACCCCGAAGCAGAGGCTGAAACTGCACGGAAGAAGCGCAGTTATGAAGACCAATACACAATGAGGTTCTCCAACGCCGCGGGCTTCAAGGAGACTATTGGTCGGAAACCGTGGTATTCCTCTTCAGAACAAAATGCAACAGCGCCAGGGGCGATGCCTGAGAAAGATGTGTGGGGTAACGAGGACCCAAGACGCAAAGAGAGGACACAGGCTCGTATGAGTGCGAATGACCCACTCGCAGCCATAAAGCGGGGTGTGCGTCAGTTGAAAACAACAGAGCAAGAACGGAAACGGTGGAATGATGAGAGGCGAAGAGAGCTTGAAACTTTGAAAGCCGAGGAGGCACGGAGGTCAAGTCATCGGCGAAGGCGATCCGCGTCAGTGGACAGCCTTGATAGATTCAAACTAGATGCGCCGGACAGGGAACGTGAAAAGGACAGGAGAAGTTCTGACAGACATCATCGTCGCCGTCGAGATCAAAGCCGAGATCGCTCTCATCATCGCTCTCATCACCACTCCTCTCATCGCAGTCATCGTCATCGTCACGATGAACGTTCTGAGGCTCCCAGGCGGGAAAAACATTCTGAAGTAAAGAATTGATCCTAGGTGTTCCATTTATTCTACGAGATCATGGCTCAAATTACGACAACGATACCCATTATATTGCTTATTACTAAATGTAAATCAAATGTTATACCTTTAGGCCGTTTTCACCAATACTCTATTCCAGCTACAACGCCAGCAAGGGGAACATCCAAAAAAATATATCTCAGAAGACATCTGAAAAAGACTACCAAAAAGACATCATAAGGCCGCAAACCTCATTTTTATATTCACTGGGTCAAATATCAAATAAACCTTTTCTATGTAGGTGGTCATATCTCTTTTAGTTCATCAGAAAACGTATCAAAAGATCGCTCGATCCTATACGAGGCTCCATAGCTGGACCCCCTTCTCATTTGCATCGGACTCCCATTGAACACTGATGTCCACTCCCCGAGAGCCCTTCTCGGTCTTTTCATAACCGATCTTTCCGGTGATGACTTGGCCCTGCTTCAAGGCCTGGGAACCTTGCTTAGCGTGGTCCTTGGCATGGTCAATGAGAAGGACAGTCTGTTGCCAGTGGGTCTCGGTTCCATGAGGACCAGTGGTGAACGAGACAATTCCCTTCTTTTGCATGTCTGAGGGGATGGCATCCTCAGGCAGAACAGACTCTCTGGAGGGCATGAAGAAGATGTCGAACCAGATAATCCATCCATCCAACGCATCAACATCCTGGTTCAAGGTGACCTGAAATTCCTTCAAGAACGACAGCTCCTCAACAGTGATGGTGTGCAGCGGAAGTGTCAAGAAGATCTGAGACTCTCCGACAACGGTCGTGGGCTGGTTGCTGCGAACCACAGCCTCATCGTAGATCTTGTGGAGCATGCTGTCCATCTTGAAACCGTAGACGTTGTTCCAGAACGAGATGTGCGACGCGATGAAATCCGGGTCGGCGTAAGGAGCGAGGCGCAGCGTAGCGTGAGAAGGTGCCATGAGACCATCAGCAGCGAGGTAACGATCTCTGGCGTAGATGACAGAATCAAACATAGCCTCGAAAAGGAGACCGTAACCCATCCATTCGGAGATGATGATGTCGACCTTTTCGACGGGCAAAGTAACTTCTTCGATCTTGCCACGGATACACCTGGGATAGAGTCAGTACTTGTCCCTTTATTGGGGGATGATTATGAGTCTTACGTGATCACATCTTCAAGGCCATTGTCGTGGACAATTTCCTTAGCCCGGTCAATGATGTTCGAGTTGTCGACAGCAATGACCTTCTTTGCGCCAGCCTTGGCACAGAACATGGACAAAATACCAGTGCCACAACCAACATCAAGAACAACCTTGTCCTTGAAAACGTGCTTATTTTCGTACACGAAATCGCGGTAAGAGTCGGTACGGATGGTGTCCTTGAGCATAGACTCGTGAATGCCTTTAGACCATGTTAGTATCATATGCATGATAAGCTGAGCGAGATATCCTACCGTTGTAAGCGTACGAGACAAAATATCCATCTTCAGCATCCTGCAGTCTGTCGACAGCCTTGGCCGAGGGCTGAGGGTTGGATTCAGCAAGCTTATCATCCTCCTTCGACAATTGGTCGTCCATCGACTTCTGCACAGCAAGACGGTACTCGGAGAATTGGGTCTGCAATCGCTCCAAGTTCTCCTGGAGTTCGAGAACCTGTCGGTTTGTCTCGGTGGCAGGGGCAGCGTCTTCGCCCTGTTCTTCGGCAAGATCGTCCAAGCTGTACAAGAGAGCATCGTCCTCCAAAACGGGCTTGAGATAAACATCATCCTCGAATTTGGACTTGGATGAAACATCGGGGGTGTTGTTTCCATTCTTGACTTCGGTGCGGACGTAGTTGACCAACTTGATGTTGTCGAGGAAATCCAAATCTAGAAGCGGAAAAATAGTTAGCCTCAATTGTTGGACCCACGCAAGAGTAGTAGAAGCTGCACATACCAAGATCCTTCTGGATCTTCAATAGATCAAAATTGTATTTTTCCTTGCACTCCTTTAACATTGAGCGCGCATCGGGGAAGACCTGCTCAGTGAAGAGGCCAACCACAGGCTGCGACTCCTCATCGGGCTCGACATCTTCCCAGCCCTCCTCGTTGCTAGAATCGGAAGAATCCGATACTGAATGCGAGTCAGGGAATCTCTCACCCACGGGTGGATCCACGGTATTGGAAGCTGACATGACTTATAAATGGTCAATATCAGGATTGTTTCAACCTTGGAGGGGGAGGGGCAGAGATAGCAATTTGATAGAGAGAAAAAAATCCGTTATCAGCGGATGCCTTAGGCAGCAGGACCCCCGTTGCCCGTTGCCCCGCCTGGTTTGTTTATTCGCAACTTGCAGTCGAATACATCACATTTGCTTCCCCTTGGACTCGATCTTGATTCTCCCGCTGCAATTATAACTTATCCCATGTCGCCTTAATCTCCAGTTTCTTTCTCAATTTGCCGCATATTCTCTCCATCTCACCATGGCTTTCTTTTTCAATCGTGGCCGGTCGCGGCAACCTGCTGATATCGTCCGGACAACCAAGGAATTATTACTGAGGATCCATGACTCCCAGAATGCTCCCAAGGTTCGTTTGGAGACAAACATGGAGAGAAGAATCTGGCTGACGAATAAACTAGGCCGAAGAGGAGCTAGCTAAGCAACTCAGTCAAATGAAGGTGATAGTACAAGGAACACCAGGTTAGTCTTCTGGAAGTAATTCCCAACGCGCAATGTTAAAGGAATTAACCCAATAATCTTCATGTTCAGAGGTCTCCGCATCAGTGGACCAAGTCCATGCACTTGTCCAAGCAACCCTTCAAGAAGATCTACTCTTTGATCTATCCAAAAGCATCCATTTGCTTCCCTTCGAAGCCAGAAAAGACACCCAGACTGTATTCTCCCATATCCTTCGGTTCCGGCCTAATTCATATGGCGCCGAAAAGGATCCTCCAGTCATCTCATACCTTGTCCACCATCGGCCAGAAATCATTGTCGAGTTATGCCGTGGCTACATGCAGAGTCAAAGTGCAATGCCATGTGGCGTCATTCTCCGAGAGGCATTGAAATTTGATGTCATCACCGCGATTGTATTGTATGATCAATCCAGTGAAGGAGAATCGGCGATACGACTATCAGATGTGAAGCCTAACCAGCCGCAACGGGGAGATGGTGTGTTCTGGAGATTTTTTGATTGGATCGACAAGAGCAATTTCGAAGTCAGCGCAGATGCATTCACCACATTTAGGGTACGATCCGGATCGATGGCTATTCCAAGGTTGATGATAAATGACTGACACATCTAGGAGATTTTGACCCGCCATAAGAGCCTCGTGACTTCGTACCTGGCAACCAATTTTGAACTATTCTTTGGGCGGTTCAACAACATCCTGGTCCACTCGGACTCGTATGTCACCAAGCGACAAAGCATCAAGCTTCTTGGGGAGATCCTACTGGACCGTGCGAACTACAATGTGATGATGGCATACGTGGAGAGTGGAGATAATCTCAAACTCTGCATGAAACTGCTGCGGGACGACCGCAAGATGGTACAATACGAAGGATTCCATGTTTTCAAAGTAAGTATGCCCTTAAATCGCTCTTAACGCAGATGAGGGCTCGCTCTGACAAGGAATTAGGTGTTTGTGGCCAACCCGACCAAATCGGTGCCGGTGCAACGAATTCTGATCAATAACCGTGATCGACTGCTGAGGTTTTTACCTAAATTCTTGGAGGACCGAACTGACGATGATCAATTTACGGATGAGAAAAGCTTCCTGGTCCGTCAGATCGAACTCCTGCCCAAAGAGCCTGTGGATCGGGCTCGACCAACTCGCGACTCGCCATCAGCTCACACAGCTGCTGTGGCTTGAGCTGGATCTAACGCTGGGTCGCTGGATTGACCGTTTCACGCCCTTATGATACTTTTTTTCTTTTTGCGTTGGTTCTAGCTGGGGGCTTTTCCCCCTTTTGACTGCATTGAGCATTGACAGCTGATGGTTATCCAGGCCTCGGTTACAGGAGTTCCACGCGTTTTGTACATCTGGGGCGTTCAGGGGGAATTGGGGGGGTTTGAATTCTATTTATTCTGTGTTGTCCACGTACTCCATAGTTGGGTATGCACGGATACAATTGAACAGATTACCTCTTGATGTCACATCCGTTGGGCAATGATTCTAATCTAAGCACCTTAGAACTAGCGTACTCCACCACACTCCTGGTTCACGATCCACACGCGGCCCATAGAGGTGGGACAACCCCCTTGATATTCTATTTTAAGAGGGAAATGAGGAACAGAAGAGAGTACAACATAGAGAATTGCTAATAGTATGGTTAGGGAGATATTAAGTTACGTGTAGTAGTGTAGTATACATACATGTAACTATGTAGTTATATGTAAACTACAGGGGACGATATGAAACCCCCGAAGATGCCCCCGTTAAAGTCCAGCACTGACTTCAAGAGGCGCCAAGAACCCAAAATAACTCCACTCCTCCAGGTATCTCTCAATTTTAATTTCTGGAGATTCTGTTTTGCTGAACTTCCCTTGTGATTTTCCCCTTGTCGCTCCTTTCTACTTGGATCTCCATTTTCGCCTAATCTGGCCCCCCTCCCCCTTTCGCCCTGCTTTTACACTCCTTTCCTTCACGCGATTCTAGCCCACGCGCAGAGTCGCAAGTCATGCCGGGATAATGGTGAATGAGCTTCCTGCATCGTTATCGCCCGACCGATCGGAGTCCAATCCGACAATTCACGCCGTGCCCTTTGAAAACACCGTTGCCGCCCCTCTTGCAAACCGGTCGGCTTCGTTGCCCACGGGCGATGCGCCAGGAGCCTCCGATGGCCGATCTTTTAGCACAAGCGCTGCGTCAGCCAGTTCGTGTGATGATCGTGCATCCGCGCGTATGTTCCCACGGCTCGCGCCATCCGTTTCCGTTGGAGATGAAACTCGAACAATTCGATCGGAGGGCACGCCCTCCTTGCGCAGCGTGCCCAGCATTCTTGTGAATGAACCAGGTTCCCGTCCCAGCTCACGACCAGGCTCAAGGCCGGGCTCTCGATGGTCAGAAAGAAAGTGGGGTGGTTTGAAGAAACGATCACTTGACATGGAGAGGAAACTCAGCTCTGAAGAGCCCCCGCCAGTGCCTCACATCGAGCACCCCTTTTCTGGTATTCCCTTAGATATACCGACTGCTTCTTTGGATGGTCTAGATAAGCCGATGAAGTTTTCCAATCGCGGGAGTCTGATCAAGAGTGATGCGAAACGTCCACGCCCAAAAACCCCTCAGGAGAAGCTGGAGGAGCACCCCGAGCACCCCGAGCACCCCGAGCCACAACCAGACCAACCGCCCCAGCAAAGCCAGGAAGAGAAAAGCCTAGAAGAGAAGGAACCTCGTCAAGAGCTACGCCAGCCAGGTCAGGAAATACCGGAAGAGAATTGTGGTCCACAATTGGAGCGACAGACATCTGAAATGGGGCCGCCCCCTGCCATTATCATGACCCGGCCCGAAGGGGAAAATGGAACACCGAAAGCGGTCCCACGGCGCGTCAGACCTCAGAGCACTCTTCGCCCGAGGCAGACTAGTCTTCCGAGCAGAGCAATCTCAGCAGACGAAGATATGTTGTCACGGCGAGTTCGGCTGATGTACGAGAAGGGCGAAGACAATGTTACCGACTCCGAGGTTGCAAAAGCAATGGCCTCAGAAAACGGGGTCTTATGGGAAGAGGGTGCGGTCCCGGATTCTGAAACCTCTGAATCACCTGCTACGACTGAGACTGGAGATGAAACCAAACCAAGCGCGTCTGTCGAAGTGGAGCGTATCCGAATCAAGAGGGAAACCCAGGAGCTAGCAGGCGGCGCTGAATATTGGCAAAATATCGGCGCAGAACAAGTCGATCGTTATGGCTTCATTCGACCTGCAAAGAACTCCAATGGTTCCGACATTAACCCGCTCCAGCGAGTCACGACTAGCCTTCTGCTAGCTTCTGAGACACCTCGGCGGAAACGTTCAATTCGGCCACCAACCGCTCCGGCCAGCAACCGTTCCTTCAATGGTCCATCCCTAGTCCGAAAAATATCCCACAGTTCCCTAAGCGCCCGTCCATCTTCGTCACAGAGCAACTACGGTCCACCATTGCGTCGCTCGACGTCTCGTTTGCGTGCGGCGACCAATCATCTGCCCCACAACCGAGACCGAAAGGTCAAAGATGAGGCGGCTGACATGCTCACTCTGCCCACTCCATCTGGTGACGAGAAAGACGCACCAATAACTCGCGCAATGCGAAGGAAGGAGTGGCAGCGAGAAGACAAGTGGACCAAGATGGCTAAGCCGACGAAGAAGAATAAGAATGGCGGTGGTATGACCTTTGAGTTCGACACTCAGAGCTCGAAGTTGATCGAGCGAACTTGGAAAGGCATTCCAGATCGGTGGCGGTCAACGGCCTGGTACTCATTCCTTGAGGCTAGTGCCCGACGCCATAAGGGCAGTCCGCCTGCGGACGAGCTCATCGAAGCCTTCAATGAGCTCCAGTTCATCTCGTCACCGGACGATGTCCAGATTGATATAGATGTGCCACGGACGATCTCCAGCCATATCATGTTCCGGAGGCGCTATCGGGGTGGCCAAAGACTATTGTTCCGTGTCCTGCACGCCATGTCGTTATATTTCCCTGACACGGGCTACGTACAGGGAATGGCAACTCTTGCGGCTACGTTACTGGCCTACTACGACGAGGAACATGCTTTTATTATGCTCGTCAGACTGTGGCAGCTACGAGGTCTGGAAGAGCTATACAAGTCTGGCTTTGCTGGTCTAATGGAGGCCTTGGCCGATTTTGAGCGAGAGTGGCTCGCCGGAGGAGAAGTGGCCACGAAACTAGTAAGTGAAGTTCGCTCGAAACACGAAGAGTGTCTACTAACGCTTAATTTTGCAGAACGAGGTTGGAATCCCACCCACAGCCTACGGCACTCGTTGGTACCTCACTCTTTTTAATTACTCAATCCCTTTCCCGGCTCAGCTTCGGGTGTGGGATGTCTTCATGCTCCTTGGAGATGCTGAAGACAATACTGGCCGTCCCGAATCCTCTGCAGGGAAGAACAGAGTCCCCATTCCTGAGAATCCAAGGACATTTGGTCAAGGTCTTGACGTCTTGCATGCTTCATCTGCTGCCCTTATTGATGGCATGCGTGAAATCATTCTCGAGTCTGACTTTGAGAATATCATGAAAGTCCTCACTAGCTGGGTTCCCATCAAAGACACCGAAATGTTCATGCGTGTCGCTAAAGCGGAATGGAAAGTCCATCGTCGCAGGAAATCCCCTTAATTATTCTTTCTCTGGTCAAGGCTTCGTTCACGCGCTTGTCTTCAACCTTGTTTGGCTAATCTCTTCACGGCCCAATCCCTTTTGCACCAATTGGCCCTACGGGTGTGCTATACCCTAATGATTGCAAGTCGCACCCTAGGGCCTTACTCTAATGCCTTTCACTCTATACCCTTTACTCCGAGGTCTCAGAGCGCGCTTATTTGTTGCCGTCGTCTTGTTCTGATTGCCCTTTCACTTTACCCACGTTCCTTGCCTATGTAATTTCTTATCATTGTGTCCCCTGGGATACTAATACTTTTGATGACTGTTGATTCCCCGTCTGGCTTTTCTTGGACGATCGATACCTATTCTCATGCCCTATTTCACTTTCTTTTGGTCATTTCCTTTTATCCTTACCTTTCTTCAACACTCTTGTACATCACTTTGGCGACTGGCTCCGAGGGTCATTTTTCTCCTTCGCCGCCCATTTGGTTCGAATCGTGTTTCACGGTCTGTCAAAGATTTGCAACTCATTGTCCTATAATTTTGGACTGCCCGAGGCGACATGGATCGAACCTATATAATCCCGGGGCCGACAATACAATTTTATCTTATACCCAACTCGAATAGCCGGCCGCTTATGCGCCCTTGTGCCATTCTTTTTAGATGTCTTTTTTTCTGTGAATATTTCCCTCCTATTTGTGTTGTAGCTAGAATGTAGGCGGTGGAAACGGCCTAAAGGGTGCAAATCGACGTATATGTAGCTATACCTACCTCGTACTCAATTTTGACGGAGAGTCAATAGCATCACTGCCGTGGCCTAAACGTACTTATAAGCTATCCTTATGGCGCCAAAACTATTGCGAAGCCCTGGCGAAGTCTAGCACGGCCACTACCACCCTAGCCCACGAGACGCTGATAGACAAGTGTGTATCATAGTTCAGATACGCGTCCACTCGACACCACAGTGGGCCGAGCAACGTACAAATTAAATCCGATCAATCTCTGTAAACATAAGCTCCCTTATACAGCCTCGTCATGCACCTTGACCACGACCTTGCCACGCGCACGCTTTGTGGCGATACGCTCGTAGGCACGTATGGCATCCTTCATGTCGAAGACAGAGTCGACAGGGATACGCAAGCGGCCCTCCTCGATCAGGCGTGCTACGTAGACGGCGTCGTCACATGCCGGGGGTGTGCTGAACATTATATAGCGACGCTGCACGCCGCCTAGCCAGATGGGCAGCCAGCTATTAAGCATGGCATTGCGCGCCGTCACATATATGCCCTCAAGCATGCCGATATTTACAACAGCTCCCTCGGGCTTAAGGTAAGCCGGGGAGTTAACAAAAAGCGCCTGCGTGCCGACGCAATCAAGCACAAAGTCAAACGGCTTGTCGCCATACTGATGCGCTAGGTAGGCTGGCAGCGATTCATGTTCGCGGTAGTCGATGAACTATTTGTACATTAGTCATTTTCTTGTGTAATGTTGGCAACAGTACCTACCTCATCTACACCCAGATCACGAACCATGGGCTCGTTGCCTCCGCTAGCCACGCCGACCACCTTTGCACCACGCAGCTTGCACAGCTGCACGAGCACCGAACCGACTGACCCGCTAGCCCCGTTCACAAGCACCGTGTGACCCTCGCGCACACCTGCTGAGCGAATCATCTTGAGCGCGGTGCTACCGGACCCGATGATGCCCGAGGCCGACGCCATATCAATACCGTCATCGATACGTGCAACCTGGCTGCCAGGCAATCGCACATATTCTGCCAGCACGCCGTGGCCCATGACCACGGCGCTGGGAATATTCTGAAAGGCAATGACGTGTGAGCCCGGATCGCGCAGCTCTGTCGGTGCACCCGCGCCAGCTGCTACTACCACGCCGGAAAGCTCAATCTCCGGGATCCATGAGCTGGTGAAAGGCAGTTTAGGCAGCACCTTCATTATCATCTCACTGCTGAACTGTAGTGACACGTTTGACACGCGGATTAGCACGTCGGGCGACGAGCCCGTAGGCACGTCGGGGGTTGGATAATCGGTGGTCAGCTCGAGCGCGCTACTAGCAGGACCGCGCCGCCGGCGTACCCAGACACGCATGGTTGGCGGTACGGTCGAGGGTTGGGCCTTCGATGACATTCCTTCTGCTATTGATGCGTGGTGAATAGATGAAGAGGAGGATAGTTCACGGTATAGGCAGGGGATCTAGC
Organism: Penicillium freii; assembly: GCA_028827385.1. Taxonomy (NCBI): domain Eukaryota; kingdom Fungi; phylum Ascomycota; class Eurotiomycetes; order Eurotiales; family Aspergillaceae; genus Penicillium; species Penicillium freii. The sequence continues at coordinate 4,350,957 of JAQIZX010000004.1, read as the reverse complement.
AGAAATGTGGTCGACAGATCCGAAAGCCGCTGTTAGAAGGAGTGGGCAACTCAAGAAGAACAGGTGTGCCTCTTTAAGGTAAACACTGATGGCATAGCCCGAGAAATGTGAGAAAGGTAGGGTGTCCCTGGAGGTTCGCCTTATGCGTCAAAATAGATGATTGGTAAGAAAAAGCGTGTAAGCTTTCGGAGTATCGCAGTGCACTCTGTCCAGTAGGCTCCTAGAAGCGCATAGCGGCCCTGGGGGCCAATTTAGTCATGGTGAAAAAGACTTGACAAAAGGATTTCCAAGGTTAACATTATACGCTTAGCGCTTATCAGAATGGAGAAGGAACGAAGTAATCCATCTTAGTTGCCCAGGCGCTTCAGTAAATATAAATTCCTTCGGTTTATGTACAGGGCATCCTAAGGGCATCCTAAGAGCGAAGTGGGCGTGCTCAGTTGTACTCAGTGAACAAAAAGCGGCAAGGGCTGAGCACTAATACGGAAAGAGAGCGAAGTACACCTGTAGGTATAAACATCTAGGTATACACCTGTAGGTATAACGTTTGATAAATAGATCCAGTTGGTGTCATATCACGTCTCTCTTCTAGAACTGTAGCTTCAATGGTGTATTCTGGAAACTTTTGTATTGTAACTTCTAAAAACAATCTGTAAAGATTTTTTATCCAAGTAAACCCTTTCCAGCCTTGGCTCCCAGATTGCCCTTGTCAACATAATTCTCCTTCAGCCATTTCATGGCAGTGGTATCCATCTGACGCTGCTGGCTATACACGACCTCAATATTGTACACAGTATCCAAGCCAACAGTGTCCATCATCAGACAAGGACCCTTGGCGGCCTTGAACCAACTCATGAACATCTCATCAATGGTCCGAGCATCACTGACGCCCTCAGCCAAGACAAGCAAAATCTCTCGCTTAAGCGATGCCCAAATACGATTGAAAACCATCCCAGTAGAATCAACCTTAGCGTGCACAGGCTTGAACCCAGCCTGGGCAGCCTTCTCCATCAAAAACGGGAAGAGATCAGGATCCGTCTGGCCACACGACATGACCTCGAAGTACGTCTGTTCCGGCGGCATGTAGTAGTGACCATTGCAGATGCGGTAATTCTTCTCCGTGTTGACGATCATCTGGCTGGACCGAAGGGACGACGAGTTGCTGGCGATTATGCAGTCCGGCGGGGCGATCTTGTCCAGCTCCGTTATGAGCTCGATCTTCAGCTCCAGCTTCTCGGGGACGGCTTCGATGACCATCCATGCGTTCCCCGCGGCTTCTTGTAGCGAGGTTGTTGTTTTCAGCTCGGCGGGTTCCGTGCCTTGCTTGCCGGCTTGTTCGGCTGCGTGTTCCTGGATGTAGCTCACGGCGTCGCTGTAGTCAACCTTCTCGCACAGGATTACCGTGAAGCCAGAGGCTATCCACATCATGGCGATTCGTCGGCCCATCACGCCGCCGCCGATTACGGCGATTGGGCGTGTGCTTGTGTCAGGCTTGGTCCATGGGGTTGATGGCATTTTGCTTTGGAAATTGGCGGTTTTGCAGGTGGGAGATGACCCTGTGAGATATGGTCTGGAGTGATAGTCATTGTGGCCACTTTGATCGAGGGAAAGAGGTTATGAGGCTATGATGCTATGATGATTGAATATCGGATCTTTTCCCGTGATGATCTAACTCTGAGGGCAAATGTGAGTACCCCCCCCCCCCCCCCAATTCTACAAGGTCGGGCCTCTATCTGAGAAGTTCTAGAATTTGTCGTTACTCTAATTATATCAGCATGCAGTTCAGCGGAATCATATCCTCGATAGGTAAGAAGGTCATTTACGGTAATCCAGGTGTCCCTTTAGGAGGCTCCTCGAGCAAACGGGTAAAGGCACGACATGATTTGTCAAATACCTCTACTAAGGTGAGAACAAATTAAAAGGAAGCAAGGGAAAGAAAGATTGCATGTCTTGGCGCGCTTGGTGATGTTTCTAACTCAGCCATCAACTCAGTTGCCGATCCTGAGTTTGTAGATAATGTAGTTATATTCAACAATTCAATCGGCTCATTCCACATCGGCGTGACCATGAGCAAACCATTTACTAGCGCCCGAGAGTTTCCATATGCTGGTGAGCTGTTACCGCTGTTCTCATCCGTGATGCTGTGCTTCTTAATTGTCACTTAGTTTCCGGTCAACTGAGAGTGGCATGATCTAAAAAATGGGGCGCCAGGTAATGTGTAATCAATCCAAATTATCGGCGACAATTAGGCGGAGAGGATCTTAGACCCGTATAACGTGTGGCAACTGTCTGGGGGATGTCATCGAGGTAGGAGTGAGTGTAAAGAAGGAAAGAGCTATGTGTGAGAGATACTTTTGGAAGGTATGTTATGTGACTGTTGACCTCACTGGACATACTCTCCTCAATTTGCCAACGAATATCCTCTATATCGTAAGGGTTCCCATGTCTAACCCAAGACCACACTTGATTCCAGACGAGTGGCTGCGGTATACTCCCGAGCATACGCCGGTAGCACAACAGCAACTCAACGGCTAGACTTGACCATATATAAGGACCGCAAGCTACCATCTCCTGGCTTCCGTTTCCCAATCTTTGAGCTACCACACTTGAATTAAAATTGACTTGTACTTCAGAGACCCTCCCCTTCCTAAACCCCAATGAATCTCACCATCCCATCAGCCCTAGTCTGGCTCTTTCTGCAAACCCAAGCCCTACCGACAAACAGAACTCTCGAAACCCTCATGGTTCCCGCTTTCGTTCCCGTTCCTTCGGGCGCAAACTACAATCTCTGTACCCAGGGCTGCTGGCCTGCTGCTATCCTCTGCTCATCTCCTGCTGTAGTATGTATATATATATATAACTGCCCTGTTTGACAATCATTCCCCAATCACGGAGACTAACTGCCACACTCACCAACCAACCGTAGAGCCCTCCGAATGCCAGTGCATGTGGCCCCATCAAATTTACCAGCCCTCTACTCGAGTGGTACACACGTAGGGAGTTTGGTACTATTAGTCTCGGGTGCACTACACCTGCTACCCAACCGGGTTGCTGGACTTGTTGCTTCGATATTACTCCTGTTTTCTGGGGCATATGTTAGCTTGTCCCAAAGCGTGGGGCGGAATTAAAACGCCGTGGTTTATGGGGATCAATTGAGAGATCCATAATGGGTTGCTAGTCTCGTTCCTTGGGTAGGACAGCCAGACGGGCATTGTACTGTTATCTTTTGCCTCATATTTCGAAGGCTTTTGCTGGTATCCAAACCTTATAGATGCTAAATTTAAGCCAGTTGACATGCATATGGACCCATGGATAGAATGATTTGACCCTGAAGCTTGGAAGTGGTGGATCGAGGGCCTAGGACCTCAACATCGTATTATGGATACATAATGCATGATACAACGCAGCATGTGCAATAAGCAGACTGTGCTACAGTATGGTAATTATAAGGTAATTCCAAGGTATTTTAGCGTCCATGGGTTGTGCCGCCAGTAACCAGGGTCCAGGGAGGAAACGGTGTGCCCCCACGTATGTTCTCCCATTGTACTGACATGTACTTCGTACAATATTCCTCGGTAACTATATCACGCACTATGTGAGCGATTAAAGCGTCAAAGTCTCCGGCAATGGAATTGCCACTCAAGATTGCTTTCAAAGTCAAAATTACCCGAAGCCAATCAACCATTCAACCGTGAAGTGCCACTAAGTGTTGGGGACACAGTCTTTGATGAAATGCTCGTACTGGGTGGTTTCGCGCGGACGCTCTGTAATCGATTGGGTCCATCCCAATGTAGTATACCCCTCATGCCAAGGGATCGTCTCCCCAGCTTTCGGACTTACCCCGGGTCACACTAAACCTTTTTCAAGGGATAAGTATAAATACTCGCAGAATGATGTCCGCATTCATTGACTCTCTTCTTCTCTCATCTCTCTTTGCCTGCCATGGTTGATTCAAAAGACACACCGGAGAAGACCTCCCTACACCAATTCGAGGATACAACTGTCCAAGGTTCCCCATACAGCGCCGATCTCAAACAAGATGGGCTAGTCGCAGATGCGGAAGCATCCAGCCTCGGCCCACCGACCTTCGAGGGGGTTGATGAAAAAGCTGTTCTCCGAAAGATGGACATCCGTCTTATTCCCATGCTGAGCTTGCTATATCTGTTGGCATTCTTGGATCGTGGGAATATCGGCAATGCAAAGATAGAAGGGCTTGTTGATGATCTTCATATGACGGGACCGCAATACAATTGGACTTGTATGATGAATCCCTTCGGTTGCTTGTTTTCTTTTTACAAAAGAATGACCAATTGACATCTGTTTGTGGGTAGTGACCGTCTTCTTCTTTACCTACTGCGTCTTTGAACTGCCGAGCAATCTGCTTCTAAAGAAGCTAAGACCCTCGAGATGGCTTCCTTTGATAATGGTCGCCTGGGGAATTGTTATGGTGAGCGCGCGCATTCTTTGAGATTGGTCTCGAACACTATTTAATAGAGACGTTGCAACCAGACCCTGATGGGAGTTGTCAATGATTACGGTGGATTGCTCGCAACTAGATTGTTTTTGGGCGTTGCTGGTATGTTGATGTCTTCCCTTCTCCTGACCTGCATCTTGTTCAAGTCAATACTAATCACTCTACGAAACAAAATAGAAGCCGGTTTGTATCCAGGTGTGGCATACTACATTACACTCTGGTACCCACGCCATCGAGCACAATTCAGACAAGCTCTCTTCTTCAGCGCTGCTAGTGTGGCGGGTGCATTCTCTGGGCTTCTTGCATACGCCATCGCTGTAAGTGGTCTACTCGCTGACATCAGTGGGGACTTTCCTAATGTATCTCCAAATTAATAGAAAATGGACGGGGTGGGCGGATATGCTGGCTGGAGATGGATTTTTATTCTCGAGGGTCTTCTTACGGTTCTTGTGGCACTTATAGCCCCATTTGCCATCCACGACTCCCCGGAAACTGCTACCTTTTTGACTGAAGAAGAGCGTCGGTTTGTGATCCACAGTTTGCGGATTCAAAACTCAGCCGACGCCCGCGAAATTGATCAAACGAATGATAAATTCGAAATGCGCTATGTCATTGAGGCTTTCGCAGACTGGCAGATTTGGTTGGGTCTATTCAGTAAGTTCTGTTCGCTTTGGGGTATTCAATACATCATTGACTGATCCGTGCAAAGTGTACTGGGGTATCACCTGTCCATTATACGGCATTTCTCTTTTCCTTCCTTCTATCATCAAGGATCTAGGATATAAGTCTTCGACTGCACAGCTCCTTACTGTAAGCTCTTTGTGCTACTTCCCTTGTTGAAGCAGATATTAACATCACCATATTAGGTACCAATTTATATCACCGCAGCAATTGTCGCTGTTATTGCAGCATGGGTATCAGACAGACGCAAGCAGCGTTCACCATTCATTCTTTTCTTTATGGGCATGATCGGAATCGGCTTCATCATCTGTCTCGCATCTACTGGACGGGGGGTCCCAGGGGTTATGTACTTTGGTATTTTCGTCGCGGTCGTCGGTAAGTGTATACAAGATACAAACGTCCGCATACTTATACACCTTAACTAATCCAAATACCAAAAAGGAATCTATCCAGCATTTCCCGGGAATGTCACATGGCTCAGCGTCAATATGGCAGGCGACTACAAGCGAGCCGCCGGCATGGCTATTTATATTGGACTAGGAAACCTGGCAGGAGGTAAGGATATCACATCAATTGGGAGTTTGAGATTCAGACTAATCCTCTTTTCTCCATAGCTATGTCCTCCAACTTCTACCGTGCTCAAGATGCACCAAATTATATTCTTGGCCACTCCCTTGAGCTTGCTTTCGTTGTCGTGGGCATGGCAGCGACTGTCGTTCTGCGCATGGCGTACCAGCGTATTAACCGGAAGCGGGATGCTATGGATCCTTCAGAGTATCCCGAGAATCCCGATTCGCTGGGTGATCGCTCTCCGTTATTCAGGTACATGCTTTGAGATAATGCGAGAGCTGATAATTGGATTGCAGAGATTAACCATGCTGTCGTTCACCTGGGCACGGAGGCCTCGGGAATATGTTGGGACTACGCTACGTGCTTCTCTCAGTGCTGCCCTCATATAGACATATATGTCTCAACTTCTATACACATACAAGCCTAGGCACCCATATGGGTACCTACCGGGAGTCATTACTTATCATATAAAAGAAAAACAGATAGAGTAAATGTTTCTATTTATCCTTTTCTCATCTCTCCTACCATAGCCACATGTGTGATAGAAAACACCAAGTCAGTCCGAATGTTGACCCTGCCCTACTCGGTATTTTCCGTCCAGGATCCTATACCAATCAGTATCATTGATCCATCATGAGCATGATCGTGCATTATTTTGGCTGACACCGGCTCCACCGACCATTTCCGACGCATCCCCGTGTCCGCTGCCTAGCACCAGATCCCTGCTGCCTTTTAGCTCCATTTCGTGCTTTTTCCTCGTTTGGCGTGCGACTCTAGTTATTGGGGCCTTGACCATTGGCGTCTGCCTAGTGATTAGGTGAAATTTGACTTGACTCGAAAAATGGATTACCGGAGACTCTGACTCCGGCACCTCCAAGGAAAACCTCCCGATAGTAGCCTCACCTAGCCGGAAAAGATTCTTTGATGGTGCAAGCAACGGTGAGTCACTCAGATGGACAACTTCCTCTCCGAAGAGAACACAGCATCGGGGGACATGATGCATATTTTGTTAGGAGAGGACAATTCAGGTGAGGGTGTCAAGGCTCGTTTATGTGTCACAGGTAAAGAGTGTGGGGTCACAACCAGAACTTCTTTGAGCTGTATAATGCCTAATAGGTCTCGGGTTAAGGGTAGTAACCTAGAACGCAGCGCTAGGTCGAGATTTTAGACCTGCGGGTTGAGTCCGGGTTGGGTCCGGGTCGGGTTGGATTCTGCGGAAGCCTATCTGTGACGATAGCCTAGGAGATATTGCGCCGGTCTTTGATCTCGACTAGAGCAGTCCTGGTAAAGCTTCTGTCATTTTATGTATTCTCTTGCGATCAAATATGTCGAGGAGCAAATACTCATATTTTGCCACGCTCTAGAACTCGGAAGGTCGTTGATTTCACATGCTTTTCAACCTCACTTTTCCAGGCTTGTAGATATCAAAGCGGGTAATCTACTCATACGCCAACGCATACATAGTGTCCTAGCCACAGAGACACGTAAGAAGATCCCACTGTCGGATTGCAAGCTCCAAGCTGCGCTGCAGTGATCGAGTACTCTTGTTCAATCGACCAGCAGGTATCATCAGACGAAACCAATTTCCACTTAGCGCAAGTGCGGATGGTATTGGGCATGGGGGCCTGGTCCTTAGCTACGACGCAGTAGTAGTATCCTGGCTGAAGATTACTGCAGCTGGGGAAAAGAAGAAGTAAGAAGGTGAGAAGCTAGCTAGCTAAGTCCTACAAATATGGATCACGCTATTCCAACATAACCTGAGGCCACAAATCAAGTTCCCCCCTTAGTTATCCGTTTCCCTCGTCTGTCACTGACATGAATTCAATATGTCTATATCAGCTGCGTCGAACAAAGTCATCATCCTGATTGCGCAGCAATTACAATAGCAAGCAGATCTCGCTGCGCTGGTGCAGGTTAACTGGCGCCCTCAATCACCTCATAAAGCACATATTGTATCGATACAACCTACAGCAACGGAACGGGGATGGTATTCTTCGGGCAGCCAGGCTGGGATTAACCCCTGCGGTAGTCCAATTTATCAAAGAGGGATACCCTGTGGAAGACCGACCAATCCATACCGAGGAACACCTACCACGACCTGGATTTCTACGATGGGATCCGTGCTCATGTCGACTGGAGCACCCTATTTTTTGTGCTGCAGAATATGGACATTCGGAGCTTGTGAAATATTTTCTCTGCGTAGGCTCCGGACTAGACTTTGAGAACAACCTAGGCGAAACTCCTATACATCTAGCAGCGAAAAACGGGTTCCTCTCTGTTATCAAGGTCCTACTCAAAAAAGGCTACTCTATACCATTCCTTATGGATAACGACACAATTCACGTTGGCTCCTATCAAAGAGGCTGCTTTGAAAGGACATACGCATGTAGTCGAACATTTATTGTCCTATACTCCAAGCCCCCGTGACTATGCTTCTTCGACCCTTCCATTTGCCGCTATTTCCGGTAATATAGCCTTGGTATCTATGCTCCTTGGTCATAGGGCAGACATCAACTACAAGTATATTGAACGCCATGCTCCTAGGATGGCTCTATACCCACACGACGAACGAGGGCATGCATCGACTGCTTTATCAGTAGCAGCTAGACTCGGGCATCTAGATCTGGTGACCTTTTTGCTTGCTAATAACTTTGACGTTGAAGTCACAACGGGGGCATCTAGTCTCTGGGAGACTGCCTTGTACCTAGCAATTTCGAAAGGCCACGAACAGGTTGTTGAAGTGCTTTTGGCTCACGGTGCTGATGTCGAAGGTGGGCATGTCAGTACTGCTATTGAGCAACGCAACAAGAAATCACTAGAGATGCTCATCACCAAGTACGGAACCGAAAACTGCCAGACCAATTTCCTGGAGCTCGCAGCAGAGGCTGGCGACACGGAAATATTCCAGATCTTATTCGATAGAGGCTTCGAAGACCAAGAAAAGGCTTTCCTGAAAGCAATCGAATGCGGTCAAGAGGAAATAGTCGCCCTTCTCCTGTCACAAGGAACAGATCCTGATTTACCAACTATCGGTGAGTGTGCAATCGGCAAAGCAATCGTCCATCGTGCTATCGGTATCATAGAATTACTCATATTTATCCGGAAACCTTACGAGGCGCAAAAGCTTTTGCTCCTGAGCATATAGCAAAGTTGGCAGAACAGTTTCCTGTGCATTCCCTCGGGAAGAAGGCCATATATCCGTCAAGAGGAGACTTTGGTGAAAGCAACCGGATACCCTGTGATGATATGAGATTCTCCACAGAGAGGATCCCCTCGTTATTTGTATCGCCCTTGTTCCATGAGGGTGGGAAAAAAAAAAAGAAAGAAAACCGACCACACGATATGACAAACTCCATCACTGGACAAACCATCCACATTTAATTGTACGATTACCTCCCTTGGTAGCCTGAAATACTACACCTCGTACCCCTTGACGCAACAACCACAGTTACATGTAGAAATGAAGCATAGTGAGCCCTCTTGGATCGGCCACAGAGCGGGTCTGTGGATTGCACTGGTTGGCTCGGAGATTTCGAGCTCCCTCATTGTCTTAGCGTGGACGAACTCCTCCGCGGGAGTTCTCCAAGCACCATATAAAGCTCCCCATTTCCCTAAACCAATGTGAAATAAAACCAAACTGTAGCATCAAACATGACAAAATCTGAGAATAGGCCCCTAGCGAGCGCGCTATGACAAGTATATCGAGACTAGCGAGTTTATCTCGGCTGCCGAAGGCTTCTTCGAGTGAGAGATAACGTGGTGAGAAAGTAGATGAGTTGCAGCGAAGTGAACCTTCCGTTCTCAATGTGGTAATATAGTTAAGTGTGACGTCCATGCTCAAATCGTGGTTGCCTTTTGTTTGTTTCGATCCTTTGACCGCCCTGGATAATCAGCCGCGTGTACACTTTGCCGCTCTGACACCTCTGATCATCCGCGAATCCCCCATCTTTGATCTTCAGCTCTTGTTTCCCCCAGATTATTTTTGCTAGCCCACTATGTCGCTGGCCGAGGAGCTCCGATCGCGAAATTTCAGTGAGTATCTAGATTCTGCGACGCCAAATCTCAATCTGCTAACCTTGCTGGTCCATTCTAGGCATCTATGGACAATGGTTAGTCTATCGCGTTACCTTCCAACTTCCTGCGCTCTTTGTGAGCTTGAATACTGTCGCAGGAGAGCACTGAGCACTTTGCTTGAATCGTTGAATGGCGTGTGCTACCTCGTGTGGTGGCCTTTCAATCACTCCCGAAAATCAGTTCCGCATATGAAGAAGGGATCGGTCTAACAAAAGATACAGGACGGGTGTGCTATGTATTATCCTTTGCCTTGCGCTAGGAATTGCGAACATCTTTTCGTTCAATTTGGTTCTGATGATCCTCAGTGGCATCTGCATGTGAGTCGCATTCATTTCCTACCAAGTCATTGCGAAGCCTAACCTGTTTCAGTATCTCGGCATTCGTAATCCTCTTCATTGAAGTACCCTTCCTCCTCCGAATTTGTCCCACATCCCCGAAATTCGATGCCTTCATTCGCCGCTTTACAACCAACTGGATGCGCGCCCTCATTTACGCCGTCCTTGGTGCTATCCAACTTATCAGTCTTGCCGAATATGCTTGTAGCTTGATTGCTGCTGCCGTCTTTCTCTTCATTGCGGCTGTGTTCTATGCACTCGCAGCCCTGACGAAGCAAGAATTTGTTGGTAGCAAGACCCTGGGTGGCCAGGGAGTTGCACAGATGATTGTCTGATGGCATAACATTCACCCCAGTTCATGCCCTATTTTATATCCCAGCTGGACCCATTTTGGGATTAATACTGGTGATTGGGGGGCTGTGCGACACGATGAGATGCTCAATACAGATTGGCGCAAAGAGAATAATGCCATTTGGGCAGCATGCATTGGGATGCGCTATGAAATAGTTTTGTGTTTTTATTGTCCTGTAATTGTATGTCTTGGTTTGGTTCAGGATGATCCTGCTGGACATTTCTGTTTCACAGTCGATGAGCGTTTCTACAGCAGATATATCCGTGGGTTCCTTTCTTTTTGTGGACTGTGTCCGCCAGAATAGGTGTTTTGATTACTATCTTAACAGGTGTATTCGTTGACCAAGCTTAATTTATCCAGAATATCAGACTATACTCCGTATAAACTCAGCTATGCGTTATATATCTGGAGAAGCAGAAGTTTTTCAGATCTTCCTGAGGTTTAGAAGCATGTGGACGATCCCCCATTTCTGCAGATATTGAGCCTGATACTTGGGTACCCAAGGTAATAATGCCCTGGCCCATTAGGTAGTATCTCACTATGCGGGTGATACCTAGCCCCAGGCTAATACATATATAGTTGGAAGTGCATCTATACCCGCTTGGCCCTGAAAGAGTTCCACGAATAGGACCAGGTGGGAATAGATGTAGATTATGATGTATTTACTGAAACTAGTCTTGAGTGTCAGCCATAGGCCGACCCGAGACCCCGTAAGTTATACATCGTATGTATATGCACTCTATGCGTTGTGGAATTGGTAATTCAGATCCTGACAACCTCGGAACTTGTGCAGCTTGCCCTGCACGGGACAAGCTGCCATTCTGGCTTGAATTGTAGATATAGACAGCTGATCCCAGGAACGTGGCAATAAATGATGCTATGGACCTTGGAATAGTTATTGGTCACAGGTCATGTTACCCCGCAAATTCTTTTTAGCCCTGGTGATCAATATGTGGCGGGTATTCTCGCTGTTTCGGTTGAGAGTGGATCTCAACGTTGAACATGTAAGTGTCTCTCTTAGTGAGTTGAACGGAAGACAAGGCTACAAGAAAGAGACACCCAGAGCCTGAGATTTCTCAGGGTAGCATACACATATATATATCAAGAGTGTCTTATGATATTAGAGTGAAGTGTACGATGTTAAGAGCTAGTAGAGTTGTATAGATAACTAGCAATGATGCAATGCGGAGAACCATAACACTTCACCGCCTCGGTCTGACCGACCAATCCAACCGCACGGAAATCATCTTATCAAAGTAAAAGCCATAGAGGTCAAAGAACCCTCTGATTGCAACTTGGAAGTTCTAGACTTCTCTGTATAATATGTATAATATACTGATTTCGGGAGAAACTCGATATTTTTAGATATCTTACACAATATACCTTTGATACTTGGAGATGATCCGGTCAACTGTACAATGTACTGTAATGCTATAGAAACGAGGCATTATTTCAAGACCAATCTTGATCACTAATATGAGCTATTTGTAGGAATAAAAGAAGAAAAATGCCTCACGATTCAGATCGAAAATCAAGGCCCTATGCTGATCTCATAAGCGGGGCGTTGAATGCAATGGATCGTCGTAGTTGGCTCTCCTAGCCTGTAATGGTACAGTATTAGTACGTTACGCCCATTATCTGTTGCGGTCAGAGCACGTCAGGCGTGGCAGAAAGAGCATACATCATCTCCCTTTCCCAAAACTCAGTTTCGGAATTGCTTCAATTATCTGCTTTGCAGTTTTTGACTGTTTTGATTGCACGCTTTGACTGTCGTTCCAATTGGATTGAAAACTGGTTCTCACCATATCCGGGTAAGCAAATCATTCTGTATGCTCTTATCAGTTGCATGGGCTGGCCCGTCTGCTCCTGAAAGTCTTGCATCAATTTGATGCATATCCATAGTATTTGCGCCAATCCCTGCAAGTCGATTGGGGCCGTGTACCCATTGGCTTTTAGCCCGCACAGGGCCAAGCATAGTCGTGGGGTATCCGGTTGGGCTGCTGCTGACCTGTTAACAGCTCCCAGAACTTCATCATGTCAACCCAAGCTGCTCCGGCCATCCCTCCTCGACCGGCTCGATCACCCAAACCGCCGTCGTCGTCTTCGTCGTTAGAAATGCCCAAAATACCGCCGCGCCCAGGCAACCGCCGCAATGATCGGTCCGTTTCGCCCTTGCGTGATAGCTATGCACCTTCGCCGTTCAATGAATGGACCGGTCCTAGCATGGCCCGTACCGTTTCAAATGATCTGCCCCCACGCCCCCCAAGTGTCACGATACCGTCTCTCGGCGAGGAGGGTATTGAATATGCGGATCTCGACCCAGGAAACGTGTCGGATAACCACCACCAGACACCTGCGGAAACTCGCAATGTTAGCAGTGATCTTAAGATCCATGCACCGAGACCTTCGTTGCCGACATCAAGTGCTGAAGCAAAAGTCCAGGCTGTCACCCGCACTGATTCCCGACAGGCTGCTGAGGCAGGACTAGGCCGTGGTGTTTCACCTGCTCGCGAGGAACCAGAACGCTCAAGTCGTTCACTACATTCCCGGACGAGTGGCTCACGCGCCGAATCCTCAACTGCATCCAATGAGCGCCGACTCTCTTCTCATATCGGAGAGGAGCAGGGGTTCCGCGTGCCCATGTATCCTCATGCCGGTGAAGTTCAGGCACCATCCCCCAGCCCGTACCTCGAACAGGGCTCGCAGCGGTCGAGCCGTAACCACAACCGCACTCGTAGTGTTCGGGACTCTTCCCTGCCCCCTGGTAGTTACGGTTTGCACGGACATGGTGTTCAGCATCCCGATAAGTTTGAGAAGGCTTGGTATGAAAAGCATCCCGATGAGTTCGTGAAGGAAGAAGGACAATATGGCCCTGGTGTCGGTACTCCGCGTCCTGATTGGGCAATGAGTAGCGACGATCTGAACAAGATTGTTCGAAGCTCAGCCCAGACCGGCTCCGGTCTTGGTGAGTATTTTGAAGTCATTGTGTTGTCGGCTGAAAGCTAATTGTAGCCAGGTACTTCCCCATCCGTTGTGGGCACCCCTGAAGAGGAAGTCGGGTATATTGCGTCCGACGAGTACATACATCAAATTGCTTCCCCCCCTCCTGACGCTCGATTCGAAAGCCAGCCGAGTGTTGAGTCGCCACTTCGACAGATGAGTTTCCCCTCAGAAGCCACGCAGAAGCAAAGCGCGGCAAGCCCGTTGAATCAACGCAGATCCAGTTCGCATGGACATCATGAGGGTGGCGTAATCCATGTGGATGATCCGATGCATCCTTTGCACCACCCGGACGGATTTGCCCCAACCCCGGCGCTGGAAGAGGATGAGCCGACGTATGAGAATGCCGTGGAAGAGGAAGAGCCAATTTTGGCTGCCGATGAAGTGCGCCCTGAGTCGGCGTACTTACATCCCGCCGTCTCGCCGACGTTTGATCGTCGGGCAAGCTACGAGGATGATGGCCGCAGTCGAACCCCTAGTATCACGCACAGTCGTTCCAACAGTCGATCAGCAAGCGCTCAAGGCCAATTCCCGGTGCTGACTCGCTATGACTCGCGTGAGGATGCGCATACACCTCTTGAAGACGTGGAGGAGTATGAGCCGTTGTTTCCTGAGGAGGATGCTAAGAAAGAGAAACCCGTGTCAGCTGCGGATCGTTTCAAGAAAAGGCCCGACACACTCAAGCATAGATTCCCTAGCCAGGATATCTGGGAGGATACTCCGAACAGTCTGCAGCTTCATGCCACCGTTACCACTCCAGATTTGCCTAAGCGAGACTCTTCCGAAATCTTCGAGACACCCGAGCAAGAGGCCACACGCAGGATGCAGAACACCAAAGTTGACTCTCATCAAGTGGCTGCCCACATCCTGGAAGGTGAGAGCGCCAAGGAGAAGGTCCCTCCTCGACCAGACACTTTGAAACAGCGTTTCCCCAGTAGAGATATTTGGGAAGATGCCCCCGATAGTCACCAGCTAGTGACCAGAATTGAGCCCGCAAAAGAAGAATTGAAAAGTCCGGAAGTGCCTTCTAGGCCTGGAATTCCCCCGCGCCCGCAAAGACAGCCTCAGTCTATCTCGCCGACCGAGAAGCGCCAGCCACCAACAATCCCAGAGAGACCCAAGCCCCAGGTCCCTACCCGTCCCGCTAAGTCTGGTTCCCAGGCTACATCAGGCACTACTGAACCCCCGAGAGAGGCTCCTGCAATCAAGGCCAAACCCGCAATCCCTGTTCGTCCAGGTGGAAGCAAGATCGCGGCCATGAAGGCGGGCTTCCTCACAGATCTGAATTCACGTCTGCAACTTGGCCCACAACAACCCAAGCCTCAGGAAAAGGAGCCAGAGGCGCCGGTTGAGAAGCAGCCTCTGAGCGATGCTCGCAAGGGAAGAGCCCGCGGCCCAGCACGACGCAAGCCGGCCGTCGAGAAAACCACTTCCAGACTCCCCACTATTCCAGAGATTAAGATCACAGAAGCTTTGAATGTTTGGCAAGTCGGCCAGGATGGGAACCTGGTTGTTGGGACAGTCAATGACGAGGAGAAGAAGCCTTCCGCTGCAGTGAAAGAACCATCTGCGCCTGCCGACCACCCAATGGCCCCTCCACTCGCCAAAAACACTGCCGGCGAATCTGTAGACCCAACACCTGAATCGCCCGTTGCGGAGGACGTGACATCACCCGGAGCCACAACAGCGGATGCGCAGCCTGTTCAGACTCCAGCAGAGCTCAAGGAACCGGCTAAGTCGTCTCTAGTTGCAACCGAATCAGCAGATGATGAGGAGAAGAAAAACGACGTGGACGTGACAAAGTCCTCTAAACCTGCGTCTGAACCTGCAGCTGTTGCCGCGGCGATGGCTGAATCTGTCTCGACTCCGGTTAAACTGGATGATGCCCTGGAAGATATGACTGCGTCAGCTGACGGCAAGAAGGAGTCTGATGGTAGCATTCAACCTGAACAGTAGTTGGGTGTGTGGATTGGTTACCCCTCGCTTTCCTATGATATCGCCTATGGGGACTCCCACTCCTGCTCATCATATCGCCAGATCACACCATAGGTCTTTCTTTCTGCCTTTTTAATGACTGATTATTACTTGATTCGAATCGATATTCTCTTTATCCTTCTTTGTAGACAACTGTAGTATTCCGTCAAATTGATATATCATCAACATCGCCGACCTACTACATACATGGCTTGTCATGAAGGGGACAATACAACAAGTACATGTGTGTTAAGACTGCAACATGCCCTCAGAATCCAATTCGGCGCCCAGCAAGGTAGAAGCCCCCTTCTGCAAATCAGACCAACCAAAACACCACTAGCACACCCTCAAAACACTAGACAACTACAAGAACATAAAGCGAGCAGAGGGCTGTCATAACATTGGTAGGGAGAGACAAGAGGACCAAGAGCAATGATTGAAATGTTCTTATACTACCCAGTTGTCTTCCAATCTATACATGGGCTGAGATCAAATAAAAGCCTGATCTCTTAGGCATGAGTGCCTAAAGGGCAAACACTCCACAGTAGTATATCCTACCTCAGATGAAATAGAATGTGAAACATCTCCGGAAGCAATTCACATCCAAACATTGTAGATGCGCGACGATCATTTGCCATCTCCGGGTTGAGCTCAGATTGAGCTCGATGGCCAATGTGACGTGATTTGCCCCACGTGACCGCCTTTGACAGCCGCGGCTCACAGCCGAACTTGAAGAGACCCCCAACCTCCACTTAGCGGAATGGAGCTCCTCTCTTCTTGTGCTCTGGGGGAAAATTCAAGACATTTGTTTGCTTCCTCAGCTTTTATATGGTTCATCTCTCTATTCAGAAGATGCTGAACCCCGTTCTTTGTCTCTTATCGAGCTCGATTTAGATCATTATCGCACTATCTCTCTACATTTCTCATCGGCCCTGACTTGCATACCTTGTCTCCACTACGATGGCGTCTGTCCCGGGATATTCTGCAGCAGGCAGAACTAGATCGCTAGATGACACCACACCCGCCACTTCTGATGAAAACACCGTCTCCCAAGAGAGCGTCTCACCTCAGGATGAGCCGATGGAGGACACTGAAACCGTTTTCTTGAATAAGAGCATACCAACCCCGAGCCACGGATCGGACATTTCCAGCAAATCACTTAGTCCATCATCAAAACCCTCCCATGTCTCGGATGAAGACGAGCCGCGCAAATGCTGGATTTGCTATACGGATGAAACGGAGGACTCGCCACTGAATCTGGAATGGCGGTCGCCTTGCCCTTGTGCCTTAACAGCCCACGAGGCATGTCTGCTTGACTGGCTTGCCGACATGGAAAATCCCCGGTCGCGCAAAAGCAACGGTGGTGGCGTAACAATGAAGTGCCCTCAGTGCAAGACGGAAATCGTGGTCACTCGCCCGCGGAGCTATGTGGTCGATATGCTTCGACTAGTTGAGCGCGTAGCAGGCCGATTAGTTCTCCCCGGCATGATGTTCACAGTGGCTGGCACTGTATGGGCCGGGTGCTGCGCGCATGGAGTTTATTCAATGTACCTCGTTTTCGGAACCGAGGAGGCCAAACAGATCATGGAGGAGACTATGGAGGGCCCATGGAATCCCGGGATGAATGTCGGCTTGCCGCTTATCCCGCTCGTCTTAATATTCTCACGCACTCGGTATGCCGAAGGCCTTCTTCCAGCAATTCCGGTTCTTTTCTTCGCTGCACATAACCCGGGACAGGAACCCGACTTCGACTTATGGCCACCAACACCGGCTATGACGTTTGCCGCGCTGCCATACGTCAAAAGCTTTTACGGGGCGCTTTACGATCGGTTATTCGGTGGGCTGGAACGGAAGTGGATTGCCGAGGTACAACCCCGCGCCGCGGAAGAAATCTTGGATGATGCGCAACAGCAAGATCAGGCAGAGGGTCTCAACCGGTTCGGTGATAATGGAAACGGACAGATCTTGATGGAGATCGACCTGGAGCTGCAGATGGGAATGGGCGATGCAGACGAGCCGGATGCTGAAGCCCTTCCCGTGGGCCAGGACGAAGATGCCGAGGGCGGCCCTAACGGAGTACAAGATGCTGGGCAAAACAACAACCCACTAGGACTTGGGCGGCGACAGAACGAGATCATTGCCGATACCAGCAATCTCGCTGATGTCGTACTCGGAGCACTCATCTTCCCAGCAGTCTCAGCCTCGATGGGTGGCCTGTTGAAGTATCTTCTACCTAAGTCATGGACATCCTCAGTCATGGACCGGGGCCGCCTAGGACTACTTCAGACCCGCTGGGGCCGCAGTGTTGTTGGTGGGTGTATGTTTGTTCTTTTGAAGGATGCACTGGTTCTTTATTGCCGGTGGAAGCTAGCCCAAACACACCGTCGCCGCAAGGTCTTGAACTACGATCGAGCTAAGAAACACCATGCCTCAAAGCGGTCCACTGGATAGCTTTGAACGGACCATTCTTCTCTCAATCGATTTGAGTCACTACCTACTACTTTCCTCTGCTTATCTTCGGCGCGTCGACTGCATTCTATGGCGTTTATGGCATTCTCTTTGACGGCTTTGGTGGGACATTTCACATATGATGCCTGTGATGACTCTTGATACTGCTAAATAGCTCTATATCTCTCTATTCGACAAAAATATCAAGTCAATGATCTCTGCTCAAAAGTCGTGTATCAATTTCTATTTGTACCTATTATCAAACCTCAACACTGGGCTTAATTGACAAGTCATTGGACGTAGAAATTTCTGTCTTGAATATATTGGATTCCCCAAACCCTACCATTTTGTAATAAAATTCATCGTCATTTCCAAAGGATATGATGCAGCGGTAATGTTCATATCACCAAGCGCGCGGCTAAACAGGCGGACAAGATTCTGCCGTCAAGGAATTATTCCCCGTGGACCTCAATTACATCGAGCCCTTCCAACTCCTACCATCCAACAGACCACCATCACAATGAAGTCCTTATCACCAGCACTCGCGTCTCTCGCGAATGTCTTCAAGATTCCCATGTCAATGGCGCCGGTTCGCCCCTCAATTTCCCGGGCGTGCCACGAGACCCTGAACCGCCAAACACAACAGCCCGGCCCGGTCACAGCAGCCCTGCAATCAGCGCCATTTTCGACGACAAGCGCAATGGCCGCGAGAAAGGGCAACGGCCCTGTAGTTGACAAGCGCATTAGTATGTGCCATACCCCTGCGCGCTGAGCTCTCACGCTCGTCCCGAGTCCCGAGCCCCCCAACCAAACCAAACACGTCTTACGTCCAAGGCCAAAGAAAGAAAAAGAACCAAAAACTAACAATTGCTTTCCAACCCTTTAGCTCTGATCCGCTACTTCCTCCACCACCCTCTCACCCCCCGTCCCCTCCGCTTCTCCCGCAACCGTTACCTCCGCCACTGGACTATCCACCGCGCCTGGCAATTGTTCCAGGCCCAGCAGCGCCGCAAGCATGAACTCGAGATGATGCGCCAGTACCAGAGCATGCAGGATGCGTGTGAGGAGCTGCGCACCGGTGCGGGCGATGGAGGAAAGCTGTTCCGTATCTCGATGAACAAGAAGGGTATCTTCACTGATATGTTCCCTATCGAGTATGCTCGCATGCAGACTGAGTCTCCTCCTTCTGATGGGTGGAACCATGATTGGAAGAAACCTGGTCAGAAATAGAGAACTTGATGGAGAGGTTGTCTGGTTGGATTTGATGTTGGTTTGAAGATTCATTGGACTGGAAGGCCCAGGATATATGTATCATTTTGGCGCTATGTAACATATGCATTTCACTTTTTTTATATCGATATACTAGTTTGCATTTCAAGCTCCATAACACTTTATTTGAGTTGCACATATGCTTTTCCTGTGATATGCTCTGACTCTATGGATATGGAGTATAGGATAGGTCTACAGCGTATGAGGTACCGAAAGGAGATAGTTGATTATATGGTACCCTGAGGGGGTGGTGAGCACAATGTATGAGAAATGAGCGCTGAAAGCAAAGGCACCAGAATTACTACATGAAAAGAAGAGAACACAATAAGTGAGATCGCAATGTACTTCGGGGAATTG
This sequence comes from Penicillium freii, assembly GCA_028827385.1. Classification (NCBI taxonomy): domain Eukaryota; kingdom Fungi; phylum Ascomycota; class Eurotiomycetes; order Eurotiales; family Aspergillaceae; genus Penicillium; species Penicillium freii. The sequence continues at coordinate 4,331,423 of JAQIZX010000004.1, read as the reverse complement.
AGTGATAAGAAGGAGGGGAATCCGGAGTTGCACGTGCGTAAGCATCAGCCACAAAGACGCAATTGATCAAAAAGGAAAGACGTAAGAAAATACCTGCAAGGGAAAAGGCACGGCTGAAAATAACCGGAAAGCAGACATCGTACCCAGATCAATCGACCGGGTTAGCACAAGAACCTCCCAAACACCAGTGATGCATGATACAACGGAGCGTCGATTGATATCTTGATGGTTTACATCAAGTATCAATCACCCCAATTCAACAGAAGAACCGCGCGCTGGCAGAGAAAGAGTCGGCATTTTGCACATCCCAAATTGCATCATCAGATAACCACGCAGCAAGACGATTTGCGTTTGTCAAACGTGAGCAATGCAGCACGGGTAGCTGCCTCGAATACATCGTCAACACCCTCGCCCGTCAGGGACGAGCATTCAAGATATTTGCGGGCTCCAATCGACGCTGCGATATCACTGCCCTCTTTTGTCGTCACGAACTTGAGTGACTTCTTGCGCATTTCTTCGATTGCCAATGGGTCTTCACGAAGGTCTTTCTTCAATCCAACCAAAAGGATCGGCACACCGGGGCATCGCTCGTTTGCTTCGTCGATCCACTATACCGCAGATCAGTACCACTGCCGATTCACTGCCGATTTGGGAATTTATCTGAAACGAACCTTGTGTTTCACATTCTCCAACGAATCTGGAGTATCCATAGCGAACCCAATCAGGAGGACATGGGCTTTCGAGTAGGCCAATGGTCGCAAGCGCTCATAGTCTTCTTGTCCTGCTGTATCCCACAGAGCCAATTGGACTGAACGGCCATCGACACGGCAATCCGTCACGTAGTTTTCAAATACCGTTGGTACCTAACGGGGGGAGATGTCAGAGATGTGGTTGGGACTGGGTGTATCGAGGTCGAAAGTACTAACATAATGCTGCGATATAATGACATGTTAGCCACTTGACTCTGCTTCGAGGGGCCTCTTGTAGGGGCTGCTCAAGGATCAAACTCACAGTTGGGAAGTACCCGAGGGTAAAGACGCTGAGCAAACTGGTTTTTCCACATGCACCATCACCAATGATCACAAGCTTCCTATCAAGAGAGTCAAGTTAGTACATGCGAACACCATTCTGCCTTCAACCCCACCGGCAATGGTATCGGAAGTGCTAGGCTGCCATTTCCAATCTTGCATAATCTCCTTGCCATACCACATGGGGGATGTAAGACACCACATCCAAACATGGGCTGCACATACCTTCGCATCACATTATCATCCTGTTGTTGCGACATTATGAAGGTTGCAAAACCCTTTCGTGATACACAAGGGTAATGGGAGAGCGGAGGATATTGTGGATCAGCGAGATGACGCGGAGTTCCGAGTCGGATTTCAGCTGATTACGAGAATTGGCGGCCACGGATAGTAAGGAAAGACCAGCCCTGGGCAGATAGTGGCCCAAAGGGATTACAGGGAGAATTTGAAGATGAATGGGTGGCCTGAAGATGCACCCAAAACAGTGACGTGACAAGTTGTTGGGGGAGGGGGAGGGTGGTGGAAAGGGCGCGCTGCGGCTGAGGCTAATGATTGGGGGGTTTTTTGACGTGAACACGAGAATCCCTAGGTAACCTCAAAATGATAGGGGGTTTAAAGAGAGAGGAGAGAGGGTAGAAATTGAGTGAGCGGAAGTTTGGAGAAAAAAAAAGAAAAAGAGGCTGAAGCTGAAGAGTAAGATAAGATGAAGGGGAAGACGCTTATAATTACTCCAAGCGGAGAGATTTCATTTATTAAGGCTCACGCCGAGTACGAATAGTACTAGTAATATAATATTAATAGAAAGATGGATATCTTTTTTCGGTTTCATCATCATACCCTTTTTTTTTATCACGCTCTCTTATTTTATCACCTTGAGGAGATATTTTTAATTAGCGCTCTCCGTGTCTCACCAGCTCGGTGGATCAGTGCGCTCATACTTGTTTCCCCTTGCCCATTTACCCATTCACCGCCTTGATGTCAAGGGATATATCGCTGGCAGATCAAAGGCGGGCATGTCAGTAATCATGTGACTCAAACCAATGTAGGGATCAGCATGAAGCAGTGAGATGTAGTTTGTTTAGTTCTGTAACCAAGGAAGAAACCCCTGGCTGGAGAGTGGAAATTGTTGAGATCTAAACTTTACTACAGTGAAAAGTTTAAAATATCTTCCTACCATCAAGATACAACCTCTAAAGCATACAATTTGAGATTGGAGCCTGATAATTAAGGCATTAGCTCGCTTGCAGCGGCTAACTATCCCGTTGCGGCGGCACGACAACCAGCCAGAAGGCTGGAAAGCCCATCACTCCATCCATTCATTGGCGTTCGATCTGTCGTACCTTCTGCTCCGGCGCTCACTCAGCCTTGATATCTTCCAAGGTTGTTGCTCCTGACTTTTAACTCATTGTTTGTTTTTCTCCGCTGGTTTGTCAGTGCTCCAGGAGCTAATCCGAAGCGCAGACACGTCGTGACCCGCCGGGATCATTGTCTTTCAACCCCCCTCCTCCCGTGTCCTTATCCTATCTCACCCCTCACGTTTGCCATTACGGAAGTATTTTCTAAGCAAATAACAAAGAACGCGATTGACTCTTTGTGCGTGAATACGCCAAGGGGAATAATTCCGGTAAGTTAACACCAAATCGTGGAGTCATCGGAGCTTTGTTGGTAGGGCTCTTTGGCGCTTCCGTTCTCCGCTTTTCCTCCTCATTCTACCACCCACCTTCTCTGACATTGCTCTTCTAACTCAAAGCTTGCTCTGGCGGTATTAGTATGCTGCTGAGGCAGTCCCTACAGCTTATTTCACCTCCACCATGGCGACCCATATGTCAGCAACTCCGCTTCCAGCAACCAACGGCGGTACCCACGCGCGGGGTCCCCAAGGCACCACATCGATCGGATCGACAGCTACATCTGCGCCTTCTGTGAATCGCAAGAAGCAGAAACGCCGACAGAAACAAGCTGCTCGCTTAGCCGCGGAACATCCCGACGCTTATGCCTCCGGAGACGCGGACTTGCTAGCAACAGATGAACAGCGCTCCTACGATGAAGACCACGAATATGACCTCGATGATCACCACCACACAGCAAGTGGTGATCGTTACGGATATGCGTCACCAGAACATCCCCGCGGACCACCAACGATGAACGGACCCGATGACCACCACACTGCCTCAGGCGAGACCTCAAAGAGGAAGAAAAATAGGAAATCTCGATCCGACTCCCAGAATCGTGCTGACCGCAGCTCCACTCCGCTTTCCACCCCGTCCGCCACCTTCTCCCACCCTCCTCGGCCTCCTCAATCCTTGCCATACATCAGTCGATTCACTGGAAAACCTATGAAAAATAGCAGCATCTGGAACCAGTCAACTCTAGAAGAACGCGAAAATATCAGGACCTTCTGGTTCGAGCTCGGCGAAGAAGAACGACGCCAGCTTGTCAAAGTGGAAAAGGATGCTGTTCTGAAGAAAATGAAAGAACAGCAAAAGCACTCCTGCAGTTGTACGGTTTGTGGACGGAAACGAACCGCGATTGAAGAAGAGCTAGAGGTCCTCTACGACGCATACTACGAGGAGCTGGAACAATACGCGAATAACAACCAAGGCTCATTCGACGAAGGAGCTCCCATCATTCCTCCTCCTCGACTTTATCAGCCACCCCTTCGATCCCCAGGGCAGCATACTAGGACGCACGGCCAGTTTCATCCGTCGCGGAGCCGAGTCCAGGAGCTACCCGAAGACAACGATGAGGATTTAGAAGAGGATTACGACGAAGAAGAGGAAGAGGATGATGAAGAGGAAGACGAGGATGAGGAGGAAGAGGATGACGAAGAGCTTTACAGCGACGAGGACCTTGAAGATGATGAAGCTCGAGCAGCCCGGGCCGATTTCTTTGCATTTGGTAACAGTCTAACTGTGAAAGGTATGCAACAAGATCACCTGACCAACTTCATGAGGGTTTGACGTCTAACTGATCATTTTTACCAGATGGAATTCTTACAGTTGCAGACGATCTCCTGAAAAATGATGGCAAACACTTCATCGACATGATGGAGCAATTGGCTGAACGGAGAATGCAAAGAGAGGAAGATACACAGTACGGAATAGCTGCTGCTCATCAGTCCTTCCATGGCCATAATCATGGTCCTTTAGACGATGAGGACTACGATGATGAAGAGGACGATGAGGACTATGATAGTCAAGAGGAGGAAGAGTTCGACGAGGACGAAATGGTACGCGTCTACGGTCTCATATTGTTCAGACCCACTTACTAATAATATTAATAGGATGCCATGACCGAGGAACAACGTATGCAGGAAGGCCGACGGATGTTCCAGATTTTCGCCGCCCGAATGTTTGAGCAACGAGTCATGACGGCATATCGAGAGAAGGTCGCCGAACAACGTCAGAAACAGCTAATTGACGAGCTCCTCCAAGAGGAGACGTTAAACGAGCAGCGCAACGCCAAAAAGGCCCGGGAAGCGCAAAAGAAGAAAGATAAGAAGCGATTGCAAAAACAAGCAAAAGAAGAGGAGAAAGCCCGCCGGGACGCCGAGAAGGCGGCTGAAGAGGCAGCTGCGAAAGCTGCGCAAGAGAAGAAACTCGAAGAACAGCGATTGAAGCGCGAAGAGCAGCGGAAAAAACGGGATGCCGAACGAAAGGCGCAAGAGGAAGAGCGTGCTCGTAAAGAAGCCGAGAAGCAGCGACGACTCAAAGAAGAACGGGAACGTCAAGCGGAAGCTGAGCGTAAGCAACGAGAACAAAAAGAGGAAAAGAAGAGGCGAGAGGATGCCAAACGCAAAGAGAAGGAAGAGCGTGAGGCCTTTGAAAAAAAAACCAGAGAGGAGCGGGAGCGCAAAACGCGTGAAGAGCAGGCGAGGAAGGACCGAGACGCAGCACGAGAGCAGGAAATCCGAGATCGTAGTGGAAAGCGCGAGCAAGTCAGAACCTCGCCACCACACACTCTACCAGGCGTCATCCCATACAATCTCCAGTCTCAGGCACCTCCTGGTTTCCTACAGTCTCCGCATTATCCTATGGCAACACCTATTGTTCCCAAGGTCTCGACTCCGGGACGACCTCGTCAGCAATCTCACCATGGCTCTTCTACATCCTCCCCTCACTCTCAACCTAACAGCGCCGATTCCTCTCACCACCCTTCCATCTCTCCACGCTCCATGGGTCATCAGCAGTCAGGCGCGGCTTTCGGTGCCAGACAAGCTTATCAACAGCCTCCTTTGCACCATCCTCAGCCTTCCGCTCCTCTGTCACCTCTAGGGCGCACAAATCCTTCAGCATTTGCTGGCCTCGGCGGTCTACCGTTCAACCCGCCGGGCATACCCGGAATGGGTCCTCGATCGACTAACACGTCAGAATCGATGTATTCGTCGAATGCTGGGATGATGAACCCTTTGCGATCATTCAACGGGTCTGGTGGGATTCCCGCGCCGCCTGGGATGAACGGTGTACGCCCCATGCCGCCGAGCCGAGCGTTCGCTGATTCTGGACACGGGCTTCCCTTCGCTGGCAATCATGGCGTGCCTGGGGCATTCCCTCTGCAGCAAACCGGTCTGTCAAAAGCCCATTCCAGGCAGCCCTCCCTTTCATTTGACCGGTCCCCGTTAGAGTCTGGGACCCAACCATTCCCCATCACACGGCCAAGCCCTATCAAACGCCCATCCAGCTCCTCACAGGACCGGCAGAACAATGGCAATGCTTCGGTGCAGCGAGAAGTGGATGGCTTGAGTGCTCATCTAGGTAGCAGTGCGCTTCTTGATGACACTGATGCTACATATCCATCAAACCTGTCTCAATCATTGCCTGGTGCCCCCGCACCCGGAGCATTCCCGGGGCCAACCCGAGCGAGCTTCCAAGGATCGTCCTTGTTCTCGGAGCCTCTCGGATCCCCGCACAATAACTTCGGGATTGTTTCTCCAATGGGAAACCCCACATGGAGTGCAACGCCCTTTGGGGGCTCCCCCTTCCCTGCCACATGGGGCCCCACCCCCACCGGAACTGGCTGGCCTCCCAATAATGCCTTTGCAGCGGGTGGTCATCATCGGTCCCACACTTCTCGACCCGTTACAATTCGCCTGTTGGTCATCCAAGCGTGCAAGCAGCTGAACTCGATGACCAGCCCGCAGAAGGGTGCCGGAAGCTTCCACGATGTGAACCTTGTTCTTGGTCAGGTGGAGCAACTGCGCAACTCAGGCGAGCCATCGATCTCCTTGGATGAAATGCTTGATATCTGCGATACAGAAGGCAGTCCACAGAATGGCGGCGGATCGTTCTCTATCAAGGAAGGCCCGAGCGGGAAGTCTGTCCGATTCGAGCCCGACCCCAACAGCGCGGTCTCCGGTCATCGGGGTAGCATTGTGCCTGGCGATATCGGCAGCCCGATCCCCAGTAACAGCCACCCAGCCCCCTTCAGTGGATTTGGTGGGCCCTCCGTGCTGCGGCAGTATTCTTCGCCTCCGACTACCTTATTCGGCGGGACTTCTCTATCCTGATCATGATTTGATGCCAACCCGGCCTTGGGATGTATCTTCTTCTCGGCCTCCTTTCTGCACTCTTGCTGAACGACTTTGAAATGCCCTCTCATCTATTTCTTTTTCATTTCCTTTTTTTGGTCCTCTTTTATTGAAGCGTCATGGATTAACGTCATACTCACACATCTGCCTACATCTTTCTACTCGAAAGAGTTACTGCTATCGATATGGGTTCTTTATTTGCTTGGTATTTTTCCAATGTGGTTGGATGCTTTACTTCTCGAAGTATGGCATCCGGATTTGTTTTCATGTATCGTATGAGTCTGGCCTTTCTACATTATGCAGCGATATCCTTGGAGTTAGGGTTAGTCTCCCACTCCGTCATCGTCTTTACCAATTGCATGATCGAAGGTTTCTTCGGCTTTGTTCTGTTCGAGTAGACGCGTAAAACTTATGAATAGAACTTGGAACGTAGAAATATATATCTAGTCATCATGTGTTATGCAGAAAGGGTTTATATATATACTTTAAGAGGGAATTCGGTATGGCTCCTTTTTATGGATGTGATCATATTTTCGATGATTAACCAACACATCGGTGCTGCCCAGGTGCTTGTTTGTTCTACAAAAAAGGAAAAACAGAGGTTGTCCGTGGCCAATACAAATCACGTTGAAAGGGTATGGTGTTATCCGGAGACAATGATACACTTGTATATACTAGGAATGAAAGAAAACCGAGGAGCAGCAAGAGAGAAAAAAAAAAGGCGGGCTTCCAGGAACAAGAGAAAGACAAAAGAGACCAAGGAAATAGTAGAGCACAAAAAAAAAGTCCTGCTAGGTGGATCAAAGCGGAAATCCCACATGACACATGACATACAGTGCTCCTTTAAGGTCCCATCTGGCAATTACTTTGGTGGATCAGTCACGATGCCTTCGTATTCGCGAGAGCGAATATACTCCAGCGTGCGTTGGAAGTGGCGCTTCGGGCCGTCGAGATTAGCATTTGCCTCGTCTTCATTGGTCTGCAGGTTGGAGTGAATGAGTTCGATGAGACCGTTCAGGTATTTAGTAGTGACGGTCTCGTTCTGCTGATCGAAGTAGTAAACATAGCGGTTCAGGATTTCCACAAAGAGCTCGACGGAGACAGCGGTATCCATGCAGGCGTCAGCCACACGGAGGGCACGCTGGAGGCACTCGAGGACCCGTTTGCCGTCGCGGTAGAGCTGAAAGGTTGACGTCAGTTAACAGATACCAAGACATTGGGATTGGAGATAAAACTTACATCTTTGGGATCATCTTCTTCGCGTTGAGGGTTCTCAACTACCCACCAGAGGTGGCTTGCGAGATACACTGCGCGGCATTGGTCGGGCTTCTTAAGGAGTTTGCTTCCGTGCAGTGCAGCTTTGGTAATGAGTGTGTCATAGTTCTCCTTAGAGAATCCACGACTCCCGTGTAGGGCGCCTGAAATAATGCAGACAGCCTGGAACTGGGCGCGCGAGTCACTGATCGCATCTTCATAGATGGTGAATGCCTGCGCGAAGAATTCGTAGCTGATTTCTTCGAATCCGGTTTGATCGGCAACCTCGCCACACATGACAAACAGTCGCAGTGCGAGATCGGCGCAACCTGGATTTACGCGCTGGTACAAATTGTTGATGCTCTGGTGCATGAATCGGTATAGAGCCGAAGACTGTGATTGCCAATTGTCGTCGTAATGCTCGCGCGACTTCAGTTTGCGGGCCAATCGGATTGAGGCCGTTATGATTGCAGGGGTAGTATAGCGGATTCGTTCATTGCCATCGGCCAATGCCTTGCGCGTTGCTTGGAGAAGCTGTCACAGACTGTTAGTTATAAGGGTACAACATCTGGGAATTGATCATACCTTTAGCTGGGTGTCATTGTCCGATGCCTGAATCAAGTGCACCAGTCTCGCAAGCCACCCTTGCTCTTCTACCGTCTCATCGGTTTCTCCTCCCCGCCGTTGGGACTGTGACCCGGGGTATCCAGCAGACTGCTGCATGCCTTCCTTAATCAATACTCTTGCTGCCTGGAGCACACGATCGAGGTTTTCCGCTGTGGACACCAAGATCTTGTTCTTCAAAAGACTGCGAATGACCTCGCCCGCAACAGCCCTCCTTGTGGGGTATGACTGTGAGCTCAGTAGTGGCAGGTAATGTGGCAACGCCAAGGCTGTGAAGATCGAGATGTAAGATTTGAGAGGAGCATTGAGAAGGTGGAGAATGTGTTGTTGGGTTGGCGCCGAATGTAAATCAGCATGATCAGTGTATTCTGCAGTCTTTTGCGTCGCAAAGTCCAGGACCTGGTCGACGTACTCTAACCGATCTGGATAGGTATTCAAGGCCAGGTTGACAAGTGATACCAATAGGGCCATGGTATCTTGAATCGGCAATGCACGCGTTCTGATCAAATTGACCACTTGATCGTAGAAGATATCGTACAGCTTGATCTCTGCTGGGATACCAGGCTTAGCGTCGTCCCCATTCTCAACCTGCTTTTCTTCCGTTGGCGGTTCAACAGGCTCGGGGCTTTCTTTGGGTATTTCTGCTTCGCCGTTCTCGGTACCATTTTCCTTGGAAGTGTCATCGGTGCTGGCGTCCTTTGGCTCTTCAGCTTTGGTTTCTTTCGCAAGCTCGAGCTTTTGCAATAGCTTAGTGACAGCTTCTTCCTCGTTTTGTTTCCGTGCTTGTGGCTCTACTGTTGAGTCTGTTTCCCTTGCGGCATAAGAAGACAAACGGTCCATAAGACCAATGACGATTTTCTTCATATCCACGTGCGGGTTAAGTCTGGCAATGGCAGATAATAGAAGGTCCAGGGTGTGCAGGTGGAACTCATCTGGGAAGACCTTTGTGATGACTATTGACCAGATTAGCAAATGGACCAAGCAAGAGTATCTTCCGAGTAAAAAAGAAACAAGATAGCTGTACCTTCCAGGAGATATTCTTGCGCGAGGACATCCCGACATTGTACAACCTGTTCAAGAAGCGCTTGCAAAATACCCGATTTGTACCCTTCAAGATCAACGAGCTGGCTGAGTCGAACAATGTTGCTACCGACGAGTAACTCCAGTTCGCGTCGTTCTTGTATGCGCCTATCCCGCTCTCGTGAGGGGCCCTGGTGCTGAAGCCGAACCCAGAGCTTGTTCATTTCCACGAAATTCGTCAAAACGAAGTTGATCGAATCCTGCATATTACCGTCTGGGCCATCACCGGTTCCGGAGGGCAAATAATCCCGTGCTTGGCCGGAGAGGTAGTATCGCAAGAACAGGCCACGGATCGGGTGTTGCACGCCGCGGCTCATCTCCATCATATCCTTCATGATTTCCTTGACCGGCGCATCTTCGACGGACATGTAAACGGTACCCACGGTGATCATCAAGTACAAGCGAGGGACGATATTGCCGGCATACTGAACGAGCTCGTATAGGTCGGCGAGGTGGTTGACGGGGTGGTTCTCCTTTAGGTAGACGGAAAGGTGTCGCAACGCATCAAAGACGGCCATATACAATTCGTAATACTGCTTCGGTCCGAGACTAGGGGTTCGTAGTTCGGAGACAAGAGTCGATCTGTGGAGGTAATTTCAAGCTGTTAGCATACGAACCCATTGCGCACGTTCCGAGGTCGCTGCCTGGGGAGTTTCATGTGGGAGCTCACCCGCATTTCAGCGCATCCATGAGCTTTCCAGGAGTCTCTAGGCATTTGCGCATCAGATTCGACTGCTGCCTCACCACCCCCAATGCCTCCTCGAGGAGGCGGTTCTGGTCCTCGGTGACGGGTGGTGGGCTAGCCATCATGGAATGGGTGAGGGGCGGAAGCTAGGGGGAGAGCAGGGTGAACACATGCAATGCAAAGACAATGAGCTAGCGAGAGATTGTAGGAATCAATTCATGTGACAAGAATCAAGGTGGGAATAATGGGGGAGGGGGAAGAGCGGAAGGAAGTTGAGTGGAGGATAAGCTTGGGGCGTGACACCTTGAGACTCTCCCCGAGACGTCACCCCGTGGACCTTACGGCAGCGGATAGCGACTTCAGTACCTCCAGGGCTGATATTGCCAATGCTTTCACCTAATAAAGATTTAAAATGGTTTAACTTATATATATTTCTGGAATTTTCAAAGGCCATACAAAAAAAAAGAATGTGTCCTTAATACCTGCCATACGGCAACAAATTGGGGTTGCCTAATCACAAAGGATGAGCGCAACGAGCAGAAAACCAAACCACCTCTCCCCTAAAGATTCAATCTCTCCCTATCTAGATCCCAGTCCACTGCATGTCTAACCCCCTCTGCCAATAGAGAATGCTCGCCTCCCACCGGGGCATCGCACTCGGGACACCGACTCGTCTCTCTGGCTAGTCCACAGTCACCAATGGTAAACGGATGCCCGTTGCGACAGTAGTACCAATGCCCAGTTCCACTGAACTCTTGAGCCATTGCCGAAAGAACTTCAATTCGTTCCTCGTTGGTGATAATTGTGTAGAAGGTGCCTCCGCGCAACATCTTCTCAACGCTGCGAACTTCATCTGCCAATCCTCGTGTCTGTCCTGGGTGCGCATCGCAAAGACCTTGAGCTTTTTGAATGGCAGCCTGCCCATTTCTCAAGATTTTGTTCCTCTTCTCTGGTGTCAAGCAGTGTGCTCGTTCGAGGGCATGGAGCTGTGCTAGGAAAATATGACCTTCTACCTGCTGCAGAAGTCGTTGGTGAGCGACGGCTTGGTGGACGAGGGTCTGGCAATCATCCTTAATCTTCTGTAGATCAAGCTCGAATCGAGGTATAACATCACTTGGTCGTCCTTGGGAAACGAGACTCAAAAGGTCGACGAGCAAAGCAATGTCTAGACGTATTAGGAGGGCGGTACCCTGGAGGAAGCCTTTGGTCTGTAACACATTATCGACATGATCAGGGTTGATTGTGATTTTTTGGCGTTGTCGAGCATTTTCAATCATTTTCCGAACTCTTTCAAATGGTTGCTCCTCGGGTTTCACACGGTGCCGATAGAGATCAACGCGCGTTCGTAGGTCAAGGATTGAATTCCATCGATCTGGATTTGTGTTCTGGACGATTTCTCCCATGGTCTGGATTTGATGGCTTCGCGAGCCAGATATCTCAATCACCGCTGGCCAAGGAAACTTTCTTTGACCTTTGGTTTCATGCAATTCACGAACAAGCTGGGGAAGTTCCATTGCAAGAGGGACATATTCCTGGTTGAGCAAGATGATCAATTTTTTCGTCGACTCATCGAGGATAGCTCGGCGAATCAGCCGGCCATATCGGGCGACATCTCTCAATGGGCCACGACAGGTGGCGCATGTTTTGATGTCTCGAATAGAGAACGGTGTCAATGAGACCGAGATAGAGATGGGTTTGCCACTGGTGTCGACCTCGTAATAGCTAGCCATGTCCATTTGCGCATCCATACTTTCAATCGTCAAGAAATGGCCACATTTGGGGAATACGCATGGGGTTTCATCCAGGTCGATTTCTTTGTACGTTTGACCCAGAATGAAATCGACTTGATGATTTCGGATGTCTTCATTTCCGCAGATTTGACAGAAGGAGGATGAAGGACATTTTTCTCCGCATACTGACGGGCACTGATGCCCACAATTCAGCTTCTTGTCGCATCGCTTGGAACATGGAACATGATCACAGGGGGCTGCGCAAGGCATTGAGCAGACGCTGTGAGGGCACGCTGAAAGACATTTTTCTTCTGCGCAAGGAGTACACGGATCGTAGCACATTCGTGGGCACTTGGAATGGCCGCAGTGCACTTCGCAAGGAGCTTTGCATGGAGGACATGGCTCCTCGCCGTGGCAGGGAACGCTGCAGGTATGGGCGCACGTAGAATGATTCCGGTCACACCGTTGCTCGCAATTTCCATGGTTTGCTGGGATGTTCTCGGGTCCTCTAGTGACGCAGCGATAACACATCCTCTTGCACATGTGTCCACAAGGTAGGGGGGTGCGGCATTGAGCTAGGCAGCGATAATCCTTTGATTCCACATCAATGTGACATGGCAGTGAGATGGTATGATTGCAGCCCGGGACCGTCTTGTCCACACGCATCAGACAGCGAAATGTTGAGATATTTTGATCTTGCCAACAAGGAAGGTTTTGCATTAGATGACCGCATGGGAGCGTTCTGTTCTTTCGATATACGTTGACCATGCACTTTTCCGGACAAGGGTCCCCGCATCGCTTAGGGCATGGATGGTTACAGCCACTAAACGGTCGAGGGCAACGCTCTAGGCAAAAAACAGCGTTGTGAAGAAGATCTGAGTGGCATTTCTGAGCGCAGGCATGTCCACAGCCTAGCCGGTTGATACAGCGCAGGTTGCAACCTCCTTCGGGAGAGAACTTTGGAAAATCTTCTGGCGCCGAAACCGCAATCGGTGTATCTGGATGGCGAGAACATTGCAGCTCCAGAGCCTTTCCGATATTCTGATCCTGCTTCAAAATCTTTACGACTTGAGCCCACATGGGAACATGGATCGAGGTCTCGGAATTGCCGATGATGTACATGCCGTGTTGTGCTCGCGACAACAGAACATTGATCCTGTTGGAAGTGCGTAGAAAGCCACATTGGTTCTTTGGGTTGCTTCGGACTAGAGATATCACAACAACCTTAGCTTCCTCGCCTTGGAAATTGTCTACCGTAGCCACCCGAAGAGTCTGTGACAAGGCTGCTTTGATTTTTGGCTTGGCCTTGGCCTCATAATCCACATAGCCCGCCTGTTTGAGATCATCTCGATCACGGTCCCCTACTACAATGGCAAAGAGTTCATCGAGCTTTTTTCGTAGTCGGTAGAGTTGGCCTAGATACGGGGTCAACACTGCAATGTCTCCGTGTTTGTATTTGCCTTGTTTAATAAGATGATTGACAAGTGAAACGGTCATATCGACCTCATGAATGTTCCAATGAGAGGTTGACATGGCATCGGCATCAGATCCTCCCTCTCGCTGTCGGTGATCCAACCAGAATAATCTTTTGCGCATCCCCGCAATCCCTGGATACTCCGAGACAGATGGAGCATCCTTCAACTTTGGATACAGGGTTTCACGGATCAACCGAGAGATAGATGGATGCATTCGTCGCTGTGTTTCCAACGTGCTGAAAGGAGCTCCACAGTCCATGGGGCTTTTGTTTGAGCTCACCAGTCTTTCAAACAAGGAGATATCGAGTGAGTATTGCGCACCACCCCGAGGATTCTCGCTAGAAAGATCGTAATTTTGGACTTGAGGGCGAAGTTGTTGCTGATCACCTATGAGGATTGCATGCTCAACAGAAGGTATAAACGCCGTAAGGAGATGTGATTCAAGAACTTCACCAGCCTCCTCGCATAGCATGAACTTGCATGGAAGCCTTCGAAACATATCCAGTCTGCGAGCAAGTCCCGCTGTAGTGGCGCCGATGACGTCTGCTTGGGCCAAGCAGCGAAGGTGCATCTCATCCTGGACGCTATCGTACCCCTGTTTGGCGGCCTTGTGAGACGATATTATTTTCCTAACACTCTCGTCCAATTCTGCCCGGCAATCACGAACCCAGCGGTTGTGAAGATGCTGTCGTTCTTTTCGAGACATCTCAAAAACACTGACGCCCATGAGTTCGTCCACAGGCCGTGCAGGAGTACTGTCTTTAGGTGCTGAATCAAGCCAGGAATTGAGTGCTGTCTGGGGGCTGTTGGTTTTTACTCCCAAGAAACCATCTGCCTGAACCAGTGAAAACAGCTGATCGTGGTGCTGGGGATCTGCCCGCTGGATATAGGACTTGAGACGAGCAATGGGAACTTCCTTTTTCAGGTCAAGGGCGCGAAAGTCATCCTCACACAATGAGAGTCTCTCAGCTGTGGACCATCTTTCTTTCTTCTCCATCTTTGTTCTTGCTGTATCTTTGGCGACAGTCTGAAGGTTGAATCTTTCCAGTCTCTCCGACTTGGACTGGGATCCAATACGAACGATTTGCGATGTCACATTGTTGTCCAGTAAAGCCTCAAGAAGTTGGTCAAGAGCATGATTGGTATATGTAACACATAATATGGGCCCTAGCTTTCCTCTGGCTGCCTCTTTGTTTGCCAGTAAAACTTTAACAAGAGCCACACCAGTGTAACTCTTGCCGGTACCAGGTGGTCCTTGTATCAAACCGAGCTTTCGCTTCAAGCAACTGATCAATGCATGAGCCTGTGCGCCATCCAGGGTTGAATGATCCTGTACATATTTCACGTCAGATGGTTGATTAACGCGGACGAAGAAATTAGTATCATCCTTCATGAGGCAGCGGAGATTGAATGCAAAGCCAGGCTGCGAAGCATACAGTGGAGGAGCCATCTCGGATATGTTAAAATTCTCAAAGACCCATGGAACAAACAGCTCCGAGAAAGGCAGGTTTTGGGCCACCTTCATCGATTGAAGTGCTTGGAGCGCCGGTTCAAAGGCTGGAAGAATGACTCCTGGGAACTCCACCAGAGACATAGTAGGCTTCTTGGGACTAAAAAGGTCCAGCATGACTTGAGTGTTTGTGTACCGAGAATCAACCAGCATCAACATAACCGAGCCTCTCGTGGAGCTCTTCCACAATGTCCTTGGCTCTGCTCTGTTCTGTGGATGAATGTGATCCTGTAGGAGGGCGTTATCCCCTTTACGCCTGGGTGACATGTCACGATGGGTGACTGTGCAAAACAACACCACATCTTTTTGAATGATCAGGCACACAAGCGCACCGGGCTGTAGACGCTTTGAGTTCTGCCACCACATCTCTCGGGCCATGGGTGTGCAGTTTGTTACAGCAGCAGGCTGAGGGAAGTCGACTTCGAAGTAAAGACCCGAAAGCCAATTGAACTCAAGATTGACCACCGTGGACTTAGGATATACGAACTTTCGTAGTTGTGACTGCTGGGAACGTGGACTCAGTTCGTGGTGGATTGCATCTCGAAGTTGACCGACGGTATCTTCTCGCAACAACCGAAAGTTTCGATCTAGCAATCCGTCGATACCATCAATATGCCAGTGAAGTGGATTATTGACGGGTAAGTACTCCCCTCGAAGGCTGCGGATTTCTTCGAAGCTAGGCATGATCCTAATCTGGCAGATGTCATCGAAGTCATTGTTGTGTCTGCCTCCGGGACTTTCACGGTTGGCGACAAAAGCAACATTGCTTTCCTTCTTGGCTTTCTTCTCTGGCGTGCCCGTTGGGAGCGACTTTCCAGTCTCCATGCGCTGAAGAAGACGATCAAGGTGCAGCCGAGATTGATAAAGTCTACCGCTCATGCCATGCTTGTTATTCATTGAGGTAAGCACAGTTTCAAATCTCTGTGCAACGGCATGCAGGCAGTCCTGGATAGGAGCTGTAGAATTCAGGTCCGCAATGCGAGAAAACGTGTGCAGAGATGCCTCCAGTAACATGGCACTGCCTTCATTGGTGGTGTCGACTTCGAGAACCCCACAGATGAAATTGAGCCATCGCGCTGCTCTGGATCCGTCGATTCCAAACAAGACATTGTAGATTGTGCCCACTGCCTGCTCCAGTACCAGGGAGGAGATAACCTCGGGATTTGAGATTGTCTCTAGAAACGGTAGCACCTGGGTCTTGAAAATTAGGTCTCTCGTTGCGGCATCCATGTCTTCGAAATTCTCCTCGACAAGGTCCAAGACGAGGCGCAAGCCGTCCTCAGTCGCTAATGTCCGGATAACTTCTTGTCGTGTACTAGCATCAGAGTCAATCAGTTCCCTCGCTTTCCGGAAGATGGTCGTTTTCTTCCCAGAAGAGGGACGAATGACCGTCGCGCGTAGAGGAATGCTGCGTTGCCATACTCGAAATGCATTTTCTGCATTTGGCAAGCCACGAGCTCGTCGGGGCAAGGGCTCAGGGTGTTGGATCTGGCTAGTTGGGACTTTTGGACTACGGCTTTGGTCATTGCTCACATGAGCAAATTTGCAGTTTTTCCACCGGCAATTGCCTCTGGCGAAGTCACGGCACATCCTTCAATGGGTTAAATCGATTAGCATCTTCCGCAAATTACTTAGAGTGTTTTCCCAATAGATTCAGATGTCTCTCAAATCGTTTGCGGTATACTACAAAAGTAAGGGAGATCTGAAACACACCTTTGAGGGTCCATGATCTGGTATCATTTCCTGGCCAAGTGCTTGGTGGAAAGACGATGCTCGAGAGGAAGATCCCTGGCTGGCTGATATCACGAGAAAATGTGATCCGTGAAGGTCAATGCAGTTAAAAGCACTGCAAAAAGCTGATTTCTAATAGTTGTTTGCTGTGGGATATGCAATTCTTGGGCCATGTGAAAGAGCATGATTGAAAGCAAGAGTGTGAAGGGGAAGGAATATATATATATATTCAAAGTTGTCAGGTGCTAACGCGCGGTGTCCATTTACATAAGTTTGCTGTAGTACCTAGGTAAGCTTCTTTTGTCGCCATCCTTTAGGCATACTTAGCATTGGCTCTTTGTTTTTGAGTGTCTATTTGATTGATGTGCCTCTATTAAGTTATAGGGCAAAGCAATAGCGAGAAAGCATGTAGATCACTTTACTTCCTATCCAAAAGTGGCCAATCTGCTTTCTGCCTACTTACCTTTTCGGGTAGGTGATTTCACATCCTCGAGGGCTGGAGCTACATACATTGTTAGCCAGCAAAGACAAAAGCCATCTGAGATGATGAACATACGAGCAATTGCTTATGAACATGTAATAAAACAAGAGAATAATGCTTTCAATGACTAACTGCTCCTATTTAATGGAACCCGCACGTATCAATTTCCCAAGTCCCATCGAGGAACCCGAGACGTCAATGATTATATACAAGAGGAACAACCTGGCAAGAGAAAAGGCCAACATCGATCGAAGGCCATGGCGAAGCGTGTGTTTCATGCAACTCGCCGTGGTTGTTTCAAGGATATAGCGAAGGGCAACCCTCCACGGGCGTATAGCACCCGCGAGCATCAAACTTCTCTGCCAGGGAGACCCTCAAGAGCAATCTGGTTAACAACTTTGTTGTTTATCTTTAGACAGATATTGCCCCAATCGCTTTTGGTGAACCAGCCAAGAAACGCCATGGATATCAAAGTACAGAAATATGATTGTCAAGGTGACATTGGCTAGTCACCTACTCTTTCCGGACATGGAAGTCCACATTACGCTCGCGCATCAGCTCCTTGCGCTCCAAATCCTTGGCTATAATAAATGAGTTAGCGGTGTTTCAAGTCAATAACTGGCCAGGGGGTTGCATACCTTCATCGTAAACCAAGAACTCGTGCAGACCACGGCCAGAAGGCACCATGGGAAGAACGGGCACCTTGCGGTCAGTGATGACCTCCAGGAGGGCAGGGCCGTCGTGCTCAATCAGCCACTTCAGCTTCTCCTCAAGTTCGGAGGGCTTGAAGCACTTATCGGCAGCGACGCGCATAGCCTTGGCAAGGGGAACGAAGTCGGGGTTCTGCTGGTGAGTGTGGGAGTACCGATCCTCGTAAAAGAGGTTTTGCCTGAAACAAAAAACATAAGTCAAATATACTGGGAAAAGATCAGAGACGACAGCTTACCATTGAGTGACCATGCCCTGCTCTTCATTGTTAATCAGGAGGACCTTGACACCAATGTTGAACTGAGCAGCGGTGGAAAGCTCAGTAAGAGTCATGTTGAAAGAAGCATCACCATCGATGTCGATGACGAGGCAGTCCGGACGGGCCACCTTGGCTCCAAGAGCGGCGGGGAGACCGTAGCCCATAGTACCGAGACCACCGGAGGTGATCATGGTACGAGGGTGACGCCAGCGGAAGTGTTGAGCAGTCCACATCTGGTGCTGTCCGACACCAGTGGTGATGATGGTCTTTTCCTTCCGGTCGGCGGTGAGTTCGCTAAGCTTCTCGATAACAGCCTGGGGCTTGATAGGACCGTCCTCGGTCTGGCGGTCGTAGAGCGACAGGGGGAAGCGCTGCTTCCAGTCGTTGATCTGCTCGAACCACTCGGGACGCTCAGAAACAGCCTTGACATGGGGCAGAAGAAGACGGAGGTTGTCAGCACAGTCACCCTCCACGGCCTCGTTAGCCTGAACAACCTTGTTGATGTTCTTAGGCATGATCTCGAAATGCACGATACCACCGCGGCCTTCACTGGCGGCAAGCTTGGCTTGAGGCGCAAACTTGGGGATGCTGAGAGTGACACGGTCATCGAAGCGGGCACCAACAGCAATGATAAGATCGGCCTCCTGCATAGCCATGTTGGCGTAGGCGGATCCGTGCATACCCAGCATGTGGAGAGCCTTAGGATCCAACTCATCAAATCCACCAAGACCCTGCAGGGTAGTGGTGACCGGGATGCATGCCTTATCGGCAAACTCCTTGAGGATCTCGGGCCCATCGGGGCGAGCAAGGAGACCCTGTCCGACATAGAGGACGGGCTTCTTGGCAACGTTAACGAGGTTAGCAACACGGTTGATGGTGCCCTCGAGCTGCTTGCGGCTCATTTCACGGGCTGCCACGGTAGCTGCGCTTGGGAGCGAAGGGATAGTGCTGTGCATGGGAATGGGGTTGCGGAGAATGCCAGCGGTGACATCCTTGGGCAGGTCAACCAGGACGGGACCGGGACGACCACTTGTGGCGATCTCGAAAGCTTCCTGGATGCGGCGAGGCAGCTCACCAACGGACTTGACCATCACATTCCACTTGGTGCAAGCACGGGAGATACCGATCACATCGGCTTCCTGGAAGGAATCGGTTCCAATAGCGCTGGTGGGGACCTGACCACAGAAAACAACCATCGGGGTACCATCAGACATGGCATCTTGCATGGGAGTGATAACGTTGGTAGCACCGGGGCCAGAAGTAACGAGAACGACACCGGGCTTGCCAGAGGCACGGGCATAACCCTCGGCCATGTGACCAGCGCCCTGCTCATGCTTGGGAAGGAGGAACTCGAAGTGCTTGGAGTTGTAGATAGCATCGAAAACGGGGAGAATGGCACCACCGGGGTAACCGACTGTATGTCAAGTATTAGAATTGGCCAATTGTGCAATATCAATCATGAGATACTCACAGACGTGCTTCACACCCTGGCGAAGCATCATCTCGTGGAAGATCTCTCCACCACTCATTCCAACCATTCTTTGTACTAATCAGTTTCGGTGTTTCCAAGGCGTCATCGGGGTAACATACGAGTCATCGAGCTCGGGGAGCTGGCGATGTTGCAAGGGAGAAATCTCATTGCGATGGGGCTCCTGGTTGAATGCCGGGCTGGGCACGGGCCTGGACTCCCTGACGATTAAACGAATTAGAACAAGGCTTCAATTGCATTGCAATCATAGGGGGAAATGAACTAACGGATTTGAAGCCGTAGCTGTGCTCTGGGTACGCTTCTGGACAGAGGAGCGGTGGGGCGAAGCGGCCGAAGCCACAAACGAGGTCGAAAAAGGTCGACGTCCAGCAAGCTGCTTCTGGAGGTGGAATGCGCGCAGAGCGCTTTTTGAGGGTCTTAGAGGCATCATTGTGTATGATAGCCAAGCCAGGAAGACTGAGGGGAGAGTGATTTAAAAAGTAAGGAAAAATGAGTTCCAATTGACCGCTGAAGATTGCCAGTGACTCGTCTCTGGGGTTTCCGAGAAAACGCCTAACCCAAAATGTCCGACCGCTCTGAGTCAAGAAATTCGGGGCTTCTGATTGGCTCGGCGCGCCTCCGCGCCCTCCGACCTCGGCCAATGCTAGATCACCTGATTTGGTGTTTTCGTATGCCCTCGGCAAAAATATGGTCTACGACGTACACATACATATCTGCTGTACGCCTCCTAACAAAATATTGACAAATTAGGCATATACGTGGAACCATCATGTTGGTCACAGCGGGACTTCAAAGTCACGATAGTCCAAGATCTCTCTACCTAGGTACACAGAACTCACCGGAGCCTTGTCCGATTTTAGATCTTCCACCCTTTTTCGGTCAAGTGGGTCTAGATCGGGCCGGGCGTCTGGGCCAAGCTACTGTACAAGGGACATTGTAAGGATGTTTATGCCTGCGCCCTTTGTAGATGCAATATTATTGAATCCCTTACTTCATGGTCTGCGAGTACACACGCCTCCAGGGTCTGTTGCTCAGCTAAACCATTCTGATATTTTTGCTGACCGCCTCACCTACACAGCCAAGCATAGAAATCAACCATCCGTTCATTATTTCGAAAACTTCGCTCTTCTATACTATTCTATCTTTAGCTTGGGTGATTTTCTATGGATACATTAAAATGCTCTGTATCCTCGGAATAGCAGGTTAACATATATGATATATAACTAGATCGAGTAGGGTACGAGGAAACAGAAAACAAAATAAATAAAGCTTCGTATAGATCGGGTTTCCAAGGTTATCCCCACATCCCTGTCGATCGAACTGTGCTAGCTAAGCTGAGACTTATCTGCATCGTATCTTTTAGCCTAGGGCCGATTGGGGGCGATGAAGTGTGCCACCAAGGACTTTGGTCTTATTGGCTATTACTGCCAGCAACAGATTACTGAGATACTTTTCCTCCCATTTTGTGCCTGGACGCTAGGGCCCCGGGGTGAACTTCATAGGTAAAGGTACTAGGAGTTGACTACCAAAGGTTATACATAGAAAGGTCTCTTGCACAGTTCATGCTTTTTACCTCTTGTGTAACTATACGTCTAATAAGATAGTTAGTCGGCCCCACTCGTCACCTCATAGTACAAATAAAATGGGCTTTTATTTAATGATCTATACGAACAAAAATCTGCATTGATTAATTGATAGATTGATATATACTCTAAGTGCTTTGTAATGATACAATACCTTTTGAATCAAAAGAAAATTGGTGATAGTTCACATGTCTGCGTTGTACGTCGACATAACTAATCGACATATGCGTAAGGCAAAGCAGTAAATCAATATTAACCAACACGACCAAAGTCCGACATGGCACAATTCTTCGCTCGTAGCCGATGCAGCCTCGTCGACCCCCGCATTTGTATTATTGGCACAGCCGGACACGGGTTGTACAATCATCCATATATACTCTGCGACTCTTTGGATATTTCGCTTGACTTTGTGCAGATATCTCACTTACACCCGGGGCTGAACTTCAACTAAGCTTTTGAGACTGATCAGTGAGACAATAGCCATAAGAATGCCGTCATCCTGGACTCGTTGATATTATTTTCAACCGGCTTTTATCCTCACCATTCTGGCAGTGTTCTGTGACAATGGGCAGCCTGACCAAAAGACCAAACTTCATTGTTATCCATTATCTTGGCTTTGGCGACATCGGGGGGAGATTGAGACTACTTCACTTGCAAACTAGCGAAAGAGGGTATCGGATGGACTTCCCCACTGCTTCGTGGCGGCTTTATGAGACCTTACAGGACACAGTATATCATACAACTATTTCTAGAAGATGGGAGCCTCCAATCACACATCTTGGTTTCACATATGTCAACTTCGCCTAAAAATAGCATCCAAAATACCAACCAAAAGTCATGACAAGGCCGCATAAGCGGCCGATTATGCTTGTGAGCTTTAATTAGAAGATTACGAGTTCCCAGCACCTTGTTTGAATACAGATGGATTCTAGATGGAAGGGCCAAATATTTGAAACCAGTCAACAGATCTTCCTGGGAATCTCTATTCGTGCCCAGGCATGGTTTATCTTTACCTCACCAAACCCCATAACCATTGCAGCACTCCGTGGCCATGCAAATATTGTCAAGTTGCTTCTCGACTATAGAGACGACTCGATGTACTGATGGGAAAATGATGAGCGAGTCGTAGTTTATAGTGGACTGGGGGTATTTTGAGTTGTATTCAATCCGAGACTGGCCTCCCTGGACAGCGGCGCTTGCGAACGACAACGCAGAAGCGTTGCAAGTCTTAATCGAGAAGAATAGATTTGTGCCGCGCGCCTAGGGCTTTTTCAACGCCTCCGGGGAAGGCTGCTTTGAGACTCTCAAAGTTCTTGTGAGAGCTTATCCCAAACGGGCAGATCTTGCTCAATTCGAATACTCCAATATCTTGGGAAGGGCCATCAATGCATCATGGCACAACCTCGATATCGCGCGCTTCCTTATCGATTCAGGATCCCCAGTCATCAACACACGCCGTTGGCCATGGCCGCGGATACCGGGAACATCGAGACAGTTCGACTTTTGCTGGACCGTGGAGCCGATCCCGATCCTGCAATCCCACTGTCTCAGAAAATCACCGAAAGAATGATCAAATCACTTGCAAACTGTACGGAAGAGGAAGCGCAGAAGCCTATCTTTGCCATTGATATATAGTGGTTCGAACTGGCCTCTATAGACCCTTGGGAGATCGTCGATACGTATAGATGACTATAAAAACACCAGTATCCATGAGCCCTTAATGTGCTAATTGTAGTATGCTCCGCATATTGAGACAAGACATAAAGCAGACTTTTCCGTTTGAAAAATCGGCTATTCCCGGTTTCATCGGGCCGTATATGGCACAATGCCGATTCTTTTAGGCCCACTCTCGGGATCCCTCAATCCGATACGCTCGGCTCGACTCCCCACGGTCTAGGAACATACCTAGGTACCTACGTAGATCGTAGAGGAAAGTCATTTTGTAGATATAAAGGAATGAATCTAGGATGCAAGTAAAAAAAGTAATAAAGAGTAGCAACTAGAAAGAGAGAGGAGAGGAATTCCGCTATATAGTTAGTACTCGGTAGAAACATGTCGTCATAGCCAAATCCGGTAGAAAACTCCCGCAAGAGGAAACCCAATCAACCAATCAGAAATCGTGGAGTTATTGATGAATGGAGACTCTGGAGAGAGTCCCCTTTAAGTCTCCTTCCACCTCCCCCGCAAAGTGGCTGCACACAGTCACCGGACTTCCCAAAAAGGCAAAAATGGCCCTGTTGTAACCCCACGTGCCTGACCAGTTTACCCGGGGAGAATATGGGGACATCGATTTGAGAAATTACACACAAATTACCACTCTAGCTCTTCTCCTTTTTCTCCTTTTATCTCTTGTCTTCCTCTTTTCCCTTCTTATTCTCAATTCCTCTCCTCACTGCCCCGCCTTCACCTTTCCCCTACCCCGCCATGTCACTTCAACAAGAGCTCGTGCCGCAGACAGAATCCATCGCGGAAGTCTACGCAACGGACGATGCCTCGGTGAACTCGGTTGCACCAGAGCACCAGCAGCGATGGACCAACCTCATTACCCAGTTCAATAAGACATATAACCACCGTCCAGACTTCGTGGCGCGCAGTCCCGGCCGAGTAAACATCATCGGCGAGCACATCGATTACTCACTGTACGATGTTTTGCCGACCGCCGTTAGTGTCGACGTGATTATGGCCGTCAAGGTGGTCCCCGCCAGCGCAGAGGGCACTACCATCACGATCGCCAATGTGTCACCAGAGAAGTTCCCCACACGCGAATTCAGCGTGCCCCACGATAAGGACGTCGAGATCGACCCCAAGAAGCACGAGTGGGTGAACTATTTCCGCGCCGGTCTGTCAGGCGCCCTCAAGTTCCTGCGCAAGGAGAAGCCCGATGGCTCGCTTGTTCCTGCCAGCATGCAGATCTTGGTCGACGGCAATGTGCCACCCGGCGGTGGTATCTCCAGCAGTGCTGCCTTCGTGTGCGCCAGTGCCCTGGCTGTCATGAAGGCCAACAACCACGACGTTTCCAAGCAGGATCTGTTGGATCTGGCTGTTGTTTCGGAGCGGGCTGTCGGCGTCTATTCCGGCGGGTGAGTTATCCCCCCCGTCAACAGACGACATCAACCAACAAAAAGCTAACATCACTGCGTAACTATAGCATGGACCAAGCAGCATCTATCTTCTCAAAGCGCGGCTACCTGCTCTACACCCAATTCTTCCCTAAATTCAAAGCCCACCACGTCCCAATCCCCACATCCTCCGACGAAATCACCTTCCTAATGGCGCAGAGCTTCATAACCTCCAACAAGGCCGATACCGCCCCACGCCACTACAACCTACGCGTAGCAGAGTGCACTCTCGCTGCCGTGATCCTCGCCAAGCACCACGGCGTGACACTCCCCAAGGACAACAGCTCACTGGGCTACAGTCTGCGCAACTTCCACAACGAGCTAATGACCAAAGAAGGCCGTCTCCAAGATCCACTGGAGTACCAAATCGACTCCGTGATCCAAGCGACGATGGACCTGTTCACACAAGAAGAGGGGTACACGCGCGAGGAGATGGCGCAACTGCTGAGCATCACCGTAGCCGAGCTCGAGTCGACCTTCCTCTCCGCATTCCCCGTGCAAGCGGAGCGATTCCAACTCCGCCAGCGCGCGCTGCACTGCTTCAAGGAGGCGCGTCGTGTGCTCGATTTCAAGGCTTGTCTCAGCAAGGCTACGCAGCTGGACGAGAAGCGCATTCACTATCTCGGTCAGTTGCTTAATGAGTCGCAGGAATCGTGTACTACGGCCTATGACTGCAGTGCACCGGAGGTCGATGAGATCTGTGCTATTGCGCGTCGTGCGGGTACTTGGGGTAGTCGTTTGACTGGTGCTGGGTGGGGTGGTTGCACTGTTCACATGTTGCCTCAGGGTAAGGTTGAGGCTGTTACTGCTGCGCTGAGGGATGAGTACTATCTTAAGAAGTTCCCGGATATCAGCAAGGAGAAGTTGGAGCAGGCTATGGTTATTAGCAAGCCGTCCAATGGGTCGTTCTTGTATGTTGTTCCGTTCCCTTCCTCGCTCCCTTTGATCGCTGGCACACACTGGATGATGGCTAACGTTTTTCGGTTATAGGGTTACGGGGGCTGCTATTGACCAGATCCCTCTCTGAATATTGCATAGCAGATTGAAACGAAGCCCACTTGAATAGGGTTAGCGATTATGATGAGATCAAAATATAAAATTATATTCATCTTTCATGGATTATTCAATAGATAGTATACATGGACGGTGCACAAAGATGTGCCGGGTGGAAGAATGATCTCCTGGGCACAGGTGTCTTTTCTGCAATATGTGCCTTCCAAGCAATCGCGTAGATTCGTTGGGGCTGTGGAACGCGGCGAGCCTTTCGACTCGACCCACCTGCACTGGCAGTGCCTCTGGTGGCCCTGTCTGGGTAGGAGGCCCAGGCCTCTAGATCTATAGACAGAATCTTTCAATCATAGCACTTGCTGGTTGGATTCGTCCGAACCCAGGCAATAAATTACCTGCATAACATACGGCTATGTTATAGTTCAGTCGGTTGTGCCCTAAAAATTCAAGTCTTCTTCTTGGGTGCAGCCTTGGCGAAGAAAGCGCTCATTTTCTGCATCCCGCTTGTGTTGACCTTCTTCAGATTCTTGACTGCTTGGGATTCTGCAGCCTTGGACTTTTTCTCCTCCTCCTCCTTGCGACGTTTCTTCTCGGCCCGCGTATCATCTTCTTCGTCATCAAGGGCCCGCTTCCGACTGAAGTTGGACATGTCGCGAGATGCGAGGGCTTGAGCCCGAAGGTCTGCAATCTCCTTAAGACGGTCTTTAAGTGGCTTGAAATCGATTGGGCTCTCTGCAGAAGCGAGGATCTCATCTAGTCTCGAGGCCATGGTGGCGGGTAGATATGACTCCTTCATGAAGGATAGTGCAGTGGAAATTCGGAGGAGCCGAGTAATAGGATCCGTAGCTGTGGACTCTTCGCTCGGTGGCTGTGGCACGGGTGTCGATTCCCCTGCAGGTGTCGCAACAGACGGGGTCGCAGTTGTGTCCACAGTCGAGGGCGAACTCTGCCTCTCCTCGGATTTTGAGGCCGATTCCTGGCCCTCATTTGACGGCTCCTGGCTAGTCGCAATATCTTCTCGTTTAACCGACATCAAGGGGGTGGCTAGCGCCTGACGAACAAACCGTTCTTCCAGACTCACAGGAAGACCCCGATCCGCCATGCGTTCTGCCTTTGTGATCAATTCTTGAACAAGCTTCGTCTCATTGAACCGGAACATCTTCTCATCACCGGCCTCGACCACTTCACAGATAGCTTCCGCCCGTGCTAGGAGGCAGCCCCGGAATTCATCATCATAAAGGACTTGGCGCAGATTCTTAGGCATATCGTCTTGGGAGTCGATTATATCGTCCAATGGCTGGAAAAGAGAACGGCCTGATTTCGAAGAAGGCGCTAACAATGGAACCATGAAAAACATCGCATCAATTGGGGTTGCCACCAGGAACTCTGCCTTCTTGGTGATTGAGCCCGGCAGGGAGGGCTCCTCGGGGTCCTTTTTCTCTTCTTCCAATGGGCTTTGGGTTTCGGTTGCGCGCGTGCGAGGTGTGAACAGGATACTGCGCGCCATATGCGCCGGCGGTGCAACAACCGTAAATTCGTATATACCGCGATCCGGGCAGAAGAAGTAGCGTGTTAGCTCTCCCGATTGGGGATCTGGTAGGGAGAGGAGGCGCGCATTGTCGCTGGTAGAGGATGGGAGGATGAACGTTTTGCTCGGTTTCTCTGCCGCAACGAGGGTTTTGGTCTTAGTCTCGTCTTCAGACTTCTTCGATTTCGACACTGGCGCTGATCGAGTCCTCATTGTGTGATATGTATGTTGTAGGAAGTGAAGGTGAACAGAAGAGTGGAAACGGAAGGAGCTAAGATGGCAAGGGCCGCGACGCGAACGCGCCTTCCCGACCCAATCGGCCCTGTGCGCGATCCGTCACTTTCACTTTGCATTAGCGAGTTTCAACCCTTGTGTTATTGTATCCCTGTGCTCTGTTCTCTAGCATCATCTTTGACTATCCCCTTCTACATACTCTACATTCTGCATTCTACACTCGCAAGGGCAAAGGGCGTGGGCCGCAAATGACGCTCCATGGTATATTCGGTCTCTGATTACGTTTGAATCTTTGAATCCTCTCATTAATCGCCAGTAAGGTCGCTCCAATTGTTTTCGCTGATCGATGGCTAACTATTCTCCCCTGTCAAAGTGGTTGAACCTGCGTGGCCGCCCCAATCGCCCCGCGCGGCTCTCTTGAGTTCACCGGCGGGACGACGAAAGTACCAAGAGATGCAACGCCCTCGAGAGAATCCGTCATCGCCATTGAAGCGCTCAAGTACCACACCTAATCTCCGATCAAAAGCGAGTCAAATTCTGGACGAAGATGATGGGGAAGAGGAGGACGAAGAAACCCTGCAGCTTCAGCTAGCCGAGATCAAAGCGCGTTTGAAGTTGAAGAAACTCCAACAAAAGAATCGCGGAAGGTCTAGTTCGAACCTCGAGGATGAAGACGTTCGACCAAATTCCGCGATCAGCGCTCTGCGAACAGAAGACCGCGGTGCGACACCAAGAATCGCCAAAGGAGGGAGGCAAAGAACGAGCAGCGATGGAATCCAGGTTCCGGCATCACCTACCAGGCGAGAACTGCCTCCCGCCGACCCAATATCGCCTCGGAGGTATGTCATGGGAATTGATAAGGGCTGGAAGGCCAGTGATGTATCCTTGAAACGACCTCCAAGTTCAAGACCCGGGCCTCGACCAAGTAGTCATATGGGATTTCGAGACGGTGCTACACCGCGCTCTAATGACATATTCAGCTCGCGGCCCCAAACTTCTCCTTCATCAACGGGAGGGATCAACCGAATAAAAAGTTTCAGCGAGAGAATGGCGGAAGGCAGGGCGGCCGAGAAATCTCGGCTGGAGAGAACAGAAAGGGTCCAGGCTAATCGCAGTTCAGCTTTTCAAGTCGACAAGTTGGAGATCGAGGCCTTCAAAGCTGCAGCTTCGGACACAAGGCCTTCATCCCCACCATCGTCATCACGAGAGCGCCCCGTGGAAAGCTTCAGCCGTGAGGATATTCTTCGATCTATGGGACAATCCCGCCCATCTGGTCTACAACGCAGTAATACAACCCCGAATGTTCGACGAACCGAGGGAATTGGCCACAACGAGAGACAATCTCATCTACATAGGCGAACTCATACCGCAGAAGAAGAACCAATTTCTTCACACAAACTAGGCGAAACAGATGATGCTTTGATAAAGGCGCCTGATTCTTCAAAATTCGAGTCCTACTCATCGCTACATCTATCAAGCCGAGTTCTTCCGCATTCTTTCTTGAGTCGCACACTCGCAGAAAAGAGGGTTTTGCGCATCCCTGACCTACTTAAAACCGTCAAGGCACCAGCATTCGAGCTCCCAGAGGACATCGATGGGGACTTCGTGGTATTTGGCATCGTTGCGTCAAAGTCCGACCCCAGGGACAAGAAAGCTTCGGGGAACGCGTCGGCTCAAGAAAAGGACCCTTATGATGATGGGCGTAACAACACCAACAGATATATGGCCATTACCCTGACCGACCTGAAATGGACTATTGACCTCTTTCTATTTGACACTGCTTTCCCCCGTTATTACAAAATCTCGGAAGGGACTCTCGTCGCAATTCTGAACCCTACAATCATGCCTCCACCAAAGCACAAGCTGGACACAAACAGATTCAGCCTGTCGTTGTCTTCATCAGACGACAAGGTCCTCGAAATTGGCAAGGCACGGGATATCGGGTTCTGCAAGGCTGTGAGAAAAGACGGAAAGACCTGCCAATCCTGGATAGATGGTCGAAAGACCGAGTTCTGTGACTTCCACGTTGATATCCAGATCCGACGCACTCAGGGCCAACGCTCAGGTGTCAATGCTGACACTGGTATGTTTGGTCCTGGTGGTAAATCCGGCTCGCGCACCGGATTGTTTGGGGAAGGAGCGAAGCGAGGAGGTGCCTTCAAGCAAGGCCTTAAACACGATGGTCCTAAGTATGACATGGGATCTCAATCGCTCTACTACGTGGCGCCCTCCAGAAACCGCGGTGGTGGTCATTCGTCCTACAATCCCATGGGAGGCTCGGCGGCAAACCTAATTGATGCACATGATGATCCCTTCATCGCCTCAGGTATGATGGGCCGCGGTATGGACAGCAAGGAGGAGCGAATGCGCAGACGTCTCGCGACCCAACAGCGAGAGCGTGACATCACCCAAAAGCTAGTTTCCGGCCGTGTCGGTGGTGTGGGTGCCGAGTACCTTCGCACAAGGACCAGCAACGAGAGTCCAAACAAGGACAAAGCATCAGGCACCCCCTTGCCCAAGAGCCCCACCACAACCCACGGCATGGATATGACCACCTTCGGTAAAGCCAAGAACGTCCGTTTAAGCCCAATGAAGCGTGCCCATGACAAGCCTCACGGCAGCGGGGTCAAGAAAACGCGGTTCATCACTTCAAGGGGTATCAGGGAGGCTGGCCGGGAGAGCCTGGGTGCGCCAGCTGAGACCACACCGAGTAGGAAACAGGTACTCTTGGATGATGATGACGATGATGATTTGGAGTTCATTTAATGCATACAAATGCCTATATCCATCCTGTCACCACCTCAACCCCTGGGCCCCCCTTGAGGATAAGAATACTCATAACGCTGTAACGAATACAAAGCATGTCCCGGTTGCATTGGGCGGATTTATTTTTTATTGAATTTGTCGAGGAGTAGAGCTAGATACAACCCCTGTCATGAATCGATGTGATGATTAATGTATTTGTACCTCAATGATAAGGCTCATGGAAGGCTTTTCTCTACGTGTACTAATAGCATCGATGATTAGTGCGGCTACTGCCGAACTTTGGAAAGCTTGTTTTGACTACACCAACTAACAGCGGGGATACAACGATACTTCCCAACAAAGAAGCGAGCTTTTTGTACGGACTTAGTACTAGCTACCGGGAAAACCTTTCCAAAAAAATCCTGAATTTCCATTGAGCTGTTCCGTTTAACCATGATTCCTCCCGTGATGATCGCTTCCCGCGATTAATAAAACAAAAGAACACGCCGGTACCAAAAATCAAAACCAAAAGAAAGAAACAATCTGGAAGAGCGTAGATGAAAAAGACAAGGGAAAACGTCGCTATTCAAGCCGAAGATGTGTTCATGAGGTATCCTTAGTATTCGCGATTCACAAACCCATGCGCGCCATTGGAACAAAACGCAAGAAAAGAAAAAAGAGAGAAACACCAGCGGCCCGCGCAATTACAAGATGGCCGTTGTGGAGAGAAAGAAGGGCATTAGGAGAACATCTGAAAGAAGAAGAAGGTGCCGACAAAAAGGATGCGCCCGGGCGCAACAAACAAAAGATTGACACCCTCAGCGCCAGGTCCGGCACAACGCATAAACGAAGGGTCAAAATTGTCAAAGCGCTGGAATAATGCAAAGTTGAGGTGAGAAAGGTGCTTGAGTGAAACCTAGGAATCAGATGTAGATGGCTCAGCGGTCGAAGCCTGTCCAGACGCTTCTGCCCGCAGGGCCTGTCGGGTGCGTGGGGCAGGGCTACCGCGGGCCTGGCGGAGGCGCTTCACACGGTCGGTGGGGGCTTCAACTTCCCGCGTTTTCCGGCTCACAGACGGCCAGTACTTCAGGAGGCTGCTACCACTGCTGACAGAAAGACCTCGGGACCGAGTCTGGTCCTCGGTAGATGCGCTGGGACCAAGGTCCTCAGAGAAAGAAGCGGGCTGGAAAGGAGACACATCGCTCACAGCAGAGCGAGGGAAACGGAGGCCAGCACGTCCAACGGGGGCAGGGAGAACGACAGATGAGTCCTCGGATTCAAAGGAAGGGGTGGCTGGATCTGACAAGATGGGAGGAGTCAGAAATGCCTCCTGGTCTTCATAAGCCGGAGTTGGAGACATTGGCTCGTGATCCTCGACATCGGTGACATCCTCCTCATCACCATTGGTAGGCTGAACGGGGGTAGAAAAGAGGAGACGAGGTTTGATTTCACCACGTTTCAAAGGCTTCACGCTCTTGAGAATATCAGGGTTATCGGCCAGCAGGTCGGGGCGGTTGGCGAAAAGACCAAGGTCATCTTCATCCTCAGCCTCATCTTCCATGTCATCAAAGCGCTTGAATATTTTCTTTCCACGGCTAAGATACAAGTTAGAACATGCGAGTATGACGGGTAGGTGAGGGTTGACTTACTGGACATAATAAGCTCCATCTTTGTGGTTGGTGGTTGAGCGAGTCGCAGGTCGTCCGACCGCTCTTGCAGCCTTGGATATGAACGAATCAGTCGAGAGTGGGCCGACCACAGGGATGCGATCACGTGAATCCTCATGAATGGGGATACCCAATTCTTGCTCTGCAGCTTCAACGGTGTACCCGATTAAAGGCTCGTCGACGAAGATTGCTGGGGGTTCTGCGGCAGAGAGTTTGGGGGTATCCATTTTTCTGCGTTTTGGCGTGGAAGTAGAAGGAAACAGGGAACGAGATGTAGAAGAATCAGAATGGATTACCTTCTTCTTCGAAGGAGTTTTAGCTGGGGTAGGTAAAGCCTGTTCTGCAGAGGATCGGGAGGTGTGGTGTGTAGAAGTGCGGGGAAGTCCAAGTTCCGAATCAAAGGGAGAAACTCGGGAGGCAGCAGTTCTATGGGGGCGTGCAACCTTTTTGGGCGAGGATTTGGCGGTGCCTGGAGAAGAGGGCGAAAGGGTTCTTTTGGATGGTCCAGGTTTGGCAGATGCGCTTGGGTGACTCGGGGGTGGCGTGGTTTGGACAACCCTTGAAACTCGTTGACCTGCAAGTCTCGCAGAGTAGCGTGTAGGGTAAGGTTCATAGTTGTCGTGCTTCGCCCCATGTCGCGGCGCCCTGGGTACGCGAAGTTCAGACGGTGATGGAGGTGGTGGTGTTGACGCCATGTTGACTTGAACCACGATTGAACAACCGCTCGATACTTTGCAATCGTTTGAGGGAAAATGTAGATAGTATGCTAGTCACAGTTTATTCTTGGGCTTTTTCTGAATTTCACGATCTTGTCGACGAGTGTTGGTTCAATCAAGGGCGTACCACGTCCGGCTTTTTAGATGTTCGGCCAAAATCAGGGCAGTAGTCGGAGATATGAAAGTCCAAAAAAAGGAATTAAACACGAGGCTGCAGATATCCAATTGTCCGAGGCGACAAGAACAAAATAACGATAAGATGGGGATGAAAGAAGGGCGAAGTTGTTGTGACAGCCGATTGTCGCCCAGCCACCGGGTATCTTCACCGCCCGATAATTGCGGTGGCTGAAAACCCCGCGTCAACAATGTGGATTTCCTATTTCGATCTACCCCAATTGCCTGTTGGATTGTCTTACAACCGTCGATCTTCTCGCTCACCAGTTATCAATTAACCTTTTCAGGCACTTCATACGGGCAATTAGTCTAGGACTAAACCTA
This sequence comes from Penicillium freii, assembly GCA_028827385.1. NCBI lineage: Eukaryota > Fungi > Ascomycota > Eurotiomycetes > Eurotiales > Aspergillaceae > Penicillium > Penicillium freii. The sequence goes on along the minus strand of JAQIZX010000004.1, from coordinate 4,298,744 downwards.
TTCGAGTGTTCAGCCCCTCAAGATTGCTTGTACATACTTCGGCTGCTACTCTGTGCAAATTGAACATCATGGCTTTCCGCACCACAGCCGAAGAAATGGAGAGGCTTCAGCTATCCGATGATGACACAGAGGACCTCTGGAACTCGCCATCTAAGAGAGTGGCCCAGAAAAAGACCAACCCAAGAACCTCCGACGAGAAAACTACCCCAGAACCTCGAGCTTCCCATGATGGCGAGGATCCTCTATTTGATCAGCAGGAGGCCCGAGAGGTTGCCCTCCGGACAGAATTACAAGGTGTGCGGAATATCAACGAAATGATAGAAGGTCTTCTAGGAAGTTTGGACTCCGCCAAAGGAAACATGGAGGTAACATGCCCTTCCCATAGCGCATGGTCAATACTCTAGCTAATCATCCGTATAGACGGTCTCACAAACTGTTACCTCGGCCTCGACACTCCTTAACACGTGGACTCGCATTCTCTCCCAAACCGAGCATAATCAGCGATTGATCCTCAACCCCAACTGGCAGGGAGCTACTCAGGATGTGATCGATATCGAGAACCAGGCGATTCAAAGACAGCAAGCGGCAGAAAGGCGTGAACAAGCACTTCAGCAACAAAGGGAAGCAGCAGCGCGAAAAGCCGAGGAAATCGAAAAGCGACGCGCACAGGTCACCCGGGGTACTCGAGGCACCCGCGGAACTACGAGGGGCACAGTTCGAACCACTGGCTTAGGAAGAACACCCAGTGTCAGCACAACTCGCACGGCAACACGTGGTTCTACGACAACAAGCCAACGGCCAGCGAGTGGGATAGCACGAGGGAGTGGGATTTCTCGCGGTCGGGGGAAGGTCTAGATGGACTGAGCTAGTTCATGTACAATAAATCTTTAAGTATGAAGACGAAGGAGAATGATATGATACCCTTTAATATTTTGTCGCCTGAGGCATCGTATGGGCAGTTACACGCGTCGCGATCTGATAACGATAAGGAGATTACCCCAATTATTCCCCTGATCCACAAAGATCATTCCGTCATTCACCTCTCCAGGTACGACAACACAATGAACTTCGCACCCTATCAAGATCAATCACCGGAGATTGAGCGTGTTTTATCCCCTCCCCACCCAGACGGTCGCCGAGTATCCCCAATTCTCCGCTCACCGCGAGCCTCGGCCGACCTACCCTCCCCTAGTCGCTTTGCTAGCGGTGGACATGGCAACACAGGATTTGGGCGAGACGTCGAGGGTGGCCATGTGAGCTTAGGGGCTTTTGAAACAAGTCTTCCCATTCGCATGGATATTGAAGCAGCGCTAGCGTATCTGCTTCTGCCTCCCGCGGGGGGTGTATTCCTGCTACTAGCTGAACACAAGAGTGACTATGTGCGGTATGTGATGGGGTTTGGGGTACTCTAGGGTTAATTTGAAGCTCAGTATGCTGACTATTTACTATAGATTCCATGCTTGGCAATCCAGCATGTTATTTGCTACCATGTTTGTGAGTACTCCGTCTTTCCTAATGTTGCATACGCTCACATGCCAAACATAGATCATCCACCTACTGTTCTGCTGGTCGAGATTTATCTCCTGGACATTGCTCATTATCGATATCGCATTAATCGCCTTCCTCAGCATGCATGCTTACCAAGATGGTGAGTCTTCCGAAGTTTCTCCATAGGAGCTGTCAAGACAGCTAAGCTGGTCGTTGGCAGGAAAGATGGAGCCGGTACTAACCACGTTATCTCCAGTTGATACTTTGGACCACTTTGAAGTCCCATTCTTTGGCCACCTAGCTAATTCCTTTGTTGATGATGAATGAGCATGAACCATTTGTCTTGAGAATTGCACGTACTTGAATTCTTACTGCGAGGAAGCATGTCTTTTCTTCATATACCCCTATCTGTCGATACTTGCTAGTTTATTTCTTTGATTACTGGACGCTATTCATGGGGGAATAATTCTCGTTATGTTCAGCTTATTCCAGACTTGTAGAAATCAGAATTTTTGATGACTTGATCTTTTCATTCAGCTGAAGCCAATAATTACTAAATCCCAATGGCTAAATCTGTCCATGAATACGGCAATGATACCTACCTACCGAATGCCACATAATTTGATTGCATGTACCGTTGAGGTTGCCCAAAAATGAAGTACTTTTGGAAACTATTGTGACTATCTAGGTGCTGTTACGGAGCTACGGCCAGATTTTCAGAGTATTTTCAATACATTTATTCCCAGTCAAAGATAATCACTAGCGTTTTCCCACACTGCTTCCAAAATTAAGCTAGATGAGTTAGCTTTCTACTACATATGAGTTTTCATATCTATAGAGCTATCATAGTAGTATCATATTCGACATAACACCAAAATAGAAACCCCAAGTCAAGCAATGTAAAGGCAATGTGCCACTGTCTTTAGTCCAATCATACTCCTTTTCATTCTTCCAACCAAGCTCTCTTATGGTTTGTAGACAGGCAAGGGCTCCTCTGGAGACTGGCAGTCTTCGTAGTCTGGCGGACCTGGGCTATCAGATCTCATATATTGCATCCTAATAGGTCTCGAATTTGATGCCCTAATATTTCCCATTTGGATGGGCTCTGAACAAACACGATAATACTTAGTGACTTGAAAATAGTTAGGTTGGATGGATCTCCCTTACCAGGCATAGTTTGCTGTTCACGAGGCGTTGCTGTTCGAACAATCAAGCGATATAACTTTTCGAATACACTCTTCATTAGAATTGCAGGTGAGCAAATAATGCTAGATGTCAGGGGCTGGTTAGCATCTCTCTTCGAGGGGAATTTGTAGATTCGATGACTTACAAACAAAGACAGTCGCAAATATCAATTTTTCTATGAAGGTAGACTATCCCCACGACTATCCCCGCAATGAGAGCAAGGCCGGCAATGAGCCACAAAAAGCTAGCTTTCATCCACAATTCGAAATCATCTGAGGAATCATCTGAGCGAGTACGCAAAGCAGCGCCTCCAGTCACATGAGGAATGAACGACATTCTTGACAGACTCATTCTTTGGAATGATGAAAATAGTTGGAATATGTGTGATACATCAGTGATTGTAGTGGTCGTAATCTATCTTTGGTCTCCGCCACCCGAAGGGGGTTCGGAGGTACATAGTCTAGAAATAGACTTTCAGGTTTGAATCTACCAAGTACTCGACATCTACTTCTCAGTATTAAAGAAAACAACTTGCACGGTGATATCATCCCGTATCCGTCGAGAGAAAGGAGGGCCAAACGCAAGCCGGCCTGCTATCAACTCGTGGTGATTTCCACCAAGGGAGTTTCGCATCAGATGTACTGCAGCGTTATCATCTTGTGTCGTTGTTCTCTCTTCCTCAAACTTCCAGTTCACATCCTTCCAAAATCTACCAAAGTCAAATTCTCCATCTGTTCGCTCTGGTATGCTCTTTTTCTCCCTAGTCCCTTGTGGTTCCAACCAGTTCCCTACCAAGCCAACACCCTGCTCACTGGAGAGATAGTCCCACAGCCCGTCCGTTGCCATAATCAAGAATGAGGGTTTGTTAGGATCGATCTTAGTGCTTGTCACGACCGGCTCGGCAGTCAAGTATGGGGGTGTGCGAACATCGTACCGTGGCGTTAAGGGTGCTGGACCACTGAATTTTCGCTTCATTTCCTTCTGGAAATCCACAGGCCACTTCCACAGACTGTCACCAAAGGCTCGCGAGACCATGAGCCCAAGCACCCGTCCACCTTTGGCTATGTTTTCCTCGCCAGGGTGCTCCTTGGAAATTCGGGTGACCTCTTCTTCGTTGCTGCCAGTTTGGTCTACTGACAAGGGAATTGCTTCCCACTTTCCGTCTGATCCCTTCTGGCCCAAGACCGCTCTCGAGTCCCCAGTACATGCAACGTGCAGCGTGCTTGTGGAAGGATCGTACAGAGATAACAAAGCGCATGAACCAGCGTAAGCAGGAGCCAGTTTCTTAACCTTGTCTTGGAATGGTTCGTTGGTCTCAACTGTGTCTGGTGCAGTCTTGATGATGGAGTCGTCAAGGTCCACAAATCCTTCCATGATAGCGCGCTGGATTGACTCATTTGGCACCGGTTCGTCGTTTGAAGGTGGTTTGGCTTCGGTCAACCTGCGTCGCACGAAAGGCAGGAGTTGTTTCGTCAACAGATCCGCTGTCTGCCAGCCTGAATGTCCATCAAAAACAGCCCAGGACATCCATTGGTTATTTTCATTCCACGGCGAGGACACTTTGCCATGAATAAAACGGTCTTCGCACGGGCTATTGGAACATAATTGAGAGCCATCGTATCTGTTGACGCCCGCAATATTTTTGACCTGGAACGTGTATGCTTCTTTCGATAAGATATGTGTAACTTCCTCTTTCGAGGGGCCCCGCTCAGGGACCAAGTGCTCCGCTGGACTTTCGAGGCGGGGCACATCATCCCTTGTAGTGGTCAACCACCACAGACCGGGCATGCTGATCAAACCGGCAGTCACAATGTAATTTCTGGAATATGAAGACAAGCCCTTCATTGAGAAGGAACGATTGGTATGTGTGCGTACGATGGAGGTAGTCACGCGCCCTAAGCGCGGTCGCGCGAGACATGATAACATGATGGCTCGTAGCTGGGAAGTAGGAGACGCCAGAACATTGAAGTCAGTTGAAGATTACCCCAGGTTTCGCCAAGGCGGTCAGATCACGAGGCTCCTCGCGATTGTTGCTAGGAGAGGAACGTGGGGGCGGGGGGGGGGGTGCGTTTCAACGATGTGGTGCTCTGATGACTACGAAGAATGCGCGAACTGAAGATAGGAGCTTCCTTGTTAGGTTTGCTAGATGTTCGGCGGAATTTCAATGGGAAATTGTCCTGATACATGGTGGGCAGATTTCTGTCTCTATATGAGACAGATTGAAATTGGGCCGAGGAGGGGTCAGATGCAGGAGTTATATTTTGGTATTTTTTTCTGGACCAACCAAGTCCACGACCTGAGGGGGAATTATAACCGCGGAGAATAACCGGGTCCCCGGAGGTTCTTGAAGATGGTATGGATATAGCCTATAGGGAAGAGAAGAGGTTGATGTTTAGCACGTGGAGTCTTTGGGGAAAGGAATCTTGAACTCGGACAACCTTGGAAAGGGGTATGAAGTTGTCGATGTACACAATCAAAGAGTCCCGGAATAACTGAACTTAAAGATCGGTGCTAATATGCTTGTAATGTAGCAACCGACCAATATATGATGGAGACAGACCTCACTTTAGATCTGACAAGAAACTAAGAGAAGAACTGTATTGTAGATGACTGCTAACTGCTAAGGGGAAAATATAAAGAGGAGGGAGAGGAAGCCATTTGTGCTGCCAGTCCCGACAAACAGGGTCAGGTCATCCCAACAAGATACTAGGAGTAGTAAGGGGATAGTAAATCTCTGGATTGGCAGAATATCCACTGTTACTATAATCAACCTAGGAGGGTGGCCTGCCAGCTGGGTATAGAATAGATGACAATGTAGCAGCGTAATTGCGTTTAATAATTCCTGGTACCGAGTATCAAAGTCTGAAATGGTCCTATACCAAAATCGTTTGTATCTACGCCCTCCGCTGGTCAACATCGATCTTCGATCTACAGATACACTCACTGAGTACGGATAAGGAGATTGCGGATCTCGATATCCAGAAAATGTGGTGTGATCTCCGCGAGGAGAAAGAAGGAATGGACTTTTCGAAATGTAGAGATGGATTTTCGCTTGGGACGTTCAGTCATCTAACGGCTGGTTATAATGTTTGTTACTATGCTTACTTGTGGTACGTTAGCTCTTGCTATAGCAGTAGATAATGCTCAGAACAAGTTGCAAGGCCATAGCCTAGGATTTGTTCCTCTCTGTCTTTCCCACGACCCATACAACAAAGATACTTAGCATAAGTACTGCCGAGGAGTTCTAGAGTATGATGGAAGAGAGCGGAACCTATTGGGGATACAAGAGCGCTTCCTAAGACGACCCCCGAACCTGAATGTCCTTGTGGAAGGCATAGCACGGGCAGAAAGCCAGCGCTAGTTTCAAAGAGGAGCGATTGTATTGCTAAAATTCACTCGGTATCATGGCTCAGAAATAAAATCAGTGCCCCGCCGGAAGGAATGTAGAGTGCGGAGAACAATAAAGTGGGGGAAGAGGCTTAAGGGATTCTAAAAGTGGCCATGGTACCTTTGGAACGTGCCCGCACTATAAAAAGCTAAATTCAACTCTATCACAACTAGTCTAAAAATGATACCTAGGTATAGACCTAGTAGTGATCCACAGCACATTAAATGGGTCAGATATCCTCGTCACGGTACATATGCACCTGTATATGTACATTCTCTGGCTCTCAGGTTTAAGAGTCGAAGATTGGTCCAAAGGCAAGCACTCCACTCTCCCTAAGCTCAAAGACCACTTGTTTCGTGAGCCGCGGATTGCTGATCACACACACAGCCTCCGCGTCAATTTCTCGAACGAGCTCTTGGATAACTGGCACCATGTCCACTCGGCCACCGGTGCTGGTGTCAATGAGAAGCGGGGTTGGGTCGAGCTGATGCACAAGGCTGAGGACATCGGGGCCGTACGTCCTTTTCGGATTCCGCGTCTGCCAGAGGACTCGCAACTGCGGACGATGCTTCTCGCTCAAAAACGAGAGACATGGCCCCATTCCTGATCCTGTGGCAACCACTACCACTCGGCGAAAAACCCGCATTACATGGATAAAGCCGTACATAAGCACTCCCCTCTTCCAAAGATGGGTTGGTTTCTGGTCGATACACCGGGTTGTCCAATCGCCTGCCTTGGATACTATGCAGGAAAAGCTCGTACCATCGGGATTGGGGTACGTTGCGAAGCTGTGCCAATCCTTGAGCGGGTGGTTGGAGAGTGCTAGGACTTTACCGAATGCCGTGGATGTGTGATCAAACTGGAGTCGGATGGCATGCGATGAGAGACGCTCTGGCACAACTTGCACCCGGCGGAGGAGGAGCCACGGATGGACGATAGAAGCAATGATGACCAGGACAAACCAAAACGCTGGAAATTCGATCAGGTATTTTCCCAGAGATAAGCCTTGCGCATTTCGGGCTTGATTTGAGAAGACCAGTAGGAGGGTTAGGAACAGAGCTACTGCTAACCAACCGCCGAATCGGTGTGTGAGCTCGAAATAGTTATGTATTTTTGCCCGGAAGGTAGGGTACGCAACCGCAATGATGATAACGAGATCAACGAGTAAAACATAGGATATAACAACGACCGGAACGGTAATCGTTCCCGAGTCTCCATTCAACCAAAACTCTTTTGATATCAGACCCACGAGGCCCGTATACCACAAGAAGGCTGCCACACCGCATCCGCTGTGGACTCCACCATAATGATATGCTTCAGCAGCCCTCCTGCGCAGCGCGAGAGGAGCCGACTGCGGTATGCGGCATACGCTCCGGAATATAGCATTCACTACTAGCGGGTGTCGAGCAAGACCGCATACCAACAGGTTGATGCCCGCTGCGTTGACGAATGCAAGAAGTTTCTGTTGGCTCCTTATCATGACAATAATGAATGCGATTGCATTGGCACAATAAATCAACGAAAATAGGCGGCGATAGATTGTGAGAATGAGATATCGTATTGAGGAAAAGCTCATGCGTGGCCTACGTTGAGCCTCCACATCGAGTTTGGCAGAAGACCTCTTCCAGTCCCAGGTACTCTCCATGCTCAAATATGTATTGATTGATGTTGCAAAGCTCGGCTTACTTGCATGTACAGGAGATGGTCTTTGGGGTGGGGATTCCATTCTGTGGGAGTATCGTGTCACAATTAAGGACACCAGCAAATGTGGAAACGATGTTAATAAGTTTGGACCAGCAGACGGAAAGATTAAAAAGATGGAATTGAACGACGACCTCAATCAATTCTTATTCTACAACAATGTAATATCGTATGGTGTGTGCCGGGGACGCTTTGCGGACGCCCGACAAGGTTGATTATCATCAACCCATCATAGAGCGTCTCTGCCCCATAACGGTACATAAATGCAACATTACAAGAGAACCACGTTGTTTGGAGTGGAATGTCGTGGGTCTGCTAACCACTTCCATCTAGCACCGCAGGAACAAAAGTACGTGGGGCACGTCTGCGATACCGTCTTAGGAAACACCCTGTCGGTTTGCACAGCAACATCACTTGGAAGGGGGTGTCATTGTACGGCATACTATCGGGTTAGTTGCATTTTATAATTGTATGCCCTATCGTAATAACCAAAGTAACGTTGGAGCTTTGACTTGAAGACTGAAGACTGGGGAATGGGGGGGGAGGATCACTCAACGGTCGTACACAACGCCTAGGTACCCAAACGATGCTTTGTTTAATGTATGTGCGCTCTTAAACTTTGGAAAGGATCCAGTCAGTTTAAATTAACTGGGTCTCGCCAAGTGCTCGTGCTCGTAGACGATGGAGGGTATGAGGGTTCAGTGCTAGCACGGGACAAAGCGACCCCTGTGCCGTCCCTTTCCGGGCGCAAATTCAATATCCCCTAGTTCCTAGTTGCGGGTAGCGTGGCTGTATTGGGTCTTCGGAGAGAGGCCGAGGGGCAAGCTCTGGCATTGGGAAGATTGGGGAGTCCGAAACGCATCAATTGGTACTCACAACTTCCTATGGACGAGTTATGCGTGCTCGGGCACGGAGTGCCTATATATACCTATATGCATCGATGCGTAGGGATATGATGCATGTTTTATGAGCAATCCTGTCGGTCAGACCAAGTAATGTCGCATGCGCAGCAACGTCCTTTCAATTGGTTAGGGTTTGTGGGTTCCCGAGGTCGGGCCGTCCGGGTTGGGACGGGATTGGCACATGGCCTCACGCTATTTCTATACTAGCTATCTAGGTGCATGGACGTGACGCATCCAGTTTCAGGTTATTTCAGGGGCCAGAACCTTGGGGGCCAAAGGCCGTTGGACAGTTTGCCCGATCCTCGTCGGAGTAGCCGAGACATCTTTTCCTGGGACCTGAAATTTCATCATCAATCCCTGTCACTCCTTTATTGACCTGACCCATTTGACCCGTTTCTCAAAGCTGCTAAAACAGCGATCAGTGCTTAGCGGATGGTTATATTGGATTTCTAAGACAATCAAATATGCCTTTCACCCGCCCCGGGGGGACGACGGTGGCGCGGCTATCTTCGACTCTTTGGCCAAATTCTATGTAGCGGTGGCCATCAGTTGGACCGCTGCTCTCCTTGCCGGCTCTGTCTTCCTTATTGTCAATCGTCATGAGCAATGCATTCGTATCCGCAACTTGCGTCTCGTGTTGAGCGCGGTGTCCTGTCTCCATGTCTTCTGGATTTTGTGCATGGTTGCATATTCGATGGGTAGTGAATATCCTTGTGCCGCAGAATACTGGATCATGAACATTTATTTCCCCCTGGGAATCGCCCTTTTCCAAGCAAACAGTATGCAGCTTCTGAACGTCTTTGGCGTTCAGGAGAAGCTGCTTTTGACCGCGCAGCAACCGTGCAGACCCCGCTCTATCGATTCTGGCTCGTCTAGCCGGTACCTAGCTCGATGGAGGCAACTAAACCTCGTACAGCGAACGGAATTGGGCATTGCTGTTGGAATTTTGGTTCAAGTCAGTGCATCCTACCCGCGCTCCCTGGTATTCCCCGCTTATCTCTTCTCATCTATAGCTACTCGTATCGCTTTGTATATACCTTACCTCCCGAAAGTTTCATAGCTTTGGCACCTTCTCCGAACATGTGAGCGCCGCGGAATGTCGGCGAGGCCCTGAATGGTAAGATCTCTGCTTGGAATGGGTAATATGGTTGACATTCTTTCTGATACGAAATCTTCAAGGATTCCTTCAATTCTCTGGCAATTGCTCTGGTCTTGGATATTCGCGCCATACGTTCTGTGGAGGATTCGCAACATCCATGACATCCATCACTGGCGGCTTCAAATCACTTGCTGTCTTATCGCCGCGTAAGCACTTGCACATTTTCTGTGGCATCACCATTCTATGCTGACGGATCTGTAGTTTACCAGGTTCGCCCATGTGGTTCGCCGCGCTATATTCTTCCACCGATATCTGGGCAGCCATCAACAGATACTGGGTGCCATCTCTTTGGTAATAAAAGCCCATCAAATCCAAATAAACTCAGATGAGAACTAACCATCACAGGTTTGCTCCCGGCATTATGGCAATGGAAGCTGTTACTATCTTCTTTCCGTGTTATGAACTTGTCGTCTCCAGGGGACAGAGGGATCGCTTTCTGGGGGAACTCCAAGCATGGAATGAAAAGAAAACAACCAACGGGGAAGAATCGGACTCAGCGCCATCACGAACTACGAGTGAAGCCAGCCGCGTGCCTGAAGGTTATTCCCGAGGAGCTCTGGAGAGGTGCTTAGAAGAAAACTCCAGTGCTCTTCTCCGATTTGCCGCGGCCAAAGAATTCAGCGGTGAGAATATCCTCTTCCTGAATTACGTGCGCGACTGGAAAGCTGCATGGGCAATGATCGGTGAATCAAACCCGGAATACGATTGGGACTGCGATCCTCAGTATCACCGACTTCATTTCTTCAAGATCGCACTTGAGATCTACGCATTCTGCGTCGATATGAACTTGGCAGAATTCCCTATCAACGTTGAATCTCGAATTTACTCGGATTTACTGGAAATGTTTGGCGAAGCTTGCGCCTACAGGAATCGTCCCGAATCTTACAACACGGCGGCAATGCACAGAAAGAAGTTGTCAACTATGATAACCGTGGAGGAAGACACCCAGGCTCTGTGTTTCGATGCGTATCCTTACGAGGAGCAGAGTATCATGCATATTGAGTCCCGCGTTCCGAATTCGGTGGTCGTTCCTACGAATTTCACAGCCGATGCATTTGACGAGGCCGAGAAGTCTATCAAGAACCTGGTATTCACAAATACCTGGCCCAAGTTCATTGATTTTTCGAGCGATGTATCAGTTCATTCTAAGTAATTATGCAAATTATCGGAACAAAGAGCATGTATTTATAGCAGAACACAGCTCAGGTCACCATTTAACTCAAGAGGTCAGGTCACCAATTACATAATAATGTCACGTTAGTTATGACAGGGGTCGAGTCACCATTTAGTATTAATTCATAAATTTCAAAATGTTCCAAGGTTGTTTTGCCAATAACTAGTTATAACTATAACTATTATCAATACTAGTTTACTATCCTATTTTCTTATCTATAAATCAAAATAAATCGGTCGGATTTAATTGGCTTATATAAATTAGACCCTAACGATTAAAATGCTGTTTTTAAATCCTCGAAAATAGTGTTTTTGGTAGTACTCTGAATTAATTATCCTAGTAAACTAGAAGGTTAGGGGAGAGAAGGGTCAAACCGCCTTAATAATAAGGAAGCGGTAACTAACCGGCCCTTACATTTTTTACCAAAATTACAGACCCTCGCATAGCGAGGGTCCGCCACCCAAACGGAGGGGATCACCCAAACGGAGGATTTTTCTATAGATTTACTTCAACCTCCATTTACTACACCACCATATAGTAAATTAATTAGTTTAAAATAAGATATATATTAATTAGCCAATTTACTACTAGACTACAAAATTATAGATCCCCCCTGCGTTTTTTGGCCCTTCTATGCTTCCTAATTTCAACCAAGACCTTCTTCCATTTCCGCCTCGTTTTTTCTTGATCGGCTTTTTCGCTTAATTTATATTCTTTTCGCTTTATCTCTTTGACCTGGCGTGAAGATATGATACCGGTGATTTGTATATAACGACGAGAAGCGTTATACCGGGCGTCGCGGGTACCCCTAATCGCTTGCGTCCGGTCAAATTCTATCTGTAGCTAGCGAGCTAAAGTAGCCTATGCCTTAGCACCCTTTACAAGCTTTGCTAACCCCTCTTTAAAGCGCTGGGTTGTAGGATCGTACTGATTTGGCTGTAGGCTAATTCTTCTCACTTTTTCAGCGGTTTTTAGTGTACTAAACTCGGTGTTTTATGATATAGTTGACGGCGTATTCGACCGGGATAAATAAGGGTTATATAACTCTAATTTATCAGTAATAAGCTTAGGATTAATAGGCTAAAGGCCTATTAATTGAAACCTAAGCTTAATTGTATAAGGCCGAAAGGTTTTTTTGGCGGATTTCGCTGATAGAATATAGGAAGTCGTCCTTTGAGAATTTGCGGTATCTAGTTATTATTGCTACTTCTATAGCCTTACTATACCAATGTTTATAGACACTAAATACCCCGATATTAAGAGGCTGTAGAATATAACTAGTATACGAGAGTAAAAAGAATAAAATAATATTATTCTTCTTATAAAATTGGACAAATTGACGTATTAAATAAGATCTAAAACGATTATATAAAACTAGCCTTTTTCTACTAAGCGTACGATTAATTGTCTACTTATAAAATAGCTGAATCCACTGATAGGCTAAAGTATTATTGATATAGCTAGTATTAGTTACAGCTAGATACTTATCCTCTTTAATAGTATTAAACTAGCGTAGTAAAGCTTACTTTATACTTAAAATAATAAGCGGCGGGTAGACAAAACTATCGGCCGAAACAGCCTCTAAAACAGTAATAGATTTACGATTTGTGATAGATCTATTAAACAGCTTCTTTTTTGGGTACCTAGTAATAATAAATTGATTATATCCGACGCCAATTTGGAAGCCAGTTTCGTTAAAATTGTAGATATCTTACTGGTATATCCCGTGCTCAGTTACTACCCGTTAATAGTCTTAAAACCACCTCTCGACGACTGATTTATTAAGTACAGCGCTCCTCTCTACGTCGAGAGCTCGCCGGCGTCGTACGTAGTACTTAGGATAACGTTTAAGGAAACGTTTTAGCCAGTGGTCGCCGATTTGTAGGGGTGGTTTAGTCTCGTCATAGTAGTCTTCTTCGAGAATTGAATTGGCTGCAATAGCAATTTGGCGGCGGTTTATTGAAGCTCCGACCGCGTTAAAGTAATCAATATATTCATATAAAGCCCCTTCTTGTGCAGGATTGAGCTTCCTGCCATTGGGTTATCGTTGAAAAAGCGTTTTTCCACCTTTCTATCGCCGTCTTAGTCGGCTCTCGTTGACCGCGAATTCTCGCGCAGTTTTCGCGATATTAGGTTTAGATTGTTTAGAGAGAGAGTCAATTGCTTTTTGAATCTCGATCTCAATTTCTTTATTGGATTTAGGCATGGTGGATGGGGTGGTTAAGGATCAAAGTGAAAATGGTAAATTTAAAAAAAATCCTCCGTTTGGGTGGCGGACCCTCGCTATGCGAGGGTCTGTAATTTTGGTAAAAAATGTAAGGGCCGGTTAGTTAGTTAAGGTTTGGAAATGGTATTAAAAATTCAGAGGTCGGGTCACCGTCAGTCACGTGCTAAATGGTGACCTGACCTCTGAGTTAAATGGTGACCCGGGCTGTAGTCACTATTTATAGAGCTAACGAATGAGAGCTGACCTCTTCGCGAAGCTATAATCCACCATATGACACTGGCAATGTGAATCAGTTCGTTCTGACTTTGAACGGGAAGAAAAGCTTTTTTCTTTGACTAAGTACAATAAAAAGGGTCAGCTAAACTGAGTTACCCATATCCCACCTAACTACATGTAGTTTAACTACAAGAGCTAATCGTCGAGTATACACCAAGACTGTCTTCAATTCAATTTAAGCTACTACTATCGTGATATGCGTACTACTTACATACAATATATATCATAGGAAAGAGAGAATCAATTAGAACAAAGCTAACGTATCCTCCGTGACAATTGAACGAGCGTCCAAACATAGAGCAAAGCAAATGATCGTTAACGGAGCAAAGAAGGGGGAATAAAAAAAGAAGAAGAAAAGACCACGAAATGCGGAGGTCTTCATGGCCCGAGATTGCTCATCGTACAATTTCTTTCGAACAGATCTCTGTAGAGGGAAGGAGAAGACAGAAAAAATGAATTCAACAAATTCACACGAAGCACATGGTAAAAAGATCCCCAGAACACACACGCTAAAGTTTCCAAAAACATCCGCAAGAACAGAATAATAAGATTAAACAGGCTGTTCAGTGATGTCAAGACGGGACTGTACCACCTGTAGCACCATGTTAAGAATGAAAGAAAAATAGAAGTAGAGTCAGAAAAAATCGTCAATGTGCAAAGAAAGTCGACGAAAGGCATAGTATCTACGTGAGAACATGAGGAAGGGCATCACCGTCAGGACGAACGTTCCGAGGGTCGTGGCTGGTCGTGAGATCAATGGGGTATTAGATGATTTGTAGATAGTTGCTTGGCACGAGACCAGGGTGGCCACGGGAATTGGTGACTTCGGCTTCCCACCACCCGTCATCCTGCAGGCGGATAACGGAAAGGACATCGCCCTTGCCAAAGCTGAGCTCTTCGGGAATGGCGGCATTGTAGGTGTACATGGAACGAGCTGTGAGATTGAAATCGAGTTAGATACTAACAACGCATTGTCGAAAGGAGAGACAAGTACTTACCAAAGTGCAAGATTGGACGGCCGTCACGGCTGAATTTGCGTCCAGGCTCTGCAACTGCCATAGTACGGCTCCGGGATCGGCCAATGGGCGGGCCGTCACCATAAGTCGATGAGGGGCGGCTACTTCCTCGAGTCGAGCCGGCATATCCACCGGGACTGCTGGAACCATACATATCGTGGCTTCCAGACAACTGCAGCTCCATCCCCCCAGCACTAGAAGGACGGGTTTGTTGTCTGAACTGTGGCTGCGGGGATACAGCACGGTGGCTCATAGCGGGCGAGGCCCTGCGAGCAAAATCATTTGGAGAGTAGGGTGGATCTTGAGTACGACGGGGAGTGGGCGATTGGCTGTATTGACTCCGCATGCTGTTAGACTGGTAACTACTCGGACTAGGGCTCGGGCCCCTGCCACTGTTCTGGCTCATCCGAGTATCAACACGGGGAGGAGCAACCTGAGGGCTGACGCTCCGTCTCGGTGCTGGTGCTGGCGATTTAGCTCGGGGGGCTTCTTGGGTTTGGGCGCTATGTCTTGATCCCATGCTGTTGTTTTGTCCTCGTAGCATGCTCTGGGTTTGACCAGTATACTTTTGAGTTGTCTTGTGCATTTGCTTAGCCGTGAAGGCCGGTTGGGGTGCGCCAAGCCGCTTGACTGTGGGATCATTGTATGCTGGTGGTGGAGCAGCAACGCTAGCATTGCTGCCACCATATGTAGAAGACTGTGCCGACGGGGTAGGTGTGGGGATACCATGATATCTATCTGCTGACACCCGAGTGGCGGAGTGCTTCCCATTTGTCTTGAGGTCCGCTAGGGCCCGCGCGATAGGGTCCGAGTCATCTTCAGGTGCTTGGTTTTGTTGTGATCCTTTCTGGGGTGAGCTCTTTTCGGGGGATGCGACATCAAAGACATTATTCCCGACATTGAGCTGGAAGTTGGCTCGAGGATCAACAGGCTCCGGGCTTCCTGAAGCACGACCCGATGGGCCTGCTGAAGGCCTGACCGGGCTAGCCTGCTTTGGTGGGCTGACTGGCTTGGGCGGGCTCATTTGCTTAGGCGGACTGACTTGCTTGGGCGGGCTCATTTGCTTAGGCGGACTGACTGGCTTGGGCGGGCTCACTTGCTTAGGCGGGCTGATGACTTGTTTGGGTGGGATCACTTGCTTTGGGGGGCTCATTTCCTTCGTCGGACTGATTTGCTTTGTCGGCGAGTCCCAACCACCACGCGACGCAGACTGGGGCGAAACAACCGCCTGTGGAGAGACCACTTGCTGTGAACCAATGGCAGGTCTTTCTTTATCATGGCGGCTCTTGCGACGGAAGGGGCTGTTGCTAAAGAAAGCGCTCTTCTTTTTGGGTGATTTGTCATCCCCAGAAATTGGCATCGGCGCACTGTTTGTTGGCTTTACTACAGACTTCTTGGTAGGAGTTTCCTCGACACTGGAGATAGAGGTTGAGTTTGAAACTTCGCTCTGAGAGTCACGGCTAGACGGGCGATACGCGCTCGTTGCTGAGCTTCGCTCCGAAGGTGGCCCAGCACGACAGAACATGGTCATACCATCTGTGGGGTATGCATTGTGGGGAACAGCTCCAATCTCTCCATGTTGCTCGGGATCATAGTTCGGAGGCGGTGCACCGCCACGTCGGAAGTCCAGGGGCGCGGGTTGCTGGGGTTGTGGCTGTGGCTGTGGCGGCGGTTGCTGTCGCAGGAGCGGCTGCGGTTGCATAGGAGGTTGCGGTTGCATGGGAGGCTGATGTTGGATGGGAGGCTGATGTTGGATGGGAGGCTGATGTTGGATGGGAGGCTGATGTTGGATGGGAGGCTGATGTTGGATGGGAGGCTGATGTTGGATGGGAGGCTGCTGTTGTTGGATGGGAGGCTGCTGGTGCATCAGGGGTTGCTGTTGCATCAGAGGCTGCTGCTGCATCAGAGGCTGCTGCTGCATGAGAGGCTGCTGTTGCATGAACTGCTGCTGTTGAAGAGGTGGTTGCTGCTGTAAGGGTGGCGGTTGCTGCTGAGGTGGCGGCGCATTGCTAACGGCCGGAGGAGCAGGATGTCCCATTTGAGCCGCAAGGTCTGACTGTGGGTCATGGTGTGAATCGAATGTTGAGGGTTGAGGGGAAGATGTGCGGAATGCAGGGTTCATGGTGCGTTGGAACTGGGCTACGGAGTAGCCGTCGGCTTCATCTATATCAGAGCCCGAATCATCATCTTTGCAGAAGTTGATAAAACGGGGTGGATCTGGTATCTCTTGGCCAGTTCCTTGGTTCTTGATAAAGAAAATAATATCCTTTTCGACTTCACAGTTCTCCAAAGACAGACGGACCTTCTCGCATGACTATATGTCGAATTAGTATCGCAAATTAAACCCGGACAGAATAAACATACAGCATCGTCGCTGACACAAACAGTTGAAGCAATGTTCGCGTAGGTCCACAGACTGCTCTTTGTGAAGTCCAGACGCTCCTCTTCCAAATCTTGAAATTTGTCGCATGCTGACTTCCATTCCTTATTCCAGCGTCCAGTTGTCTCCTCGAGTTGTTTGACGGCTGCTTCGTATTCCTGGCTATTTGATGCCATCTGGATCTGGGTCTTCTCCAACTTAGCCTTGTTCTTGCGTTCTTCCTGGCCCATGACCATGTGGCCCTGCGCGAGGTATCCCTTGATGCGGAGACAGTCCTGCTCGTAACGATCACGCGTCTGTAGAATTAGCATTTTACTCCTCATTGCTCCACAAAATTACTCACCTTGTTAACAAGCTGTGTCTGTTGCATTTTAGTCTTGTGTAAACGCTCAATGGTTTGTTGAATAATCTTTCGTCGCTCCTTAATACCACTAGCAAAAGCAGCAAGTGGCTCCTCCAATTCAACCTTCATTTGCCCCGCAATGGCGGCGTGTGCTTTAGCGATGGCTTCAGTCTCGCCGCGAACCACGTCGAGTGAGGCTCGAAGCGACCCTGTCTCGCATGATCCCAACGTCTTGCGACACAGAGCGTGGAGTTTGCGCGCATATTCATCTTCAATAGATGCTCGAACTATACAGGCGTTAGAATTCGATGTCCCGTGGCCGCATGCATGTCACGTACTGCTGTAGAAAACCTTCAATTCGTCGTTTGTGATCTTTGAACCATGCACGCGGTCCAACATGGGTTGAAGACCTGCATCATCTTTGCCCCAAAAATTGTTGGCAACTAGAATAATTGTCAGCGCGTGCAAGGGTATATATATTAGTGTAGTACCACATACAAGACATGGAGACCGTAGGTCCGTCTGCCACTGTCCCCGGCATTGTTATCGATGTTGAGCCTCGGCCAGCCTTTGCGCATGCAATCGAAGTGTGTTGAAATCACGGGTACAAAGAAAAAAATAAGAACAATAAAATTGAAGAATAAAAGAAAAATGTAACAACACAAAAGACCCTTGGAGGTCAAGGTGTCTGAAGTTCCAAGGTTGAAGGTGAGCGGAGGGATGTGCTGTTTACGACCGCGTCTCTCGGGGCAACCACCGCGCGGCCGCCATGAACCGCGTTACATAAGCTCTAGTTATAGTTATCTGTCTGCCCTAGTTAACTACCTAGCCCTTCCAAGTTATGGAAAATATTTGTACGATTGATCGGAGAATTATGTCTGATATCAAAAATATTGTCATAAAAAAGTGTTCATTTCATTTTGTTAATCTCGGTGCATCGTGCAACCATTCTATGTAATTCGGGGACCCATCAAATATTCAATCCAGTCTATTAGGTCAAGCCAACGCAAAAACAACCAATCCCATATCCACAGAAAGGTAGAAAACACATGAAGAATTGTAATCATTTCAAAATCGCTTCCGGTAAAAACGCCAGTCAAGTATGCATCCCCAAAGCCATCATGGGGATAAATCAAGTCATTCGCAATCTTTTTCTTTTTCGTTGTTGCAATCATATCGTGCCATAAATCAAGGATTTCATTCGTTCATGGAAAGCCTTGCTCGTGCTTCTTCGGAGGAAGCTAAATCACTTGTCCCATGTCGTTTGTCTTAGTAGACCACAGGAGTAGCCGACGCAGCGAAGGTGCTGGAGACAGGCGAAGAGACACCGGAAGAGCCCCAGTTGCGGACACCACGGGCCACAAGAGCAGGAGAAGCAGAAGGTGTGGCAGTAACAGAGGAAGCGCTGGGGACGGGGGAGTACCAGCCATAGGAGCCGCGGACAGCCAGAGGAACAGCTGAAGTAGAAACGCTCAAGCTGGAGGGAGCGCCGGAGGGAGAAGCGTACACATCGCGGGCAACAAGGGGAGTAGAGGACAGAGGGACATTCACGCTAGAATAAGAAGGGAAAGCGGAAGAGGACCCCTCACCAAAGCTGCGAGCCACACGGGCCACAAGAGGAGTCGCCGAGGCAGATGGGGTAGCAGCAGAAGAGTACCAGCCACGAGCGACGAGGGGAGTTGCCGAGGCAGAGGGGGTGGCAGCAGAAGAGTACCAGCCACGCGCGACGAGAGGAGTGGCAGTGACGGAAGCACTCAGGCTGGAAGAAGGTGCGACGGAAGGGGAAGAGAACAAATCACCGAAGTCGCGAGCCACGAGGGGACTAGGCGAAGCGGTAGAGGTGGCAACAAAAGGAGTGCTAGAAGCAATAGAGTACCAGCCACGAGCATAGAGAGACTCAGCAGCAGAAGAGGAACTAGAGTACTCGCGAGCAAAGAGAGCAGGCTGACCAGCGGCTCTCAGGCCCCGGCGGAAGAACGAGTTAGAGCCAGCAGCTGGAAGGCCATTAGGGGTCTCCCAGCATGGAGTAGAGCTAGCCACAGGAGTCGAGGACTGAACCACGCTTGAAGGGGTGGCAGTCACAGTCACAGTGACGGGCACTGGGTCGGCACCAGGAGCAGTGACTGTGGAGGTTTCGAAGACAGTATCGACTTCGCGTGCAACTGCGCTGGAAGAATCTTCATCGGCATTGACCACGGAGTAGGTTGCGCGGCGAGCGAGATCTTCGCTCTCGGGATTGGCGAAAGGCGCCGCATAGGTCACGCCGATCGAGCAAAGAGCAAGGAGTGCAGCAGAAGAGAAATGCATGATGGTGGGGAGCAATTGAAGCTTGCAATAATAATCTAAAAAGAGGAAGACGCTTGAAACTGAAGGCCGAAATGTAAACAAGAGAAAGGAGATATGGGTGACGTTGGAAAGAAGTTTGGATGGAAGATAGAGAATTGAGAGTGGAAGAGAAGGACTCAAGTCCGGGTTTAAAAGTGATATGAAAAAGATCTACTATCACGGTGAAGTGTACTTCTATTGGGCCAAAAATAGGCGGCTGGGATCTACGGTGGCTGGGTCAGCAGCAATCCAGCCATGGCTTTTATATTTTTAATTTATTTTTAATTGCCTTATATTGATTTTGATTGGGTGGAGGGAGATCTACATAAGAACCCCACATGGCGCATCTGCCAACCACGATGTTGTGGTGGGGTTTCCACGGCGACGTTAAGTAAGCAATTGGTGTGGCTGGGGGCTCCAGGGATCCACTGTGACACAACCGACATAGTATATTTCGTTTCACTGTCGCCTAGTTTCTTTTCATAGATCAACTATGATGTCCTCATGACCTTGATCGGCAGGAAAATCTAGGCAGCTCTTCTGTTTCATTAACGCAGCCATCCTGATTGCTGCTGGCACTAGATCTGATTGCTGCTGGCACTAGATGGCACTACCTAGATGGCAAGATCTTCCACTCTTACCAATCCACACCCCAGCGCAGCGCTAGCCCACGCTGCACAAGGGCGGTTGGGGTTCCACCCGAGGGCTGTGACATGAGTGTTTTCTTCGTAGATCGTCGAGGTCCCCATCCCATTGACGGGGTTGGTCTCGAACAGCTTGTGCGTTGCCAGCTTCTGGTTCTCTGCCCGGTATCCGTCATGAAACCGACTAGTGCCCACAGTGTCCGTCTTGGAGGTGGGAACCCACTCATGTGTAAACCATATCTGCTGCCAGATTTGCTCCTTGTTGTAAATCACTCGTCGGAAGGGATTTGTTCCTACGACCTCACCTGCGGTACTGCCAAATAGCGCACATGGATGATGATTGCTGCATTGCGCCATGGCCGAGATGGTGCTGCTGAGCCGCGCAATGGTGGTGGTGGTAAAAAATCGTCGAATTGGAATCACGCGAGCGAATTCATTTTCATCCCCGGCAACAACGGACTGGCAGATGGGAGAATAACTGACGTAGGGGGAGGCCCCTCGCATGCGGCCCGTCGAGGCCATTTCACTGGTGGGATCGAGGACCGACCACATCCTTGTTTCGCCATCCATAGAAATGGTGATCATTAGTTGGGGATGGACCGGGTATGCCGATGTGATATTGAGTATGTAGGTGGCGTGGAGTGGCCGATAGAAATAAGGTGTAGGTTCAGACGCAGAGGAAGGTTCGATGTTCCAGATAGCCACAAAGCCATTACCGCAGCCCACTGCAAGATCACTGGGGGATAGCCAAGTGACACATGTGCAAACCGTTGATGGCGGTTTTGCCTCGAACGCAGGCGATTTGATTTTGACTATATTTTGCGCATTAGCGGGATTCGTGAGAATCTCTCGAAAGGGGTACTCACGGAATTCGGTTTCTTGTAACCCTCCACTTGTTTTTAAATCCAAAACTCTGACATATCCATCTCCCCAAACTGTTGCAAGTAGACCAATGGATACTTGTTCTGCTTCTTCGTCCTCCACTCGTTCGGTCCGGGGCAAATTGCACCATACCATGCGTCTCAAGTCCCCCCAGTCAGCACACAAAACTTGTCGAAGACGGGGTTTAGATTCCATATCGAGGGTCATTGTAGGAGTCTCACTCGGTTTGGCTTTGAACTCCCAAATCTGCAGAGCGCTAGGGAAAGGCTCCGAGGGTTGAAACGATGAGATAGGCTCACTTCCTTCATCTTTGTACTGTTTTTTCTGGTCCTCTGTGATCGGCGCCGCCACAGCAAGATACTGGGTGAGACCATTCTGATTTGGAGCCCAAGTCATGCAAAGTGCCTTTTGACCGATGTTTAACATCCAACCTTCCCGAATCCTTTTGGTCCCAGTTCCTGATCCACCTGGTTTGGAGCCTGGTTTCTCCCAGGCCTTTCCATAGTCAAAAGTCTCATGATATCCCAATTCAAATAGCTGTTGATTATCATGCGGCCCCAGTAAAATGCCATGTTTTCGCGTATCTGGCTGAGGCAGGTAATTTTGGAATGCCGTTGATTCTTCAATCGTCTCAATACGCTGTCTTTTCCGGAATCTCTCTCCAGTGTCCCGGTCATAGTACCAGTCCCATCCACGGGTGCTTTCTTTCATAACATCATCGGGGTGAACCCCAAACGTGGGACCGTACAGGTATTCAGGCTTCTTCTCTGTCTCCTCCAAGGTGAAGCGAGAGGGAAAGACCGCATCTATACCTTTGTTCCATCGCATTCGGAAGTGGACGGCTGGCAACAGGTCTCGATCGTCAGAACCGAAAGTGAGAGTGTAATAAGTGCCCTTTGACAAGTGATCTCTGGGTTCGATGATGCCACGAGTGTGTGTCTCGTCGGCGGATGGCACAACTGTTCCATCGGCCCTTCGCTTTTTGACGCTCGTGTCATGTTGGAACGGTATCGAGCGCTCTTTCCTAGGAGTATTCTCGATGCCGTCGACCTCCATTTCTTCTGGGTCAGAGGCATCCGCTTCTAGTCCAAATTCTTCTTCTACCTCCTCTTCGGGCTCATCTTCTAGCTCGTCTTCTTCCTCAATTCCCTCATCAACTTCTTCACCCGAGCCAGCAACAAATTCATTATCTGAGGCTGAATCTTCTGTCGAGGCTCGCTTCTTTTTCTCCTTGCGAGAACTCTCCTGCTTGATGGAGTCCTCATCATCACTGATCCCAGCTGCCTTAAATGGATCATCAATGTAAACAGCCCTGGGACCTTTGATGCGACCAGATCTGCGGCCGGAAGGCATGTTGCTTAGATAGGTCGCGTCGTTAACAACCGGTAATTACACCAGTGGTGTGCATGCGTAAAGTGTCTCGGATTATCCAAAGCTCAGTAATAGACGATTTACTGAGCAATGCAGCTGCGATCCTGTGTATTGAGACGTCCGCTAATTGATTTGAGAAATAGAGAAGCTTCAGCAATACACGAAGGTCGAGGGCGGTGACACTAGTCCTAACATGGGTAGCTTCATGCCTTAGGTTTCAGGCACCAACTGACCAAACAATCATCTTGATCAATTTGGGGACTACGTTTCTCATTTACTAACAAACGAATTAATATTGCAGTTCTGAATGGCTTTAGTTCTCTATTCTGACATTTTAGCCGCTGGTGATGAGGTCGCCCAAGATGGGAACTCAACAAACAGTCCCTTCCTGACTATCCCATCATAGTATCACGATTTCCCAATAACATGCACTACAATTACATATCTAGATCATCTAAGGTGGCGTGTAGAATTATGCACATACCATTTTCCTAACCCAGAGACTTGATGACCTCATATGGTACACAGCAGCCTTGGAAATTTCATGGCTCTTGCGTCTTTGTGAAAACGACTATGGAGTTTACATCAACGTCTGACAGCGGTAACACAGCTCAGGACGTCTCCACGGTTTAATAATAATGAAGCGGCACCGCTGTTTGATCGCCAGAATCATATGTCACTCTGCCATTGCAACAGAAACTGTGTGTAGGGTGCTACGACATGACTATCCCTGATAGATCTACCAGCAAAATGTGATATATCGACAAGTGATTGAGTGGTGTAAACGTACATGGTATGCTATTATTATAACAGAGAATTATAGTGACACACGCTCTTTTTCCTGAAGCAGTGGCCCATCTGGGCTCTTGCTGCGATGCTATGAACTCTCGGGAATCAGTTTTGAGAGGATCTCGTCCAGATGCCTATGAATCGTGAAGTGTGTATCGCCTTCGAACACTTTAAAGGATGGGTTGTTAGAAAGAAGTTTGACGTAGTACTCCGTCGTGTGTAGCGGCGAATTCCAATCTTTTTCAGCATGCCAGATGTGGAGGTTGTTGTAAGTAATGTCGCCGAACTCGATGCCCCAGTCTTCTGACAAGAGCTTCGCCTCATATGCAGCAGGGCCAGTGCCCTGTGCAAAAGGCTCAAATAATATGCGTAGCAATTGAGCTCTTCGTTCTTCGACCGATTTTTCATGTTGGTCCTGGTCCTTTGCCAGGTAATCATTGACGCTCCGAGTTGCCAATTGTGTATCCAGCCCATTTCTAAGCATCCACACCACAAAGGTCAACAAATCCCGTAGTCCAGCAGGCCAGTGTTCTGCCGCCAGCATCGACGCACGATAGATCCAAGGCATATGATGAGCCCCAGCCCTCCAGTTGCCCGCTCCAGCAAGTACACCGACTGCAGACATCATGTCTTGAGGTAGCACCTGCGCGCACGCCAATGCATAGGGCCCGCCACCGGAGCCGCCCATGATTGCAAAACGGGAGAGTCTGAGATGGTGAGCCAGTGCCTAAACATCGGTGGGCCAGTCCAGAATGCGTCGGTTGGGTTGGACTGTGGAGAGGCCGAAGCCTAGGCGCTCCGGGGCAATCGCACGAATTCCGCGCTGGCGAAAGATGTGGTCTATCGCTGAAGCCTCAAGACGGCATTGGGGATAGCCATGCATGAACCATTAGCGGATGGCCTGTTTTACAGCCATATTCGGCATAGCCTAGGGTCCTCCCGTCCGAGAGCCGCATTGTTTGATCCACCCGCGAGCTTGAAGTTCCGATATATCGGCATTTTGTAGTTGGCTTTGCGCTTCTCGTAGAAAATCGTATCTTTGCAGTCGGTTTCATAGTAGTTTCATAGTAGAAAATGAGTGAAATCTCACATCTTGATGAGCAGAGGGGTTTTGCATGTCAGACATGCGAGGTACATCGTATAGGGTTCACGCGGGTCGTCCTTGGCGACAGTGTGGGCGTGGCTAGGCCGAAATCGTGTAGTATGAGCCGCTTTGCGGAGGACTCCGTATTGACTCCGTATGTTATAGAGCAAATGTCATTGGCATAGTCTCCTTGAAAATATAAACAAAATGTTCAAGTCTATGAGATCAGAGACAACCAATGTACTTTGTAAGGCAAACATGGCCGACCCCGCCTGCAAGATAACGTCAACTGCTGATCTCCGACCTTCGTCGAGTCTCACTTTTCCAACAACCACCACGTTTCCATCATGTCCTCACAGGCTAGTCGCGGGCCGTCGCATAGCGGCGTCCTCCATGAATATGTATATCCTACGCTATTCATTCTACATACCAAGCTAACGCCTGCAGGCTCCCAAACTCGTGGCCTTCGAGTTCACCCCACCAACAGATAGCATCAACAAGACAAATAGCCTTATCTTCGTGGGCGGATTGACAGATGGATTCTGCACTGTTCCCTATGTCGCCAAGCTAGCCAAAGTCCTAGAAAATACCGAATGGTCGGTCTTCTCTGTCCTACTGTCGTCCTCCTATGCCGGATGGGGAGTCGGAAGCCTTGATCGCGATGTAGAAGAAATCGGGCAATGTGTGCGGTTCATTCGTGATCTCAAGGCGTCACGCCAACCGGGCGCACTGACAAAAGCCGGAAAGATTGCGATCATGGGACATTCGACCGGAAGCCAGGACGTGCTCCACTACCTTTATTCGCCGAACCCCGTGCCGCACAAGGAGTTTGATTTCGGCCTTCAGCACATGGTCCGCCCCGAGCTTGATGGTGCTATTATGCAAGCGCCTGCCTCTGATAGAGAGGGTCTACAGGCTATTATCGATTCCTCGCCGCAGCCCGACGAGCTTCGAAAGGTCTACGATCAGCTTGTGGACTTCTCCAAAGATCAACCTTACACAGCAGA
The DNA here is from genome assembly GCA_028827385.1 of Penicillium freii. Taxonomy (NCBI): domain Eukaryota; kingdom Fungi; phylum Ascomycota; class Eurotiomycetes; order Eurotiales; family Aspergillaceae; genus Penicillium; species Penicillium freii. Next base: position 4,273,403 of record JAQIZX010000004.1, on the reverse strand, counting down.
GAAGAACGACACAATTCTCCCATTGAACTTGACTGCGAAGCTTTCTTATCCTCCTGACACGCCTCTCAGTGCCCGGAGATTCTTGAGTCTGGTCAGCCCTCAGAGCCCCGAGAACCCATCTGAGGACGATCTCTTCAGCTCCGACTTGAGTGACAAGCGTTTGCAAGAGACCTTTGGGAAGGTGGGCACCCAGGGCATTGTCAAATCAAATTTATTGGTCCTGTATTCTGGTGAAGATGAGTATTGCCCGCATTGGGTGGACAAGGAAAAGCTGTTGCAGAGATGGCAGCAGGCCACCGAAGCGGGAGGCGCCAAGTGGGATGCGGAAAACAGCGGGGTCATTCCTGGAGCCAGCCACAATGTTCATGGTGAAGGTCAACAGGACCTCATTGATCGAGTTCTACGGTACCTCCAGACCCTCTGAGCGCTGGAGGTTGATGATATTGAAGCATAGAAATGTGAAATCCAGAAGACAAGAGAACGTTGAATTGATATCGACAATAAACAGGTCATTCAAACACCACCCAGAAGTGCACGGATTCAGAATAACGGAGGTCAGAAAGGGGTATATCACAGCACGGGCAGTAGGCAAGTCCAATCATGATACCATGTTGGACTTGAGGCAAAGACGAATCGAAGCATTGGGGCACCAAAGCCCCTATGGCAAGGCCCGATTTAGACCTTAACCCACAAGCTCAACACGCCCTTGAGATACTCGACAATCTCGGATCCACCCAGCTTGCTCTCGCCGTACAGACGGTCGACGAAGGTAATCGGACACTCGGACACCTTGTAGCCCATTGCCTTAGCACGGACCATCATCTCCATCTGGAAGCTGTAGCCCTTGCTCTCGGTCTTGAGAATAACCTTCTCCAGCACTGACTTCTTGTACAGCCGGAAGCTACCAGTCAGGTCACTCACACCGGGCATCAACATGACGTCCGCGATGAGGTTGGCAGTGCGCGAAGTGAACTTGCGGAACAAATCCCAGCCGTAGACACCACCCTTGATATCTCCTCGGTTCGCATATCTAGTTCCGGTCACGATGTCGGCGTCGGACTCTTTTTGAATTCGGATCATCTCAGGGATGAACTTGGGGTGGTGGCTGAAGTCGGCGTCCATGATGATAACAAAGTTGCCGGTGGCATATTTCAAGCCGTGGACGTAAGCTGTACCCAGACCGAGCTTGCCCTGACGAGGCTTAAGGATGATGTGTTCCGTGCCATAGAGTTTCTGGAGCTGCTTCGCGATCTCGAGGGTGCCGTCAGGGGATCCGTCGTCGACGATAATAACCTCCCAATCCAGCTTCCTATAATTTTTAGAAAAAAATCAACGTTAGCCCCAGCACTCTTAATTCATATCAGCTCAAGCGCATACTCCTCATTGAAGGTCCTCTGGATCAGCCAGATAATGATAGGGAGGTTCCTCCGCTCATTGTAGGTGGGAAGAATGACCGAGTACTTGTTCTTGGCCGCCGCCATTTTGAAACCCCACGAGTCAATTAATAAAATAAGGAGCGGTAAAAGATCCGAGCGAAGATCAATGAAAAAAGAAGAGAAAAGAAAAGAGTAGGGAACGTATGGCTGACAGCTTGTTGCATTCGGCAACGCCAGATCGCGGCCAAGTCGCCAGATCCGGAATTTACCGCCCTGGCAGAATCCGATAGCTTATCGGGTGTTTTGCTTCGACTTCAAGTAGAATAATTCCAAGTTTACTCTACTTTTCTTTCTAATTGATCCCAGAAACACCCCCAAGGGCTGCAGATATGGATTCGGCACCAGACAAGCACATTCGTAATATCTCCAGGTGTAAGCACTCACTTCACTCCCCTCACACTTCGACTGTCCCTTACTGATTGCCTATGCAGCTTCTCGGCCCCGCAGCTCGACAAGAGGTCCTTTAGATGCATCAGACGAGTGAGCATGGTACCTTGGCTTCCACCGCTATATATTTTCTCTTACATGATTCAGCCCTCTCGCTCTCCCCGAAACACCCACCTCGCCTATCAAACACAAATCAATGCTTGCTGCCAACGACACCTTTTCTGGGTCATCCTTCTACGAGTTGGATCCGCTTGCGCCAGACGATCTACCCGAAGGTTTAGAAAAAGACCTATCGTTTTTACTCCGGCATAGCAACTTCCATACCCTCTCTCATCTTGACATTCCTCCGCCACTACGATCCGAATTCCTTATCCTCAATCCAGGGGAGCCTTTATCAACTTCGCTAGGCACCCTCGAAAAGCTATTGGCCGAGGGTCGATTCCTCATTGCGGCCCATTTCTCTGCTTCTATCTTGACCTCGTCTTTGATATCTCCGACGGATATTAAGATCATCTTTTCCCTTTTCTACACGCGCCTAGCCAGCTTGGATCTGTCGGGCAATACAGTTCTCGCAGCACAGGAATCGAAGGCCCTAGAAGATTTGAGTTCGGCGTTCTATTACATCGATCTCAAACCTGAATCGGCTGCAATCGATAATGATAAAGGCTCAGAACATGAACAAGAACATGAACAAGAACATGAACAAGACTCTCGTCATATTGTTCCATGGCCGCTTCGCGTGCTGGCCGTTAGACTGCAGAGTATAGGCTTCGGTGATTCTCGCCGAAGTATTGGCGGCCTGTACGAGATCGGCCTGGAAGCGCGCCGAGAGATCATGAGAAGCGAAGCTACTGAAGATGAGCGAGAATTATGGAAACAGCGATTGGCAGATCTTGGGGTTAGGAGTGTGAATGCACTTATAGAGATGGGTGATTTCGATTCAGCCAGAAGATCGCTTGATAACCTCCGGGTACCTGGGTCAGAGTCAAATATCACAAAATTGAGGAAGGCACTTTTGCTTTTGCGGATTGGTGATCTGGACGCAGCAAGCCAGGTATTTGGTGATGCTAATGAGACGAAAGAGGCTGCTTTATTGAAGCCACTGATAAGTATGTCAGATGGTCGCTTCGCCGATGCAGTGGCTGAGTGGCGTATTCTCGGGGAGGATAGGACAAGGACGGATGGGGCTCTGGTAGCTCAGAATCTGGCTGTGTGTCTTCTCTACACTGGACAACTGGATGAGGTATTTGATCCCTTTATCCCATAGACCTATATGAAGGGTGGTTTGAACGCATTGACTGATTGTTTGTTCCTAGTCTCGTCAGCTCCTTGAGGCCCAGGTCTCATCCAACCATTCGTTTGGTAGTTTGATATTCAATTTGTCGACGGTCTACGAGCTTTGTACCGACAGAGCGACTCACATGAAGGGACAGTTGGCTGATACGATCTCAAAACACCCTGTCGTCGGACAGACCAATTTAGATCGACCAAACTCAGACCTGAAGTTATAAGACTTTAAATTGAAAATCACTTCGCCCTGGGGGCCATTGAATTCAATCTGTCTGCACACGATCTAAATAATAATTGATACTCCGTGAATGATATCCGTCTGCTAATGATACGACGTTTTCCCAACCAACGCCATGCAATGAAACGAACGCCACTGAATGCTCTTGTCCAAAGAAAGTCTAGCCCGACATGTACTTATGCACTCGATGCACTTGGCTCCGGCTTGGGAGGGGCCCTCTGCTTCAGTCGTTTGATGATAATTCTATCACCTTCCCGTTCCCAGCGAAGCTTCTCTTGCTCAACCAATTTCTCCCATGTCCAACTCTGTTCGTCTCCTGTACAGCCGCCCAAAATCCAACTGATGTGCACGCTGAGATAGGCACTGCCCACGGCCTTGAGCGCATGCCTGCGAACTCGGTCTGCGGCCCAGTTCATCACTGCGCGGATGTGAGAGTCCACGCTGTTGTGTAGTTGCCAGAATACCACCCAATTGTCGTGCATTAAGGCAGCCAAAACCTTATCTACTGTCTGGGACTGATAGGAATGCTCTTTCCGCGCCCGAGCACGTAATTCAAATGCCGCAATCATATCTCCTTGCCGACAGGCATAATCGAGAATCAAGTATGTGACCAGTTCCGTAGCTTCGGCGCCGGGTAGTGGGTGAGATGTGGAGTGCAGTTTATCCAGAACATATCGTAAAGAGGGGAAGTATGACGGTGGGTGATGCGCAAGAATAGATAAGCGAATGGAGAAGACATGAACCCGCTGTGAGAATTCTGCCGGTGTAGTTGTAGCTGTTGCCAGAACGGCTTCGCGCAGCTTCCGAAGGGAGAGAAGAAGTGTGGATAGCTCTGTTGATGGTGGCGGGACACCCTTCTGTGCGGGGTGTAATTTCAAGGGCGACTGGGAAGCGGGCGGATTGGAAGTGGCATCGTTTGAGGGACTTGTTGGAAGAGAGTCCAATGCTGCATCAAGGTCTTTCGAGTGCTGGGCACAAAATCGCATGTATCGATCGACTATTTTGTCGAAGTACTGCGTCTGAATCTTATGGTCCAACAGTCTGCAGATGTTAGCATATTAGTCTTGGCTCGGAAGATTGCGCATCTCAAACGCACTTCTTATCCCCTTTTGAAACAAATCCAACATTTTCCAGAGAGTCAGATACTGGGCGTAAGCGACTCATCTTTCCATGTGTTGACATGTGTTGACATAGTATGATATCAACCATCATTGGAGTTGATATAGTGTTTGTCTTGTTTGCTTCCTCCCACGCCGAGGCTTTCCCCAACACCCGTGGACGGCCTACGTTGAACTACCCAACAGCTGGAATTTCTTCTTTTTTATCTTCATCTTCTTTTATATTTAATTCTACTTTTTCCTCCTTTTTTTATCTTCCTTTTTTTTGCTAAGGACTTTTATCTGCTGGCTTGTCTTACTTGTTCTATTGTTGGTCAACTTCAAAACATTCCTGTAACTCATTGCATACTTGCATACCTGCATTTCACATGTGATCATGCCTCACCAGCGTCGCCCTATTGAACACCAGAAAGCGTCGGTAAATAGTCAGCCTACGGAGATGACTACTGTCGGGGAGGAGGCTCAGAACTTGGTAAAGCGACTTATTCATTGGGACGATCTACCTCACTGGCAACGCGACAACCATCACATCCATACTGGATATCGGCCCGCCTCGTCCTCATTTTCAAGATCATTTCAATCACTGGGTTACGTTCACAATGAGACGGTCAACATCTACACGCACCTCTTGCCAGCAGTGATGGCTGCCCCCGCTGCATACTGGCTCTACCACTTGCTTTCTCCGCGGTACCGTGATGCAGCCGATTCTGATATCCTCGCTTTTTCCTGTTTCTTTGCGGGGGCTGCCTTCTGTCTTGGCATGTCCGCAACCTATCACACCATCTCAAACCATTCACCTGTGGTTGCACGCATTGGAAACGCACTAGACTATATCGGTATCGTGGGACTCATTGTGGGAAGCTTTGTACCCAGTATCTTCTATGGATTTTATTGTGTACCCAATCTCCGGAACAGGTACTGGGCCATGATCTGTACCATTGGGCTAGGCTGCGTGATTGTATCCGCTTCTCCCCGGTTCCGCACGCCTCGTTGGCGTCCGTTCCGCGCTACCATGTTCGTTGGAATGGGCTTGTCTGCTGTCTTCCCCGTCCTCCATGGGTTTTTCCTCTTCGGACTTGACCGCATGCAACAGCAGATCGGTCTAAGCTGGCTCGTTTTCCAGGGCTTCTTGTATATACTTGGAGCCTGTATCTATGCGGCCCGAGTACCTGAGCGACTCATGCCCGGGAAATTCGACATTGTGGGGAGTTCGCATCAAATCTTCCACGTGCTGGTGGTCTGCGCAGCAGTAGCTCACCTGACAGGACTTTTGAAGGCATTCGATTATCGGCACAGCGGGGTTGCCGAGACCTGTCAGATTCCACGCGGCTGAGTCGGGGTCTGGCGCAACACAAGAGGTTGGACAACATGCTCATGGCATTTTTTTAAGAGGTAGCATGGAATGAAATGTTCACGTTGTAGCGTACGTGGCGTGGCTTATGTTCAAGAATCTCTCTCAAGGGTCAAAGGTCCCCCTGCTGACGATGACTCGAATCAGTATGTGCAACAATGACACAATGACGAAAGAAATGAAGCGGTGAACGCATAATTTACTTACAAGGACTAGACCCGGTCAGCGGATAAAAAAGATACCCTTTTTTTTTGGCCTCTATTTCACATGGTGCCCAGCGTTGTCCATTCGAGGCTATTGTACTTGTGTTCCATTGGCGAGAGAGCAGGCCCTAGCGGGAGAACAGACCAACAGCCCTTGTTAGTAAAAGGTTCATCTAGTTATTCAATAACCCAGAAACTTAACCCCGAAATTGGCGTTTACGATGTTGCATCAGGGTGTGACGACTACCAACAAAAGGACCCCTAGCCGGTTTCTCTTGAGGGACCCTGTTTTCTCATATCACGAGCGGTATTCGAAAATAGCGAAAGCTGTCAACCCAAAGCAATTTTCCTTTTGCCAGATCAGGTTGGATCAGATTTGAGAAGGAATTTTGAGGGAAGATGCTTCTTTTTAACCTCTGAATACCGGTGCCAGTTTGCGTCCCATGCGTGGTTGATCAGATGGAAGCATATGGGGTTTCACAGCGGCTGACCTCTTTATGCGGCTGCCGTCGGTACTGAATTTGAATGCCAGAGTGACATTTCTTCTCTCTGAAGCTTGAGCTTGTTTATATATATACAAGGGAGTGGATGTAAAGGGGGGTGGGAAGCATCCACCTTATTGGACGTGTGCGGTATCATTGTATTGATCTGGCTTTCTATTTCTAATTTCCCTTTTTCCCCTTTTTCTTTTCATTTATATCTACATATCACCAAACCCCGGGCTATAGGTATTGTCATTGATATCGTATTGGGAGATCCTACCAGCTTCCTTCGTGTTTCCCACCCCCAACTCCCCCGTCCACAGCCAGCCACAAACAGAAAATGCTCGCAGAATCCAATGGCAGCCCATATGCCGGCGGAGATACACCTAAACTTCGAACTGCTTGTGAAAACTGCCGGCAATCCAAAGTGAAATGCAACCTGTCGGGCAAGAGTGTCTGTACTCGCTGCCTACGTCACGGCCTACAGTGCCAATACGGATTTGCAAATCGATCTGGTAAACCAAAGGGTAGCAAAAACAGAGCTACTCTCCGCAAACTAGGTCAGTTGCAAGAAGAGAAGCCTCCTATGCGTGGCTTTCGCGGCAGTCGGCTTGTTGCCCCTGTGGCCGACATGGAACCGCTAGTTGGGAATAGCTATGGCAGTCAAATTCCCGACCCAGCAATTGACAACGATGTAAGTCTTCAACTTACACTCACCAATTCGGCATATTTCTAAATAATTTGCCACTCTATAGGTCTGCTTGATATCTAATCAGCCGGGATTCTGGGAAAGTCCCCGAAGCTTCGGCAACACAACAACCCTAGAGTCATCTGTTTGTCCTGGACAGTTGACGACAGTTGAGAGCTCCCCATTCACAGATCTTGTTGATCCATGTCCTGCTCTCCCAGCCGGCCTGGGATATCCGCATACGCCTGTGACGCCGACATTTCTGTCTGGAGAACTGGCCGACGGGATGACCAGTCCATCTCTAGCCGGTTCTGTGGCTTCGCCGTATCCGATTTTGCCATGCGAGTGTGTAGATATGCAGCTATTCCACATGAACCGGCTGAACCACCTACTCGCTGGATCAATGCCCCTGCGGCTCGATCACAGCCTGCAGACAATCAAGTGCACATTTTGCGCATGCCAGATGTTCCTGCAGTGTACTAAATGTCCCAAAGTCAGCACAAACCTGTTGCTGACTATCTCGGTACTCAATGTCACCCTCCAGCTCTTTGAGTACTGGGTTTCGCGGGAGACGTCTCGCGCACGGCGGCCAGAACACGGGGTCGATATCCGCTACGGATACTATGAGATCTGCCACGAGGAAAACAGGCAGATACGCAACTTCTTACTCCGAGGACTATTGTTACAGTGTCGGGATGTATTGCTGGCTCTGAAAAGCACTGCTAGTGCTGCCGATGTTCAAATTCCCAAGTTGGGCGACCACGAAGGTCCGTCAGAACCGAAACTATCGGATGAGCATGCTAGTCAGCACTGGGCTCTTTCGGATCATGTCGGCTTACTTCCCGACTTGGATTCCGATATTCCGAGCGGTACGCCCAGGAGCGAAGGTCTGCTTTCCATCATCGCAGGCTATGAAGCTACTGTGTCGGCGTTCTTACAGTCGACTTCATGGGGGGAGTGTATCTGTGGATCTGGACGAGTGATACATGACGAGTCTCTTTGAATTATACCCCACATACGGGAGGTCAACTGTTTTCTGTCGCTACTGTACGTTAGGGTGGAAAGAGTGTAGAGAGTGCGGAGAAGTAAGAGTTGGATGCACAAGCTGAACAAGTAAACGCAGATCGGCTATATTGACAGAAAATTGAAAAACATATCGCCTATATATAATATAATAGTAAACAAAGAAAATATATAATGTATACCAACATAAATTGTTGTCATAAACCCCCCATCTCCTCTACTATATTTACCCCACAAAATCTCGGTCCGCGGTGAGCCTCGGCGATCCAAGAGCCGAGTTGTATAAGACCTTCCCCTCTTACAAGCTCAACGCTCACCTTTAATTTATTCCAATCATTTCAAAATGGCTCCCTCCGACCGTCTCAGTCAAGTCAATGAACACCTCAATTACCCGGCCGGTCTGCTAGCAGGCCAAGTAGCCATCATCACCGGTGCAGGCCAAGGCATCGGCGCCGAAGCAGCCCGACTGTTCGCAAACGAAGGCGCTAAGGTCGTAGTCGCTGATATTGATGCCAGTATGAGACCCATAATTACAACGACATTGTAATCCTTTATACGATACCTACATATCTAACAAATAAACAGAGAAAGCCAACGCCGTCGCTGACGCGATCAACTCCGCCAAGGCCGGCCGTGCCCTCGCCGTCGTTGGCGATGTCCTCGATAGCAACTATATCACCGAACTGGTAAAGAAAACCGCCGAGTTCGGCAATGGCAAAATCCACATTATCATCAACAATGCCGGGTTCACCTGGGATGGTGTTATTCACAAGGTGAGAAAACAATCTCAGCCGTGAAACATATATATACTACCAAGCTACCAAGCTATCATTCCACTAATCCAAATTCCCCACACAGATGACAGACAAGCAATGGGAGACCATGCTAGCTGTGCATAATACCGCACCCTTCCAGCTCGTCCGCGCCGCGGCACCCTACTTCCGAGTCAAAGACCAAGAGCCGCGCGTAGTGATCAACATCAGCAGCACAAGTGGCATCCACGGCAATGCGTAAGTACCCGATATCCAAGACCCAGTCCCCACTCTCTCGCTGCAACAGCCCAACAACAACAAATATTAAATCCTATATACTAACCGACTGAAAATAGAGGCCAGGCCAATTATGCAGTTGCGAAAGCCGGTGTTGTTGGCCTGACCCGCACTATCGCCAAAGAATGGGGTCCATCCTTCGGTGTGCGGTCCAACACTATCGCTTTCGGCTTTGTGACCACACGTCTCACCGCCGCCAAGGAAGAAGGCGCTTTCATCACCACCCCCGACGGCACGAAGGTTGCTCTGGGAATTCCAGGCAAGCAGCTTGCGACTAAGAAGGGCTCTGTGGACCAGGAGAAGAAGGAGGTTGCTGCTCCTACTTACCCTGATATCCCGCTAGGCAGGCCTGCGACTCCCGTTGAGGCTGCGAGGGCGATTCTGGGTGTTGCATCGCCGTGGTTCTCTTATGTTAATGGGGAGACGATTCGGGTTACCGGTGGGCGGAATATGTAGATTCCGTATGTAATAGCGGGGGGTGTGTGTATATATCCGGCTTTAGAGCTGGACGTATGTATGCAAAATGAATTTATTGAATAGTATATATCTGCTTCATTGAAAGAGTCCGTATGTTGTATATATATATATATCATCGTTAAGACTTTGGGATGTCCTATACCACCTTCCTGTATATATGAGGTCAATTAACCGCGAGCTGCACAGGGTTGGTACTGTAAAACCTGATCCAACTCACCAGAGACCCATCTACCGTCAACTCGGAATGGATCTGCCCCGTCTTGCGTGCCACTTGGGCAGCCAGCGGTTTCACGGTGGCGCGGGCGCATCACACACGACGAAACACGAAACATCATCCGCTCATGCCCAATCGAGTCTCGGCCGTTTTCGGACGGCGCAACGTTGCACGACAGGACACTAGGAAGCGGTTGGGGGCGTCTTTTGGAGGCGGTTAACTTTACAACGTTCTCAGATGAGATTGGAGGTGGAAGTAGTAGAATGCAATGGTGTAGATTGTGAAGTCTGTTCCTCATACCACACCGAGGTATCATATCGTAAGAGTCAATCAAAGGGAACAAGACGTCCCGAAATGTCCCGCCAATGCGAAAAGTCTATGCACATATATAAGTAGAAAAGAACTGAGATCACCCTTAGGTCGTCAAAATAACAAAAAGCCTTCCCCAAAAGATAAACAGAGAATCCAAAAATCGAAGAAGTGTCAACGCCGGGTTGAAATGTCCAAATACACCAATCCCCCCCCCCCCCCCCCCCCAAAAAAAGAAAAAAAAAACAAAAAACAAGACCCCGTATTTCATCAGCCCTCCCAGGGGCGTATCTTCAAATCATGCTTCCCAGTGTATTATCACGCTAGAAAATGGAAACGTAAAAAAAATCCCTCCAGGTATGTGTGGAAATATTAAAACAATAAGAAAGGAGACCCCGGTCGCAAGGGTGGCATAGGACCGTGGTCAAACGGTCCATGCAAGGTCGTTAAGCCAGGGAAGTTCCGTGGTCCAAGGGGAAAAAATGAGTAAAGAAATATGTCCAAGGAAAAGAAAGCTGGTGGCCGAGTCCAGTGGATCATGATCAACGCGATCAACTTTTGTTTGTTCGGCAGCTTTAAGAGTCCACTCGATGGCGGAAGAGAGAAGAGAGGTAAGGGAACCCGAAATATGCGAACGGAGATATCGGGGAGCATTCGATCAAGGAATGGTGATGTAAAGAGAAGAGCGTCAAGTCATGCAGCTGCGAGACAAGGAGCAATTAGACGGAAATCTCGAGGCCCTGTAGGTTGGGGTGCATGAGGCCATAAGCAAAGGGATCCGCGGGAAAGAAGGGCTCCGCGCAGACGGAAGGGAAGGCGGCCTTGCAATCGGGGACCTGCTCCGAAACTGCTGGCGACATGGTATCAAAATCCGAGTAATCCTCGGTAATGGCCGAACCGTCGGAAGCAGCTGATTGGGAGAAGGCCGAGTATTGCGCGGAGTCCAAGGATGAGCCAGATGCTTGGGCATACAGGGGTTCCATGGGGCCCATGAACATTGGCATCTGGGGCTGGGGAATGTAGTCGATCTGTTCCGGCACCCAGGGGGTTTGGACCATGGGATTCTCGGTGAAGCGGGGACACTCCAGAATGAGCTGGCGCAGCTCTGGGATAGAGATCCGCTTCATTGGGTCAAGCTCAAAGACGCGACTCAGTATACTCACCATCTCGGAAGAGAGAGGCAAAATAGTCTTCAAGAAGAATGGGTCCTTGAGGTAGGCCTGGAATGTGGAATCCTCGATCGAGGCACGTTTCCATGGATTGCGACCGCAGGTTAGATTAACAAGAATCACGCCCAGACTCCAGACGTCGTTGGCAGCGGACATGTAGCAGGACAAGGGTCGAGCGTTGGATTGTTGACATTCTATGAACATGTCAAGTTAGCTACATAGCCAAAAAAAAAAAAAAAAAAAAAAAGAAAGAGGGTGTGGTTGGGTGCGCTTACCAGGCGACATGTAGAACGTGGAGCCACATCCAAAGTCCGTCGTATAATAATCTGTCGTCGCCAGGCCAAAGTCGGCAAGCTTGACAGTCATTCCATTTTCGGTTACGAGGACATTCTCAGGCTTGAGGTCCCGGTGGTAGATCCCAAGAGAATGGCAAAATTGTACGGCATCCAGGATTTGGAGGAACACACTCTTGGCCAAGAAGTCATTACCGACAAAGTTTCCCTTATCGGTAATGTTAGAGAACAGGTCTCCTTCTGGGCAATACTCCATAACGACGTAGGTACAATCCACGGAATCCATGATGCGGACCAAGGGAACCACGTTGGGGTGTTGGCTGGCTAGGTGATGGAGTCTAATCTCGCGCTGCTGGAACTTGAGTTGACGGGCATCCAGACCATCCTTGCAGAGAACCTTGACGGCATAGACTTCGTTGGTGTGAATGTCCACAGCGGTGTAAACAACGCCGTAGGCTCCGACGCCCAAGACTCTGGTTAGAGTCAGCCGGTTGGCTAATACGAGTCCTAGACGATCCTCGGGAGCATAGCGGCGGGGAGCCGGTGATGGTGGCGGTGTTGGTAGCATGGCCGGATACATTGTCCTTGGGGGTTGTGTAAGAGGGGATCCAATGGTCCTCTCCCGGATGAGACGAGGAAAGAGTGTATGGGGGAGAGAGAGAGCGCGCAAAGGTAGTCTGATCCAGGGAGATTATAAGAGAAGCCTAAATCCACGGATATTCAAAAGGCATCCATTCCAATCCAATGAGGGTTTCAAGATGGTCCGATCTAGGTCCGTTTGGTCCGGTCTGGTTGTGTTTGATAGACGTCGAGAAGGAGAGTTGTTGCACAAGTAACCAGAAGCAAGAACAACCAAAAACAAAATAAAAAAACAAATAAAAAGAGGAGTATAGTAAATATATAAGAAAGATGTGAAATATACAAAAGTCGCGAAGTCGAGAGAGAAGGAAGAGTATTATAGAAGAGATATCAGGCAGATGGCCGCCTCGTGGTTCGAGAGACAATAATAAAACGAAAGGGAAAGCGCACTAGTCAAAAAGGAAATTACATTAAATCCCAAAAGGGGAAAGGATCGAATGAAATCTAAAAAAGAAAAGCAAAATTAAAATTAAAAATTACCCAAAAGAATCTATGATGCGTACAAATTAGAGTGGTACCAAAATAAATATTTGACAAAAAGTAAATAATAATAGGCCATGTGTACGAAGCGGTGTGCATGCCCGAGTGTGGTTAGACCAATCATTATGACTCGGTCGGTCTTTCCTGCAGCCGCCACAATCGATGATTGGACCAATAAGTCATAACGATCGACTCGAACCTTGGAAACTGCAGAGTCTCCTATTCTTGTTACCCACACAATTTCCAAGTGTTCCCACAATTGTCCACAGTGAGAGGGGGTCATCCGTTCTAGGCCTAGTGTGGCAATGCCTTTCTGTCCACGTATCCCAACCCCTGTTCTTCCCAACGGTGTTTCTGCCTTGAAACCTCCTGACACACATTTGTGCCAACGCACCCGCCACTCACATTCTACCAATAAGCTCATTGCCCCCAGCCCCGCAAAGCTATGGCATCTTGAGTCAGATCTGGTTGTCCATATTTTTACCAAGTATAGACCATGGATCATGGATCGGGATCTTTGAATGCAGATGTTTGAATGCAGCATATCTGTTCTTTTTTTTTCCCTTTTTTTTTCCTGTGATGATCATTTTATTAGGTATCTAATGATCCAAATGTATATGATTATTAATAATTATACTTCAACTCTCTGACTTTCTACACCGTCCTTTGCACAGACACACCTAACTCTATACTGAACCCCACCTGGCCCCCCTCCTCACCCTGTTCTAGGCTGACTCGGCTCTAGTCAAGACGCTAAAGAAGTGCAAGAGTGAGGCGATGATGGAGGGGCGCTATGGCCAACCATTTGCTCGAACTGTTCGTTTTTCGAGAAACTCCCTAAGCAGCTGAGTGGGGGGTTGGCGCTTCCCTGCTGACTAGTTCTGCACGGGCCATACACTTCATCTTTCTTCTCCTGGCGCTAATGTACCTTGACCATCTGGGACACAATGGGAACAGAAACTCGTATTATCATTGGTGTTGCTGTGGACTTCCGATTTTCTGTTGTCCGTTTCTCCTTTTAGACCTTGATCCTTCTGTTGGTGGCTGGACTACTCTTTTGTTTTCACCCGTCAGCACATACAACATAGGTACTCCGTATGTTGTCAAGGTGGACTCCATACTTCGTATATCCCAGAGGCAGGAATAGCCCCTGTAAACATAAAGTTGCCTCGTCGAGTCTTCAATCTCACCACTTGCGTCATACACAGGCAAGGGCCATGTACTGATCCGAGTTTGACTTATTCAAACTGGATTCCCCCAAATCATCAAATCATCCCGGGCAAAAAGTATATGTCGTCGTATAACCAAGGAAGTGTGCCAGTTCTCTGGTACAGAGGTCTCACAACTCACTCTACATACTCTGTAATGGATCCTCTATATTGCGGTGAGCAAGACAAACATCCACCAAAATCAATATTTTACCCCCTAAAGCTCCCTAGATCGACACACGCCCGCAGACAGTCCAATCACCTGATAGAGATCAGGGTTACGATTCATCACATCCGTTGTCGGTTCTCAGGACCCGAAACCTGTCCATGCAGAGGTAGCTGTACCATGGCAACTAGTCCCATGTACAACTAATGTACTCCGTAATCTGTATGTGGTACAAGGTGCACATCGATGAGAAATATATGCTGACTCGTGTGATATGATATGTGCCATATGTGATTGACGCCTGTTCCCTTTTGTGTACCGTGCCTTGCCTGCCTCCGAGCACAACGATTAATGTACCCCAGGATTGGCAATGCAGCTGGCTCGTCCAAAGATCAACACGTTTTTTTTCTCGTTCTCACTCGAAAACCGGGCCGTTGCTTTTATTTTACCCTTTTTTACTTTTTATGATTCTGCGACTGGCAGATGTTGTGTTCAGTGTGTTGTAGCACTTCGGGTTTCAGCCTTTAGTTTCGGGGTCTACACACCGCTAGTGATCTCAGATATATCACTAACTACTCCGTATAATGTTTTATATTGTATACTCCGTGTGCTCGGGACTACTAATGTGTGTAAGGATATTGTACAGAGTACAACATGTCTCTTGTAAAGTGGCCAACTTATTGGAAACAGACTACTTTACCTACAACGCAAGTATGATATTTAGCGACCGCCACAGATCATCCATATCCCGTGTCCAAATGAGCACATTTCCCTTTACAACCTTTTACAACTAAATTCTCTCCTTTTCCTTTCCAATTGTTTATCTTTGCCTCTAAACGCCCGACACCCTAATGTAGATGACTCGGTGCCCTGCAGGTGGTGGGACCCACAATATAAACACCTCTCGACATCATGATTACTTGTTCTCAACATGGCGCCAACATCCATGTCTAGTCCCGATCAATAGACCAATAGATCAGCAAATCTGACCAAAGGGGGTCGGAGATTAAACGCCCGTCCTATTTTTGCGGTCGGATTCTTTTGCCACGGGGCATTCTGGTCTGAGGAAATATGCGTTTGGACTCGTTCGGCGATTGGATGTGAATTTCGTATACCCAGGTGGCAAGGGGCTCTTCTTCCGTTGATCGCCCCTCGCCTTCTGGAATACTCCACTCCCACTCGATCCGATAGACCACAGCCGTAATTGTATGTTGTATGTTATCATAGTTTAGGATTATAGTTGAGAAGGGTGGATGAAAAGTGATATGATGATGACTATGATGCACATCGTATATCGAGTACGTGGGCCTGCAAGTAAAAACTAAACGCCATGCAGCAACTATCAAATCAACACGGAACAGATATCCATCCTCATTCCTTTTTTTAGAATCAAACCATGACCAAAAACTACAGAAACAATATCTCCTAGTTCCAAGTAACTAGCCAGGCCAAAAGCAAATCCAAAAAAAAAGAGAAGAAAAAAAGCAAAAAATGGCCCTATCGGCATCTATCGGGATCTATCGAAGCCCAAAAAAGCCAGCCTCACCATATTCCATTTGCCCGCATTACCTAGACGACACGTCTTCTATCCAATGGACACCTACAGCCACCGTGAAACACGAGCGTAAAGAAGTTCCGCCTCTGCCGCCCCTAGGAGAACTCACCCGAGAAAGGAGGCAATAGTCTAGTGTCATGTACGTACTCCATACTCCACATGTTATAACATGGATTGCAGAAAAAAGCATCGTGCCAATCGGATATTCTAGTATCTACCATATCTGTCATAACTCTACAACATACTCAGTGGTTGAGGTAAGATAGACTTAACCTCCTTCCCGAATCCAAGGCTCTTCTCCCCCACAACCCAAAAATGAGAACCGACCTTGGAAGACCCAGGAAAGCCCCAAGGTTTCGGCTATGTAAGACTGAACCGCGGATGCAGGCTGGACTAAGACTGAGTTTGGCTTAGAGGCGATCTAGAACTCCCAAAAGTCTTCGCAGAGTTCTTAGGTTCCGTGGATTTGACCGGGTCCTAGCGATTTTGAGTTGGGTGTTGCCGTGTTTGGACGGGGGCCAGGCTTGAAGGTTTGGGGTTCTTTGTTTGTGAATATGGGGGTCATACGATAATCGTGCAATAGAGGATAAAGTGGAGTTGTAGGTAGTTTGATTAGTTCCAGATCGATCTTCGGTTCGATAGGGGGCTAAGGCCAAAGGGGGCCGGGACGGGGGCTTATGTTTGTGCTGGGATGTTTCTGTGATAGTGATGAATTGGATTCAGGATTGAGTTATCGCGCGCTACCGATATGCTGGGCGTTGGAATTCGGGGAGGAGGCCAGGGGCTTGTTTGTTTTTAGTAGGAGCTGGCCTTCAGCGTCGGACTACGGGATGATGCACGGTGCACCTCTGTAGGGGGTTTCTTTGTTGACTTGTTGGCTACACAGAGCTATGTTTACGCTTTAATGGAAGGTTGGACAAATTCCAAGCCACCCCCGGTTTTGGCAGGAGTCCTAAAGCCGAGGACGGACAGGGGTTGGTGCCTTTGTGGAAATGTTACATATGGACTTGCATTGAGAAGCTAGATCCTAAGTTACTCTCACAGTGTGCATATTGACAAGAAGAAAAAAAAGAAGAAAAAAAAGAACTCGTAGATCAACTCTTCCCCGGTAGCATCGATCCTTCCACCCGACTTACGCCATTTCAGGACCAGGATTGGGCATCCTGGTAAGCTCGGATAGATCAAGATGGGATCCATGCAGTAAAGCCCCTTCATCAGGCAACTTAGTTACACCCTAGGCGCCAGGAATGGGTGTTTCAAAGCCTCGGCCGGCGTGATCCGTTTCTCAGGGTTAAGACTCAGGCACCGGTCAAGTAGGTCCAAGAACATCGTCAGTTCCTTGACCTCAGCATCTGGCATCCCGCGAGTTCCTTGTGCCATGAGGCGTGACTTCAAGTCGCGTGTCGGTTTCTTGAAGTCCACAATTTTGGTGTGAAGGCGGCCGGTGATCTTGTCTTCCTCCACGCTGTGGAAGTTTAGCATTTCATCAAAGTGATGAGGCGACAGAGATCCGCGGCGAAGAAGTTTCGGCGGGTACTTGCCCCGACACTCCATGATGGAGCGAAGCATCTGGTTGTTGTTTCGGCCGGTGAAGAGAATTTTGCCTGTGTACAACTCAAAGAGGGTACAGCCAATGGACCAGACATCGATGGCGTAGTCGTAAGGGATACCCAGGATGATTTCCGGGGCACGATAGAAACGACTGACGAGGTAAGGCGTAATCTCATTGTCAGAAGCTGGCGACGCCGAACCCAGGTCGCAAACTTTCAGAATGTTGCGTTGCTCGTTCACAAGAAGATTATCCGGTTTGAGATCTGCATGCAGGATGTTACACCGGCGGAGGTGAGCCAGCCCAAGGAAAATCTGTTGGCCGTAGGCCCGAACGGCGCGCAGATTCAAGCCAATGTCCCTACCGAACTTTTTCAGGACCTCACGCAGGTCCATGCTAAGGTTCTCAAATACCATGCACAAGTGACCCTTGTGCTCGAAGTATCGGTCGAACTTAATGAGGTGCATTTTGTTTTGCGGATCAGCTTCCTGTAGTTGCTCCAGGATGCCAATCTCCTTCATACCGGCCTTGCGCATTATCGCGTTCTGGCGAATTATCTTGACGGCAACCAGACCCCCTGTTTGGGTGTCAGTTGCACGTACGACAGACGAGAACATTCCCTTGCCAAGGTTTTGATGGACATGGTATCGTCCGTTGATCAGCTCTCCGAGGCGAACGGCGTAATAACCTTCCGAATCGTCCCAATTATCCATCATGCTGATATCTAGCTCCTTGCCCTGGGGTATAGCTGTGGCCGAAGCATGCGCCGGCTTGGGTTCGGGCGCTTCCTCTGCGAACATGTCATCGTCGTCTGCAAACATATCGAACACCTCGGTCTTCGGCGGTGGCGCTGTGGGGGCATCAGGGAGGAGAATGTCCTGTTTGACAGTGATGGTTTCATCGTATGATGCAGAGGGAATGCCGTCCTTTCCACCTTGTACATTGTCATGTTTCAGTCTTTCTTTCTTTGTATCCAGAGTTGGATCATAATCAGCAGCAGAGGGATCGTCCTTATGAGTATCTGCAACAGGCGCATTGGAGTTGACGATGTCCATGTCTTTTCCAATACTACCAGGAAATGCCTCTCCGGGTTGTTCAAATGGGGATGCTGTTGGAGAATCTATTGAGTTTATATGCGTCAGTTTCGTTGCTATTAAGGTAAGCTTGTCCGAGAGAACCCCACCAGATGCCTCCCTTGCGCTAGTTGGCTCAGTGCCAGGCGTGGATGAATCCGTTCCAACCTCACCGACGTTCAGTGCTTTGAGATGTAGTGGCGTCGCTTGGCTTCGGTGTTTCGCCAGAATAGCTTCACGGCGTTTCCGGCGAGCTTCAAGTGCATCGACCTCATTAATGGGCTCAGCGAGCTCCGGCTCTTGCGCAATCTCCGGGTTAGGGGTGGTTTCTCTGGGATGGATATTAGTCACACGTTCTTCCTTGTCCGTAACAGAATAAACATACTCGTCAGCCACACGGGCTTGAAGATTAGAAGAAGCCTGCACCTGGTTCTTTTGTTTTTCAGCACCAAGCTTCAAGTCCTGAGTGATGGCCGAAGCCTTTCCTCGTTCCCTCACCAACTGTTCGGTGGGCAAGCGCCTTCCGGTGTCCGCTGAAGACCTGGCATTAACCACGTTCGGATCAAGTTCGTCGCCTGAATACTGCTTGGGTTTTCTGGGTTCACGGTAAGGGGATCGGCTGCGGCTGCGGGTGCGTTGCCGCTTGTCCTTGTGTCGGTCGTGTCGGTCGTAATCATCACTGTATCGTAGCGCATCTCCATGGGTATCTTCGCGGTCATAGTCGTAGTATGAGTTCTGGCGCCTGTGGGAAGCGGGTCTGTCACGGCGTCTGTCGTCGTACCTAGACCTGTAGTGTCTCGGGGGTTCATGGCGGGGTCGCCGGTCGTAGCTACCATCATAGGACTCGGGAAGATCGTCGTGACTGCGCTTTGGGGTCTTGTTCTCTCTGTACGGGGAGCGAGAGCGGGATCTCGATAGGGACCTGGTCCGCGATCGAGTGCCTTTCAACGAGGAGGGAGATCTGGCGGCAGAGGATGGGCTAGCTCTGGTGGGACGGTCAACGCTGGGGCCATTAGGAGGAGGTTCTGAGGCAGTTGCCTTCGTCTCTGGGCCAGATTCAACGATCTCACCCTCAGAGGGGACCGATGGGGACCTCGACCTGGGATGGGACATGTTTGTATTGTTCGGGAGATTCAACAACGGCGCGTAGACAAGGCTTCTCTCCTCGGTTCACCTCACTCGGCGTTTGGAGGAAGCTTCAACAATACGGCTCAGTTAGCAAAAGCTGCAGCGACAATAAGTCTGTTCAAAAGGGTTTGTGAAGTCCAACCGGCTGTAAAAGGCCTGCGTCCACACCAAAGCCTTGTAAGAGTGATTAAAATCCCTGGCGCATAGCTTGCCTAAGGAACAAGCTTGGAATAAAAGCAGGTGTATAGGATGTTGATGACAACCAGAGATGGATCCAATACCAGCCATGGCGAAGGCTGTTGATGGGTCGTTGGATGGCAGATCGCGGCTAGGACGTTTTTAGTAGGCGGTCGGTGAAGTTCTGCCGTCTACAGAAATGTAGATTGGCGGAACGTGCCCTGCCCGAGAATTTAGTCACCGCCCTCCCAATCGGGTGCGACACCGAATTCTGCCATAGTTTTGCTGATGCAGAGTTTTTCTGCCATTACTAATAATTCCGATTTACACAGTAAAAAAACATACATTTTGATCAGAAAAGATGGTATATTTTCATTGGTTTAAGCATTTGTATATTTATGTATGTTAGAGTGTATCCTATTACTGTATGTTTGCTCAGTACATGTTTGCTTGTTTGCCAGACTGAGCCTTTGTTTATGGATCCTTTGTTTAACAGGTGATATAAACCCTGGATTTATAGTTTCTAATGGATAATGATTCTCCCTCTGCTTTCTCCCCTCCATAGTAATAGCACATCCTCCAAGAATATAGGTTGAATATGCTTTTTATATAAGTCCCTGTGCGCGATTTCTATGTTCTCGGCCCAAGGAGGCTATATTGGAGATGAATTTGATGGATTTGATGCAGATGCTGATAGATTTGATGCAGATACTGATAGATTTGATATAGATACTGATGGAAAAATGGGTTGGAAGAAGGCAGGTTAATGTATGTAAACCAGAATTAGATTAGTATCAATTTATTTGGTCCTATATACAGAGTGCTATATGACAAAAGTGACTTAATTTTGTTAGGGGTTTACATACAAATTGTAGGTACCCGCTGTCTTGGTACAATTGTATGGGGACTTTGATACGAAGACGGTGTATAAAATTGGAAGGCGGTGTAGATCGGGGGAGGCCTCGAAGCAAAAGCGGTACCCAATTAGGAATGTGCACCTTAATTCTCAGGCAGGGGGTGTCATTATCAATCCCTATAAATCCCGCCACTAACCATCCTTGGACTAGTCTCCCCAGTATTTCCAATACCAGTCCCTGGTTATCAGCTTAATTTTGGCACAACAAGTGTGTTTGGTGTTGAAATAGTACCACTATAAATACCACTAGTAATATTTACAGCAGTCACCCAAACTTCGCCTCAGCCTGGCCACTGAGGGTCTGCATAAGCACCCCTCGTATATTTTTTTTTCCAACGTAAACTCACCCCGCTCTATCAAGACTCTCTTCAACCCGCTCTCCCAGTTACTTATTTAGACAAAATGGGTGGTATCGGTAGAGAAGGTTCGTTCTACCTCATATCCTACTATTATCGAAATCAAGTTCACTAATATTTTATGATTTACAGGTGGCAAGGCCAAGCCCTTGAAGGCTGCCAAGAAGGAGAAGAAGGACCTTGATGAGGATGAGCTCGCTCACCAGGCCAAGCTCAAGGCTGGTATGGTTTTTTGGACATCCTAATTTAGAGAGTCCCTAACTGACAAATTATCTAGACGCCAAGGCCCGCAAGGACATGCAGGAGGCGGCCAAGGGCAAGAAGGGTCCTCTCAACACCGGCCAGCAAGGCATTAAGAAGTCTGGCAAGAAATAAACGGATCGCATACCCCTCGACGGATCTCACTCGCCAAAACTCCCCACAACAAGCCTTGACACCGGGTTTCCTGAGTCCACATTCACGACCTACACGAGCCATGTTCAATGAGAGAGCGGACGATGGGTGGCTTCGAATGAGTGATCGCGCCAGCATCACTGTACTCATAGTTCATTCCTATGGGTCTTCTGTATATCTTTAGCCACCAATACCTATTTCGCGCTTGATCGCATTTTCACATACGCAAGTTTACTAGAATGATCAACTTCATTAAACAGTAACGAGATTAGTCGGACCAAAATTACATCAACATAAACCGCCACAGCTTGGGCAAATTCCGAATAAGGTGGGTATCAACCTGCCATGCAGGGGTATCGAACGCTCAAAAGACAACCACATGCCCCAATATCGGAAAAGAACAAGCAAACTGCCTCAAAAATTAGGTACAATCAAACAAGACGCTAACAACTCCACTGTAGCAGCCGCGCATAGACCAATGACAATCCAACCGCCACTAACTAGTGACTCGCTTGACCCAGAGATTATTGCCATCGCCAGAATTCTCCTTCTCGTCCAGGCGACGCCACGCTCGACTAATCTTCATACCAAGATCGTGCTCTTCTTTCTTGATATCCGCGATCTCGCCTTCGATGCCCTTGATGCTCTTCTGGACCTCGGATTTGGCAGCCAGGTCATACGCAACCGAAGTAGGCTGAAGGGCCTTGCTTAATTCAGCGATCAGTGACTCCAAACTATATCTGCGCTGAGTAAGGTCGTCCCTCTTGGTCTCCATTGCTTTAATGCGGCCCTGCGCATCTAGTGGCACCTCGGGTAGAGGTGGAGGCGAAGGCGATTGCGCGGGCATTTGTCCGCCCTGTTGTGCGACCTGGGATGGCGTGGGCTTTCGGACGGGCTTGCTCGAGTCAGGCTGTTTCTTCGAAGTCGGCACGCCGATTGGGACTGGACGGCGCCGGGCCATGATAGAGGATGTGGATAGGTCGTCTGTAGACAGGGTTTCGAACTGCATACTCTCCCGCGGGCTTGCATCTTGACTGCCGGGTTCGGTAGCCGTGTATGTAGTTGCGCTGAAACGGCTCCTGGGCTCGTCGTTTGTGAGCATCATGTCACTGAAATCGGTGTCGAACTTGAGTAGTGGTTTGTCCTGCTCTGATAGACGGGTTGGAGCGTGCTCTGTGGCCGGTCTCCGGGGAAATGATACTGGACCACCGGCGGTGATAGTGGTTACAGTTGTAGGAGCGAAGCTAAAATTATCGAGCTGGGGACTCGTCTTTAGCGCGCCGTTGCCGCTGCGCTTGCTGGAATGCTCTTCCACTGGAAATCCACGTGACGCCGATCTACTTCTGGGTTCCTTTTGCGAAAGATCTTCGGTCTTCGAGAAACTGCTGATCCGGTTTCGAGCTGCGTTGAGGGTCTTTTTGGCATTAAATCCCTGGCCCCAGTTTAGTAGGTTGGACGCATTGGCCCCGGCGGGTTTGTGGAAAGAGGTGTTATGGGGATCAACCTGGCTAGTTCTACCAAAATCACTCATGGTTGGTTCGCCTGCAAAGTTATCCCAGCGTGTCGATTTGCCAGAGATAAATCGCCTAGAATCGTGTTCATGGTAGGGACGCCGGACAGGTTGGACAGGCTGAACCCGGGAATGAGAGGGTGTCTCAACATCCTTGGGAATAGGTGTCGGCGATGATGAGATCCCGGTCTCCTGTCGCGCATAATCAGAAAATTGGTCTCCGTCGCCGATTGGCGAGACACAGAAACTACTTTGGCTTGCCCGCCTATGGGCTTCAAGCATCGGCGAAACAGCGGGGGAGAGGTCTGAGTGTCTCTTATTGATATCATCGTGCGGGACAGGATCCGGTTGTAACGACGAATGCAAATCGCTGATTTCCATTAGATGTGCTATTAAACAGGTAACAAACACGAGACTTACTCCGGCAGAGCGGGCAACTTTTTTGCGACCATATCATGCACAGGGTCTGATGTGGTGGGTGGGTTACCGCTCAGTATGGGGCCGCTGATCGAGGGCCGTTTGGGCTTGTGAAACGGTCTTTTAGACCACATGTCGATTTGCTCACGCTCTAAACGTGACACGTAGCTGATTTTGGTCGGAAATGAAAGCGCAGAATTCACATAAAATGAGGAATAAGGTTAAGTCACAACAAAAAGGATGAAAGGGGAATGAAAAGAGGTAAAGGATCGTAAAATGTGGAAGGGGGCCCCGGTCTTCTCAGCCACGATGCCCAACCTAACGCGGAAGCCTATAGAATATAGGGAGAACGTAAAAAGTATACAGAAATGACTCGAACAGCTAAGCGGAAATGCAAAGAAGAACTAGACAAGGAAATCAATGATAAAAATAACTTGAAATAACATGGCCTCCGCTAATATTAATAAAAGTGGGCAGATTAAAATGGGGGGCGATAATCCAGTGGAGAGAGAGCTCTTGAAACATTTCAGGGACTACCGGACGTTTTACGTTTTTGAATCTGAAGTCCGAGGGCCTAGTTTCCAATCAATTCACATGTGAGAAAAGTATACATATGTAGTTTATGGATAATTCCTAAATATAACTGGAAGAAGCCAAAGAATGAAAGAGAATGTCCATATAAGGTCCAATCACGTGGAGCGGGGAGACATATGTCATCCCGAGCCTCCGGCCTTGCTCTCTCCAAATCCAACCATTCGCCTCAATGGGTATATGTCCCACGTTGCTCATGGTCTAAATCCACGCTAATATGGAAACTGCAGATAACTCCACGCCACAGGCTGAAGTGTTCGTGCCTCCCACATCTCACTCGATCTCATTCAATACGCCATGGAAGATAGGACACCAACCCAACTAACCGCTCGCTACCCAACAGGATGTCTATCGCTTCCCCCATCAACCTGATCCTAGTCTCCCTTTTCGGAGTCTTGGTATACTGGCACTTCCGCCCCAGGGCGCCAATCACTCTCCCCCGTCCTCCGCCGCCAACCGTCTTCAAGACGTACACTCCAAAAACTCTTATTGAGTTCAACGGCGAGGAAGGCCGCCCCGTTTACCTGTCCGTCCGTGGCCGCGTCTTCGATGTCACCCCTGGCAGGAACTTCTATGGGCCGGTATGTGTTTGGAACCCGTGAAATGCCGCCGGATAGCGCCGTTGGAGCCGAAGCTGACCATAACGATTGGCATAGGGTGGACCTTATGAGAACTTCGCTGGCCGGGACGCCTCGCGTGGCTTGGCTTTCCAGAGCTTCGATGAGGAGATGCTCACCAAGGATCTATCGGCACCGTTGGATGACTTGAAGGATTTGGATGCGGAGCAGCTGGAGAACCTGCAGTCGTGGGAAGACCGCTTCACGGAGAAGTACCTGGTTGTTGGAAAGTTGGTCGCTGAGGGCGATCCTGAAGCCTAAATCGTGACCGCGCAGCAAAAGGACTGGAGGAATACATATTTTGGAGGGTGTGTACGACAATAGCCGATATCTAGCGTTTACAAGGACGAGCATGAGCTTGGAAAACACGAAGGACATGTGATTTATTTTTCGGCATCAATTCAAAACCGGCGCAACCAGATCTCGGGTTTATTTGCAATACTATCTCAGGTCCCCAGAATGTAACCCAACTGGCCAATGTTATGCTGCTAGCATTGACGCAGTCAAAGGTTATACATACAAGACAGACCGGGAAGAAGTTGCCTGGACCAGTTCATGAACTGTCAGGTGCAAGACATCTTGAAGCCCCTTGGACGAGTCCCTTTTGTGGTCCCACTTGCTGTATCTCGATCGATCGGATCTTCCATTCCACTTCAAAAACAAGAATGATAGCACACCCGGATATGAAGATACTGAACAGGTGATCTTGCCCCTTGAGATCCACTTAGCAAAGAGATGAGCTCTGGATAGTCATTGTGTCTAAATGCGGCTGTAAACAGCGGCTTCTGAATCAAAACTATATATGAATGATTAGTGAAGCCCAATGAGATAATGCGCCGTAACTCACAATTCTTCTGGTTTAGATTCCCAGCACATGTTGAGGTCAGCTAGTGAAACTGCCCTGGCATCAACTTTGGGGCTCGATATCTGCTGAAGACAATTTTCTGGTATAGGTATGGTTGCATCATTGGCAAGTATGACACTAGTTGGTATGTTTTTTGTGTTTCAGTTGAGTCTGGTGATGGCTAAGATCTATTTCCGCAGATACGATCCGAGATACATGACGGAGGAGGTTCTCGTGGCTTTTCGATATATCAGCAGTTGTCCTTGGTTCCCCCGTGCAGATAGACCTATTGATCGATCCTGTCGCGGGAAAAAGTGTGGTGAGGATGCCAAGATGGCCCCACATTCGGGCTGCCGTTGACGCATTGATCTTCTTAGTAACTAAGTATTAGCCAGGGCTTAGGTAGATCATAGAAGGAGAATCATCATATTCCATCGTCAGGTATGCAAAGTAACCGGTAGTGGACCCTGGAAGTGATCTGATTGGATGTGAGGAAGGGAACGGGACCTCGGGAGTGCCAACCGTGGAAGTGTGGATTGCGGGTGCAGATCAGGAAGCCACGTGACTACACTGACTACACGAAAGATCACTGCTAAGATCACTGCTTCTCACCGAATTATACACTCTGCTGATCATTGTTGTTAAGATCACAGTGGGAGGGAGAGATTTATAAAAAGATGTTGCTGCTTGAGGTATCAAAATATAACCTAAACCACCTGCGCTAGAGCAACCGCCGCCGCCGACCCACCCTGAGCTTACCCTGACCCGACTGTCGTATATCGCCGAAAACATGGATTGCTACCGGACACTCAATTCGGATCTGGACGGTTTTAAAAGAATTATGGACACAGTGCCCATTCTTCAATACGGGTCTCAAACAAAAACTGTGAATCCTGCCAAAAATACGCTCGAATATTAACTTGATGCGTGTTCTGGACCAATCGCTTCTTGATATCGATAAAATGCTGCCCTAAGCGCCTAATATAACCCATAACTGGACATGAGGGGTATTATTTTTATTGAAGGAACCGAGTACGTGGGAGCAATAAGTAAAGTCTAGCTAATGATCACTTCCATGATCTTTGATAGTCAGGGGATGTCCATCATTCGCAAGTATCTGTTCCAAATCATATCCGATCGCTAAGCCGTTACCTTGCTTCTCCGCCTCGCGAAAGCCTGGCGCATAGTCATCCACTAGATCGACTTCACCCCCTCGGTAGATTTCCACGAGCGGCCGTCGCATATCGACTCTAAGCACCGATTAATATATATTATCTCGTAACCAAGAATGGACAGACTCACGGCTCATCCTGCAAGATCTCTCTTGGATCTGCATC
Source organism: Penicillium freii (assembly GCA_028827385.1). Taxonomy (NCBI): domain Eukaryota; kingdom Fungi; phylum Ascomycota; class Eurotiomycetes; order Eurotiales; family Aspergillaceae; genus Penicillium; species Penicillium freii. The sequence continues at coordinate 4,246,720 of JAQIZX010000004.1, read as the reverse complement.
TTCATCACGGTCTTGGTATATTACCCGTGACTCTATGTAATTCAGCGCCTGCTCTATTGGGACCTGATTTCCCGGACCGATTTCGCGATAAAAGTGGGCGAATTCCTCCATCAGAATTTGAGTCCGGTAGGCTTTCTTGTAGATACCGTTCGTTGCGAATTCAACCCAAAGCCCCAGTCCGGTCTCAAGGGTCCGATCATCGCTAATGAGCTTGGCATAGCAGTCCCTGAAAAGCACCGTTCCATCGAGCGCCATGTGCATATCAAGGAAGTTGGGTCGGGCGACACTTTGATGGGACTTGAATGTCTCGAGAATATCCCCTTGATTATCTTCCAAGGGAAGAAACATTATCATTTCGTCTGCTAGAAATTCCCAGCCTTCTTCCCATGGGAATAAACCCAAGATACACTTGGCTAGCAGGGCTTCTTTCTCGCGGGTCAATTCGGTAGTACAGAAGTAGACCATATAGAAATTTTAAACCTCATTTCCAACAAAACTTTTATCCTATACCTGGATTAGAAGAAGCCAAATAGTAGAAGATATTTCATACTGTAAGTTTGGGACCTTCAAAAAAAAAACTAGGCTCGTCGAGTGCTCGGGATTGATAGCTCTGTCTTAGCGTCAGTGGAGAAATAAGAATTCTTCCAAATTAAAGACATACATCGCGGAATTGTTGGTCTGCTGTTGCCCACCGTTCGATCAAAGCTCGTTTCTGTTGATCTGCGGCGTCCCCGTCGACCCACTGGTCACGAACAAAATGCCTCCATGCACGAGAGGCGGCATGGAAATTTTTCAGGGGCGACGGGTTCTTCGTGTCGGCGAATGAAGGAGGGGATGCCTCCAGGCCACTGGCCGTGCGATCTTATTAGGGACATGATCGAATGGTGTTCCGAGGGTTGAAAAGAAGTGAGGAACGCAAGGGACGGGAGTGTATTTAACGGACGAGTTTAACACATGTCCGCCCCCAGTTTGCACTAAGGCATCAAATCTATCTTTCCCGTACATACTCTTCTCAAACACACTAAACCTGTATGCGACCTTGGAATCTTTACGACTAACCTTTGATAGCCACATGAGATTCTGAAGCCAGCCCCACTTAGCGGGTATACAAAACAGCGTATTAGGGTGCTAAACGTCAAAAGGCAAAACTAGGATACAGTAACAGGTCCGCCGTTTACAATAAAACATTGGAAACATTGGAACTCAAAATGTTACAATCCAAATGTCATAATCATCGTAACTTAAAGATATCACAAAACCCATCGTGCATCCCAACTTTGTCGCAGAAGAAAAAACAAGAAAGATCTGAATATGAGAAGAGTAGTTTAAAGTTCTCCACGCAAACTCTCCGTGTGCTCAGAGACCTTCTTCTGAACTTTTTCAGCGGCTTCAGTACCTTGGGCGCGGCCGCTAGCAGCGCCAATCTTCAACTGGTCCACAGCCCACTGCAAAGTATCCACAATCTTGGCATAGATGGTAGCTTGCGGGCTTGCGGTGCCGTACTTAAAGTACTGGGCATTGCGCCGGGCCGCAGCTCGGAGCTCATTGATGCTCGAGCCCTGGTAAGTAGGAACACCGTAGTTGTCCAGGTATCTCTTGAGCTCGGATTGCGACCACTGGTCGAAAGTGGCATCCTTGGCTGTGCCAGTCGCCTGCGCAAGAGCGGCAGTTGCAGAGGCGTACTGTTCGCCGCCAGCCTTGGAAGCCTTGGCGTAGGAGTCCTCTGCACTCTTAATAAGCTCTTCGCGTGAGGCATCAGCCTGCTGAGCCGCCTTGTGGTTCACGGCAGACAGGTAATTCCTGAGAAAGGTAAGCCAGTGAAATCATATAATCAATAGACAGGTATGTACTTACACCAGGTGCTCTTTATCCCAAGTGTCGAAGTTGTACTGGTTCCACCCACCGGCGGCCTTGTGAGCGTTGGCGCGGACCGTAGCAACGAGCTCATCACGCTTGCCGCTTTGAGGGACGGGGATGCTTCGGGCATCAAGGAACGCCTTCAGGCGGGAGTTAGACCAGCCATTCAATGCAGTCTCGAAAGCATCCTCGATCTTCAGCTTGGCGTAATCGGTAGCGCGTGCATATTCGTTCCCAGCCTTGGTGGTAGCGGCGCCGTACGTCTCCTCCACAGCGGAGGAGGCACTCGACACCTTGCCGGAAAGATAGGAGCGGTTCTTCCGGGCCAAAGCAATGAGTTCATTGCGCTTTGAGCCTTGAGGCACCTTGACATTGTGCGCGTCAAGGAATTCCTTCAGCTTCGAGTCGGACCAGGCGTTGAAAAGCTGATCACTCAGTGTCTCCTGGGCGGCCTCAGCCTCAGCGGATGCAGATGCAGCAATGCTCTGGGACTGCAAGCTGAGAATGCGCGAGTTGCGGCGAACAGACGCAATGAGCTTGTCACGGTCGGACGGCTGGGGCACCGGCCATCCACGCTCGTCGAGCCATTCCTTAAGATCCGAGTCGGACCACTCCTCATACAGCCAGTCTCCGGGGTAGGAAGCCGTTTCGCCAACCTTGGTGGCGATCTTCTCATAGTTCTCACGTGCGGTCTTGATCAAAAGGTCGCGCCTGCGGGGCTGGGGAGCAGGAATACCGTGGCGATCAAGGAATGCCTTCAACTGAGAGTCGGACCAACTATATCAAGTCAGCTTTCACTCATAACAGGGAGGTATGAGAACCTTACGTATCAAAGACCCATTCTCTGGCATGGTGGAGCTCATGATTGATGTTGTCCGCAGCCTGCCCAAGGGGCTTCTGCACCCTGTTATCCCAATTGGTCTTCACCAGGTTCTCCAGGTCGCGGCGGTCGGCAGGGCTGGGATAGGGGATATCTGTATGAAGGGTGAGTATATGAAGCTGCTAGAAAGAGAAGTGCTACATACTATGGTCTGAGAGCCATCGCTCGAGCTCGGTTTCATGCCATTTATTGTAGACTGCCAATAATGTTAGCTTGCGAAAGGGGATCTTTATACCCAGGACAACATACTAGCCTTGTTCCACCAACTGGAAGCTGCCACTACTTCAGTGGAAGCGAGCAAGCAGAGGAGGCCAGTGGCCAAATTCAACTTCATTGTGTGTTGTGTTGGACAAAATGGTAGGAGTATTATGGGTGTTCAGCGAGAATGGCGTATTAATATGCTGAAGAGAATAGGAACAGAAGATTTTAAAGAGAACTGCAAAAGCAAGAAAGGGCCAAGCATGGATGATTGCGCAGTGACGTAGTTGGGGAATTTGCCTTGGAATGAGCTGGAGTGCATGAATCATCAGTTCATTCTATTCTGCCCACGTCTAGAATATTACCAGAACTGTTTCAATGATAATTTAATGTATTTAATGTATAGATATGCAGATGTATACATGTCACTTTTTATCTATAATGCTCTCTTGCATCTATATCGTAGTATCTATGAATTACCTGATATGGTTTAGCGTGCCTATTTTAGTTAAGGTGAGGCTAGCACTAGTTAACTACTGCCTAGTTAACTACAGAGTAGTTAAGGACCAAATAGCCAAGAAGTGACCCTTTTTTTTTACTCTTGATATCAATGAAGATGTATCATGGTCATCTTTTTGTTCTACGATGTACGTGTGGCCGTCTAGTTCGGACATTGGAACGCCTTTGACACTAATCCTAACCAGGGATAGCTACAAGCTGTAAGGCACCAAGGCAGAAAACTAGTTAACTAAAGAGAAGAGCGGTGCCCAACGAGGTACTCAAGGTCATAATATCTTGGGAATTCCTTTTCTTTGTTCCTGAACTAACAATTTCCATATCATCTCGTTGAAGTAGAGAGCAAAATTCCCAATGTGACGAATTGGTGTAATCAGCTGTTGTCACGAGCCCCCGAACCCCCGACCTCCTCATTTGAGCTTCATACATTTGAAAGACACAACAATGGACCCATTAACACCCTACTGCCGCGAGCTGGCCTCGCCAGGCATCTTCCAACCTGTGCTATCTGTGTATGTGCCCCAAATGCGAAACCGACCGTCTCCAGTCACTGACGTACCATATAGTTTGATTATCCTCGGCATCCTCTTCTCATACCTGCCCCAACACATCCGCATCATCACCCGACGAAGCTCCTTCGGCATCTCGCCATACTTCATCCTCCTAGGTGTAACATCAGGGACATCGGCATTTGCAAATATCCTGGTATTCCCATCCACCGCACAAGATGTCGCCTGCTGCCAGGAGATCAGCGGGATTGCATGCTTCGCAGGGTTACTGGGTGTATTCCAGGTGGCCATGCAATGGCTCTGTTTCTTTTCCATGTGAGTCGATCGAAACCGCTGAGTGATTTCTGATTCCCAATTCCCGACCGAACACCCACACCCGAACCCACCACCCAAGCTTGTCTAACCGTATCTAGTCTTTTGCTATTCGTGATCTACTTCCCGCGCGCCACATCCCCCACAGACCCAGTGGACACCGTCTCTTCCACCTCCAGCGGTCCGACCTACCGCACCGCACTCCTCGTAACGGGACTATGTATATTGCACGCGCTTGTCACGATCATCATTTCCATAGCGGTCGAGCTGCGCCAGCCGGCCGCTGTTTCGGCCTGGGCGAACTTCCTCGGTGTTCTAGCTGCGATCCTCGCGTCGATCCAGTACTTCCCGCAGATCTACACTACCTTCCGGCTGCGTTGCGTGGGGAGCTTGAGTATCCCCATGATGTGTATCCAGACACCGGGGAGTCTTGTCTGGGCTTCTAGTCTGGCTGCCCGCAAGGGTTGGAGTGGATGGAGTATTTGGGGAGTGCTAGTTGTCACGGCCTGCTTGCAGGGTACCTTGTTGACGATGGCAATCTATTTTGAGTACTTCGGGTCTAACGACAAGCGGGAGTTTGGGCAGCCGGCTAATCAGAATGGGGCGCCCAATGGATCGGCTCTTACTGGTGAGAGCGCTCAGCAAGAATTTGCGCATGAGGAGCGACCATCCGAAGAGACGCCGCTACTTCAGAGCCAGTGATGTGCGCATAACATATTTGCTGCGTATTTCTTTTATATAGTGCTAGCTCGTAGCTTGACAGAGAAATCCCATACAGTTCTAGAATGATCGGCAATCCAAAAAAATAAATTCTTAATAAATCCTTCCATGGGAATATCGCAAGTCTAGGGGGTGTCACTTGCGACAAAACGACACATATCTAACCCGATCGCCTCCAAGGAATATCCTCTTCACAAGAAAGCACATCCCCCTGTCATTGCGTCGTGGTATTTGTTTCGGGGCCCGTAATTTACTGGGCGCTGTAGATCAGACGGAAGACATCGTTGAGCACGAAGTAGCTTCCGGCGCCATCGGGCTGCAGCTTGAAGCACTGGGTGTAGTTCATGGGCTTCTGCTCCTCATCGACCTGTTGATAGAGAGATTGGCATTAGCTTAGAAAGCAGAATAAGTCATGGGAATTCAACATACAAGGAGAGCACCGGTAACCAGGACAACGATTCCATCTCCGCTGGAGGGCTGGGCGTCGAAGGTGGCAATCTGGTGCTGAACCTTCTGGAAGGGGAGAGCCTAGAGTCGCAAAATCAGTATTGGGATATTCTTCCCATATTGACCCTCGTGGGTCAGGATTTTGGGGTTGACTAACACTGAGCTTCTCAGTGATGGCAGAGACACCCTGGACTGAGCTTGTCTCGAAGGTAAGCATAGACTGGTCACGCTATTGGTTGATGATTACTGTTAGTCCACATTCACATATCGCTCGCTTGTAAGGATATCTCGAGAGCGGGGCTTACGTAGAGGCCGGCCAGGCCAGCGCGGTTTCCGTCAAAGGTCTGGTAGTAGAACTGCACAAACTGCTCTGTATAGGTTGATCACAAGTTAGGGCACGATTCTTTGTGTATGATATAATATCCATCCCTCGGGGCATCATTTCCACCTAGGGTGGCAGGGTCGTTGGGACAGGCGCATTGCTGGATGTGTATGAATGAACCAGGAAAGTGAGGGGATAACGTACGAGCGATAGCGTTGAAATCTGTATGAATCACCAAGCTTGTTAGTCAATTTCCCATCTTTATGTTCACTTTTTTTTTCGTTCATCAAGTTCCCAACGCATTGCGCAACATAGTCACACACACTGTCTGGGATCCAAATGATCAGACCCCTCCCCTTCGGGAGGGGTATATATGAACCAAGTGGGAGGGAAAGACGTACCAGCCATTTTGACGAAATTGTAGATTTGGAATGAAAGAAAGAAAAAGGTGATGCGATTGTATTTGAAGGGTACAAGAAGTTGAACGCGAAAGGAGAAAGGTATTTGTTGATGAGGGGTTGTGGGGCAGGAAATGTTCTGCCGATGATGCCTCGCTGCCTTATGTATTGAAGAGCCTCTGCTTTGACAGGTCTCGAAAGTACATATCCATAGATGTACTACTGTGTCTGCATATATATCTCTATAAGCCTAGAAGAGAAACCATTTTTAATTAAATCATTCATAGTTCATTGTTATTCATTACAAGTATCTTTCAGGTATCATCCGATGCTATCCATAATCTGTACAATTACAATTGTGCCCAACCTTACTCCGAATCCGAGGCAAACATGTCTTCAGCTTTGGGTCGTGGCTTTCGTCGTCGTGTTTCAGGTTCCTGCTGCCCAGCTGATTGTTCGGATTTGTCAGATGGGATTGGGTGCTGAGGTAGCTGCTGGGGTATCTCGGTTTGGGTATCTTCATCGCCCGATAGCGGAGCCTTAAGCATGAATTCCCCATCAACGTTCTTGAAGTGACGGATTTCCATTGGAGTTCCATCCTTTCCATACACTGATTCGTCCACTGCGTTGGTAGAGGTAGATAGATCGTTCTCATTCGCAGGCAGAGCAGGGTCAAACTTTCCACCCCGCTCATCATCAACTGTCTTCCATCGACTCTTGCTTTTGGCAAATGCAACAGCAGCCTGATCTGCATTGGCCTTCTCCGTCTCCTTCTGCTTCTGTAATTCTGCTTCTGTAAGTGGTGGATTTTCAAACACTTGGGTGAAATGCTCCAGGTTCAATTGCGTAAAACAACACCACCCTGCCCACAGATGTAAAATGGAGCCAACGCTGCGCTTCCACTTCTCTGCTTTCAGTCGTCCCCATTTCATGTCCTTATCCAGTCGACCAAGGTGCTCAAACACCTTGCGCGAGCGAAGAGCGTTTTCGAACAGATGGCGGTATCGCCATGAATGGCGGACGCCACAGACTGACGACGACGAAATAATATCGGAGATGATGTAGAGGGCGACCAGCTTCGCGGAAGACATATCCAATAATTCATCGGATGGGGTTGGATTGTCCGTATCTGTGATCGCAAGTCTAGCAGCACTTTTTTCCAATTCCCGGTTTGGGTTGGCTCCGGTGTAAGCGAGAGGGCGGAAAACGTTTCGAATAGCCATGTCGACAACCTCGGATGCCCCGATTGCCACGTGGTCAATGGCGAATGCCGTGACTCGCACAACATCTCCTCGTCGGAGCTTTGCGTGGGTCGTCGGAAGTCTTGCAAGGAGATGAGTAAGTTTGGCCATCTTCAAGGGGTTCAAGAAGTTAGGTTCATCGCCGCGTGCGATCGTTCCGTCCTGGGGTGCTCCACCAACGTTCCGTCTTTCAGATTCTCCATCCGAATGTTCTTCGTCAGATGAGTCGTAGTCGGGGTGTTTCATAAATTGGTCCAGGCGAGTAGCGTTCTCAAACTTGAGATGCTGTTTAGGGGGTAACCAGATCGGACCACCGTCAAAGATCACAGCCGGCTTATCAATGTTCTTTTTCTCAGGGTCTGTGATTATCTGCCACAATTTCCACCTGTAGTATACACCACCAGGCGACCTTGCATCAAACAACCAGGCCCACTTTTCGTCCATCTGGACTTCTGGCCGACTCATCAACAACGCCTCAAATGCAGGGCCTTGTTTCACGAGTTGCTCAATAGTCTTGTGTATCTGTCTTAACACTCTTATGTCTGTCGGTATCTCCACCTGCACCTGAGGAGTTGGGCCATTTCGACCAACGTTTGGTCCATACGAGCTTGGGGGTGCAAATCCCCCGCGATGTGGCCCAGGTGGCGGAGCCCGACTGAAGCTTGCGCCGAAACTTGGTGAAATAGACACTGCGCCAAACGGAAGAGAAGTAGTAGTCGACGAGATGCCGGTGGCTAAAGGGATGTTTGGATTGATCGCAGTAGAAGAAAGGTGTCGACAGAGTGTCAGGTAGTACCCCCAGCCAAGGTATTTGTTCTGCAGCGCGCTCACAGCTGTGTCAATATTAGAGGCGGCCGAGTCGCTTGCGAGGGTGATGAGTGCAGAAGAGGACGCCCGGTGGGTTGGCACCTGTCCAGGTGGGGGGATGATCTTGACATTGTCCACGGTGAGAGTCGAGGGGATCAATGCCTTAATCACTGACAGCGATGTCCAAGGAGGAAGCGATGCGAGGTACAACGTCGATTTGGGAGCTGCTCTCTCCTCCTCGACAAGTGCTCTGTCGGCTTCAGATGGAGTAAGCATGTTGTCAAATTTGAGATGGTCGCGACGGGAGGGGGGGAAAGTTTCGTGGGAACGTTTGTGTGAAAGGGAGCGCGGCGGTGGGGGTAATGGTCCATGGCCACTGCCGCGCGAAGAGGAAGCTGCGAAATGACGCCTGGGAGGGCCACCATCCCTGCCTCTAAATGCATTTGATCCTCCGTCCAATGACTGCGGTACAACCAAATCCTCGTCTTCAAAAGATTTGCGAAACTCTTCATAGACTGCATCTGTCTCTGCTTGTTCCCGGACGCGTTTGGCCTCCGCCTCAGCTTTTTGACGCTCAAAAGTTGATTTCTTTGGAAGCGCGGAGAGTTTCGCCGAGACATCGGGGAAGCTCTTCCCCTTCGGCTCGTCAGGCATTATGAGAATGAACTGCAACTGCAGCAAAAGAAGCCAGCCTTAAACACAAGCAGGATGAAGCAATTTGAGTAAAATCCGAAGAGACAGTAGTCCTAGAAGAGCTAGAAGAGTGAACATCTTGATCACTAGACAACTTAAACAACTCCATTACGCTATAGTAGGCGGTCAGATTTCATCCAATCAGCAGGCGACGCTTTTAGTACGTGCACAGCACCTGGGCAGTACCTAGGTACTAAGGCTTACTAGAATTAGTAGGCGGTGAATGTCCCCGGTCGGAATAAAGTAGAACCGAGCCCCGGTCGGAATAAAGTAGGGTAAACACTGTTGGCACAGTCCTCTAGCTGCTTTAGGTAAAGGCTGCCTTAGCAGTCAATTTTCAATACGAGTGCCATTTTCTATGGTATTGCCTTAGTAAAAAAGACAGCCCCTGAACAACCCCAGCCACATGGTGTTACGTGCCAGATCGATCAAGAAGAAATAGTGCATTCTAACGAGAATAACAAAGCTAGTAAGAAGGAGAGAGGGAGCTGGCAGAGCATGGGGTTTAAATAGTAGAGCGCTCCTTTATACTAGCAAACAATCAAACAATGAGAATAATCCCTTCCGTCCTAATTAGGCTTAGTAGCTCTCTAGAGAACAAAGGAAAGAAAGCAAACAAATGCAAAGCATACAAAGCATGCAAACAAAGGAAGCATACATGATCTAGGAATACTGTAAAACCTGGTTATAACGATCAGAATCTAGTGAATGAATTGATCCACTATATAAATAACTATTAAAATCTTGTTAGTTACTAGTACGATTATTATTAATTCATCTTTTCCTCTAGTTACGCAAAAAATCGTTATATCTAGGTATTACTAATTAATATTGACTAACGTATTTCACATGCGAGCCGGCCACACAAGCGAGCCGGCCACCTCAAAACACATAGTAAATGCGATAAATTACAACATGATATCTCAACAACCATGTTTTTATTTTAGCTCTTTATTTGTCGATAGTCGTCGATAAGACTCATTACCAGCATGTGTCAATTTCAAAGAGCGTAAAAGGTTATATTATCATCATTTCGAAAATTACTGAAAATTACGCCGTAAAAAGCTACAAACATGTATATCTCAGTCACCAAGTCATATATGCTTATAAAATTCCGTAAACAGGCTATATATCATTTGAGAAGCATTATGCTATAAGTAAAACTTTATATATACCACCGTTGTTGAGATATCACGTTATAATTTATCGCATTTACTATGTGTTTTGAGGTGGCCGGCTCGCTTGTGTGGCCGGCTCGCATGTGAAATACGTTAACTAACTAGTTAACTAACTAGTTAACTAACTAACTAACTAACGTATTCGGTAAGCGAGTCGCCCATGTAAGCCAGCCGCCCACCCCAAAACACCATACTAAATGCGATAAATTACAGCATGATATCTCAACAGTAATGGTCTATAACCACTTCTCCTTGAAGCATACTATGTTTTGGGTAATATTTAGCCTCTTTAGGGACTTTTAAGGGTCTTTGATAACTCAAGAGGTTGAGTGATATATATTGCTCCCTCGGGACACGGTAATTTTCGATACCACAATAATGCAGGCTTCCATTTTACTTAAGATTTATATATAGAATTTATTATCCTTATCAATGGCTATCGACAAGCAACAAAATAAGATAAAAGGGTGGTTGTTGAGATATCAGGTTATAAAATATCGCATTTAGTATGGTGTTTTGGGGTGGGCGGCTGGCTTACATGGGCGACTCGCTTACCGAATACGTTAGTTAGTTAACTAGTTAGTTAATGAAAATGCCTTGTCGATCAATTTCTATCTCCCAAAATTGCTAAAAATCCCTATAAGTAGCTTGAAAATTGATTTTATAAAGAGTATTAACTAGTTAGTTAATACGGAGTAGTTAACTAGTAAGTTTTGTAAGGAGGTTGATAAGGATAAGATAGAGGTTATACAGCCCCAGATTTTGTACTATAAGGCTATTTAGGCTTTAAAACCCCTTCAGTTATATGAAAAGCAGTAAGAACAGGGTAAACCCTAGTTAATTACTGCTCTGTCTAAATATGAGAGGTTAATTGAAGTAAGAAGAATTGGAGGACAGAAGCAGAGAGATATAAGAAGCTTTTTTGGGGCCTGAGTTTGTATATAAACCAGAAATATATATTTGATGTATGGTACCTAGATTTAACGATTACCTGGATATAACGATAATTTTTGTCTGTCTGGATTATATCGTTATAACCAGGTTTCACAGTAACTTTATATTTTGTGAAGGCGGGGATCAATATAGGGCCGTCAATGTGGTTAATGTGGTTAGGGGACAGTGTTTTTTACTGGAGTGATACCATAGCCTTTACCTAATGAGGCTAGAGGACTGTGCCAGTAGTGATTCGGGCTGTGCCAACAGTGTTTACCTAAAGTAGAATCAAGCTTTATTCCGTCCTAAATGAAAGATAGGGCTAAAAGTATCCAGGCTTTTTCGCTGGCTCAGTCGCTACCACCTCGTCTTTCCGTCAAGACCTTTTTATGCAACCAGAGCCTACTGCCGTGTGTCAACATACGAGCCCCGCCGACTCATACCCACCCATTATCAGTCCCACCCAGCATGGACATGACCTCGACGACGCTCAAATATCTGATTCCCTCGCGTGAGAGGATGTCAGAGACTCTGCAGACGTCCCGAGCATGTCGACACGAAACAAACCTCATGCGTCATTGAACGAGGTCGACGGTCGCCATACCCCGCCCTCGGCCGATCGAGTGAGCCAGCATGAGAAAGCTCGGACATCCGCCGGAGAAGCAGCGATTGCTGGATCTTGCTTGGTGGCTTCTGTCGGACAGTCGCAAACATAGCAGGCCGTCCTCTAAATCCAGCTCTTCAGAAACAACCCCCTCCCCGAATGCATTAGTTACTAGTAATAGTTACTAACAACAGTTGCCAGCAATGGTTACTAGCGACGGTTACCAGCGACAGTTGCCAGCGACAGTTACCGGCTATGGGCTTGGCAATCACCAAGGCTATCTGGCATGTATGGAGCAGACCTCATCTGTTTCCTGCTTCGGTCAACTTAAACAGGGGAACACATTTGTGCACTCCATGTTTTATTCTTTTTAAATAACGGTGAAGTTTCTTTAAAGTCTCGCCATTGCTAGAGGCATGTCATCCATTCCCTGTTTCCGCAAACCATGGCTCTGTTCAGGTCAGCCAATCCTTGTGAACTGTTCTCAAACTGCCCGTGTCAGAGATCTTGCTTGGCATATTCAACATTATCGGACAATCCCGCCGGGGTAGATTATATTCCGATGGAGCGAGTAGAAGGAGATAACCTTCTTTCGCGGTGGTTATCTCTCACGACCGACGAGATAAAAGACGTTATGATACAAATTGCAATGGAAAGGAAGATTTTTAACTTCGATTTTCCTGCCTATGGATGCTTATATCATAAGAAGGACATTAAAGAAGCAGAAACCTAGATACCAATTGTCGAAGATTTCTGTATCGGGCCTATGTCTGCCCGGCAGTTTTGGCATAGAGAACGGAGTGAAACAGAAAGTGATCGTGGGCCCTGTAAGATTCCCTCCCCCCTCAAGATCACCTGAGGATGGATGGCCTTGAAAACTACAGACGTAGTATTTCCGGGGGGAAACCAAGAAAGCGAAGTTTCTTTGGCGTCCTTCGTGAGATTCATGTGTGAAGTTAAAGGCCTTTTATATGTCTGATAGCTATGTGCTACGCGATAGAGTTGGATCTACATCGGATCATCGCCCCTACTCCACAAGCTGGGGCCCTTGGTGGACCACCTCGAATGTCTCAGATGACGCAGCGATGGGCTCCGCGATGCACTGTATCATGTTGATTAAGAGCGTATACGATGCGTTTGATATTATATAAAGGTTAGGCTGAAAACGTTTTAGATATATCAACCATCTATTGCATATTCCTATATCCTATTGAAGCATTTGAGATTTATTTTCTTTGAGGAATAACTGATTTGCACTTCGCATTTTCGCTGTACAACATATGTTATGTAATTCTTGATGGAGAAACGTGGTTGATCTAGACGTGATCAAGGCTTGCATAGTATTTACGATGTAGGCCACCAATAATGGTCAGGATACATATTACGTAGTATCAAATCTACAGTTACGGAGTAAGTTTTATAGTATGTGCTAATATACAGAAAGGGGAATATGGAGAGCTCTTATAGAAACGGAGAATTTCCCAGTCATATGTGACCTATGATAGTTATTGTAGATATAGATGCAAGCCATGGATGAACCGGGTCTAGAATCAGAACAGACCAAGGAACCAGCTCAGGTTCTCTTGAAATGCTAGTACATATATCTATCAGGTGGAAATCAAACCCGATCTATCCAATATCAGATGGAGTCAGATGGAGTCAGACGGGGTTGGCCCTGGATGGATCCCGTTACGCACGCAACCCGGTGCTAGAGGGGCTAGACCGAAGAAGTCCTGGACGGCTGAAACTGTTGATCCATACGGCCGTTCCTCGGATACCCGTGTCGAGACCGAATATCGTAACCTTTCTGGGTAGGAGTAAAGAGGCCTCCCATGGATACGATGCCTGATCATCTCCAAGCCCTATAGCCAAGATACTCAATTTTATGAGATCGATTAATCAAGTATGTACCCTACTCTGACATCGTATGTATTGTATTCGAGTACCTAGACTTTTGATTCAGCTGCAACATCTGTGAGTAGGGGATGGGATGCCCTAGGGAATCATCAGGTCACCTGTCATGATCATGATCATGATAACTGGGTGAATAATTCTGCAACTCTCGGATTACGATTAATCCACAAGACATCCCGAGATAATCGGCTCCAGATGTTTGAACATTTTGGATTTCAAGTTGAATTTTTTTCTTTCTTTCGCGAATCCAGACTTTGAGGCCCTGAACATTTGGTTCGGCAGGGTCCAGTTTCTCCAGTTCGTGGATTCCAGGGGGTTTGGTATTCTCACGTGAGAAAACGTTTCAAATTCGATTGTCCGTACAAAACAAAGAAACGTTGGAACCTTCGAATTTCTAGAACTAGGACCTAGAACCTGTATTCCCGTATATGGAGATAGCAGAAAAGATCAAAATAGCACAAGATAGTATGCAGAGTGGCGAAGTCGATTTAGGCCCACCATGGGCTCGCTAGTTGGTCGCCCTAGTCGCAGTAGCGTAGTAGCGCAGTAGCGCAGTCAGAGTCCTAGACACGGAGTAGATCAAATAGTACTCCGTACATTATTATACACCAGAATATAAAAAAAGATAACATTTTAGAGAAAGACCAAAAAAAAAACAAACCAAACAACACAAATAGAAAAAAGAAAGCAACTAGTCCCCCAAAAAAAGTCACCCAAAAGTCCCAATCCAAAAGCCAAGAATTTCAGTTGGTCCGAGTGGTTGACTTCTCTTCCCCCGGCTCCCCTCAGTAAACTCGTCACACTAAAGTCTGTCTCAAACTCCTCCCTTCCCCCAACTTGAGTTTCTCATCCTACAAACATCTTCGCTCATCTATAATATCTAACCTCTTCTGACTCCTTATCATCTTCGAGTTGAAGAGTCTGCTGTATCTGCTCCCCATTCCTCGCCCATCCTCGCCGGGTAGCGAAACGGATTGATCAAACAACGAGGTGGCCCGACAGGGCTGCCAGACCGATAGGAAATGTCTGGTCATATTTCATCAGAGCATTCTCGCTCTGATTCACGATCCTCTCACACGCCACGATCCCCGGGGGATTCGACACCTCGCCACTCCTTCGGTCGCACCTCCATCTCCAATCCAAATGTCTTCGCAGACGAATACTCATTAGAAACCATTGACTCCGATCGCATCGAACGACCCCATAGTCCCTCTTCCCTTGCATCCTCCTCTACTCTTCGTGAAAACACCCAGTCAAGGACCACTAGCACAGCCCCGACCGAGAACGAGAACCCTTTTGGTGATGACGCTCGGGTGTCCTTCGATGAACCTCATCGGTCAAGTCTGCCCCAAAAGGGGTACGCTTTCGCCAACAACCGTAACTCGACCTCATCTCTCAACTCGACACCTTCTATGATCCAACGAAATCAAAGTGTTTCTTCTCGTTTCTCGATTCCCCGCGCTCTCAGCCCTTACACCGGAGCCACTGGACCCAGCCATCCATATGGTATGTATCCACAAGTTGGAGTCAGTCGGTCGCCTAGTGTAGGTAGTACTTCAACGATACGCCCAATTGAACGTCCACTTGAAGAATCAACTGGTCCACAGCACCCCTACGCGATGTACTCGCAGAATGTGGTGGAGGAAGGAATGGATGACGATATCATCCCAGTCGGATTTCCAGGCCATAACCCACCATATCAACCGCCCGCTGGTCGTCAGGCTGATGATGTGGGTGATATCATTGGACCGGATGGTCATGCAGAGCCGCTACCACCCTACTCCCGCTATCCAACCGGTGCTGTACCCAAGCCTCCAGGGGCTGAGACGACGGCCGATCTCAACACCCCACCAGAGGAACACCCTCTGAATAATGAAAGCCCAAGAGCCCTACCGATTTCAGAAACCTCATCAAGGCCTTTGGTGCCTGAACATTCTGATGATGATAACAATGGTGGGAATGGGCATGGGCAGGAAAGAGTCGCTGCGACTACAGGCATTATGGCCTTCGAGGAAAAGCTCAAACGCAAGGGGAAACAGACCGCATGCTGTGGCCTGCCGGTGTGGACGTTCGTCTTGATTGCGACTGTTATGCTCATTGGAGGGTGTATTGGAGGTGTCATTGGTGGTGTTCTAGGAACTAAGAAAGCCGCAGAAGCTGCAAAGCAAGAAGACCAAGAAGCTCAAAAGTCCAGCGCCTTACCAATTATAACCGTCACTGCAACCCCTCAGATGGATGCGTCCTTGATAGCCACCCCGACTTATCTCAAACAAGTACCTACCGGCCACTATGTGGTTCCTTCCGGTTATCAGAATGGATCAGGGCTTTGCGTGGATGAGACGAATTACGGGAAAGCCTGGAAATGCTTGCAAGCGCCGAGCAAATTCAAGATCTTTGTCGGTGAAACCAAAGGTCGCCATTCTATCATTTTCGACGACAGTGCTCCAACCCCGACCTTTACATATGGTCCCCAGCCACCGTATTGGTCTGCGTCGCCTACACAAGCATTGAGTATGGCAATTGATACCACAGATATTGGCATGGGCCCTGCTCTGTTCTTCCTTTCTCCGTTCGACAAGTTGGTGATTGTCCCAGACGATACATTCTCTAACTCCCTGTCCAAGCGCACGTGGGTGGACGACAAGTGGGCAGCTACAAGCGCCTACAAGAATCTGAAGCAGACTGCAGAAGTCGGTGACAAGCCTTGGTTCTGTTGGTGGAATAACACAATGATGGAGTTCTTCTTATACGTCAACCAGTCGACGTCGCATTCCTTGGGCACTACCGCTTCCACCAACAGCGACATGGCAGCAAGCACAGCTGGCATAACTGGTGGTTCCAAACGCGACGAGACCTTTTCCGATTACCCACGGAGGATCAAGATGGAGGAGCGTCGAGATGACCCATCACGGGAAGCTCCTTACTGTCAGCAAATGCAAATTCGCAATGACGGGGGGTTGGCGCTTCTCTCGGGCAACATCATCAACATCAAAGAGAATGAGCCCACGCCAACTACTACCTACACCAATTATAAAGGTGGCACTGCCCAGACATACACTGCCCAGGCATCTTACGCAAGCCCGTGCTACTGTGTGTCTCTGACTGATTAGTTGAACTCAACCTGAAACAACATCATTTATTCATTGTGGTCCCTCCTGCTGCGGACATCGGCGTTGGCGTTGGATTGGCCAGCGAACTGGTCTCAAACTCATGTGCACATGACCGTCTTCCTTCTTGACTGTGTGATTTTATCTTCCTCTTGTCCCCGCAAGCTACTGGCCTTGCGGGATTTTTCGTTTCTTGCATTATCCGTGACTATGCCTCCCCCTGTTTTTTTTCTTTCTTTCTTTTTTCGCCGACTGTCATTGCGATATGACATGATTCTCATTACTTTGCGAGTTATTCTTTCATTTTTCGTGGGGGTATAATTACTCTATCTTTTGATCGGCTCTTCTTACTAGTTTCGACTCTGGCGTTCATTGGATTGGTATGGTTCAGGTACTGTGATATGCTTGATCATATATCGTTCTCATCTACTATGTTCTTAGGATGCTAGGTTAAATGTTACACTATCCTAGCATGTTATGGATAAGCAGTTCTATCATCATCTCTCAATAATATTGGAAGATGGACAATATATCTTGCTTAACCCTCTGTAGGATAATATTGCATATTGGTATCAAGGGATATCTGCCCCATGAATCTCTAATCAAGAACCTATAAGTAGGAGAACAGAAATCGAAGTACTTCATCAATACCGCTGGGTTATGCTTGGACTACACTCTGTATAACAGGTATTGCTTCATTAGGGTAGGTAGGCATAGTTAGCATTCCCGGACCCGTGCAGCAGTGGCGGGTGGGTGGACCCCAGAGTAGCTGACTCAGCCAAACATCACGTGTAGAGATACCACACGTGACCGCCTCCCAACCCCAGCATGCAGGTTGGAAATGACGGGCAATGACCGGCAAGGGAAGCAAAAATCACACAATCATCAAGTCTAAAATAGGGTAAAGCTCCAGCACTCGTTCGACACTTGAAAGACGGCAAGGTGTGCCTTATATCCCCCCCGGTGCCTGATTGGGAGCTCCCGCTCGACACCTGAGGCAGGCACACTTCCGACAACTCGCACCTTGCACCCCATTCCTCTTGCAACCTCTCCATCTCATCGTTCCCCCATCCATTCCTCTCCCACAGTGTCATCTTCTTTCCCCAATACCCTCCCTCTCTAGATATCGCATGATCTCGCGTCTATTTCATTGATCTGCTTTATCGATTTCCCCCCGTTTATTGCGCCTGTGACTCTTAAAAATCTGTCTTTGGACCTCCAGATCAAATGATCGCGTCTCCTAGATGACCTTCCCTCCCCCTCACCCTTCCGCCCAATCGTCGATTGCTTCTGGCACCGATAAATCTTCTTCGACCAGGACCGATATTGGTGCCTGGGGTCGGTCCGTGTCGCAGTCCGGCGCACGTCGTGGGTTGACTCCACTCGCGACCAACATATCCTCCGCCGCTCCCCCCACGGCTTCCCGGGGCTTGGACGCAGGCCTTGGGGTTTCGACACCGTCTTCTTTCTCTGCCGTGCTGAGCTCTGCCAGGGGTCTCTCCGGTGGAAGTCCCAAGCATACATCTTCGCCCTTCACATCATTGCAATCTGGCTCGCAACAGCACGCAACAACCCTCTCGTCTCCTAAGTTCCGAGCTCACACCCCTTCCATAGGGTCCCATTTGGCCTCTGCTACAGGCTCCACCCCGGGTGGAGGAGGTACTGGGGGAGGAGGTGGTGGGCCGGGTTCTTCCAGAGGTGTCTTCTCGCCGCTCTCGTCCGGAACAACCGTGAATTCTCCCACAGGCTTCGCTTCTGACAAGCCGGGTTCCACAGCCGCCCACTCGAGCCAATCGTCGCTCACCAAAATCTCCATTGCTCAGGTGTTCCTGTTGCTGGATTCTATTACAGAGAAGGAAGGAAAAGAGAAGTGGGAGACAAAGGCTGCCCAGATACACAAGGTTGGTGGTGCTGCCATATATCTCAACCCACTTGATTCTAATAACCGCAGCTTGTGACATCGAACGGAATGGAGGTCTTTTCCAAATACTTTCGCCGCCTCCTAACAGGAAATGCGCCTCAAATCTTCCCGGGCGTCAACAAGTCCGTTGAGAATGCGGGCAACTACCCTCTCCTTGTCCAGGAGCTGCAGAAAGTGTCTTCTGACATGGAGCAAGCCCAGAAAATCGCTGAGACAGTAGATACTTCTGAAGGAGATATCTTCCGCGACTTCGACCTTTCTACTTTCCTGGATCATTTCCGACTCGACCCAGTTGTCAAGGTTGCACTTGCCTTGGCCTTTAAGTTGACAAGCAAGTCGGATCTTCGTGCTAAAGGTATGTTTGCTCCTTTACGCCTATCGATTAACTCTAACCACCCCCGATAGCCGATGCCATCCTATCGAATTCCATTGCCCCTTTCTTGCAGAGCTTGGCGAGTCCCAACGAAGTGACTAAGGATTATCACAACTCCTTCCTTGGCATGACGATTGAACGTTTCATCCTATACCCTCCCCGCAACTTTACCGACGATGTCAAGGCGAAACTGGTTTACGCGGCCAATCTGCGATACCAAAAACTTGGCTTGGATATGCCATTCGAAGTTTCCTCTGCCCTACAGATGTTCAATTTTGTGAACCCTCAATATGTCCTTGTGCGACAGCTTCACGCCAAGGGAGCTCGTGCCACTGCAAATATCGAGACAATAAGTGAATTGCTAAATTCAGACCAGAAAAACTGGAGCGAAGAACATCTCGCCAGCGCCCTTCTCTTCATGATCTTGTCGCAATATTGGGAACAATTCTCGCTAGAGACATTCTTAAGTGCATATAACGACAAGCCTATCAATTGGCCCCTGGTGTTCCGCCACTTCGATCGCGAGGGCCTCCGAGTGGATCCGAAGCAATTCACCAAATTGTACAGCGTTCTTTCCGCCATGTCGGTCGACGACTCGTCTTTGGATGTTCAAAAGCTTTGGGGTGGAGACTGGGAGCATCGTGACACACAGATGTCATTCCTGACAGCTTTTGTGGCCTCTCGGATCGACCCATCACACATCACCAATCTTCGCGCAACTTTCCCCGCTGACTTCTTTGAAGATGCTCCTGATATCGTCAAATTACAAGGCGAGCGTGCGGCAAAGTCACCTCTTCGGTCCATGGACGCTATGAAAGCAATTTTCGACCTTGCTTTGTTCTCCCAGGCTTCATGGGCTGCGACAGAAAGCCAGCTTCTTATAAAAGCGGTTGTTCAATTCGATTTGCCAGTCTTCCTCGTTTCCGCTCTTGCTGTTCCCCAGCCGTGGTCCAGTGTCCAGCAGAGCTTTGTGCTGCGCACATTCATTGTATTCATCTCGAAGCAAGAGGATGGGTATCAGCTCGCTCTCCACGGCGCCTGGCGACAAGATCGACAGTGGGTGTCAGAGCAGCTTTTCACCACCTTCACTCAGGATCCCACATCCACTGCTGTGATCTATGAGCACGCCGCGTCATACGGATGGCTCGATTATCTCCTTGGGTTCACCAACGGTCTTGCCCTCGATCTCGCCTGCTACTCTCACCGCAAGAGTCCCTTTGACCTTGAGCAGTGGGTTCGAAATGCCGCACAGAAAGGCGCCATTGATATGGGTGGTCTGCTTTCCAAGTTCCTGCGAATCAAAGCCGAGGACGAATTGCACGTCCAACGGAAGGAGCAATCTGCTCATCAAATGGTCAGCCTCGCAGTCAAAACTGTTTATACGCTTTTGTCTGTATTGGAGGAATACGTTGGAGACCGCGAGAATCTCACACCTGTCCAACGCATTTGCATACAGACGTACCCTCGCCTGATCAACTACGGCGAAGGATTCGATGATATCATCGATGCCAATGGCGAGAACGGCAACACGTTGCCCGACTCAATTGACAAGCAAATGCAAGAGCTCTTTGGTAAAATGTACCATGAGGAACTTTCCCTGCGTGAGATGCTGGAGTTGATGCGCAAATACAAGTCTTCGCGCGACCCCACAGAACAAGATCTGTTCGCCTGCATGGTGCATGGCCTGGTCGACGAATATCATTGCTACCATGAGTACCCGCTCGAGGCTTTGACCAAGACTGCGGTCATGTTTGGTGGCATCATCAACTTCCGTCTTGTTGACGGCATCACGCTGAAGGTCGGTCTCGGTATGATCCTCGAGGCTGTCCGCGAACATGAACCCCATGACCCGATGTACAAGTTCGGTGTGGAAGCGATTGAGCAGTTGATCAACCGTCTCCCAGAATGGGCTGGGTTCTGCCACCTGCTCTTCCAAATCCCCTCTCTTCAAGGCACGCCCATCTACCAAAAGGCAGAGGAGGTGCTCCGCGAACAAGGAAATCAGATTGGCGAAGCGGAGGCAGGGCCCTTCGATGGTCTTGCTTCTGTGCCCCTGACTAATGGCAATTCTATCGACTCCCCCATCGCCGATGGCTCCGTGCGCAAGTTCCGTGCTGTTCAACTCGACCCACCTCTTCGATCTGAACTCTACGAAGACCCGGATGAAGACATCCAGGACAAGATTCTTTTCGTTCTCAACAATGTTTCTGAGCAGAACATTGACGAGAAACTTCAGGACCTTCAAGAAGTTTTGCGCGACCAACACCACCAGTGGTTCGCCGCGTACCTGGTGGAAGAACGTGCCAAATTGCAGCCCAATTTCCAGCAGCTCTATCTTGACCTTCTTGGGCGCATTGGTGACAAGATCCTCTGGGCCGAGGTCCTGCGGGAGACCTATGTCAGTGTCGCTAAGTTGATTAACTCAGAAGGCACTTTAAGCTCGTCCACCGATCGCGGTCACCTGAAGAATCTGGGTGCTTGGCTTGGTTCATTGACTATTGCCAAAGACAAACCTATTAAGCACAAGAACATCTACTTCAAGGGCCTGCTTCTCGAGGGCTATGACACCCAACGCCTCATGGTTACGATCCCCTTCACCTGCAAAGTTCTTGTGCAGGCTACCAAATCCACGGTCTTCAAGCCACCCAACCCCTGGCTGATGGATATTTTGGGCCTGCTGTTGGAGCTTTATCATTTCGCCGAATTGAAGCTCAATCTCAAGTTCGAGATTGAAGTCCTCTGTAAAGATCTTGATCTCGACCACAAGACAATTGAGCCTGCAATCGTCATTCGTGATCGTGCTGCACATGTGGAGGAACCACTGCCCACTGTTAACGCCCCAGAGGGTCTTACTGAACCATTTGAGGACCTGTCTCTCGGCGCTATCAACCCGGCCATCCGGAACGAGAGGCTGTCTCCGGCCGCCATCATGTCAACACTGCCAAGCCTTGACAAGATCCTTGTCCTGCCCTCATCGGCGAGCAGCATGGTCGACCCCACCGTTCTCAAACAGATTGTGCACACCGCAGTCGAGCGTGCCATTGCCGAGATCATTACTCCCGTCGTTGAGCGCTCTGTCACTATTGCGTCCATTTCCACTGTACAGCTTGTTTCCAAGGACTTTGCCATGGAGCCTGATGAGGAACGTGTGCGCCATGCTGCGGGCATCATGGTTAGACAACTTGCCGGTAGCCTGGCACTCGTCACCTGTAAAGAGCCTCTCAAGGTTAGCATGACCAACTACATCCGCATGATTCAGCAAGACTACTCCGAGCAGCCTATGCCCGAGGGCTTGATTCTTATGTGTGTCAACGATAACCTTGATGCTGCCTGTGGCATTGTCGAGAAAGCGGCAGAGGAAAAGTCGCTGCCTGAGATCGAGAAGGTGATTGAGCCTCAATTGGAGGCCCGTCGTCGCCACCAGGCCAGTCGCTCTAACGATCCTTTCATTGATCCTTCAATGAACCGTTGGGGATTGTTCATCCCAGAGCCTTACCGCCAAGCACCAGGCGGTCTCAACAAGGAGCAACTCGCCATCTACGAAGAGTTTGCCCGTCAATCCCGAGGCCCGGCGCCATCCAATGATGCATCGGCCGGCCGTCAGCTCCCCGACGTGCTTGGAGAATCCTACCCTGCTATTCCAAACCTTTCCACCCCAGCTGAGCAGCCAGCTATCCCTCACAGAACCCCGCAGGCGCAGCCTGCCGTTTCTCAAATGCCCCCCGTTCAGACCAACGGGTTCCTCGATGCCCAAAGCCCCCGGGAAAGAGTTGAAAGCCTCGTCTCCGACCTACAGCAGTCTGCTCGCAGCGCCCCTGAAGAACACGTCAAGGATCTTGGCAGAGATAGTGCAGTTCTTCAAGAATACAACCAGGCCTTGCGCAGCATCCTTCACGCGACGAACGGAGAAGAGCTAGCACGACTGACCTCTTTGAAGGTTTGCACCCTTCTGTATTCCCAGCCACATGGATCTCTCGAGATTGAAGTTCTCGTGCATCTTCTTGCCAAGCTGTGCGATATGTCCAGTCTCATTGCTCGGTACACGTGGGCACTACTCTCCGAAGTTGATGATGAGCACATGTTCAATGTGCCGGTCACCGTTGCTCTCATTGACGCAGGTCTCCTGGACATCCGTCGGGTCGATACGAACCTGACCCGACTCATTCAATCCCGGAACGTGCCCGCCTTAGAGTTGCTGGGTAACTTGATGGATCGCGTTCTTTTCAATGAAGAACCCTCAGCCCTTCGATCAGACTTCTCTGGAAGTCTAGATGCTATGAGCCAATGGCTTGCCGAGGATGCCAGCGTGGCTCCAGGTCTTGAAATCGTGCGAAAGCTGCGCGAGTCCGGTATTCCCGAGGTCGTCAACACCCTCCTTAGTGACCAAGCAAGGTCCAAGCGAGACCAAATGGAGTACATCTTCAGCGAGTGGATCGGTATTTACAAGGCCCCCGGTGCGACTGACCGCACCTTCCACTCTTTCCTTCAGGACCTCCACAACCGCCAAGTGATGAACAGCCAGGAGGATTCCGCACTATTCTTCCGTCTCAGCATCGACATTTCCGTCGCCATGTTTGAGCATGAGTCTCAGAACCCCAACGGCAGCATTGACGAGGCCTTCCTCTACATCGATGCCCTCGCTAAGCTCGTCATTCTTCTCATCAGATTCCAGGGCGAGAGCGCTGGCGCCGTCAAAGCCAGCAAGGCTACGTACTTTAACTCCATTCTGTCTCTCTTGGTCCTGGTCCTCAACCACCACCAGGTCATGAGAGGAGAAGCTTTCAACCAGCGTGTATTCTTCCGTCTCTTCTCAAGCATCCTGTGCGAGTATTCTATGAACGGCCTCCAGCACACTGAGCAGCACCAGGGAATGATTTTCGCCTTGGCCAACAAATTCCTCTCCTTCCAGCCCCGCTATGTGCCCGGGTTCGTTTATGGCTGGCTTTGCTTGGTTTCCCACCGCGTCTTCATGTCTGACATGCTCAACATGCCTGATCGTGCAGGATGGGCACCTTACTGCGAAATCATGCAAGCCTTGCTATCCTACATGGGCGAGCAACTAAAGGCTGCCAACATTACATACGTTGCTAAAGATCTATACAAGGGCGTTCTCCGTATCTTGTTGATTCTGCACCATGATTTCCCCGAGTTCGTGGCTGAGAACCATTTCCAGTTCTGCAATGTAATTCCGGCCCATTGCGCCCAACTCCGCAATCTTGTCCTCAGTGCATACCCCTCTTCGTTCCAGAAACTTCCCGATCCTTTCCGCGAAGGCTTAAAGGTCGAGCGTATCGAGGAGATGCGGGAAATCCCCAAGATTGCTGGTGATATCGTTGCTCCTTTGCAACTCGCCAATATCAAGGACATCGTTGATGGTGTGCTCCAGAACGAGAATGTCTCCGAGTCTGCTGTTCAGCAGCTTTGCGACGCCATTCTTAACCCTGATTCCAAGGACACCGGCCTCTTCTTTGTCCCCGTCGACGTGGATGTCGTCCTGGTTAATGCGCTTGTATTGTATGTTGGCCAACAAGCCGCAGTGGAGCATGCTTCCAAGGGCAACACCCGCAGCGCCTTTGAGAACTCGACTCACGCTGCTCTTCTGGAGAAGATCGCGCAAGTTCTGCGACCTGAAAGTCGCTACTACTTGCTTAGTGCAATGGCCAACCAGCTCCGCTACCCCAACAGCCACACCTACTTCTTTAGCTTCACGATTCTCCGTTTGTTTGGCGTGGACTACTCCGAGCAAGATGACTCGGATATCCGCCAGCAAATCATTCGTGTGTTGTTGGAGCGGCTGATTGTCCACCGCCCGCATCCATGGGGTCTGATCATCACCCTGCAGGAGCTCCTCCAGAACCGGAGCTACTCATTCTTCCGCCTTCCCTTTATTCAGGCGGCACCTGAGGTAAGCTCACCACGAATCTTCCACAATCTCACGATACTAACTCCTCAGATTGGCCGTCTTTTCGACGCTCTTCTCCAACATATCCAACAACAGAGTCCTCGGCCCATCGCCTAAGATTCTCTGGGCTTCTCATCCTCATCCTCTCCTTCCATATCTCTCCTCAAGTTCTTTCTCTGGTGACTCGGGCGGTACAGGAGTACTTCGTTGCATGTAATTTTTCACGGGGTTCTCTTCCGCAATTGCTCCTTTGCGCCTTTTTCCATTTTATCTTTTCAGTTCATGTTACGGCAGGGGTTAGCCGCGGTGATGGCATGCATATTTATTTTTTTCTCTTACGATTTCCGCATGACTTGAGGTTCCATGATATTTTTTCGCGTCTCACGCTGCCCGCGACTTGTAATGATAAGACTGTAAAAGCTGGAGTTGATGGTGTCTTCATTATCTGCATGGGGCAATGCTAATTTACTATTCTTATGATCATTGTAGCCTCTTTTTGGACCCTCCATATATGGCTTCATATAGTTCAATGAACCACATCTCTTTGTCACTCGTTGTCAATTAGCAATCACGCCCTAGACTGAATTTATCCATAAGGGAATGACCCCCGAAGGTCTCGTTTATATGTAGGTGTACAACTATCAGATGCTAAATAAAATGGGAGAAGAATTGGCAGATCGTAGGCATCTACTAGTCGTAGGGCGAAGCTTCCGACGGAGGAGACCTCGGTGCAGATAACGACGATAACAGGATAAGCCTCATGAGACCTCAACTTCCAAGCTTGTTTCTGCCAACTATTCCCTCTACAATGGCGGACTCCGAATTTGGAGACGAGTCCGAATATGGCTCATCTTCTACCAGGGCAGTCATCATGGTGGGTATATTGATGCACGTTTCCCAATTGTAACTGACGCAAGACAGGACGCGGTCCTCGCGCCGTTTCGCGCGTTGGTATCCAAGTCCGCCTTACGGCTATACCTAAACACGCTGCTGTTCATGGGTGCCGCAGCATTCCTAACTGGAATCTCCGCAATTGCCTATGGTGTCTTTTATTTCAAATTCATTCCCACGGTCGGACTACAGCGCGAAGTCCATCTACAATTCGGGTACGATCACATTCCCCGCAACCAGACACCGAGCTTAACTAACTCGTGCACAGCAATGGCAACCCTTGGGGCACAGCAAACTTCGACTCCGAGTTCGTGGCTCTCCAGCCTTACGACGTATCTGTGACTCTCGAGCTTCCACGCACGCCCTCAAACCTCGATACAGGCAACTTCATGCTCGACCTCACCCTCTTCTCCTCCCGCCCCGCGTCATCCCTCCTACCCGGTCCGAATAATGCCCCAATCTCGCAGGCCCGCCGCCCTGCTATCATGACCTATGCTTCGCCGCTGGTGGATGTTGCTCGCAGAGCAGCGCGTATGCCGCTCTATGTTGTTGGTTGGTACCGGGAGTCGGAGACGCTGGAGGTGCCGATGATGGAGCAGCTTGAGTTTGCGAAGGGGCTGCAGAATCTACCGCAGAGTCTGCGACTGGAGATCCAAAGTGACTTGAAGATGCAGATATATACCGCTCGGGTGGAATTCCGTGCTAGGCTTACGGGGCTCAGGTAGGTCTTTTTTGAGATCGGGATGTTTAAGATGTGGCTAACAGATCGACAGCTGGCTTATGTATCGCTGGAAGATTACTTCTTTTGTTGTTTTCAGCTCTCTATTCTGGTCTGTGTCCATACTCTCTGCTGGCTTGACATGGCTGGCAATGACTTGGATTTTGGGGACTGAACCTAAGAATGAGATTAAGGAGGAGCCAGAAGACTCTATCAAAGAAGATCCGGAGGAGCAGGATACTTCTGACGAATCTTCCGAGGTCAAAAAGGAGGAGCCGGAGGGGCAGGAAAGGAGGTTGCTTTCTAGTTATCCGGCTGAGGGTGATGAAGCTGGTGCAGGCTCTGGACTAGAAAGTGCGGAAGCTCGTGGAGTACAGAGACGGCGGAGTCATTTGACACAAACAGATTGAAAGTGATTTCACTGGTCTAGCTGGTCTGATTGGGTGCTATATGCTGTAATGTCGTTATGATATAGTGTGAATGGCATTGTGGATCGTTTGGGCCGATTGCGCCAACGCAAAGCGGGGGGAACTTTCTTCCCCCTCCATTCTTCACATCTCAACCACTCCGCCCCCAATGCATATCCTGGTATGTAGAGATATAGTTCTTACAGTGTGAATTTGGAGACTCATCTCTGTCTAGGTCACCAACGACGACGGTCCTCCGTCAAACCAGTCATCGCCGTACGTGCATTCGCTCGTTCACTCGCTCCAGTCCGCCGGTCACACGGTCTCGGTCATTCTCCCACACCAGCAGCGATCATGGATCGGTAAAGCGCACATCGTAGGCGCATCCGTCAAACCTACTTACTTCCGTCCCGGAACGCTCCACCATGAAGACGGGACAATACACCATCTGCCCCGGGGCAGTGATGGTGAACCCAACGAAGGCGACGAATGGGTTCTGATCGACTCCACTCCCGCAAGCTGTGTCCAGATCGGTCTATATCACTACTTCAAAGAACGTGGCCCTATCGATGTCATTGTGTCTGGTCCAAATTATGGTCGCAACACAACCGCACTATTCGCATTGTCAAGTGGAACCATTGGCGCAGCGATGGAAGGTGCCTGCTGCGGCAAGCGGTCAATTGCTCTGTCGTATGCTTTCAGCTCTCGAAACCATGACCCTGTTGTTATCGCAGAGGCCTCGGCCCATTCGGTCAAGGTGATTGAGCATCTTTGCGCGAACTGGGCAGACGAGGTGCACCTCTATAGCGTCAATGTTCCCCTTGAACCAGGCGTTAGTGAGAATAAGGTCTTGTATACCAATATGCTGCAGAATACGTGGACCGGGAGTTGCTTCCAGGCTGTCGATCCCACGGCCGCAGACGACCCTGATTTGCAAGAGAAGCTGCTCCGCGACGGAGGCGAGGCGGAAGGAAAGAAGCCGGATCAGACCGTCGGTAATAGCGAGAAGTCAGCCTATGGACCCCGAATTCAACACAAGCATTTCAAGTGGGCGCCGAGCTTCCAGGATGTTTACCGAAGCGTGGAGGAAAGTGAGCCTGGCAATGATGGCTGGACCGTCAAGGAGCAAATGACTAGGTTTGTCCAATGCCCTTCTAGTTATGAACATCGACTGACTTTCCACAGCGTTACGCCTCTCAAGGCCAATTTCATGCACGCACCGGGTATTTCGGGGGAGATTAAGCTGTAAGTGAAGACTTTGATATGATGGGAGCATGGTATGGAGGGTTCTATCCGAAATCTACATGTTGCATGCACTTTAGATATCTGGCTTAGCTGTTAGATACCATGTCCCCTCCCCTTGATCCGCTTTTCTTCTTGTATTGGCGCCCTTTCTGATAGACGGAGATCTTGTAGATCGACTAATCAGCCCTCGCTGTACTCCCTCGTCGACTGCGATGACTCTTACGTGCAAGAAATGGTTGACCGGGCATTGACCCGTCGCTTGGGAAGTGCCTCCAAGCGTGTGTCTTCTGTGTCCGAACTACCGGACTCTTCCGCACCACTTTTCCAGTACCGCGAATATGAGCGCCTCGACTTCGAACATATCATGTCCAGATCCTCGACGTCTCTTTCAAGCGCGTACATCATCCGGAAAGCTTTGATTCGCAAGCACTATCTCTCAAACACAGTGGCCAATTGGATCTCAAAACACCCAGATAGCATCCTACGACGCCACTTCAAGCCCGCTTTCGACTTCGAACTCGACTATGCCGAATTCCTCGACGACGCCCTGCTAGAAGCATATGAGCTGAACGACAGCCTAGCCAAGAACGAAGAGCGACCCGACTCCGAAAAGGAATGGTGGATCCTCAAGCCCGGCATGAGCGATCGAGGCCAGGGAATCCGCATCTTCAACAGTGAAGACCAGCTACGCGAGATCTTCGAGGAGTGGGAAGAAGACTCAGACGACGAAAGCGGATCTGAGACGAACGCCGACGACGCAGAAGCCGACGGCAGCGCTGCCCTAGACACAGGCATCGTCACTTCGCAGCTCCGCCACTTCCTCGCCCAGCCCTACATTGACCCTCCCCTCCTCCTCCCATCGTCCTCGAACCGAAAATTCCACATCCGCACCTACGTCCTCGCCTCGGGCTCACTCAAAGTCTACGTCTTCAAGGAGATGCTTGCGCTCTTCGCTGCTAAGGCCTACTGCGCCCCACACGAAGAAGAAGACGACGTCGCCGACCTCGCTCGTCATCTGACCAACACCTGTTTCCAGGAAGGCGGTAGCTCGAACGAAGGTAGTGTGCGTCGCTTCTGGGACCTCGACCATCACGTCCCCGGTCTCAGTGCAGACTGGAAGGAGAAGATCTTTGACCAGATCTGCTCAGTGACGGGTGAGGTGTTTGAGGCTGCGGCTCGGGGTATGATGGTTCATTTCCAGACTCTGCCTAATGCGTTTGAGTTGTTTGGTGTTGATTTCCTCGTTGATGCCAATGGGGATGTGTGGCTGTTGGAGCTCAACGCGTACCCTGATTTCGCGCAGACTGGTGAGAATTTGAAGGAGGCTGTTGTTGGGCGCTTGTTTGAGGAGGTGGTTGATGTTGCTGTCAAGCCGTTCTTTGGATTGGGTGATGGGGCTGGTACTGATGATATGAAGCTGGTTGCTGATATTGATCTCGGGAGACATGCTTAGAGATGGGGTTAGAATAGATGATGATGTAGATATACCACTTGTGATGTACAAGAATAAAAGTTTCGATTTGGATATTTCATATAATAAGGTCTTTCCTCTTCTCTTCACGGCACTTGTTCTGCCCAGTTATCTACATAGTCCTCCCCGCTAATCAAAGATCATCCGCTCGCTCAGTTATCATTCTTCCAGAAAATACGACCCTCAAACAAACGACGCGCTGTACTAAAGACCGTGGCTGAAGTCAATGCCCCATCTACATCGAAATCGGCACCAACCAGCAGATTCCCACTGGCGTGGCCAATAGTAATGCCAGCACTGTCGACGGGATTCTCATCCACAACACCAGCCACTGTACTCTGTGGCACACGAGCAGCAGTAGCAAGAGCCAAAGCAACAGTGATGGGGACCGCCTTATGTGGCTGTCCAACAGAAAGAGCACGAGCCAAAAGATCAACATCAGCAGACGTCTGGCTCTGCTGAATATCTCTGGAATCGGTGGTAGAAGGGGCAGCCACGATACAGATCTTAGGCACACTACCGGGCACCGCCCCAGTCTCATCCGCAATACCCATCTTAACACCCGCCTGCCGACGAATCGAGTCCAATCGCGACAGCAAATCCGAATGAGCAGTGATCTCATCAGGAGTCAAATTCCCACTCACATCGAGATCAACCGCCTGCACAAAGACACACGGATTGCCGACGTCGAGGCACGTAGCCCTGATGCCATCAAAGGTATCGACAACATTACCGGTAGGCAAGAGTTTCCCCGTAACCGAGCCAGCAGGGTTAATAAAGTCGAGCTGGACACGGGCAGCAGTACCAGCGACACCGTCAATAGCGAAGTCCCCGCTGGTGGCAGCTTCGCCGTCAACAACAGGAAAGGATGAATGGATGATCTTGCCGGTGTTGGTGTTGTGGATGCGTACCGAGGCTGAATCCGGGCTGGGGTTCTGTAAGGGGAATATGTGTGAATCGACGGCGAAGGGGCCGACGGCGGAACTCATGTTCCCGCAATTACTGGAATAGTCGACATCGGTGTTCTTAATGCCGAGGGATACGAAGGTGTAATCGACATCGGCTTCGGCGTGTGTCGAGGTCCCGACTACGCAGACCTTCGAGAGGCTGGATAGTCCACCCCCTAATCCGTCTAGTTGGCGGCCATGGGGATCTGGACTGCCGATTACACTGCGGAATATTGGGGCCCAGACTTTTCTGTTTGGGGGTAGGTCTTCTTGTTTGAAGAAGACTGCGCGTGAGGTGCCGCCGCGGTAGTATGCTGCTGGTAGAGAGTGTTGCATTTTGGTTTGGAGATATCGCCGGCTACCGGGTGCTAATGAGGTCAATCCTGACCGGTATGGTAGGCGAGATAGTTTGAACATGGTTTATAGTAACCTGGGTATTGTTTAGGGGAGAGGGGAGATCATATATGGTCTAAATGCCTTGGTCTAAAATACCTCGGAGTCACTCCGCTGACGGAGTCGGACCGTTCCGTGTGGAGCGGATGGGCCGACTGGGAGAGGATGAAGGTATAGATCGTATTTTATATTATTGCTTTATGGATCTAATAGTGAAGAATATAGCATATTCGAAAGGGACAAGGCACGCGAATACGAGCTTTTTAAATTTTTTTAGCCAAATCGCTGCTTCGCCAGAGCTTGCAAGAAGCTCATAGTCTCCTGCTCCTTCTGTCGATATGCCTGCGCACGTTCTTCTCGCTCCGCTGTTCGCGCACGAAGAATCTCCTCTCTCCGGATCTCACGATCGTTCTTCTTACGCTGATCTTTCTCCTTCTCCCGTTTCAAGGCAGAAAACTCATTCTCCCCGCCCATTAAATCTTCATCCCGAGCTGCCTCGGGTGAAGCACCGCGCGCTTCCGCGAATGCACGGTTGCTCGAAGCAACTTCTCGCCGCTTCTCGAGCTGTCTTTCCCGTGTGCCCGCCTCAGCCCGCGGTGCAATTTCGTCTTGGAGATGGCGCATTTCGGATTTATGCGAACGAATTTCAGCGCGGTACTGATCGCGTGATTCACCGCGGGCAGCGATGGCATCATCAATAGCAGATTCTGGGGGGTGGGTCAGCACTCTGGTTATATTTGGGGAAGTAGAAAAGCGTACCTCGTTTAAGCTCAAGATCTTGCATAGTTGGGATTGCAGGGCCAGCTTGTGGGCCGCCTCTCCCTGATCGAGCTTGTGGCAGACTAGGCCCGTACTCATCATCCTCATCCTCATCGTCATCGTCATCGTCATCATCGTCGCCTACTGGCGGGTTCTGTGTGGCTTCACTAGTCGCTCGCTGGCCCTGCGTATAATCAGGCGATTGGCGTCCGCCCCCCGGGCCAGCTGCTGGTTCTTCTTCTGCACTCCGGCGTGCCTTGTCGAGTGTAACGGGATCATACCATCCCTCAGCGAGCTCTCCACGGTTCCTATGATGTCAGTAATTGTCGTGTTAAGCGAGGAACACCCTCAGACCTACCATTTTTGCGTAAAGCTCTTCCATCGCCCTCTCACCTCGTCTTCACTCAAGTCTTCAATGTATTTTCCTTTTTGGATATCCAAGTACATGCCGAACATGGGCTCGTAAACCTTCAGGTCGCGCCCTGATAGCTCGCGCGCTTGGTAAGGGAGCACGACCGGTTTCGCTGGAGCATCTCTGTGTCGTCGCTCGTGGTGTCCGCGCTCTTTGTCTTCGCTATGGCGGTGGTGACGGTCTGATCTGTGCCTGTCTGATCGATGCGGAGAGCGCGAGCGCGAGCTCTCTCGTGGCCGGTGGCGGTGGGAATGGCCGTGGCGGCTGCGGTGATGGCGGCTTGAGCTTGGTGCAGAGGGAGAAGCGGCTCGGTGCGATGAGCGAGTTGGTGAAGGCATTTTCGCTGATTCCTTCGTGGTTGGGAGGTTCTGGAAAGTCTAGAGGAGTTTGGGTGATAAGGAAAGCCGGGTCTGCTTATCGGTTCGGCCACCAAGATTGTCCCCGGGTTTTCGATTCCAACGCATTCTTCGTCTCGATTTTGTTGATTTCGACTACAAATTTATACAGAAATAAAGGCTGCTAGATTACGGAGCAAATATTTTATCCAAGGGGGAAAAAAAAACTTCATTGTGATAAATACATCTAGGCGAAGAGGTATACAACAATTCAATAATTCAGCGACCCCAAATCAGCTTTAGCTGGGAGGAGCACTCTGCTCCAGGCTCGGGCTAGCGGTGGCCTCAGCAGGGGTAGCAGGTGTACTCGACTGCGAGTTGGCCTTAGACCGGTTGGCCGCGGCCATCTGCCATGCCGGGATGGAGGCAGACCGACCAAGCTGCGAGAGGGGGTTGGGGCTCTGGCTTGTGCTCACCGGGGCAGCGGCTGGAGTTGGCTCCTGTTCAGCTGGAGTCACAGTAGCAGCCAAGCTGTTGGTAGCGGCAGGGGGAGCGGAAGTGGCGGGGGTCTCTTCCGGTGCCGGGCGAGGAATGCTGGGGATGGGAGTGGATCCAATAGTCCTACCGGCAACGGGGGTAGCTCCGCTACCACCAAGCCGGTTGCCCAGCAAGGTCTTCAAGCTCTTGAGCTCAGTTCCGAGCTCCTTCAGTCGGTTCTCATTGCCTTCCCGGGCACCTTCAAGGGCCTTGGGAATGGCATCCTTCAATGACTTCACTTCGTCGCTAATGCGACGAGTCTCATCATCTCTTCGGCGGGATGAGTTCTTGAGGTCAGCAACAAGGTTCTCCACGTCCTTGAGAGCCCCATCCAAGCGCTCGGTACGGGCTTCCTCGGCGGTCTTCAATGCAGCAGTGTCGGTCGATAGTTGTTCGATCAGAGTAAATGCGCGTGAGAATTGCTCATCGATGTTTTCTTTATCTTGCTCCAGCTGGGGAGGGGTCGGTGGGGCGATCAAAGGTGCAATATAACGCTGGGTGGATTGATCAGCGCCATTAGTTTTGAGAGAGGGGACCATTCGATACCTTTGTGACGGTATACAACCCATAACCAACTCCACCCACGACTGTCGCCATAATAAACCAGTCACGCCAATCTCTCTTGGGCGGCCTTTTCATGTGATTAGTCTCAAACACCATGCGACGATCGATAGGTAAACGTACTCAGGAGGCGGCTGCCATTGATTATATGGAGGATAGCCATATCCTTGAGGCGGTTGTGGTTGCCGGTAAGGAACTGGCTGTGAAGAGTAACTAGGCGCCGGGGATACCGAAGCTGTAGCTGCGGCTGCGGCAGTCGGGTCTTCGCCCACTCGCGATAAGGCAATGTCCACTTCCTCTTGAGTCAAGTTCTTAGATTGAAGGAATGAGACCCTCTTTTCAATGGGTGAAGATGCAACCGATGGGTCCTGAAGGACTAAATAAAGTCAGCGATCATTACACATCAAGTTGTGTGCCTCGTAGTCCATACAGGTAATCTAGCGGACACATGAGTTAGCGGTAGCTCCGAAAGCGGATGATAGTAGAGAAACATCATGTCAATAAATAACTTACAGCTGAGGCAATCAGCTCCTCGCGTGGAGCCATTATGATTGATGCTGACTGCCAGTGAAGTGCAGGAGAGATGAATTAGGGAGAGAGATACGACGCTCACATCGGCAATCGCCATTTGGACCTCGGAACTCGCGCCAACGCCAAGACTTCCCCAGACCGGGAGTCTCGTGATTATCGGCGAAACTGTTTTTCCTTTAAACCCACACCGCCTGCTTCATTTGAAAAGTGGCACGCATTTGTTTACATCGACTTAAATCCCGCCTCGTGCCTGCCAAACAACTAGATCAAACCCCTCCTCTCGGTTTTTGTGGTGCAACCCACTTGGACCTTGGAATTTTGTCAATATACAACCATATCGAAAATCCAGTTGTCAAAAGGGTCGCCTTGTCTATTGCCGCCTTCGCGGCTTGTTTATCACCATGTCGCAAGATACTGGGCTTTTCAGTATTAAGCGCCCCCGAGAAGTATAGTTCCCTCATATCTAGCGCAAGACTTGGGGCTAATTTACATTGCGATCAAGACTCTCGGGAGTGTGCAGAATTTCTCCGCCATCCCCCAACCGCAGTCGGCATTGAAGCGCGCAAGCTCTATCGGATTCCAAAACCCCCCGTTCAGCTCTCAGAACCACCGAAGTTCCTTGATGGGCTCCACTGGTCGCCCACAGCAGCCCAACTTTACGCGCATGTCAATTGGTGGACCATATGGCGCTGATGCCGGCCTTTCATCTGTTCGCCGATCTGTGTCGAGTAATATGTTCAGTGGGGCCGGTGCCGGTCGACAGAGCTATGCGCCAGGGTCGCTTTCATCCAACCCTGCGCCTCCTCAGAACCCACAGCGCAGAAGCAGTGTGTTTTCACGACCATCCACGGGAGGCGGGCCGATGGGACATCAATCTTTCTTCACTCAAGTTCCCACCGTGGCTGGTGTTCCCAGAGACCCGCGCCCTCTCAGAGACCGATCTTTCCAGGCACGGATTGGCCAGGAACTGTTGGAGTATTTGACCATTCATGGGTTCGAATTGGAAATGAAACATTCCTTGGGGCAGAACACTCTTCGCTCGCCAACCCAGAAGGATTTCAATTTTATCTTCCAGTGGCTCTATCATCGAATCGATCCAGGATACAAGTTCCAGAAAGCAATGGACTCTGAAGTACCGCCAATCCTGAAACAGCTAAGATACCCATATGAGAAAGGCATTACAAAATCACAAATCGCAGCCGTTGGTGGCCAGAACTGGTCGACCTTCCTCGGAATGTTACATTGGTTGATGCAATTAGCACAGATGATGGATCGCTATCAGTCCGGCGAGTATGATGATGCCTGCGCTGAGGCGGGTGTCGATGTCAGCGGTGATCGCATTATTTTCCGTTTCCTCACTCAAGCCTATCATGATTGGCTGCAGGGTGGTGAAGACGAGGATGATGACACCGCGGAGAAACGGTTGGTTCCGCACGTTGAAAGCATGTCGCGAGAATTCGCTGTTGGCAATGAGCGGTACGTGCAGGAAATGGAGGCACTAGAGGCGGAGAACCGGGCTCTTCGCGACCAAATCGAGGAAGTGGAGAAGAGTGCTCCTGATATCGCCAAGTTGGATAAACACTTCCGCATCTTGGAGGATGACAAGAGGAAATTTGAGGATTATAATCAGAACGTCAAAGGCAAAATTGAAAAATACGAGACTCGCATAAAATTCCTCGACGCGGAGATCCAAAAAACCGATACCGATCTTCAGGCCACTGAATCTGAGCGTTCCGATCTGCAAGCAAGTGTTGATCGCCAAGGCATCACTATCCAGGATATCGACCGCATGAACTCGGAGCGAGAACGTCTGCAGAAGAACCTGGAAGATACCGTGGCTCGCCTCGAAGAGGCCCATGCCCGTGTCATGGAGAAGGAAGCGGAAGCCAGTCAGAAACTGGAAGATCTGGAACAGATCGTGAAAGCTTACAATACTCTTGGCTACCAAACTAGCTTGATCCCCGCGGCTGCGGAGAACGCGAAGGGCCAAGATTATGAACTTAGTCTCAATATTAATGAGAGCAATTTCTCCGCGAGCCAGATTGGTGGCCCTCCCAACCGAATTTCTCCCGAGGGAGATCGCCTATTGGCGGAGCCTTTCACTGGCTACCACCCGGCACATTTGCTGAGTTTGGATCTACGGGGCTCTGTCCGAAACAGCCTGCAAGCACTCCGGAAAGAGATCAATGAACGACGGAAGCAAGGGATCGATGATGACCTTGACCGCCGCAATCTACTCGACAACATCAAAGAGGCAATGGATGAGAAACGAAGCGAGGTCGAGGCCCTGGAGCATCGACGCCGGGCAGCAGAAGAAGAGTTTGAACGAACAAAGGAAATCACAACTACTCAGAAGCTGGCCTCCGATGCCCAAATTGAGAAGATGGAGAAGGAGTTGGCAAAGATGCGCGCTACACTCAGTGACAGTGTACAATTAATGGAGCAGCGCGAGATGAACACCAATATCGAGTACGAACAACTGACGCTACGGGCAAATTCTCTCCGAGAGGAGTTGCACACCAACGTCGAAACGATGCTAAACGACGTGATTCGCTTCAAAGTACATGTTCAAAAAGGTCTCGAGGACTACGAGAGCTTTGTCGTCGATGAAGTGGAACAAGAGCTTGGAGGTGAAGAAGTTCTTGAAGAGGAGCTTTGAGGTTACTTTGTCATGATTTGATGATTTGGTGTTCAATTTAATATTGTTGGTTTCATGTACAATACCCCGGATCAGTTCAGGACGCGCAATGCACATATCGTTTTTTGCTTCTTGTTTATACACGGCAGTAATATTAGCCCTACATAGTGGGGAGGGGAACGCTTAAGGCTGTATGCTCTCTGGCATACGGGTCGATTTAGCACTCGTACTTCAGCTTCATACTTGTACATAAAAGAATCCGGGCGCGTAGCCTAAGTGAATTTAGAGAGGCGTAGGAGTGTGTATTCTTAATCTAACTATAACTATCTGCTACTTAACTATATAAGCTCAGACTCAGCCTCACTAATACCCTATTCATGCTTATTTTATATGAAAAGTTATGTCCAAGTTTCACCTATAGAAATGAATCCATGGCATACTAAGTGTCACACCACGACTTATGTGACAATCCGCTCCTTCAGCTCAATGCCAAATTTATCTTTTAGTTCATCCCGCAACAACCTGGCAATTTCCGCACTCGACCAAGGCGCCACCATACCCGTCGCCGGAATGCGTCCCTCCAACACAGCCAGAACCCCTACAGCACAGGGAAGTCCTACAAGTTTCGCCATCGCACTGCGACACCCCGGCCCAAGAGGCTCCCCATATTCAACTAGAGTACTCGATCTCTTTTCCACCGAACCATCCGCATGTTTGATATCAAAGATGTGCTGCAACACAATCATATCTCGTTCTCCAGGCTGGTAGGTCATTCGGGTCTCCAGCACGGCACAGAGCGTGTCAAGAGGTGTACGATATCCACCAACAGGCGTGGGACCAAAGAGACCAATCCACCGTAGACCTGACAATACACGATCGACATCATCGTTGTCCGTGACGAACGCCTCAATCTTCCGCCTAACTGCATTTTCAACCTCCTTCGGTGACGAGGACTCCGAAAGTCCAAGTAGGGAAATAGTCAATTGCACCCAAGTTGTACCCAACCTCTCCAGCACAGCCATTCGCTCCTGCGAGAAGTACCCAATGGCCACCAACGCGCGAATTATCTCAGGGAACCCGGCATATCGTAGGGTGCCCCGGAAGACGGTGTGTGCTTCGGGGATGTTATAAAACTCGCGGAACCCGACTGAGTCTCGGTTGGGGTATCCAACCAGGTTGAACCCCGGGAAAATGCGCTGTGGTGAGGCAGCAGCCATCAGATTCTTTCCGTCCACGGTTGCAATGTCGTTATCGCGGTACCATTGTGCGGAATTGAGAAGGGCAAGGAGACCTCCTCGAGGACTCCAGGAGAACTTGTAACCCAGCGGGTTGTCGGAGTTCTCGGGTGCAGGGAGAGCACCACAGTAGCTCGTGAAGGCTTTCACTTGTCCGCCTGCTTTGTGGACCTCGTCAATCGTCTTTACGGCGTAGAGGTGGTCGATGCCAGGGTCGAGACCGATCTCGTTGAGGACTGTTATACCTGCGGCCTTGGCTTGGTCGTCTAGTGCCCAGAGGGCGGGCGAGATGTAGCTCGTTGTCACGACTGGTTTGCTGTATTTGATGGCGGCTGAGACAACGAGGGCGTGGTGAACGTAGGGGATGAGGGAGATGACGATATCTGTTTGGGAGATGGCTGCGCAGAGGTTCTCCGGCTCGTTGACTACATCGAGAGCGATGGCTGTGGTGGACTTGTAGTTTGCGGTGAGGGCCTGGGCGACACTTAGAGTGCGACAGGCTACGGTGACCTTGACGCCTGCTTCGGAGAGCGCTTGGACGGCGGGCTCACAGA
Organism: Penicillium freii; assembly: GCA_028827385.1. Taxonomy (NCBI): domain Eukaryota; kingdom Fungi; phylum Ascomycota; class Eurotiomycetes; order Eurotiales; family Aspergillaceae; genus Penicillium; species Penicillium freii. The sequence continues at coordinate 4,208,254 of JAQIZX010000004.1, read as the reverse complement.
CAAAGCCTGCACCCAGAAGGAGGGCTTTCTTCCCGATTGCAGAAGGCATTGTAATGATATCTTCTTGGGTCTGAATCGTGCTGATTCACTGTTACTGTATGAGAAGCACTGGATATGAACAGAATGAGAAGTGCAGACCACTAGCAACGCGAGATGACTCGACAGAGTGCACACCCAGTGATTACAAATGATGACAGGGGATGACAGCTGGTGACTATCTCTATAGGGCAACTTGGTCGGGGCTAACATCGCTAGTGTCGTGTTAAGTAGGTCAAAGGATCGCTAATGAGGGGATTTTAACCCAATCGAAGTTTACAGTCACCAATGATGGGATTATGTGTAGAATGATCATTCCATTGATAAATTGGCCTTTGAGACACTTGAAACGGACTCCGTAAAGTCAAGGCTATTTTCCAACGTTGTTGTACTTAATCAAAACGGATTTATTGTGCGTATGTATATACCCTTAGAAACATCAAACAATAATATCCTTGTCCAACTTCCGAAACATCAACCAGAAACCAGCCGTAATAGCAAGTTATACACCGATCAAACACCTGTAGAAAGTAGTCATATTAGGATCTTTTGCAGCCGGCGAGATCGCAATGTCTAATGCATAGCTAATCGAAGCCGTTCCCACAAATAATGCCTGCACGATAGACTTCATGCTCCTTGGGGCTCGCGAATAGCAAAACTCTGACCCAGTCGTCACGCAGAAGATCTCCCCAATCGCCATAAGCACGTAACACGGCACCTGCAGGAACACATTGATATGCTGCGGAATGGTGCCATTTTTCGAATCCGGACAGGCCATGGGATAGTCAGGACACGGCCCAGCGCGGTAGATAAAGGCCTGGAGGCCAGTCGCGCAGGCCAAAGAGGCGCCCATGAGGAAGAAACCGACGGAAATACGAGTAATGGGACGAAACGGAATTTTGCGGCGATTGAGAAAGGGAAACAGGCATTGTTGGATCAGTGGTCCTGCGATGATGCAGGCAATATGGTTAAAATTCGGCATCACGTCGTTGGGGATCCCATAAGTTTCCATTTGACCGGCTTGCGAGATCAAGTTATTGTATGTTTGTCCCCAGCAGAGCCAGACAACTGGGAATGCGAGACTGGGAAATGTTAGTTTGCGGAGAATGGGCTGGGAAATTAGCAACCTACCAGATTTGACACGCTATGAGGGCATCGCGGACTCCCTTCAGGAATTGTTAAAATAAGTACATACAATCGACGATATGGCGCTTGACTTGCACCATACATAGAGAAATAAGAATGCAATAATAATAGTCGCTGCTGAACAAAAGCAAAAGCGAAATTAAAAATAAATGAAAAAAGCAAACTTGACTCATCCGTGGTTTGTCCTCCAGGGCTGCAGCATAGCAATGATTTAGAGACTCTTCATGCAAAAAATTGCGTCACGAACATCAGCCCCAAGCACAGTTCCAGCGTCAGCGTCACGAGTAGAGGTATCACCGGAGTCAAACGTCTTGTCTTGAACAAGGGATTTGGGGAGGTCGGATCCTGAAACACAACGGGCTAATGTAACCAGTGTTGACCGATTAAGGTACTCGCCGGCGGAGGGCCAAAAATGCGTGGCTTCAACCTTTTTCGCAACGGCGTCATTGGCTCCTCGGCTCTTTGCATTTAGGTATGCAATAATGAAGCAGAAGTACAAATACCGTCGGCGACGACGGTTGTCGGAAACGAACGTCAATTCCTTATTGTCAATCTCCTATTATATCATTAATATAATACTTAACTCTAGTTTTTGCAATACTGACCTTCAGTTTCATATATGATCCACCGAAGGTACCGATGACGTTCTCCTTCTTTGTTTCATCTAAGACAACGCATCTCCATCGAGTTGGACTTTTCATTGGGCCGGGCATAGGTACAATCGCGATGGTACCTTGGTCGAAAAGTAGCTCGATATTGTCTGCTAGTGTGATGCCTAAATTGTATGAGTCGGTCATTTCCTTGGCCACAAAGAGAACATTCTTACCATTGCGGGCGTCACCAAGAACTCCATCGCTGACTCCGAATATGTGGGAAACTTCCTTAGATGTCAAAGATTTGGGTACAAGGTGGGCAGCTTTGATATGCTTTTCAGGAAGTATAGTGCCCAACACATGACACCACCCAAAGCCAGGGTGACAATGCTCATTGACACCGTAGTAGGTATAGACTTCCTTCTTGAACGTAGATTGATCAAACTTGGGACCCTTCTGTTTTGCACTTGCACCTAGCACACGGGAGATTATAGCGTCGCGGTACGCATGCTCAAGCAGGCTTTGGTCAAGCGGTCCTTCAATCCTCTGACGTTTCGCTGAAACTTCTTCATCAATGTCTTCGATAATCAATGGGCGTCGTGTCTTTAGGACTTGAATGGTGGATGATGACGAACGGAAGGACTTTAAGAAGGGTTGGATTTCTCGCTGAAAGACATCGTGGGAGATCTTTTCAGTCTGTCTTGCTTCGTTGAGGCCGTCTCGGACACATCGCATGTACTTAAGTTCACTTTCCATTGCCGCGAGTTTCACGTCAAGAATATCGGATGTGGTCGACTCAACTGACATCTCAGAAAGGCGGGATGCTGCACTCACAGACCTTTGCTTGTGAGTCCGTAGCGCTGACTGACGAGAAGGCGCCATGAGAGACGATATTCTTTCGGAGATCACGGGGGGCTCGGTAGGCTTGTTCAGGGTTGGCATATTGGTGGTATGATGCAGACAAGAAAGCGAAGGGGTGATGAAACTGGACGAAAGAAGAGAGAGCTGGGGTGCCTGGGGTTTAAATAGAGAGAGCTCTCTACACAGCAAACAATGTCTCTTTCCTAATTTGGGTTAGTAGTAGTTACCCGATTAGGAATAGTAGCAATCTGTAACCTCCAAAGTATAGAACCACAATAACGTTGTTCTAGACGTTAGATTCGTCAGTCTTCTATAGTTCTAGACGGACAAAGCTTATCAATGTATGGGTGCTTGATCGATCCTGATGTCTTTTTAGAAATCAACTCCAACTGTTCCACTCTCGATTTGTCCTATTGTGAAGTCTAGACGGAGTACTGTACCCTTTCTTATATAATCACTCGAGCAGCAAGTTTACCGCTGCATTTGTGATCTTAAATCAAATTCTATGTAGCCTTTCTTTACTGTGACTATACATCGTAAGTATTGTGGCCTCAACACCCAGTAGTTGAAGGCACCCGTAGACTGCGCCTAAGCCATTCTAAGTCACTGGGCAACATACCGACAAAAATACCTGGACATAGCCGAGGTCGATCTTGCTTTGTTAGTTCGAGCGGCCTAGTGCAAGGATTCTTAGAGTACTGCAGTTGTGCTTATAGTGGGGCTCCTTTCGACTTCAAATTGGGATACTTATACGCCAAGGTTGAGAAATCCCTGTGAGATGCAACGGCAAGGCAGGTGCGCCGAATACTGCCCCTTGCGACTAAAAACGTGGATAATATCAGCCTTCTTGGAAGATGTCTAGCACGGAAGCTGTCCGAGCTGTGGACGAGCTGCTGTTAAATAGCCAAGAGGTTGCTGATAGTTACAGAGGCTGACACCCTTTTCTAGGTTTACTAAGATGCTGTACTCTACTATTCTCTTTGATCTTTCCTTGGCCCTCTTTGCTCAAGGAGATGTGACCAAGGAGCACGATGACCGTCTGACAACGGCCGTCATTCTGGACACCCCTACCACGGGTTCCAGTACCACGCCAGAGGGCCGGGCCTTCCTCAAACTTGCTCGAGTTGACGACACAACGGGCTCCCAGATTGTCGAGGTCATCGGCGAGGTTGGCGAGCAAAAACTAGTCCCGTATCCCAATGATGTGTGGAACTCATAGAATGCCACTACCGACAGCGAAGTCGACTCGCAGACCAAGTACGTCTCGGCCAACACGCAGCGAGTTGGCCCCGATGGAAATCTCTGGGTGATAGACAGTGGAGCTCTTCATGACTTTTCCAGCTCGTCGACGGCCTTCAGGCCTTAAGCTCATCTCGTTCAACCTAACTACCAACGAGGTGCAGCTGACCACCCAAGACGGCTCGCTGAACGATGTGCGCTTCAACGCCAAGTATGCCTAATTCACAGAGTATCCCATCGGCTCTATCATTGTGCTAGACCTGGAGACGGGCTTTCCCCACACAGTGTTCCGTGAGCACAAATCGGTAGTCGCCTTGATGCCGCTATCGAGTGACGGCCAACTCGTGCGCACTCAGTCAACCGCGACTCGCTCTGGATTGACACGCAGCAGCGCCTGTGGATGTGTGTTTCGCAGTTGGGCCACAGCACTCGCTTTGTGCAGCCTGATAATAAGACCAACACTATTGTGAAGCCTATCTATGTCTACAACATTGAGACCGGCAACAATCTGTCTCCGATTGACCATGCTTGAGAATACTAGTAGATGCTATTTGACTTTGTTCTTGACTAAAAGCCAGGGTCTTATTCGATTGGAGCGTGTCTTTTTGCTAGATAAAATACCAATTGTTGTGCCAGAATTCTAGTCAGTAGAGATTGTATTCATGAATGCACACATAGGCAGGTGTGGCTAACTTTCCCAATCGCATTCGCGTGGCATTGCAAGCTTTGACCAGCTCATGCCCATGTGGGCATTCTTCAAAGGTGGACAGCAAGCCAATGAAAACTTTGAAAGTTCCATTAAAATGTCAGAAACCAATTGGTTATCGAAGAGAGTTTGAGCGATATGAACCCCACAATCTAGTTTGTTATAGAGTGTTCTATAAAAAAACTATACGAAGTATACAATTTGTTCTAGAGACAGCAAAAATAAAACATACACTGTAAAAGCTTACTCGTGGACATGTTCACATCACACACCTATTCACAGCAAAATTCATCCGAGATGAGCGATCAAAAAATACTTCCAGGGATGAAAGAAATTCCACAAGGTAGATTCTTCATAATAGTATACTATAATCATTGAATCGTTATTTCGTACAAGATGTTTCTAAACTAGGCGCGGCATGCCGCCTTTAGGGGCTCCGCCAATCTCCATCTAAGCAGGACACACCTCCGTTGTCAATCACACAAGTGATCGACAGGAGCGATGTGCACAAGGTGGAGATATGTCATTCGCCCATTTTCTCCATCTCGCTTTTGTCTGAAACAAGTTGCTCCGCACAATATACAGCCATTCCGTCCGCCATCTGTACCGTACTTCCTGGTTCCACTGTAATATATTATACCCGGGGTGATAGGGCTATTTTCCCATCTATGAAGATCTCTCCTGCTTAGAATTTTTTTTTGCCACGAGATGAGACCTACTCCCCTGCAGATCCAACTCCTCTCACGGAACAAAAAGTGTTTCGGCGGTCTTTCGGCGGTCTTTTGGCGGTCTTTTAACGGGTCGGTCCTTCCTTTTGACTCTCAAGGATGAAACATAAGGGGTATATAACCACCTCGAACTTCCTGCTCTGGAGGGTCTTTTTTGGTCGCAAGTGCTGTGCACATTCATTCTTTTCAATCGCTTTAGGACTTTCTTAACGTTAATTCCACAAGCATCCATTCATTTCCCACCTTCACTTTAAGTGCCCAACAACTCAACACTCCATCATGAAGTTCACTGCTGCCATTGGCGTTGCTGCCCTATTTATGGCCCCGTCTGCTGCCGCCTGGAAGCTGCCTGTGAGTATCTACACTGATAAATCCTCGAATAAATCTCGTTCTTTGCTGACATTGTCTCCCCAGCACGCCGACAAGGCTGACGCTGCCGCTCCTACCGGCTCTCCTTCCAGCAGCTTCCCCGGCGGTTTCCCATCTGGAACCCCAACTGTGACCCCCTCTGTCACACCATCGGGAACCCCTTCGGGAACCCCATCTGGCACTCCAACTGGATTCCCAACTGGATTCTCTTTTGGCCGTCGACTCCCTGGTCAAGGACCTGGTATTAAGGGACCTGGCCATGGAGGTCCCGGTCATGGAGCGCTCAATTATGGAAGGGTCGCTTATGGAGGGCTCGGCTATGGATCCGAGTCCACCAGCTCCCCCACCATCTCTCCTACCAGCTCTCCAACCAGTTCTCCTATCGGCTCTTCTACCGCCGTGCCTTCTGGATTCCCCGAGCCTACCGGTGCTCCCCCTGGGTTCCCCGGCGGCTTCTCCGGTAGCCAGACCTCTAGCGGTTCCTTCACCGTTTTGCCTGTCGCGACCGCGACTGCTGCTACAGTCGGTGAGCAAGGAGACTTCACTCGTCGTCACGCCCGCCAGATGTTGTTCTAGATTCTGCACTTTGCAGCTTCGCTCGTGTAACATGTGAGATAGATCATTACTGTGTTTTCTGTGACTGCTGGATCAGCTATAGAGAAGAGATTGTTGCTATATTGGAATATTTTCAGAGGTGTGATGTAGAGTAGTAAATCTGTCAATCTGTGAAACATAGCAGAACTATAATAGCATTAGAAATCTACGACACGCAGGAAACAGTATCTTTCGCTCATCACACATGGCAACTTTTGTTTCTATTGGCATATTTGCTCTTTTTTTGCATGTGAAATTACAGTAGGGAGTTCGCGATGCCGATCGAAAAGCGCTACATGATCCAGTTAGAGTCCTATGACCGAGAATTATAATATATCAGGCTATGGCCAGCCGATCTTCAGTTTTACACGATAATCAATTAAATTTGTACGAACCTACTTTGGGCAATATTCAAAGTTGCATATGTACTTATGTCTGCATAAGCTAGCCCCCACCGGAGACCCGTTATGATCCCAGTTTTGCCTTCGGCGCCGGTCTTTTTATACCTTTCCATAGCAAGCTCTAGTTTCACCTAGGATGTCTTGCTATTCGTTCGCGCAGACAAATATCAACTAGTTATTTTCTAGCTGCAGCGTCACACGGGACGAATGTAACCAAACCGCCGTTGAGATTGCCGGTGACGGTGTGAAACCAGTTCAACTTCAAGGGCATTTAGTTGCGCCGTAGCTATTAGGGAGCTCCTAGTACAATTTTGTGTTTCTGGCTCCGTATCTTGGACAAAAAAACTTCGGGGCTTGCTTGAAAGACCTATGGAGACGTTTATGGATTGTGCCCACTCGCATTAATATAGGTTTCATCAGATCGTCGCCTTCCCTTGCTATCTATGTCACGGACAACGCCCCTAGGATAAACCTACATAGACCCTATGACAACACTTCATTATGCTTCGTGGCATGAACAAATAGTGCCGGATTTTACGAGGTATTTCCGTGTATGCCGTGGGACTATAAATACTCTTTCAATCTTTCTATATTCTTCACTAATCCACAGGTGGACCGAACTTATAGAACATTTATCTCCGGTTACTCTTTAGTAGATGTTGGACTACCTTCCATACATGCAGTCCATGTTTGCTTGTTTGCTTGATTGCTTGCTTGTCAGATTGAGCCTTTGTTCAGATGGTTTTAGCAGGGTATATAAACCCCGCATTTCGCACTTCTAATTCATCATGATTCTTCTCCTGCTTTCTCCCCTTCATAGTGGTAGCAGTAAACCCCTCCAACAGTAGGCCTCTAAAATAAACCTACTCTGTTTTTATAGCAACTCTCTTCGTGTTTCATCGAGGTCATCTTTAAACACCGCGAAGACATTCTAACGATTTTACTTAGAAAGATAGGGTTGAAAGGCCTATACACAAGCAAGATTCTTTAATTAGATATTTAGATACATTTCTACACTGTTTGAAGGGCTGAGAATGAACCAACCTTCTTTGGAGTTCAAGAGTATAGAATAATGCGTCGTAATAAAGACTTCGAAAAAGACTGTATTTAATTAAAGCTTGGCAACAAGTCATGATCTTGAAGCTGTACCGAGTATGCTCTTCCTAAATAGGTAATTTATGTCCACCTTACCATTTTGTTTGGACCATACTGCAGAGGTGGTACATAGAAGTGAAGTGGATAAAGTCTCTCGACCAGTAAGAATGTGGGTAGATACTGATAGTAATGAATAGTTATGAACCTAGATAGATCCGTCATAGTCCTGAGGTCGCCGTAGAACCCTCCGTGCTTAAGCATCATATCTCGTCCACAGGTGACTCAGAGCCCAATAAACAGACAATGCACTAAACTGTATATATCGTTAAATCCAAATAAGAGAGGATCCCCTGACAATATAAGCGTGCCTACGTTGGAAGTATAAGGAACTCCGCATTCTGTGGCCTCCGATTGGCTGATAGCTCGGCGCTGACTCAGCAGTTCCTGATCTCCAAAATTCTCGAAACAACATTCACCTCATCTCCCTCATCTTTATTCATTTGCCCCTGTTGATACGGGGTTCAATTGAATCTCCTGAATACCCTGCGATGTACCTGTGAAATCGACATGTATCACGCTAATCCCGTACCCACCGAGATCGCGAAACCTATACACCCGCCTTCGAGCCTCGTTGCGGTACCATGAGCAGGTGCTTGCGCCCCGGCCGCATCCTGCCATTCGGTCGCAGGCCAGCTGCTTCACGCCTCCCTTTCGTGCCATATCGATCCGTGTCTCCTTTCTCCCGGCCGACTTGGGCTCAATTTACCCGGAAGACGCGCAATGACCAAAGAGAGATTAATTTCCCAGATGAAGTTCTTTTTCTCCGCCGATACAATTTAATTAAACACCCTCGCCTCAGGCATGACCAGAAGAGACATATTGAGGAATGGATGTCCGTGCTGAGGGATTGTATTCCACCAAAAACTGCCAAACCACCAGATGTCGCCCAACCTGCAGGCCAGCCCAGGCGGCTTCGACCACTCCGCGAATCTGAACGTGAGCTTGATCGAACCCATGCTCTACTGGGGTGCCTATGGGATGGAAGGATTCATTTTGAGTTTCACCTCCTTGCGCATCTCGGATTTGCGCACCATGAGTGGTCTAATGTGCAGGCTCTTTTGAACAGCATGATAGACACATATGAGTTGCTAGCTCCTCATATGCCTCCTACACACCCTTCGCCTGGGCTTGATTGGAACAGACCATTTCGTGTGCGCCGCAGAGATGAGTCAACATCTGACTTGGTGTCTCCCATCACCGAAGAGGTCTCCCTCAGTAAGCTCACGGGAGGCACAAAGTCAACATCCCCTTGGAAATGGTCTCGTCTAGAACCTCTTTCATCAGATAACATTTCTCTTGATACTCTGACGGTGGAACCTGCACCGAGATTCTTTGGTGAGAGAATTTTGGCTGAAGTACTCGCAAACCTCGGCTCTCTGATATTGTATGCTGCACGCAGTCGGTCAGATGATTCGAAGCATGCCATGTCCTGTGTATTCCGAACTCTTGCCCGTTTACACCATGCTGGCATGATCTCTGACAGAGTTTATCAATATCCGAAACCAGACGCCAGCCAGATTGTGTTCCGCCCGCCAGCACTCCATTTGTTGTCCAGTTCCATAATGAGCGTTCTGTCCGACGCGGCGTGGCATGAACATGAAACAGCAGTGGCGGCTGCGGCCGCTGATGCAGGAGAGTCGTCACCTTTCATTCCTTACACGCCGGGAATCCGAGAGCTGGGCCCCGAAATATGGCTTGAGCTCATTCTATGGTGTTGTGTGGAGCATGGGTTTTGCAGAACGGGCACACTACTGGTACATCAAATGGCCCGGCTTGGCGAATGGAAAGCTGAGAGTTGGGCGCCTCTAATAAATGACCTTGATGCAGTACAACAAACTAATGTCAGTATCGAGCAATCATGGCGTCGGCCAGGGAAAAACGAGAAACCCCCGTCACTGAAGGGTCAGGACAAAGCACCATTCAATGGACTTGGATTCCGAACTATCAGCTCTGAAGTGGTTGCATCGCTTCGGAGTGGCTTGGCGAACAAAGCCTATGTTGGCATGGGAGATCGTGGATATCTTCCTGCGGATCTCGCCAATTTATCGGCCCCTCTGACCAAACTTATTGACCCTCCCGTACCCAGCCGTGAGGAGCTTCGGCCAACAAACAGGTTCACCAATTGGCACATCGTACGGATATTGGCCTCGGGCTGTTTAAAACCATCAGATGATCCTGTTTCCTTCGAGCATCTTCTAAGGTCTCAGAACAATGTTGTTCCTCCATGGGAAGGGAATGAGTTGAGTCTAGCACAAGTGTTGGATGGAAAAACGCGGGCGCAATTCTATGATGAATCGGCCGCCATGACTGGCCTGATCGAATTCAATCTCAATTATTATGCTCGGGACAAGCAAAGCGGACGCCTTTTCCACGAGTATGCTTGGCTCCAAAATATTGCCGATGCGAGCAAGGCACAGCACATCCAAAACTTTTTTGAGCGGATGAGCCAAGCTAGCGATGAAGAAGCTTCTTTTTTGTTTGATTTCAAATCTTTCGAACCTCAAGATATCTCTCATTCGTCTATTCCGCAGTTGTCTTGCGCCACTTTTGCCAATCTCCTTGACGTGGCGACTACAACCCACGCGTTTGATTTTGGCCAACAACTACTCCTGGACAATGACATCGATGGCCCTGCCATCCCTCAAAGCGCATATAGAAACCAGGCCCTAGCGCCTTCTATTCTTCGATTTGCGGCTGCCACCGCTAATGTCGAGCTCGGCGAGCGTGTCATTGGGTCGCTCGCGATTCCTCTTTCTGTGAACACCATTAAATCGTTGATCAACTTCAGTATCGCACGAAAAGATTGGAAGCGCGTGGTGCTGATGCTCAACTTCCTGACCGAGCACCGAGCCAAATCTTGGGGATACATCAATATCGGTGTATTGGCAAGCGCGGTAATTCGGCTCGATGCCACCGTTAAACATAAGGCATCTGCAGGCACCCTAACCAAGGCAGATACAGATGACTTGAATCAGGCCACGGACATCTTGCTCCGTCTTTTCCGCGGCGAATGGCATGCTAATTACACTCGTGAGAAGGTCAGGAACTTCCAGCTTCGAACACTTTCTCGTATGCACCGTGTGCTCTCCCTCATCCCAGGTCCCCTGCCGGACATCCTCAAACAAGTGGAGCCACCCAAGGAAATCACTGGACACCACAAGGCCACTTTGATCCCCCCAACCACCTTCCACGAGATATTCGCTGCCGTTGTGGAAACGCAGGGCGCCATCATCGGCAAGCAGCTCTGGGATAAAGTCTGTGTCGACTGGGTATCTCCCAAGCGCCAGCTCCAATCTCCAGGTGGTGTTGCCCGGCTACTCTTCAGCGACGAGCGGGCCAATTCACACGGTTCCCCGGGATGGGACGCAGATTACGTCAACCATGTTCGAAGCAAAGCCACGATAGCAGACCTCAACACCGTCCGCATCCTCGCACGAAGTGCTGTCCGAGAGTATGCCGCATGTGTGAACGAAGCAACGGACGAACAACCCCGCAGTCCCAGTATACCCCGAACAAAACCCACCTCTCCTCACAACACCTCTTCCTCCTCTTTCGTCTACGACCCCACCATTCCATATACACCCTCAATCTCCCGCAAGGAATACCCCTACCAATTGAAGTCCGGCAAGATGCCACAAACAGAGCTCGAGTCCATTCTAGACTTCTGTCTTGAAACCTTCCTCAAATTCGGTCTCCCGGAAGACCAGGTCGACATCGAGATCCCTGGCCACATGCGCCGCATGCAGCTCAGAAAGGTCTTTTCTTCGCCCACACGCAGGCCTGTTAGGATGCGGATCAAGTACAACAGATCCGATCCTTTCATGAGATCTCACTGGCCGAAAGAATTGGCGGAGTCTTTGCCAAAGCCGGAGCCGGCACCGGAGCCAGAACCGAAGTGGCCTTACGATAATCACAAGATCTAGGATGTGGGAGAGACTTTTTTTTCTTCTCATGGATCCTGTCTTGCATGTATTTTTATTTTCAAAGTAAAAAACTATTCTCGAATGTATATACTATTTTTTTTCTCACTCCATGGGACCAATGTGAAAGAATGCTGTGTAATTGAGGCAAGACGGTTCTTCGGATTGGATATTCCTTCTACAATGTGCTGATTGCGCAGAAAGGGAAGAAAATGTCGAGAACAAGATGTGAATAGATTTGGTATTAGACGCCATAGTCTTATGGTTCAACGCCGATAAACACCCCAGCACCAACTAGAGACCAACCCCAAACGCTCAAAATACCCGTTGTGAGTCCAGCTCTGGACCTAGGCACAGCCTGGATCCTCAAAGTGCTTTCAATGCCAATATCAATCATAGATCAGAAGAAATACCATGCGTTTTCCTTCTTGGTTGTTTTTGGATATCATCTGGATATCGCTTTCGAGGCACCATTATAAACATATTTGCAATGCAAAGAGATATCGGTGGCAGATCAAAGGGAAAGGGGTTCGTAAAATGGAGAGAGGGAAAAAGAAAATGGGCAGCACATGACATAAGCATGAAGTGAAATGAAGAAGTTAAGGTAGTTAAATATGGGTAAAATATGGGTAAAAAGGGGAAGGAATGAAAAAGATATGAAAAAAAGATATAGATAGGGATATAAATAAAATAACAAGGGGTTCCTAGGTATACTGCTAGCGATGGGATCTTGCCAAGCAGACCGGATATGATAATTGGGCTAAAGGGAAATAGATGGGAAAGCCCAGCCGGAAAGAATAGAGTGGTAATAGAAAAGCCGCATGCTTTTGTCGTGTTCTTGCATGATATTTTGTGGTTTCATATGAAGTCATTCATGAGTATGGGCGATAAGCGTATTCAAGATTCCCAGTTCTCATTCTCATTGGAATGGGGAAAGAAAGAACGCATAAACTCCCCGCTGATGGGATCGTAAGGGAAGAACGAGTCCTGGGCCTCGGCCGTCAACGATCCCATCAGGTCCGCAGTCGAGACGCTCGGGTAGGTATACTGGTCTTCGCCAGCCGATGCCTCTGGAACAGACACCGGGGGATGTTCTAGCTGCGGGCCCCGGTAGTCGCCAGCGACATGATATTTCGGCTGGTCGGATGGTGGTTCCGAGCTGCTAGTGGATGCAGGCTCTGGGGTATATGGGTAGGAAGGCAGGTCACTGACGTCGTACTTCATACCCTGGGCCAGTTTGCGGAGACTGAGGTCACAGAGCTGCCAGGCGCGTCGTGAGGCAATGCTCTGCTCGGACATTGCGAAGAGCCAGCGGATTGATTTTTTAGACAGGTCGATGAAGTTCTTTTCTTCTTCTGGCATGTGGACGGTGCCGAAGGACAGCTCGAGGAGGAGAACAGTCGCCGCTTGCATGAGATAGTGGAGGATGCACCACCATGGAGCAATCTGGTACAGCTGGATAGCATCCGGTTCATCCGGGATCAGACCCAGCATGAGCCGTGCAGACTCCAAAGTTACCACAGCCATCTCGTGACTGAAAGAAGGCTTCGGGCCCTGGCGCGCGTCACGCCGGCAGAGACAGGGACGGCCGAGTGTGATCCGCGCACTGTAGTAATGCAGCGCTAAGGTCAGTTTGCAGCGAAGGATATCCGGTCCGTTATCTTCTTTGCGTGTGAAGTCAAGCCTGGTTGGAAGGTTGGATTGCCATATCTCAGTTTGGGACTTGAGTTCACCAATCCGGGCCTCGATTTGTGCCCATGGAACCATCACGCAGTCTACTGAATAGACTTTATTGACAATGTCTTGCGCAATGACTGACAGATCGCAATAGTAAAGATAATAGAGCCCGTAGTTGACAGGCAGGTTTTTGATCCATTTATTGTCTCGTGCTCGAGTGTGGTTACCAGCATCCTTACCATTTACCGGGTGGAATGGCATTTGTCTGATACTCGCACTTGCCATGACGTTGTTGATCCGTTCGTCTCGTAGCATAGTGTCTGTGAGTACTTCGAGGGCATCGGGCTCTTGTAGTTGTTGTTCTTCAAATGGAATCGGGAAAGGCGAGGTGCACACTTTGTCCTGGATACAAGTTGCCCGACCAGTCATTATCCCGAGCATGTGCTCAAATGTATAAAGACACCACCAGACTCGGTAACGAGCTTCTTTCGAAAGATCAGGTGTGGTTGGACTACTGCTTTTCATGTTGATTCCAAGTGTGATTGCAGACCTCACTGCCAAAGCCGAGATTCTCCACGCCCTGTCTAAGTGTTATTGCCCGTTCAATTCAGATGAAAGGGAGGTCTGAAACTCACCTGTTAATTTGACCAGAAGCGAGAAGATAGAAGGCAACCAAGCCCTCCACCTGGACTTGCTGGAGATCGGGATGGCTGAACAGGACATCGCCGTTCATACTCAGAATTCTAGCCCTAGTTAGATATACCAAGTGGTCTTTCTCGTCCCCACGCCATGGTGCGTCGATCAGATGGCCATGTTTAGCTCCGATTGCGAATATCATATTCAATATAGCAAGCCACTTGTCACCAGGTCTAGCAGCGCTGTCAAAAAATGACCGGTACTGTGCCGAGAAAAGGGGTTTGTTGATGATGGGGTAGAATGGATGCACGGTAGTCAGATAAGCCTCGAACATATGATCCGCCACCTCCCGAGGAGGCATGGCATACAGTTGTACTGGTCCAGGCACGGAAATATCCAAGTCATCAAGATGATAATTGACCGCATGCAAAGATAACGCATTATCGGTCTTTAGATCCTGGCCTGGCTCCAGACTCCCCGGGAGACCTTTAGAACGTTGGTCTGCCTCTCTCTGTAGCCGTTGCATCCAGGTAATTTCTGAGTTTTTCCCCATATAACCAGTTGCTCTGGCATGTTCTGACCGATTGATGTCCTCTTCTACTCGATCAATCGCCTCAAGAGAACCTATAGAGGAAGGCGAGGATGGTTCATCGTTTTCTGGGACGTCATCCAGAGGAACGTCATCCAGAGGGGTTACTGATTGAGACTGGGAATTATGCGATGAATAATCGACCTCCGGACCATGCTGTGTGGTTGAAAGTGTTAGCGACACTCCGGTATCCCGACAAGAAGAACAAAAAAAGAACAAACCTTGTCCAGCAAGCTCCTGATCCGCTCCGCGGCACTGGACTCAACCATGCCCCCCAACTCCTTCAGTAGATTCTCATATTCTTGAGCTTTCTCGGATAATTCTTCAACTTGTCTGTAATGCGCGAACAGTCAGCATGCTTGCTCGCGATTGGAGATTCTTCCAAAAGGAAAAAAAAAGAGAAATACGCATGTATAGCGATAGATCGACGTACTTTTTCGTTCTCTCCCTCCAACCCTCGGGGTAGTTACACTTAGCCCTTAACTCGCGACATTGGCGACAAACCGGGGTGTCCCCACTGCATTTCGTCTTGCGCTGCCTACAGGATGCGCAAGCGCGAGGGACTCGTCTATTATAGCGCGGGGCGCTTGGGGCCCGTTGACGAGGAATGGCAACTTTGGTTTGTGCAGCAAGTGTCTTATTAGACCGAATCGAGGCTGTGTTGGAATTTCTGGCGTCTATCGTCGGCATTGTGCCTGCGACGGAAAGAGGGCGGGATCTAGCGGGGGCGAGGTCTAGTGTTGGTTGTTGGGTAGACGGTTGGCTTTCAGGAACGAGACCGTTATAGTCGGTCTGTGGATGCGCTTGCTTGACCGTCATGGTCGCAGAAGCCCTGCGCACGTAACGGGAGAGGGTTGAGTGGTGAAGCTCAATCTCGAAATTGCGTTTCTGTGATCCTAGGTGGTACAGCGTTGCGACAGATGATAGGGCTGAATTTGCGTATGCGATGCTGAGAATGAAATATATTTACAAGGAAGATTTGAGACCCATTAACAGCAGTACAAATTTGTAAGAAGTGAAAATACAGTAGAAATCGGAGAATGAAGTCGCTAAGTGGCGGAATATACGTAACCTTGGGAATGCCCAGGTGGACCAAATCTCGGAGATGATAAGCTGCCCGCTTTCCTAATTGGGCACTGATTAGTCAGGAACCGTGTTCGTTTTTTATATGAAAATGATGAAAGATGAAAAGATGAAAAGATGAATTTATGGGAAGAAACGCTAGTTATTTTTAACACTTTTGGGTAAAGCCATTCCTCCAGCCGTGAATATCCTCCCAATCTACCCATCCAGGGTAAGTAAACCAAAACATATGTATATATACAAGAGAAAATAGGCATTAGCAAAAAAAAAAGTAGGGTACGCCGAGAAAGACAATGGACATGTACAAGCGAGGTAAAAAGAGGTAAAGAGAACAATGGCGGGTCACAGCCCAGCCAAGAGTGGAGAGAAGGAGAAGAGAGGAAACATAAACCGAGAGAAATGGACTAGAATTCGCCAAACATCTCGTCGAGCTCATCGACTTCCACCATCTCTGGGTTTTGCAACTCTCTCCAGGATTCGAAGACGTGCTCCGATTTCATGGCCCGAGGGGTAAGGGTGAGCCTCTCGTGCGACTCCGTCAGGTCCGACATTTTCAGATCAACATCCGGAAGGCCGCTGTTCAACATATCAAGCGAGCGCTTGAGGGTCGAAACAGGGGCCGCATCGGGGTCTTCGGGAAGGCTGATCTGGGGGGCAACGGGAGCGCCGGCAAGCTCCTCACCATCCAGACCGGGATCTGTCAAAGCGCTCGTGCCAGACGAGACAGACGATGCGATGGAGGTGAGAGAGGGGGAAGGAGAGGTGCCGAACAGGGCAGTCGCGGCAGCCTCGTCCAGGTCCTGAGCCATTTGGTCGACGGGCATGTGCGAGAAGTAGTCACTATACTCTTCTTCGGACATGCCGTCACCGTGCATAGCCGGAGACATCGAACCACCATTCACAGGCGATTCAGAGATGCTCATATCGCGGTCCTCCGAGGCACTCAGGCTCTCGGAAAGGATGGACTGGCTACGGCTCGACTCGGCTTTTTCCTCGGAAGCACGCTCACGCACAGCGCTAGCAGTTTGTGTGAATTCCTTCTCATCACCCTCCAGGGGCGGAGAAGCCGCGCGATGCGAGTTCATGAGACGCGTCAAATTACTAGCGTTGGGGAAGTGATCGGAAGAACCATGGCTAGCAGAGGTATTCAAATCGCCATGCTCCTCGAAGTCGGGAGAAGACAAGTCCACTTCGGGACTAGGGCTACGTTCCCGCACCATCGCGTCCTCCTCATCCTCGAGACTGGAAACACTGGGTGTGATGTGCTTGCTACCCACGGCAGATACCAGATCGTCGGTCTCAGGAATAGGTTGGTGGGGAAACGTAGTAAGATAGTAGTACACTTTGCGCGGGTGAATTAAAATAAGCTCCTTGGCCATAGGACAAGGCGCGAGAGCCGTCCAAGGACGCTTCATATAGGCAGCTAACCGCGATGAAAGCAGCGCGGCGGGATTGGCGGAACTATAGACAGGACCTGTTAGCGATGTTTCAAAAGAAAGACCCGAGTGGGATACGTACTTTGCGACATTGACATTTAGTGTGACCAAGACTGCGGCGAGTTCTTTCACGAGATGAGGGCGATTCCCCGTCTTCTGGAGTTGGTTGATTACAGCGATAACGATGTCGTCGTTTATTCCTTCTGTGTCGATCTTGGGCGCAAGTACTCCATCCATAGGTGAGGGAGGCGGTGTAATCTCAAATAGTCCATGTCGGCCAGCGCGCGCAATCATTTTTGGGTCGGATGGCTCGGGGGATAATGAGGTTAAACCGTGCGATCTTTTGACTTTTTTGGTGGGATGCTCATCGGTATGCACTTTTGAGATAGAGGGAGAACGACGAGTGGAATTTGGGAGCTGAATGCCCAAGGATGGGAGGGATAGTGACTTGCGACGAGTGTTGTACGGCATTGTGAGGGAAGTAACCGGAGAGCAGACAAAGAACCAAGAATCAAAGGAGAGTAAAAACAAAGATGAGGATATAATAGAAAGAAGCAAAAGGATATAATAATAAACAGAATAATAAGTAAGAATAATAATATAAAGAAGAAAAGGATTCTAAGATATGGGGGATGTTAGTAGAAAGGGGGATGAGAAGGATAAACGGGGGGGGGGGATCATCAAGATGCGACAGGACGAGCTGTTTGGATGGCAAATTATCAAACGGGGGCCTGAGGAATCTGCGGGAGAAAAAAAAAAAAGTGGAAAATTGAAAATTGAAAAAAGTGAAGTGGTAACTTACAGTATGGTAATTTATTTAAATTTGGCAGCCTCCCGAATTAGTGTGACGATGATTGGTTGACTGGGGGCTTGTTTTTATTTTTCCTTTTTCTATTACTTTAAAGAATGTACATGGAGAATGCACTATACTTTTCTTATAAGGACCCAGGTACGGAGTACTCTGTACCTACAACATAGGTACAGAGTACTTGGTAGATAATCTCACATTAGCTTCAATATGCTATAGGCTCCCTCTCACCGCCATGTTAAAACAGGAAGCCAGCATGCGACAATCCGACACGCACAGGCAAAAAAAGTCAACAATTCCCAGGCGGTGGAGATCAACCCATTCCTCTTCAGGCCTTAGTATGATAATCCATAGTTCTACCATTCTATCTTCGGTTTTAGTGCATACCGGAAAACTTAGGTGGAGTTGACCATGTGTTCTATGACCCGACTAGGTCCAATTTTGGTGCTCCATCAACCTTGGCGTCTCCATTTATCCCAACCACTCCAATGGTTACTTCATCCCGCATACATCGGATTCCGCTAATTACATCCCGATTCTTTGAATAATAATATGACCTAGCGCTCCAGTGATTGGTAGTTGCACGGTGGATGTCGGCATAATGGTTTGTCGGAGTCGGAGCCTTCCTTCTGCATGGGATGTGTACTTTGTGCAAGTTCAAAACAAAGATTATGTTTTGGATCTGTCACCTGTTGGTTGCTAGGGGACCCGAGGCACACACACCGCTGTTGATAGATCAAAATATATTAATTTCCAAGGTTACTTTGTATCCGACAAACTAAATATGCAAGTAAACTCACTAAGTATGTACACACACGACATCCAATCTAGTATCATCAACAGCCCACTAGCGTTGACCAAAAAGAAAAGAAAAAAATAACAAGGCTTAAGCCGAGCCCTCCGGTCGGAAACACCGAGACCCAAAACAACTCCTTAGCGCAACTGTTTACAAACAGAAAAAGAAAAAAAAAATATATGAAGTGACCACTTAAAGTCCACGGTGATCCACTATTATGTGGATCTCAGGGACCCAATCGACGGGATAAGGATCAATCAGAGTCGGTGTATCGTATTGTACATGACGCTAGTAAGGGATGCTCACATTAGCGTCTCGGGGAGAAAAGGAACGTTTTGCCACTGATGATGCAGCTGAGACACTCTTGTTTTGCTTGTCCAATCTCACTTTCAGCTTTGATCGATAATATAACTTTGGATCTATACTCCGTACTCTTTTTTTTTAAACATTTGAAATATCTAAAAGCTAAATTTACCATAGTTTCCTTTCAAAAAGTAGTGATGCCATCGGGGAAACATTAATATAAGACTTTCTACTCCGTACTCCGTATGTATATTCCTACGTGCATATGATGACATCCTTCTCCTCCCAACCCATCCGGATCCCCTATCCTTTCGACTTTTGGTGATATGATGATTAGTGGGATGGGAGGATATCATTGTTTATCAAACGCCATACTCGTATATTGTACATCATTGCCCATATCTCTCCTAAGGGACAGGCATCCAGCAAGGGATTTACATAGTACCAGGTACGAGCATTGCTGCCCAGATGTGATGCAGGTCTCGGTACTGTGTATTGAGGGAAACATCATTCCTTGAATTAACCCCTGCGATCTGTATATTGTAAAAAGAGTACAAATGGTGTCGCATTTACTCCGTATGCTTTGCTGATCTCCGTTTTCATGACATCGTCCACTTCGGCCCAGGGGATCGGGACCCGTCAACCATGGGAATAGTGCCCATTGTTACACCGGCCGAAAGGAAACAATTGCTTTAGATCGAGTTTATCTGATCGCATCCAATTTGAATTATGAGGATATTGAGAATATTGAGAATATTGTACTGTACCTACATTGTACAGTATGCAGGTGCACAGGAATTCTCCGCACCTCCACAATCGCAGGTACTACTTTGTACAGTACTAAATAATGTCCACTTTCGTCTTCTAACGTACTCTGATGTATTTACATTACTATGTAGTATGTCTACAAATTGACAATATTGTAAATGAGGGTTATCCTAAAATATATATTGTATGGGTAGATTGCTATTTCCATGTAGTAATACTGATGGACGTAAATAGATACCCAATATGGTATCTCCAATCTACAACATAAACGGAACACATCCAAGTCTGTGTAGATCTACCAATGAAAGTCCGCCTCGATAACTGAATGTCCAAACCTTACTTAAAGCCATTATCCTTGGTTCCGACTTCCCCGCCACATCAGAACCAATCCCCGCGGACCATTGCATCAAACAAAGAACAGATGCATCCAAGACACGGAATGACCCCCTGCAAAAGATCTGCACCTTGCATGTAAATCGATGATGGAGATTGGTAGCAAAACCCGTTTTTTAACGCGGGCCAGAATTGACACTATCATCAGTCAATACCACTTGTGGAAAAAAGTGCCGAGTAGTTATTTGTACACATATATATGCTTTGTGTCGTTCTATGTACCGCCATTCTAGGCCATCGCGACTTTCCCAATCGGAGTGCTGCCGCTTGATGAGGGGCGTCCTGCTCGTTAGGTATTCCACAGCATAGGGTGGTTAGATACATCGCTTAGGGTATGGTGAAGTCAGCACTCAGGACGTGCCCAGAATATATAAGTTGTTATTGACAAACATCTGATCATCGCTGGATATATAATTCCTAGTATCGTCTACCTGCCTCTACGAATCACCAATGTCTTGTCAGTCTATGGAAACATGCAGTAATTTGTAAATATATAGAATCGCCTCAAGGGCAAATTTAAAATAACCCCAGCCACCCTAAATCCTCGAAGCTCTTCACTATCCTCTATATAAGTTGGCTGAGAATGGTGAAAGCTATTTTTTTTATTTTTTTTTCATTTTTTTTTTGGATGCAAGGTAGATGCCAAGAGACAGGTCTGCTAGGCCGTCTATAGAGATTCAATATCAAAATGATAGAATGGTATGTATAGATCATGGCATCTAGATTACGGCGTTCACTGAAGAAATTGTTGGACCAGTGCGAATCATGAGCTTTTGCGCCATCTCTGGTAACAGATGTTATCTAAAGCTAGTAAAGAGTCTAGATTTGCATTGTGAGCTTTGCAACCGTCAGCAGCTTTTTGTATTTGTTCGAACTTGATGTGCTTGATGGCGGCCTGAAGAAAGGGTCAGGTCATACCGGAAGTAGAAATTGCTCTGGTCTTTCATACTAGTGGATATAACCCCGGTAACCTAGCGAATCATGGCTATGTATTGGGATCATGGTGACAGTTATCAAATGTCGAAATTGATAAATTCTCAACCGTATAACGTACAATATACATATGTAGATACGTGCTTTACTTCGTGAAAAAGTAGACTATTCATAATATCCGTGTCGAGAGAAGAGCTTCCAAATAACCCCAGACAAGCCTTTATTCACAAATATCAACACTATCTAGTTCCTGATAGATAGCCCTTTTGATATCTTCCTCAGCCCAACACATATCCACCGCATTCCTTGCAAGCTGCACCATCTCCCCGCGACTGAACCCACAATAAGTATAGACCTTCTGCAAGTTCCCATCAATCCAAACATCATGCATCAAAGTCGGATCATCACTATTAATACAAATCTTCACCCCCCTCTCCACCAACCTCCGAATCTTCGGAAACAAAACCTCAGTCGCCGTCCTCCGATGATAAGCATGCGGACACAAAGTCAACCCAATCCCCCTATCAACCAATCCGCGCCACAACTTCTCAGAATCCTCTGCATCCAACCCATGATCAATCCTCTCCGCTCCCCTGCCCCCACAAACCTCAAAAATAGCCTCAGTAACATGCTCCCGCGTATCTTTCTGTCCAAAATCACAGTGCATAGTAACATGCAAGCCATCCGCACGCGCCAATGCAAACCCCTCCTCAAAAAGCATCGGTGGCCTCTCGTACGCATTACTCGCCAACCCAACAGCATGGAATAGGCCCTTCCCGCCCTCAACAGTCCCAGCAGCCCACGGCCTCGCCTCACGGTAAGCATCCAGACCCTGCTCGGCAGGCTCGTCGCGCAAAAAGCACAAGATCCAGCGCGAATGCACACCCAGCTGTGCAGCGGCATCGTGTTGCGCGCGCAGATACCCGTCCATAACGGCTGCCGCGGGGACTCCGCGACGTGTGTGCGCCTGGATGTCGAAGAAGGGTTCAGTGTAGCGCACATTCATGGCTGCGCACCGGCGCAGGTAGGCCATGGCTAGATCATAGAAGTCGGTTTCTGTGCGGAGAACTTCGCACCCGGCAAAATAGGCTTCTAGGAAGGTTGGGATGCCTGGTTGGCGGCCATTTAGCTCGGGTCGGTGATTGAGGGTTACTGCATAGGAGGCTTGCAGTTCTGAGAAAGTAGCGTATGGGAGGAGAATTTTGTTCCGGTGGGCCAGTTCCCAGCGGAGAGAGGGTGTTAAGGTTCCTTCAATGTGAACGTGGAGTTCGACCTTGGGGAGATTGGCTATGAACGGGGTGATTGTGAGACCGTTCATGATTACTGCCGGAACTTTATTCCAAATAAAATAAAAGTGAAGTCTCAGTCCGTAGGTAGAAGTTGCTGAAATATCAGGAACCAGAATTGGGGTCCGGAGTAAAAGAAGACCCCGAGACACTACCCCATACTGAATACGACCGGCTCACTAGCTCCAGCCCTAAAGGACTTGGCTTCATTCCCGCCCAATCGGCGCTTGAAGGATTCCTAAATCGGCGATAACGTGCAGGTTGCACCAATAAGAGGGATGCGGGGAAAGATAACAGGCATATGACCTTGTGAATAAGAAGAGTTCAATTTGTCTGGAATGACATTCTCAGCAGTCTCTTTCTTTTCACTAGCAATGGCCATGGACACAAACACTCCTGCGGCAGAGCAGGGGACGGACCATGCTATGGCGAAGCGAGTATTGAGGAAGATTGACAGACGACTCATACCACTACTTTTCGCAACATATATGTTCAATTTCATGGATAAAACCATCTTGTCGAGCGCGTCGGTCTTCGGAATGAGGCACGATACTGTAAGAACGTGTCGAGAGAAAACAAGAACCACAACTAAGGTCATTTCCAGGGCTTGGTTGGTCAGCAGTACAGCTGGGTATCATCGATCTTCTACTTTGGCTACCTAGGATGGGTATATCCAACAACTTTACTCATTGCTCGTCTGCCCGCCGCCAAATACTTGACGGCCAACACTCTATTTTGGGGTGCTGTAGTGGCTCTCACTGCAGCCTGCACCAACTTCGGCGGGCTCATTACAGTTCGCTTCTTACTTGGAGTTGCTGAAGCAACGATCACGCCGGCGTTTATGTTTATCACGTCGACGTGGTACACGCGTGACGAGATTCCTACCAGGACAGGCCTGTGGTTTGCTGGAAACGTAAGTTGTCCCCTGTGGATATTTTTGGATAGAAGCTAATCTTTACACAGAGTGTCGGTGGTATTGTTTCCAGTCTCCTCGCCTATGGGCTGGGTCACGTCAAAGATCACGTTGGACCATGGAGGTGGATGTTCATTGTCCTCGGCTGTGCAACATTCCTTTGGGGATTCGCTATCTGGACTCTACTCCCAGACTCAATCTCCAAGGCCAAATTCCTAACCGAAGAGGAACGCCAGTTTGCAAGCAACAGAGTTGTCGTTGCAGGCACAGGCGCAACGGAGGAGACCGCTTGGAGATGGGACCAGGTCGTCGAATGCCTGCTGGATCCCAAGACGTGGCTTATATTCGGACTGGAGCTTTGCACCCAGATCCCCAACGGAGGAACGCAGAACTTTGCCAATCTGGTGATTGTCTCCTTTGGGTTCACGAACCTGCAATCGACGCTGCTCACCATCCCTTACTCGCTCATCACCGTGGCGACAATCACCGGAACAGGCTGGCTCGCTGGTCGTTTCCGCCAACTGAACTGCTTGCTTATAGTGGCCGTTGTGCTACCTTGCGTCATCGGCAGTGCGATCATCTACTCCCGTGCGCATATCGTCCTCGGGGTGCAATTCTTTGGATATTTCCTCTTGTCGACTGGACCTGCCGCAATGCCGCTTGCTATGTCGCTGGTACAGGCGAATTACCGTGGTGTCACTAAGAAAATGACTGTCACTGCAATGCTCTTCCTGGCTTACTGTGCTGGAAACATTTCTGGGCCTCTGTTCTTCCTCAGTGAGGAGGCGCCGACTTACAACACTGCTTTCCGTACGATCATGATTTGCTATGCCCTAGCTGTCCTCTTAGCGTTGGTCCTGCGTTTCTACTTGCAGTGGACTAATGCTCGCCGTACCCGTCTAGAGGGCTTTGAGGGTAGTGCTGGAAATGCGGGTGCTGTTGGTGGGAAGGGGTTGGATGAGGATCGCGATTCGACAAATGTGGTAGATATGGTGAACCGAGTGCAGTTGGTGTCGGATGACTATGAGGATATCACGGACTGGAAGACACCAGGCTTCAGATATCGTTACTAGAAAGGCAGGATGGAAGTATATATGTGGACGTATAGGCCAGTTTCTAAGATAGCATCATGCCAATCCCTCGGGCTTATCATGTTTTGATATATAATTGAACAAACGGAGTATATTCTATCTTTGAATCCCATTTATATCATGATTGTACTAAGATGTCTATCACGCCAAATACTCATACACATCTCCAAATTATGTTACATCCAAAAGAGGCTCCAGGCAAAGCCACGAGATCAAGACTGATACTTCTCCGTACTCTGCTTCGGTTTCAACACATAACGCCACGTAGTCCCCAGATGCCAACGGCTCTCCTCCACAATCTCCAACCCACTCTCACGCACAATATCCCCAATATCGCGGTTCCACCAACAACCATGCCGATCCGCATGAGCCGGGGCAAGGTTATCCAAAATCCGATTAACCCAATCATAATACGAACGCCCATGCTCAAGCAACAAGATCCGCCCACTCCCAGGCTCGGTAACAGACCCTAGATGTCTCAGCGTAGCAACCGGATCCGGCATCGAGCAAAGACCCATAGTCTGCACAACAGTATCGAAGTAAACCAGCCCCTCCTTCGTCTTCACCCCAGAACGCACGAACTCAGACGGCGGCTCAACCTTACCCGCATCACAAGCCCGGAATGTCGCCGGGAACGTGGGATACAATTTCCCGAACTTCTCCTTCGTAATAGCCACCATCTGCGGACTAAGATCAACAAACGTAATCGATCGACACCCCAAAACCGTAGCACGGCCATCGGCATCTAACCCGCGACGTTCGCCGAGCTCGTAGAACGGCAGATTGCGCCCCGTGCCGCAGCTGACTTCAAGCACATTCCCACGCGCTTGTCGGACTAGATCTCGTCGCTTCTTGCCGAGGCCCATTGCCTTTTCGGAGAGCTCGACGTCTGCGTCGAAGGTTGCCGCCGTCGTGTTGTAGCGGTCTGAGACATCGCGTGGCACGTCCAGAGTTTGGGCTTTGCTTACTTCGCGCGTGTAAGACGCGTATAAGTAGCCGCAGTACGTGCTGATAGTGAGTGCTGTGATTCCCAGGAAGGTTAGGGCTCTGGGTGGGATGCCATGGCCTGGTTTCGCTGTGGTTTCAGCGTTGAAGCCGTCGCCTTGAGCGCCCTGTGGGCTTGTGCGCTCTTGGTAGGGCTGGCGAGGTGGCGTTACTTGTCGCCGTTTTATGGCCACTGGTTTGGAGATTTTGGGACTGGGGGATGTTAGTTTGGACTTGGGATTGAAGGGGGGTTTGGTTACATACCTCGGCTTTGGGGGTCGAGGGGCTTTGGTTGATGCGCTGCGGCAGGGTGTGACAGGCCACTTTGTAACTAATGGCACTCTGCGTAATTGATTTACGTTCATTATGATGGTTTGAACTAGCAGAATGGACTGCCAAGGGGGTTTTGTGCAGGGCTTGTTGTGCATATACGGTTTGACGCGAGCGAAGATTGAGTGCTTACGCGACAGGGTTGTCAGCCCCCGCGGTACCAAAAGGAGATGGAAACTCCAAGAAAGAAACCCCGAATTGATTAAACGAAATCCCGAGATCAGTTGCACATCTCATTCGGTATAGATCGGAGTAACGATATTGACCCCAACGATGAAGAAAAGTCGGGAACCAAAGCCGACGACCGATGCCGTTATCGGACTGTTATCAAATTGGAGAAATCCCCCAGATCTCCAATTCGAGCGTTCACCCACACACATATTTTCTCACAAATGGCATTGCCACCCAAGATTCTGATTGTAGGAGGGGGTGTGTTTGGATGTGAGTGTCAACAATGCTAAAAAGCCCTATCACTGATCTATTCTATCACACCACACATTACATTCCCACGTACTAACATTTCCCAGTATCCACCGCCCTCTCCCTGTCAAAGCGACACCCAGAATCAAAAGTAACCGTAATAGAGTCCTCACCAACAATTCCAAACCCGCACGGTTCATCCGTCGACACCTCACGGATCGTGCGAGCCGACTATGCCAACACAGCATACTCCAAGCTCGCCGCAGCAGCCATTGACCGATGGCGGAGCACAGACTGGGGCCGTGATGGCCGCTACACGCAGAACGGTCTGCTACTCGTGTACCCAGAAGACAGCGCCAGCGCCAAGGAGTACGCACGCAAGAGCTACGCCAACGTGCGCCTGATCGAGGGCGACAACGTCACCTTCCTGCCTACCCAAACGGAAGTCCTTAGTGTTGTCCCAGCCTACGGCTCGACCCTCGATGTCGCCGGCGGCTACGTGAATTGGGGGTCTGGATGGTCCGATGCCGCGGCCAGCGTGCAATACGCTAAGACCCTCCTCGACGCTGAGGGCAAGGTTAGCTTCCGTACTGGTGATGTCGAACGTGTACTCTACGACACGAACGGCGCGAAGCCTAAAGCTACCGGTGTCGTCTTGGCGGATGGTTCGATTCTCGAGGCGGATCTCGTTGTGCTAGCGACTGGCGCGTGGACGTCGAAACTTGTGGACTTGCGTGGTCGGGCTGTTGCGACAGGACAGGCGATTGCTTATATGCGGATCTCTGATGAGGAGCAGCGAGAGCTGGAGAATTTGCCTACGATCTTGAACTTCGCTACGGGCATCTTTATTATCCCGCCCCGGGATAATCTGCTTAAGATTGCGCGGCATGCGTATGGGTATCGCAATCCGGTTGAGGTGCCGGTTCCTGGTGCTGGGGCTTCGGGCTCGATGGTGGTTAGTCTGCCCGAACAGGGGGTTCCTGTCCCTCTTGAGGGACAGGATGCGTTCCGGGTTGCGTTGAGGCAGCTTTTGCCGCGGTTTGCGGAGAGGGAGTTTGTTGATACAAGGGTTTGTTGGTATACTGATACGTGAGTTTGGTCCTTGGGTTGCCAGCTGCGAGTTGGATGGTTGTGGTTGGTGCTAATTGGTTAACAGGCCCACGGGTGACTTCATTGTTTCTTATCATCCTGAACATGAAGGTCTTTTCCTTGCTACAGGTGGCAGTGGCCATGGGTTCAAGTTCTTCCCTGTTATTGGAGACAAGATTGTTGATGCGCTGGAAGGCACACTTGACTCCGAGTTGAGGAAGATGTGGACATGGCCCGAGGCTACTGTGTCGGATGAAGAGGACTTTGATGGCGATGGTAGTCGGTCTGGGGAGAGACGGGCGATTTTGAAAGACGAGTTGGCGAAGACAAAGAAGGCTTCGCGGAGTAGTGTGCTTTAGGGGTGTAACTATCCCTTGGTGTGATGTATATAACATGAAGGTTGGATGTACAAAGGCATTTAGATTATACTACAGACCGAGGCGCGAGCAAAGCTTGAGGCCAAAGTGCTACGAACAACAATGATCTACTCGAGCATATAGAGAAATTTTGTTTCAAGACATTTTCATTTGACTACTCAAAGGTAGTATCATGGCGAAAAGCCGGTCCAGCAAGCCCCAGATGGGGAAAGCAAGGACGGAACTGAATCTAACAGACTGCCTTAGGTCACCATTAATTTTTTTTGGCCCGTGGGAATAGAAGCAATCCTCCACAGATGAAACCATAGAACGATAAATGATTAAATCGAGGCAGTCATCGACCGGCGCACAACCGCCTCACTGCGGTGTGCAGCAATCTAATTGTGTGGAAGAACGCGAAAGTGTGAAAACCGGGGATCATCCGAATCGCTAAAAACGCCCAACTATGCTTGCATGAAAAGAGTCGTAAAGAATCGAAGGAAAAGAGGTGCAGACCAAAGTGGGCTGTCCTCGCAAAGGGAAAAAGCAATGTTAATACAGGTTTGAAATGCATAGTGATCTCCTTAGAGCTTTCTTAGACCTTGCGGAAATCTGTGAACGTAAGTCAGTAAAGGTATGATGGTAGTGTATCCAGCAAGACAGCATACCAGAAAGCACAGGGTAGATCAGCTCGAAGGCCTGGTAAATCTCCTCACGGACTTTAGCACCAGTCAGGACAATCTTGCCACTGACGAAGATCAAGAGAACGATCTTGGGCTTCATCATACGGTAGATCAAACCAGGGAACAATTCAGGCTCGTAAGAACTGAAGTTGTGGTGACGAGAGGCCAACCCCTCCAGACGGATGGGGAACTTGATGTCGCAAGAGCCGACGATATTCTGGATCTTGAAATCGGTAAACTTGGCGTTGAAACCAAGCTTCTGGATAATACGCGCATACTTGCGCGAAGCCAGCTTCGAATCATCCTCGGACTTGGCACCAGTAACGACCATCTTGCCAGAGGCGAAGATGAGAGCGGTAGTCTTGGGTTCACGAATACGCATGATCACGGCAGCAAAACGCTAAGGAGAGAACAAAGTTCAGTCATATTGTACCCTGATATGCGCCCTCTCAGAGCAACATGAGGAGTGAGTAATAAATACCTTTGGGTTGTACTCAGCGTTGCGTGCGTGCAGCGCGATGGTCTTGAGATCAAGGCGACAGTCAAGGTTGACAGTAGCAACGATGTTCCTTTTGGAATAACTAGTTCAGCCATTCTGGTCACCCAGAAAAACATCCAGAGTATACTCACTGCAAGGTAGGGACAATGCCACTGCTTCCGGTGGTCGCGCTAGGGGTCGCGGCGGGGGTTGCAGGAGAAGCGGGAGTCACCCCGGTGCCATGCATGGCATTTCCTCCGGCCTGCTGGCCATTCATACCGTTTCCGCCCTGTGCACCCTGTGCCATGGCCTCCTTCTCAGAGTTGGGAGGGGTCAGATCCCCAGCGCCACCAGGGAAAGACAGCGACGAGGTAGCAGTGAAGGCACGAGCCTGCTGCGCATTGGAAGGGTGGGTTGTGAGAGAATCCATCTTGATGGAATACTCGAGTTGCGGCAAGAAATAAAAGATGGAACTATCAAAGAGATATGTAAGCTTGAATCGCGAAAAGTCGCGAAGGGAAGAGAACGACGCGTCGGGGAGAGGCGGTGAGGGGAGGGAAGGGAAAGTCATCTAGAGGGAAGGGACACCAAGAGAAGGAAACCCAAAAGGGAAGGAAGGAAAAAGAGAGGGAAGGTGCAACCGTGGTGACAGAAGAGGAAGGAAGGTCTTACCTGGGAGATGGACAACTCAATGTATCCCCCTACGAGGTATTCGCACGTAACCTCTCGGAATGACAGGCAATCACGAGATAGTGTAGGCAACGAAACCAACGCAGTCGACTGGTGAACGAATCAAGAAAAAAGCACACTGAAGTGTTTTTTCAAGATAAGCGCGACGGCGATATTATGGACGGAAGGGACGGCAAATTTTTTTTGGTTTCTTTCGAAATGTTTCTTTTGCGCTGTTTTTGGAAAATGGGATTGTCTATCTGCGCGATCTGAAAAAAAGAGAGAGTGGTGAAGTGAAACCTGAGGCTCAACTTCTGGTGATTAGGTCCGTGGACTAAAAAAACCTTTTTTTCCCCTAAAAGAAATAGAATCAAGGGTCTTCCAGAGATAAATCAAAGATCTGATTGAGATAGATCTGATTAGTAAGAGAAAGCCGGCAGATATCAAGATTTGATAATCAAGAGGCTTTTTGAGAGGAGCGGAGGGAAGAAGAATTTCCGAAATAAGATCCGCCAAGACCGAGACAAAATTCCCAAGGTAAATTGGGGGGAGGTTGGGCCTTTATATAGTGCTGAGTCACAGCCCGGTCAGGGGAGGCTGGGCCGCCGGTGGCGCTAAAAGCAGCAAGACCTTTCTCCCTTCAACCTTGGCTCCATTGCCCGCTAGCGGCTCTGGGAAACCACGTCATGAACCAATCACAGCCATCAAAGCTTTCTAGTGACTTTCATTCGCCCGACGTACTCCGCTAATCTCTCTATTTTGACCCCTGACTGGTTCAAACACCCTTGCTTTATCCTCCGCGGGCCATGGTTACAGGCGCTGGGTTTGCCAGTCCGCGCTCCTCCTGCAGCTGATAGTCCATCCGTCCCATGCCAATCCAATCATCGTCATTGACTATCCTCGGTCGCTCCATGTACGACGCGCTATCCTCTTGCCGCTTTAACAGATGGCAACTGAACAAAAATTCTGATTTTTTTGCCTTGTTTCTTCCCACCTCTCTGACCTCACCACACCGGGGAATCACTATAATCACTATAATATCCCAGACTTTGGTGGTGAACTGACTGATGATAGGGAGATATAACGTTCACAACTTATATTTGATCCGACTATATTTGTTCTCTGCATTTCAAACCAACGACTCTCCCCAGAGATTTTGATTAGGACAGGTGGCCGTTTTGATTCTGCCTTAAACAGGCGGTGGCGTCCAGCGCGTTGATCCACTGTCCGCCAAGGCTAGATGAATCTCATAGCGTGCAATCTGGCGATGATCGGTCACTTTCTTATTATTCGGATCTATTATTTAGGTCTAGCGACTATGGTGTTTGAGACTTTGTTATTCACAATAACCCTTCAGGTCACATCATGGTTTTTTTTTTGCATTTTCTAGAGGATTCCGGTATGCTGGTATGGTATAGTATGCTGAATACCATACCCGAAACGGCACAGCCGTCACATCCATGGATTCCCGGAAATGTAGTAATAATACGGAGTACGGAATACGGCAAAGTGCATTTTGATTTGACCAGATCGGTGTTGGACTCCCTTGAAACAGTTAGTATGACTAACTATTTAGGGTGTTTTTGGCATATAGATATGCAAGATCAAATACGGAGTACCCCGTAGGTCTAGAGCTGATGTCGACATTGGAATATTTCATTATCACAAGTGAAGCTAAGCATGTGATGCATGTGATCAGTACCGAGTATCTATATCGTATTAAAACATGTGGCGCCTAGATGTTGACAAGAATCGAGGCAGTACTCCATATAGATCTTGAATAATACAACTAAGAAGATACGCACAGGTGCTAAAAGTTCAGTCAATACAGGTGAGAGGACCCCAACGGCTAGAGGCGATTTCCGCTTCGGGTGATCCATCCATCCATTGCTGCCTCAGGCCTCTTAAGTTGGATAATCGCCGAGTTTCTTATTGGTTGACCGAGCTGAGCCGAGGGTAGGCGGTTTTTCGGCGTTTTGTCACTTTCATTCAAAATTCGGGTACTCGAGGACTCTGGGGACATTCGGGATCTACGACCTAAATAGCCTGAGTCTCCGCATTCACCTTTTCGATCTAGTGATGCCAATTGCTGGTCGTTGCTAGTAATCCTGGTCTCAGCCCCCGATCTCCAAACAATCTCACACGCCGCGATGGCATCAAAAGGTGCCGTTCTGCCTCTATTGAGGCGTGAAATTCGATCCTCCCGATTCTCACGAGTTACCCCCTCCGTCTCCGCCATCGCTACTCCAGCCCGCCACTCAGCCAGTCCTTTCACAACCTCCGGGCAACGTTTAGCTCGGCGAACGGCATTATTCACCGCGCCAACCCAGACACGAACCTTTTCGCAGTCGCTGTCAAAGCGCTTCACCGACGAGAATGGCGAATTTGATCCTCGCTCATTGGAGCGCGAGTCCGACGACGTGGATGTGTGCATTGTTGGTGGTGGTACGTGCTTTGTGTCGCATTGGTTCTCGTCCGAAGCAGCCTAACTAAGCTTTGGTTTATTACAGGTCCCGCCGGTCTCGCCGCCGCGATTCGCTTGAAGCAACTTGCCAACGAGGAAGGCAACGAAGAATTCCGGGTTATCCTACTAGAGAAGGCCGGTGAACTGGGCGCCCATATTGTCTCCGGAAACGTTCTGCAACCAACTGCCCTCGATGAGCTCCTCCCCGACTGGCTATCCGAGGACAACCCCTCGCGCTTTGAGGGGGCGACCCCCGCCAAGGGCGAGAAGATGCGTTTCCTGACGAAAAACGGCTCTTACCCACTCCCCATGCCGCCACAGATGCACAACGAGGGGAACTATATTGTCAGTTTGAACGAGCTGACCAAGTGGTTGGGAGAGCGTGCGGAAGAGGTTGGTGTGGAGGTGTACCCTGGGTTCGCAGCCAGCGAGATGGTCTATAGCGCAGATGGCTCCGTCAAGGGCGTTGCGACCAACGATCTGGGAATTGCTCGGGATGGAAAGCCCAAGGAGACATTTGAGAGGGGAATGGAGTTCCATGCCCGCGTCACACTTCTTGCTGAGGGCTGCCACGGGAGCTTGACCAAGCAGGTGGCCAAGAAATACGATCTCCGACGAGACAGCCAGCCCCAGACATACGGTCTTGGAATCAAGGAGATCTGGGAGATTCAGCCCGAGAAGTTCCGATCGGGCGAGATCACCCATTCGATGGGATATCCTCTTCCCAAAGATACCTATGGTGGAGCCTGGTTGTACCACTTTGGGGACAACATGGTGAGTATCGGTCTGGTGGTAGGATTGGACTACCCGAACCCATGGCTTTCGCCATACGGAGAATTCCAGAAGATGAAACACCACCCCATGTTCAAGGAGGTTCTCGAGGGCGGCAAGTGCATTTCTTACGGGGCCCGAGCACTGAATGAGGGTGGTTTCCAGTCGATCCCCAAGTGCGCATTCCCCGGAGGTGCCTTGATTGGTGACACGGCTGGCTTTTTAAACGTCCCGAAAATTAAGGGCACCCACACCGCAATGAAATCGGGCATGTTAGCCGCCGAGGCTGCCTTCTCGGCGCTTAAGGGTGAGAACCAAGGAACCGTGTTCTTGTTTGACTATGAGAAATCTCTGCGGGAATCATCCATTTGGAAGGAACTGTCCGAGGTCCGTAACATGCGGCCCTCATTCAACACCCCACTAGGCTTCTTCGGTGGACTTATCTACTCCGGTCTGGAGGCCTATGTGTTCAAGGGCCGAGTGCCATGGACACTCAGCCACCACGGCACCGACGCAGCGGCTACCAAGCCTGCTTCTGAATACGAAAAGATCGATTACCCCAAGCCCGACGGAGAGCTCAGCTTCGATATCTTGACCAGTGTGAGCCGGACCGGCACCAACCACGAGGAAGACCAACCGGTTCACCTGCAGGTGGAAGACTTGGATAAGCACACGGACCTCGCATGGCCTGCTTACAAGGGTGTTGAAAACCGGTTCTGTCCTGCAGGCGTCTACGAATATGTGGAGGACCCTAGCAAGAAGCATGGGGTCCGGTTCCAGATCAACTCACAAAAGTAAGTGTTTACCTGTATTTGAGTAATCTTGGATACAATACTAACCATTTACCAGTTGTATTCACTGCAAGACTTGTGATATCAAGGTGCCTACACAAGACATTAACTGGCAGACTCCTCAAGGTGGAGAGGGACCCAAGTATATCATGACATGATCTTAGGGGACCTCGGGATACCAAGAATCAGGGGGTTAATAAAAGAATGGCCGGATATAATTTGATCAAAAAGAAGGCCAATGTATATAGATGCCCCAAATAGGCAAATAAAAAACAAAGTGAACCAAAAAAAGACCCCATGGGGCAGAACCGTGGAATGCCGGTGGAGAGAGTCCACGAGGGATAAGCCTTACTTCCTTATACTTCTTGTCGGAGATATTCTATATATGTTGTGATGGATTTACTCTGATTCAACATATAAGTCTATAATCTAAATCAATACTCTACGTAATAAATGTTTCATATTATCTCTTCCCCTCTCTATGTTCTATGGTGGAACCACGTGGATCAGAAAAAGTGAGGCGGCCAAAGTTTCTCATCTGTCCACCGCCAGATGGTGCTTTCTCCCTTTTCTTCCCCTCTCACTTCTCTGTATCTTTTGTATTTGTTTTTGCTATTCTGCTTCGCTGTTTGACCTTGCAGTACTTTGCAGTACATCCGCTCTCTGATCGTTTGTCGGGTTACACGTTACACGCTTTCCTGCAGCAACACCGCATTTCACAACCTCTCGCTGCATTCCCGCCTTTTCGATCTCTCCCATATTCTCCAGGATTTCCTTGAGCCAGATTTCCTTCCATCGTCGCCCATCAGCTATTTCAGACCAGCCATGACAGAGGTGTCTTCGACCCGCCTTTATCTTGGGAACCTTCCCCGCAACGGTATGCTAGCACCTGACTGTCCCTCTTCCCTAAGCTTTGGAGAACACACGCACCACCTTGCATGATCCGGTCGCTTCGCTAGTCCCCAAAGTTCCATGTGCTCTGATCCCTCGTATGCTCATGTGGAATGCCACCCTCGGCCCACCCTTCCCGGAGTAAGCAAATGGGAGCTTCAGCTACCCACATGGAACAGCTTTCGCTGCGGATGACCATCTGATCGGTGCTTTGGGAATCACCATTTGAGAAGTGGTGTGCTAATCTCCTTATTTCTTATCTCAGTGACTAAAAGCGACATCGAGGAACATTTCAGCAGCCATGGCTCTGGCAAGATCACGGAGATCAAGCTGATGAACGGTTTCGGCTTCATCGAATATGACGACCAGCTGGATGCCAGAGATATTGTGCCCGGTAAGAATGGCTGAATGGCTCGTCTTATTCCCTTTATTTGCGCAGACTTGCTAACATTATTTTCCTGCAGCGTTCCGTATGTCCCCATGACTCCTCCACCGATGACCTCTCTCCCCGCTTATCAATACCACAGACGGCAGTGACTTCAAAGGCGAGCGACTCACCGTTCAGTTTGCACGCGGTCCTCGCCGCAAGGAGGCCTTCCCGGGACCACCAGACCGCAATGCTCTCCCTCGTCCACGTCGCACTATGTTCCGCATGCAGATTTCCGGTCTTCCAGAAACAAGTTGGCAGGTTAGCAGCCCAAGTCCATTCCTCCCCGGAGTTCCTGACGTAGATTCCACAACCCTGTCTCTCTACTCAGCCCACACATGCTTCCAGTCCATTGTCCTTGAGGCCATCGGTTGAGCCAAGGATCCTGGAGTACTAATCCATCCGCACTCCTCTCCTGGTAACTGAGAACTGCTTATATGGCTTTTTCTTTTACCTCAATATTTGAGAATTGCTCCTTAATCCTTGCATACTCACCACACATTGTTGTCAGACCCCATGGAACCTTTCCTGGGACTTTTGGATGCCGATATAAGATGGCCATTCTGGATACACCTCCTCGGACTGGACATGGAGTGCTTACCTCTTCCTCTCACAACATTTGCCGGACACGTTACCTTTCCTGGACCTGGACTCACCATGCATTCAATAGGACTTGAAAGACTTCGCCCGCCAGTCTGGTCTGGACGTCGTTTACTCTGAGACTGGCCGCGAACAGGGCAGAGGGTAGGTGGACCATTGTATTCCGCGAGAGCCTTCCAATCCATTGACATTTGACCAAGGTTTGTGGAATTTGAAACCGCCAACGACCTGAAAACCGCCGTGGAGAAACTGGACCAGCGAGAGTTCAAGGGCTCCGTCGTCTCTTGTGTCGCCGATGTAAGCGCCCAACCTGGCTCGGACCTGGAGGAACCCCCTCTCACCAACTCCCAGATTCAAAACTTTGAGGAACGACCCGTTCGTGACCCATACCGGTCTCGTTCCCCACCGCGTCGCCCCTACCCTGCCACCATGGAGGAGTACGACCGCCGGATTCCTCCCCCGCGTGGCTACAGTCCTCGGGAGCACTACCGTGAGCGGTCGCCAATCCCAATCCGCCGCGATCCCTACTATGAACGGGATGGCTATGCCCGCCGGACCCCCCCTCGTCCTCGGATGGAAGACTACCCACCCCCACGTCGTCCCTACGAAGACCCCTATGAGGCCCGGCCTCCCCCACCTCCTCGCCACTACGATGATCCCTACCTAGCTGCCCGGGGTTACGGTCGTCCTCGCTCTCCGCCGAGAGGCGAGTATGTGCCTTACGA
Organism: Penicillium freii; assembly: GCA_028827385.1. Classification (NCBI taxonomy): domain Eukaryota; kingdom Fungi; phylum Ascomycota; class Eurotiomycetes; order Eurotiales; family Aspergillaceae; genus Penicillium; species Penicillium freii. The sequence goes on along the minus strand of JAQIZX010000004.1, from coordinate 4,172,116 downwards.
CCGTCCTCGCTACTGGTAGATGGCGTCGGGTCTTCGTTGATTGGACTTACTGCATATTCTTCCGTTCTACCGTCATTTTTGTTGACCTCCTTCGCCAAATACCCGCAACGTCTCGTATTGATTTCACGGGATCATGATCTTTTTTCACCGAGGTTTCGTTCAGCATGTTCTCACGGCCGGGTGCTTTTCTTTCTTCCTGGCGACTGGACAGCCCGAGTTTTCAAATATTTCTTTCTATCCTGGTAGTTTTAGGGTGGTTGGAGACCAAGTGGTTATCCCCTATGGTCTTATCCATCCTGGACTATTGTATGTGTGTTAGCATCTGGAAATCTTAATTCCCTTTGATTTGTTTCTTCAACTGTAGCATTCCCGAGGTCTCGTCGCTCCATGCTTTTAACCTGGCTTATCTTTGAATAGTTACTTGGGTGGTGAAGTCTTGTGTCTATTGTCATTCACTATGTTGAAGCCAAAATATATATTGGGCGACCCCACCAAACTCCAATTGTAGCGCTCATAGTTAAGAGAAATGTATGCACTATCCCGTGATATTCCATTAATCTTCTCTATTTAATTCTAATTCTACAACAAATATAAACCAAAATGCGGCAATGCCGTGTGGGTTTCACCGTCATGATCTACAACCGCCCACGGGTGTGCCCCGCCAAAAAAAAACCAGACCCCTCAGCTTCCCTTCGATTTATTATTGTTGATGCTCTCGCAATAACCTCTCTCCTCCTAAAACCCCACAAACATAAACCCAACAATCATGACCGACCCAATCCAACTCCCACACCGCCCAGATGTCCTCGACAGCGTCCGCCTCCGCGACATCGAGCTCCCCCTCCCCTGCGCCCCAGAAGCCTGGCACCGCCAGGGAAAGTCCCAACCATGCACCGCAACCCTCAAGCTCTCCTACTCCTCAATAATCACAGCCGCCGAAACCGACAACGTCTCCCTGACCCTCGACTACGGCAAGCTCTTCCGCCGACTAGAAAGCGACGTGCGCAACATGGGCGAGAACGTCTCATCCCCATCCCACCCCTCCCAGCGACTGATCAGTCTGGAGGGGACGCGACGCGAGGAAATGCAGAGCCGCGGACTAGGCCAAGACCCGCGCGTGATAGCGGGCGTTGTTGCGGATGCCGGATTAGGTCTGTTGGAGACTACGTCTGCTGCTACTGCGGCCAAGCAGCCGAACCCTATCTCGGCGGCTTATGGGGAGTGCGAGGTCTTGCTGCATTTGCCTAAGGCTTTGTTGCGCGCGGATGAGGGGCTTCGGTATCGTGGGGTTGTTGCGCTTGGGGAGGAGGTTGCTCGTGGGGAGGCGCGCGGGTTGGTGGTTTTGGAGGAGGAGTTCCGGATTGAGGGGATTAGGTGCTATGCTATCTTGGGGGTGAATCCCCATGAGAGACTTGAGAAACAGGCTGTTGTTGTTGGTCTTACGTTCCAGGGTCCTGGGCAGCTTGCTTGGGGGTCGACTGTTGTTGATACTTACCAGGCTGTGACGCGGGCTGTGGCTGAGGTATGTGGTTAACTCTTTTTTTTCTCTCTGATGCTTTTGTTGGCGTCTTTTTTTGGGGGGCCTATTTGCTGACTTGACTTGATCTTATAGAAGGTTGATCAGACTGATTTCCAGTCTGTAGAGTCTTTGGCTACGTTCATTGCTCGCATTGTGACTGTGGACTTTGGCAATGAGCGTGTGACGGTCAAGGTCGAAAAGCCAAGTGCTCTCGCTTTTGTCCAGCGGTCTGGTGTGGAGATTACTCGCTCAAAGGCTTTCTTCGAGAGCCGCTAAGTGCCGTGTAAGTCGTTTCATGTTATACAGGAGGCTGCAGTATGCAGATCGACACTTAGATGCAAGTTGGTGGCTGTAGTATTGAGGCTGTGTGAGGCTGTCTCAGGCGGGTCTGTAGAACCACTTGGCGATCTACCGAGGGCTAGTCAAAACCAAAAGACTGTAATATCATGAGAATATCATGAGAATATGTCAATATCAAGATAATATCCAACATCCCAATCCGATCAATCCGATCACGTTAATGTCAGCATCTGACACGTGAAATCCCAATTAGGACTAGTGGCTCAGCCCCCGGATCTACGCCTGAAATCCGATTTTCTGCAGGATCTCGCAGTTTTCTTGCTTTGTTTCACTTCCTGGGGAAGAAAAACTGTTAATTTCTACTTTCTAAAATTCCTCATCCTCTATGTGCCCATCTGTGCCTTCGTCTTTGCCGTTGATTTCGCTTACTGGCTTCCTGGCCAACCTTGATCCATATCCCTCCCTTCTGAACCTCGATTCACCTGCTCCGAACATTTCCAACGTGTCGGCATATTCAGTGCTGTCTCCTTTCGCCTTGGCCTTCGACTCCTCGACCAGCGGGGTGACTTGGCTAGGGGTCCCGGGTCCGTCCTGAAGAAGGGCGGACGGTAAACCTGCTCGAGAGATTCAAGGCTAGTCTATCGACTAGTTCGAGCACTGAAGGAAAACCGTGCTTTGATGCAATAAATTCTGCAAGTTGAAGTACGTCTCTTTGATCCTCCTTTCATTTGCACTTTTTTATTTTATTTTTTTCAATTTCTTTTACGTTTTACCTTGGCGATAATTAGTGGGGTGTGTGTGAAAACCCTCACCTACCCCTCTATTCATTCTTTACAGTCGATATTCAAGATCGAAGCGATTGAGGCTAACCGGGTGCCTCTATGTGAACAGCGACTGCGAGATAGGTATTCTGAATACCTTGCTACCATTCTTCACCACCGCACAAGGTCAATTGTCGACCCTGCGGTTATCGCCGGCGCCTTTACCTAAATTGTTTTTACTCGCGGACCTATCGCAGGTGATACAACAAAAGCATAATGCCTTCCTCGAATGCCGATGACCTGTCGGTCGGAGACGTGTTCGCTCCGCAGGCCGACAGCGAACAGTCCGTCATTGACATCCCAGCCAATCACCGTCGCGCCAATGCACACATGGGCACTATGTCACCCCCAGAGCAGACAGCCAAGGGATTGAATGGATTTGCAAACAAGACTCTCAACGAGAACAAACAGCGACGGAAGAAGAAGAACAACCAATTCGGACCGGCATGCGCAACCGTTCGTGGTTTCACTCTGGGATCCGGCGATGAGGAATCGGACTTATCCGCTGCGAGCTCACGTACACCCTCTCGACCCCCCACCGCATTTGATGGCGCCAGCCCACTGGCACAGGCATCCACAGGCCATGGGGTCAGCGCATTGAAGCTTCAACTCAGCACCCTGAATCTGTCTGACGACACAGCTGGCAGCGGACTTATCTCCAAGACCCCGAGTGCTGCCAGTGTTTACTCCGACAGCGACCAGACCGAGATCTTGACCAGCTATGAAATCCCTCTAGATCAGGACTTTGTTAGTTCCGACGCTGTGCAACCAGAGACACTGGACGATCGCAATGCGGATGTCCCAGACATGAATCCGGATTTGCGCAGTCAACTGTGCCGCAAGATGACAGCAGAGGACTTCGTGCCTATCCTATGCCTAGGCAAGGGCTCATTTGGAACTGTGTTGCTGGTGCGCCACGTTGTCACCGGCAAGCTCTACGCCCAGAAACAATTTCGGAAGGCTTCTCTCACTGTCCACAAAAAGCTAGTCGAGCAGACCAAGACAGAGCGCACAATCCTGGAAAGTGTCAACCGCCACCCCTTTGTCGTGAAGCTATTCTATGCCTTCCAAGACCACGAGAAGCTCTACTTGATCCTGGAGTACGCGCAAGGTGGCGAACTTTTCCACCACCTAGCCATGGAACGCATGTTCGAAGAAGATGCAGCAGCCTTCTACATGGCAGAGATGGTACTTGCACTAGCACACCTTCACCAAAACGTCGGCGTTCTCTACCGCGACCTGAAGCCCGAGAACTGTCTCCTAGATGCGCAAGGCCACCTCCTCCTCACCGATTTCGGACTCAGCAAGATCGCACTTAGCGACGACGACCGCTGCAACTCCCTCCTCGGCACAATCGACTACATGGCGCCAGAAGTGATCCAAGGCAGGCCATACGGCAAAGCATGCGATTGGTGGTCCCTCGGCGCATTGGGCTATGACCTCCTCACCGGCTCACCCCCATTCCGCGGAAACAACCACGCCAAGCTCCAAGAGAAG